>OW121703.1:10007500-12407500 GCA_933228785.1 Lasioglossum pauxillum | reverse complement strand
GGCTGTGCGGCAGCGCTGGCTGTCTTTTGCCAATAACTCGAGACCGTCAACTCGTATTTCGTTCGATTTCAAAGCGGGCCAATGTATCCGGTTCGGAACACGAGCCCGCGTCCGTGTCCGGCCGCCTCGTTATTTCTAAATACCGATTAACGAGGACCGAAAGCCCTGGCCGTTCTTCTGACGGAGGACGTGTCGGATTACCACCGCCGCCGGAGGAAGGATTGCGCTAATTATACTTGTAATTAGCGGCTCGGACGCGAACGAGGACACCGTTTTCCCATCGGCTACTCTCCGCGGGAATCCGTATTGAAGCGGCGGACTGGCTCGCCAGCGAATCAAATGCTGGTGAGGCCGGCTTAAAAAAGAGGAACAGAGAGACAGAGAGAAAATAGGAAAAAGTGTTGAATTTCGAATGACGCCGCTCTTTGACGAGCACGTAGACGCGACGTTCGTTCGATGCCGGCCAGACGGAACGTACATCGGGCTCAGTGTCACTAGGTTTCATTGAAATATCGCCACGAGGATTTTGGTCGACGCTGCTGGAGGAATAACCAAGCCCGTTTCAAATGAATTAGCTTTGATCTGGTGAAGGTAGGACAACGTCTGTTTCAAATGAGTGGAAATCTGTCGTTCTCTGCTGACGAAATGTTAATAACTACAATTAAATAGAACTTTATTTCAATATGAAAGGAATTTAGAAGAAGAAGATCATTGCATCCTGTATGCTAGCGACACGCATCGTATCGGTCTCCAACTGGTTGAAACCCATCTCGTCGATTTACAGGCTGCGAGAAAGATTGATGAGTGGTTTCGGCGTACTATAATCGTGTGCCCCCCCCCCTTATTCCCACCCGCGCGACACGCGGCTCCTGGTAACAGGCATAATAGGCATAATTGAATAGACCGTGCGCACATAATTATTCTCGCAGTACACTAGTCCGCGATTACGACGCAAAACGCACATTATGCGGTGCACCGTATAGAAACCTGTTCTCTCGCTTTGCCAAACCTCCCCGTTCCTTCCATATATACATGTACGCCGCGATACAGGGAATAGTTGAGCCGCGCAATTTATCAACTGACCCATTTCCCAAAGTCACGCCGAAAGATCGGAATACCCGGGCGAGAGAGAGAGAGAGAGCGTTTCGATTGTTTCCGGCCTGGAGCCGCCGCGTGACTCGGATTCCCCGCTCAACTATTACGCATTCCGCTGCATCTGACCCCTGATGACACCCCCGTGCCACCCCCTTGGCCGCTCTTCCAACAATTAAAAAATTCGCACTTGACCGAGTCAGAATTATTAACCGACGTCTTTCGTCAAAAAATATTTTCGCGGGTTAAAATTAACATGAATTGGAAGATTATTAACCGAGTCAGAATTATTAACCGACGTCTTTCGTCAAAAAATATTTTCGCGGGTTAAAATTAACATGAATTGGAAGATTAGTGTTCCGCCGATACAACGATCGTTCAAAACTTGATCTACGATTTTTTTCACCATTTCATCGAAGTCTGACTAGAAAGTCTGCCGCCACCAAAACATGTTCGACTGCAGCAGGTATTCGTTTTTCTGGACAGGGTTTTGTACCGTTGTACAGTGGTTCGGCGTTGATATATTGAGCCACTGATAAGGATTGCAGGCTGGTCGAGCGAAAAATCTTGAAGATCTATCCGCTGGTCGCAGTCGCGCTCGCGAGGCGCATCCTCGAGCAATTAATCACGGAACCGACGCTCGCTCGTGTCGGGAATTTACGACGGTAGCGCACCTGTTCGTTAGTCGCTAGCCAATTATACACGCGCGCCCCGTTCCCGTGGAAAACGATAAAGCATACACCGCCGCCGTGCACGAAATAATAGTATTTACGCGCAATTACGCTCTGCCTGCTCGCAATTATTTCTATGAACAACACAGTCGCGCGGAGCGCACCGGGGGGCACCGTACTCAAAAGCCGGCAAATAATTGTGCAACACGTATTTATTATACAAACACTAACGGGCCAATGGATCGAAATTGCTCGCCGATCCGCCGTGAAATCGCGCGACCCCGTGACGAGCTAACACTCCTGAATCGAATTGTACGCCGACCAATTAGAAATGCGCCGGCCTTTAAACTCTGATGAATTTTACGAGTTCGAGGAGAGTCTTGTGTCTAGTCGGTTGCGCTTCGTGCGCTTTGAATCGGGTGCAATCGAATGGATTCGCGAGGAATGAAAATCGTCCGCTTTAATCTGCTGTTGTTTATTTTATTATTCTAACTAGCTTTGCCCCACCACGCGTTGCTGTGGCTCAGTATTTTTTAAAAGCATGTTTTTACCTGTCACAGATGTGACATTTCAATCACGTGATTGCTGATCACGGAGTCGTGTTTGACGGTGATCTGCTGTTTCTCGTTGTTGTATTTCAGCCACTCCTAGCCTGTCGTGTTCATTCTGTTGAGTTTGATGCAGATCTGAAGCTGTAGAACCCGATCGCCGTGCTCACAACCGTGCATCCTCAAGTCTGGCACGTATTTGAACCATTCTTTGTGATGCAAACGCGCCACATTGACATAACTTGAAGTAAGCAGTTAGCGTTGTAGCCGGTGGAAAAAGTCGTCAAAACTCTTGAACGAATGCTGATTTCTCATAAACCTTCCCGGAGAAACACTGCGTCTAATGGCTCAAACCCAAGCTTTCTACGTTCAGCCGTTACGGAGATGTTCGATTACAAACAAACGGACAGTAACATTTTTATTTATATAGATTGGGACTTTGAAGCTGCTAAAAGTTGTGTTAAATAAGAAAGAACTACTGTTAGATCCACTTCGTTTACTCAATTATTCTTCTAATTTGTTTCCATCGTCTTTTAGTAATTGTCAAGGTTATAAACAAAATCCTTGTCGTTATGAAGATCGATATGAAGAAAATTCGCATGGGATAAAGAGAGATTATTTTAGAAAAATTAATTTTACGGAGATCGTCAGCTTATATGGCTCGATGGAACGGTCGATTCGATATCCAAAGAAGAATTACAGCTTTGCAAGGATCCCAGTGTTTCCCCATGGATGTATAAGGGAATCGAAACGTGACCGTTGGACACGGTGACCTCTCACGGATGGTCTATCCAGGTGTAATGATCTTTGACTGTGGAACTAACCGTGGATGTTTGCACTGGAGACCTCCCTAACCGACTGTATGCTTATCCCTGCCGAGAACGGATACTGGGGGTCGCTCTGTCGAATTTTTACGAGGCACTGCAAGCTTCCTACGACTTAATGATCCTCGTTTCGCTGGGCTCCGGAGGCGATTCCTGTTCGCAGATTTTACAAGCAACATATACATATATAGAGAGTGCTGGTCGACGCGTAATTCTCGGGGCGAGTGCATTTCTGCTATTATTCGTCGAAGGCGTGCCATGCACTGAGCACTGAATTAATTAATGTAATACGTTCGCGTGATTAAAAGGTCGAATAGAGTCCGCTATGTCGACCCCTATTGTCGACGCAAACCATGATAATAACGTTAACTCGTTGAGAGCGTCCGCCGTTATTTCTGATTCCCGAGCACAATGGTCTCGTAACATCATTCTTCTTGTTAATGTCCGGCCCGACCTGCGTTTCCGGCTTGTAATCACCCTTCGTTTCCGTATAATAAACGCATGTCCTATCGCGCTACACCGTTAAATATGGCTACTTATATTACATTCTAACAGACGGAACATCTTTGTGCGAAACCAACATTTTCTGCTTTCCTGCGAGATTGCCTCTTAGAAACTTCTATCTTTAACCCCTTGCGCTGCGAGTTGCAACTTCTTCAGAGACTACAACAACTAGAACTAGAACAACTTTCTTCGTCCATATTTCTGGATATTTTCTCTAATGGTCAAATATCGATAACGGTGAAAGAGAATTTTATTTCAACTTCGCAGTAACGAACAGCATGCATATCCAGTAGATTTTGGTGAAATTTTTATTACGAGAAACACATAGTGTTCACAGTATTATCTTTAAACTTTCCACTGTTTTAAACCGCAGTTACCCATTTTTGTCACAAATGCGTAAAATCCTCAGTCCGATTATCACTGTTCTGATAACTCGACCTTTTGCAACTGGAACTGGGGTTTCTCTTTTGTTACTGTTCGGAAAGCATTGACATTTTTATTCATTATTTGAAACACGATTGAATGGACGAAAAAAAATTCAGCAACATTTTATTATGAAATGAAAAACCAGTGAATCGTTCGGTGTTCTAGTAAAACGAAATGTTCGCTCTGGGAAAAACATGTACAATAATAGACAATTTGGCTGAAAAGCGGAGCAGATATTTTTCATTCAGCATCACGACATGCGGAGTGACATACGATATTGATGGCAAACAATTTTTGTGTAATTTCACTCGAAACGAATCTCTGCATTGCTGCATCTCTACGTTCTAACAAAAGCTCAAACAAAAAATTACTTCGATTTCCTAAAATCAATTTCTGAAACCACAATATAGAATACGAAATTATTCAGCTCCGGCTGTAGACAGAGACTTTATTATCTGCCACAGAGCTGCAGGAAATTTCTTTTGACGGCTCCCTTGAATATTTGACAGAGTTAAAAATGGAAGCGTCCGTATAAGATCATTTTTTACCGGAATAATTCACAGTGTCATGAGATCTCGCAGACGTTAAACGTTTGATCGTTATTAAGTGCTATGAAAGTTTGACTAGGCACATCGAAAATTGGAACGATCCTGTAATCATCCTAGAAAATCGAGCAAATTTCTCAGTGTACGGCGTAGCAGTATCTGTTAGTATAACGCGAGGATGATATAGCAGTCGAAGTGTTAAAGGAGTTCAGAAAATTAGTGCTCGAGTAGAGCTGAAGTCTGCAAAGGGGATGGGCTCTCATCAACGACTTTCAACAAGCCATTCACTTTGTCTCAGCTACGTTGAAGAAGACCACGGAATTCCTTGCCGAGCTCTTTCGTCGGATATTCTAGCTCTCACTGGGCTCCTCTATGTTCTTACCAGCCACTGTGCTGCAACTTAAACTTGCTGCGTTAACTTGCTCTCTGCTAATGGCAGTCGAAGGGTATCGTTGATACTGAGACAGAGAGGCTACAAAATGGAGACGACAGAGCAGAATCATTTTCCAAATTAGTTTTCTCAATTTTAACGCTGGAACTACTTAGCACTGAATACGAACGATGAATTGCTTTAGAGCAGGCATGTCAAACTCTTTTACCACCAAGGGCCTCATTAAGTATTATAAATAAATTAATTCGAGGGCCGCAGTAGAAAAAAGCAGACTCGAAATAAAAAGGAAACATATTTTTTTTATGAACATTACTGTTATGCATACAAAATAACACACGCACACATGTTGAGTTTTTCAAGTTTACTTTATTTGAATAAAACTATTTCATTTTTGTTTCGAAGAAACTTGGCAATGTTTATCAGTAATCAAATTTTCAATTTTCAAAATTTGGTTGAATTTGTTGAACTGTAATTAATTTTTAAACTAATTGTACACGTTGGTCTATTCATTTTGACCTATCTGCAGTTTTATTATTTTTTAACGTTGAAAATAGTGGTTCGCACTGTGTGCTACCACTGCTACCGAACATAGCTGAAATAGGCCTAATTGCACATAACATATTGGGAAATCGGTCGACAGATAAATAATTGTAGAAATGTGGAATCACAACATCCATTGTATATTTTTGTTTCAATCAATAATTCCCGTTGTACAGGTCTTGCATTCCAAATTCACCCTTCTGCAAGTCAATTTCACCTTTCTGTAAATCAATTTAACCCTTCTGCAAATTAATTTCACCATTTTGCAAATGAAATTCAAATAAAGTATTTTTTAAGTAAGTTTTTGCAAAAAAAATCAAATCAAATGTAAATTAATTGTTAAAAAATTCAAAATTTTATTTACTGCAAATATGTACATCAAATACATATTTAAAAGTAATTGCCAATTCACTAACTTTGTAATGTGCCAAAACTGTGTGGAGATATGTATATTCATTGTAGCCATAGTACATTTTTATTGAAGCATATTGAGCATCGAGTCTTCCCTCGGAGTAATGACATCGTTCACGTGTGTCTAAATAAATATATAATTTAATCGAAATAAATAAATAAATAATTTTAATATTCTTAATGGGTGAAATTGATTTTCAAAAGGGCGAAATTGATTTGTAGACGGGTGAAATTGATTTACAGAAAAGTGAAATTGACTTGCAAAAGAGTGAATTTGGAGTGTAAAACTTATAAATTGTCATCAACAGTTTCAAAGTTTTTGGTCGGGCCGCAAACTACCTGTCGACTATGCCTACTTTAAAGCACAGGCCAGTCTGGATTTGTCTAGATTTCCTATCATTCTTGTCATAAATCCATAAAATATGCTGTTTCAAACCGGAATCTGATACACAGTATTGAATTTTATATTTCAAATATAAAACACCTTTGTACATTCTTATTTCTCCAGATCCTGACATTGTTATTTCCTTCTTTCATCGTGTGCAGTAAAAACGGTATTATTACGGCGAAAGGCTATTACTATATAATAGAATCCGCATTCGCTCGACGGCGATTTCCATAAATGTTCAAGACCAACAATGGCCAGTTCACTTCGTAAAAAAAATCCTTTACTTCGGAAAAAAAGTACCGATTCTTCTGTTTCACGCTTCCCAGCGAGCGAGCGTGAAACGGAGCGTTTCGAATTTTCTTTTTTCTTGCCAACTGCTTTTTGCAAGAGGAAAAACCGGTTCCTATCGTCGAATTATTTTGCAACGCCCTTTCGCCATTTAGCGGAACCGGCGCGGCGCTCCGGGCTTAATCAATATTTATAAACTATTCGAAAAAGCTCGCACACGTGCGGAACACTTGATGCCCGCCTCGACGACGCGCGACGGTACAACCGGCGTCGATTTAAAATTTAAACTCGTAGAACCGAGGATGGGTGACAGCGTTCAAAGAGAAGACAATTTTCGAGGGAGAGAGAGGGAGAGATAGGAGAGAATGAAGCATGAAAGCTGTCTGAAGAGATGCATTTTTCAATTTTGAAAGTTTAATACGGATACGTTCGGCTCTTTCCACCCTTTCTACGCGACGATTTTTAATAGTTTTCGTTGTACGCTGTTTACCCGGTTGTTCAACGTCTAAATTACCCTCGCCTGGAACTGTCAACACAGCTTGTTTGAGTTTGGCTATCTTCAGAAATTGAGTTTCTGCCGTGTAGACGGTCTCGGCTGGCGATTCGATCGATTCCGATCCAGATTACCCATCCCGTAACAATTTCTACCACCTCTGGGACTCAGAACATTTTTCAATTGTTACTGAGTAGATTACCACGTCTAGTAATTTCTTCCAATGAATTTCTTTAATTAATTCTATTTCATTTTCCTGTATTTTCTAAATTTTCTCATGCCACAAATTCATAAATATTCAGTCTCTCCAAAAGCTCAAAGTCCATTTGCTTTGTTTCCCTGAAATTAAATATTCCATGTTGAATATATTTGCAAAATTAATTTTTTGATACACGTTCCACTACTTTTGCAATTTCGCTGATCGTGGTCTGCTCCGATTATTATAATTTCTATCGGGCCGGATCGGATAGCTGTTTATTATGCAGATTTTCTTCACACAGTTATTGTATCGCGTTTCTCACGGTCGGGTTGAATTTATCCGGCTATCGGTGGGATCGCGAAAGATTTCCATTAAGATAGCAACGATACATAATATCGCAGCCCCGATTGAATCGCATATCGAGGAGAATTGGCCGGCACGGTCTGTAATAATAAAAATTTCGTTCCGGCGGATGGAAAATGATACGCGAAATTGGCTGGCTAGTCAGCAGGTTGATAAATCTGACTCGTTCTGGCAAATACCGGCACCGTTGACTAAATCACCGCCCTCGGAGCATAGTTCGAGACTTAACTACCTTTTCAATTGCCTAAATAAAGGTCACGGCAACTCGTGGCCTTCATTTCCAGACTGCTTATGATTCTTCGGTGGATGATTCATGCGAAATCGAACAACTGTTGATACCGATCGATGCAATAAGGAATACGGATTCTGTATGGGAGTTCCGTTGGCCTAACCAAGTTTGTGCGAGCAAGTGAAACTAGAAAAAATTTTTAAAAAATTATTATCATAAAATGTTATCAAGTCCGAAGCACTCTAACTGCGTTCATGCCGCGCAGAATCGAAAGAAATGCACAACCAATGATTCAACCGGTCCGGTTGGAAGAACACGATCAAATATTCACGGTTTATTGGCGGATTGGTAAATAGTGGACTTCATGGGAGAGGGCGGGCTTGTTGAGTTTTCCCGGTAATCTCCAAGTCAAACGACCCTAACCGAAGTAACTGCTCCGCGATTAAACTGAACGGGTACCGTACCTTAAGCTCGCCGGAATTGTGCAAACTTAGTTCGCGCACAATAACATCGGTAATCTTGTCCTCTGCCCGTGTACATACATATCGGTAGGTACGTGACGTATAACTTCCGGCCTTGTTTGAATTCGATTCCCGCCGCGGCGCTCGAGCGCAAAAATTAAACGATGTTTGCCGAGCTCTGATTCCGGGAACGTCTCCGAGTTGCCGCGCGATTCGAATTGATTCACACTATTCTCGTTGACATTTCCTTTTTACATGGAAATTTCTGCAGATTCATTTTTTTAACACTGCTTCTCATTTGAACACGGCTCGAAACATTTGATAACACACACACACACAGTACAGGGGAAAATCGGCGAGAGATGAGTCCGCAGACCGGCAGCGTTTCTGCCATTGTTTGCTCTTCATTTTTTATCCATGAAAACGAGAGTCTCAGGGGTCCGTGTTCACTCGAAGCTGATAGAACGTAGCTGTCTGCGAGCTGACAAAGCGGAAAGTGGAAACTGCGACTCGAAACGGTGGAGAACGGTGAGTGGACAGGGAGGTCGGGGGATATGAAAGGCAAAAAGAATGGTGGTTCGAAGATGGACAGCAAGGAGTGGAGGGTTGAAAAGGAGCTGGAGACTGGTCGAAGATATCTCGAATGCAACAGAGGGCTGAGAGGAGAGGGTGGGTAGTTGGAAAACGGCTGTCGATTCGGGGATATTCGTCCAGATCGAGAGAAGCTGACGCTTTTCGTTTTGCGAACGAGTCGGAGAACGAAGACACCGAACGAGGCTGGAAAGAGTGGAAATGTTTTTCACCTGGTGAAATACTCTTACTTTTAATTTAATTTTTATCCCCCTATATATTTATTACCTGTGCATTATACAGGGCGAACATTATAAAGCTTTACAGACGAATATCTCCAGAAATATTGATTATACGCAAAAATGTTTCAGATGAAAGTTGTTCAGTACCGAGGGGGACATCATGTGGTGGGACCTATATTCTTCCCGTTGGACACTCCAAGGTGAGGTGAAGGTCGACTTTCTTTTTTTAAATGGAATGTGCTATTTCTTATACCATAGATCGATAGAGTATGAAATTCTGAGTATAAAACTGTTGAGCTTCATATGTCCTAAACCTAATAGTTAACGAGATATTATCCAATGAAGAAAGAAAATTGTTTCGATAATATCTCGTTAACTATTAGATTTAGGACATATGGAGGTCAATACATTTTTACTCAGAATTCGATAGTCTATCGATTTATCATACAGAAAATAGGTGTTTCCATTAAAAAAAAATCAAGGTGACCTTGAAATCTCCTCTATGCCTTCACCCACGCAGAAAATGTTTATGTCACAATATGCCCCCCTCTGTACCGTGTAAGTTTGGTATACAGGGTAGAGCAATAACTATGTCCACCTCGAATATCTCCGTTATTTTTAATAATATGGAAAAATGTTATTAACAAAATTTCCACGGTACAGAGGGGGACATGTTGTGACACAAACATTTTCTGCGTAGGTGGAGGCATAGACGACATTTCAAGGTCACCTTGATTTTGTTAAATAGAATGTCCTTCTTTTATACCATAGATCGATAGAGTATCAAATTCTGAGTATACAAGGATTGACTTTTATATGTCCTAAACCTAATATTACAGTTAACCAGATATTATCCAAAGAAGAAAGAAAATTGTTTCGATAATATCTCGTTAACTATTAGATTCAGGACATATGGAGGTCAATGAATTTTTATTTAGAATTCGATAGTCAATCAGAAAGTATCATCAGCTTGTATTCTCCTCACCTTGGAGTGTCCATCGGGAAAAATTCAAATCCACCACACGATGTCAGCCTCGGTACTGAACAACTTCCATCTCCAACATTTTTGCGTATAATCAATATTTTTAGAGATATTCGTCTGTAACCCTTTATAATGTTCACCCTGAATATGTAAAATAAAATAAAATGTTATTCGACTAAATATGGACGAAGAATTGGTTCCAGAAATCTTAAGGGAATCATTGAATTGGGGTATTTAGGGGGACCGTCTCCGGTCTGACCACAGCAATCCATTTCTACTGGCGGGAATCTATAGCCCTGCGGCGGCCGCAGTAGAAGCGGTCGGTTCCTAGACAGACACCGCCACCGAGCCGTGTCAAAGACTTCCCGACCTGGTCTGCGCTATTTGCACAGTATCCATTACGGCACGGCGGCAGGAGGATGGGGATAGTCCAGCGGGACCACTTTGAAAAAACAGTGGCACCCCGGTGGATCTACATGGCTCAATTAAACCAATAACATTGTGTATTCTCGCACCTGAATCTGGTCAGCCGCGAAGCAGCCGGTGGTGCATCGATCGGTCGCTACATTCATAATACCACCTGTTACGATGTCTGCTCCGTTTCGACGGGGAAAGAGACTCGATCAGACAAGTTTCGAGAGCGATCTCGACGAGGTTCACAAGAGCAGCGGCATCCTCTTAGGTCTCCTCTGCATCGAATCTCCGAGACTAAAAATATTTGATGATCGATCCCCGTCCGTGTAGGTGTACCGATATTTTCTCACGAAAACTTGCATACTTGAAATAGTCTGGTTAAATTCCGGAGAGAAAAATGGGTCGACAGGATCGTTTCCATGAGCACGACGCTCGCTATAATCACGGCGATCTCGTGCAAGGAGACCTTGAGGAGGGAAAAAAAGCGGAGACCAGCCGACGCGAAAATAAATTTCTGGCTTTTCGCCGGGGAAGATGAAAGAGGTCCGCGAAAAAAGGTGAAAAGGTGAAATATTTGTGTCCGACCTAGGACGACCGCGATCCCTTTGCCTATCATCGTAGAAGAAATCGGTGAGCGCGGCGCGTCGATCGTCGGGCTTTTATTAGACCTGAAAATCAAAAGGACTCGCCGCGCCGCGCCGGCCCCGGCGCCGACTACGACGTTTCAAAGAGTAATATTTTTAATGTCTCCTTTGTGACGCCGCGCCGCGAGGAGAGCGAGAACTCCAGCTCTTCAGATTCACGTTTCTTCGCTTTGCAAGTTGACAACACCGGATCCGCGTTATTATAAGACCTTTGGCACAGAAGTCTGCCATTCGGGACGAAAACGATCGCGGAGTCTCGACAATGGGACTTCCTTTCAATCAAATCCACAAACAGATCACTTATTCTTCCTCACATTTATTCGTTACACTGCGCCATTGTGCAAGACTTATCGTATAGCTGACAAACGAGTAAGGATAATACGCAATCTCGCGTACAGCATCTCAAGGATCAAGATTCAGAATGAAGCGAGCCTTAGGATCCATTCTCAAACTTCATCGGATCTCAATATTAATTAAATTGAGGATCTACAGGCTTCAAAGATCCTCCTGAAAGCGTCTGGTTCCCGACAAATCATCTAGATCAAGGTTTGTTTATCATCAACCCCTGCAACGACGCTCCCTGACACCCGGGAATAATTAATAACAAACACCAGTCGGATTAACGCTGTGCTTCACGTTGTTACTTCGCGAAAAATTCGCCTGATCGTGAGATAAGCATTCTTGAAGGCGTTGCCACACTGCAGCAAGAAAATGGTAGTAACGAAGGCGAGAAGGAAACCTAAATTCAGCCGAGAGGAACGCGTAAACGAGCGTGTATTTAGCGGCGGCGTAATCCCTCGCGTTTTATGCACCCGTACGAAAATTTCCAGCAGTTTTTCGGCCCCAGCACGACGATTTCATATTCCACGACTATGCCGAGGCACGTACAACCTCCCCGCCTGTTGTATCGTCGAAAAACGGTTCTCCTTTATTTTGCATACGTTTCGCTCGCTCGTGGTTCGCGCCGCGGCCGTGTAACCCCCGTGGAACACTGAACAAAGGTTGCAAAATTATCTATGAGGGCTACGCCGAAAGGTCTCATAGCGCTTTTTAAAATGCAAAAGAGAAACGCTGCGCCGGAGCTGGCGAGACGATTACGACCCTTCACCTATCCCATTAATTATAAATTGTATAATTTAATGAACTCGACGGTGTCCACCGTTTTTGTCTCCTGGTAAAATATACTCCCGGTGTTGTTCAGTAAGAATTCTACTTTACTTACGACGATCAAAATGGAATTCACAAAGTCAGAAACGATTAGGTTAATTAGATCTATAATTTATTCTGATATTCTGCGTAATGTCCGAACATTTTTACGAATTACTTTTCTTAGAGAAGTAATTAAGATCTAAAAACATAATTTTCACGATACTCGAGTTGGTACCACGGCTAACGATTTCCACTCAAAATATTCAAGTGTCATGGTAGACCGTTAAGTGGAATCAAAATTGGAAGCATCTAACGACAGACACAATTATGGAACAATGTATCAAGTATACAGAATTCCCACATTATTTTTATATTTTGGAAATAATGAAGAATGTTGGAAAAACTGTGCCATCACGTCACCTCGACAAACATTGTTATCCCGGGAAACGCGTTAGAACACTCAAGCCGGTTCTCTGGCGTTGATACTCAAAAAATTTCAAAGGAAAATTGGATAAGCTTCGTTCCGGCGACAAAAGACCGAAATTTTCCGGGACATCAAAGCGTCCGCGCGTAAATCAGCTCAGAAATGAGCTCACGCGTGCGTCGGGACGCCGGCAGTGAGAGGATCGAGCAGCGCGACGCGTTTTTACGCGTCACCAAAAAAGGTGATACGAGACCGGAAAGCTCTTACGTTACGCAATCTTGAAGCAGAAGCGGTCGGCTTATTCGGCGAGGAGCTTGGCTCGAGATAAAAGCTCGTCACGGCACCGACCGCCGAAAGAACGGTGAATTCCGGTTATCCTTGCCGTTTTTTTCACCGCGACTGTCTCCACGGAGATCAGACCAGCCAGTTCGAGACAGAGAGAGAGAGGAAGGGAGATTGAAAGAGATAGAAAGAGAGACTGGATATTCGAGGTTGAACCCGGAACTGCGATTCACGGTGCAACCGGGAAACATCCGCCCAGGGAGCTTTAAGGCTGGTGACGTTTTTCCAGGAAAGCTTTCGAGCAGCAAACGAACCCCGAAGTGGGAGCCGCTGGGGATAAAACTCTTGATCAGATTAGAATTTTCTTTCTGCGATTTGTTCCGCTGGAATTTGAAGGAATTAGGGGTTGTCTGACTCCTCGCCGACCCACATCACTCGGAATCCTTTAAGTAGTTTTACATGGAGCCCTCGCGAAGATGCTCTATCCACTTTGTCAAACAAAATACTTTTACAGCGAGTCTTGCACCGCAATATATCAGATTCGCCATCTTCGATGCTATCGGAATCCATTCTGTCAAGGAAAAGTTAGCGTCTGATGTGTAACGGACCCTAGTCACTGGAAATTTTCTAGTTTCATACAAAGTCTAGGGATTTCTTGTTCGCAGTAAATGATGTTCGAAGTTTGTTTTACAACATGTTAGATTTACTAGAAGCGTTCAATATCGTGGATATTACTTTATGGGATGGAAGTGTAAGGATTAGGATGGTCCTTATTTTTCAACTTTCAAATTTTTTTGGCCTTACTTCCCTAAAATATGACACTTGGTGAAAAAATGATATGTGCAAAATTTCAGCTCGTTTATCAGCTTATTTATCTTTGAAACTTGGCTTTCTCCATTATAGTACATCGTAAATATACATATACATGATCACAATCATATTTGAAATTAACGAGAAATCAAATCTTTGTTATTACTAAATATATGAAAAAATGTGGCAAACAAAAGTTGTATCGTTAGACGAAGTAAATATAATGCTGAAGAAAAAAATTCTTTTTGAAGTCCAATTTTCGAAATTTCAAAGTTGCGGAATTTCTTTCCACAATGACCTTGTACTTTATTTGCACATTGTTATAGAGCATTGAAAGACAAATTCAACGATATATAGGAATGTATATTTACGATGTACTATAATGGAGAAAACCAAGTTTCAAAGATAAACAATTTTCAAGAACGCTGCGGCATGGGTTCCCATTGTCCGATGGAGCTGAAATTTTGAACATATCATTTTGTCACCAAGTGACATATTTTAGGGAAGCAAAGCCAAAAAAATCTTTAAATAAATTTTTGGCTCCTATAGTTAAGAACCACCCTAGTCAGGATGTTCTGCTGTGGCAGACGTTTGTTGAATTGCATCACTGGAAATCCTTCATATGTTGCATAATGGTCAAGTGCTTAAAATCCGAAAAATATTTAATAGATTGTTAATTGTTTGCGTTTGTGAGTGGCTAGTATCTTGCTGTGCGAGTTGAAATTGAAGCTTAACGTAGTTTGCGAGGCAATACAAGACTTTAACGGAACGGTTCGCAACTATGGAGCATATATTCACGACGCAGAGATACCGGACATTATCCGGTCCGAGTGAAAGCTCGAGGAAGTTGGTCCAGTGCGGGTCAAGTCGGCGTCCGTGACGTTGCACCCGAACAATTCTGCGAGCAGCCCACAAAGGGAACGGTATATTTTAGCGTGTGCCGGCGACACGCGCGTTTACAAGCGATACACGTGTCCCGAGGTGGGGGCCCGCGGCATCGGCGGCCTGTTCACTTCATGAAACATTTCAGTCGCGCAAACAATGCTCGGTAACGAAGGGCTGCTCATAGTGCGCGTCCACCCACTCTCCAGCTCTCGCTTTTCATGAAGCATCGAGGTTTACTTATTGCGTTCGCCGCGTCGCCGCGCCGGTTAAGCCAATTATTTAGCTCGTTAAATGGATGTCGAGACCTTTACATCGAACCAGCTGTTTTTATCCGACAGGAGACAAATTCAGGCAAGCGAAATGTCCAGTGATATTCGGAGACGTACTTTGTTAGAGATGAAAGGGTCGTGATTATATCGTGGATGATGTAACGGAGAACTTAATTTATTTACACAGCGAATATATCAATTGCGAACGTGGTAATTACCATGTCTCACCATTCCTGAATGTATCCACTTGCGGTCCAATCTGATAGAGCTGCTTTCTGTTTCAAATGGTTGTACTAATTACATCACAGTCCATTACCAGTTTACAATCAAATTGTGAACAAAGTTGTTGGTGTGTTGGACCATTGTCGACTAAATTTGCTTCCAATTAGTCTACCTTTGATTTCACGTATCTGACCGTACCGTTTAATCTACATGTAAATATCGTACACTACCATCTCCTACAAATGATAGAGACGGTTTCGGATTCACGATTTCCAAGATGTTTTTTTCTTCTGAAAGATATAGGATAGAGATAAAGGAAATAGAGTAGATGAACATAATCTCCTTTTAATTATAGTTTTACTGTCTACTCCTAAAATCCTCTCAAATAATCTCTTTATTGATCTACATTTACATTTTTACGACGCGTCGGGATAAAACGACGCTCACGAACGAGGAAAAACCTGACCGACGGCGATTCCAACAGCAATTAACTTAACACATTATCGTCCGGGTCTGCGCATTCATGTGCTTCATTAAAATCAATGTGTAGCCCGTATGCACGATTCACGCGCTTCGTTAAAACCCGAGCATTGATTTTCTGTGTACAGTTTCGCACGACGTTTTGCGCGAAATGTCTTTATTTTCATACTTACTGGCAAGGCAGTTGCGTACAATGATGGATTTTATAGAATGTCTGTAGATACAGTGTTCGAGTGGAATTTCGATCCGAATTTTTCCGTTCATAAAAATCTACTGCATCGTAAAGTATCGCAGCGAGTTAATAAACGCCCGCCAGCAATTAAGGGAAGTTGGGGGAGCAGCAGTAGGTTGTGCAGGTTCGCTAAACAATCCGAAAATGAACTCGCTATCGTTTTTCCAGTTGCGCGATCACGAGAATCCAGTTGGATCGCGTTACACGGTGGCGGCTACCGTTTGAACGGGCGGACAATATAGATGGAAATCGGTGTATCCCGGTGACCCGGAGACCCGCAGTCCGCAAGCGACCCGCAGGGCAGGGTCGCGGCACCATGTCGACAGTTTTTCGAGGCGTTCCCGTGCACTTGACAGCGCTTGGCGCGCTCAAGAGTCGCCGCGGACCGTTTCAAGCGGGCCAATTCCGCGCGGCCGGCCGTGAAACGCTTATTGATTCGCGGCCCGGATGGATCGGCCCACCAAATTGCTTGTTTTCCGGACGAAACAGCCAGCAGAAGTATTAATTTGGCTCCCGCGGGAGCGTCGCCGTGGAAAAACCCAACGTATCCCGTGTATCCGGTGAAGATGACAATTTAATTGCATCCGCCGCAAAAAGCTCACTGGAAAGAACGCGACTCACGATTTGGACCCTCTGGATACCATTTGCGCGACCGTTTGTTCCACCGGAGTTCCAATAATACCCCTCCGAATCCGTTTTTCTCGCATAATGGGTACCAAACGAGTCGGACAGAATAAATTCGACTGATATGTGTAATATTCAACCATCGGACAGCGGGCAGCTTCCGCAACTACATACATAATTGAATATGTTGAGGACCATTCACTGCTTTATTTATGAACTCTCGAAATCCGAGACTAGAAGGTTCCCGAATGAAACTCGATTTTCGAGTTGCTATTGAATTAAGGAGCGAAATTTTCCTGTAACTAGGTTCGACGATGGTCCAGTTGGATGGGTTCAAAATCCACATGGCGAAAAGTGGCCGCGAGCGAAATTTCTTGCTGTTGTAGGATTTGAGACACGTTTTCGAAACCTGACTGGGAAAACTGATTACCCCAAAATTTTGTACGATATACAGTAGCGGACAAAAGTTTAAGACCGCTCTAAAGAAGACGATAACTTTTTTAATAGTGTACTATACGATTTGAACTTTTTTGGGAAGCCAGAGCAATTAGTTTACTAAATGATGTGAAAAGAAATTTTTTCAAAAATTGCAATTGATCGGAATTGTTGAAAAAATACTAAAAGTAGAATTTTTAACTTTTTTATGTGGGCCTATATTGAAAATTTAAAAAATACGTTTTGTAGATCTGTGTCAATTAAACATATTCTGAAAATTTCGTCAAAATCGGTCGACGTTGCAAGGAGCTACAAACGTTTAAAGATGGTAAAAATGGCAGATTTTCACGTTTTTCAGATCTACAGATCTACAAAACGTATTTTTTAAATTTTCAATATAAGCACACATAAAAAAGTTAAAAATTCAACTTTTAGTATTTTTTCAACAATTCCGATCAATTGCAATTTTTGAAAAAATTTCTTTTCACATCCTTTAGTAAACTAATTGCTCTAGCTTCCCAAAAAAGTTCAAATCGTATAGTACAATATTTAAAAAGTTATCGTCTTCTTTAGAGCGGTCTTAAACTTTTGTCCGCTACTTATGTTAGTATCCGTAAAGTTAGGGAAGGTTTAAGTGTCATCACTTTGTTGATTTCGAAGTTGAACATAAAGTACGGACCTCGGAATCCCACAATTAGTATTGATCTTCATGTAAATAGATATCCTTCAGCTTACTTCTTTTATTTCATTCACTTCTCCATCTTTTATTCCTTACACTGTATCCTTCTTCTTTTTCTTAAAATTTCTCTTTCGAATCTTTCCCTCGCTGCCTTCCCTTCTCTTCTACTTTTAACTATTTCTGTTTCCTCATCTCTTTAATCTTCTTTTTTGCTTAGTACTTCGTTTGTTCTTCTCCCCAAAGCATTTCCTTGTTTCGGGTCCTTTTCTGGTCCGTGCAAAAAGCAGCAGCTTCGCTGTTCGCCGAGTAATATCACACGGTAGATGGTCGTGCAAAAAAGAAACCCGCCGCGATTGATCATTCTTGCGAAGCCCCCTGGATCTTCGCGGAAACAAAAATTGTCCCGTGGTCTAATTAACCGAGCGACTTCGCCGACCGCTTCAATTTGCATCGAAACGGGTGCAGAATGGAAGCCCCGGCCCGGTTTGAATATCGTTAATGAAACTCATCAGTCCGCCCCCGCCTCTTCTTCCCGCTGCTCTCGCAGCTTTCTTAATATTCCGCGAGTCGGCGGCGTTCGCGAAAACACCAAACTGGTCGCTCGCGTTCAACGCGATTCGAAATCCAATCGCGTCCCCGCTTTATTTAATGAGATGCAAATTCGCGGGACTTCGGGAATTTTCTCTTCACCGCTAACGCACAGACTTAGCGCATTAACGAGAAGCAGTATTAATTATAGAGTATTCGCGCAAACTAAAACAGAATCGGTATTAATATTAATATAGCCAAGCTTGATAGTAAAGGAAGTCAACTTTCTGAATACGCTACTATAATTTTGTTAGTGCCCTTCTTCTTCGTACAAATAATTTATTATTCTTGTAAAATCATTAATAAAAATAGTGCAATATGGTTCACGAAAGCTGGGTAAAAATGAAGAGGAAAATATGGTCTTTTGAGTAGTCTCGTTTTCGAGGAGAATGAGTTCCAATTTGCGTAGAGCGTACGTGCTCTCGTGTACGGCTGCCTAATAGGTCTGACCATGGCTGGCGGTTTCTACTTGCGCCGAACATCGACAGCGTTACGTTATTATTTCTGTATTCCTGATGGAGCTACCGTCTTTTAACGATCGTGCTCACATACGTAGCATAACAATTCCATATTTATCGAACATGTAAATGAGTAGGTAAATTCATATTAAATTTGAACTGATTGGAACGATTTCCACGCGAAATAAAATTTTATTTGTAATTAGTCGCGTGTAAGCAGGACTGTGCAATTTCCTTGGGAAAAATTCGCGCAGCAACAGAAATTCTAGATTACCGAGAATGTTTTACCGCGAGCCCAAGCGAGGAGCTCTCGCCTGGCCAGGGTTAAAATAATATTCCCGGCGACCTGGGTCAGTGTACACACCTCGCGGAGGATTTTAATACCGCAATTTGTACAGCAAACACCGTGTCGACGGGTGCGCGTGTTCGCTCGGCCAACTTACACCGCTGAAAACAGTGTATAACCGTTAATACGGTCGCTCGTTAAATATTGTTTTATTCATCCTAGTGCAGCGGCCCCGGCGTGTTTCACGTTGCAACAGCGGTGAAATAACAATTTCGCAGAACAGTGCAGACCTTTGGGTTCGGCATTGAAAGTTTCCGCGAGACATTGGATCCTGGGTGATCCTGGGTGATCCTGTGTGAATCGATGGTGTCTGATTTCCATTGCGTCCCAGGAATGAATTTCTTCGCGTCTCCATTCGAGGCGTCGCCGCCGCCGCCTAGCCTAGTCGAAACCACAATGGCCAACGGCGACAAAGGGAATACCAATCGGGTCGTCAAAGGAACGGGCAACGTCGAAGACGATGGAGGGAAAACCCATCGTGATGAATTTCGGATCTTTAACGTTCCTCGCAGCGACGCCGGAAGCCGCGCGGCCCGTGTATACTTATCCCGCGAGAGCCTGACACATTCTTATTGGAAAGAATCCAGCCTGGATTTCGGTAACCAATAACCCGGGTCTCGCTTCGCCGCGGAAATAATCCCGACTCTCCTCCTACTTCTACTCTTCCTCCACCTTCTTTCTATTCCTCCGTCGCCTTTTTGTCCCATTTCCTTTCTGCCACTGCTCGATTCCCAGTCGGAATTATTAGCATCGCTCGGGAAGCATGGGACGCCGGCCCATTCATTCGGCCGCGGACAATAAGACGCTTTGAGTTGTCGGATCGAGAATGTACTACTAATTTGTTACACTGGAGGTGCTAGATAGGCTCAAATGCTTTGGGACCACCAAAAGGTTCTTTAATCACTCTGGTACATGTACACTGCCGCTCAAAAGTATGTGGATACTTACCATGTTCATGAAAGGGTATAGCCGGATAAGCATGGGCCAGCGGCCCCCGCTCCGATTTTCCTGATTCCTGTCTTAAAACATCGTTTTATGTCTAAAAAAACATTGTGTAAAATTTCAAATGTCTACCCCCACCGATAGGGGTGATATTGAGGCAAATTCCCCCGCACTTAAATGCAATTTGCGCTAAAACGAGAAAAGATATCGACATGGGATAAACGGCAAATAAAAGATATAGATACACTCTATATTTCAGATTTTTTTCAGAATTTTTTGCTAATTATTTATAGTTGAAAATAATTAATTAATTTTTTGGGAATTTTTTTAACTATCTTCCCCTAGGTTGACACCTACCAAAAAATTCTGACATAGTGCTATGATTCTAACCTATTTTGTAAAAAAATCTCAGAAGTGTCCGTTTGGTGGAACAGTGTCAAAAAAAATTAAGTATGCCAGCGAACGCTCGGTTTTGATCGGCGGTTTTATCAGTAACGACGCAGCGACCGATTCCCCTTGCGGCGGCTAGTGACGGGAGCGAACGGGAAGTCGGCGCTTTTCTTGTTGTTTTCTTTTTTTATATGTATTTATAAACTAAACGATTTTTATTGTCTAGAATATAATTGTTTAGACTTCTAACTGTAATCATGTATTAGAAGATTTAGTCGCATTTTTACATGTATCAGCTTTTCCGTACAAGCGCCGAATTCCCGTTCGCTCCCGTCACTAGCCGCCGCAAGGGGAATCGGTTGCTGCGTCGTTACTGATCAAATCGAGCGTTCGCCGGCATACTTTATTTTTTTTTACACTGTTCCACCAAACGGACACTTCTGAGATTTTTTTACAAAATAGGTTAGAATCATAGCAATATTTTAGAATTTTTTGGTAGGTGTCAACCTAGGGGTAGATAGTTAAAAAATTTCCCAAAAAATTAATTAATTATTTTCAACTATAATTAATTAGCAAAAAATTCTGAAAAAAATCTGAAATATAGAGTGTATCTATATCTTTTATTTGCCGTTTATCCCATGTCGATATCTTTTCTCGTTTTAGCGCAAATTGCATTTAAGTGCGGGGGAATTTGCCTCAATATCACCCCTATCGGTGGGGGTAGACATTTGAAATTTTACACAATGTTTATTTAGACATAAAACGATGTTTTAAGACAGGAATCAGGAAAATCGGAGCGGGGGCCGCTGGCCCATGCTTATCCGGCTATACCCTTTGTGATATATAATGTATATTTTTATTATCAAACAATATTTGTTGCTAAAGTCTACTATGAATATGTATGTAATGTATTCTAATAGTACCAAAATAAACAATTTAGTTATTGCATTTTCTTAAATAAATAAAAGAAAAACTATGGGATCACATAGATAGATAAGTCCGAAAACGATGTCCCAAGTCTGAAAAACATTTGTGGGCAATATTAGAATCTGAGTGGAACCTTATTGAAAGTGATGTAATGTAAAAGTTAATAGCCAGAATGCCACGACTAGTAAACGCGGTCATAAAAGCACGCGGTGGATATGTAGACGAAAAGAAAATATAATTATTTTTTATCATTATCGGTGAGATATTTAATAAATTATTATTAAAATATGTTCTCCAATACTGTACGAACTGAAATACATACAAGATAATCAAATTTACCAAAGATATCATAACTTTTTTCAGGTAGTTATAAGAATTAAGGAAGTATCCACATACTTTTGAGCGGCAGTGTAAGCTGAGTGAGTTTCTTCCGAGTAACTCTTTTAAACGGTTAGATAGTATTCTGCAAGACATCATTAATCAAAAATTACGTGACCAGCCATTAGACGATTACACGACCGCCTATCTCCATTCACATCAAATTAGCGTAGAGAATGAAAAATATACAAGCCCGTGTACGAATGTACGTAAACATTCCGATAAGTGGAAAGAGTCGACAACGGTCAGACACGCGAAAAAAAGGAGTTCTACTGTTCTCGCGTGCCGGATGACCGTTGAAACGGAATTCCCGACGCAAGGAACTTTACGAGAGCCAGTTTCACTTGCCATTTTATTGCGGACCGCGTTCGGTATTTTATTTTACAAGCGTCAGGAGGGGAAGGAGCGCTATGAGATATTTCGTCGTCAATTAAAAATATTTCAGGGATGGTTGTCTTGTTTGTGTTTCTTTCTTTTCAGAGGCCTCTCGCGAGAGCCAGCGAGGATCGCAACGCGTTGCCGTGGCGGTCGGAATGCAATTATATCGTGTGCACGAGATATAATCGTTGCCTCTCGGGTTTACGCTGATGCCGCGGTTAAACAGCATGATTTCCCCGAATCTAGATGAAAAGAAGCAGCGAAACAGCAGGCAGAAAGAAATTTAATTGGGTCGGGCAAAATGTGGCCGGGGGCATACGTTCTACGGGCGAGAGACATGGCCAGCTTGCGTCTGCTTTTTTCGGCTTCGTTGAACTTAATTGAAGCGGTTCTACGGATCCCGACGGCGGCGTTACAGTCGACACGCTTCACGAACCAAAGCTACAATACCCGAATTCCACGTAGCTCCGTCGAATAACATTCGCGATACAGGGATTTCTTATGCAGAAATCGCTTTGTGACCGGCTGTTATCCCCTGCTTTTCAGGGATGCGCTGGTAACTCACAGGACACCAGCTTTTGCGACGACACAAGTAAAAAGTCCTTTCTTCTTTTAATATTGTTACAACCTGAAACCAACACGTGCATATTCTTAATAGTATTATCCTTGTGATCAGAATCAATGCTCGATTAGCGTTTAATCGATTTAATCTATTCAATTCAATTTATCTATTCAAATTTTATTTCATTTAATTCCAAGTGAATTTAGTTCCATTAGAATGTAATTGATTATTCCATTCCATCTAGTTCAATTGTAATTAAATAAGTTAACCCTCATCCGTCCCTCGTGTCAATTTGACACAGTTTTCGCGAATTAAGGTGTACTGTTCTGTTATTTTTCGGTGAATTTTCCCGAAACTTTGTGACTTTTATTTTTTTAATGCGAAACACAGATGCTTAACATTGTTCATGGAAAATAATGATGTCAAAACTGCAAGTCGAAAACGAAAGAGTCCCTGTGTGTCAATATGACACATGTACTCTTATGTACTGTCGTGGAGTTTTTCAATGACTATTATTTCAATGACAAATTTATACGGCATTCGAAAACTCAAGGAATATTGATTTTTTTCTAAATTATAAGAAAACGTATTACTCATATAGTATGGAAATTTACACGGGACGCGATCGAAACTGCCACACGGAAGTAAAGCAGGGTCAACGCGTAGTGCTACAATTAGTTGAAGGTTTGGGTGAACGCAATGTTATGTGTGACAATTTTTTTACTTCACACGAATTAGAAACTATATTACACAAACAAAAGATGACGCTTGTAGGGTCCATACGAAAAAATAGAAAAGAAATTCCACAAATTTTGCTCGATATGAAGAAGAAGCCACTTCATCATTCGGAATTTGTTTTCGATCACATACTAAAAGGTACAATGGCGTCTTACATGACAAAAAGAATACGATTTGTTATTCTACTTAGTACATACCATACGTCAAAGTAAATAAGTAGTGAAGTAGATAAAATACCTGAAATAATAAAATATTATAACGCTACAAAAGGAGGCGTCGCGTCGATGTCCTCGATGATATGGAGATGGTGGACACATACAGATGTAAGCGCGAAACAAATAGATGGCCAATGGCAATTTTTGCTAATATGTTAGATATATCAGCATGCAATGCATTTATAATATTTACTTCACTCAATGCAACGTGGAATAAAAATAAAAGATATCGTCGACGCCTTTTTTTTTATTAAAATTGGACATTCTTTGGTGCATTCCTATATTACGTTACGCACACATCTACCGCGAGGATCTAATGCGACTGCACTTGTTGCACAAATACAGGGTATACCACCAGTGATTGTACCGTCTTGTAGTAATCGTATAATGTATAATCCTCCAACAAAAAAACGAGCCCGATGTCACATGTGGGGAAAAAAACCGAATGCTAATATACATAGTGCCCGATGTGATTTGTGTAAACAAGCAGTATGTCCCACACATCGCTTTATTTTATGCGAAAATTGTGCAGAAACTAAGATGCAGATGTTAACGTATCCATTTGAATACAAAAACATCGGAAAATAACTTTTTATCTTGTTATTTCGTCGATATTTTATCACTGTGTCAATTTGAGACCGAGGGACAGATTCAGTTCGCGAAATGAGGGACGGACGAGGGTTAAATTACAGTTTAATTGAATGAGAAGTGAATTGATTTTCTATGCTTTGGGATAAATACTAAAAATGTATGGAATATTAATAATGTAACATCTAAAAGACAATTTTAAAAAAAGGCTGGTAAACAGTAGGAGAACTGGAAGGTATTTGTCTGCCCAGCCCGGATCTATACTACTAGCAGCGCACAACAGCGGCGACAGTGGAAACGCAAGGTCAAGGGCCAGACAATCGCCCAAGCAGGTTCACAGCACCCTGATATCATTTATCTTGCTCCTTACACGCTCATAGTGGCAATGATCGAATGAAGGATAGCAAAGGACATGACAAGCGATTCAATGTTCGCAAAATCAAATTTCCAGACAACCTGCATGAAAACCGCAGACTATCAAAGTCGAATGGGACTTCCTGTAGAATAGATTCCTTCATACCTTGCAGACCACCCAGTACGTAGCCAGAACATCTCCATAGCAGGAATTCAGTGGAATCGTCGCGAGATCTGTCGTAAGCCCGATAAAATTACAAAAAGAATATCGAAGTCTAACAGCCTCGATAAAAAAGGCTATCACATTTCCATAAAGAATAAGAAAAAGAAATTCTCGAGAGAGAGATGAGGGAGCCCGATAAGCCCTCGGTAGGGTGGAAACCCTATTACAAAAGGGTGGGTGAGTACCTTGGAATCGGTGGTTATTCCACCGTTCCTCCATTGCCGGAGCCAATGACGCGATCGGGCGTCATTTATCAGCATAATTGAAATCGCTGGCAAGCTTCGGACGACGTTTTCTCGCGAGAAAACGAGTCCGGGAGCACTATGGCGTCGTTCTGTCGAGAGTAGAAGCACTTCTACCCTGTTATTTGGTGGATGTCTTCTCCTCGGTCTCTTTTCGACTCCCTCGAACTTGTTTCTGTGCCGATAGACTCAATTTCAACCGTACAATTGGTAAACTTCTCGCTCGAAATCGGCGAAACGTCTCGGATGGCTTGCGTTAGGTTTCTGCTGAATCTGGGCTGGGATTAGGCCAGGTATTGGTTAAATCTTGATCGGGATTAGGTCAGGATTCAACAAGAGTTTAGTTCGATTGGAAACAGAATTGTCCCTCGCTCGCTGTACACAATTTTTCTCACGATTGCTAAACTTTGATTGCTAAATGATTGCTAAGTTGATTTTTGTTAGGTTCCACTTTCCTTACAATAGATAAACTTTTCCCACGAAAACGTCGAAACTGGATCATTTTAGGTCTCGATTCAGATTCGAGCCCAAACCGCCACATTGAACATAAGCGCGAGTTCTCGCTCACGTACGAGCGTTATTATTCATGATTTCATGAATTTTCATCCGCGGCACTCGAGATTGCTCGTTACTTCGCGCGTACACGCGTTCGCGCTCGCGCAGCTCGTCGGGCTTCTTCCGGTTCTTCCGTTGCCTTTCTTCCCTCTTCTTCGTCTCTCTGGAAAGAAACGAAGAAGCGAAATGAATTTTTCATTAAAAAAGAAAGCCGCGAGTGTAAGTAAACGCAGGCTCGCGAGGGGGATGACGGGACTGGAAGTTCCGCAGCCACGAACCGTGTAACTTCTCGACGCGGGGATGGACTGCAATGGGCGGTGGTCGACCGACGCTTGACGTCACCGTCCGAGTAGGTTGTTCTTGCCCTCCTCTGACGAGCTGGGGAAGAAACCGGGCCGAGAAACATGACTGATGGAACCGAGAATTGCAACGCCGGCGAAGCATATGTTCGCGCGGACCCTCTCCCTCATTCTTACCTCGCTTTTCGTCCTTCCTCAATGTCACTTTCGCCGTCCTTTTCTCGCCTTTTCATCGCTCAATCCTTCATTTTATTTTTCTCACACTTTCTTGGTTAATTTCTCTTTCCGCCTCACACTGCCTTAGCTGAACTCTCTTTTTCTTTTGTTTCGTTGCACATTTCTTCCTACTTTTTCTGTTTCCTACTTATGTTTGTATTTCATTTCCACGCACTTAGAATGTACATTTGCTTCCTGTACCTGCTTAACATCCACTTTTCTCGAATTAAAAAATGAATAAGAATGAATCTTGCTTTCCAGTACCCAGTCCATGCTCAAACAATAAAACTTTATCTAAATCCCGAGAAAGTCACCGTAAATCATGAACATAAATTTAAATAAAACCGCAGTAGTTTGAATAATCCACTGAAGGATTAGCGCGAGGCTCAAAGTGCCAGAAATACTTATCCATAAGTCGGAAAATGTTCTAGCTTCGTTAAAAGCAGCCGGAGGACTGAATCTCGTGGCCAGGCTACGGGTGCACTGCATTTTCATGAAAACCCGACCTCGAACAGCTCGTTATTACGCGTGTCTGCTCAGTAAGGGCACACACCTGCTGCCGGTTCGTCGGCAAACCGTCTCGCACCCTTCGCCCTTTTTCAATCTTCCTGGTCCGGCACAGCCTGAGAAGAAGCGGTCCGGCGGCTAGATGCCACGTTTATGAGATCAGCGGACGATATGAAAGGCGAAAAAGACGGGCGGCAGAAAAAAAGGGAGATTAAACGTCCACCGTCGAGAGATGAAATTTTTCTACACGTTAATCGTTTTACGAGGGACTTCAGAGGAACTCCTGAAGCACCTGCGCGAAGTCACTCGACGGTTCAAGGCTCGTATCTGGCGGATGAAAACCGTGCTGTTTGACCTTTCCATTCGTCGAATGTGCAAGCCTTGTTGATTCCTGGTAGGGACACGAGGATAAGAGCACTGAAGTTCCGCCAATGAAACTTCGTTATCATAATTTTACGTTGTTCTTAAGTTGGCTACGCGAGACTTCTTTCGCGTGGTTTAATTAGCTTGGCCGGAGGATCTTCTCTTTTTCCGTGGAAGTTTAGTAATGAGTTTCAATTTACTTGGTGAAACGTTGTTAAATTATTCATTGGCCAATTTTTGGTCTACACCTCTATGTTGTAGTTCGTGCTGTTCCACTATTATGGTCTTAAAAAACGGCTCTTGCTTCCGCTTAAAAGAGACACGTTTTCAAAGGAGACGCTGGTCTCTTATTTTTAGAAGAACATACAATATACACGCTACATTGCGATTCTATCGAGGCTCAAGAGCATTCGCGCAGAATTCTCACCCGTACAGCCTGTTTCGCTGTAAGTAAGGGGCATTACAGGACGACATAGATATTGATAATCTCTGAGAAGCCGAAGCAGTCACGTCTCCGCCATAAACCCAATCCAACCGCGTCTCTTCAACGCCGTTTGTTTCCCCCACGAGGATTCATTATTTCTCCGCGAGAGAAAGAGAGAGAGAGAGATAGAGAGATAGAGAGATAGAGAGACGTTCCAGAGGCGCCGCAAACACCAGCCGCTGAAATCGAGGGCAACGCTATGTAACGCGATACCGGGGATTATGGCTGGTTACCGTGGAACCAGGAGCTACACTGCCAACAATGGTCACCGGGAATCCGTTGTAACAGCAGGCTGCTCGAACCTTGTCTTTCTCCGTTACCACCGACGAAATTAGGATAGAACGCGGTTGCGATCGTTGTCGAAACAAGAAGGCTAGTTGAGACGTCGACGACGAGCTTTCGCAGGCTATAGTAAGCGACGATCGCGTTGTTTCAACCCTTTATAGTTCATGGTACACACGGTATTTCTGTAGCATCGCGAGGTAGTTCTGTTACGATGTTACAGAGCGAATAGGATATGGCGATGATTATATTTGCGGCGCGGAAGCTCGGGGATAGATGCATATTTCAGTTACTGTAGTATTATACAGAGTTCAGGCATTAGTGAATTGTACTTGTTTCAGTTTAGATGGTATTACTGCAACCTCGCTACGTTATTAGATTGTGAATCTTAAAAGTAAAATTATCAAATAACATTCGATACATTTATGAACAGCTCTGCATTCGAAGTAGAATAGCAATAAGATTAATAAGAATATCGCGATCGGCATCGACCAAGAACTCTGAGTCGAATGAGTCACAGCTTCGACACGCACAATAAATAAAGGAACGTCGTCGTCGTTTCGTTAACGCGGCCGTTAGCGTCGCGACGCGCCGTTAATAATTCGTATGCAAATGGGAAGGTGAAACGCGCGAGCTGCGAAGGAGTTATTACGCGGAATCAAACGTCCTACGCTGGGGCGAGTTCTCTCGACGCTGCCTAGCCGTAAATTAAATTGTATTAAACGGCAACGTGCTCCCTGGTGCACACCTCTCGAACTGGAAACCACGTTCTCTCTGTTACACGTGTACACAGGGCGCGACGTAACCCAGTTCTCCCTCGAACTGCGTGTACCGTATTCGTATTCGTTTTCGCACGCGTGACCATAAAAGTATCCTCACTCTTTCTCTCGCTCTCGCTCGGCAGGTGCCTACACGGCGAAAACTATCGGGCCAACGCAATTGCTGTTCATTCAGAAATCAGTCGCAACTGCTCCCGTGATTGCTGGACCCGGTGGAACACGCTCCCGGTGAAAATTGAAAAGTCGAAACATTTTTTCGTTTGCGGCGCGCACCGAGTGTTCCGCAAACGTCGGGCAAAGTGAAGGGCGCGTTTTTACGAGGCAAAAATAAGTCGACGTTTTTTGTATTTCCATTCGGCGAACAAACTTCCTGGCTTTTTTCCACCGAACGACCGCGAGTTTCATGGACCACCCCCCGGTTTTCGGGGACCGGCTCTGTTATTCGAATTTTTCCGCCGTTCCCGCGCGATTCGACGCGCTAAACTTCAATCTATCGAATTCTTTATTTTCGTAACCGTTACGGTTCCGCGGGTTTTCATTTTTGCGAGTGGCGCGTTAATCGAAATCGTTGTTATATGAACACTCCTTTTTCTCGATTCTCTATTTATTCAGATTTTTTGTTCGGGAAATTCGGTGTTTTCCGAAGTCTTCGTTATTGAATTCTGCGTTATAGTTTTATTACTTTGGATTGGTTATAATCGAACTCTTTGCTTTCGAAACACTTCTTTTGCACAACACTTCTTTTTCACGACACTTCGCTGCTCGATATTTTTGTTGAGCCGGTTTTTTTTTGGGAACCAATTGGATTTACTTGATGTGCGGAGTCGTGTAACACCGTAGTAGGGTAAGGTTGCTCAAGTCGTACCCCTTAAGAAAAAAACCATATAAAACTTAGGATTAATCAAATGAATAGAAATTAAACGTGTTATTCAAAACTTGTGTTAATATTGTTGTTATTTATTATAACGAAATTAGGTAATCTATATGCTTTCACGTAAAATAAACTAAATTTTTAAAAACTTACATCGGTACAACTAAAGGAACCAGTTTCCTAAGTCGTGCCACCTATAGCCGAAAACGTGTTTTTCATTAATCTGTTTACATGACACATAGGTATTCAGTTAGTACAAACATCTTTTGTCAACTCCAGCGCATACGTCGTGCACCCATGATTTGCATTTCAAGCATTGAATCATCTTTTCCTCCCGATCTTCTGCACAAGTAAAACAAAACCAATCGCTTTTCTTCTTTTTAATTTTGTATGCCAATTCCTTTTTATTAATTACTGCGTTTCTTTTATTTGCCACATTTTTTATGTGTTCTTTATTCTGCGTTGACGTTAATTCGACTGACGAGGTAGTACGACTTAGGAATCTCATATGGGTACGACTTAAGACACGACACAAGTTGAAGTTAAAAAGTAAACGAACCTAACCGAATAAAATTAATACGATTTCGTTTCGACCAAACGATTATGTAAATTCTACTGAATTTATACTTAATAAGGAACATAATTTTATCAATAATTTACTTGCAAGATTAACTACCAAACATGTGCAGAAAATTATAAGAAAATTGAAATAAACTTACTTGATGACAGGATTTATAATGAGGCTGGTTTATGGCAGACAATAATACATAAGGCAACTTGGTTGACTCAGATATACAGGGTGGTGCACGCAACTTGCACACCTATAATAACTTCCAAAGTATGCGTTGCACGAAAAAATTTTGTATACAGAAGTTGCATGGTCTGAAGGGGTACATTATGTAGTGGATTTATTTTTTTTACAGGTGGACGCGTAAAGGACATGTGATGGTCAACTTCATTTTTTTAAATGGAATGAGGTATTTTTTAATACATCAATCGATGCAACTGGACATTCGTTATAAAAAAGTACTAACCTATGTATGTCGAAAAGTTAGTACTTCAGGAGATATTTAAATTTAAATAACTCTAAAATACCATTACTGTCGTGCTAAGATGTTACACAAGTAAGTAAACACTAACGTCTTAGTATGACAGTAATGGTATTTTAGAGTTATTTAAATTTAAATATCTCGTGAAGTACTAACTTTTCGACATACATAGGTTAGTACTTTTTTATAACGAATGCCCAGCTGCAAAAAATACCTCATTTCATTTAAAAAACTGAAGTTGACCTTCACATGTCCTTTACGCGTCCACTTGTAAAAAAATAAATACACTACATAATAATAATAATAATAATAATAATAATAATAAATGCAACTTGTGTATACAGAACTTTTTCGTGCAACGCATACTTTGGAAGTTATTATAGGTGTGCAAGTTGCGTGGACCACCCTGTATATTTGGTTGCCGTCGGTTGTCGCCGTAGTTCGTTCAAAATTCAAGTGGTACGACTTAAGCACTGGTACGACTTGAGCAACCTTACTCTAATTCAATTTACATGAACAGAGGATCCAGAAATTGAGTAAGCGGTACTCATTATGAATAGCACATCGACGAATAATATATTCAGATTTTTCTGAAGCTGGCAACATATTACTAAATTTCAGACATGGTACACTGTCTTCAGAATAATTCTACTATAAAAAGATACGCCCTATAAAGACCATACAGCCCAGTTATGAGGTTAATCGTCGAAGTATCGACACCAAAGATCGCATGCAATAAATCTCCGGAGAGTGGCGTAGACTTGATAAAATATTAGACGATAAATTAGTTCGATCTCGCAGTCTCGTCACGTCAGTAACGTAGACAAAGCGACGGTTCCGACAATGGGGCCATTCAACGGTTGTTCATTTCTGTTTCCAGCTTTCAGAGGACATCGGCTACGTCCTTTATTCAGCTCTAGGTAGCTTCTACATCCCGTCGTGCATCATGGTGTTCGTGTACATACGTATATACTTCGCGGCGAAGGCACGCGCGCGTCGTGGCATCCGGAAGCAGCCGCGTCGACGGCCTCCGATGCAGCCGGAATCGCCGGACGTCAGGCAGACCAGCTTCACGCAGACCACGCCGGCCACCGAGACCAAGAAACCGCCCTGTTCCGTCATGGAGAACGTCGCCACCATCGAGAACCAACCAGTTCAGATACCGATCGTCACGTGCGATTGCGCCAGCGACGTCAGCACCTCCGAGGCCGACCCTGGGGGAGGAAACAGCATACCCATGGAAGAGAAGGATACCTTGAAGGTACGATCTAAAGCATCCCCTTTCTACCCAGTTCCTAGAATCCTTCCTTCCTCGTTGACAGCTGTTCTTCTTCTTTCCCTAAGTCGACGCTGATTAGTACACTGCGGATCTTTATGCAAAATAAAAATGTCGTGCATTGATTGTGGGAAGCAGGAATAAAGTAAACATTTATTTCGTCCCTTAATGACTTTGTTACGTTAACCGCAACATTACAACATTTTCTTGAATTTTTCTAATCTTGTATTGTTTTATGTTTCACTCAACTAATTTCTGCATCAATGCTGTTGGATTATCAACAAGTTACAAAAATGAATCAACGATCTCAGAATCGTATTCTTAAACAGAGATTATGAAGTATCGATGGAACGTTCTCAGAAGTATACTTTCTTCTAAGAGCCGAACTGTGGGGGGCTAACCTAAACAGTTTGGAGATACGAAGGGACTCTGGTTTCCTTTCTGGGGGTTCCAATGATTCTTTTCTTCATAAAGTCAGTCGAAGCTAAGACATCTCATGGTAAAGAGCTTCCTTCCGCGCCGTGAAATAAAGACTAACTTTTACTTTAAAAGTACCAGTGTACATTCATTTACACCCATATCCAATAAATACAAAAAAATCCGCAGTCTACTAATTAGACACGAGAAATACTTTCCACTATTTTTCACAGTGAAAAGAACTTCATGCTTAAAAATGTAGCGTTCAGTGACATATTGTTTATAATCGTTAAAAGCAATGAAAATATTTGATGTTCGATTTTACACCAGCAAAGAAAACACTATGTACAAACCTCGAAAATTCAGAACCTAATACCACTCTTACTAAACACGATTTGACGTCAGTTATCGGTCGGAAGGTACCCGGCGAGAGTGCATCTCGTACTTATTCGGATCGAAGACAGAACAGCATCGATTTTCCCCGGTCCGGAATCAGAATGGATCTTCCGTTCTCGTCGATCCTCGGTAGGGATCCACGGGTCTCGTTGGTCGCGCATCGCATAAAAATGGAACCGGTAACTCAACGAAACCAGAAACTCACTATTGGATTTCAGTTTCTCCCTCCCCCGGCCCACCCCGCGGGTTTCCAAGCACAAATGGAATCGAATAAAGGCGACGGCGGATTCGAGTGCTCGCGATACAACGAGCGCCGCGCGCCGCGCCGTTACCGCTGGTCTCGCAGCTCGTGTATCGAGGATCGAATCGATCATACATCTCCCCGGCGACGGTCCCACTGAAATTGCTACTCCTGATCGTTCCTCATATACTACCTGTTCGACGCGGCATCCCCCGATAAAATTAGAGTTACATCGGGCACGCCGGTTCCTGCCGAGGAAACGCGTATTACAATTGGCTACGAAATTGAGTGGACAGGTAGAGGAAACCGGTATCAATCACGTGTCGACGAATTAACGTGTATGTAGGTTGTGGACTTATGTGTGTGGTCTGCGGATTTGCAATGCGGAATTAAAATCTTTTGCAAAATTTGATGATCAGACTGATAACGATGGTATTCAGGAAACATTGCATGAAATAATTTTAATGAGTCCAAATGCAATTGGTAGATACTCACAAACTGTATTTCATCGACTTTTTTATTCAATTGATCAACGATTCTAATCCGTAATATTAATTCGATAAAGGTGAATTGATAGCGATTTCCACGATCCCGTTCACTTAATTCTGTCCCCGGGACTGTATATCCCAGAAATCATCGCGGAAGTGGTCACGCTTCGGACGTGCAACGCGGGAATTTCTCCTCGTAAATGAACATTTATGAGATCCCATTCCCGGGGCACGTGATTCTTTATGAAATCATACGGATCGCCGGCGAATACGGGCTCCGCGAATCACCGGGTGAAATGTATCCCCCGTCTCCATGGGCTTCTTTAAAACATCCCCGAGCTCCATCTTCGGCTGCCACTGGACAAAGCTCCTTTATTTCCGGCACGTAACGTTGTTGCGCGATGGTATTCCACGGAACACTGGGAACGTGAGCTATCACGAATGCGTTTTGATGAAGCCTCGGAACACGACTCCGTTGTAAATGGACTGCGGATGTTCATGGAATTTCTCTATTCGGGAAATAAATTCTCTGAGCCTCGATTTCTACGGAAATTTCACCAATCAATTCGTATATTCCACTTCAGAGTGACGAAATGCAGGGAAATTTTTATTTTGCATGTAGAGTCTACTAATACGTGGACAGCAGACTTACAGTGGCCGAAATAATGATAGGTTCACTAGCCGTGTCGGCTGGTTTACGGCTTCTATTTTTATTTTATTTATTTTATTTTTATTTTAAGTGTACTGTGGCATTTGTTTTTATTTCGTAAGAATGTGTTCTACACATCAGAGTAGGGCAATAATCAACTAATATTTAAAAATGACTAATACTAATAGACTTTTTGAATGCTAGTCATAGCAAAATAGTCATTAGTCAAAACTTTTTGATTAATTAGTGATAACTAGACTGCGGAACTTTATGCAAAATAAAAAACGTTTACATCTACTGCAACAAATAAGGGCCAAGTAAAAATTCTTCTCATTCTTTAATAATGTTCGCAAGCTGCAACTAATACATTGATGCTCTTAAATTTTTTGAATAATCTGTCCACTGTTTTAAATCGCAACTACCCATTTTTGTCACAAATGCATAAAATCCGCAGTCTAGCGATAACTAAATGGCAAATAATTAGTCATATCTCTAAGTAATCGTATGAAGTAATCGTCATAGTTGATGATCAGTTATCAATCTTTAGTCATCAGTCACTATTGTGCGATTAACATACATTAATATTATTAATTAGTTATCACTAACTAATCAAAAAATTTTAACTAATGACTGTTTTGCTATGACGAACATTCAAAAAGACTATTAGTAATTTTTAAATAGTAGTTAATTATTGTCCTACTCTGTTACACATTGTGTAAGCAGTCAGTTGACTATCAACAGTATTACTGTAAAGATGTACCTGTTTCAAGAATATTTTGAAAATTATCGAATGCAAGATACGAAATAATCTTAGGTTCACGGTGAAATATTTAAAAATTGATAGTACCATTGATAGTACTATTGATAGTACCACTGTTTGAACGTTCTTGGCAAGTACACAGATTTATAAAGTTAAAAAATTATAAACAATACTTTATGTTCGTTTAATATTATTAGAGCACAATGACACGGGAAAATCGTTAAATGATAACGAAAAGGCGCAAATTATTGCTTTCCACAATATGAGTCTCTCTAACACAGAAATTGCAAGAAGATTGAAAATGTCATTGAATGTCATAAATAATTTTTTAAAATTAAAAGAAAAGTACGGCAGTAAAAAATCTACAGGTCATCCAAAAAAATTAACACATAGGGACAAAGATAAAATTTCTCAAGAACCACAGCAAAATATGCTTAATGCCTCTAAAATAAAAATGAAATTAGACTTGCCAGTTGGTGTTGAGAGTGGGACACTCTCTTAAATATTCTAAAAAAGCGAAAAAACCTTCGCTAACTAAATTCCACAAGGAGCAGAGATTAAAGTTTGCAGAATGGCATATGTCATGGACCGAAAAGTAGAAGACGGTGATTTTATTTTATTAAAAAATGTTTCAGAATTGAAAAATGGAATTAGAGAGGCGTGGTCTGAAATAAAATTAGAAACATTAAAAAATTAATTTAATCAATTCCACACAGAATATCTGAATTTATAAAACACAAAGGAGGTTCGACTAGGTACTGAATTATTATTTCTTTTTTTAAATCTTTTATGTAAACATACTAGGGGTGTGCGAGATTCCGTCGGAACGGGAATTTTTCTCGGGATCGGGACGGAATCCCGAAAACATCCGAGGATCCCGAAAATTCTCGAGTAAATTCTCGGGAAATTTTTGGGATTCCCGGATATTCTCGGGATCCCGTCCCGATCCCGAGAAAAATTCCCGTTCCGACGGAATCTCGTACACTCCTAAAAAATACATAATAAACCTATGTTTATTTCACAACTAAAATTTAATTGTTGTAATAGAAAATTTGTAATTGATATTAATTAACCATGTATTATTCAATTGAGCTGTGTATTTCATTAATTATATTAGAATGAATAAATAATTATAAGTAAAATCAAAAATGTTGCATTAAACACAACATTATGTCAACAAATCGAAGTGAACCTATCATTATTTCGGCCACTGTACATACATTCACAATAAAAATGAATTTCAGTATACTCTTACACCAGTCCCAACTGATAAAAATCAACGGGAAATCAAATACATTTTCATTGAACTCGTACCAATCATAACCTTTGAACCAAGCCCCAAGCTCTATCACCCACCCACTAGAAAAATGTCAAAAAAATGTGGGCCTTACTAAAAGACTGTCTCTCACCTCCTGTCAACAGGTGACGCTCCCGGTGCACATGCAGAAGAGCTCGCTGAAGGCGACGCTGTCAGTGAACGGTGACGGTCAATCGAGCGTGCCATCCCGATGTCGAGCACCTAGCGTTGGCATCGACGTCGACATGGTCTCGGAGTTTGACCCGTCGTCGTCGGACAGCGGCGTGGTGTCGAGATGTGCCGTGGTGAAGCCTTTGAAGCTTCGTCTCTGCCAGCCGATTTTTGGCCGACGGAACCTCGGCAAGCTGCGACGGGAGCACGGCGACGTCGGTCGTCCCTCGACGAAGGACGATGTCGGCGTCGCCGATTCGAAATCTTCGAAATCGCGGGACCCAGAGAGAGAGAAGAGGAGACTGGCTCGTAAGAAGGAGAAACGCGCGACGCTGATACTTGGCTTCATCATGGGCAGCTTCATCGCCTGCTGGCTGCCGTTCTTCGTCCTCTACATCGTGAAACCGTTGTTCCCGGACATCGACATTCCTTCGCAGGCGTTCGTTATCGCGTTCTGGCTCGGATACATGAACTCTGCCCTGAACCCATTCATCTACACCGTCTTCAACAAGGACTTCCGGCGCGCGTTCCGCAGGATACTGTTCAAATGAGCCTTGAGGCTTCGTTCCCCGGTGAGAAAACGATCCGGGATACCGTACACAGAAGATCGATCGCCGCGGGTCACTTTCCGACAGTGAATCGATCCGTCGATCCGACAAAAATCCAGAGACTCCAGAGAACAATCCTTTGAGTGCTAACATTCTGTTGAACATTGCAGAGCGATCGCGATCCTTCTATTCCGAGCTCGAAAATGTTGAAAAGTGTAACAGCGGTTCTATAAGTGGTTAATCGAAGCTCTAATTAAATCGCAAGGGTAGCTATGACACACAAATTTCAAATTACTACAACTTCTATACACGATAGCAGTGAGGACACAAGATTTTAGGAAATGCATGGTTGACATTTTCAAGCACCGAATAAGGGAAACGTGATCGTTCGATACTCAAACGGTTCAGCTGTGTCTACATTCATTATCTCGTTGCAACAAAATTTCATCCGAGCTCTTCCAGTGGTCGTCAATCAAGTCTGATATCTTCAAGTATATTCTACTGACTCCACTTACCACCGTTCAATCACGTGTCATCTAACTCATCTAGACGTGTCGTTATTTACACAAAATCAAGCAACGAATGACAGTGTACACATCACCATCTAAATTTGTCATTACTTCGACAACATGCTGACACAACGAGGTGCATAAATGAATGTGGACACAGGTTCAGGCTGCAGCTACAGAATCGTCGTTGTTAAATCGTAGATTCTGCAGTGCTGTCTTTATTACTGGTCCTGTTGGTCGATCGGTTCGACAGTAACGATTTTGTAGCAGTACGACGTTCAATCAGAAGTTGGGGGCCGATTCCTTCGACCGTAAGCTGAGTTTTAGCAATCTCGGATCAGAATCGCATGGTTTTCGCCGGAAACGGCGACGTCCGTCATCTAACTGCCTCGACAACTGCACGGATCAAAGTTTCGATGTTAAAACTCGACGAGTCGCAATCGTAAATCGTTCTAGTGGTCTCAAGCTGGCAGCGAGAACGCTGTCGGGAGAACCCGATTAGATGCAAGTTTGGTCATCGATGGGAGATATCTAGACAAATGAGGTCCCACGGGATTTGGCTGAAGAAAATTTGTTTGGAACGTCGCCGGACTCTCCGTTTCTGGCGAGACACACCCCTAACAGTCGTCTCTGTCTCCCAAGTCTCGTTATCGATCGATTCAAGGATCGATTCCAGGTGAAATCAGAAATCGAAGCGTACTCGCGGCTTTCTTTCTTCGCAGAGTTCCTTGGACGGACGGCGCACGGTCCGATTGTATATTAAACGTCGCGACAATCCATTATTATCGATGTACGTGATTGTAGATATGTATAGCAACGTGCGTGCGTGTGTGAGTGCGTACAAGTGTACATGGCGGGATGTTCGTGTGAGTCTGTATACGCGCGCGTGTGTGCGTGTGTTTGGGTGTGTGTGTGTGTGTATAATAAAAGAACGGAGATATCGGTCGGTAGAGTTTTTGTTCGCGGAATACGCGACACGCTCGAGGCGGGAAATCTCGTTTCCGGTGGATTCGAGAACACTGCGGGCTGCCGGAAGTTTGGCCACGAGACGGAGAGGAAGTTTCGTTGCGAAGAACAGTCTCCGCGGATTCTAGACAAGGGAATGTCCTGGGAAAGAATAAAGCAAGGACCCCACGGAGTCTCAAGGATTCCGAGAGGAAAAAGTTTCGGGACGGGTCGCGCACAGGTACCGGTGAGTCACCTGAGGTTGCAAGTTAAAGTACCTTCGTTGCTTTGAATCACATGCGAAAATAGTTTTCGCTAAAAGATGCTGTTTCGGACCTTCGTTTCCTTAGAGTCTCAAAATGTTCACTTTCGACAGTTTGTTTGGGTCTGAGTGACATATAAGAATGGAAAAAGAATGCTGCTACAGCTAAAAAAATCCAGACAATGAACCCACCTTTGAAAAAAAAGATTATTCGAACCGATATTGTTAAAAGATGAATACAAAATGATTCGTAAAACACTGTTCAAATATCGATGCAACTAAAACGAAATATTTATGGAACAATACCCTCTCACAAGTACACCCACCGGAAACGAGCTCGAGTGCGCTAAATCGAATCCCGTGAACGAAAACGAAATCGCGCGAGCCAGTCGAGTAATGTTTCCTATTAAATAGGCACAGTAGAATCGACACACCGTTAATCGTGTAACGTTTAATCTCGAGTTTCCAGATTCTATGATGAGGGCGCGATTTACACGATACGTAATAGTAATAATACCAAACCAAAAAAATAAATAAATAAATAAATAAAATAAAGAATACTAATAACATTACTAATAAATACCGTAGGAGTTTCTCGAGTCGGACGATGATGAGTCGCGCGTTACCGTGAAATGGATACGCGCGATGATTATCGGCGGCGGGTCACTTCGAGCGAGTCAAATTGCCAGAGTTCCGACCCTGGCCGGGCTTAAATATTAAATTCGATCGCATCGTGTTTAACGGCACACGCCCCGGCTGTTTGATGTCGCCGCGTCGAAAACCCGAAACACATCGCCCCCGCGGTTTCAATTATTACGCGGCGTTACGCGATGTTTGCGTGGCGAGGTGCTAACTCGCGATCGGCCGCTTCATTATTCAACGCAGCCAAGGCACACGGTGAAATCGATCCTCTTGAAACCCATAAGCTCCCTACTTACACTCTGTACCCACGCGTAATCGATTATCTCACCCTCGAATCCTTCCTGTCTCCAGAAAAGCGTTTCGAAATTTCAAAACCAAAATCTTTAAAATTTTTAATAATACAGTAAGTCCTCTATAAACGCAAAAACCTCGGGTAGGATCGTTTGCAAAGTTCGTAGACGGACACTATTTTTTTGAGCTTTAAATGCCGTGCCGAACGTAAAGGACAGCGCGTGTAAAGAGAGACCGCGCGCGGCCTAAGCGACTGCGACACTCCGCGTCTCTTTCTTTCCCATACGCTGTCCTTCCTTGCGCCCGAAACTTCCATCGTCAATTAAACCACTAAATACAGTTGAAATTATATCGTGTTTGGTACTATTTTTATGAGAAAAATGACACAAATATATTGGTGAAAGTTTCAGAAAAAAATAAGTAATAATAAAAGAGATTTTATATTAGTATTGCATTGTGAGGACCCACGGGCCTTTGAACTGTGCATTAGTAGTGGTTCACACCTATATTCCCCTAGCCGAGACCAGATTACTACAATCGAGGGGATATCTTTTTGCGTTTATCGTGTACGACCTTTTTGCGTTTATAGAGGATTTACTGTATATATGAATGTTATTTTAAGTATCTGATCATAAGCACAAGCATAGTTACGCAGAAACCGATCGCATAAAGCCGTTCCAAGGTAAAAAGGGTAACCAACAAGCGGAATTTGATGCCGAAACACGGTCGCGTTAGAATCAAACGTGTCACTCACCTACAATCGCGCGATGGCTGCCAAATTCTCCGGCGGATTCATTTCCAGGATGAAATCCGACGAGCACTGGTAACACCGGTCAGAATGTTTGACCGATGTTTGCTCTCCTGCGTCTAAACAAATCAAAGAGCGGCGAAACAACGGCTCGTAAATCGAGAACGGAATCATCCTGCGGAATGAATTTCGGAAAAACAATTTCCCCCGTACGTTTCCCACATCGAGCGGGCGTATTCAATCCGGCCCTCTCTATAACGTAGATTACAGTTCATCCCTGTGGCTCTGACCACGAGGAATTCGAATAAACAATTTCTATGGATAGTCGAAAACCTGATACTTTCAGAGAAAATGGTTGCCCCGTTCAGAAACGGATTTTTTCCTGATGATATCTTCTGTGACTAACGATGACCATGTCCGGCTCTTTACATGCTGACTTGGATGACTTCAAACGGCAAGACATTCTTTTTTATCTCACTATAATTGTTCTCAAAATGAAGGATCGGGTTCAGGAAGCTTGCACAATTCTTTTAAAAAAACCTTTATACTATCTCTTGTTCCTCTCACATTTTTATTTAAGTATATTTCCGTACAATTTAATAATTATTCTTCCTTCATCGTACGTTCAATTTCATTTTCACCCGATACATTCCAACACACTTTTTGGGATAATTGAGGATATAATTTCGATCTCATGGGTGCATAAATCAATTTCGTAATGGGGCTCTGGTCATCCTTAATCAATCGCACAATGTCCACTTTATTAAGCTGTTAATTCTGAACTAACCAATCATCAAGTCATACTAATTTTGCTTTCAAAACCGACAGGATTATTATCCACCACACCAATGTTCAACATTAATCATCATTTTAGCATCTTCTACCACTTCCGCCATCAGTTCCCATTTTAAACATATTCATACCTATAGCATCTCACTAAAAACAAGCTTGCTATCGTCAACGAGCCGAGTACACCTGGCATCGACGAAAAAGCCGCGTCGTTTCCTGGTGAAACAAAGAGGCACAGAATAATTAGCACAGAGTGTAGAAATTAACTGGAAGTTAATGCAAATTTGCGGGTTCAATCGATACTGTATTCCTTCAGCGAGAAGGTAATCAAGCCCCCGTTTCGAGGCAGGCTCTCGAGTGAATCGTATACAAGCTCGCGGGATCGTTGTCAATCATTTATTCATACGTCAATGGGTTTTTCGGGGAGTGAGAGAGAGAGAAGATTGATTAAAGCGTGCCATTACGACGTGAACAGGCATCGAAACAATTTTTTTCTAGAGTTTCGGGCCTCCCCGACACACACATACCGAAAACGTTTTCGGATCGCGTGCACCGGCCGTTCACGCGCGCACAGTGCATCGTTGCATCGTGTGCATGCATGCATGCGTCACGCGGCTACGTGACATGCGACGCGCCACAACGATAAATCAATAAACCGGTGCGTGTATGAGTTTGTGTATATTTGAATATGTATGTGCGCGCGCTCCTGTGTCTCCCCGGCTTTGCAACCCCCTATTTTCCCACCCCTTTCGGTGTCTCTGTCTCTGGCCGACCGCGCGTTACATCGTTAACTAGGGCAAAAGTGTCGAGGGAATAGACGAACGAGACGGTTCCACAGTCCCCGGAACCGATACACGAGCAGCCGCACTGCTGATAAGATTGCCAGGATTATAAGCGTGCTCGAGATCGATGCGACACGCGCATCATCGTACTCCTGCAGACCCAGTGTCGACGCTCCGGTGCAGCGACGGCATCCGCGCCATTCGAAACTTCCCTCGATTCTTCATATGTTCGTTCCGGATGCGGTTTTGCTATTCAACCATTTTTTACTCTGGAAGAACAACATAAATTTTTATACATTTTTTTAAAAATGTAGCTTTTAGCATATTTTTTGCTTTGAAAATTCGTCGGAAGTAATCAAGCAACATTTAAACCCCCCTCTCTCCAGGACTCGCTGTTTCAAGTCTGCATTTAAATTACAAATCCTGCCGTTTTGATTGATGCAATTTTTCCCTGGTACTGCATACGGTCATTTCAAGGCATTCAGGCGCTCCATGATTTACATTTTTTAACTGTAGGTCCGCGGTTCATTTTTGCGTTAAGTATGCCCGTGATCAAATATTTTTCAGCGGTAATGTAAACGGACAGAAATGACCCGACAGCAAATGTTGGGTACGCGTGCACGTAGTTACATGTATGCTGCAAATGGAGTCAACAGTGAACAGGCCGCATTTGAATAAAAATGGACAGCATCCGGCATAATGTATGCTATCGCTCAAAAATATCGCTTGTTTCGAAAGCGTTTTTGCGGAACGAAATGCGAGTCGACGTTACAAATTTCGTTATAGCCGGAGCGAACACGCGTTGCCATTATAAAATGCAAATTCTTATGCATTTACGGTATGTGTAAACAGCTAAATCATTAAAAGAGAAATGCGTCGACGAAACTTTATCAAGATATTTTTAGTTCATGCGGAATCCTTTAGCCGAGGAAAGCAATTTCTCTCTTGAAACATTTCCCTAATTTTTTATTTATGAAGTAATAATAATCAGAAATGTATACAATTTGCATTCATCTTGGTCAGAGTTGGGGAAAATAGTATTTTAAATAGTAAATAGTAAATAATCCCATTTATTTTAGTGTCTGTACAACTTTGAAAATAAAATATTTTATTTGATGCAGTAATTTTTGAAAATAAAATACTTTATTTGATGCAGTAATTTTTGAAAATAAAATATTTTATTTGTTGCAGTAATTTTTGAAAATATTATTTGGAAATAGCATTTTATTTTAAGAATATTTAAAATATTTGGAGTTTGTCTTTATTTTCAATTTTAATTTTAAATATTATTGCTCAAAATAATGGTTCGCATTCAATAGATTTCTTAGTATAAATAGTTTTCTGGTGATAAGATACACTGTATGTTTATCAACAAACCTCAGTAGGCACATGCTGTGAACTGAAGTGGATATACGCAGTAATAGCAGCAATCAAACAAAAAAATAAAACGAAAATGTGGCAAATGATATAGTTTCTTATATTAAGTACCACTTCTTCTTTAAATTATTGCTAAAATAAGAAATATTAAATAAGTAGTGCGATTTCTGAAAGTATTAGGTATAACGATGCAAAAAATAAAATATTCTATTTTGTGTTTCAGATTATTAAAATAGAAATATTTTATTTTGTGGATGAAATTGTTAAAATAGAAATATTTTATTTTGAGGTTCAGATTGTTCAAATAGAAATATTTTATTTCGAGGTTCAGATTGTTCAAATAAAATACTATTTTCTTTAAGCAAAATAAAATCTAAAATATTAAATAGTATTTCAAATATTTTTTTCGCCAAATAATGCCCACCTCTGGTCTTGGTTATGTTATGCTTAAAATCTTGATCGCGAGTCCGACTCGTCAATTAGCCCTGGGTTTAGTCGTTCTATGCTGCCCGGATTAGCGTGAAGCGTCAAATCCCGGTTAAAAATTCGCCAGAATTTCCAATAAAGTCTTAGTTCGCCGTCTCCGAAAATGATACCCCAGCACATTTCCCAATAAAATCTCGTTCAGAGCTCGGTAGAGGCTGTCGGGCGCGCTTATAGCAAGGGAATCCCGTGTTCCCTTTCCTTTATATTCAAGCCGCGAGGTCGAGCTTGGCTACCTTGAATACTTTTCGCCGCGCGGACATATTATGCCGCATACCTCGTAACATGGGATTCACTGTTATACGGTCGACCGGATTCCTGGAAATTTATCGTGCCTGAAATAAAAGGACTCCGGCAGCGGACGTCCCGCGATGCGTTATGTTCTCGAACGCATAAAACCGGAGCGGAATTTACATCCTAACCGCGCGGAGCACTCGCCGCGTGGAACACACACCTTCGATCGACCATCCCTCATCTTCCCTGATCTTTCCTCCGCCCCAGGATTCGTCGCTTCAACCAGTTCCCTCACGATCCGTAGATCCCGCAATCCATCGGGGGGAAATCCTCAAATCGCGGAAATCACAAACGATTTGCTCGCCGCGGCGAGTCAAACGGCTAAAAAATGTCAGCGTCTGTCTTGAAAACAGGTGGCGATCGATCAACGAAACGACCACAAAAGCTCGAAGTCGACGAATCACAGCAATAGAGCGGTCTTCGGGAAACGTTTGTCCTCGTTGTTAGTTCCAGACTTTAATTAGATCGATGTAAGCAGCGAGGCACTCGACCTTTTTCCTTGTACACTGAGTAAGATACTGATATAAGCGGATCCGGTGGAACGCGTGATCACGATCCAAAGAATAACGGAGCACCGTAACAAACAAACCAAAATATCGTGAGACGACGTTTCAGCGTTTAAACAATTGTTATCGAGACATACGTGTGACCGTTGTCGAGAGCGTTAGGCGATCGACAAAGCGATTTTGCAAAGCAACCAAACTCTTTTTCCAAGAATCTCTGTGCGTGTGCGAGAGCGTGAACCTATGGATTACACTAAATCTGACACAACACGATGTTACTCGAACCGTATATATGGGAGAACGTACTATGAATGAATGCGACCGCCGAGAAAGAACGAGCACAATTCTCTGTGGTCGATCCTCTCGTTTAAACGATCATTCTAATTAAATAAATATTGAAACACGCTCGTACCGTCTCTCAGCCGACAAGCGTCACGACAAATTACCGATTGATTGGCCGAGGACACCGATATACTTTGTATCTATACACCATTGTACACAGATATGTATATTATTACTGTTATTAATATTATTCTTATTGATTCATCCACAGATTATTCTTATTATCGCCGTTGTCATTCTCGTTCTGACCGCCGTTCATTCTTATACGTATTATTGTGCATACAGTCAGCCAAACGAAGTCTCAATACCCTCCAAAAATGGAACTACTTTTCCAAAAGTAGAGGAAATAATTTTGGTTTTTCTTTTTCTTGTCACAAATGAGAAAGTATAATTTAAAACAGTTAAAACTACTGTTGTATTATTTTTAAACATAAGAAAATATATGGAACATTTTTTCAAACAAGACTGAAGTCATTCGAACCAATTTGGAAAAAGTTCTTCCGTTTAAAAGGGTACAGGGAGACTTTTTGGTCCGATCGTATATAGATATACCGTCATGGAATAATCAAACGTCGCAGTAGGGATCCAACGATGGACCTTAATCCTTATTTCGACTCGTCGAGCGGCTGGCCACACCCACGCACGAGAGGGACGCGAGATCGTCAGTAAAAATCGTATCGACTTGAAGGAATCGTGTTCAAAGACTCGCACGATTATAAATCGCGATTCGTCCGATGAATTTCATCCGATCGTCGAAACTCGCCGATCTCCCGGTCTCGGTTAATTAGGACGCGCCGGTCCAGCGCGTCCGACTGTTAATGAGTCTCGCAAAGTTACACGGCGGATTGATCGCTCGCGCGACTTATGCAGAACTGGCCCCCACCAATCAAATTAACTATCTCGTTAGCTCCGATTGACCGTGATCCGCCGTGTCTTCGTGTGGAATTTATGAGAACGCGTCCCCGCTCGCTGATCGACAATCTCCGAAATGGTTCGACGCCGGGATAATTGGCAAAAGGTAGAATTAAAAAGGAACGAGACGGGAGATTCATCGACGGAACACGCTGCGACCGGTTTTTCGAATTATTTTTCATTAACTCAGCTCTATTGTCCGGTCGTTACACGTGAAATTTAACAATTTTATAACGACGATCATGTGAAGCAATCTTGTCACAGAATATCGGTCCACATATGTACTTGGAATTACTTTTTCAGGACCAATATTCATTTCTGAACCCTTAACAAATTCATTCTTTTAATAATTAAAAAATTTTTTTAATATTCTACTTACTTCAACTGTTTTCAAATTGAATTATTTGTCGAAAGCTGATCAGTTAGACCATGCTCTTGAGCAACACCGTCCAAGGGTGAATCGAAAACCAGAAAACGAGTGAAGAGACATTTAAGATATTGCTGAGAGCAATTCGACAGTTCGAGAAATCGAAATGTCCATCATAATTAAAGAAATTCTTATTTGTTGATATCTTTACGATGATTGAAAATATTCTAATTTGCGGAGGCAAGTGTATAGATTGTTATGGTGTGTACTGCAATTAATAAATTTCATTTTGAACACAGTCACGTCTGTTTAAAATTCGATACTTATGAACCTGACACCAAAAGATTACCTGTAACGCAACAGATTCTAACGTAAGAGACTCTGGAAACTTAATTTCCGTAGAATGTTTCCAGTGAACAGACACCGTTAATATACAATCTATAGTTTATTCGATCATGTTGGCCGTCGACCAGAGTCTACAAAAATCTACCAACACGAAAGCAATTTATTTAATGAAGCAGAATGTCAAGGGTGATCGCAGCGAGTGCGCTTTTAACCTTGTTGCATCTCATAGATCCTGAAATTTAGGTTACTCGATAGCACGAATATAAATTCCACAGCGTTTCTCAATTTTTCATCATTTTTAAGGGTGCGTCCAGGCTCGTTGCATCGTTTCACTGCAGCAGAAGGTGATTTATCGAAATTGCTTATTAAAATCGAGGAATGATCGAAGATTGGTAACGACCGGGGTTTTCCGCTTGCGATATCGCCTTCGTAAAGTGCAATCATTTCGAGAATGACGATCTCGCGTTGGTCACCGCGAAAACGATCTCTATCGATAATATTGGAGCAATGAAATCACTGTGATATCACTAAAACGCTTTCAAGGTGTATGTACTGGGATCGACGATGATCGCTATGCCCGCGGGGCTGGGCGTGGCGGGTTTTCAAAATCGAAAAGGAAAATGGCTGAAACGGGACTAGATACTTCGACGTATGAATGGTCGAGAGAATGATTGTATGACAGAGTGAGAACGAAAGAGAGAGGGAGAGAATTTATGGTATCGGTTATCGTAAATTACTGTAAATCATATTATATACATCACGATATTGTATTATTAATCGGGGGAATCTATATACACAGGGTGCTCCACCTGAAGGCAATTATCCAAATATCCTCCTCACTTGTGGTAGTATAATCAATATTTTCTATGCAGTTTGTGGAAAATGCATTTCACATTCTATTTTAATTTTTTGGAAGCTGAAGGTCACTTAAAGGTCGTCTGATTTATAATGAATGCATTTTAAGGTCAACTAAAAAAAGGTATGTAGAGGGCATCAAGTAAGTGAACTTAGAACCCTTTAAAATAAACATAATGGCGTCATAAAAATATTTTATGCGTCATATTCGTTCATCAACACCGTAGGAAATGCATAGAAAGTATTTTGAATATCCTCCGATCTGAAGAAGACATTTGAGTGTGTGTCTTTAATTGGACCACCCCGTATATGCATACATATAGAACACTAATACCACGATAAATATAAATATCACTAAAGACTATTGTCATCGTATTACCGTCATTAGCACGGTCCGATCGAAACCGTTGGATTATACAAGCCCAACTGGTTCTATCACACAATTTCCGTCATCCGGTGATTTGATGAATCGATTCTATGAAAATGAAGATTATCTTCGAGGGTGCTGGATCGATTTCGATCGGACCGGGATCATTACCGACGCAACAAGTCCTATTGTCTACTAGCGTCGATTGTCGAATGCAGAGCGAAAGTGAGAGAAAAAGAGAATGGATGGTGAAATGGATGGAGAAAAATTCTATTGAGACACGTGGTGAACACCATGGTGTTTCCGAGTGGCGTTTTAGTGTACATATGGGGAGCGTTCTCCAAAATGGAGGACGATCGGCCCCGGGCACGTTCCAGCGTTTCCTTCGGCTAGTTTAGGCCATTTAGACACGTAAGCGATTAAAAAACGGTTCTCTCCGATTTCGATATCGTGAACGGAGAGAAAAACAGAGGGAGAAAGAGAGTGAGAGAGAGAGAGAGAGAAACAGTGAGAGAGTGAGAGAGACAAGGTCTCGAGGAGGTGGAGCGAGAGAAACAAATAAATAAACTAAAAATAAAGTAACGAATCTGTTAGAAGGCATTCTAATAGTCTATTAAAGCTGAGAATTCTATCTAGAGACAATAGCGGGAGAAAGGGAGGAGCTTGTCAGCGCCGAGGATGATGTTTCGAGGTCTGTTTATGGGACGCAGGATGATAGGCGCAGACCTGGCTGACACCTCTGTTCGATTTGAAAATAAATGGCAACTGCTCGACACTCGATCTTCGTCCATTATTTTTCATCAACTTCTACTTCTACTTCGTTGTTTAGCGACCGTTTTTGCGTCTCGTTCGCGAATATCGATGCGATTTTATGTGACCCAACCTCGGCTCTGTATGCAATACTTTTATTATTAAAGCAAGATTTTTTGTAATTAGTTGTCAGCATATTTTACTTTCATCGGAAAACGTGCAATGTCCCGTTCGGTGCTGTGCTTCGTACAATATACGAGTGTGTACAGGGTATGGAAAAATTATGTTCTGATTCTCATATACTGGGTCATCCTATTCTGCTTGTTCGTGTGCCATTTTATTTTCCACATATCTCACAAGGGAATTTTTTGTGAGATGATGGTATACAGGGCGCGGCGCAAATCAGTCCCCACGATTTTTCAGCCCCTTCGGGTGGTCGGACAGAAAGGTGTTTCGTACCAAAGTTAATCAGTATTTAACCGACAAGATATTGCAATTTTTTAAAATAAAAAAAAATCGATTTTCAACAAAAAAATCAAGGTCGCTGTCATATCTTTTAATGGAACTGGGTACTTTTAATTTCATAATATTGTAGGCGACATCGAAACGAATTCAACGACCTGCTATACAATAACTTTTAGATAACCTTGAAAGAAAATATCGCCATGAATCAATTGCCAGAATATTTGAAATATTTCGACGGTACGTAATAGCAACGCTTCGCATTTAGAGATAAACAAATGAACGTAAACATTGCTTCAGAACTTAACTCACAAAAAACCAAATTTATACGGAGCCATATTGAAAACGAAAACGAAAACGAATCACGAAAAATTATCAAAATCGAAGTCGGACACGTGGGGTTTTTCTCTTGTCAGATTAATAACGATTTTGTTTTTCGAACGAACTAGACTATCCCGATCAAAAGATCGTCCCACTTCCCATCGAAGCGGACTTCCGTCGGAAAATAATGTAAGGAATAAGCCGTATTTATTTGTACAAGACACACACGGATAACCGTCGTGACGTAACGTGTTTATCGCGGCAGCTCGTTACGGTCTGATCTTCTTTTTGCGATTCGTTGGCGATCGTATTTCTACAATTCTTCTGTTAATTACGATTCTTTGTTATTACAAATTTAGTTATATATAGGGCTGCCTGTCAATACGCACACATACATCATCCGTACTTTAACCCTATATAATTAAACAATTCAATTCCGCGGCGATAATGAGATCTTTAATGTCCCAAACAGAACGACATCAACTGTTCATTTTGCCGACTCGTATTTCGCGTGGGCTCTCGCGGAAATTTGAAACATACGCCGTGTTCGTTTCAATTTTCGAACGCTTCCGGCTATTTCGCGATTTTCGTCGATTCTCAATTTTTCCATTGCCATGATTGATCGTTATTGAAATGGTACCGTGATCGTGCTGCTATTAGTCGCGTTGACAGTATTTGAACAATTCAATTCAGAACAATAATAAAGGCTCTTAATGTAATCGATTAGATTGCTTTTTAGCATATGAAATGTGCAGCTTGTGTTGTTCCGATTTGAATTAATTCTGAAATGTAATTTTATAATATTCGTGTGTTTGATTTTAATAGAGTCACTCAGTATAATTTTATTGAAATATTGCCTGTATAAATTTCGTTTATAGAGGAACACGCTGTGTAGCAGATTTCCACGCTAATATGTATGTGTAGGTAAATGCGTATTTACATCATAATTTTTACAAAATGTCAGTTCACGGGTCAAAGGCTCCATTATGCGTTCGAGGGAAGATAAAAAGCTCGTTAAATTTTACGACGATTTTCGCAGCCCGATTGTTTTTCCATCAAAATTGCAAGATACGTTATTTTACAGCGGGTTTAACAACTTCACGGATTTATGGAGTCCTGTATTACCTGGCTGTCGTTCTAGAAAATATTAGACTCGAAGTAAACAATCCATCAGATGCGTGGGAGAATATTGCCCAGCCAGCAGTGAAGGAAAATAAATTCTGACGGCGCGTGTTTAAAGTCAAACGTCCTTGTGAACGGACACATGCCAAGCCTTCGACTAAAGTCTGCAACTCCAAGGTTTAACTCCGCTACAACTGCCGCGTAAAATCGTCTATCCAATTTCTGGATCACAAATATTTATGTGGAAAGAAATTTTTATGGACTGTCGTGTGGTTGGCAAGATTTCTATGGAAATATGTAAAAGCATCGTGAAATTTTTCCCAACTCTCTTTGCTATACTCGACTCTAGACAACCACACATGCTATAAAATTCGCATAAAATCTGCAGTCTTGTTACTGGAGCCATTCGAAAATCGATTCGACCGAACCAAAAATACAACAGACTGCCATCACAACGGGATTGACTTTGCGGAATCGATTATTTGCTTTCTGGCTGTCTACTGTTCATCCTCTGATGACGTCGACTAGCAATAATTCGCGTACCCCACGATCAGAACGTTTTCAGACGACTCTGCATTCGACGAATCGGTTTCGCGTTAGCGATCAATCGTCGACATCGGTTTCGCATTAGCTGCGATTCTGTCGCGCGAAAAATACATGGAAATCGAAACACTACTTCCATTCGAATATACCATCCGTAACATGTTTAAATTTTAATTCGCACAAATTTTTAAACGGAACTACAATTCGCGCACTCCGGAAAGTTCCTAAAGCGGTCCCCGAGTGAACGTCGCAAATATTATAGTCACGAAACGCCACTCGAGGTAATTCAAACTTGTAAACACGATGAGTTTATTTTCGAGAGGAGGATAATGAATAGAAGAGGATGCTGGACATTTTTCAGTGGCTGTTTGTAAATTACAGAAACTCCAAACGAAACACCGATGTCTGAATTAAACAAACAAGAAAATACTAATAGTGTGCTAGATTTTTATTAAAAAGTATTCCTAAAATCTGGCAACATATTTCTACCGTTCAGAATCGTTTACAACTCACAGTTTAGCGTACGTTGTACACCGATGTTTCGTTCATACAACGAACACAGGAACACCGTAATATAAAAACAAATTGTCGGTGCATAACTTTTGCGTGAAACTCCAAAAAATACAGCACGAGGCACGCGGGTCGGCAAACATACCGTGTAGAACGTTTTCAGCTTTTTTAAATGGATCGATTCGACCGCACACTCACCACACAGAATGCTTTTTGCATTCCGAACCTAAAGGGGGGCAGGAAAGCCAACGTGTTGGAAATAATTACCATGGAACAGTGCAAAAATCGCTAATGGGAAACCTTCTACCACTAGTCTGCAAGATCCGCCGAAAAATCATAGCGCACTTCGAAAAACACTTTCTTTAGTCGTCAGAGAACAGAAAATGCTTACAGGAAATCAGTTGACCAACAAAGTTTAATATTTAAAAAATTTCTGCATCTACCAAAATGATTTTATAAAATTCTCGATCACTTTCCTCGCTGTCACGGTGCAGAATGGCTCGGCGGAATTCGTTTTCATATAAAGTTCAATGTATAAAAGTCTTCCATTCGACGTTTATGTACAGAGTGTGTAAAATGTAATGGTCATCCGTCCTAGGAGTGAATCTACACTTCTGGATCGGTGGACATTTGTAAGAGAAACTTGCCGCAAAATTGTTTATAACAAAGAAAATTGTTGTTAAATTTTGTTTTTACATCAATACCTTTTACTCATCGAGAAAAAAAAGTTTGAAAGGAGCCACATGTCGCAAACAAATAGTTATTGAGATATAAGCTGTTAAAGTTCTTGGAAAATTTGATCGTGTAGAATTATACGCGTATAGACAAAAGCCTACTGCTAAAGTCCACACGACCGTGTCGGAGAGACAGATCATGATCGAGTGCGTGCCTCGAGCAAACGAAATTTAAAGGGACATTCGTCGCTAGGCCTGTACCAAGTGATCGTCTCCCTGCCCACTCGGATTATAAATTTGAAGTAGCTAAATATGAAAGAATACCTTACATCCATTTTTATACATATGAATATTAATCCTGGGTTATAAAATACAAATGTCTAGGTACTTACAAATTTTTCAGAATCTTCTGTTCCTCCGTCGGATCAACAGGACACTGCCATTTGCGCGAATACGTCTTAATAAGTGTGAAACACAAAACACCACACTTCTACACAATCACTGGACACTACACAACACACTTTCCGAAATCGTGACAGCGAATGGTAAGAAGGTACTCCGATTACGGTCAAAATAGTACTGCGGTTGTCACCTCGGTTTTTCGTGAATGGTTAAAGATGGATTTAGGTGGGGAAATGTTGCGTTTGTTAATTGGATCGGGGTGTGTCGGAAGGACTTTAGGTTGAGAAGTGGGAAAACTGTCAAAGAAATTCCTTTTGGCATTGTCTACGGTCATCAATGACGTGTTTATAAGGGTAGTTCGCGTAAATCTCTACTTCAATCGTTCATCGCAATTAACTATTAATCTCCTAGTTTAGTCGTTAATTGCGGTTAACGATTAAATACTTATTAATCGTTAATTGCGATTCACGATTACTAATCGTCAATCAGATAATTTATTAATGATTAACTGCTGAAATTTCGAAATGAACTACGGAATCAAAACTGTATGAATACTGAAAAGAATGTAAACTGAATTTACGTGTATTGTCATTTGGTCTATACATATACAAAATCTTTGTACCGCTGAGAGATGGCAAGAAGGTCCCTGGCAGGAATGCGATGACGTAGGCAAGAATGCGCGCCCGATTGGTTAGCTTGGATGGTGCGCGTCTTCTATTGGCCGAAGCTGTCACACACACACACACACACACTACACTGTTATGCAGAACGATAGACCCCTCTTGCCTCTGTGCCCTCCCGGGGACCTTCTTGTCATCTCTCAACAGTACACATCATTGGTATTGGGAAACATTAGAAATCTAGAGGTGTCCTATCGTATTGTCGCGGAGTGTACCAGCGTTGCTAATAGTCATGTGTGGAACTCTGGTATGAAAACTTCCAACGATGCTTTGAAATATAAATAAGAAGCAATAAAAAACGATTTATTATACCAAGAATTCTTAATATTTGCCGTTTAAATGAAAAGTGCCAATAACTAGTGCAGGTCCAGCAATAGTACTGTTTACCCTATAAGGTATTCTTTCATATTTTGCAACTTCAAAATGATCCGAATGGGCAGGGAGACGATCACTTGGTACGGGCCTAGCGACGAATTACTTTTTACACACCCCGTACATTCGTCTACGTGTGTCCAGCTGAAAGGCCATCAATATTCCTCTTTTGTTTTGAGGGAAGTAAAAATTAGGCTCGGATCTCCGGGCAAATATTTGTTCTTTCAATTTAGCAGATCGTTGCGGGGACGTCGGTCAATTTTCGACGCAAGCACGACTCGAATGCAACCAGGTGTGCCGCGCAGAAGGTGCAGTTTGCACAAGTTAATTACATTTTTACGTTTAAATATTTCCGCCCGTTAAACACGCGGAACACGACCTCGCCGCACCGCGCTAACAGGAAAACCGAGATTCCGACGATCGAATTCGCCGTTGGACCCTTTGCCCGCTCGAATAATTTCAGAGTGTCCAGGTTATTGTCTGTACAGACCTCCACCGTGTGCTAAAAACTTTAATATTAACGATAAAGCGGTTTACCGGGAGACTGCGAATTTTTGCACGGTTGTAGTGAACGTTCAGTGTCAAAGTAAACCTTTTTATTTGAGTTTATTCTCAGATTTTTCTTGAAAAAGTGCCTCTTCGAACGCCCCTTAAAATTTCAATGTTTTTACCACATTTGTTTGTTCGGGAGAAATATTTATTGAAGTAACGGGCTTTCTCTCTTTTCTTGAACGAGTTCTTGCAAACGATAATTTGTAGAAATATCCTTATTTAGTATGCTCATTTTTAAGCAGTTTTAATTGATGTCCAATACGGAAGTTGTAAGAGAGTAAATTTTATTGCACTTTTTACTGAGTCGTTGGATTCTTCATTTCGGTGAATTTGATGAATTTGAAAATTAGTGTACAGACATCTACAGATTATTTGCAATTATTATTTATATACTAATTATTTTTAATCTACAATGGTTAGTTTCTATTGTTTTGATTGAAACGAGTGGTTGATAAATTCGATGAAAGCAAAAAAGCGGTAGGAATCGAATCGATTTAATTGAATGTTCGACAAGAAATTATGGAGATTCCGATGTGCCTTGATCCCCTGAATTCGAGTAACGAGGAAAACAATAACATCGCTGGGCGCACAACGAGATTCGCGGGTAAGAAACTCGAAACTCGAAACTCGTCTGAGATCGTCGGGGAGACGGACGGAGGAGGAATCTAGTTACCTGTCGGGAGACGTTCGTTGTACAAAGCACAGTCGTAATCCAGGGCGATGAAAAATCAACGAGAAGAATCCTCCTCGAGGCTGGCCGCCGCCGATGTCGACGGTAAATTGATTAAACAGAACCCTCGAGTCGCTGCAATTTACTGTTCGAGCGTCTTTCGCGTGCATTTTAATTGTACTTCGATCAACTTACTACTGTTTATAAACGCCCCCGTGGTTTGCGGATCTTACTGTGACGTTTTCCAGATAACATTCTATCCTTTCGACAAAACAAATTCTTACTGTTTCGTGAGTTATAGAAATTTATGAAAATCGAATGGTGGGAAGTTGTCTAACAGTGTCTGAAATTGACTTTTACGCATTAACATAATTTTTACATGCTCTGTACATCGCCTTGTGCACAAGGCGTTTCCTGTATTTATATTGTAATTTTTTTGTAATACCTTCAGTGCGTTGGAACAACTTCAGGTGAAAATTTCATCACAGGTGCAATTAAATTCGCGACAGAAGGAGGCCGACAGGCGGCGTTCAAGTTTTTCGAGAACAAAGGCAACTTGTTGCGTCCGGTGTTCACGCTCCCGACGCACAAAGCAGTATAATAAAATTCCTGGGTGGAATTTGACGAGTCGCCACGCCAAATTTACCGCCATGGATCGAGTATCAAAGTGCAGAATCATCTCTCAGAATTTCTTTGTGGGAATCGTTCGAAATTAATCTCTAATTAATCAAATGGAACGTGTCGCTAGTTAGCCAGTGCGCGTTCGATAACGAGTCTGTTGCAATTACAGTAATGATACTTCTTGAAAGAAAATGAGGATGAGCAAATACGATAAACGAAGCGCTAACATTTTTGTCGGTTTGCTTTGCCTTTTTATTCTCAGAAAAAAATTGTTAATCTAATCACAAGTCTTTATCAATTTAAAATTAATAAACGAACAGAACGAATTTAAATATAATGATTGAGAAGAGAACGACACAGGGAAAGGTGAGAAGATTGTGGCACGATTGTGCTGGCAATAATCGTAATGTTTAAGTATGTTAACAGCGATTTGATGGACCGAGTTCTATTGAGTCGATTTTAAAATGTTTTCTATCAGGATCAACTATATTGGTGTTAATACGAGCTCTGAGAGAATCTGTTAAGCGTTCCCGACATGTATAGTAACTGGACCGCGGATCTTCATGCATTTACAAAACACAACAATTTTTAAAATGGACAATTAATATTTATTTCACTTGTTCTTGATTTGTTGAATCTTCTGTTTCAGTATGTGCAATGCCTAAAGATTCTCAGTCCAGTAACAACTTTTGTTATTGTTACACCACTCAATAATTATCGTTTTGAACGAACGTCTTGTGAAATTTTATGCGAGTTACGCCTCGGTGAAACGTGGACGTCGAGAGAATAATCCTTGTTGAGATTCGATTCAGTGTATAGTGCGATGTTACCGGGAGTTGTAGTTGTAATTTGGTTTGCCGGTATCTCGGAGAAATAGCGGACGAGAGATCCGGAAAGAAAGCGATCCGTTTCTCGAATGTGGCACCGAGAAAACAGGTACTTCGTCGAACACGAGTTTAACGAGACGTGTAAGAATAGTGGGAATGCTGGACTGTCAGCGAGAGAGTTGGAAGAAAATAATTACAAAAAGCAGGTTAGACAGAGCGGAGCGAAATCACGGAACGAATGGAGATGGTTAAGCAGATTTGTGTATGTTCGTTGCGGTCCTGTGCTCGAATTGCCTGTTTTTTTCACAGACACCCCGGGACCCGATCTATCGATCGGGACCGATCGCGATCGATCAGTCGTGAAACTGTTCAGATGGTCACGGAACACTACGATGTATACAGACATTTAACGAAAATGGAACTATCAGTACATTACGACTTTGTTTTATAAAAGATACTCGCAAAACGAACCGATGTGTTGTTATTTCTACCAACTAACCCATTCATTACTGTTCAAGAAAATTTTAATCAATTTTTTTTATTGAAGAGACCGCATTTCGTTATGCGATTGAAACGTCCATACGTCTACAGAAGGAGAAATGAGAAAATAGAAACTTCAACAGAATTTTATTCTTTATTGTAGTACCTTTACCCTATAGAAATTCTGAATGTACAGAAGAGAATTTTATTTTATTCTGGATTCTTTATGCAATTCTTTTGTGAAAAGAATACTTCTACAGATGTTCAACAAGAGGAAAATAACACAGTATAAACATGAATAAACATTTATTAATGATTGCAGACGTTCCAATGTAATAAAATTGTTAATAGCCGAAGGAGAATTCCACTTTAGTTTGGATTCCCAATTCGCTCACTCTGCCTATTCCCCTCACCGTTGACGCTCCCGTAGTCTCAATGTTTAAGCTTTGTCCCACTAATTAATGCAAATTTCAAAAAGTAAAAAGAAATAAGTGTACATATTATACAAAAAATTGTACTTATTATCAAATCAAATATTTATTGTAAATGTAAATTGCGTTTTCAATTTTTTAATACCGTAGTGACATTCTGATACAAAGCAACCTTTCCGTGCATTCAGCTTCGCAAGAAAGTCGTATTATTATTCTTCCAAGAATTTTCTTTCTACCATGTTTACCCTGACATATATTTCGAAGTTCTGGTAACGCCTTTAGAAAAGTGGAGAAAAGCGCGCGTCCTCGACGTAAGAAGAATTTTTTATTGAATTTAAGGGAGAAATCAGCTGCTTTAGGCAAAACCGGCTTCTTTGCGACGAGTTCCCCGGCCGAGTGTGAAATAAGGTGCTTACTAATTTAGAGAAGGGAGAGTTACGAAACAGGTAAGTGCTTACATTATCTCCCCTGGTGTCGGTGTTTCCGTTTAAACGCGGTGCGGTGCGGGGTTCGGCGTCGAACAGTTGACCCTCCAAACACGTCAGCTCCGAACGCGAACATTAAACTTAATACGACGCGGATTTATAAAAGCTTTCCGCAAAGCTGCTTATAGTAAATAACTTATAACAGAGTTCGAAGCCGGCTGAACTTCCTAAGACGGACAATTTCGTGCGACGAAATTCGCTTCGAGGACCGCCACGCCGAGCCAGCATCCACTAAGTTTTAAACAATAGTCCTCCCTCGCGAACTTGTTAATAGCCGTGTTTCTGATAAGCTATCGCTCCTCTTGCTGCCCGATTAGGACTCTGACTCCGTCCTCGAACTCCTGGCTCAAATTATACTGCCATATTCCTTGTGGATGCATAAATAATTAGTCGAAGAGATACAAATTCCGTTGATTAGTCCCGTTGACTTTACAGGGCTTCGGAGGAATTGGAATTTTAATTGATTCTAAGAGGAACCTAATTTTCTCCTTGAACGTGCTTGATCGAGGATGTACGTTTCTTGAATCACTCAAACCAAAAATGACATGACTTTTTACACAATGCTGTCAATCTGAAAATAATATTTCACTAATACTTTAGTCCATGATTTTATGAGAAATTCGCAATAGCTGTCTGGACATTGGGTATTCGAAGCGAGAATAAAATGCCAATACACCCGAATGGAATTCGCGACACTTCCATGGAGCTGGTATGGCTGCAGGGTGCCGGAAGACCGTGCAGTTATCGAGGGGATACTGTAAACGACAAAAACGGTAGCACGCCGGCGGCGACGCGACGGTCCTATATGCTGTATATAAGGATCAGAGAATTGGAATGGCAAAGATACCCGAACGGTTCGCGCCCGGAACAGAATTCAATTCCGTCCTACGACTCCCGTGGAACCCCATTGTGACGATGGTAACCGGGACCGATTTTCCAGCGGCGTAAGCGAGCATCAATCGGATTCGGCCCGGAATGAGAGTCTCGACTTAGCCGGCGATCTATCGCGGTATCTGTACGGGGGATACGAACTTCAAAAGAGGCTGCTGCACGAATTCCTTGAGCTTAACTAGCCTGGAATTGTATCGAATTAATCCTCTAAGCCCCGGGTACCTACCACGAAATTTAGACATCTTTTTGTTGTATATTTTTTTTCAACACTATTTTCTTTTAATAAAAATTAATATTTACAGTTCGATGAGTTGGCAGAAAAATATATGTCATTCCAGAATGTCAAATGAAAATGTGCGGAGTATACAGTGCGGCTGATAGAATCTGTAGAAATCAGGGATCTTAACTGTTATAACCAAAAAGAAAAACAGTCATGGAATAACAAGTGTTACATCGATTAAAATTATATTGGTTACAAATAAGGATTATAAGTAAAAAGTTTTTTTCTGTTGTCGGTAAATGTTATCGTTGAGAGAAATTCTTTTCGATTGCTCATAACAATTATCGATGAGAGAAATGTATTTTGATCGCTCATAACAGTTATCAATGAGAGAAATTCATTTCGTTCGCTCATAACTAGATTGCGAATCTTTGTGCAAAATAAAAAATGTTCGCATTGATTGCAGGACACAGGAGCCAAATAAAAATTGTATTCTTCTGTTAATTATCCTATTAAGCTGAAACTAATACGTTCATGTCCTTAAATATTTGTAACATGTCCACTGCTCTAAATTGTACGTGTCCATTTTTGTCATAAATGCATAAAATCCGCAGTCTACTCATAACAATTATTGATGAAGGCAATTTGTAACAGTTATTATTAAATAGTACAACTTTCAAATAGTAGACAATCAAGTATTTCATAAATTGTTCGTTCATAAAATTAATTGCTGCAATTAAAATTTAATGTGACAAACATGAATTTTGCCAAATTTTCTCCTGACGAACTACATCGCAATGCTAACCTGAGTTGCAGGCACGGCGTGAATTATGCACGCTAGTTTTGATAAATACAGGAGTCTATATTTCTGACTTTCCCAGTAATCTATAATATTTTCGTCTATATCGATACGTTTTTCCCAAGTGGAACAGAGTCGTCCGTGAACAAAGAGAGTCAACAAACAGATTTTGTGTTGTTCTTATGGTCTGTTGATTCGTCTTGTTGTATGTAATCTTGTCAATGAATTTTACAGGCTTGCTCCATCCGAAAAAGAGTAGCAACTCAATAATTAAATAAACAACCGAAATGAATTTTCTCATCAATAATTATTATGAACAAGTGAAAAGAAATTCGATCATCGATAATTGTTATGAACGATCGAAATAAATTTCTCTCATCGATAACTATTATGAGCGATCTAAATAAATTTCTCTCATCGATAACTATTATGAGCGATCTAAATAAATTTCTCTCATCGATAACTATTATGAGCGACCGAAATAAATTTCTCTCATTGATAACTGTTATGAGCAATCGAAATACATTTTTCTCATTGATAACTGCTTTGAGCAGTTATCAATCGAAACAGTTTTTCTTCATCGATTATCGAGGATGATCCAATTTTTTGGACACCGATAACTGTTACTTGTAGCCAAAAAGTATAAAAATCAATATTTTTTTATCATTCTGTTCTTGGAGTTTTTTTCTTTACATTTTGTGTAGATTATCTTAAATTTCAATAATAATCAACTTTTTATTAATGATTTCTATCGTAAAAAATTTTAGTCAGAATAAAAAACGCCGATGATTCTATACATTTCAGAAAAGGGCGAATGTATCAGCGGATGGGATCGAGTAATATCGAGTCAGATATGTGTTCTCTCGAAAAAGAATGATTAAATTTGCTAAATATAATGGATTTCTTATTTGCGCATCCTATAACAGAAACCTCAAACCAATACCTATTTTCTTGATGAATATCGGATTCAACAGAAAATTCGTTTCAATATTACGATCAAATTAAATAGCGAGGTTCCCTTTACGGCGTAAAGAAATAATCTGGTAATCCATCTCCTATTGGTCTCACCGATCTTAATCTCAGTGTTCGTTGAAAAAAATTGTTTTCGACCAGAAACATTGGTTTAAAAAATGTTTCATCCGTCAAAACCGATCGGAATCATGAGTATGACGTTCGACAAAAATCACTTTTCTTTTCTGCGTCTTTCTGACTGAGCACATCAGCTTAAAATTGCTTCAGGGCAATGTGAAAATGTTAATTAAAATTTCCTAACACAACAATGGGGTTCGAAGCTTCCAAGGCACTAGTGCTAGTATCGGCGATCTGCACACGGCGGTTTCTCAACGGGGAATTTCGCCTTAAATTGATTTGCGTCAGATGAGCGACAACTCGGCCGCACCGATGCCTCGTGAATGCGCGGGAATGCCATTGGAGCAATAACAATTTGGTTCATGAAAGCCGAAACTACGATCTGCCGATATTCACTTCCGATTGATTCTCGGCCGCTTTGAGTCCTGCGTGTGCCACAGACGCGGTGTGATGTATCTGCCTTAGCGCGTATTGCACACGCACACGTTTTGAATTAGGGCGGCGCGACGTGGCGGAGGGTTGTGCGTGGGCGGGGTTGACAGGAGGATAGCAACTGATAGGGATACCTTAGAGAGGGTTCATAATCGGTATCGATCCGCGGTCATTAACGACACAGACCGCGCGCTCGAATCGGGAAGGGAAATGGACCGGGAATGATCGATGAAATCTTGCGTTTGACAAAAGTGAAATACGGCCGCTTCCTTGCTTAACCGCCGTGAGAATCCTTCCGATCCGCTTTGTGTCCGACGACTGCGACATAAACGCTCGGTGAACGGTCTCTGTGATCCCATCATCCAACTCTAGAACTCTCGTTTTCTGGCTAATTGTTTATACCAGTAGAAATCCACTAATCTGTTAAGAGGTTGCATTTATCTCTAGAAATTTTTTCTGAACAAATTATTGCAGCTTTTTTTAACGAATAGATTTTATAAAACGTACTGTATAAATAAATATGCTGTCGCAGAGGTTTTTGAAATGGTTTCATCACGATTTTCTCGGGAACGGATGATAATGGTGAACGATAGAAGGACTGAACTTGGAGAAGCGAAACGATCGAGATCGAGGAAACAATTTCATTTCGTCCGGGGAACGGCGCGGCTATCGAGCCTTGATCTCGATCAAAGTGTTCTTAAACGAGGGTGTCTGCCAATTAATTCGCGTCAGTGACGTCCCCTCGTTTCGGCGGCGGAACGGAATTTTTTCCCTCGAACTGGACCGAGACTACTAATCGCCGGGGAACGCGACTCGGAATGTCGGACCGGCGCGAATTCCTATGTGCAAATGAGATTCTGACGCGAGTCCTGGAGTGGGCCGAACGTGTTATTGGAAAGGATTCTAACGACAGAGGAACCGGAGGAATCCCGTTCGCGGATCGACGGCGCCGTTCAATCGGATAGAGAAGCGATACGGTTGCAATTTGCGAAAAATCTGAAGACTATAGTATCAACTCAAAAAATTTCTTTTTTTCGGAAATTATATATTGTTTAACCTTCTGTCTGTGTACCATTCTAATGGTAACCCTGTACAGGAGTGACATTGGACCTCTACAATTTAAGATTGAAAATCTTGTAGGTTTCGTTCGGCTAAAAGCGTGACGGTTTAGTGTCACACAAATGTGTAACGGAAGTTGTATCTTGGGGTAGTGGGATGGGGGCAGTTCTTAGGTGCTCGTTCGGCGAGGAGCGTGACGGCGAGTGTCACAGAGCGGTGTAACCGATTTAAATCGATAAATAGCGTTTATTATTTTTGCGTTCCGTAATTCGAAGATGTCCGAACGTATCATCTCTGATTTTTTAAAATAGTAAATAATTAAATAATAAATAAACGTGTGATTTTAATTGCAAATAATAACTAAACCTATTATTTAAATACAATTTCCAAATAAGAAAATAAATAAATATTGGGTTGGCAAATAAGTTCGTTCGGTTTTTTACATTGGAATAAATCACAAAAACCGAACGAACTTATTTACCAACCCAATAGTTTTTGTGCTTCTCTTATTTCTTGTATTTTGTATACACAATGAACACGTACGCGTTTTTTGTCTGGTATAGCAACCTTTTCAGGTATACGCCAGTATAAAAAATACAATTTAATACAATAATTTAATACAATAAATAATACAATTTAATTTATCATTTGTCAATAGAAATAACTTTATTATTTTAAATAATAATTCATTTAGACTTGCTCAACTAATAAATAATTATTTGCTTTCCGTAATTCGACGATGCCCGAACGTATCATCAATCTTCTCATCTCTTGCGTCCTCGCGAAGACTGTACATTTTTTGCATAAGCATTTGGGAAAGTTTATTGGTTTTTAAAAGATATATAAGTATACATGCTTTAAAATTTTGAAACATATCACGGATAGCATTCCTAGAAAAAACCTTTAAAAATTTTCCATTCGTCAACTTTTTGTTTCCGTTTTTATCAGCCTGGAATAAATTTTCACCCCCTACACAGAGAGAAGGTTAAGCATTCTCGTTATTTTTAAGGTAATGCAAAGCAACCAGTTTTAAAAGAAAAGATTTACGATAGTTTTCCAGTCTGGTAAAACTAGATTTGTATTGGATCGAAGCTGTAAATGGATCTTCTTGTATGGATTCATTAAGCTGATTTGCGAAGGATTTTAGCCAAATTGCGATGAAGTTCTGGGTGTTCGCATCTTTGGTGCCGCGCTGTAAAGAGGAGGGAGCCTTCGAAGGTGACGGGAAATCTGTTAGAACCAAGTCGAAACCATCAGCTTCGGCTACCTCGCCGCGAAAGTAACTAGTTCGGACGCGCGAAACGGGAATGGCGGGCCAAACGACGCGAACGAAACGCTAATTAGGCGAGACGAGAACTCGCCGGGGACACCGAAACGAGAATGAAATTTACTCGAAAGTCGATGCAATCAGGCCGGTTGGCGAACGGGAATTGAACGGACTTGGAGAACCTACAGCCTCGATGGATCCTGGCCATTTTAAAATTCAACTTTCTCAAACATCGTATTTCGACTAACAAACTTGCTCGAGGACACTTCATCGACCCACCGATATCTCTTCTCGCTGGATGAGTATTAATTAGCACCCCACAAAGTTCTCTCGCTCCCCATTTAACTACAAATGTTTGGCTACAGTACAGTCCATTTAAATTGCTGTAGGCTGTTTGACTTGACGAACACTTTTTTTCAAACGGTGAGAAACTTCCTTTAGCTTCAATATGGAAAAATGGATTTCTTTGGAACAAAAATCTAAAATCGATCAGTTGTAGAAGAAAAGCGACACTTTCACGGATTTCGTCCACAATATCCTCTGAAATAATCTAGCCAGAACATTTTTTGGCAAAATTAGGTTAATCGCCCGAAACTGGGACCACCAAGCAGTAACACTGAGACGGAACGAACTTTCGACTTGCGATTTACGAACGAAGCGGTAATAAAAGCAAACTGCGGGTGAAAATTGACGCGGAGTATCCCGGGGAATGTCAATAGGTAGACCGGGAGTACAGCGAGATCATTTTTCGTTAGGGGATAGTGTCTAGGAGGAGGCTAGAGTGTTCACAGGAGGCGCCGCCTGAAGAATAATAATCGCGAGGAGGGAAAACAAGCGGGGCAAGAACGTCGCGTTTACGAAGAAGGATTGAAGGAGGGCTGCTTGCGGCTCGAACCATGGATATGGAATGTTTGTACAGTAAATTTCGCCCGGCACGAAAGAAGAGGACAACTCGATTTCGAGTTTTAATCCAATCATCGGCTCCCGGGGGTCCGTCATCCATCTCTCTCACTCGCTTTCTTTCATCCTCTTCCTTTCTCTCTCGTTCATCCGCGGATCGGTCCTTGTTGACAAGCCACGCCCGGCCTTATTCAGTCCTCCTTTCTGTTTTCTCCATTTCCTGTCCCGCCATTTCCCAGCATCTGTATTCCCGGCTCGCGGAAATATCCGCCCGGAAGAAGCACTGTCTCTCTAGCGACTATAATTCTCCTGCATCCCTGTTCAGAGCGGCTGACGCGAGCAAACATTGTCACACCGACGCCAACATGTATTAGAGTGGTCAGTACCCTTGCTACAACTACTTCCTGGCGGTCCAGGTGAAAAACCGAACTTCAACTTTGCGTTGAATTCGTTTTCAACACCAAATTTTCGTGCACATCCTCAACAGGAAAGTCTGTTACTGGTTACAAGATCATCGTAGTTAATGTATAAGTAAAAGGAAAACGGAGGAGCTTTCAATGGATATCGGTAGTTTCCGAACACATAGGCGACAAGAACCAAAGACACAGTCAACAGAAGGAAAAGCGCGGTGCAAACGTCGTTAGCGACGAACGGAGGAGGATTACGGAGAGGTGAGCAGCCATTTTCCTCGAGGAGCATGGGATTTGCGGGTGCAGCTAGCACGGGATTTGCGCCGAGGGAAGAAGAATCGTTGCGATCGTGGAACGTCGAGGATAAAGAGAGCCGGCTACGTACGAAGGAACTTTCGGAACAGACTCCGGAGCAAAGTGGTCGAGAACGAGAGAACCGGGGATGAATTACCCGTGGAAAATGTGTTACGTATTGGGGGATACACGTCGGAGAAAAATGTAACCTTCTCAAACGCTACTGTGTACACAGTTGGAAGAAAAAGAAACAACGTTTATCACACTGAGCCAACTACTATCAAATTTTTAGACACTGTGCAGAACTATATTTCGAAGTTGTCGAAGTTAACACGAACTAAGAAGGGAAAAGTGAATTGTTCGAACTAAAAGGGAATTTTTAAAGTTCAAATAAGGACCCAATCTGTCTGTCGTGTCTCGTCGAGTGAAATATTGTGAAATATAACCTTCTCAAACGCTACTTTGTACACAGTTGGAAGAAAAAGAAACAACGTCTATCACACTGAGCCAACTACTATCAAATTTTTAGACACTGTTCAGAACTATATTTCGAAGTTGTCGAAGTTAACACGAACTAAGAAGGGAAAAGTGAATTGTTCGAACTGAAAGGGAATTTTTAAAGTTCAAATAAGGACCCAATCTGTCTGTCGTGTCTCGTCGAGTGAAATATTGTGAAATATTGGTCGGGTCTATTTCTTTCGCAGTAGTTCCGCTTAATAATCGCGTCTGCCGTCAGTGATATAGGCGGATGGAAATAATGGTAGGGGGGTTCGCACGATGCCCGATACCCAGCAATGTTTCATCGTCGATGATTTATCGAATGGAGGGCGAGCGCGGCTCGTAAGTCGACATTCATAAGATCGTTCACTCCGAGAAAGGCGAGCCCGACTTCGTTAATGTAATCGATCCTCGGGCTATAGTGATCGCGAGGTCGGTTCAGCAGGGGTGGCATTGGTGGATCGCATCTCTCTCGATTCTTTTTAGACTGGCGAGAAACCGTAAACGGATCTGCCGGGGACGATCGATGCCGAGAACGACGTATGATCGTTCACGCGTGATTGGGTGAAAGAATGGAATTATTCATGATGGTTTGATCAGCCATACGCGACGCACGCCTCGGATAAAATGACGTATTTCGTTATCGTCGCGGCGCAACGCGAGGGTGGGCGCATTAAAAACGGGGGCTCGATGACACGGAATAAAATTGAGACCGTCAGTCATTCCTCTCGCTGCTTCTTTGTTCTTGCGGCACGTTGTCTCCAATATTGATCAATAGGTTTCTCGAAGTAACTCTATATTTATACACAATGTATATTTTTGCTATTCATATTTTATCACAACCATTTATTTATTCGTCAAATGAAATCTGTTCATTAATTGTAAAACATGGCCATTAAAAAAGAACCTCTGAAACGGTATATAAAATGAGCACAAATGTTTACAGCAGCATTGGGTGGTACCACTTAAGGAGATTAAATGCATCGTTGATAAAAAACGTAATTATCCCAAGTTTCTTTTACGAACCACTTAAAACCCAGTTAATACTTGTTCCATTTTTCAAATTCTTTATCTCCCACCAGAGACGCAGATTGATCGAGCATGCACCTAATCCTGCCATTAATCATTAAAATGAATAACACCAGTATTCGACAAGAATTCCTCGGAGTTGCAATTAGCCCCGAAAAATTGGCGAGATTAATTCGCGTACCAATTTCGAAATGCGTCTGGAGCGAGGAGATCCTAACTCGAAGAAACACAGAATTATGGTATCGGCGTTGTTCTCCGGTGCGTTTTGTACAGAGGCGGAACATTCGCATCGTCGGATAATAAGGAGCGCAATTAGGTGACGGTAGACAATGCCATCGACGTAATTTAATTGGATTCACGTTCGCGCTGGATCCCGTTCGATAGAAGTCCCTGCAACTTCCGCGTAACAATTGTTACACCTGTAATGCGCGAGTTTATGCGTAATTGAATGAAAAGAGACCGCTTCGCGCATCCCCGAACGACGCGTCTCTCTCATTCTCTCTCTCTCTCTCTCTCTCTCTCTCTCTCTCTCTCTCTCTCTCTCTCTCTCTCTCTCTCTCTCTCTCTCTCTCTCTCTCTCTCTCTCTCTCTCTCTCTCTCTCTCTCTCTCTCTCTCTCTCTCTCTCTCTCGTCGTGACGCCGTTACGGCCCTTTATAGAGCGAGTTAGACCGGCTACGATGTTTAATTAGTGTCAGTTTTCGAGCGCGTCTCCGAGGATTTCGGTCTCTCATTACCGGCAACGAGGCGATATTAGCCTCGGCTATGTTCCCGCTAACTCGTTGATTAACGAAGCGACTCCGGACGAGAGTTTTCTATGGGAACCGCTAAATCAATTGCCCAGGACCCCAGGAGAACGCAGTCGAATGTGTTCCCCATAACGTAACTGCATTTCCTCCCGTGGACCGCAACCAAATTTCGAATACGTTCATTTTAATAGCGTTGCGTCGATATTCGTTCAATTTGGCTGCTCTCTGAACCCCCGTGGATCTCAAACGTGAAGAAATTAATGAGTTTGTATGACCATATTAGTCGCTATAAATATTTAAAGCCGAATCTTCGTGCAAAATAAAAATAAATATTGATGTATGCGAAATATTGTCCAAACAACATTCATGCAGGAAAAGAGATAAGAAGCGGCGCGATTTACGGAACGACATGCTAATAATGCATTAAAAAAGTAATTGACGCGGGCCAGGTTAATTCGAGATCACGCCGTCGTAAACAGAGATCGTATAATCGATCCAGATTTCCATCCGTCACAATTTCCATCGGAAATCATGCAGATCTAATTACAGATTGCTCGAAGAAATCCGACCCGGAACGGAAGATACCGCGGGGACTTTACGAGGTTGGCTCAGCGTTTCTCAGTTTCCCATAAAATTGAATCCATAGATTGCGGGGGCCGGCGAAGCTTAACTGTGTCCCTAGTATACCGGGAGTCTCAATATGGTCGAGAAGAAACTACACGTTCCCCATTCTAGCGAGGATAATAAAGAAAAAGATTAGGAGTTGGCGGAGACGTTGGACTCTCGGTCGAAATGTTATCTTCGGAAGAAGATGATCACCTCTGTCGATGGTTTTATGCTGTGTGTACGGTGTCCACACATAATTCGCTCCAATAATGTACAGCTCTACATATACAAAATATCTTATTTAAGTGTACGAGTGAATTGAATGCGAGTAGAGTAGATCCTTGAATAATGCGATTGCGTACAGTGGCCGAAATAAGGATAGGTTCACTAGCCGCATCGGCTGGTTTACTGCTTCTACTTTTTTTCCGTTTTCGGAAGTGCATTGTGGCATTTCTTTTTATTTCGCAAGAATGTGTTCTACACATTGTGTAAGCAGTCAGTCGACTATTAACAGTATTAGTGTAAAGATGGACCTGTTTCAAAAAGTCTTTGAAAATTATCGAGTACGAGATACGAAATAAACTTAGGTTCACGGAGAAATATTTAAAAATTACTATTGACAGAGCAATTTTTTGAACATTTTTGTGTGGTAAGTACACAGATTTATGAAGTTTAAGAATTATAAAAAATATTTTATGTACGTTTAATATTATTAGAGCACAATGACACGGGGAAATCGTTAAATGATAACGAGAAGGCCCAAATTATTGTTTTCCACAATATGAGACTCTCTAACACAGAAATTGCAAGAAGATTGAAAAGCTCATTAAATGTCGTAAACAATTTTTTAAAATTAAAAGAAAAATACGGCAGTAAAAAATCTACAGGTCATCCAAAAAAATTAACTCACAGGGACAAAGGTAAAATTTTTGAAAAATCACGGCAAAATATGCTTAATGCCCCTAAAATAAAAATGAAATTATATTTGCCAGTTGGTATTCGACGTGTACAGCAAGTTGTGAGATCGAGTGGGACACTTAAATATTCTAAACAAGCGAAAAAACCTCCGCTAACTAAATTCCACAAGGTGGAGAAATTAAAGTTAGCAGAATATCATATGTCATGGACCGAAAAGTAGAAGACGGTGATTTTATTTTATTAAAAAAGATTTAATTTGGACGGCCCAGATAGGTATTAATTATTAATATTACTGGCGCGATCTGCGTGATGAAAAAGTGTAAAAATGACAAGAGTACATGGAGGAGGATGTGAAATGGTTTGGGCTGCATTCGGCTGAAACGGTGAGACTCCGATAATGTGGTTTCCTCCAAAAATGCAGAAAAATATCGAGAACTATTGGAAGATGTACTGGATGAATATGGCGACAAGATTGGTGGACCTAATTTAATATTCCAACAGGATAATGCAGCAATGCATCGTGCAAAAACAATGAAAAACTACTTTGAGAGGGTAAAAATCGAAGTTTTACCCTGGCCATCAAGGAGTCCGGACTTAAATCCGATTGAAAATCTTTAGGGAGTGGAATGGAAAACAGTATAGCACTGTTTCATAATTAAAAAATGGGATTAGAGAGGCATGGTCTGAAATTAAATTAGAAACATTATAAAAATTAATTTAATCAATTCCACGCAGAATATTTGAAGTTATAAAACACAAAGGTTCAACTAAGTACTGAATTATTTTTATCTTTTCCTTTTTTAAATTTTTTATATGAAAATACATAATGAACCTATGTTTATTTCGCAACTAAAATTCAAGTGTTGTAACAGAAAATTTGTAATTGACATTAATTAACATTGTATTATTCAATTGAGCTGTGTATTTTGTTAATTTTATTAGATTGAATAAATAATAATAAGTAAAATCAAAAATACTGCACGAAACACAGCATTATGTCAACAAATTGAAGTGAACCTATCATTATTTCGGCCACTGTATATTCTTGGAAGGATGATTCTACATGATGAAATAAAAAGGAAAGATACAGGGATGAAAATATCGTAGACATTCTATTCTTGAGATATCAAATGTTGAAGTTATACCTGAGCACACCAACCTGCCAGCACAATTTTTTAGAGATTTACTGTAGAATCTCCAGATAACGCGATGACAGAATTGTTCAAAAATGACTATACATATGTATCTTTTGCGATAAAAAGTGCTGTGTGTTTTAAAAAAAAACCTTACATTTATTGTGCACTTGTTGCCACGAAAGATCTGCTAGTTTTAAATTCAGAATAAATCTCAATTATGACAATCGATTTCGTTGTTGGTCGTAGATAATTAGTGGACTTTTGAGGAACAAATCGAGCGCGTAACATGGTCGTAGTGAATTTTCACGCGAAACCGTCCGTGACAGGGTGGAAAAGGAATCCATACGTAATCGTGAGAAGTGATCGGAAATAACACACCGCTGCGGTTCGTTAAACCGGTTCGAGCGACGGGAATGGTGCGTGGCCGAAGAGATACGCGAATTATCACGGTTACCGGTTCATTCGATCGATGCGCGGAGGCAGCGTCCTCGAAACGTGTCCCGTTCGGTAATTGATTTTCAAGTAGCTAGCGTGTACAATAAGGGTCCCAGGAAAATTACTTGGAAACACCGTCGAACAATCGTATCGACGACTACTTTCCAATTGACGCGCTGGAAGAATACCGTTCTGTTTCTCTTTCCAAACCAATTCCTTCGCCCTTTATTTCGCAACATGCAAACATGATTTAGCTACAAAATCTTCCCACCTCTATTTTAAAGATTGATTTAATTTCTTATTCATATTAATTTTTAGAAAATTTAGGCTTTGGGCCGGAAGGTGTTTTTAGTACTTTGTCAGTGAAACGGTTCAACAACGGAGAAACTGAGATTGTTAATAGTTGGTGGACGAAAGAACGTGAGCGAGGTGAACAATACGAAAGTCGAACTTTGTGTGATAAATCGCGGAACCTTCCGTGTAGTGGTTCTTCCGTTTCCTGTTCTGAATGGCCTGTCCTCTTATCGGGCCGTGCCGCGACAATGCTAACTTGTGGTGGATAATATTGTGTGTAACGTTACTATAAAATTAATTGGCTAGTATCTACAACAATTTTACCATAAAATTATGTTATCTTGCCATGCTCATTCGTTACAAAGTACACAGAAAATTAATTATTCTTCCTAAAATTCGAATAAAAATCGATACAAAATTCTCATAATTACTATTCCTCGTTCACAATTCATCAAAATAATTTCCAGACTATTACGCAATTTGTATTATTGGATCAAATAACATAATTAATCAGACTATAATGGATTTGATACTGTTATATATTGTAGGAATTTATTTAATTCTTTGTCACGTAAATCATCAAATGAAGCGATCTGTAATCAATTTGTCATTGATTAGGGTAATTGATTTGTCAAACGGTTAACAATTAACCGAGTCGTATTACATCGAATATTAATGAGTTCCATACTGTCAAACATTATATCATTCATTTAATCAATTGTTTCTTTCCTGTTCGACCATACAAAATAAAAATCTTCAGAAAATTCGTCATTGATCGATTTGTCAAGCTATTAAGGATGTTCTGGAGGTACAATGGGAAACAAAAGTACAAGAAATTCGAAATCCATCAATATATTGGCAATGAAAACCATTCATGAATATATTTTGTATTTAAAAAATTGATTAATTTAAAAAGCTTTCGTTTAATTAGTGAATTTCATGTTATATTTATTTTTAAATCAAATTGTCTTTATATTATAAAAAATTGTGAGTGACTTTTGCGAATAATTATACCCTCTGATTGTAGCCATATTCAGTGATCTACACAGTTGTCGCGTTTCCATGCTAGTGAGATGACAACACGATAAATTTGACGTTTTGTAACAGTTTATAATTTTTTGCTCTGTAACTGTTTAGTGAATCCTAATAAATTTTGAACATAATTAATTACATAATTTTTACTGTATATAAAAAAACTGGAGTTTCTAGTTGCGTTTTTTCAAGGTTTAAATAGGGTTTGACGTGGAATTTTATGAATTCTCCATAAGAAGACGTGTTAAAATGTGTAAACTTTAAGTTGCTATAATTCTTGAACGGTGCAGTGAATCGAACTCAAACTTTGGTAATTGCATTAGTTTAGTAAGAATTATCTTGTCAAATTTTCAAAAATTTTGTTGCATTTTTATATACCTCCAGAACATTCTTAACAATTACTTGAGCTGCTCCAAATCCAACGATCAAATTAATGGAGTCACAATAAATGTGTACTGTTACAGATATCAACAATTTAATTGAATCAATTGTTTCTTTCTCGTTTGATCGCGCCGAATAAAGATCTCTAGAAGAGTTGACAGCGAATAAAATAATCGATTCGTCAAGCGATTAACAATTGCTTGCACCACCGAAATTAATCGGCCAATGGCAGATTCCCAGCTGTTTTATATTGCGGGACGCGCGCAACCTTAATTCATTTAATTATCTCATCTTGATTTACTACCGGTCGAAGCCATCAAACAGATTCATTTAACAGCGGCCGCGCGGATCACGTATAATACATCATCTTATTAATAAATCTAACTCGCGAGCTATCGGTCACATTTGTCCGTATCACGGATTCATAAATTATCGGTAATGATGCATCGGTCATTACGCAGTTAAGTAATCGTAATGAAGTTAGCGGTCATTTGATAAATTGAATGCCCGCCATTAAAACGGCTCGGCGCGAAGCGGCCCCTCCAATAAACGTATTGCCCCGGCGTGTAATGTAATCTGCAAAGTAGAACCGTGCCGGTACAGTGGATTCTAACGAGCCATGTTTTCTTGGCCCGCCACCGGTGTATTCCTTAAATTAAATTGGAAAATTTCATCAACGCTAAAACTGTTTGCCGTACCTCAAAATTGGCTTCCACCAAACCAGGGGACAGGGGACTGCCTGAAACATACTTACCAAATTAAACACCGGCCTCGAAAAATGGAAATTCCTACCTGCTCGTCGCCCTTACTCTCTTGCCCTGCGAGTCCCTTCATTATCACAGTAATTACATCTTCCCCACCGCTCTGGATGAAAAAAGTGCAATTTTTTGCAATTTTATTCAAGATATTGCGAAGCAGTTCTTTGTGAAATTTTTACGACGATTTTTCTCGTATTCAAGGAACATTAACCAATTTTTGCATTACCAAATACGTAGTACAATTAAATTTATCGCGATAAAAATCGCGCGAACGTTATCTCCCACACGCTATTCCATATTTGATTACCGTACTCCCAGCGAAATGGCTCTGTCTAATTGCTTGATTACCGTCTTTACCATCCATTCATCTTCCGGCAGATTCGCTCGCTCCTAAATGGAATTTAGGGACAGAGAGAGAGAGGTTCATTTACGAGAATCGTAATCTCGATTCGTTCTTCATCGATTATCAGCCTGACTACCTACCCCGCCAGGAGACAGTGAATCAAACCCGAACAATTAGGTTTATCTGCCTTTACTATCGAGTGCCAGTCGGCGCGGCGTGTTCGCCGTTGCATCTCTCGCTGCAGTTTATGGCATCGGTTGCTAAGTACATATTCTCTAGAATGTGCAAAGGTAATTGCATTGTAAAACGTAGTGAAAAAATTTTAGTTCGGTAGTGCTACTATCAGACTGTATATCTTGAAAATTTCACGGACAAAATCGCAGAATTAACCGAGTTTTCAAGAGGACGGTAACACAAAACTATTTTCTCACAGTACTTCTTTTAAATTGACTTGTAAAATCATTTTAATTGTTGTGAAGGGAAATTTTAATATCATTTTCCAAGTTCTGAAGCCAAGTTCAAGACCAGCGGAAACTCGTGAAGATGACAATATGAAGTTTTTATTAGTCTGTTCGAATGGAAAATTCTATTTGAAACATCGCAGAAAAATTCTATTAGAAGAGAGTTAATTTACGTCAGGTGGCGTTCGCAGAATTCTGCTGCGCTGCCACGTGATCCACAGGGCGGGGCACGTAAATGGGAACACCTAGAAACTGTTTACGACTACGTTAAACTTTCGAAGGGGCGAACAAAATGGCTGACGGGAAACATTTCTTCAAGGCTCTCGAAGTGCTTAACTTTGCTGCGAACTGCTCTTTTTATACATCTATAAGAAATATTTTGAAGTTCTTTACCCGCGGGGTGGGCCGCGAGTGTGCCAGCCATCTGAATTAATTCTGAAACTCTGACTACAAAATACTTCAAATAATTGTTGGCGTTTCAAACAATTCAAACGGTGCTCGTTCATTCAATTTCGAAATAATTTTATTTATCCCGAGCAACTTACGAATTTTCAAGTAGTTTCTCGAAATTCCCCTCAGAATTTCAACTGAAAATGTGCAAGAACAATTTGTTATTTTATTATAAAGTTCAGCATTCTCGAAGGATGCCTTCGGAATTTCATATTCACCGCTGCATTATTCATTTAATCAAGGTACTTTTTATAAAGCTCAAGCATAAAGTTTGATTAGGATCTTCATGATGCAAAAGGGTTTGAAGTATAGTGATTAGACCCTTGACGTTTATGCAACGTTGTTCTTTTGCACAGTAATTTATGGAACAGAAAGTAAAGTGGATTATTATATCTCCTACCTAGAATTTTAATATATTCATAGGAATATGCGTGTCCCATCAAACTTCATTAAAGTCTTCATTTCATCATATTTCACTCATAATAATTCTAATGAATCTTAATCCTCAATTTTACATTCAGATGAACAAATGGGTCCGATTTTCTGCAATTTTCTTGGATTACAGTGAACAACTGAGACACGCCAATTTCCAAGTGTATCAAGAGCATATTGGACAAGCGTTGTGAAAATCGGAAGGAAAATCGAGCTCCAATCGAGCCGTTTTATCGTCCGCTCGCTGGACATGCGTTCGGCTTTCGAAGCGGAATCGAGTAGCTCCCAATGAAATCCGACAGGGCCTGATGAATGAGCCCCGCGCCGATTTTAGATAATCTACGAAACGCTAACGATTGCTGTAACTGTAACAAGCCATCGCGACGGCCAGCCCCAGGCCCGATATCAATCCACTTTTCCAATTGAGCCGGCCACTCGGCGAGCTTATCGCTCGTCCTTCATCTTCCCTCTCATTTTCCGCGTCTTGTATGCAGCGACAGGAACCTTTCCTTCGGCTCCATATCGTTGCGCTCCACTTCGATCGTTTCCACTGCCATTCTATTAACATAAAACATCCACGAGGCAAGCGTATGGAAACCGACGTTCTCCCGGCTGATTTAGATCCGCGAGTGAAACAGATTGCTGCTAGAACGATCCTTTAAATAAGTACACAGAGACTTCCACGAGAGAAACTATCGGCGAAAATCGCGTCGTGTTGTTCGCACGATAAGTTTAATACCGGGAAAAATCAATCTGAAATTTTAATTCTTTTAGTCTGACCAATGATTGATGTTACTACTGAAAATTCGTTTATCGAGAAAACTGGGGTAGATTGTGTAAAGTTTGGTCGTGCAATGATCAGCCACACAGCAGAGTTTATCCGATCCACGCAGAATTTTCCGGGTTGATTTTCCCAAGATAGGGATCCTTGGAGGGAACATTTGTCCCAACATCTGATTTCGCGTCTACGTGGATGTCTCGTGGATTTATGGGACCGTGTTCCTGTACATTTCAAGTGACACTATAAAAGAAATCGCGGGAGTCCAATCGTTGCTATCGGGTCCGTGAAAGTTCATCTGACGGAATTTTTGTGAATGGCCGGAAACGATGAATAACGGGAGCGACCGAATCGGTTGATAAGCTTTCGCGTTTTCGCTTTAAATCTCCGCTCTGGATCAAGGGGAGACGGTCCCGGGGTTAAGCTTCCTGGATTCCAAGGAAATCTCGATCGGTGCTCCGGTAATTTATGGTCGAGGTCAGGTTTGATCAGTTAACCAGAAATGCAGAGGTCAACTGGCGAGCTAGTGGGCTGCCCATTCCCAAGGGAGATGCCGGGAATTTGCCTTCTGCTGGTTACCATTCCCGAACGAATACGACGAAACCATTCCGCGCATTTTCGCAGCCGAAAAATGCGGTTCGCGGAGCTCAGCGAGAGATTTATCCGAATAAGAACATTGTCTCCGATCTGGAGATTCTCCGTTGCAAGCAGTTTTCAAATGACCTCTTCGTCGTCTCGATCAATCAACGCAATTAATAGATGAATCAGTGGTTTATCATGGAGATACGAGGCTTCCAGGGCTTCAGCCAGAATTTCAAAACTTTTCAATCCTTATCTACGATGGCTCGCTTCGAATGAGAAAGGACCAGTCTCCTCTCACTCGATAACGACCCTTTTTCCAAGGAGAATCGACTGGTCGGTTTTTAGGCGAGTTTGTCTCCCTTCAAAGTCACCGTCGAAACCGTCGAGACAGTGTTCGTCTCTGTCAGCCGTGGCCCGTCGATACAAAAGAAGTTCCGCAGGAAAAAGGATAAGATCGATGGAATGTTAATTCGCGTGGATACACAGGAAACTCATTTCTCCTGCAGCTCGTACCTGGGACTGAAGTCAACTTCAGTTGTTCTTTCTATATACATATACGGAAGGAACCTTCTGTTGTGATAGCAAGATAAATTAATATTTTCTTTAACCGTTGGACAGGCGGGCATATCCCCATTTAACGTCCTAGTTTAATGTAACAAATGCACAGTGCATTGACAATACATCCAATACAAAAGATTTCAAAGTTCCAGCACATTACGATTTCCTCTAGTCGAATATTCGAAGGGACCCGCTTCGACTTCTTGCAGTTACGTTCGCGGGGAATGCTTGGTCAAAAAACCGTCGCGGTAAACTCCGAAATAATACGGTCCGCCCGTCGGAATAAAAATCGGAATCCGATAGCGGAAGTATGAGGCGCGTGTCGGTGTGGCAGGCCGAAAGAAACAAAGGAAGAAGAAGCGACAAAGTGGCGTGGATCCTCCGCAAAGTAACTTCTCAATGGCGGGTGTGAGGGTGGTCGGAGGAGGATACGAGGGACTGGTAGGTTGCGTGGCGGGTGTATATCACAAAAGGAAGCTCGCTCGCCGCAGAAAATTAAAGCCGCCCCGCGCTGAACCCGTCCATATGTTCGCGTTCGCTCGTCTTATTACAGGAGCCGAAATAGCGGCGCGAGGCGATAGCGCCCGCGAGTTTATTGCACGAAAGGAGCCCCGAACTTCTCCTTTCTCCCCCGGTTTCCTCTCCCCGGGAGAGGAGAGGAGAGCAAGAGAAAACGCCCGCGGGCCTTCTCCACTCGGCGTGCATCGGGATTACGATGTTTTACGCTCCGCGGAGTTGCCCGTATTCGGCGAACTGGGCTGAATGGTGTGCTGGCCGGTCGTTTCGCTGCTTACTCGGCTCGTAGGAAAGCTTCTTAACGCGACTTAGCTCGCCCGGTGCACGTCGAGCTTTTAATAGCGGATGGCTGACCCTGGTCTCGAATTCAAGACACCCACAGCACCAGTCCGCAGCAAAACTGAGGCTCGGTGAACCTGGGAACCAGCACTGGGTTCGCTATTCACTGGTCTTTCGGTTGCATAAATTTCTGATCGTGGTCGAAGTCTGTGACCAAAACTATGGACCGACAAGTACAAGTAGAATAATACAGTGTCTTATCATAGGCGTGAAATAAGTCAAGATCTATGATTCGAAGACTAGAATGAGACACTCTCCAGCTAGACAGGTATTCTGTGAGCCCAGGATTGAAGCTGAATGTTGAATAGATCCGGAGCATCTTTTTCCTTCGGCGCGCGGCGTCTCGACAGCCAGATTCCACGCGGAAGAGCCTCGTCCCGGCTCGCTCCGGGATTTATGAAAGTTTCATTAAGGAAAGCATCGTTGCGTGAAAGAATATCGGGTCCCCGGCATTGTCGTGGCTCGTTTCCGTGAGAGGTGGCTCGATTGTCGGGATACCCGATGCCTTTTGTGAACCCACCGACCACTTGAATTGCTTTATTTAGCGCAGACCGAGCGTTATTCGCCGAGGCGGCCACCGCCAGAGAGGTCTGATTCGATTAATTTTTTAACCTGGCCACGACGGACGCTGCTTCCCTCGCTGATACGCGTCCTCCCATGCCTTGTCCTGGCTCCGAGAAACCAAGTTAATGGAAAGACATGGCGTGGCACTCACAAGGGATACCTCGAAATTTCTTGGATAATATATTATTTGCTCTTCCTTTCTTTTCGTTCGTACACCTTTTACCGTTGCTCTCCCTTATTTATATACACTGGTATCGTGAAGCTGAAGCGAAACCGTTTTAACAAGTAAGCAATGTTATATAAATACTTAAACGTCATCACCGAATGTAAATACTTACACAAGTCAACGTACACGAACATACGAGACTACTACCGACTTGCGACGCTGCTAGCACAGGTCCACCGTTCTCCGTGCCGTTTCTCGAAGTCACCACGCTCCCCGGGGAAATTATTACGTTTTTTCCTGCATCTCATTCGAATCTAATTACGGTAAGCAACGATCCTTACGACCCGCGAGGTTCCACGCTCTTCTGGATCGATTCCGTTCCGTCAACTGGAGTACCGACTCTCTTGTTCTTCACGAGCAAACTATTCGACAAATGCGTGTGCATAAATAGCCGGTGCAAACTGGCATCGTCAGTTTTTCTTCGAATAAAAGCTGCAAGGGAAATCTATTGTCATGGCTTGAAAGTTACCTTACAAACCGTTTTCAAATTGTGCGTATACGCAGTTGCCTATCATCTCCGATACATGTTCTATCAGGTGTACCTCAAGGCTCCCACCTCGGTCCTACTACTATTTACAATTTTCATCAATGATTTTACTACTATTTTTCAATATTGTAAGTACCTCCTATTCGCAGACGATTTAAAAATATTCAGCAGCATCTCGTCCTACGATGATGCTTCCAGATTACAGGCAAACCTACATCGTTTTAGCGAGTGGTGTTGCAAGAATGGTATGGAACACAATATTAAAAAATGCCATGTTATGCGGTCTTCCCCCGTTGCTCTGTACCATTCATATATCCTTACCATCTCAATGACTGCATTCTCTCCTCAATAAGTGAGGTAAAGGACTTAGGAATTCATTTCTCCTCAACCTTGAACTTTTCCAACCATATTCATAATACTGTTAACTCTGCCTCAAGAACACTCGGCTTTATACTACGCTTTTCTACTGATTTTCACTCAATACACACAATTAGATTGCTATATTACCCTTGTCTGTCCCCAGTTGGAATTTGCTTCAGTTATATGGTCTCCGAATAGCTTAAATTACGAAATCATGCTCGAGAGAGTGCAGCATAAATTTCTTAGGTTTTGTTCTTATAAGATTAATAATCCTATGTGAATCTTAGATCACGATTACTCCACAATATTAAACATAGTCACCCCGGAAACATTGTCTGCTCGCAGAAGACTATCCGACCAGAGCTTTATTTTTAATTTATTTAATAACCATATAGATTGTCCCTCTCTCCTTATGCAAATCAATTTTTACGCATCTGAACGTGCTTTGAGATCTCGAGCAGGTTTTCAAACACTTAAATGCAAATCCACATATGGATTAATAAATTCTATAAATCGAATTAATGCGAACTCCAACACTATACAGGGAGGTCCGTTTAAATAAGAACACATAAATATCACTTCAGGTTATTGTGATACAAAAAATATTTGTTACGTAATGCGCATGGTGACAATGGACTAAATATTTGGCACGAATATTTTTTTCCAAAGGTCATTTTTTGGAGTTATCAAGGTCATCGATGTTTTTTGATACATAACTACATTTTTATTTTATTACATCGGGTAACTAATCGAGAAATACATTCAGATATATATAATACCATGACCTTGAAATGACCTTGATCTTCGAAAATTAAAGTTTTACCTTCAGATCAAGATCAAGGTCATGTTATTATACATATCTGAATGTACTTTTCAATCAGTTACCCGATGCAATAAAATAAAAATGTAGTTACGTATCAAAAAACATCGATGACCTTGATAACTCCAAAAAAATGACCTTTGGAAAAAAATATTCGTGCCAAATAATTAGTCCATTGACATCATGCACATTACGTAACAAATATTTTTTGCATTGCAATAACCTGAAGAGATATTTAGGTGTTCTTATTTAAACGGACTTCCATGTAGAATAGTATTGATTTTTATAATGGGTTGTTACACACTTTCAAAAGAAAATTACGGAGCATTAACTGATAATATCAGTACCTTTATACCAACAGTTTTTTGTGCGTGTCCTTTCTTAGTAATTTACGTCAAGTCTTTGTCCTATTGTAAACATTTGTGTAGAAGGAGCTCGGTCCGTTCATAATAAATAATAACAATAATAATAAAGTACAATATTAGAGGGGAATTTCGCTAATCTACCGATCATTTTATATTGTATAAAAAATCGAATGTGGGTCAGAAGCGACCCGACGTCGCTGGTATCCTGGCGATCGAACGTTTAAAAAAGGCTCCCACAGCGCCAATATTGCCCGACCCGTATCTCGGCATCAGCTATGATCGGATTCGAAATAGCTCGATCATCGTCGACAGGTAACAATGTTCGCGGATGGCCGCGGAGTACGACGGGGTTGTTTGCGGGGGTGGTTCGCGCGTAACGGGAATCGAGGAATTCTGCGCAAGAGAGAGAGAGAGAGAGAGAGAGAGAGAGAGAGAGAGAGAGAGAACGAGAGAGAGTGAGGGGGGGTAGAGTGCGAAATAGGCCAGCAGAGAAAAGTGGGCCGTTAGCGCATACGTCGAGCCGACAGCGGCGTCGATTAATTAGAAGCATCCGGGGGGGAGGGGGACGGCCGCGACTCTCCGTCTGTAGAAACGCGTAATCGAATCTAACGGTGCCCGTAAACCGATGTTAATCGATAGGCCAGCGCCGCGACATCGGGGAAGAGAGGGCCATTACGCGCGAGCGATTTGCAATTGGATCTAACGCGGCGGCAACCGGGAACCGCACTCATTCAAGAACCGAACGAGCCCGAATCCTTACTTGGTTGCCAACCGAAGTTCCACGAGTAGGCTTTCGACTCGAACTCTCCAAAGTGGTTACGTTTCTCAATCGACGGCCTGATGGGGTTATGCAGCCTGCGCCCCCGGGAGCTGTGCAACCGGCCGGAATGTTGCGAATGCATAGAATGTTCATATTCAATTAAAGTTCTGCACGGAGACTTGCCCGAGACTTTCCCGTTCGATAGCGCGGAGAAATTCTATTATAAGGAAACCATACACTGCGAGCAATTTGTGAAAGCGATGCCGCCTGAAAAACTGCATCGACAGCTAAACCTGATGAATCCGCCGAATCCTCCGGTAAAGCGGAAGATCGCCGAGTGATTCTTAAAGTATAATAATCGGTCTTAATTCGACTCGTTAGGGTTCGCGCAGTCGGTGTTACGGTAATGCGCGGTTCGCGTGAGCAATGCATCAATACGGTGGTACGGCTGTCTTGGGTACAAATGAACTGAAATATGTTTCTACCTCAGAAGCAGCACAATGATAAACGTTATTACTTCCGTACTTGAAAACATAATTTATACCTGAGAATGGAAGTGTACGCAGTTAAGTTAAATGCATGCATTTCCTGAATGGGCCAAACAAAGCGAGTATAAATCTTCCGTGCTTGGCACAATTTTCTCGTTGAGCTCAAGCCCCCCGATGCATTCGACGGCAATCTTCCCTTCATTCCGCACAGACGGCAACGTATTCTCGTGGTTACCATTCCTCCCCCGCGGAATGCTCTCGCGAGCCGGTTGACACAGCTTTCGCTCCGCGGAAACTAAAGATTAATAATTGCGAATTAAGCATAACGACGAGCAAGAAGATTAGAGGGAACGGGGAACTACGAGTGCTAGATCATGCAGGCCCCATTTCGTTAACGATCACCATAAAACTCGACGAAGAAAGGCGACTTCAAAATGCGCTCCAACTACTCCAACAGTAATCTTCATTTCCTGGTAGACTGTCAAACGAAATGTCCCGCGATCGCCTACTACTAAAAACTGCACAAGTTTACTCTGGATGAAACTGCTTTTACTCCTGCAGCTAAGTTTGGCTCGACTATACAGGGTGGTCCACCTAAATACGGCCACCTAAATATCTCCTCCAATTGTGGAGGTACAAAAAATATTTTGTGTACTATTTGAATGGTTTGAAAGAACCATTATATTGCAAACAATATTTTTTCCGAAGGTCATTTTTTTCGGAGTTATCAAGGTCATCAATGTTTTTTGATACATAACTACATTTTTATTTAATTGCGCAGTGTAACTGATCGAAAAATACATTCAGATATTTATAAAAACATGACCTTGAAATGACCTTGACCTTCGAAAATTGGCGTAACTTTGCGTGGTCCATCTCCTTAGGTTATTGTGATGCAAAACATATTTCTTACGTAATGTGCATATCATCAATGGACCAAATATCTAGCAAGAATATTTTTTTCCAAAGGTCATTTTTTTCAGAATTATTAAGGTCATCAATATTTTTTGATACATAACTACATTTTTATTTTATTGCACCGTGTAACTGATCGAAAAATACATTCAGATATGTATAATAACATGACCTTGAAATGACCTTGATCTTCAAAAATTAAAGTTTTACTTTCAGATCAAGCTCAAGGTCATGTTATTATACATATCAGAATGTGTTTTTCGATCAGTTACCCAATGCAATAAAATAAAAATGTAGTTATGTATCAAAAACATCGATGATCTTGATAACTTCGAAAAAAATGGCCTTCGGAAAAGATATCGTTTGCAATATAATGGTTTCTTCAAACCATTCAAATAATACACAAAATAGTTTTTGTACCCCCACAAGTGGAGGAGATATTTAGGTGGCCGTATTTAGGTGGACCACACTGTATACATTTGGGACAATGTTTTTCTTACAGCTTTACTCAAACAAATTTTTATATCAATTTTCAAGGACCCAAAGCTGAAGAGACATTTCTGTTTTCAAGTGTTTTTTTAATTGTGATTGTACTAAAGAAAGGACACACCAGTCTCAATGATCCTTCTAAACGAACCACGCTGTTTGCAGTATCCGACATCGCAAGTATTAATGTTGAAGTTCGGACGGTGACAACACTCCGCAAGGATCTCAGACATCTATGATCCCGAGACTTCTCGAGGTCAGAGCTCTGTCGATCCTGCGAGCCAGGATCTCGTAGACTAAGTTCTGGCTCTCTGGCTGATCCTCTGCTGTGTAACTCTGCCCCGATAAACTCTCATGTTAAAGTCCATATGGCACCGTCCTCTTAGCTGTCTCTGCTAGGTATCTATGTACACACGAGCAAGATCAGGCTGGTGTCTATCCGATCGGAATATTCCCCACCGAATAAATCGGCTCGTACAATGTCCGACAGCTGTTCCCTGTCTTCCACGAAGATGAGCAATGCTAATGGCTTTCTGAAAATCCATACTGCCATCAAGTGTCCTAGGGAAAACGTTCTTGCGAATACGAGGGCTTTTTCTTCTGAATTTCTTCTTCACCTTTTTGCGAGATGACAATTCTCGTTCCATGGTATTCTCTTATGATGGTATTTTATCCAATTACTTTTTCCAAACTATTTTGGTGCAATAGTCTCTTTAAAAAATTTACATGGAGCAATACACCAGGTTGTGTTCAGTGGACAGGGAGGATAAGTAGGAACGCTCGAAGAAAATTAATTGAGCGAATGGTAACACCCATGTGAGAAAACCGCGAAACAAGGGACCACACCCGGGCCAGTTTCGAGATTACAATTATGAGTTTGAGAGTTACAGTTGTGCGCTTGGCAACGAGGGAGAATGAGAGGGCGGTCATGAAATATTCCCATCCCTCCCGCAGGAAGTTCCGTTCGTGTCCGACAAAGAAATATTTAATGGGGGCATGGGCGACCCGCGGCTGAGCAACGGGAAACTTTAGCATCTGGCTTCACGGCGTGTTCACAAGCCTCGTTCACAGTGTCCTGTGTCCCTGGCGCGATCGTCGTTCAAGCACGATTTATAAAATGTCCTCAAGAAACTTTGCTTTTGAACCATTTTATTCCTTTCGATAGCTCAAAACGATAAAAATACTGCCACTATATATTTCAAACTTCTTTCATAAAATTAGCATGATAATAATTTAGGCTCACCAAGTGAAGCTATAAATCTCGAGACAGCCGATTAATTCTGGTAATGCAAATTCAGAATTTGAATACAGTTGTAGCTATAATATTCATTCATTTATTTGTTTATAAGGTAATCTATATTCATGTATGCATATTTGGTTAACCAAGAATATATTTTATTTTTTATCCCAACGTTGTGAAATTACGAATAATAATGAACAGGTAAATATTAAAAATAGGTATGTTGTGTTATTTGTTTCGTACATTATACTTTTGTAATCATAACACAGTTCATCTGCTGAAAGAATAATATTGTTTACAGCAGGGACCAAAAATAACAGGTGTTCTAAAATTTTCTACGATAAAAATCATTAATAAAAAGTTGATTATTATTGAAATTTAAGATAATCGGCACAAAATATAAAGAAAAAAAACGGAGAACAAAATAATTATAAAATATCGATTTTTATACTTTTTGGTTACAAATAACAGTTGTTAGTATTCAAAAAATTAGATCCTCCTCGATAACCGTTATCGACGAAGAAAAACTGTCTCGATTGCTCAAAGCAGTTATCTATGAGATAATTTCTAGTATCAATAACTGTTATTAGCGATCGAAATAAATTTCTCGTATGGATAATTGTTATGAACGATCGAAATAAATTCCTCTCATCGACAACTGCTATGAGCGACCGAAATAAATTTCTTTCATCGACAACAGTTATGAGCGACCGAAATAAACTTCTTCCATCGTTAACTGTTATGAGCGACTGAAATAAACTTCTCGCATCGATAACTGTTATGAACGATCGAAGTAAATTCCTCTCATCGACAACTGCTATGAGCGACCGAAATAAACTTCTTCCATCGATAACTGTTATGAGGGATCGAAACAAATTCCTTTCATCGACAACTGCTATGAGCGACCGAAATCAATTTCTTTTATCGACAACAGTTATGAGCGACCGAAATAAACTTCTTCCATCGTTAACTGTTATGAGCGACTGAAATAAACTTCTCGCATCGATAACTGTTATGAACGATCGAAGTAAATTCCTCTCATCGACAACTGCTATGAGCGACCGAAATAAACTTCTTCCATCGATAACTGTTATGAGGGATCGAAACAAATTCCTTTCATCGACAACTGCTATGAGCGACCGAAATAAATTTCTTTTATCGACAACTGCTATGAGCGACCGAAATAAACTTCTTCCATCGATAACTGTTATGAGGGATCGAAACAAATTCCTTTCATCGACAACTGCTATGAGCGACCGAAATAAATTTCTTTCATCGACAACAGTTATGAGCGACCGAAATAAACTTCTTCCATCGTTAACTGTTATGAGCGACTGAAATAAACTTCTCGCATCGATAACTGTTATGAACGATCGAAGTAAATTCCTCTCATCGACAACTGCTATGAGCGACCGAAATAAACTTCTTCCATCGATAACTGTTATGAGGGATCGAAACAAATTCCTTTCATCGACAACTGCTATGAGCGACCGAAATAAATTTCTTTTATCGACAACAGTTATGAGCGACCGAAATAAACTTCTTCTATCGTTAACTGTTATGAGCAACTGAAATAAATTTCTCGCATCGATAACTGTTATGAACGATCGAAGTAAATTCCTCTCATCGACAACTGCTATGAGCGACCGAAATAAGAGCGACCGAAATAAATTTCTTTTATCGACAACAGTTATGAGCGACCGAAATAGACTTCGTCCATCGTTAACTGTTATGAGCGACTGAAATAAACTTCTCGCGTCGATAACTGTTATGAACGATCGAAGTAAATTCCTCTCATCGACAACTGCTATGAGCGACCGAAATAAACTTCTTCCATCGATAACTGTTATGAGGGATCGAAACAAATTCCTTTCATCGACAACTGCTATGAGCGACCGAAATAAATTTCTTTCATCGATAACCGTGTGAGGGATCGAAATAAATTTCTCTCGTCGACAACTGCTATGAGCGACCGAAATAAACTTCTCCCATCGATAACTGTTATGATTACGATGGAAATAAATTTCTCTCGTCGACAACTGCTATGAGCGACCGAAATAAACTTCTCCTATCGATAACTGTTATGAGGGATTGAAATAAATTCCTCTCATCGACAACTGTTATGAGCGACCGAAATAAACTTCTTCCATCGATAACTGTTATACGTGATCGAAATGAATTTCTCTCAATGATAAAATTTTCCAAGAAGAGAAATAAGTTTCGGTTACATATAATCCTTATTTGTAACCAATACGATTTTAGTCGATGAAATACTTGTTATTCCATGACTTTTTTCCTTTTTGGTTATAACAGTTAGCTTCCCTGGTTTACAGTATACATCTCTGAAAATTTTTTTCTTGAATTCCGGAGATTCATGGCGCGACTACCTTTTGTAGGCAGAGTATTTCAAATATTTTCCCAGCGTCTGGACAAATGCTGCCAAATTCAAGTCGATGTTGTCCTATGGTTGACGATTCGGGCCACGTGCCCGCCCATTGAAATTCGTCGGACGTTCAGCAATAATTTTCAGTTAAGTAGTCGTTCTGAAAGGAGCAGCGTTGCCCCGTGGCCGGTATCGGCCTGCCCGAAGAAACTCAGCTAATTGCAAATGATGTTTACAATCTCGCGGGTGTCCGAGGATCCCCCGGTTGGACACGAGGGCCACTCGTGCGAGTTTCACGTGACTCGAATTCCTCGGGTGAGAGAGCGTTCTTGACAAGCGGCCGGAAACCGATCGAACGAGAGAGGAGACCGAGCAAACCGAATCGCCGAATGGGTTGACGAATTTATGGGACGGTCCCGACGCTCGACGCGTAATAAAACCCATCTTACGTAAAACAATCTTCCGGTGAATCGCGTCTATTGATCTTCTAGGTGACCTCTGACCGGCTCCAATAAATCGGACCCCGTGTCTGCTCCCTGTGGGACGCAGACCCGAGCAACTATATAGCGCGCCACTTCGATTTTCGAAACGAGGAACGAGTATCGCCGCAGTCGAACGTTCCTCGTTCTTTCCGAATCCCACTCGTGTAATTGGACTGCGACTGACAGAAATCCGGGAACAGGATCCAAAGAAGTGATTGGTTCGGTAACAAATTTGCAAAATTCTAATTCTTACGTGTTCATTTTTCTTTACATACTTATTAAACTTCTTTCAGATTTCCTGACGCGCTTTCGCATTTCTTTTTAAATCCATGTGATTTTATCATAAAGGACTCTGTTTCGGCTTTAATTCAAGCCGTTAAATATCGAAAAGTTCCTTCGGGAACACGTTCTAAAATTGTATTGATGGCTTAAAGAATTAAGAAGCTTAAAAAAATGATTCTTATGCAATAATGAAGTGAAACTCGGAAATAATAATTACGTGGTTACATTAATTAGCAGAGAGATCGGTAGGGTTTTAATTAAGCATCCACGAGTGACAAGTACGGAGTATAGCATACTATATTTTTGTGGAACCATAATTCTTCGGCGGGGCTCTCAGAGGAGAACCGAGGCCTATCCATCAATTCCGGCAACGAGCGCTGGAAACTGATGATTATGTGCGAGAGGTACACTGAAAGGAAATCTGTGGAACGCGATATGCAAAAACTGTCCGGGATAAAAGGAACAGAGGATTTCCATTCGGTGTAAAACGCGAGTCGGCGGCCGCACGTCTCTTTTTATGTACCTCGCTTTGCGTTCTCGTTTATGGATTACAACGTTACCACACCGCTGAAAATATATTCCAGCCCGGTTCTCTTTTTTCTTCACAATATTTCGTATATCAGCCGAGCCCTCTCTCACATTCGCTTTCTCCCACTTTCTTTCTTTCTTCACGTGCCGTGCTTCGACCGACCTGGATCGGAAGAGGATTAATCGCGCCCGTATAGAGTAAGCTGATTTGCATAACGTATTTCCGCCTGAATTATGTTCTACAATTAACGCGATCGTGCATGTTAAAAATTACTGGAAAATCCACCCATAAATTCGATATACTTATCAGCCGACTCCACGAGCAGTTACAGTATCAAAAATTTAATATCAAAATTATCCTGTGCATCATCGGACTATAAATCCTGGGACACCTGCAGTTTACTAAGAAGAATATCGCGTTCCTTGAAAGCCCCGTATCACGTTCGCTTGCTCATGGTAATGTAAACACAATCTATCCAGACTTGACAGTCGCCATACAGTATATCATCCTTAACAAATATATTTTCGGCGCTTGCTGCGATATTGGAATCTTTAAATAAATCTCTCGGTTCAATTTTCTCTTTGGCCACTCTTCTTGTCAAATACATAATCCGATCCTCTATTCTCGATTTCACGCGTCGTGTTCATCCCGAGATAACTCTCGCTTTATTTAACGCTGTCAGTAATCCGGTTGACGATCTGAAATTTTTGTTAAGTGCTGAAATTATGAATTTTTTAAATGTTTAACAAGCGCTCAAATAAATCTTTCGGCATTGATATTTACGATTGCAATCGAATATACTCTGCCAGAACACTAGTCGCTTTTAAAGCTTCCGAGCTGCAACGTGAATTGTAAACGGTGGTTTAATAAAGGGGGCGCGTAGGGCCGAAATAAAAATATTGTACGCCTGATAGTCATTCCGCGGGCGCTCGTTATCGCAAGAATTCGCGTTATTTCCAAGAGATATTTCATTCGTGGTCAGCGGCGCAATCAAAATCTTGGCAGCGCGGCGGGAATTTATGGGAGCCGGCGAATTTTCGAAATTACGCGAGAAAAATATATCGGTGGCAATTAATCGAAAGCGACGGACCCGGTGTAATATTCACGCATCGCCGCGCGCCGTCCCGACCGCGAAGAAGTCAAACACAATGTAGCCGAGAGCAGCGTTGGCGGAGAAGAAGCCATTACAGGACCGGGGCGAGTGTAATATCGACGCAGGGACCGGGGACATTAAACATTGCCTGGCTGACGCGTGTCCAAATATAAACAAATTCCCAGCCAGCGCGTGTATCATATTAAACAGAAACGTCGAACGCGCGGGTGTGAGACGGGCGTAACGCCATATATTTACAGTGGCGGGGGCGCGGCACGGGCTTTTGATTTATTCGGCGCCGGTTAAAAGCGACGACGCATCGCGCGACCCATTTTCCAACCCCCTAACCTAACCTAGACGGCCTATATCGCGAACCCGCCGATTTCTCCTGCGAATTTCGACGTCAAAACCCTTCAGGAATCAGTGGCGTAGTACTCACCTGATGTTCCTTGGGAAACGGTTCACCTGTTTCTCAATCTCTTTTGGTGGAGATCACAAAAACGCGACGGCCCGTTTCGAGACCGTTTTTGCATGAACTTTTTCATAGCAAGATATGGAAATACGCGAGATAGAATGAGGGGATGACTCCGAGAGACGACGCACAGTGGGGAAAAGTGACTTGCCTTGCTTCAAAAAGGAATAACTTTCGATAGAAATGAGGTAGAGCGATGAATTTTTTTTTAAATTAAAGCTGAAACTTTGCAGAATATGGGAAAAATAGGGAGATTATGGTACGAACGGTTTTTAACATTGAGAAAATTCGTTAAACTTTCACAATTTCCGGAAAATGTGGTTTCTCCGTTACCACGGGCAGAAAAAAATTTTTTTAATTTTTGCTATATATCATTTCCCGTAGATTTTTTCACGCTGATTTCAAATCTGGTCTCAAAATTTGTCTACGACTTCAGGATTTTACAAGAAATCGATTTTTGTGAACAAATTGTTTAACGAATTTTCTCAAGGTTATAAAACGTTCGTTCCATAATCTTCCTATTTCCCCATATTCTGCCAAGTTTCAGCTTTAATTTAAAAAAAATTTCATCGCTCTACCTCATTTCTATCGAAAGTTATTCCTTTTTGAAGCAAGGCAAGTCACTTTTCCCCACTGTGCGACGTCTCTTTGAACTGAATTAACGGAATACCACAATGACAAGTAACACTACCCAACTGATACTCACTGATTTGAATGAAAGGACCCCGCACTAATCATATGGAAAATCTATCCCGGTCAAATCAGATGGATTTTTCATATGTTGTAGCTTGTGATCTACTGAACAAAAGATGTAATTGGCACAAAGCTCAATAATGGACGGTTATTGAGTTATAATCAGTCAAACATGATAAATTCGAGGTGCCGAATACTCAAATCTCGGAAAGTTATTTTTTGGAAAAATGTTTGAAACAAAAATAGTAGGGTTTCACAAAATCTGTTAGGTTGTGTCATTATTTTTGAATTTTGAATGACCTTGAAAAGGTCTGCAAACAGAAATCTTTCATAAAAATCTTTGCGTGTCACAGCAGAGACAAGGACCCCACGGTTCGTCACTCCTATACTATTTTTTGACGCCAAACCGTCTCTGCTGTGTGTTTGCGTGCGTGTGCGTGCGTGTGTGTGGATTAATAAAAAAAATGATCTTATTATGTATTACTCATTTGGATTCTGTTGTGGTGGTCTCTGATTTGAGTATTCGGTAGCTCGAATTTGTCATGTTTGTCTAATTATAACTCGATAACTGTCCATTATTGAGCTTTGTGCCCATTACACCTTTGGTTCAGTAGATCATAAGCTACTACATATGAAAAATCCAACTGACTTTACCGGGATAGATTTTCCATATGATTAGTACGGGATTCTTTAACGTACACATTAAACACCAAAAAATATAGAATACGTGTTTTTTTGTTTCGGCTAAATTCGCTTTTTAGGGGTAGAAAGCACCCCTCAATCTCTCGAGATGGAAACGTTTGTGGCTAATTATTTCTTAAAGGATACAGTTTCTGAAAAAGTGCTAGATCCAGAGTTGTACAGTTCAGAGTAATGTACTTGATGGCGTCGACCTTGAGGTCGATTTTCAAGGTCAATTAAATTTGGAAATAATAAGCCGGACTTGCCGGACCTTGAGCGCATCTTGTATCTAGAATCTTGATCTTGACTCTTGACTCTTGACTCTAAATCTGTCTTCAGAATTGATTTGTTGCGTTATTTTCCCAAAAAAGAAAAAAACAGACGTTATGGGAAAATAGGCTCAAATTTATAGAAAAACTATGAATCCTTTAAGAAATAATTAGCCACAAACGTTTCCATCTCCAGAGGTTGAGGAATGCTTTCTACCCCTAAAAAGCGTATTTAGCCGAAACAAAAAAACACGTATTTAATATTTTTCATTCAAATTAGTGAGTATCAGTTGGGTAGTGTTACTTGTGAGCTCCTTCGGTGCGAAGTGGGTCAGTGGAGTGGGGATGAGTCGGAGTGGGACCGCGTAGTGGAGTAGGGAGCGCTGTCGCGCGGAGTGGGGATCGCCGAACGCGATGACGTACTACCGAGCATCGCGTGACGATGTGTGACGGTTAATATTAACATTTTTTTTTCTCCTAGATGCACAGTTTTTTAGACATTTGTTTTTTAATATTGCATTGTCATCCAGTTCTGAGCTATGTTTAAAGTTTCAAGTCTCTAGCTCACCGGGAAGTGGTTTAAAATTCGATTACAAGATTTTACGCATACAACAACGACACGGTAAGCTAATATAAGCGTGGTAATAATCAGAATTATACGGGTTATATATTTTTTTATAGAGTGTGTTGTCTTTCTACTGAGGGAAAAAAGGGGTGGAGGGGATTTAGGAAATGGAAGGAAGGATCTAGGGATGGAGGGGAGGTTCGTGAATGTTGGTCGAAGGAATGGGCATGCTCGAGACGACCAGAGTTTGACCAGCCGCAGCATATACATAGGAGCATGTTCGAGCCATCGCTAGTGCCGAGGCGTCCTCGGGATTGGCCGTAGGAGGCGTCGAAGGGATGAGGCGGTAGATAGCAGGAGGACGTACCCTCGGGATCGGCTTTGGATGAAACACGCCGGCCAGCTTTTGTTCCGTCGCCGATCCTTCCTTGATAAAACGGTGAATGCTCCGTGATTACCGCGGACAAAGAAACGGGCGACACGATCGCGTGCCTCTCTTCCGCCTCTGAGCCCCGTGTGCCAATTAACCCCACGGACGACCCTCTCTCGGCGGCGAGGGATCGCGGCTAATTAAGAGATATCATTTTTACGACGGCTGCTTGATCGTCAGTTAATCGACGGTATCAAGCACGCCATTATGCCTTGATATATACTGGCTGACGGGGGGATGATTCCACAAGGGGTCCTCGCACTGTTGAGCCGACTCCGAGTAGAACGTTTACAGACACTTCCAGCTAATATTTGTAAGAATCGGAGAAAAGGGGGCGCGCTTGAAATTAGTTCGGAACCTAGCGTGTTCCACAAGTTTTCGTCACCGGTTATAGATCGCGGAGAAAGCGATGGGCCGTCACACAGAGTTTCTTAATTGAATGTTAGCAATTCAGTAGGCAAAGAGGCAAACTCCTAAGTAAGATTATTTCACTGTGCCACAAACAACACAATTTTGCTTACAAAGAGTGCTGAGGAAGATGACGTGTAGTTTCTTGTTTATGCAACGGATAAAAGACATCGACACGCAATTAAAAGTCAGCCCATACGCGTTAAACGGCGTGGCTCAGTCTCGTGGACGTTATAATGGACGAAGTCGCGGGAGTTGGTAGCAAAGTGCCGGCCGTAAATCTGGCAGCAAACAAGCGATGTGTAAAGTATGCAAATCCTTAATAGGAAGTGGCCGTGGCAGGCCGAGGGTTAAATAACATCCCCGTCCCCGGGGCTAGAAAAACATTCTCCTTCATGCGGCCGGCCATTTGAATACATGGAACCGAATAATTTCATTTTAATCCCGGAAGCGGGCGTCTCTTTCTCTCTGTCTCCCTTGAACCGCGCCCCAATTTCCCACCCCTTTGAGTTACACTGGGAACGGCGAAGATCAAAGCTAGCGTATTCGTTTAAATAAATCTTCTTGGACGACGGTGCGCGTTCCTTTGCCCCACTCGCATCAAAATGCATCCTGCTTCCGGATGTTTTCTACGACGCTTCGAGTGGTTCCGGTGACTTTTTTCAGTCACCTTCGTGTCCCTGGTGAAAAGATTTTAGCTCACGAAACCCAGGATCCTACACAGGATACCGACGCTTTGAGAATTCATTGCCAGATAATCAATTCTGCGGACAACAAAATTGGTTGGTGAGAAGCAAACGGATAAAGTGAAAAGATTTCGAAAAATCAGAGTTCTCTACAGGAAACTACAACTTCTAGAATTTACACTCTGGTAATCGATTCTGCGGATGATAAATTTAATTGGTCGTTGCTTGATCAAGTATGGAACGCCTTGTGCAAATTAACAGGTCTGAACGACGTGAGCCGAACTTGGGCGGTTTCCTCTGGATCACTGGATCGTTCCTCCCCTCAATTTGCAGCTTGAAAACTTATAGAGCTTCCGATAGTCCCAATGGTCCGACAAATTGGTGTACGTGTGATTCGACGCAGAATTTCTAAACACGCGGGAGGAAGCTCTCCAACTAGACTAGTATTTCTTCTCGAGAATTTCTCGAGAAATTTTATAATTGGTTATTTCTCATTTCTCGAGAAATTACAATATTTCTCGAGAAACTTAAAGCTAGGAAAATTCTTATGAATCTCATTTAGTTTATAACATATTTTCGGAAATGAAGGTATGTCCTACGATCAGTAAAAATATGCTACATTTTAATGTAAGTATTTAAATATCTCTGTTACTTGTGATTATACGAAAAAATGTCAGAGGAGAAATTTGAACTGTTCAATAAGGTAAATATAATGGCAAAATAAAAAAATTTTTTGGAAATCATATTTCGAAATTTCAAGATCATCGTTATTTTTATTTAAAGGATTCTACAGGGAGTCCCAAAATTCCTTCAACAGCCGGAAATAGGAGGTTCCTGAGATCATTTGAAGCAACATTTTCCTTTGCAAAAATGTTATCCGCGGCTTTGTTTAAGAGTTATTAACGAAAAACACGGACCAATCAGAGCGCGACTTAGACGCGAGTTGGCACAGTCGGCCCGGCGCGCCAACTGTCTATTGGCCGACTGTGCCAACTCGCGTCTAAGTCGCGCTCTGATTGGTCCGTGTTTTTCGTTAATAACTCTTAAACAAAGCCGCGGATAACATTTTTGCAAAGGAAAATGTTGCTACAAATGACCTCAGGAACCCCCTATTTCCGGCTGTTGAAGGAATTTTGGGACACCCTGTATATTCCTATTCAGAAAAAAGACAAAACCAACGATGTGCCATGTTGTATAGTTAAGATGGATTTCACAATTTTAAAAATTTTCAATTTAAGTGCGTCACGTCACCCTGTTATCCGATCGATCTCAAACTTTGCACAAATCTTTTTCTCACCTAAAAGAACAGTACTGGATAGTTGCTTGCATTGTATCTCGATAAAAATTTTTGTCCAAGTATAGCTTAGGTCCACCCTAATGTACATATTGGACAGGAATAAACATTGAATTAATGTTTTTTGCGCTTTCGATAAATATTATCAACGATATTCCAAATATCATAAGTTTTCCAATATTTTTTTGTGTTATTAAAAATTCTAGAGAAATCTCGAGAAATATAGTCTTATTTCTCATTTCACGAGAAATGAAAAATGTTCAGGAACACTAAACTAGATGCATATATGAATTTATAATTTTCGCAAATTCTTTAAAATTGAGGTACAATTTAGCACAATTTCATGCAGATTTAATTTCACAATATGAAAACATTTTTCTTCCACTCATAACAGAGAGTACGAATCCAGTAATTGAATTCGGAGTAAATCTATTACGTTTTTATTTCGCAAAAATCGATAGCTAGGAAAAAATCTCTATATATAAAAATGATGTGCTGACTTATTCACCTATCAACGCCCAGGCTAAACCCTTGGCCCTAGAAAGCTGAAATTTTGCATAGAGGTTTCCTTTATGATCTATACAAGAGATAAGAAAGGATATTTCGAAATTCAACCCTTAAGGGGGTGAAAGGGGGTTGCAACGTTTGTATGAGGAATATTTTATTTGTGGTCGGATTTGCTTGATACTTGGCCTTAATGCTTTTTGATACAAATAATCAAACACCTATTTCGGCATTTTTAAAAATTCAACCCCTGAGGGGGTGAAAGGGGGTTGCAACGTTTGTATGAGGAATAGTTTATTTGTGGTCGGATTTGCTTGATACTTGGTCTTAATGTTCTTTGATACAAATAATCAAACACCTATTTCGGCATTTTTAAAAATTCAACCCCCAAGGGGGTGAATGGGGGTTGCAACCTTTGAATGAGTAATATTTTATTTGTGATCGGATTTGCTTGATATTTGATATTAATGTTCTTTGATACAAATAATCAAACACCTATTTCGGCATTTTTAAAAATTCAACCCCTGAGGGGGTGAAAGGGGGTTGCCACGTTTGTATGAGGAATTAAGAGGTGCAAGGGGGTTGCAACGTTTGTATGAGGAATATTTTATTTGTGGTCGGATTTGCTTGATACTTGGTGTTAATGTTCTTTGATACAAATAATCAAACACCTATTTCGGCAGTTTTAAAAATTCAACCCCTAAGGGGGTGAAAGGGAGTTGCAACATTTGTTTGAGGAATATTTTATTTGTGGTCGGATTTGCTTGATATTTGGTATTAATATTCTTTGATACAAATAATCAAACACCTATTTCGGCATTTTTAAAAATTCAACCCCTAAGGGGGTGAAAGGCAGTTGCAACGTTTGTATGAGGAATATTTTATTTGTGGTCGGATTTGCTTAATACTTGGTCTTAATGCTCTTTCATATAATTAATCAAACACCTATCTCGGCGTTTTTAAAAGTTCGACCCCTAAGGGGGTGCATACCCTACATGCTTTCGGTTAAGCCTTTTTACGATAGGTACACCGTTCCCGAGATACAGCCATTTTCCGCCGCGAGAGGGCCGTGACGACGTAGCGAGTTTCTCGCAAGCAGTGTTGCGCGGGCTAACCGTTCCAGAGATACATCCATATTCCGCCGCGAGTGGGCCGTGATGAAAAAATGTTCATATCACAGAAAACCAATTGAAATAAAACATTTCTTTGTTGTGATTGTGTACATTAACATCGATTTTGCAATAGAAATCGAAATGTAAATAAAACACCTCGAGATTTATTGTGATTTCAAAGTTAATACAAGAAAATAAATCATTTGGTTAACATGAAATTCTGTCCATGCGAAAGTCCGGTCGTTCAAAAGTTGTGACGTCATTGGTGCGCCGCCCGCAAGGGTAACCCGCCCGGAGGGCCTGGCTGCGAGGGCGTGCCGCAGGCACGCCACGAGTAGCTAGTATAATATAAATCGATTCCTACGGCTAAACTACAGATTAATACCTCTAAAATCCCTCCAACAGGAACACTCATTAACTGAATTTAAAGGACAGGCCGAGCAACTTGGGACAAAGATATTCAAATATTTGCGAGACAATTTTTCGCGCACAGGTGAAACTTCCGTGATGACAGAGTCCACGGTAGCATTATACTGTCCTAGCAATGAAAATTAGGTAAAAGTCGTGCGTGCACGACAACACAACGTTCCTAGCCGACAGCGGCACAAAAGCTCTGTCGAAAAAAACGCTTCCGTCGTGCGACTTCCGGCCTACACACACACATACACACGTCCACGTTTACGGAACTCATGCTCAGGACATTTATATTTTCGGTCGAGAACACCGGCCCCGGAAATGCCGGCGTCATCGTAATTTGTTCATTCCGAAAGCGCGACTGCATTCTCTACCACGGGAAATTATTACCAGGGATGCATATGCGCCCGCACTTTTCACGGCCTCGGAATAACTCACAAGGGGTTAAGAAGGAAATGCTTCACGGCGAGAACACTCGTTATTTTGCTGGTTTCAATTACGGCTGCCTGTTGTACGTTTCGCGGTCACCATCGCGCCTAACCCCACCGAAAAATCCCGTCGCCCAAAAGCATTGCGAGAACTATTCCAAAAATGGACCCTGGCAACTGGAATTTATGGTGCGACGCACAATCTGCGTGCCAACCTCTCTCCAGTAATGGGACCTGCTATTAGGCGTTACTTCGTTAATTTTAGGATTGTCTGTATAAAATTATAATTTCCACGTAGGGTAAACTTTACTTTACCGGACTCAAAATTAGAACCTTTCTCCTACGAATTACATTCTGTCAAAAAAAATACCGGGAATTAGTCAATGTAATACAAAATATGTATTATCCATCCAAATTTATTGTATCACCTTCAAAGTAGGCCCCTTTCGAAATCTTATCACTTATGCCAACGAATAACCCAATCATCAAAACATTTTTTAAACGCATTTTGTGGAATCAACTTCAGTACTCGCCGCGAATTCTCTTTTATGTCATCTATCGACTGAAAACGGGTGCCTCGAAGTGGTAATTTGAGTTTTGGAAAAAGAAAAAAGTCGGCCGGAGCCATATCAAGGGAATACGGTGGCTGCTCGATAAGATTTGTTGAGTTTTTGGCCAGAAATTCGTTCACAATGATAGCCTTGTGAGAGGGTGCGTTATCGAGGCAAATCTTCCACCACATCTCGACCGCTTTTAAATGCACTGTAACACTCATACGCAAGTGTTTTTGATAAAGTCGATTCACCGTAAGCTTTAAGGTCGCTGCACACTAGACCGCCCCACACCAGTACCGAACAGCGTTCTCACTGGCGCTCACCAGTAGCCGTTCGCCGCGCCGTAACCCGTCGGACGACCTAACCCAGACCGTTATAGTGGTGAGCGCCACTGAAAACGCTGGTCGGTGCTGGTGTGGGGCGGTCTGGTGTGCAGCGACCTTTATGTAACATTTTCAGCGCTTCGGCACACGAAATTCCATTTGCAATGCAAAATTTAAGACAGATTCTTTGTTCGATATTTTTATCCATTGTAAAAGTCGCAAAACACACTTGAGATGAACTGACAAAGTGGCGCACTGTAAACAAACTAAATGACAAGTAACGCTCAAACTCCGCGTGAGTATAGAGGACAGTTGTGCCAACTTAACGACAAAAAGAATTTCAACAATCCCTTTAAGCGAGCTTTTTAAATGATCGATTCCCGGTACTTTCTTGACAGAATGTATGATGTATTTGGTATGTAATCCAGTAGATTTGTACCCGGCGCGGATGCAGATCGAAGTTTCGATCCTCTAGGATCAATAGTTGAGGAGCTGTGGTCGCTTAAAGTTGAGCATTTTTGAAAGGTTAGGACTACCTTTCGAATCTCTCGATATCTCGATCTAATCCTAACCAACTCAATAAGCGGCGTGCGACCGTCACTACAAACCAATATGGCGGCGCCCTTACCTGTCAAAAATTCTCAACTTTAAGCGACCATAGCTCCTCAACTATTGATCCTAGAGGATCAAAACTTCGATCTTCATCCGCGCCGGGTACAAACCTACTGGATTACATACCAAATACATCATAATTCGTAGGAGAAAGGCACAAATTTCGAGTCCGGTAAAGTAAAGAGCAGCCAAAATCTATATTATTTTGCCATATCTGATGGTTTCACACGCAATTTACATGAGAAATCCATCAGTGACTATTTTTGCACGGCAGCTCTAAGCTGTGCATCTTGGTCTTCAGTTTGGGATTACGGTCTCGCAAAAATTCACGAATGACATTTCAAACGACGAGTACAGATTGTAAGTATTCCTCTGGCTCCTGGCAGCTAGGGTTTCTTTCCCCCGAAAATCCTCGGCGCATTAAGGACCGTCATGCAGAAACATTTAACTGGACTGCGTTTACCGTGAGTGTTAAAACAGAAATGGAACAACCGGAATAAGAGAAACTGAAATTGAAATAAAAGTGGAATGCGGCGGGGGAGAACGTTTTAAGCGACGCCGTTGACGATTCAACGACGAATGGCGACGAGGACTGTGGCCGACGTCGAGGAAACACTTCCAGGAATATTCAGACTCGCGTTTCCTTGCAAGGAGAAAAAGAGTTCGTTGTTCTGACACTGGTTTCGCTTATCGCTAAGCTAACCTGGTTGTCGACTTTGCATCTCGGGAATATTTTATTTCCATATAACTAAATATTCAAGTAAAACCAGATTCGCTCGACCATAAAGTACGAAAAATATTTTATCTCTTATTCCATCGTCATATCGTTATATAATGTTTCATCGTTAAATCAGAAACGCAGAGGTTCTCTTCCATTCGAAACAAACATTCCTGTGTGTAAATAAATTGTTGTTGCCGTTTATGCGTTTAAGGATAATACGAGCACAGTAATTACCACATTCATGTTGAAAATCAAAGTACATTTGGCTATTTTCTGAAATCTGTAATGTATCATAAAGATCTGCTTTCAATCCAGTTTCCAATGTTTGTAGAGAGAGGCAAACAATTGCAATTTTCGTGAGCCTTTCTCCCTGGCCCTGTATGCAAAAAGCCAGGGGCTGGAGGGTATGGTATCGCGCGAAAAAAAAGCGTGCAGAATCGTGCAGTTCGCAGAGTGCGCTCGTTAGACGAACCCAGGACCAAAGTGGATTCTGTTGGAGCAACAAGCGGGACACGTAACCGAGCCCGCTCGCGGGAAAACAGCGCCGATAAAATAATGAGAGAATGGCTAAATTCAATTCGCAACGGAGAGCCCGCTGTTTCCAATCCACTCCTCCGATAACATTCGGAGGGAGAGTAGTATCTTTGTATATTTCTCTGGATGGGAACGTGGATTGCATACGGCGGTCTTCTACTTTCTTTTCCTTGTTGAATAAAGCTCCGGAGGAGAACCAGAGGAGAAACACTGGGAGAAATTGCTGTTACTAGTCGATGCTCGTTTCCGGAGACGAATCCGTGCGGGCCCTGCGGAAGGCACGTTGTTGTTGTTGTTGTCGTGTGCCTTCTGGTGTGTTCGAGAGTGATCCGGAAGCATTGTCAGATTGACGGTTCAAAGGATACGCTGCTTGGAGAGAGGAGACGGAACGAATTTGGAAGAGGATTTTGCGGATGCAGTGGTGTGTCGTCGGCAGATGCTCCGCTGGTATGTGTGGGAGAGACACCAGTGTTGCAAACTGCATTCTGTTGGAGATCGAATCTTATTTAGAGGAATTCCAGGTGTCAGTACCCTCAATCATTTGTTTTGATAGTGATCTCAGAATAACTTTGAAGGTGAATTGCCACCCGACCTAATATTGAAAATTTAATACGTACATATCCAATTAATTCAGAATTAATTGAAGAAAAGCTGAGAGGAGAGAGACCCGCGCGCGGTCACCCATCCTGCTCAGCACCGCGACACGACTACTGCTTAACCTGAAATACTACACAGCTACCAAGGTACCCACGGATTCCTACCGATACGCGATGTACTGGAACAACATTTGATAAAGCTATATCTTCCTACAGATATTAAAGTATGGTACGTCGCGTTATCAATTTCTTCCACGTTCTTTGAACGATAACTTCGATTTTGTTTGTGCTTAAAGGACCGACGCACAGTGGGCTCGATTGAAGAAGCACGAGACATTTTTGAATAACTCTTCAACCATTGAAGATATTGCAATGAAATTTGAACTGAATATATAAAAAAATAATTACTTCTCAATGATTTTTAACTTAATATATTTCACATTTGTTTAACCGGTTTTATTCATTTAAAACAGTTTTATAAATTATTTATTCTATAATGTATTTAATATTTTCGCTATTTAATGCAAATATATAAAATGTTTAAGTTTTATATTATTGAGAAAAATTTGTTAAGGCCGAAAATCGAGAAAAATTGCAATTTTTACCACTTTTGATCGTTTATAATTCGTAAACCAATTAACCAATTTCTATTAAATTTTCAGAACGTATATAATTTGTACCAGTTGACAAAACACATTTTTTAAATTTTCGTTATTGGACCAGCTAAAAAAGTTGGAAAAATCAATAGTATTGTTATTCACAATTCCGACCAAATGCGTTTTTCAACTGATTTATTAGACGTCATTTACTAAACTAATTCTTCTAGCCTTACAGAGAAATTAAAGTCGTTTTGTCCATTCCTATAAAAGTTATTCTGATTTAAAGTGTGTGGAATCAGTTATGCTCCTTACTGTATATGAAGAGTTCTAAAAATAAAATATAATTGATATATATTAACTTAGTTGATGTATTATATTAAACAATATGAACAGAAAACATATAAAACTGAAAATAATTTCGGAATCACAGTACTGCACAGGCTGATAGTTCTGCTCTGACTGATAATAATTCTGTTTCAATCCACAATTTGCGTCGACAAAACAAAACATAAAGATTTGAAGATCGATGCGCGTAAACAATTACAATGTAACTTATGCACTGTCGAAAAGAATTCGTTAAACTCAACGCAGTCAAAATATCAGAGATGAAAGACTGACTTATTTACTGCAAAATATAAATTAATATTAAATAAAAATGTAATATAAATATAAATATTCGACACAGTTCTGTTAGACTTTCAGAGGCTGCGTATTTGACGAATTCAGTGCGTAGCGCTCGTCCGAGTGCAGACAAGATAACGCGACGCGGATGTCTTCAGACAATAATGTCTTGAAAAAGGACTCGAACAAGGAAATAATTTTTGCCACATTACATAGAGGAAGGTTCACTGAAAAGATGCTAACTTGTTAAAAAGTGGGCCCTCCTGGGACCTGAAAGATAGCGCATGTCAAAGATGCAAATTTTCAACGATTATTTTCATTTTGCTCAGTATTTTTTAAAAATATGTTATATATCATAATTGTCAATGAAAAGTATGATTTCTTATGAATAAAGTGTGCATTTTGATGTAGAAAAAAATTGAGTTCAAGAAGTTGATCACACTTATCAGGACACTTTAAGAATGAACAGCCAAATTATGTAGGGATATTCGATATTCCTAAACTGTCTAACTTCATGCGTGTATCACAACTAGAACTGCTATTGTATTTGATTAATTTTATCATTTTCGTGGTCCGTGGACATTTAGAAATCGATATCAATTGAAAAAATATCAAAACTAGAAAGTTGAATTTTTCGCAAAATGTCGCGTGCTTCTTTAATCGAGCCCACTAAGAAATTTTTATGAGTAGGTTCCCAAGAGATCCCAAGCTTCTCCCGTTTTCTGCACCTTTTCTTCCAATTAAAAATCTCAAGGAGGACCTTTTTACCTCGCTAGGGTTTCAAAGGGAAATTTATTATGCTCCAAATAATTACCGTTACATTATTTACATATTGCAATTAAAAAACCATTCACCATTTTCCAACATTAAAAAAAATTCCTTAACCACCCCTCCACTTAATTATCAATTTATATTCAACCTAAAACCTCTTGATAGAACAAAAACAAATTATTCATTAATATTACACTTGGAGCTTCTGTCCATTGTTGGAATTTACTTAAGAAACAAATTGACAAAAATAATCTACTGTTATTTAGTAGGCATGTTCGGTCGCTTGACTCTCGAGCGCCTATACAAATGATACATTGTATCTATGCTGTCCGCGTCAACTTTCACTTATTTCTTAGATCGTCGTCTGTTTTTTCTAGAGCGATATCCTCACTCATGTCGTGATTGTCAAACAGTAAAGACGTACCTCACAACGTGCCTTCAGAGATATGTATTACATAGAATAAATTCTATTTCATATTTAATCGAGAGTGGTTTATTGTATACCCATACTCCAATATTCATGATCACTTTGTCCAGCCATAACAAAATCCTCTATTATCACAGCAGCCATTCTGAAGGGTACATCATCTCTGGCCTGCAAACCTAAAATAATCTCACCTATAGCCATTTCTCCAATAAAGTGCAACCTTTGTAAACCATAGGGATAACAGAAAGGACACTCTATGGTCTCATTGACAAAGTTGGTAATTAATCGTTGCCACTATTCAACCGATCATGGCCATCATCTTAAACTTGTTGAAGCGATCACCTGAGCTAAATAAAGGACAAGCTCCTGTGATTGTGGAACACCCACGTCTCCTGGCCCTCGTTACCTTCATCTAACAACATAATGAGGGATGCGCTGCGGGGGTGGCGATGCAAAGGAAGTGCATCGAAGCGGAAACATGCAGTCGGTGCATAAATAAAAACGCCTTTCGAAGCAGTCGAGTAGAAGTCCGGGATAAATAAGGAAAGCCCAAGGACGTTAGCGCAGAATTAGTTGACTGAAAGATCAGGCGAAATGGGTGGCTCCAGACAACTAGGAGAACACTGCCATAATCCCGGTGGCCAGCACAAAGGATCGGAGATCGGCCAACGACCATCGGCGACCATTTACTCTTCGTAATCGAACGTTCACCGTTGCACACGTTGCAATTAATATCGCGCGGCGAATGATACCGGCAACGATCCCATTAATGCGATATAAATTCTCTAGCATCTGCGAATCGACGGATCGTAATTGGTATAGCGGTCGAATTAATTCACCCACGGTGCGCCGTGTGTGTTACGCCCCTCCCCCGCCCCCTTCGGAACCATGACGGGAATTACGGGAGCCATTGTAATCGATATCATAGTCGGAATTGCTTTTCTAATCGGGAAACGGCCTCTGGAACGCCGCGCATCCCTAGTTATTTTTAGTCTATTTTCCTACGACTTTGGCCTTTTTTCCTGGAACGTCAATAAAAGTCGCATTATATTAACAATATAACTATTAAAATCAGAAGAAATATAATAAATCCTGTACATCTGCATGTCGAGATGATGATGGCCTTTTTGGGTCGCAGAAAAGCGATCGATTTTTGAGTCGGAAAAAATCGAACCAAGGATTTTTCGAATCCCCATTAGTGGCGCTATCATCCCGTATCATTGTATTAATTCAAAAAATTTTGTTAGAAAATGGCGATCACTAATCTGATAATACAGTATTTTATCCATAAATGTCTCAAATGTCTGGCCGGTAAGTAGGGTTGCCAGATCTTCTATATTTGATATGAGTCTTCTATATTTGAAGTTGATCTCGGATATCATATTTGAATTTTCAAAAATCTTTGTTTGAATAAAAAAGTTTAAAATGTGCTGTGTACCTCTTTTACTTGAACTCCTATGTTTTGAGCCTATCTCATATATACATAATTGCAGTTTTCACTATTTCTTCTATATTTGGATAAAACATTTCTGGCAACCCTACCGGTAAATATCCCAGAACTATCCCCACTACTGCGGGGTGTACCCCCTTAAGCGGCCATGAAGCTCGAGAGGCCTCTGTTGTTGGTGAAAGTTCCATAAAAAAATAAAGAAATTTATCATCGGATTAGTTATGTTTATACTTGTCGGTAACCGAGGCCTCTCGAGCTCGGCTGTCCTTCTCTACGTTCGGCAAAAGTCAGAGAATAGTATGCCTGGCGTATAAGTGTCCCTGGGCAGACCCGTTTTGGGGACTTATATCGGTAGAGTACTGTACATACGCCGCAACGAGATTAGCGATTAGACCGGGCACAATCGGCGGTAATGAAGTCACCAGAGACGATCACGTGGGCGAAGGTAAAAGGCGCCGGCACCGAATCGGCGGTATCAATTTCCGGTAATGCTTGAAGACGTTTCCTTGCAGCCCCCTCGATAACACGTCCCCGCAATATATCGGCGTGGGTTAATCGAATCCCGTGGATATTCGGTCCAATTATGCGGCGGGTGGTGCACACAGAGGCGGAAGAGAAGGAAAGGTCGAGGCCGAGGGTTCAGAGAAATTGATGGAGCCGGTTGGAGGTCGAAGGAAGTAGCGTGCATCGCCGAGGAAAACAGATCCTTCGGAGAGCACTCGTAATCCTGGCTTGTAGCGGCAATCAGACTTGGCTCTGACGAATGGCGGGCCGAGACATTAGCGGACCGACCGGCGAAATAATGTCGAGATCTCTCGATGAAATCCTCTTCTCCTGCAGGACTATAGTTTCCCTGTGGAAGGGACATAGGGTTCAGGGCACATAACCGGTCCCTGTTATTCGTAGGAACATCCGATGCGCCGCACACCTGTTCCCTCGGTGTATAGGCGCGCGGATCGCACGAAATTGCATGCACTCGCATCCCCTACGTAAACCAAATGCACGCCGGATTAGGGATTCATAACCTAACGGCGCACGGTGCCCACCAGCTCGCGGACGAATCGAGACCAAGCCTAATCTGCACCGGAGACTCCTCGTTTATCTGCGTTCTATGGACACAGAGTCCGACGGGTTATCAGCCTCGTAGCCGCAAAACCAGCCAACCAAATAGATAGACCACGTCTGGTCCCTGGTCGAACGATGCCTGTTTGGCTACCTTCGCGTATGCTAAGTATCCAGAGCCCTTATTCGCCTGATCCCTCATTCGAATGAATTGAACTCGTCAGTTCGTCGAAAATGAGGATACATTACTCGCGAGGCTGATGTACGATTTGCCTTCTGCTAGATTATGAAAAGCTGCACGAACGTAGACGACCGCATTCGCGTAAAGACACCGCGCGGAACGGGAAAGGATAATTCCATGCGATGGCCCTTGCTCGCGTCTTCCTCTTCGTTTTGCAGTAGGGTTCCATTTTTCTTGGCCCTCGCGGGCGTTACTCTTTCCACCGACGTCCGCGGAAATTGCATCGGCTAACCGTTGAATCGAGCCATGCCGCACACGCCACGCCACCGAGGCGCGATAAAGCTCGCTCTCGAGAAACGCTCGGCAGAGTTAAGAGAAAACCAGGAATCAGCGCTGACCTCCTTGAATTGTATTCCCGTGGGGTAAGGAACGGACTCCTCCGCTCTTGCGTTTCCTCGTCAGTGTCTGGATTTATTGTCGGGAAATACGAGTCATCTGCGAGATTTCATGAAGCGTACGTTTCGACGGATAGAGACCCCAGAAGATGATCGCTCTGATTTCCTAGCAGCCGCCCCCCTTGGAAAGTATTAATGTCGGAATTAGAGATAGATCTTCCGACTATTCGGGAACGTCTCATCTGCGATCCGATTTCCTCGGACTTTTATTTAACGCGATCCCGTTTAATTGCTTCTCCGGGAACGCTTGGGCTATCGCTGACCTCATTTGTTCGTTTGTAGCTGCTCCGACTTTCTAGATGAAATTGAAATCGATGCTGCAGTTCCTCGTATCTACGACTCGGTATGATGAAACACTAATTTTCTCTTTTGCAAATTAATGTGCAAATGTGAGTATATTTGGAAGTTGGAGTTGTTGTTGTTAAACGGTGCATCATCGTGCGAATTCATAATTATTAATTCTCATTGTTAAATACAGTACTGCTCGTGCGGAAGCTAATTGTTCTGCAAACATGCTTAACAAATAAAAATATTCTGTCGAGTCTCCGTTTAAATTTATTGATGATTTTTATTCTGTCGGACCTTGTTTCCCGGAATACGCTGTGCGATAAAGTATCGGTTTGGTCACAACTGTGACGTTCGAGGAGGTAAAAAAGGAATTGTAAAAGTGTTTCAATTGAGTTTCCGCTGGTTATTGGAAATTATGTTATTCTGCGACCGTTGTATAATCTGGCAGAACAGGGTGGATGCTCCGCTCTCTATCTCTCTGTCTCTTACTGTCTCTTTCTCTATCTGTATTCTCTCGTATATTCTCTCTCCCTCTAACCCTCTTTATTGGCCATGCTCGCGTTTCCTCTCCCTATCGACTGACTCTTCCCAACCACTATCTATGTACCCTGCTTTGCCAGACAATAGCATAAGCAGTAGAGCGCGACGGCAGCCATGTTGCGAGTTTAGGATTACGTTATGTGAATTCGGGGAAGAGTCGTCGACGGCCCGGATATCATTGCGTTCGAAGATGACCCGATTGGCTGACCTTTTTCTCTCAAAATGTAGTGGGTTCTTCCTTTTACGAGAACTACGTGCTCCTCGAATTCAATCTATTGTCCAAGTGATTTTTCAACAAAGCAGAAGATGCTTAAATTGATACGAAGCAGAAATGAAGAGCGACAATTTTGATAAATGGAACATTTTAGACCGCGGAAGAACGAGACCACCTGAACGAGCCAGGTGAACGATGAATTCTTGAGAAGTAGAGAATAATTTCCCAATGCCGTTCAAGTCCAGTAACTTTTCGTACAAGTGGGATAAAACTGTATACTCGGTGCTCCGGGCTAGGATTTACGAAGCAAACACAGGCCAGCAGTTGAGCAGCGATCCCAGCAGCAGGGCGAATATAATTTCTGTTTAGAAAGTCGGCCACCGTTCGCGGAAGTGTTAAGAGAAACCAAATTCACGACATACTGAGGCGAGTTTCTCCGGGAGCACGCAAATTGCTAGCCGTATTCCACCCCTTTACTGGAATTTCATTCGGGAACGTACGACAAGGCTATTACACGCAGCCAGGGATTGTTAATTATAACGACACCGAGCCGAAGATCCGGCCGTATTATCGTCGAAATTCCAGCCTCGTGTCGGAAGCCTCGTCCTCTTCGTTTCACCCTCCCCTCTCGCGCATCGCTCCCGAGTACTTGTAAATAGGTAATTTCGAAGGCGAACACCGACAACAGCCAATCTCTTCTCATTTGCATTCACGAATCGATCTATCATCATTCCGTGTTACGCCGCGCTGGCAAGCTCTCGCGGTCGCGATGTCTGCCCCCGTGCGTTCCGTACGCAACTTCGTGTTAATGCTGGTGCACATACAGAGAGAAGACGCGCGTCGTCGTCGTCGTCGCGAACCTAAAGTTTCCGCCCGGGAACCTGGCCGACCATAATCAAGAAAGCTCGCGCGAACAAGCAGCCTCCCATGTTAATTCGACAAGCCGAGGCCTTTACCAGACGAACGATCATACTCTGTGGAATTAATTGCTGACGAACTCCCCCGGCGCTGTCCGCAAAATGCTCGACCCTGCGGGCGACGTACAACATTATAATTCAACGTACACTCACTGTTGTTTAATATTATAGCGGCGTACTACAATGGAATTGCAATTATACACGTCACTATTTACAGAAACATTCGTTGTTCCGACCAGTTGGCGCATTCAACTTACGTCATCAAAGATTCACTCTATTCCACTTGTTTGGTCAAAGGTTAACTCTGCTTTGCTGTTCATAGAACACTCATGTACCACTTACGTATCCGTGAAAAGCGATGGATATTATTTAATGGTGGTCAGTATTGTAACTCCTTAAACTTCACCTTGACTCCAGTGCTCGAATTTCATCCTCCAGCCAACGTGACACTATTTAATATTCGATTAGGGTTCCGCGGAACGTTGGATCACGATCGAGAGGTTATTTCTGTGGTTGTAAGGAAGAACACCGTATGTCGCATACTTTCACTTTCGTGATATTGCCGTTTAAAACTCTAAAACTCAATTGCGGTGGAGAGGGGTACGTCCGCCCTAATTTTTGCAAAGTTGGACTTTAAACTGATGTATCTTCAGTCTAGTATGTAAAAACTTAACGTTCTTGGTAGCAAACTCTTGAAACAGTTATTACTGATGAATTAGTATTATGTAGGATCCTAATTTTGCTTGAAAATTATCATTTTGATAGGATATTGCACAAAGTGTCAACTAGGACGCACTTGCCCCGAAAATGGAGCAAGTCCGTTTCTGAGAGTTAAGGATGCTTTCGAACCTTGTTTCAAGTGCTACGGGGCAAGAATGATTAACAAACCTGCTACAAAATGCTTCTTATTACATTAAATTATATTGTTTAGTTTTATATCGATCCATTTTTAAACAAACAAGTACTCACTTTTATGCTGAAATATGAAAGGAGATACAGTGATATTAAAACAAAGTTTAAAAATGCTTTCGAACCTTTCAAGTGCTACGGGGCAAGAAAAGAATTATTATCAAGCATGCTACAAAATGCTTCTTATTGCATTAAATTATATTATTTAGTTTTATAGTTACCCATACAGTACGCACTTACCCCACCGTGATAGTACGCACTTGCCCCGTGTAGTAATATTTACGGGGCAAATGCATCTTAGTGTTTTTCTCGATAAATTTTAAAAAATGCAATAAAAACGGTTTATGTAATGTAAATCTACATCAATATTTGTTGTACTTACCTAAAATAACAACACAGAATATATTAATAACTTGTAAGCTATTGCACGTTCAGGGTAACCTCAAAGTTGTGCGTGTACCTCGCACGTGACTGTTTGCATTGGTTGATTTAAGCGAGGAAATCACCTTTATTCTTGGGCGACGTCTATGCAGAATAGTTCATACTAACTTATACTACATTAATAAGTACAAGCTAGAGAAATTTCGTTCATATTATAATCAAAATAACGAATTAACGCACTTGCCCCGTTGACGCACTTACCCCACTCCACCTTAATGCATAAACTCAAATTTTCATAAATTGTGACATGCGGCGTTTTTCATTACAGCCACAGATTTAACGGTCGATCGCCTGGCAGAACAATTTCGCCTCGTCGGTGCAGGTTATCGCGCCGGTGTTATTTACAAGCAATCGCTGCCACTATTCGCAACGCGCAACGTGGAATCTTATCCGTAGGCATAGCCGCCGGGGAAATATTTCACGATGATTAATGATTGAGCTGCCTACAACACGCGGCTCCGCTATCCATTTTTCTTCATTAGCCCGACGATACTCGAGAACAAGGAAACGGAATTAGGAAGCGAACCTTGGACCGTATCGCTCCGCCTCTTCGGGGGCTACACTGCGTTAAGAAATCACCAGCCACAGGATCCTTTCAGTTTATTTATCAGACTTTTAGGGCACCGGAGAGAAACCGGCTACACAGGTGATGTAGGTCGCGCGGCTGATCTATTCATTAAGCCACTAACGCTCGAGGAGAATGAATTATTCCGAGTTCGGTGGGAGTTTGAATCCGCGCGGAATCCGGCTAGAGCTGCGCGGAACGGTTAACTCGAAAACACATTCCACTCACGGTAATGCTTCCCGACCTCCAACACTCGCCATATTTCTACCAACTTCGAAAGGGACGCGTACATCTCGGAATCTTGCGCGCGCGCGCGAATCATTCCGCGTTGCGGACACCGACGTAAAGTTTCCTGAAAGAATATCCTAACTTCTTCGGCTATTCGCATTTTCTTTCGTCCCTCCTATTCATCCGCGTGAGCTCGGCTATGCGAACGTGTCGAGAAACGCGCCGAAAACTGGTCAGAATTTAATAATTTCAGTGCAAGAAGTCTTCCAGTTAGTACAAGAGCATTCTCTGTAAATTTAAATGTTCTCTTCTGTACATGAATCTATAAGAAGAAGCCTTTGCATGAATAGTCTGTAGAATAGTTGCAATTAAAGCACGGCAATGTTTCTCTAAAAAGTCCGATAGCCTCGGAAAAATCCGAAATAACGTCTTTGAGGCAGCGAGTGCTATCGAGAATCCACAGAGTTAGATTGCGTCGGTGCGATAATCAGCACGAATCGTTCATCAGGATGGCGGAACGTGCAATCGGGGCGTTGTAATATGAGTATTTCACCGCGGAAGGGTTGCTATCGAGTCGCGGCTCGGTTAGATAAAAGGAAGAAAGGCTTGAAAGAAGACTAGGACGCGGGGGTGGGCGGAGAGGCGGGAAGAAGCGAGATTAAAAGGCAGATAAATCGTCGTACAAGAGATGGATGGATGTAGAAAAGGGTGGGAGAAAGACAGGAAGGAGCTGACCGTTGAAAAAGGTAAAACTGGAGAATACGAATTAAAGAAGGAAACGAGGAGTGGGTAGACAGGAGGAACAGCCCGAGCGGAAAGGAAGCAAAAGAACCTGCGGAAAATAGAGGGAGAAAGAGGCCGAGGAATCAGGCTACTTAGCGTATGCAATGGCAAGCTTTTATCGGCGATCGCTGCCAGCAATTTCCGCCCTTATCGCCTATCAAACTGCAAGAACCGGCCGGTGGGAGTCTCAGCCCGCCTCGGGGGCCGAAACGTACCCTAATAGAACGTTCGTCGATGCATTCGCTTGCAGGGGAAACGGAAGAAAAGTTCCAGTGCTGACACGATCCGCCTTTCTCCCGAACGTAGTCGCGCTAACAACGTACGCCAGACGCGTACCGTCTCCGGAAAAATTGAATTATTGGAAAACGTGCCGCGGAACGCGGCCGACAACTTCCACGGGAAACCTGCAGAGCCCCACGGAAGTTATGTTACCGGATAACTGCGGGAATTAATCGTCGCCGGGCAATTAGCCCGCGAAAGTGTCAAATTAATTCGAGTCGAACTGATTAATTCTGGACTTTGAACGAGGACAAATAAGATTCTTTACAAAGAATTCGTTTTTATTGTAACTTCGTTTTCTATCATTTACACCTTTCGCGCAGCAAGCTTGTTAGACTACACTGATTTCTGCTGTTATCTTAAATCAAGCGTGTTTTCCTGGAGACAATTTATGTATGCAGGTTCTTTAGGAAGGAATAGTACATAAGCTTGAAGAGTTAGGGATTTCTTTTGTTTCGAAATGTAACTCTCAGCGTTCTTTCGTTCTCATCTTTGGTACAGAAAGTTTGATAGACTGCACTGATTCTTACTGTGCTCTTGGACCAAGCGAGTTTTCTTGAAGAAAATTTATGTGTGCAGTTTCTTTCGGAAGTAATACATAAGTTTGAAGACTGAAAGATTTCTTTTGCTTGGAAATGTAACGTAGTTCCCTCTAATTTGCACCTTTTATGCAGAAAGTTTGATAGACCGCGCTCTGATTTTTACTGTACTCTGGGAACAAGTTTGAAGAAAATTTGTATAGTTGGGTTCTTTAGGAAAAAATACATTACTTGAGAGTTAAAAGATTGTAAAAGACCGTAGACAACAGAACACAGCTAAAATTACAGGTACTCTGTCCCGTCAACCTTCTATATCCGATAAAGTAAAAAGAGTTGAATTGAGTCTCGAGGTACTAGAGGTGAGTAATTGGAAAGTTCCAATGCAGATTTAGACGAGAATTGAACAGAATCTATTTGGTTAACCATCTCCACGACATTTCGTCGACAACCCGTATTTCTTACCCGTACCTTCACTACTTCGTTACTTTCTGGATCTAGCGTTCCTAAAAAAATTAACTAAAAGATTGCAGCAGCTCGATTACTTCGACGCCCGGTGTAATTACTTTTTTAAATCGTTTAGGATCAGGAGGGTAAGCGAGAACGCAATTTTCCCGAGCGACACTAGCCAGGGTTGGCGTTCCGAGGAACAAAGACGCTGCCGAACGATAATCGATTTGAAGTTCGACAGAGGCGTCGACGTAAACCTTCGGAGGATTGTAATTCCGGGAGCCGCCCATCCACGCCGCTTCAATTGCGACGGCACGAACTTCGCGTGCACGGCCATTTGCGAGATTGCCGGCGAGAATTCCTTTCCTCTCTCACTCTGGCTGTCTCTCTTTCTCCCTTGCGAGGGATGCGTCGCGGATAATTCCGTCTCGCGCGAACGCAAGCGCTCTCCGAGTTTTCTTCTCTGTGTACTTAGGCAAAAGGTTAGGGCGACTGCACGAACAATGGATTTTTCCAGCTGCATTATTCATTCTTCGCCTTTCCCCGGTGTCTTAGCCGCGGCGCTCGAGCGTGCCTGAATTTTCGCGGCAATCCCGAGCAAGCCTCGCGCGTTGATCGAGCCTCCTTTGTGTCGCCGACGTGTTTAGTCCCCGGTTTTTCACACGGATTCATTCGACGAACACGCGGAATTATACTTGAGAGACGCCTGCGCAATCGTATTCTGCATTTCGCCGTGACTTCGGCCGATTTCCCACGAAAAACTTTCCCTATCGCGCTCCTGCGAAATATCTTTCGCTCGGGAAGCCGTTTATGAAACGCTCGATCGATCATCTCTATGAGATATCGGCGGAGACGCCGCCAATTTTATTATTTTTAGGAGAAATCTTCAACTAGTGGGGAAGTAGAACAGGCTATTTTGCTGAAACATTTTCATTTTTAACTTTATTGTTGAACCTTGCACGGCTTCATAGAAAAAAATCGTCCAGCATTCTACTTAGGCTGATTTTAACGGATGAAGTCTCTACTTTCATTCCTCTTAGCTGTTCTTTATGAATATTTCTCTACTCGCGTAAGCTTCCATTAGAAAACAGGTAAGAAAATGAAAGTTGTATTTTTTCTGAAAAAATGTCTACTGAAGAATGAAGTAAATATTGACGTACGATTATTTCCGGCATTTTACATCACCCTGAACGAAAGGCGACGCACTCCTCCCTTCACAGAAATTGTAATTGATGGCGGAGTCGAATTAAATGTTCAATTAGAGTTAAATTGAATGGAACACGGTTTAAGATTGTCGTCGGTGGATTTCAACACGAACAATGAATCACACTTCTACGTCGCGTCCGTCCCGTCGCTAGTAACACCGAGAAATTCGCAATATATGCGTGCACACCGGGACTCGACGATTAAACGTCCATCGTTGGACAATTATTTTCACTCATTTCCATACAATCGCTCCCGTTCCGTATTTCATTTTCCATTCGCGAATCTAAACAGAGCTTTCAAGAGGAAAATCGATGTTCGAAATTATCTGAAAGCATTTCCACGACCATCCCATCGTGTCGGCGAGCACGGTGTACGAAAAATTTGTTCCGCGTTCCCCGGTTATTGCTGTAAACGTTTCGTTGAATTAGGTGCAATTTTATATTCTGCGCTGCCGCGATTTTAGCGGGCTCGTAATAACGCGTACAATGCCTGTCAAAAGTACGAGTTTGGTCTTCAGAATCGTTCGCGAGGTAGGTTAGGTTGAACGTTTATAAACTCGCTCGGGAAGCGTTTTAAATTTACTCCAATACAACTCGTAAAAATCAAAAGAAGAAACTTTATATTTTCAATTAATACATCAGCGAAAGGCAGTGTAGAGAAAATGTTGCTGCAATCACAAAAGACCTCACGGTACCATTCGAGAGTGAAATGTTCTGTCTAAATTTCGCAAAATACCGATCTCCATAATTCTAAAAGCAGCAAAAGCATTCGAGTCTCGCAACAGTGAAATAAAAAAGTCGGAGAATTAGCAGCAGGCAGGATGCCGGGAAAAATTGCCGAGGAGAGGAGAATGGTGAAATAATCTCATTCCAGGAGAGGTAACTCTTTATTCGCGGCGCAGCCCTCGCGAAAATAGAATTGAGTGCTCGAAAAGAAAAAGTTTACAGCACGCGACCGCGTTACACGTCCCTTAACTCGCCGGGAAACAGTGTTTTTATTTCGCGGGTTCGGCCGGAGCCAAGTTCCTTAACTCAGCTGGCGTGCTTAGTCAAGATATAGACGAGTTCCGTAACACTTCTTGCACGTAATAACAAAGTTTTGTTGGGCACACGCCGCGCGGATAAACGCTGTCCAAGTATTAATGGGAGGCCAACCGCTCGCAAAAGGAATCCAATTCGCGTTTCGATGTTTGTCACCGGGCAACCGGAAGTGGACGGCTAACGCCACGTTCTCTCTCTCTCTCTCTCTCTCGATTCTCTTTTCGTTTTCTGACGTCGAAGAGCTCACCGCGAAATAGCTGTTACCGCGTCGAGGAAACGAAACCAACTTTTCCACGAAAGAAACCATTAAAAAGCGTAATGAAATCATGAAGATTCCCTGGGAATATAGCTCTTTTCTTCTTCCCATTTAAATTAGTTTCCTCGCCTGAGAATTGCTCATTTCCCGCGGCCCGACTTATTCGTTTCTCTGTGAATTAATCAGTTGTTTGGAAAATGATTAGCGCGATTATAATAGACTTAGGTGGAACAACAAAATCATCTAGGTTTGAAGGAAAATTCGAAGTTCTATTACACAATCATTTAACTGGATTTAAAGAATTGGTCTCCCACCGGAATTGATCTACATTCGATGGATCATCGATCCTTTTGTTCTCGTTTGACAAAAAAATACGGGTCAAAACAATCGAGCGAAGGAGGGCAACGCAGCTATTATTTCGCAACGGGAAGTTCTTTATCAGTTAATGCGAATTCATACGGACGAAGTAATCAGCATCGTGTTTTCATGTCCGACTTCATGCAAATCCCATGAAAAACCGATGCTCGTTGGGCGCATTCGTTTCAGACACACACACAACGGCCGGCGCATCCTGCGATTGTACTGGTCGTGCGCGTTCCAGCGTGTTCATGAAAATCCCGGACAGTCGCGTTAATATAAACAGGACTCTCGATCGTAAACGGCCATTGTATGAGCGCGACTGTCGCCCGGGTACACGATCTCGACTGCCCCGTTTGTGATACCGATTCCCGGCGCTGAATTTATTAAATACTTCAACGCGAGCAAACTGACTTGTTCACGCGAGGGCCGGGTTCACCGGGTAATTCATCGCCGATGGCAAATACCTTTTATTCGGGACCTCTAATTCGTGACCGATTCGTACACAGAATCAACCATACTTCATAATAAACCTTCTGCAACCGTGCCACGGATTTTGTTGTTCATTCTCCCAATGATATACTCGTTCGATCCACTCTGCACAATAAACTTTGCTTTTATTTTATCTCGACCTACCACGTTTTTTATATTGCTTTGTTTGGTAGACTTCGGTTTGTTTTATTTCGCTTTACTTTACTTCGTTATTCTTCTACTTACTTCGCTTCATTTCACTCTGTCGTACTTTACTACACTGTAGTTTACTATATCATACTTTACTTTAGTATACTTCGTTATATTTTCCTTCATTACTCTTCTTTAATTTACTACACTTTACTTTACCTCGTTATACTCACACTCTGCTTTACTATTTCATACTTTACTTCGTTATACCGTCTCGTATTAGGTGTCTCCGAACCGTTTTATGTGGTGGAGAACGTATTTAAAAAATTAGGTGATGGTAAACGAAAAAGGGGATATTTTTCAGCAGGGAATAATTTTGTTGTTAAATTTTCCTACATTCAAATAATATTATTAAGTTATACAGTGTGTGTCCGTTAAGTTATGTCACCATTTTTTAGGCATTTCCAGTAGTGCAATAAAAAAATGTTTTAGACAAAAGCTTCTAAGTTTCTTGGTGAGCTACATGTTCGCATATTCTTAAATCTGAAGAAATGCTTTTTACGTAAAAAAGTAAAGGTCACCTTGACTTTTTTAAATGGCACCATATGTTTTGGACATCATGGGATTGTGTCTGACGTCGAGGCGAATTTAACAGTGTATTACACCATGACCTTGAAATGACCTCAAACTCGGAAATTTTGTGCAAACGTAATTTTAATGAAAAATTATTTCTTACAATATAAATCAAGTTACATCAGATGTTCGAACTGCGATCCGTCTTCTACGATACAGAGTTCCGCTCTTTCTATTAGACTGTTCGTTGTCGCCATAATTAGGGCGTCTCGGTTTATGTTATTACATGCAGTTGTTATGCGATTTCGAAGTTCTTGAACATTAGTGATTACTGTATCGTATACAACAGATTGCAAATATCCCCAAAGATAAAAATCCAACGGAGACAGATCTGGAGAACGCGGTGGCCAACGAATTGGACCATACATTAGGAATGCTCATACCACATTAGGAACGATATGTACCTTCAACAAGACGGGTGTCCTGCCCACAATGCTATTATAATTAGGGGATATTCTTAATAACAAGTTTAGAAATCGTTGGATCGACCTCAGAAACAATCCTATGATGTCCAAAACATATGGTGCCATTTAGATAAGTCAAGGTGACCTTTACTTTTTTACGTAAAAAGCATTTTTTCAGATTTAAGAATATGCGAACATGTAGCTCACCAAGTACTGAGAAACTTTCGTCTAAAACATTTTTTAATTGCACTACTGAAAATGCCTAAAAAATGGTGACATAACTTAACGGACACACGCTGTATAGCACACAAAAAGGACCATCTTTTAGCAGAAGAAGACTCTATTCCATCACAGGAACTGCATTTATGCAAAGTTTATGGGGACCGCAGCAACAGCAGTCAATAAAACAGATACCCCCATCGTTGTCCCTCACTGTCAAGCAGTTTAATAATGAAGACCCCCCGATCGACACTCCCAATCTCAAAGTGCATGGTCCCCCGGTGTGCACTCGGTCGCGATAAGGTCGTAAGCAACGGGAGCAGAGGGATGGCGGCAGGGTTAATTTTAACGAACGTGTAATCGCATCTTATGACAGGCCATTCGGCGGAATAGAAGACCCGACAAGAGCAGCTTAATTACCGGAGCACGGTTTATCGGCGTATCTTTAAACAGAACCGACAGGTGCCAAGAGTAATATCTCGAGATTAAACCGAAATTTGAACGCAAGATCGGTAAACGGGACTGTCTTCATGCCGTGGTTGTTAGTGGGACTCTAATTAACACGATCTCTTCGCCAAACCACTTTGTCGTCGATCCTTCAAACACAGAGAAGGTGCGTAGAATTGTGAATTTGAGAAAAATTCAGTAATTAATACTCTTCACTGTATCTACTTTCAGAAATATATTCTTTTATGATAGATGTCGATTGAGATTTCAATAGACTGACGTTTTAAAATGTTTTTAAACGAATCTCCGGTTGACTGGCGCTGTTTGAAATTGCACCGATCGGCTCGCAACATTCGTGCGTCGTTCGGTAATCACGAGAAAATTATTTGCGCCCCGTAGAAATTCCCGATATCCCGTTTAATTGTCGTTCTCCGGGATCCTCGTCGCAGCCGGAAGAACAGAAAAGCAATTTCGTATTTACCGCGATGGAGTCCGCCCGCCGATGTGTATTCAATTAACCCCACCGATTTATCCGCGATTCGCGATATGATTTCGCGCAAATGGCTCGAGTGCCGGTAGCTCCCGATTTGCGTGCGTTGTTGTTCAATATACTAATTACCAGCCGGAGCGAATTGGTCAAATGTTATTCCGAAATCGAGGCTTCAGATGCACTCTGGATTATATTCGATATTCGGACATAAGTGACCCCTATTGACGGTAATGCATTTTTAAAAATGATTCGCCGAGAGACGCGAATCGACGCGATAAATTCGATAAGCGAAATAAATAAAACGCGAAATAAATGAAATAAAAACGATTATTATTATGATGAATGATTATTTTTCGGTAGGTACACTGTGAATAAACTGTAGATTTTTAAAGCTTAGCGATGTTTTCAATCATTTTTATTGTATCGTAAATCGTGCATAAAAATTTTCGGGCTGATGATAAATTAATATTAATGGGCTCGGAGAAAATTAATGGGAGTTGTTTACGAGTCAGCCGAGCCTGTTATCTCGATCTAAGCTCCCTGCCCCACAAATTTAACAAATTACCCTAATAAGTAACGCCTCGGATAAATCAGAGATCTCGCAGACCAATTTTAGATCGTGTCCAAGGATCGTCTCGTTCCCAGACGATTCAGTACGATTTCCCCGAACAACAGGGAAATTCAATCACGGCGTTTCAACACCGGTCCACGGTTGTTAATAAGCGGAATTCATAGTGAAAGTTTCGGGGCACGTTGTATCGGATTATCGATTGGAGGAGGGGTGCAGGGACGGGTATACGCGTGATGTTTCCGCGTCGTCATTAGCAGTATCGACGTTACTAGTCATCTCCGATAATGTACAATACCGGTGATATCTACACTGACAACCGGAGCTTAGGATTATCTTCGTGTCACGATTAAACCTGTCCCTCACTTCGGGACGTATCCTTTGATAGCCGGAACAACGTGGCGCGGACATCGCGATAGATTTAGGGTTTATCGTTCGTGATAACCGTACTAATTACCAGTTAATTACAAATTCTGACTGACTCGAATATAAAGTGGATAGAGGTGCTTAAAAGCTACAAGGCTGTCGAGCCCGATTGCGTTCGATACCTAGGATTCACATCGCCACTTCGCATACCTTCATTTGCGAAAATAATTGCCGGAACATCGATCAAAAATGACCAAGCAAAACATAAAATAGTAATTTGAGGAAACAATCAGATTTTCGATTACTAGACTGCGGATGTTTATGCAATTTTTAATTTTTGCAGGCAAATTTCAAGAAAGTGGGAAGAAATAAAATCTTATTTTCAGTGGTAGTAGTCTTTATAGATCCGAAATAAATAAAAATCGTATGAAATTTTGTGGAATTTTATATTCTAGCAATTTTTGAAAATTTTCAGAAGCCATAAATGCATAAAGATCCGCAGTCCAGTGATTACATGTTCACTTTATAAAATTGATTAAAGGAAGAAAGAGCCGAGGTTGAAGCAGAAAAATTCAATTTTACACAAAGATCAGCTCGAGCCAACAACTGCAAATAATTTTATTAACTTCCAGGAGGTTAGACGGTTGGTTTCCAGTAGATTTTCCAGAGAGAAATAAGCTTCGAGAGGCAGCAGATTTACCGTGTAGTAGACGTTTCCCGGAGAACCGGTAAGTGATCCCCTTTCGGCCTGTGGCAGAGTTCAAAGCCACAAAAGTAAATCTTCGTGGATCTACATTGTAGTATGAACTGCGAAGAAGTATTCCGGTGGCATTGGTCCAGGCGGCAATACCATTAACAGGTCAACATCCGCGGGAACGAGCTCGAAACGTCCCCGGGATGACTTGAGAACGGTGGAGTTGTGCAATTCCGCGAGCATCTAAATCAGCATCGTGCAACGGCGCGTGTCCCGGAAGAAAACGTTCCCGCTGCTATTTATCGCACAATACACTTAATTTTATTGGCCCCCGGTTAGAATTTCCGATATTCTCGCGGTGTTCGATTGTCGAAACGACTCATGAATCCGTGGAGCCGTAACCGGAAAACGGTTCGGACCGCGGGGCAAAAGGCTCTTGCAATGTTCGATGCAGTTCCCTGCGCGGGTGCAGTTGCCCGAAAAACCAGCACGATGCTACCGTAGCCTTGCGTCGAATCCTAAATCTTCTTAAGTTCAACGTAAGCGTCGCGGCGCATCTGCAGGATGCTGAACTTCCCCAAAGTCCCGATACTCGAGCAAGTTTTTCCATAAAATAGATCCGGCGTCTCGTCGGTGGCCAGCGTTTTTCTCCCGGAAAAACAGTCGAACGCCTCTCGCGACATTCTCGTTCCTTCGGTTTTCGAGCTCCGACCGCTTCAGACCGTTTAATTAAAAAGTAATTAGGGTCGGACCACTCTGCGAATTTAGTAATGGAGTATGTATGTAGAGGTCCGGTGTAATTTAGAGCTCGAGATTTGGTGATCAACAGTGTTGAGGGCTTGGAAATTTAAATTAGAGGATCTGGAGCTGATCTAGGATCCAATTGCCCTCTGGGGCACCTCTCTAATCTAGACGGGGCCAAACTCGACGAAAGCTCATCATTTTCATTAACTTCTTCGCTGTAGAAGTAAATATAAGGTGGAGTGGGGTAAGTGCGCCCTAGTTTTTGCAAAGTTGGATTTTAAACTGATTTATTTTCCGTCTGGTATGTAAAAACATAACGCTGTTGGTATCAAACTCTTGCCACAGTTATTACTGATGAATTAGTATTATATAGGATTCTCATTTTGCTAGAAAATTATCATTTTGATAGGATATTGTACAAAGTGTCAACTGGGACGCACTTGCCCCGAAAATGAGGCAAGTCCGTCTGTGAGAGTTAAAAATGCTTTCGAATCTTGTTTCAAGTGCTACGGGGCAAGAAAAAAAATTATTAACAAGCTTACTTTAAAATGCTTCTTATTGCATTAAATTATATTGATTAGTTTTATAGCTATCCGTTTTTAAACAAACAAGTACTTACTTTTATGCTGAAATATGAAAGGAGTGATATTAAAACAAAGTTTAAAAATGCTTTCGAACCTTGTTTCAAGTGCTACGAAGCAAGAAAAGAATTATTATCAAGCCTGCTATAAAATGCTTTTTATTGCATTAAATATATTGTTTGGTTTTACAGTTATCCATACAGTACGTACTTACCCCACTGTGATAGTACGCACTTGCCCCGTGTTGTAATATTTATGGGACAAGTGCATCTTAGTGTTTTTCTCAATAAATTTTTAAAAAATACAATAAAAACGGTATATGTAATGTAAATCTACATCAATATTTGTTGTACTTACCGAAAATAATAACACAGAATATATTAATAACTTGTAAACTATTGCACGTTCAGGGTAACTTCAAAGTTGTACGTGTAAGGTGAAGTGCTCTATGCCTGGACAGCATGTTTTTCTATTTTAAATTTTATCACTTTAAATAAACAAAAACAATTTCTTAAGAGTTTTAACATACAGTTCAGAGTTTGTAAAGTAATTACAATAAAAAAATCATTGTTTAGGTTAATATCTTAATTGTATTAACAAGAATAATTGAAACCTATAGTTGGACATATTAAATCCAATCTAAGCTAGTACCTGGACAGAAGTAAAGCCTATATCGGGACAAATTCAATTTACGAGTTGATCGAGCGAACATAACCTAAAACGTTGGTTGGTGGCGCTGTTGCGCATGACGAATAGAAGATGCTTTGCGTAATATGTAATATTCTTATCATAGATTATAGTATTGTATTATTTAACCAAATATATATTTATTTTGATTTACTGTTTTAATAAAACTTGTCATAATACAACTTTTAAGGTTAGGTAGTAATACTGATAGATTTAAGATGTAAACGTAAAGTATTATTAACGTCACAACCGGAATACATTTTCTACATACGTTATTCAAGATAATAGAAGACTAATTATACGTACATGTAGTTAAATAATTTGCAAACAATGCGTTGATTTTATTCACAAACACGTGTCCGGCTTCAGGCGTAAGCACATTGCGTATAAGCTTAGAGTGGGACAGCTACTGTCATCGCGTCCCAGTATGGAGTACTTATATTTGAAAACAGTCCTAATCTTGGACATCTAATATTTGGATTAATAATTATTATTTACGTTAAGTTTCATTGCCAATTTATTTTAAAATATCAATATTATTATGCGTGATAATTATGTTTTGTCTGAGGGCTTAAATTATATCTTTTTTTCTAACAAAAGTTCGAACTATAAATGCACATGATTCGCATGTAAATAGACTATTTTGTATACTGTTTTCAGATGAACTTTGAATTCATTTTTAAATTTCAATTGATGTCTTAATGAAATAATATTCACACCTACTTGTAGTAGTATATAAGTATAGTATATAGTATATAATATCATTATTTAATCTCTTAATTACTGATTTTACTATGAAAATTCAATTGTCCAGATTTAGGTATCACTTTTGGACTGTCCAGACTTAGGTCACTTCACCTTACCTCGCACGTAACTGTTTGGCATTGGTTGATTTAAGATAGTTCACATCTATGTAGAATAGTTCATACTAACTTATACTACATTAATAAATACAAGCTAGAGAAATTTCGTTCATATTATAATAAAAATAACCAATTAACGCACTTGCCCCGTTGACGCACTTACCTCACTCCACCTTAGATTTTATTTACTATCCAAGTAAATATTTCATTCTCCGATACGATCGTCGTTTATTAGGAAGAAGCTAATTACGCATTCAGTGTTTACTAGTGAATTTGATAGTACAGAATATATTCCCAGAGCCGGTTTGTAATATAAACTTTAAGATGCAACGCTAAACTGTGCGAACTTCTTAAATATTCAATGTTCAAAGTTCCGAAGTAGATACGGTAAAAATTGCCCACAAGGGCATTGTTCTGGACGTCGTCGAAAGCCCGAGCAACGAAACCATGCCCACCGTGACCACTTCACGCAAAGAGAATAAGACGTTTGTTCTACAATAATATTCACTGTAGGTCATGTTCCCGCACGTTTTGCGCGTACACAAAGCTCTGGTGCGATCTGTTCAAAGTTCTTATTCAATCTGGACTGCTCAAAGCCCGAAGATAATCTAATCTGGGCCAAGTTCTAGCTTCTACAACCGTGTTAAACACGTGTCTCACCAATGCTAGAGTTATTCTACTTACCATGACTTTCTCGTATATTTCGTCCAACATTTAATTCTTGAATAAATATTTAAAAACTTGACGATATTTTAGACAATCCTTATGTTCATATATGACGTCATGATACAGAAATTAATACTGTTCCGAGAACTATTGTTTATACATTCCAGGGACCATATCTGCCGGTCCTGTTACATTAAACTTCGTGATATGTTTATGTTTAAAATAAGAGATAGAGCCGCGGCCCTTTTGGGTCCGCATGTCGACATGACTCACGTGTTTGGTATAAAATGTATCGGCGAGCTCCGGATCAGTCAAAGCCTAGCTTTGGAAGAGAGAGCATCTATACAAATATCGTTTAAAAGATATCTGCCTTTTTCTTTATTACAAAATTACCTTGCTTCCCAAAAACCAACACCTTAACTGAAAAATTCAATAAAATCAGTTTCAATAACACTCTTTTTTTCTTGATTCTTTCATTTCTCTTTTCCCGGTCGTCTTTTTCGGACGCTCACCCACTTGTTACGGGTTTTCTAAAATTGAATTGGTTGGTGCGTATTTAATGGTAGATCGCATGATTCCCGACGCCAGGTTTGAACGCGGCCAGTTTGATCGCTATTGCACTTTTCGTGAGCTTTTGATTTTTTTCCGTCGGCGATTTTTATCGGCGTTTGATACGGGCCGAATCGTGGCCGCCGAGTGTAAATTATTGCCGTATCGTCGCGTCGACGCGACGGATGCGTCTCGCCTCGCCTCGCATCCCCTCGAAACGAAATTGTTATCTCCATTAAATGCACGTCGACGCGGTGTATTAATTGAGTTTCATGCGCGCCGTTTGCACAACCGATATTCCTTTCTGTTATTTACACCGCGAGGCGAGCAGAACCGGATCTCGCCTGCCTCGATTCTCTCTTCACGTCGCGAAACGACGTTGGTAATATCGATCGATCTTGTTAACAATTACTTCTGTGGAAAGATATTCTATTACCACGGCTGGTTTTTCCGCTAATTTTTTCCTTCCCCTCGTTCGCACGAAAACGTTGAACTTATTTTATTAACGACACACGTACAGGAAATATTGATTGATGCAACGCAGACTATAAAGGGGAATTACTAGATGATTTTATGCATTTATAATGAAAAACAGGTGATCGGATACAACAGTGCAAATATCCGAAGAATTAATGGATATTGCATGTTTCTACTTATTAAAATTATGAAGAGCAGAAATATTTATTAGCAGAAATTCTTATTTACACTGGCAAATTAATATTACCATGAATATCCGTATAAATACAATTAAAATACAGATTTTATGCATTCATGACAAAAAACTTGTGGATAAAATGCAGAATTGCTCAAACATTAGCGATTTTTAGTTTCATCTCACAAAAATGAAAACTGAGACTCAGAGGTGACAATAAACCCGCGCAGATCAGGATCAATTAAACCGTCAGCGGATTCTCAGCGTTTCTATTGTCCGAAGAGGAACGTTATCGAGGTAACACGTAGCCGATGGTGTAGGATTTACAGTGTCGACTATGGTTGTGCGTTGGGTCCGATAATTTATTAGGAAAAACGTCGAGCCGCGGCTTTAACGATGATCGAGATACAAGGATTACGCGGCGTAATCTCGCGAAGGAGATAAACATTGTCCATTATTTATAACGGTATATCCCAGGCAGACGCGGTCGAATAATCGATTTTACATAATAATAAAGCTCGGTGACCGGTCGTCCGTGTATATATCATAGAAGTTGTCAAGCAACCGAGACGCAGGATATCCCCGGCAGATCACGTGCTCTCGTCCAGTCGACATAAATTACAGCGATGGCGCGAAACAACGCCGTCGATCAAACTGTCAATTTCGACGGCGGAACCCGTTAGGCATTCCTCTGGTAAAACGTTATCGTTTCTCGATAACAAGTAGGGGAGCGCAAGCCGTTGCACAAGGAGAATGCGTCTTAACCTGATTGCCGAGCCTACGATCCTCTGACGTTTAGCGTATCCACGGCGTACTCGTGATTACTGGAGGCCCGCCGTTAATTACACGGCCCTCGTCCCGTCAACATTGCTGAACAACCTGCAATGTGGACCCGATTACTTACAAAGAACCTACTAAACTACCGTGGTGAACGCGTCATTACGCGATAGAGATCGCCGCCGCTGCCAAGTGCTAATCGGAAATCGTCGTGATAGCGATCCGCTGTGGGCGGAACGTCGAATTAAATACTGGCCGCGGTAAGATCAATCCTGCCTAACTGAATAGATCTACGAGACAGAGGTGATTTTAAGAGGTCTGGGTATCGTCCAAGGGTCGTCCTCCTTCGAAGACTATTCAGGTCCGGAGACAATTTATACATATACTTAAAGGGCCACTGAAAGATTGGAATTGGAAAGGTTTACATTAAGTTAAGAATATTTATTTTATTATTGATTGGCTGAAACGGCACTCGTTAATGTGAATTTTCAATTTTCTTCCGAGCTCAGCAGTCTCGCGTAATCCAGGCAATTTCTCTGACTAATGACCCGCCATCTACGTAACCGAGAGCGCGTGATGCAGGAACAAGATTGTCTATTGTTTCCAGCATTCGCAAGTGAAACAGTGGCCATTGAGAATCCATCCGAGCTGGTGCGTCCGGCCGATATCTCACGGTTATCTATGATGTTATTTTTTCTTTCTTGCTAGATGAAATCGATCGGAACGGTCTAAAGAATATTACTGTGCGCTTCGCCAGCGAAAATATGTATCCCTGGCGCGGAGCGGAATGAAAATATGTTCGAGCACCGTGAAAACTTTCGTATTACATATTGTGTTATTCTTTCATAACCCATCCCCGACGGTCGCGGGATGCAATAACCGAACCGGGAGTTCAATACGGATCGTTCTCGAACATATTCTTCTTCCCTTAGTTGTTCCGAGATTTATCTGTTGTACCGGGTTAATGTTTCTACTTTCGAACGTTATTGCGACGAGACTCGGTCCAGCCCGACCCGACGGCGCGTTGTTGCAGCGAACCGGACGTAATATTTTACCGTTTGTATCCGACGACGACGACGGTTGCCATTTCTGAGTGGCTCGCGGATTAAACTTCCGACCCGGTCAGATTTCACCGGGTGGAAGGTCAGTTCTGATGCGGCTTGACACGGAAGGGAACAAAGGGCTACTGTTCACGAGTCTCGCTTAATATTCCGAACGCACCGCCTCGCCTGATCAGCCGCTTACCTATTCCACTTGCGGACGACTAGGCCGGCATATTTAACGGGCGTCGAGATTAGGTCTGTTGCAGCTAAGTGTCTGCGCACTAACGTCAACTGTTTCAGATGGTTTATATTAACCAGTGGTAGCCGCACTTGTTTTTTATTTTTGAAGTGAAACTTCTTTTGGCAATGTGTAAGCCTAATTTCGCGATATGCAAATGCGTAACGGAAGTGGTGGGAATGGTTAGCCGATCCGCTTTCGAGCGAGAGTACGTACACAGAATTGCAAGGGTCCGGCATTTAACAAACTACGTCTCGCTAATGCACATTTGGGGCCCCTACGTAGTCACAATCTCTAGGTAAAAGATCAATCCAGCGGGGACGTATCCCAATTTGACTTACTTTTGCGTTTTCGAGGCTTAATTTGCATTATTCGGCAGAATGTAGCGGAGCCGCGAGAAGCATTGGGCGGCGCGACAGTGCTGCTACTGTCAAGAGACATACATTTTCTTAAATATCGAGAGATGTAGGGTTCTTATAGAAAAAGTTGGAGGCGACCCCGCTAGCAGGAACACATACAATGTCAATGCAACGTTTATTATGTTAAATCATACGTTTTTAAACACACAGTTTGTCAAATACAGAAATACAAAAGCGAGGGTTCTGTGGCGATACACTTCCGGTTCGAACGCTGATGTCTGTTTCTCACATTCAGTCACCGCGAGTTGTCGGTCACTTTATCGGTAATCGGTAATAATTTATTGTTAAGATAATTGTTCCAATTTTTATAGTGCATAGAATAATAATAATAATTTATAATACGGTGCCGTAGATACGGCGGAGGACGATAATATACATATGTAGGAAGTGTGGATTTGTATGTTTTCTATTGTATGTATGTGTGAATCGTGTGTGCATTAGTGCCGTGGTACTGCGACTGCGACACATAAAAAATAATCAATAAATAAATACGAGACGTCTTCTAGAAGATTCGTTAAATAAAACATCCGAGCGATTAGTTTATAAAGGGACGCGTTCACGCGGCGACTTCACTTTTTCTCTGGAAACACGAATATGTCAAGTTTTATATAATACGGAATACGGTTAAAGAATTTAATGTTTATTCACTGTTTGTTAAATTGTATATAAGTCGTGTGCGTTCTTTTCTAAAATAAAATAACTATTTAACATCTCTTCTCTTACATATAGGGTATGCCCAACCACATGACGTATGTAGTATTTTGATTTTTTCAAAAAAAAAATTAAAAAATGGCTGTATCTCGGGAACGGTGCGTCCTACCGCAGAAATAACGAAATTTTCAAAAGGTTCAACCGAAAGCATATAAGGTAAGCCCAACCACATGACGTAAGTAGACTTTTGATTTCAAAAAAAAAATACGCGTGGAAAACCACGCGCGGTAGAACTAAAACTTCTTGCAGTCTAGTAATGTTTAGAAGTAAATTAAGATTGGAAATGGTAAATAATCCTAATGAAGCGACGACAAGATCAGGAACAACTCTCGATGCAGTATTTGCAAGACATTTAGACAAAATTGAATCAAGAATATTTTAGTTATCACAAGCCAATTGTTTCAATGATAGAATCATAGAAAATCGTAGAAAAAATAATGAACGATCAAAATTTGCGACGCAAAGAAGGAGAGCGTATGGGAAATGCTATGAACTATGTCTCTTTCTTTCCCATACGCTCTCCTTCTTTGCGTCGCAAATTTTGATCGTTGAATATTTTACCACGTTTTTATTAGCTCGCTTTCTTGTTTGTTTGTCTGTTTGTTTGTTCGGTGGCAAATTTTTCCTATGATTTTCTATGATTCTATCATTGAAACAATTGGCTTGTGATAGCTAAAATATGATATAAATATTCTTGATTCAATTTTGTCTAAATGTCTTGCAAACACTGCATCGAGAGTTGTTCCTGATCTTGTCGTCGCTTCATTAGGATTATTTACCATTTCCAATCTTAATTTACTTCTAAACATTACTAATTAACATGTACTAGGAATTTTCGGAAGCAATTTACGAAAATTGCGAATTTGCGCTGACGAAGCATAAATGATGATTCTAGTAAAGTTTGAATTTCTTGAATTCTTACTGTCTTTCAGTACAACCTCCGTAGATACACACATTTAGTAATCGTGTTGCAAGCTCTGCTCGACGAGGGAAAATCGCGCGTCCACCAGCGAAACTGTTGGTTCAACATTAAATCCGTTTCATTTCCGGTCGAACTGGTGGCTTTGATCTTTCTTATAACCTTCGCGGAACCATTAATCAGACTTGGATGGCGTTCCCAGGACCGAAATTCCGAAAGTTCGCCGGATCCATTAGCGACTGGCCGCGAGAGCTCGAATCCTCCTCGACGGATGCACTAATTAAATCCGCGACAATTATGTGTAAACACGGTTGGACCGGCCGCATCTGCGGTCTCGCAAATCCTGCGTCATTTAGTGTACGCCTCGCGGTGATGCCACTGCATGCTGCGTAAATTGCTTGTCATAGCGAATGTTTTAGTAGTTTCGGCAAGAATTTCTGTATATTAATGCGCGCGGTTTGTCGGGTCCTGTTAAACGCCCGGTGAATAATGTTGTTGCTAATGTTGCGCTGACAAGCCGCCGACCGTCGCGTCGGTCTTTGAAGGTTTGTTTTTGCTGTTTGGTCCTGAAATTACCAAACCTGGTCCGGGAGCAATTAATTTCACCGGAAATGCCAGCCGACGCGCGCGCGTCGGTTCGAAAAGGCATAGCAACTTCCATTCGAAAAACTACACTGGCTAATGAACTTCAAATTATATTCAACAAATTATTCAGAGGGTGCTTGTGCTATTAATGTAATAGTATCACGCAACGCATCGTTCGTCTACAAGAAATTCATTGAAAGCCTCCACATAGTGACAGCGGATCATTCAAAAATCATTGCTCGGTGAAAGATTCGCGTGGCTCGGATGGTTTGATCTCGTTGACAGGAATGACTGCGGTGAAAATGGAATTGATACATGCTCGGCGAGTACATATATTGTACGTCAAGGATTTTCCTGGTGTTTCAGCGGGTTGTTTTCGTGCGACTCGGCCAGGAAACGCGTAATATCCATGAAAAGATCAATACGACCGCTTAATTAACCTTTCTTTGCCGCGGTATTAAAAGTTCACCTGCCCACTCTCTGGTCACGGTGTTCCGGTAATTGAAATCTCGCGAGCGAATTTCGACGTTCGGCCGCGGGCGAGCCTCGGAAATTTTCGGGGGCCGGCTTTCATTATACATCGGGGGCCGGTTACTTGTTATATTAATGGGTGGAACTGCGACGGGAGGGGAGAGGGTACCGAGAAGCGGGGACGGGTCGTATAATTGCGTGATATGTTTTGTGGCCGTCGCTTAATTAACCTTTCGTCCCGCGGCCGACGATCGGCCCCGCACGTAAATTCGCGGATTTCTCCCGGTGGGTTTTCCCTGTGAAACCGGTGTGCGAACGCGAGACGTCAAGCTCCGGACCGATCCCGATTTTTCCAGAACGAAACGTTCGATAAACGGACGCGCGCAACGGTATCGCGCGATTATTCGACAAGAAGCCGTACCCGACGGGTCAATTAATTTTAATGAGCGAGCGCCGCTCGGTCGTGTTTCATCGGGCAAATGAACCGTCCGACGGTAAACCGATCCACTTGCTGCACTGCTGTTACTTTTTAACCGGAGAACCGACGTGCATTGTCGATTGGTTGGAGTCGACATTGCTGATCCTGTCACATCTATTTCATATGGCTGTCCACCTATCCTTCTCGTCGGACAGATAATTAACAATATGTTCGTGTACTTAAATACGTATCCATAAAATGACCGTGTGCAAGAGAAACATCAACATCGAAGTTATGAATATAGAGCTATGAATATAGAGAAACTATAGAGAAACAGAAACTGCAATCGCATGATGCAGACTGTTGGCTATAAATCCACATTAATATTTCAGCAGGTATAGGTGTATATCCTTAGCCTGTTCTGAACGAGTGTACTTTGCAACCTCGGAATTTTTCATTGCGAAATATTTCTTCGTGGTCCCAGCAAGGAAGAAAGCTCTATTTATTACTCTCATGTTTCCAATCATTCTATAACTACAATATAAATCTGACATGACACCATATTGACAGTCCCAGTGTTAATTTAAAATCTGCCCTATCATGAAAGCGAAAACTCAGTTCCTGATTGTGCTCCTTGTACAAATTGGACATTTTTTAAATATCTTCCAAACTATCAAACTTTACACTCAGCTCCGCCTGTTACGATTTTCATCGATCAGAGATCGAGTATCCTGAAAGTGTCATAAAAGAGTAAACATCCTCGGAGCGAAGAACCTGTTAGAAACGCTCGATCAACATTGATCGACGCGGTTCCAAAAGGAGGGCGAACGGAATCGGTATCATTCGCTCCACTAAATTCCGTGAGCTGGCGTGGGATCGTTCACGATCCATGGTCGATCGATTTCCCTCGATGAAATTCAGCCATTTCGCAAGACAAACGACTCGCGTGTACCGTGTGGCGGGAAAGGAAGAACGAAGAGCAACGACGTGCGAGTAAAACAAGAGGAAAAGAGATGGGACTTAGAGGAAGGACGAAAACGAATGAAGGAACGTTTCCCCTTCCAGGATCGTGTGTTACGTGTTCACGTACGGGCTGGTGCGCACGGTGGATGGCGGGCAGAGTCGATATCCAATCTTCTCGCGGAGATGGAGAAACGATCGCGGCACTTTTGGAACAGAGAACGAGTCCGTGAGAATAGGAAAGAGGGTACAGAGCCGGAACGGTGGCGCGAGAACGATCACCCGGCTCAATTTTGCCATTGGAATTTAAAATGTTTTCATGAATAAAAGTGGTCCACAGGTTCCTTCCGGGCAGCAGCGTGCGGATCGTCCGCCAACGACCGACAATCGGAATCGCTCAGCGAAAACGGTAACCCGATGCTCCGGTGCAAATCTGAGAGCAATGGGGCGGCTCCCAGCTCGCGCGATTGTACTTCACGCCAACCTGATTGGCCACAGCTGCCCGGCCAAGGGCCCCCACCGCTCCTTCTGACGTTAGTATTCCTCCAACGCCTCCGAAACTGCTCGCGACAGGTGCTCCCGGCGTCTGACGGCTCCGGAAACCGTAAAAAACCTCCTAGAACCGACCAAGGTGTTGTTTCTGCCTGGTCGTTCTAGGATTGCTTACCTAGATCCGAGACGATCCGCAACCTCCAGTTGAAAAGGATCGGGAGACGTTCGAGTGGTAATTTCGCTTCAATGAATTTTCCTTCAACTCAGTGTACGATTTTCTCGTGTTCTATCATTTTCTTTCGGAGAGACGAAGCACAATGTGACCGATCGCCGATCTAGCTGTTCTAAATTCAGAACGTGCTTTTAATGACTTCTTTTAAGAAAAATCTTGGTGTATATGGCGAATCTAGGAACGCGGAACGCCCGCCCGACAAAAAAACGAAAAGTCCCTGACCCTTCCACCGCCATCCCTATCCAGCGCGACCAGGACATTGTTTACGCGACAGAACAAGTACGGCTTCCCCCCCCCCCCCATAACTGTATTTAACAACAAAAACTTAATAACCTTATTATTACAAAAGAAAATATAATTATAAAAAGAGAAAAAAACTAGACATTACGGTCATTACATCGCTGCTCCGGAAGTATAATGACGCAACTGTAAAATTTTGTGAAATTGACTTTACTGTGTTGGCGGGCTCAAAAATGCATTTACTAGATGCTTGTAAATCGACATAATTGTACTTACAAAATTCGCCACGGTTCAATTCAATTTTGTATAAATTGAAATAACTTAAAAGTTGCAATAATAACAAACAATGTCTATAAACTACTCTCATAGAAGAATTAAACCGAATCTATAGGCCATTCTATTAAGACAAATTGGAATTATTTTTCTTTTGCTTATCCTGTAAAATTTCAATTTTTGCAGTTATGTCATTATACTTCTGGAGCAGCGGCATGTTCTTTGATATAGAAATTGAAATTTTTTCATTGTCAAAGATGGACGTATATGGATATGAAACTGGTAAAATCTAACAAGGAAATAACCCACAAAGGATAATCAGCCATGCTTTCGAGGTTATGATATTAGGTTCCTAGCAAGTTACACGTTTCTGAAGTTTGAAAAGGACTGTAATTATCGAGGAAATGACTCCACTAAATAAAATAATGGATGGTAATATGATATAATATAATACTTACGTTCCTTTATGTATTCCATAGCTGGTGAGTAAGGTTTTATTACTCAACGTTTAAGAGAACACTACTAAAAGTAAAGATTTCACTAATAATCTGATACTGACCCTTTTCTGATCTTCCGAGAGATTTTGTAGCTGCATCATTGTTTACTTAAAACAAGTTCAAGGTCCCTTTAGCCAAATATTTGTTACGTTTCGAGCTCTCAAACACATAACCAAACGCCACACAAACGTTGGGGTTCAAAATCCAATTTTCATTTTGGGTCTTTTGAACAGCTACATTGGCGATCGGCCACACTGTGCGACGACTCAACTCTTTGCGGTTCTATGTTGAGCATGTATTGCAGCAGAAAAAATTTATAAAAATCCGGAGGATTGTGAGGGAGGAAATTTTCGAATTTGGATTTATGAGGGCGTGGAGCATCATATAGGCGAATCGTTTTCTCGTTTCGCGTTCCGAAATTCGCCGGGGACCGAAGACAAACGACTTTAATGCCAGCTCGCGCGGGTCGGCACAGGTGCCGCGAACTGCGGCTCCCGTATTTACCTGGAATCGTTATTCCAGATTTAACGCGTTATTGCGTAAATTGCGCGCGAAAGGCGCCCGATAAATAATCAACACATGGGACCGAGAGCGCGATTCCCGACACAAGGGAGAGAGTTTCATCGGCGAAGTTCCCCGTCAGTCGAACTGGTTCCGTTCTCGCGCCTTTCCAAACGCTCTGCAAGTTCAACAAATCCCCGGGACGACTCTAATCGCGCGACCACTATTCGGCGTGCCCGTATCACGCCCTCGCGGTAAACATCGCGGGAGAAACCGCTGCAAGAGATTCCCGGCTAATTACGCCTGTTATTTGCGCACGACCGAGATATCGACGCGAATTTCAGAACGCGGCGGTCCTACGAGGGATAGGAGTTGTTCGGACAAAACCGCGCTCGCTCCAGAAAGTATCTGAACACTAATTTTTGAAAAAATTCCACACGTTTATGCTGTTATCGTTTCGTTAAAAATAATTGCGCAAAGATAAGCCTGGTCTCGTTACCTTCCGAAATGCTTTCGCATGATACACCAGCTGTTTTTTCTTTTCTTATTTTTTAATGTATTCAACATTTGTTTGAAGTAAAGGCAAAATTATAATACTATATTATAATATAAAATGAGTTTTATAAAGCATCTTATTCCGATTCATTTGCAGTATGCCTAAAACGCAACGTAAAAATTTGATATAGTCCCAGTGTATTTTTTATTCGCGAAATACAATTGCTGATGTAAATTAACTTTCCCTGCAACTGTCAGTACCTGAACTCCGTGAAAAAATACCAATTTGCATAACGTTGCACACGGTAGATATATTACTTCTCCATTTTATGTACGTGTACGTACGCAGTTGATAAAATATTTGTGCTACGCGTCGCTACTCGGGTTTTTAATATAATATTAGTTTCGCGTGTTTTTACAGTTCGACGTGATTCGCGTAACCGATTGTATCTATTTGAGAAATCGATATACAGGGTGTCAATTAAGTCCCGGGACGGCTGAATATTTTCTCATGTAAGGTATTTTTGAAAAAGGTCAAGGTCATTTCTGAAGTAATTTTCAACGAGGAATTCAACGGTGACCTTCAATTTGACCTTGAGCTTGACCTTCAAGGTCATTTCAAGGTTAGGTTAGGTTTTTTAAATGGAAACCCCCTTTTTTGACACCGGCAATCGAAAGAGCGGGAAATTTTACGTTTAGATATGTACTAAGTCATTGGTAGTGTTTGATCTTGAGGGTCACTCTAAGGTCATTTAAACTCGAGCAAGGTCTGGATATCTTTTGGAATAGATGGTTTTCAGTTTTTTTTTAACGACCAAAACTAATAACTTTAACAAGGCGTATTTAGTAGTGACCTAGAGCATGGCATTGAAGATGACCTTCAAGGTTGTTTCAAGGTCAACTTGAAGTTGACCAAACGAAGTTGTCACCGTATGCACAGTGGCGAGTTTACTCGTCATAACACGTATTTGTATGTACGATAACTGTTGATGTATTGTCATTTACCACCACTCAACTACGATTTACGATTTACACACGACATTATGGCGTATGCTAAACTTTCGGAACAAGAGAGGGTATCTCTATTAATGATGCGTGGTTGGGGAGATCGAGTGCGATCTTATAATGAAGTTCGGGTGCTATTTAATCGCACTTTTCGTAATGGAGACGGGTTAAGTCCTGTCTCAAAATCTACAGTCGAAAGGACTGTACGGCGCTTTATGGATAATGGGACTGTCAAGGACCTTGAGAGAAGTGGTCGGCCAAAATCTGTAGCATCTGAGGAGAAACAGATTGAAATTGCTCAAGCATTTGTTGAAAACCCGCATCTTAGTCTACGTAGAGCCGGTAATGAGCATGACGCTTCTCATGAAACAGTACGTAAAGTTTTGAAAAGCATACATTTTCATCCTTACAAGATTCATTTGGTACAGGAGCTTAATGAAGATGATCCTGATCGTCGGATCGAATTTAGCGAAACGATGATGAACAGAATCGATGAAGATCCTCTTTTTTTGTACAATATAGTTTTTTCAAATGAAGCTACTTTCACTTTAAAAGGTGAAGTGAATAGATTCAATTGCAGATACTGGTCCGACACAAATCCTGCTTGGATGTTGGACAGTCACACACAATATCCACAAAAGCTAAATGTTTGGGCTGGCATCTTGAATGATACACTTATAGGCCCTTTTTTTATTGATGGTAATCTCAATGCCGGTATGTATGAACAGCTGCTCAGAAATCAAATTATACCAAGAATAAGAGAAATAGCAGGTAATAATTATGATGATACGTGGTTTCAGCAGGACGGAGCAGCCGCTCATTACGGTAGGGACGTTCGAGCGTATTTAGATACTCAGTTTCCTCATAAGTGGATTGGAAGAAGAGGTGAAATCGAGTGGCCTGCTAGATCCCCTGATCTGACGCCTCTTGATTATTTTCTTTGGGGTTACTTAAAGAGTAAAGTATACGCCACTCAACCACAAAACTTAGATGAACTGCGGAATCGGATTATGCAAGAGGCCGCTTTAATTGATAGAGTGATGACTCGTAATGCTGTATCTCATTTTTACAACCGCATAGCTTTTTGTCAAGAAGCTCAAGGTTTGCAGTTTGAACATCTGCGCTAAACTTCGAATCTTGAAAGAAAACACGCTAATCAAGCACCCCGGACGTGAGAGGCAAGGGGACACACGCTAATCAAGCACCCCGGACGTGAGAGGCAAGGATACTCACGCTAATTAAGCACCCCAAAGGGAATAGATTTTACTACGTCCACGTCGTTATTCCTGGGTAATGCTAAAAGTAAATAAAAAAAGTTGACCTTGAAACAACCTTGAAGGTCATCTTCAATGCCATGCTCTAGGTCACTACTAAATACGCCTTGTTAAAGTTATTAGTTTTGGTCGTTAAAAAAAAACTGAAAACCATCTATTCCAAAAGATATCCAGACCTTGCTCGAGTTTAAATGACCTTAGAGTGACCCTCAAGATCAAACACTACCAATGACTTAGTACATATCTAAACGTAAAATTTCCCGCTCTTTCGATTGCCGGTGTCAAAAAAGGGGGTTTCCATTTAAAAAACCTAACCTAACCTTGAAATGACCTTGAAGGTCAAGCTCAAGGTCAAATTGAAGGTCACCGTTGAATTCCTCGTTGAAAATTACTTCAGAAATGACCTTGACCTTTTTCAAAAATACCTTATATGAGAAAATATTCAGCCGTCCCGGGACTTAATTGACACCCTGTATAAATTGCAATGTATAAATATTGTTTTGTATTTTTTATGGGGTGAAGTGTGAAAACAGGTTATTAACAATGGCACTAACGTTGGGGGTTGCAAATGTCCAAAAATTGGAGTAAAAAACGAACAAGATGACGGTTGCAAAATAAGGGTGCGGCTGCAGTTATTGAAAAATGAAGATGGCCTTCAGCAAACCACTAGATAGGTAGGTTGCAGTTATTGAAAAATAAAGATGGCCTTCAGCAAATCACTAGATAGGTAGAAACGTGAGGGAGTGGACTTCTAAGGCTGTCGCACCTGTTCTTCCGGGCTATTTTGGGGACGAAACGGTGAGGCATCAATCTTCTTGGGCCATTTTGACTTACTGCGACAGAAATAATTTCCGTGAAACGTAGCCGGTTCGCGGGGTACCTATGATAACTTTTATCGAGTCGGTCTATATTCCCAGAGCTGAGAGATAGCGTAACCGGCGCGTTGCGGCCTTCGAGACACTCACCGCAACTCGCTTGACGTCTTTATGGGAACTTTATCTTGCCCGTTTTATAGGGCGTCTTGTACGCGCGTTCTTGTCGTGATACGGGCCGGGATATTAAACCGCCGCGCGCGCCGCCGCGAGAGAATTTGTTTCTCGAGACGGATAGGGCTTTGTAATTGTGCCCCTGCATCCATTAGGTGTGCACCTCTGCTGGATAGATTCCAATCATTTTGCATCAGCTCGTAAAATGACGGAACTCAACATTTTTCTTCCCGGAGAAGTCATATCTGTGAACTTTTAATATATTCTCTCAATTGTTTTGATGGTTCACATGCAGCTGGTCCTGTTTTGCAATTATTATTCTCTTTGGACCAGCACACAGCTCTTTTGGACTATGACACATCACGCTGAGCCATTTTTTAAAATTCTGTATCAATTTGTTGGAATGTTTTCAGGTATGCAGATTGGAGCTGAAAAATTCAGATATTGGAAGACTGGCAAGGGAAATTTATGTTCGTGATTGTTATGTGACGCAGCTGCAAAAATCAATGTTTACAAAATATATTTAATGCTACAAATGAACCCTAGTGTATCATTATAGAATCCATTTGAATCGATTCAGGGTATTAAGGAACCATACTTCCTAAAATATATAAAAAAGACTTTAGAAACCACGTTTATATTAAAATGCACTAAAAAGGAGAAAATAATTTTTTTCCTAGTTCTCCATAAAATACAGAATTCAGTTAAATGATTAATAATACTTTTACCCACGAAGATTACGTCAATATAGTTTAGCGCTCCACACTATTATTTTTATAGTCAATGTCATGATTTTATTTAAATTTATATTAATTTTTTTATCTATTCCGACACTAATTTTATAACAGAAGAAATTTTGAACTAATTGCTTAAAATTTTGGGGAAAAATATTATTAAACATCTAATTGGATTCGGTATTTTATGGGGAACCAGGAAAAAAATGATTTTCTCCTTTTTAGTGCATTTTAATATAAGCGTGGTTTTTAAAAAGATTTTTTAATATATTTTATTTCCTACTTCTATTGTCATCGGAAGCAAGTGTATATACAAAATTTCCAGCAAGATTTTAAAATTCGATTACAAGATTTGACGCATACAATAACAACAACACGGCAAGTTAATATAAGCGTGGTATAAATTAATTCCAGCATGGCTTTAAAAAATAAATTGATATATTTTTCATCAAAAAATGGTTCCAGCCGTCGCCTTTTGCTTTTAGTATTAATTCCGTGCTGTGAATTCCGTTTCAAGATTAACTTCACAGGTCGAATTACCTCGAGCTGCGAGTTGTCAATGATAATTTTTCTCCAGCACTTAATTCCACACTCCATCTGCATTTCAGAACGATAGTGCTTATTTTCTTGCGAAGAAGTTCCTCCCTGAGCTAGCAAAAAGCTGCTGGACTGAAAGGGAATCAAAGAGCAGGGAACTTGTCCGAGGATGGTCCGCAACAAAAGGGAATAAAATATTTCACGCTTAAACGGGCTCAAAATGATTTTCCTGTCCCGGGGGGATCACTAGCGGCGAAGAATTCCTCATTATCGATTCATGCGGTCTTTTAATCGGCAAGTCACAAAGCAACGAGAACTATTAAACAGCTACATGTACACCTTAGATCTAATAATTATTATTTTCTTGTAATTCTCGCTTGGAATGCTCCATTCATTTGCATTTTATCGCGAACTTTTACTACCTATTTTTATAAAGTTAAATTTTTATAAGCTGTTTTGTAGAATACAGAATAAGTAAAAAATGTCTTTCATTGGCCCGAAGCTTTCTTTAAGCCAAATGAAATAAATGTACCGAGCTTGCGAAGGATTTGTAAGGGGGTCCTGAAAAGGGATGAGCCTAAACATTGCCGTGGACAGATATTGGCTAGGGATCACGCTGAACTGGCCAGCTATATGTTGTCGCATGTATATTTGAAAGAAACGAGTGAAAAACTTGCGGAAACAGCAGGTCACCCCGCATTACATTGTCCTAAAAAAAGGGAAGTTGTTTTTAGAGGTTTTGGGAATATGAGGAGAAATATACATGGGGGAGAGAGAGGATTCGGAAATATAAGGATATAATATCCTGCCAGGACATTGCTCCCTACGGAATAGGGAAGTCGAGGGTGTCCTTTCATAAGAGGACTATGCTAGACACCCTAGACCCTTGAAAGGGCTCAAGAAGACCAGAATATTCATCTTGAACATTTTCTTAGTCCTGCGAAAAATTTTTACGACAAAATACTAGTACTTATGTCAAAGAAGTTTAAAAAGTTCTTCTTGTTGTTTTGACAAGGACTGTGGCAGGCCTCACGACACTCACCCCAGAATCTTGAAGATTCTTAAAGAAAAATCTTAAAACATTTGTTTCATTTTGAAATACGATAAGTTCTTGGGATTGAAAAGTGGATCCAGCGAAATTTGTGCGGGTGCATAAGAGGTAGCAGCAATGTAATCTGCACTTAGGAGCACGACTCATTCCTCGATCGTCCGAAGTAACTGCTCAACTATCTCGGGCGAGACGCAACTTCAAGTACCAATTTGATACCACTCACCGGCCAATTGAAATTGATCCGCCGCACTGGCAAGGAGGCGCATTCCAGGAGTCCCGTTGCAGCGGTGCACTTGCGGTGCAGCCTCGCCGAATGCACCCTCCCCCTTCGAAAATCGCTTTAACAGAGGCAGAGCCGTAGACTTCCGCCCCCGTCGCGGTGCTCGAACGTCGAAAATTGAACAATATTCCGGTTCCCCTTGGCTGCACCGCCGTTCCACATACATTATGCACACAGCTCGCCGTGTAGACTAGCGATGGGATGGAGTGCCTTGCAAGTCGAGTCGAATCTTGACTGATTGCAGTCGAACCTTGCGCGAGTATTTCAAACACTGCTTCCAACTGTACTCGAAACTAATCCAGAAAATCTGCGTGTTTCAATGTTTCCAAGTATGTTCTACTTCATTAAGTATCCTCTTTCCTATTTGAAACTGTTCTGAAGTGTATAACTGCATTACGATGAAATTGCACTCCTTTCGATCTGCATATTGTTTTCTCCGGAATTTTATTGACCCTTCCGATGAAGCTGACAATATGCATTCCCGGTGAAGTGTATAAGCTATGATCTTCGGGAGACCTCTTTCTTAATCTATTAAAATTGCAATTCGTTTGATTTACGCACTCTTCTCTGTCGAATTTTATTGGCGCTTTTAATGCCAATTGGAGACGTGCAATCTATTTGAAATGCATTCGCCACTTTCTGAATTTTATTGGCATTTTTACTGCAGCTAAAAGTATTGGACAAGTACGCAAGTTTTTATTGGGGTTACTGTAAACGAATGGATTTTATTGTCTCATTAAAAACAATTTATTTGACGCGTTTATTGCTTTCGACGACTATTTTTCTGTCTTCATTTTTTACATCTATGATAAATCGTGGACTATTTATTCCCGGTTTAACAGGTCATATTTTCTTCCACTAACCGGATTTTCGGTGTTCACGTTACAGTGCAGCCGACTGTAGCGATCCGATAACTTTTTTTGACTACAATTTTGTCACCTTTAAAGATTAACGTTTAATAAATTGTTTAGCACAATGCACTGTAGCGACTCGATAACGGTTTTGTCACTTTTTCCCGGAGTTAATATTCATTGGACAGTTATACATACATACAGGACGTATATACGGTTTACATTGCAATGAACGGACTATCAATAATACTCGGCACGTGTATTTAGTTTATCCGATTATTTGTTTATTCATTGTGAAGTCTATTAACACGAATACACTACTATTTTGAATATTACAACATAATTGATTCATCAACTAAATAATGAAGAATTAAGATTTAGAATTATGAATCTCTATCCTACCTGCCATGTTGAAACAGCCTGTTGTGCATTGATAACAACAAAATAGTAGAAGCATGCGTTACAGCCGAAATGATGATGGCTCGGCAGTTTCCAGGAAACAAGTATTGCTTGACGAAATATTTTATCGTCCATAGTCAGAGCTGGGGAAAATAGTATTTTAAATAGTAAATAGTAAATAATCCCATTTATTTTACAGTGTCTGTACAGTGTTTGTACAACAGTCATTTTTGAAAATAAAATATTTTATTTGATGCAATAATTTTTGAAAATAAAATATTCTATTTGATGCAGCAATTTTTGAAAATAAAATATTTTATTTGTTGCAGTAATTTTTGAAAATAGTATTTTATTTTAAGAATATTTCAAATATTTGGACTTTGTCTTTAGTTTCAACTTCAATTTTAAATATTATTGCTCAAAATAATGGTTTTCATTCAATAGATTTCTGAGTATAAATAGTTTCCTGGTGATAAGATACACTGTATGCTATGAACTGAAGTGGATATACGCAGTTTCGGAATAGGAAGGACTTCATGAACCCGATTCATGTTAGTGTCATGCGATCAAAGAGGTAGATGACTTCTTTTCCTTTATGAAAAAAGAAACAAATAATATCAGTCATACAAACATTGCTGAATTAGAATTATTTCAATATTTGAGCGATAGTGATACACGAATTGAAAGTATTGCAAAGTACAAATACATGAAAACATTATTTTTAAAATACAACATAGCTATTCCGTCCTCTGCCCCAGTTGAGAGACTTTTTAGCTTTACTGGACTGATTCTGTGTCCTCGAAGGAGGACCCTAACAGATTCCAATTTGGAACGCTGCACCTTGTTGAAAATGTGGCACATGGTATAGTTTCTTATATTAAGTACCATTTCTTCTTTAAATTATTGCTAAAATAAGAAATATTAAATAAGTAATGCGATTTCTGAAAGTATTAGGTATAACGACGCAAAAAATAAAATATTCTATTTTGTGTTTCAGATTATTAAAATAGAAATATGTTACTTTGTGTTTCAGATTATCAACATAGAAATATTTTATTTCGTGGATGAAATTGTTAAAATAGAAATATTTTATTTTGAGGTTCAGATTGTTCAAATAGAAGTATTTTATTTAAGATTCAGATTGTTCAAATAATACTATTCCAAATAATACCATTTTCTTTAACCAAAATAAAATCTAAAATATTAAATAGTATTTCAAATATATTTTTCGCCAAATAATGCCCACCTCTGTTCACAGTGTCGTGTCGGGACATATCCAGAGAAAAGAGGGAGTTCAACAACGGAGGGATCCAAAAATGAGTATCGCGGATGTTAAAATATTAAAATCGATCCGCGTCGATTTCCCGCCTAGCGACCATTAAAAAATCGCGCCGTCGTTCGGTGGTTTAATTGCCGGCCGCGAGCGTTGTTTCGTTTAATGGCGGAGGGAAGAATGGGAATTGGGTGATAATGTATCCGCAGTTTCAGCGAGCTTTCTACCCACAACCCTTTTGCTCTTACTACCTTCCCATTACACGCTGCGTTCTTTAATTCGCCGTACTGTTAATCAGCCTTACAATCTAAAATAAAAAGATCGAGAACCACTACCAATACCTAAGGAATTATTGAAATGATTGAAAATGTAGGTGGTGTACGAGAATTACTTGTACAATCACTTGCACAAATATTTCGCAAATTACACGTTCAAGAGTGTACCTTGCACTTTCCTCGACGTCAACGCAAATGTTTTACAGAAAAAGAGGATCGTACACTTTGCTAATCCTGATTAAAATATTCCAATCACCCGAAGACATCCCGAAGACATCAGATCAGCTAGGCAGGTCCGCCCCTAGTCGTTTAAAAGCTAGATTCACGGAGTTTTTTCCTCGAACGGCAATTTACGAGTCGGACGATCGCTCGGTTTAATTGCGGCCAAGTCGTATTTAAACGAAACTACCACTTCCTCCGAACTTCCCCGGCTCTCTTTCTCTCTGTCTCGTGGGGTTAAGCTCTCTCTGGGGCGATGTTATCTTGGGAACTGGTCGGCCTAACGGTAAGCATTACGTTGAAGTATTTATTCTCCAAATTACCACTCGTTGAACGTTTAAAATTCCGTGAAGCTTTTATTCTTCGACGCCTGTATAACGAGCGTGGGTGACGCAGAAACGAAAGGAGCGAGAAACGAGAAACGAAAAGAAAACCGAGACGACGCGCGATGACGACGCACGATGACGACGCACGGGACGAAACGAAAGGGAGGCAGAAGCCGAGAGAAGCCATTTCGCTTTAAAAATTCGTCCGTCGAGATTTCACCGGGGATATCTGGCAAGAATGGTAACGGCATTAACGAACGGAAACAAGCTGACACGGCGATACGCTTTTCGCGTGGGTGCCGATATCGGCGGGATAGACGTACCGCTGAGAGCTTTCGACAGCTTTCACCCGATGTCTATGTGTGCCGATACCTATATTTATATATATATATATATATATATATATATATATTATATATACATATATACACCTGGCGCTGTGATTGTAGGTATGTGTCTGTACGTAGCCTTATATAAATAACGGGCGGCCATCAAGAACGTAGTTGCGGCACCAGGAATTTCCAGGCCATACGCCAGCCACATGCATGCGGCCTCCATAACGTTTACTGCCTCTTATTTGTCAATGATATCGAGTTTCGGCCGTGATGCAACAATGATACGAACTAACTGGAACGGCTCCCCTGCAGTAAACCTGAATGCGACGCAGTTACTTGACTTGAATTGAAAACTTACACACCGGTGCGGTGTCGCACTTCTCTTTCTCTCTCTCTCTCTCTGTCTCTCTCTCTCTCTCTCTCTCTCTCTCTCTCTCTCTCTCTTTCTCTCTCTTCGTGTTTCCCCGCTCTGGTATCGGGGGACCGGTTTATTATTGTTTTACAATAAGAGCGAGCCATTCTCACATTCGAACACTAAAAAACATTCTACCGCACTTAGCAGACGCCATTTTAACGACCCGACAATGCTCCGTCGACTACTGATCTCCGGGGAGGATAGCACGGATTTACGGATCAAGGAAATGTAACGTTACATGAAATTCAAGGGTTGTCAGATTGAAAAACAATTTTTTTTTTAAATACCATGTTTAAAAAACGGACTAAAAGGTATAAAATAATTTAAATAAAAATAGATTTTTTAAAAAATACCACGTTTTTAAAACGGACTAAAAAGTATAAAATAATTTTTGCTAGCCTCGTACAGGTTGCTAACCCCACATACGGATTCCTAACCCCACATACAGATTCCTAACCCCATACAGATAGTCCTGAAAATTTGTGATTGTGAATTTTGAATAACTATTAAAATACTTGTAAGATTTAAAACGAAAAACTTGAGGCGCAAGATAATAGTAAGGAGTGTAGCTGCCGTTGAGCAAACTCGCACAACAGTTCATATCATTTGTAGTACAATAAAATTGTTAGCGATTTAGGTGAACTATTCATGCATCAATTACCTATTCCCGACTAGAAATTCAGTTAGGCATGCCTAAAGACGAATGTGGGCCTAATGTGGAAAGAATGGTGTATGCCTAAGTTAGGCATTCCTAACAGTTGCCATACGTGGGCCTAATGCGGAAAGAATGGTGTACGCCTAAGTTAGGCAGTCCTAAGTGGTGCCATACGTGGTCCAAATGGGGATGGTCGAGCCCACGCCTAAGTTAGGCATTCCTAACAGTTGCCATACATGGGCCTAATGTGGAAAGAGTAGTGTACGCCTAAGTTAGGCATTCCTAACAGGTGCCATATGTGGTCCAAATGGGGATGATCGAATGCACGCCTAATTAGGCATTCCTAACAGGTGCCATAGGTGGGCCTAATGCGCAAAGAATAGTGTACGCCTAAGTTAGGCATTCTTAACAGTTGCCATATAAGGACCAAATGGGGATGACCGAGCTCACGCCTAAGTTAGGCATTCCTAACAGGTGCCATAGGTGGGCCTAATGCGCAAAGAATAGTGTACGCCTAAGTTAGGCATTCTTAACAGTTGCCATATAAGGACCAAATGGGGATGACCGAGCTCACGCCTAAGTTAGGCATTCCTAACAGGTGTCATAGGCGGGCCTAATGCGGAAAGAGTAGTGTACGCCTAAGTTAGGCATTCCTAACAGGTGCCATAGGTGGGCCTAATGCGGAAAGAGTAGTGTACGCCTAAGTTACGCATTCTTAACAGGTGCCATATAAGGACCAAATGGGGATGACCGAGCTCACGCCTAAGTTAGGCATTCCTAACAGGTGTCATAGGCGGGCCTAATGCGGAAAGAGTAGTGTACGCCTAAGTTAGGCATTCCTAACAGTTGCCATATAAGGACCAAATGGGGATGACCGAGCTCACGCCTAAGTTAGGCATTCCTAACGCCATCGTTTAAATCGTGAAATAATAAAAAGCTACATTGAAAGTTTTAGATGAGACGGATTCTGAAATGAATTCTGATATTGTTGAAGACGTCGAGATCATAACGAAAAAAACAAGGAAGCAACCGAAGAAATTAAACGGAAGAGTCACCGTTGCAGAAAGTTCCGACAGCAGCTTAGACTTTACTAAATGCGATTCACCGCCACAAATATTAAAATCAAACACAGTTGAATCTACATCCACTCCACCGTCGAATTTATGTCAAGACGACATCAATTCATTGAAAAGTAAATATATGCTAAATTAATAGATAACGAAATTATTTAAAACAATATAAATGTTTCGTTCATTCAATAATGCTTTATAGGCATTTCCACAACCATAAAATTTTAATTTATTACAGATTACATCAACGAAACAATAGAAAAAAATTGCAAACCACTATCAGTTAAATTAAGCCAACTGACAAGTATGATGGTCGACATAAAAGCAACCCTGAACGAGCTGTTAGGAAGATCAATCGATCATAACAGCACTAACAACAGTTGCGATGTTATTTCCGATTTTAATGAAATTTGGAAACTTCCGTGTCAGACGGTAGAGGAGTTCAAAATATTTGATGAAAAAATCGGAAAGGAGATAGATGTCCGTAAAAAATTGGTAAGATTTTATACTGTTCTATTTTTCGTATTTATTTATTATATGTATGTAAAACAAGAATTAATTCTATCGTGAAATTTTGTACAGGCACACAAATTTATTAGCATTATAAACAAACGAACAACAATCGTCAGAAATATGAGCCAAATACTGAGATACTGCTTATCTCGAGAAGTTGCTCTCAGATGCAATCCAGTAAAGCATGTCGAGGGGAAGCTATTTGTATTTAAAGATACAAATCTTTATAATGTTGTTAAAGGTATTTCTCCATTTTCCGTTTATAAGATTTGTATTACTAATTGATGAATTACGAAATAATCTATTAAAATTAATTTTTTCCAGCTGCGATGGTGTCAGCTTTGTCAAGTGACGAAAATCCGTTAAAGGATTGCGACATTATAAAAGTAATAGGGACAGTATTACACCACTGTAGAGATTGGGAAGGAGGACGAATGAAACGGCAGCAAAAAAATATTACAAACACAAACGAAAATAAAAATAGAAAATTATTATCTGAGATTGATCAACTTTGCGATGTAAATCTGGATGATAATATATAATTATAATTCATTTATACAGTGAGTGTAAAAAGTATTCGTACGCCGTTTAAAACGGAATATAACTTTTTTGTAACTGTACCAAACGACCAGATTTTTTATAATCAATTAGAAGCTTTGGTTTATTACATATGATATGAAAAAATTTTTCCAAAATTATAATTTACAAGGTTACAAGCGAAAATAAAAAAGGCATCTTTTGAAACTTTTTTATTTGGGCTCTTAATGAAAATTTAAAATATATATATGTTTTGTAGATCTACATGTTAATTATACACATGCTGAAAATTTCATTAAAATCGGTTGACGCTAAGAAAAGGACACGCATCGAAAGATATATGTAAGAACTTGTGGATTTTTAGCAGAAGCTCAAAAGTCGTGTAAAACTACGATTTTGACCATTTTGAACCGCTTGTAGTTCGTGTTTATGTTAATCGATTTCGATGAAATTTTCAGCATGCGTATAACTACTACGAAATATATCTAATCTACGAAATATATATTAAATTTTCATGAAGGTCCCATTTAAAAAAGTTTTGAAAAATTCTATTTTTTGCATTGACCTTGTAAATTTTAATTGTTAGAAAATATTTTTTGCACATCATTTCGTAAACCAATGCTTCTATATATTGATTATAAAGAATCAGGTCGTTTGGTACAATTATAAAAAAGTTATTCTATTTTAAAGGGCGTACGAATTTTACACTCACTGTATATGTCGTACAATTAAGCAATAGTATCATAAGCATATATATATTGTAGCAGGTTAAGCGCGTAGTAGGTTAAGTATATATTGTAGATTAAGGGCATCATAATTAATAAGTTAAGCATATATTGTAAATTAAGTGCGTAGTATGTTAAACATTATATTGTAGATTAAGCGCGTATATGTAGTAGGCTAAGCATTTGTTGTTCATTCATCATTTCTTGTTCAATCATTTTATTTACTTTATTATGATTTCAAATATATATAATTACATTTAACTTAATTTCCTAATTTCCCTTTATGTCTCCTAATGAGGGTCTAATAAGACTATCCTAATGTTGCCTAATGCGGTTTGCCGCATTGGATAATCATTAGGAAAGCCTAATGTGACCCTATACGCGGGTTCCTAATGCGGGCCTCATTCGGCTTTCCCAATTCGGCAGTCACGACGCACTGCGTTACATTTCGCATGCCTGCCCAATGAGGCTGCCCCATTAGGGCCTAACAAATATATCCTAATGCGCGCCTACTGCGGTTTGCCTCATTGGATAGTCATTGCATAAATCTAACGTGGGCCTAATGCGGCGTGCCGCATTGGATAGTCTTTGGGAAAACCTAATGTGGCCCTAACGCGGGATTCCTAATGCGACCCTAACGCGGGATTCCTAATGCGGCCCGCATAGGGCTTTCCCAATTAGGCAGTGACGACGCACTGCGTTACATTCCGCATGCCTGCCCAATGGGGCTGCCCCATCAGGGCCTAACGCGAAATTAGGCTAGCCTAATGCGGGCCTAACGGCCTGCCTAACTAAATTTCTAGTGGGGTTGCATGCGCCCCACGTTTTTCGTTTCAGATCTTATATTTTCATGCTATTAAAAATTCACAATCACAAATTTTCAGGACTATCTGTACGGGATTAGGAATCTGTATGGGACTAGGAAAAATTATTTTATACTTTGTAGTCCGTTTTAAAAATATGGTATTTTTTAAAAATTTATTTTTATTTAAATAATTATTTTCTGCTTTTTATAAACACCGCACGGAGCTCGAACACACACTGAGCTCCTTCGGTGCGAAGCGGGTTCAGTGGAATGGGGATGTGTCAGAGTGGGAACGCGTAGTGGAGTAGGGAGTGCTGTCGCGCGGAGTGGGGATCGCTGAACGGGATCACGTACTACAGAGCGTCGCGCGGGGACGTGTAACGGTTAAATTTAATAGTTTATATCTCCCAAACGCATTGGCTTTTTTCAAAATTATTTTTTAAATATTGCACTGTCCTCCAGTTCTGAGCTATGTTTAAAATTTCAAGTCTCTAGCTCATCGGGAAGTTAGTTTAAAATCAATTGCAAAATTTGTACCAAACAGACAAACAGAACAGAGAGTGAAAGTTGTAGTTTCGAGACCATGTGCTCAATATTTTTTAATGTTCATTTGTTGTGAAACGCAGCGAATATTTCGAATCGATCGCTAAAGAAAATTGTATGACTAAAGATTTTCTATTTTTGATCTCACGTACCAATTTATTTTGTGATGCATTTGGGCCGCCAATTAGGCGAATCTTAGGGGCGCATCTTGGAGACGTTTCGAGCGGCTCTGGGACGTTAACGGTGCCCGTTAACGACGAGTGAAATTAACGAGAGGGGCACGGCACGGAGGAAATAATCAAGCTCACGACGTTAAACGGTTTAACGTCGTGCGCGCTCTGTTTGCGTGTTCGCGAGCCAGCTTGAGGCAAACAATTTCACCGGTGTTTTCTGCCGGTATGTTCCCCATAGCCCGGGCGAGTAGCTCGCTCAAAGGGAAACCCGGGCCCCGGTTTACAAATTTCCCGAGGATCGCCGAGAATCGAGGCTCCGGGCAATTATTTGCCGAGTTGTGCGCCGAGGACACCGGCCCTCTCTCTCTCTCTCCCTTTCTCACTCTTCTATTTCCCCCCAATCTCTCTCTCTTATTAGTCCTTTGCAAACCAGTCTAGAAAAAAATTCCACGACGAACGATCCGCTTGTAAAATCGTCCAGCTCGCTCCGTCTATTCAGAAACGTTCCTGCTATCGACTCGAAGGATCTCCACGTTTAAGTTCCCACGTAAAACCTGTTCCCGATTTCGATGGATTGTAAACAGAGATCGTGCTTCGATCTTCGATGTGTTATCGCTCTTCGTTCGGAAATTCAAGATTGCATGTTTTTCAGAAAGTTTCGCTGAAAGGTCTTTCAAGTTGGAAAGTCTTCGGTGAGTGAAAGATATTTTGTAAAGTTCGTGGAGTTGTTCGAATCTGTAACGTTCCACGCGAACGAAGAAGTATATTGTTTCTAGACGTGATCAAAAATTGTGTGTAGTTCTTAGAGTTGTTTGAAAGTCATAAGAAGAACCTTAAGAACATTAATCCAGCGCTTACAGGAATATTCGCTTATTTCTGCGGTCGTTTAAGCGGCATGGGAAATATTTCAACATTGTACAACTGCGAATTGCGATTCTTTATGATTTCCACGCGCGGCCGAGCATTCCACGGAAAATTGATCGTTCCGTACAGCGTTCAAATATCAGTGTTATTTTTTGTAATACGCGCTCTCCATTTTTAAACGTTTGATCGCGTTCCCCGTCGGATATTACAATATATTCGCGATAAACAAACACGTTCGCGTGACTCTGGACGTGACCATAAAAAGCCTGAATTCCTCGTGAAACGTGATACTCGAATGGCAGGAATATCCGGCTAATTAGTCGACCCACTTTGGGGGTGAAAGAGAGGGTTGAAGGGACGTTTGCAGTACCTCGCCGTAGGCCAGGGGAAAGTGGCAGAAGGTGATATTACGCGATGAGATGGGACGACGGGAAACGTGTAATTACCCTCGGTCTTCGGGCCATTAACTTGCCCGGTTCTTTTCTTTTTTTTTCCTCAGGCCTGGTGTTACTGTCCGCGGCCGAGTCACCGCACAGTTTTGCATGACACGCTGGAGAACTCGGTTCATTAAAAGTACGAGGGTATAGATCGAGATACAACGGCGGCCACCCTCGCTATAATCGCGCTCTCTGTACCTAGTTATAACCACGCCGTCCTCACACCGTCTACTGTCTTCCACTGGCTGTCTGACAGCGCACGAATCCTCGGCTCTGCCGTTGCTGACAGCGGAAAACAGATAACGGTGAGTGGATCGCTGAACACACGAATTTGTATTGCATACGATGCAACAAAAATAACGACGATGGTCAGACCGTATTTTTTTAATATTTTTGAGAAAAAAAACAAATGGAACAAATTTCTTTTTCTACCTCCGAACGTTACTAAAATTCTCCAGTTCTCTAGTTTCGTTGTAAAATTGCTTATTTCTGTTTGGAATTTATTTAAGAAACGAATTGACAAAAATAATCTACTGTTATTTAGTAGGCAGAGTTGGTCGCTTGACCTTCGAGCGCCTCAAATGATATCTATGCTGTCCGCGACATGGGACCCAGAGGTGGGCATTATTTGGCGAAAAAAATATTTGAAATACTATTTAATATTTTAGATTTTATTTTGCTTAAAGAAAATAGGGTAATTATTTACATTAGGGGCTTCCTCTCAGATTTTGATGAAATTTAAATATGTTATAGATTTCTACGCTCTGAACGAATTTTTCCTATACATGTTAAATATTTCTATTTTAACAATTTCATCCACAAGATAAAATATTTCTATTTTAATAATCTGAAACACAAAATAGAATATTTTATTTTTTGCGTCATTATATCTCATACTTTCAGAAATCGCATTACTTATTTAATATTTCTTATTTTAGCAATAATTTAAAGAAGAAATGGTACTTAATATAAGAAACTTGCCACATTTTCATGTGCCATCATTTGCCACATTTTCGTGGATCGTGAATCTGGATTTGCTATCTATTTAAGCATTTAATACGGTTTCTTTGATAAAAGTAGGTACATTTTTCTTCATTTAAATCTTTCGGAATCATCGTAATTTCCATTTTGGATGGCTAACAGTAGCACTTATGTAGTCGCTTGCGTGTTCAGAAAAATCGAATAACTCACGAAATCGAGATTTTAAACTCGATAATAAATGAAGTTTCAAAGGTTCGCAAAATATCTATTGAATGCGAACCATTATTTTGAACAATAATATTTAAAATTGAAATTGAAAATAAAGACAAAGTCCAAATATTTTCAATATTCTCAAAATAAAATACTATTTTCCAAAATTACTGCATCAAATAAAATATTTTATTTTCAATGTTGTACAGATACTGCAAAGTAAATGGGATTATTTACTATTTACTATTTAAAATACTATTTTCCCCAGCTTTGATAGGATCCTCAATTCTCACTTGTTTCTTAGATCGTCATCTGATTTTTCTAGAGGGATCCTCACTCCTGTCGAGTTTGTCGAACAGTAAAGACGTACTTCACAACGTGCCTTCACAGATATATATTACATAGAATAAATTCTATTTCATGTTTAATCAAGAGTGGTTTATTGTATACCCATATTCCGACAATTTCTTCAGGATTCTGCTTCAACAGTTCAAAGTGAAATCATAGCGAAATCAAAATCCATACCTCGCTATAATCATGTGTACATCCCCACTCCTTTTACTAGTTTGCCGACTGCACACAATTGCTGATACCGAAAAAGCCAGATAACTGTGAATGGATTGCCGAATCCACGAACTCGTACTGCAAACGATGCAATCACAATAGTGACGCAGCTTGGTCGGAACTTTTTACTATTGTTTAAATAAAAAAGAAAAATAACAGATGGGATAGATTCCTTTTCCAAACACAACGAAAGCTCCGTTCACAGGTTTTAACAATTTTCAAACAAATGGAAAATATCGTAAATGGAGTTCAGGTCTTTTTCGAATGTAATGGAGGCTTTCGTGCTTCTTGGCTAGGCTTTTATAACGAATAAAATAAATATCTTTCAGAGACACTTTCAACTGTATAAATATTTTTTTCGCAGATAAATAATTGCGCCATCGCGTTGAATTGTATAGAGTTGTAACATAAATATGTTCTCGACTATATTTAATATTTTCGACTATGTAATCATAGTTACACTCATTGTCAATAAAATATGTCTCCGTACACCCTTTAAAACAGAATAACTTTTTTATAATTATACCAAATGACCTTATGTTTTGTAAGCAATTAGAAGCATTGGTTTACTAAATGATGTGCAAAAAATATTTTCTAAAAATTTCAATTTACAAGGTTGCATGCAAAAAAAAAAAGGCACTTTCAAAACTTTTTTATTTGGGCCCTTAATAAAAATATAAAATATATGTTTTGTAGATTTACATATAGTAGTTACGCACCTGCTGAAAATTTCATCGAAATCGATTGACATATACACGAGCTACAAGCGGTCAAAAATTGCGAAAATATGACTTTTGATCAGTTTCTGCTTAAAATCCACAGAATCGTACATCTTTCGATGCGTGTCGTTTTTTCCTGCGTCAACCGATTTCGATGAAATTTTCAGCATGTGTATGACTAACATAGATCTACAAAACATATATTTTCAATTTTCATTAGGGACCCAAATAAAAAAGTTTAAAAAAATGCTTTTTTCATTTTTGTATGTAGCCTGATCAATTGTAAATTTTTAGATAATCTTTTTTGCCCATCATCTAGTAAATCAATGCTTCTAATTGTTTACAAATAATCATCGTTTGGAACAATTATAGAAAAGTTATTCTGTTTTAAAGGGTGTACGGAGACTTATTTTATGTTATTGAATTTTTGTTACAACCAAATATATTTGCATCGCGAGCTCAAATTTCGGAATTTTCACGATTCATAAACGCGCAAACAATCCCAAAAGCGGGAACATCGAAGAGTATGGAACTGGATAAGTATATTTCGGCAACGAAAGTTTTCCGCGCGCGGGGCGCGCGTTTTAATTTTCGACATTAAATATTTTGCCTCTCAAATTTCGCCCGACCATTTGGAAATCGCGCAGATTATCGAGTTCACCTCTCGGCTCCCGCCCGTTGCATATTTCACCGAGAATATTTCCCCACGCGCCGTTAAGCTCTAATTCCGATCGGAAATTAACCAGCGATAACTAAAAACACCCGATGAATTAACGGCGCTCCTATTGAAACTGCTAAAGAATTTCACCCCCGGCGGTGGTATTACGCTGATTCATTATATTCCCGATACGATTAAGTTACATTTATCGGTGGTGTGGAGCAACGCGCGCGCACGCACGCCACGCGACTTTCAATGCGGCAACATCAACACGACGGTGTTAATATTTTGGGTCACTAATTCGCATTGTTCCCCCCATTCTGCGACAAACAATGCCAGCGAATATGTACTTCGGTGAATACATCGCAAAACCCATTGCTTTGGTCCGGCTATGAAAATCATTATAATATTTAAACAAAGTTTACTACCCGAACAAACGCAACGACGATTTATTATGTTTCCGAACATTTTTGCTTTAATTGTCCCGAAACATTTGGCCGGCCCATCAAGCGTAATTGCAGCCCTTAAATTATGAACGAACCAGCATATTGTACCCTACAGTTTCCCGTACTGTAGGACCTCTATTCTCCGAACCTTCAATATCTGAAGCATATCTGTTTCGTCTTGTTGGATGGACAATTGGCTTCATTTTGCGTTAATGGTTCTTTTTAAACAGACGCTGAAAGCGACCGAATTTATATAAAACACCCTCGAATAGCTTATTTCACTCCACATCGCAGACGAAATTCATATAAATATTTTTGAACGCGTCGTTCATTAAATTAGATTTGTTTCGCCGAATAAAGTATCCTCTTGCCACTCGCAATAAAAAAAAGACACAGAAATGTTGTTCGGGGGAGTGCAGCAAAAATATCGGAAGCTAGTGTTCCATTATTCGGCCATTTATTTTCCGCGAGGAAATGAATCTCTCCGAGATAAAAATTACCATTAGCACATAAACGACGCGCGCTAAAATTTCAGTGCACTCGATGCATTAAGCGCATTGTGTCGCGTAACTATGTATGCGGAACAACCGATGGTGTTATAAAGTTTCATTAGCTATATTGCAGAATGTTCCTCGTAAAATCTCCCTGAAAAGAATATATTACCAAAAAAATACATTAAAAATAGAGTAAGGAAAGAAACATCGAATTAAATTGTCTCCGAAGCGCATTTACGGTCAGAATAGCGTACACTCTCGTTTTCGATTCTTCGCGCGGCATAATTAGTGTTAACGTCGGTGTTTATCGACTCTCGGGGAATCTGTTGATTGTGTAACGGTATGATTCGTGACATTACTGAAAATTCTCTGCTGCCGATCGATCGGCATTGTCAGAGCGCGGAAACGCGCGCAATGTTGACCGGTTCCGCGTAAACACGACAAGTCGCTCTATAGCCTGGGGTTAATTCGCTCCTCCGTGACAGAATTTAGATTATCCTACCAAGAGAGAGCGTGATAGAGAGAAAGAGAAAGTCGGGCGTGAGGTCAATTTCGCCGGCTGGTTAATCTGCTGGCCGAGAAACGGCACCACCCACAAGAACACACCTTCCTCGTATTTTCCTGACCCGACTTTCCGCGTCCCATTGCCACTCCATGTAACCCGCAACGTTGCCGACGGAGTATCAAAATCAATTACGGCTCTCATCACCGTGCGAATTAAAAGCCAAACGAGATTAATCTTCTTGCGACTCTTCGTCCAAATGCAAACTGCAGCGAACCTCACGATTTTTTGAATCGTTGTCTAAGAATATATACAGGGTGTTTCCTACTTTTTCGGCAAGATTTTAGGAGCATGATCTACAAGTCAAAATACGAAAAAAATGTTATATGAAGTTTATTTATAATCGCTTTATTACAATATTATAGGCAAATATTGAATGTAGCCTGAATAGGTACGGAACAGCAGATTTAAAGCTGAATAATACGAAAGGTCGATTGTGTTTACTTTGCCTGTACTTACGAGATATTTCTTTACGTACGAGAATCGTTAAAAATGTTTAAATCATCATTTCAAAATGACCACCTTCTGCAATGATACAAACTTGACATTGTTTATAAACAAACTTCATATAACATTTTTTTCGTATTTTCACTTGTAGATCATGCTCCTACAATCTTGCCGGAAAAGTAGGAAACACCCTGTATATATGATATAAAACATGTATTAGTTCGTCTAGAATAGTAAAAATTACGGCTGCTCTTTAATTTACCGGACTCAAAATATGGGCCTCCTCCTATAAATTATGATGTATTTCGTATGTAATCCAGTAGATTTGTACACGCGGCGGCTGCAGATCAAAGTTTCGATCCTGTAGGATCAATGGTTCAGGAGCTATGCTTGCTTAAAGTTGAGCAATCTGTAGTGTTTTGACAGGTAAGGGCGCCGCCATATTGGTAGTGACGGTCGCGCGCCGCTTACCGAGTTGGTGTGATTGGGTTGGGGGGAGGGGGCAAGGACCGGCGCGGCGGCGCCCTTACCTGTTAAAAACACTGCAGGTTGCTCAACTTTAAGCAAGCATAGCTCCTGAACCATTGAACCTACAGGATCGAAACCTCGATCTGTAGCCGCCCCGGGTACAAATCTACTGGATTACATACCAAATACATAATAACACTGTCCAACAGCCAATAAGTATTTCGATTCCCACTATGCGATTCTTATAGAGTTTTTCGCACTGATTTCAAACCTGTCCTTCATTTTTCTCCTAGACATACAGTTTTTGAGAAAATTGAGTTTTAAAACAGGAAGTTAGTTTAAAATCAATTGCAAAATTTGCCACCGAACAAACAGACAAACATACAAACAAGAAAGCGAGCTAATAAAAACGTGGTAAAAAGACATATTTTTCAACTTTGAACAAACATTGTGATGTTATTATAAAAGATATTGAATTGTTCTTTACAGCAAAAGATTCTGTAAATTTTCCCGAATACAGTGATATCCAACATTAATACATTATGATTGTTTAAACATGTTTAAACAATGATTAAAGAAGGAGAGACACCACTTTTGCACCCAATTTTTGAAGATATTTTTCAATTTATCTCGAAAAATTATGGGTCCAGCGAAAAATCGAACTACACCACCCGAAAGAGCTGACTTTTATCTTGAGAAACCACCCTTTCAAGTTTGCATGGTCGACGTTTTTTTCGAACCAGAAAGCAAAATATCTTCGCCCGACATGAGTTGCCGCCAGTGGCGCTCACCACTAGTACGGGCGTTCGTCGCGCCGCGCCGTATCTCGTGTAACGTCTGTTCTAGTGGTGAGCGCCACTGGCGGCAACTCATGTCGGGCGAAGGTATTTTGCTTTCTGGTTCGAAAAGAACGTCAACCATGCAAACTTGAAAGGGTGGTTTCTCAAGATAAAAGTTGGCTCTTTCGCGCGGTGTAGTTCAATTTTCCGCTGGACCCTTAATTTTTCGAGATAAATTGAAAAATATCTTCAAAAATTGGGTGCAAAAGTGGTGTCTCTCCGTTTAAACATGTTTAAACAATCATAATGTATTAATATTGGATATCACTGTATTCGGGAAAGTCTACAGAATCTATGCTGTAAAGAACAATTCAATATCTTTTATAATAACATCGCAATATTTGTTCCAAGTTGAAAAATATGTCCTTTTTAAAAACTCAATTTTCTCAAAAACTGTACGTCTATGAGAAAAATTAAGGACAGATTCGGTATCCGCGCGGAAAAAACTATAAGAATCGCATAGTGGGAATTGAAATACAAAAAAAAAGTTTAAATTTGTTGGACAATGTAATTTATAGGAGAAAGGCACAAATTTTAAGTCCGGTAAAGTAAAGTTTATCCAAAATTACAGAACTGAAGAATATTTTTATCCGAATGATTTTTGAAGTAAACAATTGCTAGGCGGTGGATGAGTCTGCTCCGTCCCACTCCAAGGTAAAACGCTATTCGGGTAAACTCGGGGGAGCCGAACGAGAAACAAACAGGTATGTAATCACCACAGAAGTTTCCACTTAGGTCGTGCGGTCTTGTGCGCACAGTATTGTTTTATCTAAATATAAAAGGTGTCAAACCAGAAACTGCCCGGGAGGATCCGTCCACCGGCCAAAACCCTGGAAAACTAGTCTTCTCCGCGGGAGAAGTGGTAGATCTAATCACTCTTCAATTTCAAGGTTCTCCCATCAAGCCGAGTCACGAAGTCCGTAATTTGTTAGATCTACTCTCTCGTAGCTCGTCTGTGCACGGGCGTAATCGCATGCCTCCTGGCGCACGCCCAGGAACAGGAACAACCGGGCGTAAAAGTGGAAAGTGTTTCAACGGGGCCAGGTTCGAAAGCATTAAAGCGCCGTTTCCCCGGCAACATCTTTGGTTATACGGGCTGCATACGTTATCGTCATTACCATACCACTCGAACGTAATTTATAGGCGCGCTTGTAACGCGGGCGCCCGGGAAAATATGGTTAAAGTACGTCGCCAAAGGAGGTTCTTGCCTCAAACGGAGTGTATCAACTGCTGCGAGGAGTTGATACTACCTCGTCGGTCGTGAATCATCTTCCAAAAGACGCTTCTTTGTTCTCCTTCCCATCAAAATCGAGACTCAAAGTTTCTCTACTTCTGCTTTCAAAGTCGTCTAACTTAAAAATCGTCGATGATCATTAACGTGCCGAAATGTTCCTCGAACAAAAACGTACATTCAAAAATTTTCATATCAATTTACTGTACATGGTGTATAAAACGTAATGGTCATCCGCCCTAGGGCTTACATTTGTAAGAGAAACTTGCTGCAAAATTGTTTATGCCAAAGAAAATCGTTGTTAAAGTTTGTTTTTACATCAACACCTTCTACCCGTCGAGAAGAGAAAAAGTTTAAAAGGAGCCGCATGTCGCAAGCAAATAGTTATTGAGATTGGCTTTTGTCTATACGTATAATTCCATACAATCAAATTTTGCAAAAATTTTAGTAGCTTACATCTCAATAGCTATTTGTTTGCGACATGTGGCTTCTTTCAAACATTTTCTCTTCTCAACGAGTATGTAAAAGGTATTGACGTAAAAAACGACTTTACCAACAATTTTCTTTGTTATAAACAATTTTGTGGCAAGTTTCTCTTGTAAATGTCCACCGATCCAGAGGTATAGACAGTACAAGTTGTTTTGTTCCGACAGCTGTAAATGCAATAGCTTGCAGTTCAGCAAGAATGGTTCTTCGCTTGAGGACAAAGAATACCGGATGAAAGCATTGCGGGAAAAAATCGTAAAATATCAGGAACAAAGAGAAGAGTACGAGAGAATAAAGATGTCGGTGAAAGGCATGGTCCGGGACGAAATCCGGTAACAAATCGAAGTCAAAGGGAAGACGTCGGAGCCCTCGAAGGATGCATTTCCGTTAATGGAGACGGGCGTAACTTCGCCGGAATGCAATTTCGTTTCGGAGCAAGTTCCCTGGGTCCCGGTGGAAAAAGCGCGGGCTAAAGTATGCGCCATTGTTTTCGGGTACCTCGTCTGCCAATTGTGTCCTCTAACAACCGAGAGTTTCGGCGTGTCTGAGAGCGCTATTACCGAAATCGCGTCCGTCATCTTCGCCTGTGCGAATAAAAATTCTATTTTCCTCTCCTCGTCTCGTTCTCTCGTCGGGTGTGTTCTTACCGCCTTAAACCCCCGACAATGGGACAGTATCCCCTAACATAATTTAAGGTGTTCACGGTGATACGGCCTTCTTACGCTATGCCACCGAGGATCGTAAAATCCGAACGAGGATCGACAGAAGGTCGCCCCGTAGATCCGAAAATCATGAGGAACTGATGGGGACGATTCCGCGCCGCCATTACGCTGAATATTGCAGCACGGCTCGTGCGAATGCCTCCATTTTCGCAATGTCTTGGACTTTATCCCTTCAATCCAATCTCTCTTCTCTTCGAGCCCTTCGCCCGGCAAATTATTGCATGATTATCGGCTCCTTGGTTTTCTACACGCGTAACGAACGCCATGTTCATGGCTTTTAATTTATAGCTATTTGTGTAATCAAAAGTACATAACAGTATCATTAAAAGTGGCCTCGAATTTTGTTTTCAATTTCTTTTATGGGAATGTTGACCAATGCTCCCCTAAATTCCAGAGAATATGATGGAATATTCGATACTGTGTCGGTTCAGTGAAATAATGAATATGATATTTTCAGAGAAATTCGTTCACTCGGTGTGTACATATTTCGGATATTATTCCGAAAGGCACCGGTGGTCAATCGATATAAAAATTGGAGCATGTTATGAAGAAAGCGGAAGGACCCCAAATATAAAATTTTAACTTCGGGAATTTTTTAGTTTGTGAGATATTTGCGAAAAACAGCAGCTACCACTACATTGAATTTTGCCTGTACGTGCACGTCGGTGTTGTGCGTATGCGTCACCATGATGCGACCGCTCGTCAACTGTTTCTACAGACATATCACTATGATCATCATATACCGCGTGAACTTTTTAAAACGTATGATGATGAAGAATGAGTACATATTACGACGACACCACACATACCCACACAGTGTTTCTGAGAAGAAACGGCTAACGACATTTTATTCAAAAAGGAATATTTTCCCAAAATTTCATCCATTTCTGAGCATGGAAGTTGCCCAGATTAAAACGACAACTTCAGTTATCTAGTCAAACCTAACTCAGACTAATGCCATTTCCGCTCGCTCTTAAAATAAACTTCACAGATTAGCCGCAGGCGTCAGCCGATTCTTCTGACGCATACACACAGCATGGACGTGGACGTATATGCAAAATTCAATGTAGTAGTAGCTGTAGTTTTTCGTAAATATCTCAAAAACAAAAAATTCTCGAAGTTAAAGTTTTATATTTGGGGTCCTTCCACTTTCTTCATAATAGGCCCCATTTTTTGCTATTCCAAATTTCATATCGATCGGCCACCGGTGCCTTTCGGAAGTTCAGCCCACATTTCGTGTATAATGGGAACGTAAAAATGTATAATACAGGGTGAGTCACCTAACGTTGTCACCTGAAATATCTTTGTTGTTTTCAAAGATACATTAAATGTCTTCAGGACAATGTGAAATGGTAAAATGGGGCTCCTATGGTACCAAAATAATTTTTGTTTTTATGTAATTCTTTTTAGAGATATCAAGGTCACCTTCATTTTTTTAATGCAACCACCCTTTTTTAAACATCTACATTAATAGACCCTTTCATTACGAATTCAGTGACTATAATTACTTTCGTAATGAAAGGGACTATCATTGTAGATGTTTAAAAAAGGGTGGTTCCATTTTAAAAAATGAAGGTGACCTTGACATCTCTAAAAAGAATTTCATAAAAACAAAAATTATTTTGGTATCGTATGAGCCCCATTTTACCGTTCAACTTTGTCCTCAAGACATTTAATGTAGAGTAAACTGTACTATTGCTGACACTGCAGTAGTTATTGGCACTTTTGATTTAAACAGCAAATATTAAGAATTCCTGGTATAGACAGCAACGTTGTAAATTTTCATAACAGAGTTCTACATATGACTGTTAGCAACGCTGGTACATCCAGTAAGACCGACGGATGAGCACAGTGCAGTGTAAATAGTGTTTTATCGCTTTATAAATTAATTTCGGACTGTATTACAGATGTAATAAATGCGTATATGTTTAATTACAAAACAAATAGCCTGTTTAACGTTTACTTCTCACTGTGCCAATGACTTTACTATTTGTCTTACGATTGTTATTTACTGAATATATTTTATAATAAAAGATTTATGACTCGTAAAACTATTCGATTTTTCTGAAATGTCTCTATTAGTTTATAATAATAGCAAGTCTCTATTAGCTTATAATAATAGCAAGTGAAGCTCGTTTAAATATTTTAAAAAAAGAGATTAAAAGATTTTTACTGCGATTTTGGCATAGGGTGTCAGTTATTGTACAATTTACCCTATCTTTGACAACAACAAAGATGCTTGAGGTGATAACATTACGTGACTCACCCTGTATACGTGTACGACTGCTAAGTCAATTTCACTCCATCTACAAACAGAATATAAATTTCTTCCCCGAAGTAGTGAAACTAAATCGTTGATTACCAACTTTTATAGATCAATAGAAGTGAAAATAATAATGAAATATGACGATTAATAAAATTACTATTGCACGCACGTGCTTGGCCAGTGTGCAAGAGATAAGTATCGACTTACCTGTCAAGGAACATCGAAAGCTGGGAAGAGAAGTTCGCAAGGAATTGCGCGACATTGAACAGAGCCACGTCCGATCAATAATTGGTACATACTACTAGCAGCTGAACTCTCGCGATAAGAGTTGCTTTCGCTAAATGAAAAGAGAGAACATCGAAATTCAGACGAAATAAAAATTAAGTTACCAATGTAACAATTTTCTATCACGAAAATATGCTCCGGTTTAAATTTTTATTCCACAAATCGTACAAAAAAAATTGTTCCCCTTTTTGATTCAATCAAACGAGTATCCGCTGTTCCTCTCAGAAACTGGAAAACTGCACTGCAATCTTGAAACATTTCTCCACTCGGTTTTCCCTCTTTTAAAAACAGCTAAGATTGTTAAAGAACTGGAACGAACGTCGCTGAAGCAGCATAAGCTTTCCATTCCCTAGGAAATAAATACATTGAACAAAAGACCGTAGATTCGATCAACATTTCCTGCGATTTCTCAAGCGTGTAACGACGCAGAGCAATGTAAACGCATCGGGAACAGCTACGGATTACCTTTGGAGACATATCAGCGTGAAATCAGCAGATGATGGCATTAACTCGGAAATTCCCGGCACAATAGTGTCCAACGGACCGATCAATCGATAAACATTCCAAATATCTTCGCGGAATGGCCAGAAAAGTTCCGCGAATTCGAATTAATTCAACTCGCCAAAACCTGCAAATCCAAAACGTATTACGGTTACTCTCGTATAAACGATTTAAGGGATTAATAAATCTGTGAATGAAAAAGGGAATAAATAATATCAGTAAAATATAACAGTTAAAAAGATCCATCGTCCAAGAGTGAAACGTCCAATTAGCAGCGTTTTACGGAATAATTAGCAGATTAGCCTCGCAGAAAAGGTTCGCTTAAAGGGTTGCGCGTGGTATCGAGTGCGGCCGGGAAAGAAAGCCCGGCCATTTCGCCGGCAACAAACTAATAAGAAAATGCTCTTTTCCGGGGCCGGGAGCTGAAAAATGTTCCCCCTCGAGCAATTGCCCGCGGCGTCGCTTTTTCCCGGCGCGATCTTTCACCGCGCGTCGCTTTTCCACCCCCGTTTTCAGCGCGCCCCTTTTCATCGGCGCAACTGGACCAGGAACACCCGGGACCGTGGTCCCGCATACCGTGAACGTGGCCCGCGTTCACCGTGTGCGAAATGAGAACGGGTTTTTAATTAAACCTTATGAATTTAATGGCACAAAAGCAGCCGCGAGCGACCGAGACCACGTAAACCGCGTTTTTCAATATCACGACGCGCGACGCGAAGACGACCTCGAAAACGCCTCCAGATGCTGCGATTTTCATATTAAGAATCTTTTTTTCCGCTCGCTGTCACATACTTCACGCTATCATTCTGTCAGGCTTCAACTTTCATTTTTATTCTATCGAGGTACAGGCAAGTTCTCGTGGACGTTTGAGATGCGAGAGTAGGGTTGCCAGAAATGTTTTATCCAAATATAGAAGAAGTAGTGAAAACTGCAATTATGTACATATGAAATAGGCTCAAAATAGAGGAGTTCAAGTAAAAGAGGTACACAGCACATTTAAAATTTTTTTTATTCAAACAAAAATTTTTGAAAATTCCTATACAGGGTGTCCCAAAATTCGTGAACTTCCCGAAAGGGGGTGGTTTCTGAGACCATTTCAAGCGACATTTTCCTTTGCAAAAATGTTATCCGCGGCTTTGTTTAGGAGTTATTAACGAAAAACACGGACCAATCAGAGCGCGACCTAGGCGCGAGTTGCCACAGTCGGCCCGGCGCGCCAACTGCCTATTGGCCGACTGTGGCAACTCGCGCCTAGGTCGCGCTCTGATTGGTCCGTGTTTTTCGTTAATAAGTCCTAAACAAAGCCGCGGATAACATTTTTGCAAAGGAAAATGTCGCTTGAAATGGTCTCAGAAACCACCCCCTTTCGGGAAGTTCACGAATTTTGGGACACCCTGTATACGTACGGTATGTACGGTTCCGTACGTACGATACGGAAAGATCAAGTTCAAATATAGAAGACTCGTATCAAATATAGAAGATGTGGGAACCCTATGCGAGAGGGTTGAAGAATTGAGTTATGGATGCTGATTGATCAATTAGTTCTTGTGTTGTTTCTAATGTACAATCCTGAAAGTGGAATGATTAAATGGCGATTTTGATACTGTGGTTTAAAATAGATCTCATTTCTCAGCTTCAGACATTTTCAAATAAATTTTTACGTCTGCTGGAGCAATGTACTCGGTTGATAAATTCTGGTCCAGTTCTTTCGTTGATTTCAAAAAATTTTTGAGCATATTTCTGGACAAAAATGAGGTTGACGATTATTGACAGTTTTATGGATTCCGAGAATTAACTGTAATTGATATTACCGTGCCGTTGCTTTTTCCAGCACCCTTTTAGCCAGTCCTCTGTTTTAGCAGTATAGGTTCGTTAACCAAAATTTCCAGTTTTACTAAAAGCGGCCACGTATCGATTCGATTCGATGCAACGTTCGGCTAATTCTATTCGAACCGATGCTTCAGATAATTTGGCAGGTAAACAGCAACACCTGCCAACAATTTTCACGTAACAATCTACTGTCGATTGCACGGTATATGCACGTCAGAATATTCGAAATCACTCTGGGAATTCGTGAAAATAGCAATATAATTGTAAACTCGTTGAAAATAATTCCTGAAACAAAGAAAATACCTTGAAGATCAATATTGTTGTTATCATAGATTAGGGTAAGGTTGCTCAAGTCGTACCCCTTAAGAAAAAAACAGTATAAAACTTAGGATTAATCAAATAAATAGAAATTAAATTTGTTACTCAAAACTTGTGTTAATATTGTTGTTGGTTATTATAACGAAATTAGAAAATCTATATGCTCTCACGTAAAATAAGCTAAATCTTTAAAAACTTACATCGGTACGACTAAAGGAACCGGTTTCCTAAATCGTACCACCTATAGCCTAAGTCGTACCTAAGAATTCAATTAAGCAACAATAATAATTAAAACGTATTTTTCATTAATCTGTTTACATGACACATAGTTATTCAGTTAATATAAACATGACATACAGATTTTTTTATTCTTTTGTCAACTCCAGCGCATACATCGTGCACCCACGATTTGCATTTCAAGCGTTGAATCATGTTTTCCTCCCGATCTTCTCCACAAATAAAACAAAACCAATCGCTTTTCTTCTCTTTAATTTTTAATGCCAATTCCTTTTCATTAATTACTGCGTTTCTTTTATTAGCCGCATTTTTTATGTTTTCTTTATTCTGCGTAGACGTTATTTCGACTGACGAGGTAGTACGAATTATGAATCTCATATGGGTACGACTTAAGACACGGCACAAGTTAAATTTAAAAAGTAAACATAACCTAACTGAATAAAATTAATACGATTTCGTTTCGACCAAACGATTAAGTAAATTCTACTGAATTTATATTTAATAAGGAACATAATTTTATCAATAATTTACTTGCAAGATTAACTACCAAACATATGCAGAAAATTATAAGGAAATTGAAATAAACTTACTTGATGACAGGATTTATAATGAGGCTGGTTTATGGCAGACAATAATACGTAAAGCAACTTGGTTGACTCAGATGTATATTTGGTTGCCGTTGTATGTGCTGTTGTCGACGTAGTTCGTTCAAGATTCAAGTGGTACGACTTGAGCAACCTTACCGTGCATATGTCAAACTTCCTCCAAAATTTTATTAAAAAATATTAATATTCACGAAGACAGAGGAACTTCGAGTGAAATCTCCCAGTGGAGGGAAGTCGTCTTTTCAATTCTGGAAGTAAAAGGCGTCGAAAACGTGGCGTCGTCGATTCCGTGGACGCCTTCCTCCGCCAGGAATTACAGGGCGGCACTATTGATTGCTCTGGCCGGTGCCGGTGCTCCGATATTGCATTACCGATAATACGCGTTCGATTTCGTGCGTGGCTATTATGGAATTTGTTGTAGCGGATACTTGGCACGGATTCCAAGCCGCGACGTTGACAAATGGATGCTGCGTTTGCCACCGTGCCGCGGCCTCTACACGCGATACAAATGATCCCGTGACGAAAACCACGGCACCGTGTCCGATTTTCTTGATGACTTGGGGAAAAAACAACACCGGGCTCCGCCTTTCACCGGAACCCGGCCGTTTCTTATCACGGGAAACAGATTTATTGGTCTTTTTAACGTCGTTAATTTACCGTGCTACCAGCCAACGAAAATCTAATCCATATTCCGATATTCACGCGCTCTGGAAAATGGCGGAACCGCTATCTGCATCCGCATCATCGAAAATAGATGTAAAACGAGTGCATTTTATTGTTTTATAGGTAACCTATCGATATTTACAATTTTGCAGAAAGTTGCCGCAATACGTGAACTGTGTACTATTCGCAAAAGGAGGAGCGACGGGGTGAACGGTTTTTGGCCACAAAGTATATTTTATACAAATTCTTAGGAATATTATTGGTACAAAGGGTGGAATTACAATGAAACATGTACATACAGAGAGTCTTCCCGCGGAATTGATCGTGCGGCGTATATCGGCCGCCAGAATTGAGCATTGGCACGTACTTAAATTCCTACCGTTCGCAATGACATAATCCGCGTGCACCGTTTACGGCGGCCAATAAATTTCCATCGATCTCTACACCGCGATGTGTCGTTCAATCTCGACAAACGAGTCGCCATTCGATACCCACCCTAAAACGGAACGTTTCGACGGCTCGCAATTTGCAGTAGGATCTCGATTGACCGACTCAACCCCTGGACCACCAGGCCGCACACAATTTGCAACATAAAATTAAACCGCATTCACTGTTCCCTGGTTACGGTGGATATTACAGTCCCCGCTGGAAAATATATTAATTGCAAACCGCGTCCACCTTTTCATACAAGTAAAAAAGATATAAATAGAATCGGCCGTAGATCTTAAATTGTCAAAAATCAACGTCCTATGAAAAGCATATACATTTTAGTTGAAGCTTCATCGTGGCAATACAAGAAGAAATAAATAAATGGCGATCCGAAGGGGTTGACCAAGAAAGTAATAAATTAATTTGTCAATTTGTTTTGTACAGACAAGATTACGAGGCAGAAAATGCTATTAAATGTACAATTGTGATCGGACTGTGAACTTTACAGATCCGCAGTCTAATTAAGATAATCGGTTAATGAACACCCTACTAAACATTTGTACGTTCTCTGGATTATCGGACGCGAGCCAAGCGGTTTCGCTGCTCGTCCAGGAGCAACGACGCCTCGCTCATGATTTTCGCACTGGTTCGAACCAGAAACAATAGCTGGTACTCGTCCGTGACGGTCAGGGATGATCTGGTCCTGACCAGTGCATGAAGAACATTCGCTCTTTCCAGGTCGAGCCATCTTTGAAGGGTGACTTCTCTCTCGCGCGGTCCTCCTAGGGTCACGTCCGCTGGACCCCATAGAGAAAACTCGAGAACGGACTTCACCTGCACAAAGAACACGTTTCAGGATCTACCCTTCTACAAGAGAACCTTGGGGAGCTGGATAAAAGCTTCGGACCCTTCTGCACCCTATAACCTCCGCTCGGAAACTTTATATTAAACTTTGCCAAAGGGGAGGTCTGCTCCAAGTGAAGGTATTTAAATGAGAAACATATTGTGGACTTCCTAAAATTAGTTTTCTTATTTTTCTGACAGTTCACATTCTTATTCAGACGTAAAAGGTATCGACACCGGGAAACAGATATAATAGCTAATTTCGGGGCGCAGTTAGTCATGATTAGCTGATAATGAACTAAATCTAATTGTCTTTGTGTAAGCAGAGACGCGAGCCACAATTACGGTTGATTAGCATCGTTGCGTTAATTCCAGATTAATCTTGCCACACTCGTTTCCTACCTGAGACAAGGTGACGGCTTTCTCCCTCATCAGCAATTCCTGAATCAAAGGCAGCCGGCTCGTTAAGTTCAGCTGCTGTAGCGCCAGGAGGGCGCAACGACACAAGGAGACCCTCTCCTCGTCCCTCTGCTCGTTCGTGTCTACGTTCAATCTGTCAGCCGTTACCGAACAATGAGTAAACCAATTTCGAGGGAACGTGATTTCTTCGGACGCAAGGTTTACCGACCCTTGAAGAAGATACAGCCTGTAATAGGCGTCCTTGTCCTCTCTGCAGAGCACCACGTTGCTCAGGCTTCTCGCGGACTCCTCAATACCCCGTGCTTGCAGGCTCTTCAACGCTGTCACGAATTGAAGCAGAACGAACGAGGCTTCGCGAATCGTTCCCTCGTCGTGCATCTCCTTCGTCGAGACTCCGAACGACTGTATGGTATTCACTTGCAGTCGAGGGAACACCGATATGGTCGCTGCAAGGGAAACCGAAACGATTTTAGTCGAAATCGATTGGAAGACGCGGTGCCTCTCTGGTTACTCTTTGAACGAGACCGAGGAGCGACAGCTATCGGGGCAAGCTAGTATTTTACAGATCTTATTAATATACTGTACTTTTTCACGAAAGAAATATTGAAGTCCTTCCGACTTGTATATGCATTTCGCGATAATGATTATCGAATATTGCATAAACCAGCAGTTACCATTAATTAACGTATTCCAAAGCCGAATCCGGGAATATCAAAACGAGGAAAAATGGCGGATACACAGGGACAGTAGTGCTTACATATTAACGCACCCAACTTGTAAATAAATGCCCGGAACGTACCGGAAGGAAGCAAAGAGAGTTCCGCTCGGCGATTTTCACGGTAATAAATATTGAGCGCCGGTAAAGAGGGATTATCACCTGCGCGGGCGTCGGCTATTAGCTCGCATAAATTGGCGATTAATGGGTTCTATATTTGCGAAACAGCGCGACGGTCTCGGAAGCAATGAGAAACGGAAACCCTTTTGAATTTTTAACGAGGCTTTAAGGGAAGTAGAAATACGGAGGTATTGCCGAGGATAATGCGCGACGAGCGAAGCTGCGTTTAAAACCGATTAACCCGTTGGTATATACGAGAAAGAAAGAGGGAGAGAAGATTATAATCATGACAAATAATCGGTGGAAGATTTCCTCTGAGTATTGAACGCTTACGATTATTGAGGGGCCAATAGCGCGAAAGTATTTACACCTCGGGAGAGCGTTTATCGGATAGAAGTTCAGAACATAGAGGGGGGAAAGAGACGGAGGGGGGAGAAGGAAGAGATGGAGGATATTGGAGAGGTTGCTAGGTTTACCTTCGAGCTGCTTGTTCCCCGGCAGACACGTCCCGCCAGTAATTTCTTTCGGTACGCTGTCTATAAACTCGATTATGGGTGCCAAATAAAATTCCTTCCTCGACACGTGTGTGGCCAGATCGAACGCGACGCACAGGCTGACGTTCAGCTCGTTCCACGTCGCCGAATAAAATATTCTTCTACCGACGGTGATCGACGTATTGGTATCGATGCTGAAGTGGCTCAGACGGGGATTCGTATTTTTCAGGGCACGCAGACCCGTCGACACTTGCGGAGTTTGGTTCAGCTGCAACAGATCGAAAACGGAGGTCTGCATTTCCCATGCATAGAGTCCCGTCCGACACGGTTTAACTGGGCCGATGAACCGTCGATCTCCAAACATAGTGTCCTCCCAAACGAACTCGAGATACCAGTCCGATCAATGCAAAAGTTTATTCGGATTTGAAATTTTCGTGAACTTTATTTTCGCTAGTTCAGACTGGAGGTTCTTAAAAACTGAAAAAATCATGTATACCTGTTCGAGAAACTGGGCGAGTGCTTCGTGGTTCGCGACCACCACCGCTCCGTAATTATCCTCGAGGCTCCGATGAACTATGCTGCGACCTCTGCGTTGCCTCAATCGGCTTATCCTTAATTCGTCGTCCTTGCTCTTCCAGTCTTGATCCTCCTCCGGGCCCTGCATTTTAAAAATCCCATTATAAATTCTAGACGACTATAGAACCGCCCACAGAGAAAAATGATATCTTAGCCTCCTTTTTGAAACGAAAATAACCAGCGATTTACTCTTCCGCCCTTCAACAAAAACCAATCAAAGATTCCAATCGCTGTGACACAGCTTCAGAATTAATACAAATTTGAACAAAACCTATAAAATCGATCTTAAATCGCGAGAAGAACATTCAAAGTTAATGCCACGCCCACCAAGCACTGAAGTGGGTGTGTCAGCGCTCGCAGCTGATGGTGGGGAGCTTGACCTTGATCCTCAGATCCAATCTATTCCGACTGTAGATCACGACTGGCCGTAAAACTCAATGTAACTTTATTATTCAGCAGCGTATGCATTTTTTCGATCAATGTGGCAGCTGTCGGGATAGCTAGCGGTCATCTCTGAATTCTCACTTCGTCTTATAACAGGAAAGAAACTTCCCAAAATCAGAGTTTAAAGGCATGAAACTGGAAACTCGACTCTTTAAAAGTCGCTGTAGTCGAAGAGATGTCTACATAATTTTGGGCGATAGTATGGTTGCATAGTGACGTTCTCGGCCACGGACCAGAATCGGAATCGTACCTCATCGCCCGTATAAAACCCGTACGGTGCGTAGAGCTCGCTCTCGGTTTCGCTGCCGCAATACGGGAGCGAAGTCGATCTGACGAACGTCTGGTGATGAAATTTGAATTCTGCACTGGTCTCCATCGCGTTGCTGTCGGATTTCCTCTTGCTGCTGAGATGAGATCCGACCGCGTGTCGGAGCTCGAGCCTCGAGTCGCACTCCGGCGAGCTGGAAAGGCACTCGTATACATGACTGTCGTTCGACGTCTGGAACAGTCGGAGAATCTCGGTTAGAATTAGCTATTACCACGACATTCTCGCGAGAAGTTCATCTATTCTACAAGAACATTGGCTGTGGGACCACGGATTTTTATACAATCTTCTCGTCTGCACACGTGTTTAATGTTGATAATAAGAATCAGCCAGGGTTCTTGTAAATTCTTAAGGGGGCCGTCTAGTAGGAGACGTGTGAGTGCACACACCGCTGGACACGTATACGTACGCGAGGATTTCAAGTAAGTTGCACACATTTCTTTCCAGTATGAAAGTTTTGCAAGTAAGTGTGGACTATACTTTCAACAATTTTGTACCTTTTGATTGTATATCGTTTGGTAATTCTTTACATTACAACATGATTAGTATGTAAATAATATTTGTTACGATTATAACACTTCATAAGTGATTATGTTGTACTTCCGGGTGCGTCCGGAAAGTTTTTTAAACGCGGTTGTAATTGTCAATGGTTTGGGCTTACAGTAAAACAAAAATTAGCTGCTCGAATTTGCTCGCCTTCTTTTTACAGCATTTTCTTTACCGCGCCAAGCAGCCCTTGCGTTTCGGGCGCGCATGCTTTCCAGACGTAAACTCTTGAGATGAAATGATGTTTTTAAAATACTTAAACAAATTTAAGATGATATTATATGTGATTCGAAAACGTTGCGGGATCATTAAACATTATAGATAATTTTGGCCAGCTAAATCAATGAAAAGGTTCGGTTCGGAAGCTTTTCGGTGCAAATGCCCAATTGTCACCACGATGTTTTGAACATTTCGGATCATCTGACAAGAAACTGTTTCCAACAAAAGTTAATCGATACTCAGTCCTCTATAAATCGCAATAAAAAAATTTCACATTTTTCTTTTCATAAAAAAATATGATCATGTTAATTTTTTAAATGTCACTAAGTAGTTTTTATTACATATTGTTGTAACTGATGTCAAGACGAATCCAATGACCTACTTAACTACAGCTGTAAGTCTTCAAATAATGCTAGAATAATTTTGTCCAGCTAAATGGCCCGTTTGGACCACTGTGCGCCGGCGCGCGGCGTGACTGCAGCGTCCTCTGGCGGGCAACATGCAGCCGAATATTGCAAAACCATTGCTCGTAAACGTAAAAATTAGACTTTTGAGGATGATCGCACCCTAGATTGATCTTGACTATTAAAAAACCCCGTCTTTGCATTATCGAGGAATCAGAAGACTAATCCCGGATTCTTGCAATCCTCGCGTACGTATAAGGTGAAGTGCCCTAAGTCTGGACAGTCCAAAAGTGATAGCTAAATCTGGACAATTGAATTTTCATAGTAAAATCAGTAATTAAGAGATTAAATAATTATATTATATATTCTGAGGCCTTAGCTACAAGTAGGTGTGGATGTTATTTCATTCAGACATCAATTGAAATTTAAAAATGAATTCAAAGTTCATCTGAAAACAGTATACAAAATAGTCTATTTACATGCGAATCATGTGCATTTATAGTTCGAACTTTTGTTAGAAAAAAAGATATAATTTAAGCCCTCAGACAAAAAATAATTATCACGCATAATAATATTGATATTTTAAAATAAATTGGCAATCAAACTTAACGTAAATAATAATTATTAATCCAAATATTAGATGTCCAAGATTAGGACTGTTTTCAAATATAAGTACTTCATACTGGGACGCGATGACAGTAGCTGTCTCACTCTAAGCTTATACGCAATGTGCTTACGCCTGAAGCCGGACACGTGTTTGTGAATAAAATCAACGCATTGTTTGCAAATTATTTAACTACATGTACGTATAATTAGTCTTCTATTAGCTTGAATAACGTATGTAGAAAATGTATTCCGGTTGTGACGTTAATAATACTTTATGTTTACATCTTAAATCTATCAGTATTACTACCTAACCTTAAAAGTTGTATTATGACAAGTTTTATTAAAACAGTAAATGAAAATAAATATATATTTGGTTAAATAATACAATACTATAATCTATGATAAGAATACTACATATTACGCAAAGCATCTTCTATTCGTCATGCGCAACAGCGCCACCAACCAACGTTTTAGGTTATGTTCGTTCGATCAACTCGTAAATTGAATTTGTCCCGATATAGGCTTTACTTCTGTCCAGGTACTAGCTTAGATTGGATTTAATATGTCCAACTATAGGTTTGAATTATTCTTGTTAATACAATTAAGATATTAACCTAAACAATGATTTTTTTAATTTTAAATTACTTTACAAACTCTGAACTGTATGTTAAAACTCTTAAGAAATTGTTTTTGTTTATTTAAAGTGATAAAATTTAAAATAGAAAACATGCTGTCCAGGCATAGGGCACTTCACCTTACGTGGTCTAGCGGTGTGTGCACTCACAGCAGACACGCGTTCCCTGCTAGACTGCCCCCTTAAACACCTTTTCTCGACGGCCATAAAAATCGTAAAGAGCTTGCTAATGGCATGATTACCAGAGAATCGGACGCATTGGTAGCCGGGGCGACTACGCACTCGTAATCTTGATTGAGGGCCGGGCTTGAGGATCCGTGTTTCTTGAGGACCGGCTGCGAGATCGCTTGGTCCCTCATGCTGGCTGTTCTCTGGGGTTTCGAGGGTGCCAACGAGCTGCGCACCTCACCTGTAACATCCTCCGCTGCTGCAGGCACGTCCGCCATCGTCAAGCGCCACGGGTTAGTACCACAAGACACAAGGCATGTCACAAAACAGGCTAGCTAACGGTAACTAGCGGTAGGACGATATACGCTTCCAGTAATACTCTGGGGACCCGCTAACGCGCTAGTACCCTAAGTTCAGCGGGCTACTTTTTGCTGGGGGATCAAGCGACTAAACGTACAGGTCGACCGAGCATACGGGAGCAAGGGAAACTAGGGTCACTGACGACGAGGAGCGAGGGAGTCCCGCGGGACTGCGACGGAGTCGCCTGAGCTTGTAAGGAGCCCAAAATTCGATGTCAAACTGTAAACTCTGATGGGGGTCGCTGGGAATGGGATGTGGCTCGATGATAGTCAATTTTAATCCGAAAGTTTCGTCCCGTTGGATTCGCTGTATCTATCAAGCGCGTAAATTGTACAAGGTGGACCATTAACTTTGTTCGTCTTACATGATCATCTAACATTTTTACTCTTTGGAAAATTGTAGAGGATTGATATGGTTCTATCTAAACTAAGTAATGCTCGGTGGAACTATACTTAAATACAAGGAATCTTGAGATGACTAACTAGATGTCTAGCTGACTAATTGACCGCGGATGTTCGTCTGTAATATGCTTATTAATCTCCTTTTTCATTATTAGAAAATCTGATCTCACACTTTCGTCAAACTACGTGTACAACATAGAACTTTTTTAAAACCTTCGCTGCATCGATTATCGCGAGTTAGGGGCTCCAGTAAATTCATAAACGTCCGCTGTCCGCTTACAAGTCTTTCCTAAGGTTGCTTAGAGCCTTGCTAACTACTTGCAGGAACAAAGGACAGTGATTGACACTCCGGAAGCGAGGTCAGCCTGGTGCTTTAATCAAATTTAAACTTCCAAACTGGAGCTCCGTGTTCCTACATCCCCAAAACACTACAATTTCTACCAAAACCTCACGAATCCCTCCGTTTCGAATCGTCGAAACCTATCAGCAGTTACTCAATAAATAAACAGCCCTCGTGAAATTTCGCAAAAATTCTTACAAGTAAGAAGACGCTGATAGCGCGGCATACTTTGTCCATTGAACCCTCGATCAGGATCGGTACCAAAAAGAAACCGTATCGAGGAGGTTCAAGGATGCCGGGGCGCCGTCCTAGATCGGCGTCCTCGAACTCAAGCATGCGGTTTTCGGCTCCCGAGGGGGCCCAATTCCGTGGTCTCGTCGAGCAACCGAAATTTGTTTGTTTGCGACGGCAGGCACGCGGAGCATCCCGCTTCTCCCTGAAGAGGGGGAGGGATCGGGAACGGTGGAGGGGAGGAGGGAAAGTAATTACACGGCTAAAGGGTTCAATAGAGTTCTATAAATTCCGCGCGAAGCACGTCGAATTAAGTGCTGCTCGGGAGTTGCCGCGCGCGCGATCATCGGGAATCCTGGAATTGGCAGGCATTCGTTATCAAGCCGCCACCGCTCTCTCCCCCGGCGTTCGCGAACACCCCTTCTCTCTCACCCCCATCCCCCCCCGCCATCGCACACCGATATCGAGGAAGGGGGCAATAAGGGGGTGGAAAGAGGGGGAGGAGAAACACGATGCTAATATGCAATCAATACATGCGGCGTTAGTTGCACCCAGGCCGGTTAAGGAAACCTTGCGTAACACAATGGTACCACGATCGAACGTCACACCGACGTGTTTACTATTTACAGGCATCGACGGGGGTGGCCCAGGGGGGGGAGGAGGGACGGTGGGTTGCCAGATAGAAATGAGACGAACCAACCACCTCTCTCCTCCCCATTTCGAATACACCACCCTCCGGCTGTCGGCCCGACCGTGCAAAAGCGAAATCGATTCCTTGTCCAGCGGACGGGAATAGGGAAAAGGTATATTCCGACTAGTCACTCCTTGATAGATCTACATTTCTGAATACAGGAATGGAAAAAAATGGAGGAGGAAACAGGACTGAAAGAACGGTGGAAATAGGTTGCGTGTTTTTCAGGCTTGATTGTTGGTGTACCACTCGTGGAACGCAAAGTTTTGGTCGCCTGGAGAACTGTTTTCGAGTGTTCTAAGGTGTTATGGGCTTCTCTTGTGCTACGGTAAGGTGTCGAAGTTTGTTGAAGTTCTTCTAGAATCTTCAGGGGATTTCGGTTTCGATTCTCGAGCTATTAGAGTTTCAGGTTGTTTAGATTTGTTACGAGGAGTGTGCATCATTTGAAGAAGTTTGTACATTTTTGAAGCTTGTCAATTTTCTACGATTGTGGTGCTTATATATTCTGTGAATGAATATCATAATAATTACCGAAGATTGTGTTGCAATATGTATAACATGAAAATAAATGAAACACCCACTACGAACATTTTTACATAAATATACGAAATCCAATACCTAAAATCACTATAAAAACATAGAGTTACTCATAATATTATTCTGTCACATTTTAATCCTACGCCTAAAACGTACGTAGGTCTTCCCGCACGAATATTCGGCACGCGATTAAGAAAAATCTATCCAGTACGAGTAACAACAACCACATCCATTCACAATTTCCAATATCCATAAATACTATAAAAACGCGTTACCGTCCCGAAAATTGCTAGACGATTAATCGAGCCTTACCGAGCACAGAGTCGTTCTACCAGGTTACAACGAACACCCTGTATACTAATCCCGATCATTCCCAGAGCGCAGTTCGATCGGTTTGCATGCGGTTAACGGCGAGGCAAGCCGAAAACGAATCGCTGTCGCAACAACGGATCATAAAAAAAGGAATCGATTCGCACGTTTCCGGTTCTCGGTTCGTCGTTTCGCGTCATCGAGGCTTCCGTTCGCTCGTCATGAAGAGAACGCACGCATAATCACGGCGCTGCCATTATAGCACTCAAACAGAAAAAGGATGGGGGAGAACACACGGCGCGGGTGCAACGAACAAAACACGACCAAATCACGATCTATCGAAAGAGACCGTGAAAAAACGGATCACGTGACCAAAAAAAGAAGGCTCTCTGGTTCGTTATATTATCTAATTCACTTTCTTTTTTGTTTTCAAGCAACAGTCGTTTATTTCAGACACAGAAATTCGATGTTACATCATTAAATGTTCTATTTACAAAACGATGTTTGTCCGTGTGCGTGTGCGTGTGTGTGTGTGTGTGTGTGTCACGTGTCTCTGTGTATCGATGATAATGTCGCGTGTACGTGTGTCGGTATTTGCGTGTCAAAGCGTCGATTCATAACAACTTGTATCGTGGTTTTCCATTCGTGTCAGCCATTCTCAAACTTTCTGATCGCACTCTTTTCTGTTGTCGTATTCCGTTCGCTGTTCGCGACACGGGACAATTTTTATGCGCGGATCGGGGGCGGATCGCGATCGCGGAACGGGGACACGATGTGTAACACGGGCTCTATACGAAGACATAATGTATCACAGTGGATCGTGAATAATCGATTGAATATTGTAATAGTTATTAAGTCTATAGCGATTAAGGGCAGTTAGTTTGTCTCAGAAAAAAGTTAATGATGAAGTGGTATACAAGTAGAAAAACGCGTATGGCATATACAGCTATGGAACACGGTCTCGAGAGTATCATAATCGATTGACTAAAAATTGCTCCTTCGATCGAGGCGTTCTTTTGGTCGTCAACGATGCGGCGCGACAGTGTGAGCTTGCACGGATGCTGAGTCCCGCGAAATTGGTCTCTGTTAGGGTGAATTGCTGTGATACTGAATACTTATACTAGACATACTTAATTCGAACGTGTTTTATCAAGTAAGATAAATTATAACAAAGTTTTCACTCTCTTTACATCCCACTAGGTAGAACATTTGCATAAAACGGAAGTAAGTATTCTGTGTAGGAGCAAGCCATCCTATTACTCAAGTCACAACGCAGTCTCGCATCAAAATTCATAGTGAATTCACGCAACATTCGCAGTGAAGAGGCTCGTGCAGCCCGGAAACTTCACGACGATCGAACGTCGGCTCGACGAGGCGAACGAGGAAGATTAACGATTAGCGAAAAAGGGCTGGGGGTGAGAGTGAACCACCGGTCATCCAGTTACAGGATCGAGTACCAGTGTTGGGCAATAGTTATCCAAAATAGCTGACAGAACATCGATCCATGAATTCATTGTCCACGAACAACAAATAAATCAAAGTTCCTTATTACTCGAGATCTCCAAACGAAAGAATACAATTCATAAATTTCTCACTTCAAACATTTTTATCTGCATTTACTCCGAGTATTAAATAAAGATTCTCCGAACGAACAACTCGAGCGGTGAAGAACACAATTAATGAACTTGTATTTAAAGAATGCCCGACACTGTCGAATACTCCTCGGTAAAATTAGACCGCGCGCGGAAGTATAGAAAGAGTCGCGAAAATAAAAAAAAATGATAAAAAGGAAGCAGCTGGCGCGAGGATTCGTGTGAGTATGGCTGTTACAACATCGAGACTTGCCGTGGTTCCATTAGTTACATTGTATGGGCCTGAACTTACCCAGATTCGCGTAAATCGAGTCTGAGGTGGTCGAGGCCGCCGGCTGCCAGGACGAGGATGATGATGACGACGACGTAGAGGAGACAGACGACGGGGACGACGATTTCGAGGACTTGTCGCTCCTAGACGGAAGCTGTTTGGTCTCGACGCGCGGTGGTGGTGGTCGGACCGGTTTGCTGGATGGATCGAGCCGAGGCCAATCCTCCAGGGACTGATTCCGTGGCGGTGGCGGTGGTTTTCCCGGTCTCACTGTAAACCACGCCGAAATATCGCAGCCATGTTAGGTTTCTTACTGTTTTAACACGTGGTCGGGGGAATTCAGTTTAAACCCCCCTTGGTAACTGTATTTGCGTATATTCTCTTGGGAGCTAAGCTTAGACTAGCTTCATGGGTCTGGAGAAGCTGAAGCATGGATTATCGGAACCTTCGATTGCTATGTGTACCTGGGTACTTCAGCTAGGGATCTTGTCACATCAGATGATCCATCAAATAATTTAATTAATCAATTCAGTATCAAATATGATTTTACTTATTGTGTTTCTTTAGAAGGCTAAGTATTTTTATTGCTCAACACAAATCGACGGGAACCTTAAAGAGATCGCGAAAATTGATCGAGGAACATTGAACTCCGCGAACACCTCATAAAAATCATAATTGCCAAGATCCCTGAATGCCGGAGTCCTCCAACAATATGAAATTCGTCGATCTAGGACAATCTAGGTAATCCATGCTTCAAGTAAATCGCGAGTTATGAAACCCTGGAATCCGTCCTCCATTCTTCCCAGTCCTGAATAGAGGACTCTAGCTATCAGAAAGTATACTCACCGGCTGCGTGGGCTCCAGGGGACAACGGCGATCGAGTAGCTCTGCCGTCGCTTCTGGGTCCGCAGGAATCAGGTTGATCTTCGCTTATCCTGCTGATCCGGTCGTTGCCCACGACCTCGACAGCGGCGCCGTCGAGTTCCAGCGGATGGATGATCTCCAGCCTAGGTTTTGGTTGTGGTGTCGATGGGATTTCATCGGTCCTGGCTGACCCATGTCCGCTGACCATGTCCACGTCTTTCCTAGAACCCATTCTGAGGAACCTCTTCAGAGAGAATCGCGATCTACCTCGTTTCTTCTCTTCTCTAACCTCCTGTCCATTTGTTAAACTATCTTGAGACAGAGAAATCGTCCTCCTGGACGTGGGGTCTGAAGACTGCGCGCTAGTTGGATCAGGAAGTTCTGAAACAGCTTTTCTGAACTTGGGGCTGCAAGAAGAAGCTCTCTCCCTCTTTTCCTTCTCTCTGACCACTGGACAATCTGACTTGAAGGTCGCAATGGGGTTCCTTGCGAACAAGGTAGAGCTGGGAGCTAATTCCTCAACGGGTTCAGCTGCTGGAGGTTTGGGGGCCATTCTTCGTTTATTAGGCGAGCGAATGGACTCCGCTGCTGGAATCTGGGTGTCCAAGACTTCCTCTTCAACGTCTATATCTTCAGGATCTCCACCTTCGGCTGCTTGGCCTCTGGATGAATTTATTGGAGACAGATTTGATTTGCATCCTGGAGATAGTTCCGACGAAGTTGGTTTCTGGCTTGATTTTAATGGAGATTCAAGGTCCTGGCTGGATGGGAGGTTCTGTATCCTACTGGGCTGATTGATCTTGACGTCAGGGTCTCGTGGTACGCTGTCAATCACGTTCCGAGTCTGATCTGCAGGCTCCTCGGGCTTGTCTTTGCTAGCTGGCCGAGAACTGCTTATCTGCTCCTGTGGCGGTAGACCACTCGCACCTGAGAATTAGTCGCGACCGTGAACGTGGGTAATTGGATGGCGGTGTGGGGCGGGTGCCCGGCTCGTTTCCGTTAATTACAGAGCCGAATTAACGCAGCCGGCCGATCGTCTTATGAGTAATCATGGTATCTCGTTGCGGCGCTCCAGATCGCTGGATCAGGATTGATATTATCGGGGAATTAAACGGTTTCCGAATCTTTGCTTGCGACCAGATCGTTGGCATAATGGCTGGCGAGGTAGTAGAGGTTGGTGCAGGTTTGATTTGGAATGGGTACTAGGGTTTCGATAGGGAGAATGCGTCGTCCTTCAATTTGGTAAGGAACAACTGCAAATATGAACGTAATAAGGAAACTCGCAAGACTGCTGCAAAGCCCGAGGAGATTAAGACGAGAATTAACTTCGAGGATGTCGTGTCGTTCTGTCTGACTCTTAATTATGCCAGGTAAATTCGTTAGCTTAATGGCGTTTTAAGAGAAAATTGTTCTTGGAGAATCTGGGATGGCGCTTGCCTCTGGGTGCGCTCAAAGTGACTCGGATAAATGTGTAGTGGAGTGATTAGGTACATTTATTTATTTATTCAGTGCTGAAAAATTTTACTTCCGTGGCTGTGAAATAAAAAATTTAGAGAGAGTAGTTCTATCTTGACTGAGAATTTTAGTTGGATTTATTTAGATTTTTAATAAAATTGGATAAGAACGATATCATTCTGGTAGCTTGTATATTGAGAATGTATTGCATTCGTGTATTATATGCATATTGTGATCATCAAGGATTTTGTTAATTATTTTGTTCGATAAAGCTGGCTGGAATTCATGAAACTGGGTGGTGGCGCCATCTGACGGTAAAACGCGCAACCTTCCTCGTGGAAGAACACTTCTCTTAAAATATTAAATACCATGTTAATAGTTGGCTTTCCTAATATAGAAATTAGTTCTAAAAAAAATATTCGCACCTGTACTTTGATTGGACCTAGCCACAGCATTACTGCCAGACATCGCGTAGCTCTTCCTCAAGTTCGCATCAGCTACAGCCAGATTCTTAACTCCAAAATTAGCCGGCTTCTGAGGAACAACAGGCTTGGCCTTCAGCTCTGGATTCACCGCTCCATGAAGGAAAGAAGGTCTGGGTTCTGTAGTTATGATCGGCTTGCAGTTCTCGCCCTGGAGAGGTGACCTAGCTTCGATGATCGGTGGTGGGCTCCTCGGAAGTGCTGGTGGTTCCGTCATTTCCTCTTCATCCGCTCTGCCATCCGGCTCTCCGGCTAACTCGCGACTTTCCTCGCAGCTGAATTTTTTCTCGGAACGATCGCCTTCCAACTTCCGCAACTCCGTAAGCGAGGGATCCTCGTTACCATGGGACACCGTGATCTTGTTCGTCTCTTTGCCGTGGATCATGGACCTGTCGCTCTCCGCAGCCTCCTCGGTGTCGTTTTTCGTCAATGGCGTCAACGTTAACTCGATACCCTTGTCCGACCCTTCGCTCTTTGATCTACAGACCTCCGGAGACCTTCTCACCGCTCTAGCACCTTCGTAGTCGACCTTAGTGCCGTTTTGAGAAGGTTGAGACACGGTTTTAGGCTTCTCGTTGTCCAGCTTCTTGGTCACTAGACTGCGAACGACATTCCCGAATTTCTTGTCCGGTTTACCAGCGTCTAAGATTCGTTCGACGTTCACCTCGCCAGGCTTGTCCTTGGTGTCGTCGTTCTCCGGGGTGTTGGTGCGCTGTATCACCGAAATTAGGTTGTTCGACGTGATCAAAGGCAGGTCCACGATCTTCTCCATGCCTGACGGATACTTCAGGTCCTTCCTGTCATCCTTCTTTGCTTCGATCTCGAGCTTCTTCGACTGCTTTAGCGTTGTCTGCGGGAAACTCCAGATTAGGAACATGTTTTCAATTATGTACAAGGTGTCACAAAATGATATGTCCCGGACACCATAGTGCGATTCTACACCCCCGATTTAGTCGAAAATGACATAAGGAACCCCCAGCAAAATTGAACAAGAAAAACAAGGTAAAAAACAAATTTTCTTTAAGATTAAAAATCTTAAATCTTAAAAGAAAACTGGTATAAAAATTTAAAAAATCTTAAGGTAGGGTATAGATCAATCAGGGATCCTTAAATTTTGTTTTTTTACCTTGTTTTTCACGTTCAAGGTCAATTTTGCAGGGGTTTTCTTACGTTATTTTCGCTATGATGTCCAAGACATATAATTTTGTGACACCCTGTACATTACATATGATACCAACTCTATTAAATAAGAAAATAGTGAGTTTGTTTTGTGGTTTATGTGTGGTCTTTGTTTTGTTTGTCATCGAAGAAGATCTAAAGAACTCTACAAGCATCATTGATCCAATATTATCTATAAAAGCGAATGTATATATATGAAAGCCACACTGAAGTATCAATTTTAATGGTCCTAAATCTTGATAAACATTAAATGAAGATGTGACTTTCTGAGAGCGTCTACGATGCTGAAATTCGCCTCACCTCCAATTTATCACCGTTCTCCGCAATCTTGTGCTTGGCAGGACTGGAGGATCCATTGACGAGTCCATTGATCTTCCTGTCCGCGGGTCTCTTCGCGGTCGGCAAGGTCTCGTCGCCGCCAAATGGCGTCACCGAGACGAGCAACGTGGTCTTCTTGCCTTCGGAGTCCTTCTGTATCCTGCCGAGCATCAAAGACGCGAAGGACCTAGTTGCTATCGAGGATTTCGGGGACTCGTTCGCCGTCACGACCGCTGTCAGGTTAGCTGTGATCGTGTTGAAGTTGGTATTGGCTCGTGTCAGGTTGCCCAAAGCGCGTTCCTCTTCGCTGTCTGGCAGAGTGTCATCATCCGTGCCAAACGATTCGGTGAAGTCCTGCTCATCGTCATCCTCGCCGTCCGAGAAGACGTCGTCGCCGCCATAACCGATTATCTCCGTCAGACATTCCGGGAATGCGACTGCCTTCTTCTTCTGATCCTTCTGACCGACCGCCTTGCCTCGCAAGATACCCTGAAACGACGATCTAGTATCAAAACCTACCCTTTTTGAGAACCTGTTCTGATGTCGTCAATATGTCGACATTCATTATTAACACATTACCGACCGGTGATTATTGCATAATTTTGAAAAATCATGGTGCATGGCTAAAATGCACTTTTTAATAGAACCTTTGATAGCAATTTTCATTGTGAATTAACAAATCACCCTCAATAACGTCATCTAATAGTTTCATTTAAGATTGCAATGTAAAAGAAAATTTCTATGCTTTCTTTTGGTACAGCACAATTATTGAAAACCCTATTAAGAGCCTTCCGGTAGGTAAAGTGTTAAGAGTTAATTTATGAATATTAAGATCGCAGGAATCTCTAAAGAGATTACAATTATGAAGAAAAATTGATTACATACAGTACAATGAAAAGTCTGAATAAATACCTACGCTCTTGTTCCTTCTACAGAGAGCTGTAAAATAGTTAGTATTCGTGCTCTGTACTTCTAGTGTTAAAATTACCGAGGACATCGAACGAGATATCCGAGTTTCCGTCCGATTTACAGATTTGCTTTCATTCTGGCACCCCGGACAGAATTAGATATTGCCGAGCAGCGATGGCTTAGTCAAGTTGGAATCGTTTCGAGCCCGCCACTATCCCCTTGTAATCCGTCTGATAATTCGGAAATCCGAAGAAATTCCAGATCTGTTTAAAGGGGGTCGAGCTCGCGGCGTCGACGGCCTTATCGTCCGCTGCCAGGAAATGAAAGTTCACTCCCGAAGTTAAATACGGACGGGGGTTAGTAGAGGCCACGGATAGTCTATTTTTCCCCCCTGAAAGTTTCGGGGTGGTCAGCTGGCGTTAATGAAAGCGTTGAATTATTCACTCAGTATTCCGCCCGCTTCGAATTTTCGTTGGACGGCGAGCGGGATACAAGGAGCCCATCGAATTAGCTCTCTATACAGTGCCGAGTTTAGAGATGTGGCGAACGTGCTTTCCAAGTCTTCGTTCCGAGGCAAAAATTACAAATTCGGAGAGACACTTGCTTGAAATCATTGATTCGCTTTTTGCCCGTACAGAACTTTTCTTAATTTGCTGAGTCCTCTGGAAGAAATCGAGGAAAGTATCATTCTGCATTATGTCTCCAAGAATTTCTTTAACTTAAAATTTTTGTGACATCTCTAATATCGTGAGGAAGGTGTGCAAATCGTAAAAAATTTTATTGGGCAGTCTCTGAGGTTATCCAACAACCAGGAATTCGCGGTTAGCGCTAACAGTGTCCATCGCGGCGATAAAATCGCTCGTGTCATTCCGGTATCGTTCGAATTTCACAACACCAGTCAGCGAACGCGACACGGCGACGTGTCGTCGAAACGACACCACGAATTCTATCCACTGGAACCGACGACTCGACAAAAGCGCGACAATCCGCCGCGAAGTGTCGCACGGCCGGACCCTCTTCCCGCTCCCATTTCTCGAGTCTTTCGTTTTTCCCCGAGACCACTTTTCCACGAACGCGTTTTACAGCGGAGATCCTTTCGCCGGATGTTATCGACATACTTGGATATCCTCCTCGACGAGAAACGTCGCTATTTTCCATCTGCCGACGCTGAAAAGTCTCGGCGATTAGCCTCGAGAAAGTATCTGCAGGGGTTGTTCCCTTTCTCTGCTCGTAACTTCCAACCTGCGTGAGATTTCGTTGTCGATTGATGAAAACTACATATTGCTGCCAGTGTGTTTAATGTATTTATTTATTCGTCATTTTAGTCAGCCTCGTTGTCTTCGTTCCTCCAGTTCGAAGACCAGGAGGGTACCTCCTGAACCCGCCCACGTAATTCGAAACGGCCGCGTCAGACGAGCAAACGAGCTGCGAATAAAGAGTCTATGTCCTCCCGTTACGCTCTCGGGACTCTTTGTGCGTGTGGCATGAGCGTCTTTCTCGAAACTGGATGCTTAAAAATATTTGTCGAGCGTGGGCGTCGTCACCGGCGCCGTACCCTCTCAGAATGACGCCCACCCTTGTCCGGCCACGCGTTAGACGATTAAGCGTTTACCCTTGTCGCTGGCTGACGTGGACGCATGCATCATGTAAATTTAGAATTCTCGACAATGAAACCGTCTCGCCGCGATTCTGCCTTCGTGGCTCTGAATGAAATATTCACGCTGACTCATTGCCAGACCCGCCTAATCACAGAGAGACTCTTGTTCTTTCTTTTGCGAGGCTCCTCCTTGATTCGAGCCAAGACATCACAGTGTCGAGCAATTTCAAGTTTGAAAGACGTAGGCATAATTCTGATGTGTTTGGCCTGGTCAGTGACTGCCACTTGTCTTCTTTGTGTGGTCACTGACCGCTAAATAGAATCAATGTTGTACTTCGTTAAGATAATTGTTTTTGTAGCTGGTTTTAGTGAAATCCAGATGATTGAAAATCGTCGAATCCACTGCAATAATCTACATCCCTAGAAGTTTATCCATTCGCAGCGGCGAAATGAACAAAACAGGAGTCGGCAGAAATTGCAAAACGAAGCTCCCCGATTACAATTTCTTGAACATCCTGAAAAAGTGCCTAACCCGGACCATTCAACGGTGCAACAGACACTTTCCCGCAACCGAACATAAATATTGTTCGTTCCTCTCCAGGGAACTAGCAGTGCATCGAGGATCGTCGTCCCTTCGACCCAATTTTCCAAACTTGATATCGAGCGAGAGCATGATGTACCATGATCCCCAAAAGTTAGCAATAATTTTCTGTGGTCAGCGACACCTAGGCCGGTGGTGGCAGCTTCCGGTGTCGATAACGCGACGCCTGTAAACCATAACGGGTCCCGTGTAGTCCAGTTACGCTAATTTCGTGTCGTTACCGTGGCGGCCGGCTCGACGACAGCCCGTCTCGGGAATGCTAATTCAATGAGCTCTCCCGTCCTCTCCCTTGATCTTGCTCGTGAACTAACTAACCCAGTTTCTCGGCTCGCGATTACGCTCGTTCCAGAGCTGGTTTTTCCACGCGTTCCGGAGATCATTGCCAATTAGCGGTCTGATCTCCCGGCTGCCTCTGTGTTGTTCCGGCGATTCGATTAGGCTCTAATCATCTAGCATCATTAGAGACGCCCGGGAAAAGATTCGACCGATCGTTTCCTACACTCTGCAATCGGCGCGCTTCGAAATGCAGGATCCTTCCTTGAGGAAGTTCCAAAGCTGCATCACCGGTGCAGCGGATGTATCGAGGCTGCATCAGACGATACAGCTTGATGCGAATCCTCGGGGACTGTCTTTAGATCGTGCTTGGAACGTGTGTATGTAGCTTTATTGGACTGATTAAAGGAGAAACACTCTTTTCGATCAGATAGCATCAACGTGTCTCGAAAACCCGGAATTACCATCAGCATCGTCCAATCAATCAGCTCGCAGCCCAACCCATCTAAGAGCCTCTAACCGAAGATATTCGAGATCAGTATGTACGGCAATGACTACCTGTATCTTAATGCTATCAGTCTTCAAGTTGAGGACCCTGCCGATGTTGAGCTTGAGCGTCTCCTCTGGCAGCGTGTGTTCCTCCCTCGGCTTGAAGCAATTCGAACAGAGTTCCTTCTTCCAGGCGTTCTGCACGAAGCGGTTGCATTGTGTGGACATCGTTGCTTCACTGCAGCGACAGCGAAAGTCCCGTTACATCATCACCCTGAAAGGAAAAGAGGTTTGAAATAGTAATCGGCCAATTCCTTCGAGCTGGGAGTTCGGTGAACGGAGCCCGGTTTTCGTGCTGCACGTGTGCAACGACGCCGCGCGAGAAACACCACTCCTCCTACACACAACAACACGAAGTGCAACGTGCGAGCTGTACCAGCAGCAACTGGCCGGCTATCCTCCCGGGAAACATTACTCCAGATATACATGGTGTCCTCGAGTGACCAAACTTCCGATTTCTAGCCTCGTGCTATCCTAACCCCCCGAAGATACTGCCCCACCTCCCGACTCCTCCAACAGCGAACTTGCGTCGTTCGGTTTAATTAGCGAATTACAGAGTGCACCGATAGCGAGCCGAAAGTAGTTTCTAACGGGATTTCCGCGGGTAATCGCAGGTACACGATGCACCAGCAGCTCCCTAAACGTCCTACTGCGAATCTACTTGATCGCGCAACGGCTCTGCAGCCTGACCTTTGCTTAATCAGTTTTGCTAATTCACTTTATGCTGCCCTCGCTTGATGGCTAATTGAAGATTCATGCGAACCGACTCGCGATTTACCGTTCGAACATGCTTTTTCGGAGATCCCAGGTGCGTGATGGGGTCTTCTTCATTCCCAAAGCGAGTATTAAACAAATTACTATTATTTATTAGTCTTGTTCGTGGCTTCGTGGTTCTTTAACCGCTTCTTCGTTTAATTCTGAATTTAATTGTGCCTCCAGAGAAATGCACTCTAGTGGCCAGGATAAAAAGGATAATTAGAATCTCGAGCTCGTAAGTGACTTGAAGATCGTTCACCGATGTTCACTGGAAAAGTTTAAAGGAGGGCAAACTTCAACGAAGTTCGCGCAGCCTACAAATAAAAGCAGCGTCGAAACGATGGCTCATTGTTATCGTTGTTCTTTGGAAGAAAGTTTGATCGGGCCGAGTTGCATAAATTACACTGCCTCCGGGGAAGTGTAGAAATGTGTTTAATCTTGATATTTTATGAGTTTCTTATAGGCGATCGCGTTTATCGCTGCTGCGATTGAACAGAGGGCTTGCACAGCTTTAGAGGTTTAAACATTGATTATCATGTTGATCGCTATAGTGACTGGCACCTGTCTTTTCAGTAAAGTTACAGTAATACTGACAAGCTCGAAAACATGTTTTCCAGTAATTAAAACGAGGTGAACATCAACGATGTTTTATATTCTTAAGTTACGCAAATTCGATTGTGGGGCACCGGAAGATTGATGCAGCAGCCACAGTGTTAACATTATTTCGAACAACGGGGATTGATGAAATTTCGAACAGACGTTTCGCCAGAGGATTGTCGGCTGGCGAAAGATCAGAGGAGCCGGTCTGAAATGTCAGGGGAGATAGCTTTGCCATAGACGGAGGTGGATGTGTCGGTCGAGTCGAACAACAGAAATACAGGCTTGCTTACTACCAACTGCGGATCACTACACAAAATAAAAATATTCTGTATCACTCCTAAAGAACAAAAACACACACAGAAATTTGTTTCGTTACTAACTCCAGTATACTGACGTTCTCTTAATTTCCTTAATATCTGTGATTCTATACTAATCGGTCAGTCAGTGAACTTTACGTCAGTGAGTCATATACTATAGTTACATTTATAATGGAAGACGCACATTGTAGCAGCATAAACGCCAACCGTTTTGTTTTTCTTCAGAAAGACAGGACTCTTTTATCAAAGGTCCAGGAACAGCAAACTGCAGCAGAAGGTAGTTTACCATTCCAACGGGGAAAAATACGAGCGTTCTCCGGGCGAGGTATCACGGTCGGTTAGGTTTGAAAAAATTCCCACCCGTGGACACCGCTCGGTCACGTTCTGGAATATTCTCCCGGCAGGATAGAAGACGGCCGAAAGTCACGGAATCCCCCGCGCGCGCGGTCCGCGTGTTCGCGGAAACTTTCCGCGATTTTTATTCCGCAGCGAAAGTTCGCGCCTCGAAAGTTTTCCACGCCCCGGAGACGTCTGCTCCCGCACGGGATCGCCGGAAAATGAGGGGCCATCCCGTGAGCGAACACCGGAGGAAGTCCCATTTGGCAGCGTTAGCCGTTCTACGCCGAAAATTTACTACCCAGAACCTGACAACGGCGAAACGATAATAAATATCGACGCTGCTTCCGCGAGAAATAGAAAATCTTTCGACGCAAGACAAATAATGCATAGAGGTTTTGCTGAGCGTTCTTTGAGCGAAATTAATCTTCCAGTACCATTTCTGTTTTCGGGTGAAGAAACTTCCAAATTCTAATAATCGGACTGCGGAAATTGCATTTCAGAAGAAGATGCGCAGCCAGACAGCAATTATTGGAGAGATCCGCGGCAACAAGGAATAGAACGGGCGAAATACATCGGCGTACGTGGCCGGTAGCAGGGCAATTGCGTTCAATTCTGAGACATTTAACCGGCTCGGTGCCGTGCAGGATTCCGTTCCATCGAAAAGGTTAATCCGGCAGAGGCAGCTTTCCTGTCGGCGGCGGCCACCGTGAACGCAATCAGGACAATTGACCCAAGCGGTCCGCTCGACTGAATAATTGCTTGGCTTCCGGTCTCGCTTTTATCCGGCGTAGTATCAGCCGGCCCCCGACATTAACCAACGATACGTTCGCTCTTGCGAATTCATCGTTACACGATCGCCGGGAGAAAACGTCTCCGAACCTTTGATCTTCTTCGATCTCCTCCAGAACCTGTTCTCCAAGATGAGAAGACCTCCGGAAGACTTCCGGTTGCACCAGGAAGTCAAGAAACGAAAATGAACGTGGTAACGGATGGTGTTAAGTCCTTGTACTACTAATTATATTTTCAGTCATAATACGCGTACATCAAAATCGAACCAGTCTATTGTATTTAATAAATTGTTAAGAGTTAAACCAAAACTCTATCACGGTTCCACGAAAGTGCAAGGCGACTTAACGAATGGTTGCCGGAAACGAGACGGAACATCAGCGAGGAAACAGCGAATAGATTTATTTGCCAGTTAAATGAAAGTTTCGCGACTCCGCGTTTCCTGGTCGCTGAGAGAAATGGCGTCATCTGTCCCCCCAACCAGCTTAAACATTGATTAAACGCCTTCCCACGTTTTTTTCTTTTCCCGATCTCTGAAAACGGATTCGCCCTGGCTGATTAATCGCTTCATTTCCGCCGCGGGACGCAAAGACACCGGTGCCCGAGTCCCCGTGCTCCCGTTACAGCGAAAAAACCGACCGGGACTCGTCCGGATCATTCTGCAGAACCGGTCCACAGCGAATCCGCGCCGTTTTCTGCCGGCACGATCATCGTAACCCTATTCCGGAAGCGGCGCTTGTTACCTATGCTGCTCTAATAAACCCGGTGCACCGGGACGACTTTGACGCCAGAAAAAGACATCAAGGACGGCTCTTGTGGCGCTGGAACTTGCCGACACGTTGCGTCATATCCCTGGAAACCGGCCGCGTACGCGGAACCATTCGGAACCTGTTACGTCTGCTAGCATTATCAGTCTTTGGAACAATGAGTTCGAAGCTTTAGACTGGCGATGAGAATGGTGGCCATTCTGGAGCAATTTTGAACGTCCAAGTGATCTATAGTGTGTGAAACTATGTTTTTGCAACTTTGGATTCCAGTCGCCACTCGAGCGCCAAGAATTAACCTTTCTGGAGTGCCAAACTGCAGCTGCTCGCTGATTGACAACAGGTAATCCCGAGCAGAGTGCAACCTGCGATGCAGGTGACGCAGGACGGGTTCCGGGCAAGTGAAAACCAGAATTCCATAAACAGGTTACGTCGGTCTAATGCCCAAAGGACGAAGGACGAGCACTGTCAGTCTAGTTGAAACCACTCGGCCGGACGTTTGCCAAGGACAAAGAACCGTAGTGACACCGCGGTGGCGCATTAACATGCGCGAGAGCTGCAAGCACGCCGGCCTGGAATAAAGTACCGTTTCCAATCTCGATGATCCGTTACATCCCCCGCGTTCCATCCTCGCGCGAGCTGGAATCTCGTTTCTGACGATTCCGCGGGAACCTATCCGGTCCGAGATTACGGAAGCTATACCCTATACCCTAAACTACACCTTCCTAAAAGCTAAATCCCTTCCATTTACTACGGCGGTTTATTGTTTGGGACCAATCGGTGCCAACTATAGCTATACAAGACAGATCCTTCGAAATATCTTCATCGACGGGGTTCCGAGAGCAGATTGCTCGTGCGAACGCCGCGTTACGTTGATTTAACGACCGGGGGCTCGGTGCTCGCGTCGATTCGCGCCAACGACTTTTCCGGAACAACGTGTAAAATTGAGTGGTCCCCCATTTTTTATTGGACGCGACTGTAAACAGTCGACTGCCTCGCAATCGTCGCACGATCCTCTCTATTTGCCTCGAAACAATTTAAACGGCCCGCGCTGTTTTATACGGGTCTCGTGTTGTTCTTTCTTCGCTTGGAAATGAACCGGGAAGAAAAGCTAGCCTATTAATCTCTATCCCGCGATCTCATGTTACACTCCCAATTATTTTCGATTGAAACGTATTAGATGCAGACGCCTAATTCATTGTAGGTAGTTCCTATCGTGGGGCTTCGTTAAGCTATAGACGCATGAAGATCTACAGTATAATGATTATTATTAGTAGACTGCGGATCTTTATGTAAAATAAAAAATGTTTGCATTGATTGCCAGACACAGAAGCCATATGAAAATTTCATTCTTCTTTTAATTATCTTATTAAGGTGAAACTAATACATTGGTGGCCTCAAATCTTTTTAATACCTCCACTGTTTTAAATTATACGTGTCCATTTTTGTCATAAATGCATAAAATCCGCAGTGTAATTACACTGTCCAACAAATTTCAATTTTTTTTTATGTTCCCTAACTACTGATGGGTCCTTCTTATAGAGTATTTTGCGCTGATTTCGAATCTGTTTTTAATTCTTTTCTTATACGCACAATTTTTGAGGAACATGGCTTTGCAAAAAAAACATATTTTTCAACTTTAAACAAATACTGTGATGTTATTATAAAAGATATTGTATTGTTCTTTGCAGCAAAAGATTCTGTAGACTTTTCCGAATACAGTGGTATCCAAAATTAATACATTATGAATGTTTAAACATGTTTAAACAATCGTTAAAGGCGGAGAGACGCCACTTTCGCACCAATTTTCGAGGATATTTTTCAATTTATCTTAAAAAATAAGGGTCCAGCGGAAAATCGAACTATACCACTCGATAGAGCAGACTTTTATCTTGAGAAGCCACCCTATCAAGTTTGGATCGTCGACGTTTTTTTCGAACCAGAAAGCAAAATATCTTCGCCCGACATGAGTTGCTGCCAGTGGCGCTCGGGACGAGATACAGCGCAGCAACGGGATACGGAGCGGCGAATGACCGTTGTAATGGTGAGCGCCACTGGCGGCAACTCATGTCGGGCGAAGAGATTTTGCTTTCTGGTACGCAAAAAACGTTGACGTTTCAAACTTCAAAGCGGGGTTTCTCAAAATAAAAGTCTCCTCTATCGAGTGGTATTGTTCGATTTTCCGCTGGACCCTTATTTTTTGAGATAAATTGAAAAATATCCTCAAAAATTGGTGCAAAAATGGTGTCTCTCCGCCTTTAGTGATTATTTAAACATGTTTAAACAATCATAATGTATTAATATTGCATATCGCTGTATTCGGGAAAGTCTACAGAATCTTTTGCTATAAAGATCAATTTAATATCTTTTATAAAAACACCACAATATTTGTTTAAAATTGAAAAATTGTGTTTTTTTTCAAAGTCATGTTTCTCAAAAACTGTGCGCATATGAAAAAAATTAAGAACAGATTTGGAATCAGCGCAAAAAACTCTATAAGAAGGACACAACAGTAATTACGGAACAAATTTGATGTTGGACAGTGTTATTAGGCATACCAATGAGACTTGTATTATTTGGCTCTTAAATTAACACTTTTAGTGCCGCGTCTAGCATAGCCCAAACTCCATCGAGCGGGCTCAAACAAATCAAACGGTCTGGAGCGTCAGCGCGCAGGAAAGCTGAAACTTCGGCGCTTTATGGGGTAACAAACCTGACAACGCGAAACGTGGTACGCTCCAGTGGCGATCATTTATCGGAGGACCGCTCGAGCGACGTCGGGTCCCGTTCGCAAAGCGGTAAAGTCGTTTAATCTGTTCCAGGAAAGGTGCATTTTGTTGCGTGCAGCAGAAGAAGAAGTTCTCGAGACGCATCTCCACTTGGCGGTGACAGGCCTCTCGCAGCCATGATCATCGGAACGATCGACACTGCTGTTGGATCGCCGGTGCAGCCTTGCTACCTGTCGATTGCACGCGATTTAATGACGCGTGCATTCGGACAGCCGCGTGCGCCCGACTGTATGCACACGCGTTGCATCTCGAGGTATCAGGTTCAAGATCGAGGCCCCAGCTGTGTTCACCGATGCGTTTGACTTCGGACATTCCTCGACAATTTGCTACGTCCATGTTCTATGGGAATGATTTTGTTCCTAAATTGAAGATTTAGAAGAATGATGATAAATCATTCGGGAGCTGAGTTCGAGAGGGAGGCTGGTCGTACAGAGTCAGTGGGCTGAAGTTTCTGCGGTTTATGGTAATTCACTTTTGCTTCGGCTGGGAAACTCAATTTTACAGCGAAATTGAGTGGAGTTAACCGCAGCGGTGTTTGCTGGCGTCGGGAACGTCAATATTGTTGTACTAATGCAGTTTTTGGCGCATATGGCGCAGCTAAGTGTTTGCGGTGGAAAGGATAGAGGTTGGAAGAATTTCGCCAACTAGAAGTCTCACGGTAAGAAATAAAAAGGTTATTAAGTTATTTTGCCATGTTATAAACTGCATCCCACGCCGAGATTTTTGCGAAGAGCAAGTGCAAGCGGCAGTTACGTCGCAGTTAACGGAGGCAAACACGTTCGTTGGTAACGACAGTTAAACACACGGTTACAGGTGGTTCACCGGAGACTCGGGAACAGTCGCAGGACGACTGTCCACTTTCACTGGCGCCTCTAATTGCGGGCTAATTTCCCGTGTGACGACGAGGAAGATTGAAATTCGAAGATGCTCTCATCTCAGTCATGGAGGCGTTTATCTCGAAGGCCGTTCCGCTAGGAACAGAAACGCAAGGAAACAGGAGAAAGTTAGAGGCGAGGTTTCGGCTAGCCGGTTCCAGATAAAAGAATTTCAAAGCCGGCGTGTTTCGACCTGGCCCTCGTAACGAGGCCCCACGGTAAACAGGTTCGAGAATCGATCCTCGAGGGTCGTCGACCTTTGTCGAGCCGAAAACATTTCAAATTCTTGGCGCGCTACTTGCGCCGCGCCGGTGTGTGTCTCTCTGGTTCATTGCCACGGAGCCAAGTGCGCGTGCCTCGATGCGATTTGCAAACAAAACGTCCCTCGTCATGCGTCCGGATTTATCTATTATGCATGAACAAGCAAATTTGCTTTGAAGCGATCTCCAACGGAACGAGTTCTTCGCTTTTCCAGCCACGGTGTATCTGTTGAGAGAGGGAGCGCGCGAGAGAGATCGATGGAGATTCTATACGTCACTGATGAAATCCGCACGCTGCCAGGTTGCCGATGAATTTAGCAACCCCGGCGAGATACAACCGGGCTGCATAGGTATTCGAATTTGCATACAAAACGATCGAGGATTGCGCAGCAAGCAACCAAGATCGGCCTTTCTTCGATGACGGACCAGCTTCGTGGCTTTTGGACCGAATTTGCTTCCGAATCGATACAAGTAGATTGTCATATTGTTGCTTGTTTGATTGTTAGGCGATCTGATTGTGTCAAGTTTGAGGTTGTCCCGGGTTTCTACTAGCTGAAGCTGTTTCAGAGCTGTTTTACTTGCTAAATTGCAATTTTGATGCATACATATATGTCGGATTACTTAGACTTTTAGACCAACACAAGCATTCCATTATCTCGCTGTTTTTTCTTCTTTTTGGGATGAGGAAATGCATTTACATCAAAATTGGGTTAGTTGAAATTCCGTCCCAGCTGTTTTAGCGCAATTTTTTGCTAAATTGGAATTTGGTAGCGAATATTTTGGACTTACTCGACTTCCAGACGAACAGGACCGGATTCTCTTCGTGTACCTTTTTTGGTGTTAAGCGATCTGGTTGCGTAATAATGGAGCTAATTTAAATTCTGGACTAAATGAGCGTGAGAGACCGGTTGCGTAGCTTTAGGGCCACTTTGACGTTCAGAACAACAGGACTGGAGTGTTTTGCTGCAATTTTTTGATGGTTTGTCGACCTGGTTGCGCTCCGTTTTACGACACTGTGAATTGTTTGCTAATTGATTCTAATTTTGTTGGTGACATTATGAAATCGACCTACACAGCTAAGTGGTGCCGTACATGTTTATAATAAATCGGCTGATTGAATGAATCGTCCGTTTCCCGACATCAGCTGCAATATTACATAGGCGAATGAGAATTCCCCGGAACTCCAGGACAATTACTCACGGGTCCGTTTTTAATTACAGACAGGCCGGCACGTTAGACACAGTGGCAGCACAATTTATCACAATCAAGAAAACTCACAGTTCAACGGTCCCGGTGTTCGAAGCGTCTGCAACGTTGGCAGATCCATTCACGCGGTCCGCGGCAACTACAAATTGCACGCGTGTCGCGCGGTGGTTGAGAGGGACGTGAGGTGCAGGGGAGGTGTGCATCGCTTGTTGGATGCGCAAGAAGCCCCAGACACAGAGCTCCTATCTTTCGTTTGTAAAACTTCACGCTTCCGTACATTGGTCGAGCATGATTTACCGAGCCAGACTCTTTGATGTTGAGCGTCGCCGCGCGCTGCCGCTGCCGCCCCCGCAGACGTCAGCGAGCGTTGCCTTCCTCCTTTCGTCGCGAGCGTAAAAGTCGGAAAGCCAGACCTTGTCGAAGCATTCCACAAAGGTGACGCGATGCTTGCCGGGCCGGGCCGAGCCACCCAAGGAAACGAACTCGATTGACGCGCTGTATTGTTTCGAATCGCGGACCTGCCTCGATGCACTTTCCGCTTCTGAAACACTTTCGCCGACTGGAAAAGCGCGATGAAATCACCACGCGCGAAAACCATACTCCGATCCAGGAAGAAGATTTAGGCGTACTTAGAAATTTATTATATAAAATACACTGCTGAAAATATAAAATACCCTGGCCGAAAATATTCGAACGAAATTTCGAATTATTACGTAGTCACCTAAATTCGATAATGAAAATTAGAATAGGGAGATGTATTGTTAAGGTGGAGTGCGGTAAGTGCGTCAATGGGGTAAGTGCGTTAATTGGTTATTTTTATTATAATATGAACGAAATTTCTCTAGTTTGTATTTATTAATGTAGTATAAGTTAGTATAAACTATTCTACATAGATTTCGCCCAAGAATAAAGGTTTTTTCCTCGCTTAAATCAACCAATGCCAGACAGTCACGTGCGAGGTACACGTACAACTTTGAGGTTACCCTAAACGTGCAATAGTTTACAAGTTATTCATATATTCTATGTTGTTATTTTAGGTAAGTACAACAGATATTGATGTAGGTTTACATTAAATAAACCGTTTTTATAGTATTTTTTAAAATTTATTGAGAAAAACACTAAGATGCTCTTGCCCCGTAAATATGACTACACGGGGCAAGTGCGTACTATCACGGTGGGGTAAGTGCGTACTGTATGGGTAAGTATAAAACTAAACAATATGTTTAATGCAATAAAAAGAATTTTGTAGCAGGCTTCATAATAATTCTTTTCTTGCTCCGTAGCACTTGAAACAAGGTTCGAAAGTATTTTTAAACATTGTTTTAATATCACTATATCCCGTTTCATATTTCAGCATAAAAGTACATGTTTGCTTAAAAATGGATAACTATAAAACTAAACAATGTAATTTAATGCAATAAGAAGCATTTTAAAGTAGGTTTGTTAATAATTTTTTTCTTGCCCTGTAGCACTTGAAACAAGATTCGAAAGCATTTTTAACTCTCACAGACGGACTTGCCTCATTTTCGGGGCAAGTGCGTCCCAATTGACACTTCGTACAATATCCTATCAGAATGATTATTTTCTAGCAAAATTAGACTACTACATAATACTAATTCATCAGTAATAACTGTGACAAGAGTTTGATACCAACAGCGTTAAGTTTTTACATACCAGACTGAAAATATATCAGTTTAAAGTCCAACTTTGCAAAAACTAGTGCGTACTTACCCCACTGCACCTTATTTGATTCATTTGTCATTTACTAATTCATATGAGGGCCCTGGGCGCGGATTTGGCATGCACCAGGTATTAACGTATTAAATTCGACATCGAGATTTGCAAGGATTTGCATCGAATTAACTTTTATGCAAATTGAAGCGTCGGCGGCGCGGGTCCATATTGTATTTGCGGTATACATGAATTAGGATTAATCCTGACCATCTCAAGGCGTCGTAAATATTCATGCTCGGCGAAAGATGCTCTAGGAAACAGGTATGTTATACATATATACCAGAGATACATCGATCGACGCGTATCCGGTTCCTCTTGTCACGACAATAAATCCCGATGCGGCGGGACAAAACAAATTATGTATTGTTGGATGGACGAGCCGTACGCGCCTAAGAGCCTTAAGGATGTTCTGGAGGTACAATGGGAGACAAAAGTACAAGAATTTCGAAGTCCATGAGTATATTTTTTGGAGTTTCTAGTTGCGTTTTTTCTAGGTTTAAATAGGGTTTGAAGTGGAATTTTATGAATTCTCCATAAGAAGACGTGTTAAAATGTGCAAACTTTAAGTTGCTATAATTCTTAAACGGTACAGTGAATCGATCCCAAACTTTGATAATTGCGTTAATTTAATAAGAATTGGACCGTTTATTTTGAAAGTGGTGTAAGTCCATTTTCTCTTGTTTTTTTAATTTTTTAAAAAATTTTATTTACATTAAATTAAGCATAAATTACGTAATATCTCATTTTTTTTGAAAAATGGACTTGCACCACTTTCAAAATAAACGGTCCAATTATATCTTGTGAAATTTTAAAAAATTTTGTTGCGTTTTTATGTACCTCCAGAACATCCTTAAGGCGTTCATTGGAGGGTTTCTTCGAAATTTTTTACACTAACAATGAGTTATAATAGGTACAGTTTATTATCTGATAGAAATCTCAAAATGGTAAAAATTGACTTTCTACTCTAAGCAATTTCTCTTGTTGTTAGTTTCTCAAAGTTTCCCTTTTCTTTGAAGTTGAGGATGAAGTGAGACTTCAAAGGCTGAAATGTATGGATCTGTCCTTTGACAATGATTGGCTCTCAGTTGTTCAACTATGATTTTGTTACGTACCCACTCTCGCAAGCTAGAAAATCGTCGCGTTTACATAGTCGGCGATATCCACTCTTGAGAAACACTCTCGAGAACAATTCTGTACAGTTCCGCACTCAAGTGGACACGCACCTTCACTCGCAGCAACGAAGGGACAAGATGGAGTGGAATTGTTCGCAGAAGCAAATACAGGGTGTCGAAAAAGTTCCCTGAGCTCTCTGTCTACTGGGTCAATGGCCCACTTTAAACGCTGACTCACTCGGTGCAAGCTGCACGTAACAACGCCGAGAGACCGTGGACATCGTCGCAGTTTGAGAAACTTGGATTAATGGAGAATTACATGTTGCTGGCTTTGTCGAGTCATTCCTGGTAACTATTCTGAACAACTCTGATAAGCAATCGATGATTCATCAATTGCTAGACTAGAAAGACTTCTTTGCAACGTTTGCTGGTTAACGGTAATGATTCGCAATTTTATGGAGAATTACTTCCAGTTGAATTTTAGGCTTGACGATGAAGCAGGCTGGCCAGAAAAATTATTGAGAGAAATCGCAAGAAATCTTCAATTCTAAAGATGCTGAAATTACTGTAGTGTTGAAAGAAAACGTAGGAGTTGATATTCGCCAGAATAAATACTAAGCTAAGCAAGAAAGTGGATAATCATCCAGCGGTCTTAATAAAGTATATAAATTGGTGGTTACTGGCCGAAGCTGGAGAAAGCAGACTCCTAAAAATAATTATAGCACTAGGCGCCGTGGGTTCATAGAAAGAGCAGTGTCCTCTTTGTGATGGCGGCCAGTCTGCCGGTCAATTGTGGGCATTAAGGTCTCCGAAGGGCATGCTCGTCTGGGAAGTCGGAGCACTGGGAGCCGTGAGAGGCTCGTGGAAAGAGAGGAACTGTTTCGAGAGAGTCTGGGGACGCCGGCTCCTGGCATCCAGGCTGATTTAACCAAGGAGATAGCGCGGTTTCTCGCGAACGAACTGCCTCGCTCGGAAACTTATTAGCCATTTCAGATCCGCCGCGAGAGATCCCGTGATCTTCGCCGGTCCGCGGATTTATCGTGTCTCTCTTCCACAAGCACCGAAGGATCAACGGTGATTTATTTCGCCGAATCCCACCGGCGAAAAAAGCCCGGATTCTTATTAAAACGGGGTTTATCCGCGGGCGGCAATACCATCGATCACTCCCCAGGGCCCATTATGCCGGAATTATCCGCGGGTTTATTCTCCGATTGAATATCGGAATCGGTAACCTGATTATTTTATAATCAAATACTGAAATCGACGCTCAACCAGGATTATAATTAAATATTGAAACCGTCATTGTGGGGTATAATGCCCGGGTTGCGGTCGTTGGAATAACTTCGTAAGCTCGCTTTTTCCGCAAACGAAGGGAACGGGATCCCATAAATATCGGAATTTCGGTTTGTCGAGGTTTCATTCGTCCCTGTACTTTTTCCGTGTTCACTTCATTCTGATTCTAGATGATCGTACAGTCGTAAACTATATTATTACTGTTACATATCTTTATTACACACACCGTTAACTCAGAAATGAAGAGCAAGAACATCCGAATCCAGGGAGCAGCTGAAACCTGTTTTTAACTTAACCTCGAAACGCACAAACGCTTCTTATTCAGTTCCACGATGCCAAAAATTCACAAAATAATTTCAATTATATAGCTTTCTATTCGAATTCGTTTGATATATGTATAATTGGATAAACAAAAGATCGTCTTTTCGAGTGAACGAACGAATTCGCCAGTTTCGGCGACAAAATAGCCTCCAGGTCAAACTCGCTTTTGTTGAATGAAACCACGAAACCTTGGCACACTTGAGTGCTCATTTAATAGCAGCATTAAATACCAATCTCCCAAGTCCACCAATCGATCCGTTTGCACGAGCCTGAAAAGACGGCGGATAATGTAGGCCCTCGGACAAAGGGTGCACAGATTTTCCCGTTTTTCCATCGAGCGTCCACAATATCGAAAGAACAGCCGCGAAACGGGATTACAGGCAAACGAGCAATTCGTACCGACGATCAATTTGCCTTTCATTTGTCCGAACCCGGGCCCCGAATGAAATTCAAACGCGCAAACGAGCGGAATTTTCGACGCGAGCTGATGAATCAGCCGTCGATTAATTACGGATACGTTGCACGTTTTTAGTTAAAATCTAGACGACGAAACAGACGGATCTACGGGAAATGGTTAACATACTTTTCTTTCATAACGCAAAACATCCATTAATTTCACAAATCTTCACTGTTTAACAGCAGTTATTAAATTTTACTGTCTTCTCCAGTTTGGTTATTTTAAATCGGCATTCTAAGCGTGCAAGTCAATGTGTCATCTTCCAGCGGCATCACTAAAGTTTAATTTGCAATAAGCAAGGCCGTATTACTGTTCACTTGGCAGGATTTATGGGGTGCATTCAACAGGCTATGGGACAGTTAAAAAGGGGGGAAATTGAACGATTTCCAACGGTGTCTCGAAGGAAGGATTGTCCCGGCGCGGCGGCAGGACGTTGTGTACAGGACGTTTCATGGATTACAGTCGTTTGGGTCGCTATCTGTGACAGTGCAAATTTATGCGCGACTCCAGGCGACGGAACGAGCGAGGCGACAGTTTCGCGGATTGCCAGCGGCCTTTGTTGGCTCTCAGACTTTCAGCGAGCACGCGGAGAGCCGCGTAAACGAGCGACCACGATCATTCTGCAGCTGGCTCGTTTCAAGGAAAACGTTGGCACCGGGGCCACCGTTGCGATACACGATGCTCAAGCCAGATAAGTAGGCGGGGGGAAGAAGCGCGTAAGAGGATTCCGCGACTGGAATTCGCGTGGCGAAGGACCCACGCTGTTCAGTTTGACTTTCGTTAGTTACCGCGGGGAACTGCTGCCATCAAAAGAAACGAAACCCGTAATTGGGAATCCAGTATCGGACATTCTTTTCAGTCGGGGCAATTAGAGCTCGGCACAGAAGATGCTAGACTGCGGTTCTTTAATGTTGAACAGTGATAGATGCAACCTTTTAAGGTAAATGCGATTCAAAATCTACGCATTTGTTCTTTATAACGATGGCCTATGAGAATTTATTTTTATGAAAATTTACAGATATTTGCACATGTCTGGACCAGACTTGTACATTTTTTTATATCGTTAGCATTAAAATTACAGTGGAGTGGGGTTAAGTGTGCACTAATTTTTGCAAAGTTGGACTTTAAACTGATGTATTTTCAGTCTGGTATGTAAAAACTTAACTCTGTTGGTATCAAACTCTTGCCACAGTTATTACTGATGAATTAGTATTCTGTAGGATTCAAATTTTGCTAGAAAATTATCATTTTGATAGGATATTGTACAAAGTGTCAACTAGGACGCAGTTGCCCCGAAAATGGGGCAAGTCCGTCTCTGAGAGTTAAAAATGCTTTCAAACCTTGTTTCAAGTGCTACGGGGCAAGAAAAGAATGATTAACAAGCCTGCTATAAAATGCTTCTTATTGCATTAAATTATATTGTTTAGTTTTATAGTTATTCATTTTTAAACAAACATGTACTTTTATGCTGAAATATAAAAGGGGATACAGTGATATAAAACAAAGTTTTACTTTTTTCTTACGTAGTTGCGAACTATGTTATGGCTAAAAGAAAGTAAAAAAAAACAAATTATCTACTTACATACATATACTTATTGACATATTGAACATGAACTGTCTAGTACGCATTTACCCCACCGTGTTAGTACGCACTTGCCCCGTGTAGTAATATTTAATAAATTTTAAAAAATACAATAAAAACGGTTTATTTAATGTAAACCTACATCAATATTTGTTATACTTACCGAAAATAACAACACAAAATATATAAATAACTTGTGAACTATTGCACGTTCAGGATAACCTCAAAATTGTACGAGTACCTCGCACGTGACTGTTTGGCATTGGTTGACTTAAGCGTGGAAAACACCTTTATTTTTAGGCGACATCTATGTCGAATTTTTCATACTAACTTATACTACATTAATAAATACAAGCTAGAAAAATTTCGTTCATATTATAATAAAAATAACCAATTAACGGACTTGCTCCGTTTACGCACTCACCCTACTGCACTTTGTGGAAATCATTCACCCAGAAAAAGGCTTGATCAAAAATATTAATTACAGGTGGTTACCGTTCCTCGTCCTGTTGGGATGGTAGAATTTCGGAATGTTTTGAAACTTTACATGCTTATATTCATACAATCGATGTACAAAGTATTCTTACACCTTTTAAAAAGGAATAAATTTTCCAAAATTGGACTCAGCAGCTTGAGATTTTTTGAGACGTTAGAAGGGTTAGTTTACTAACTAATGTGTAAATAATTTTATTTGTAATTGTTATTGGTCGCAATTACAAAGGGAACAGTAAAGACTACGATTTAAAATTTTTTATCTGTGCCCGTAATGAAAATTGAAAACATGTATTTTGTAAATCTAAGTAAGTTCGTTTTTTTAATGTGTACGAATACTTTGTACACTGACTGTACATATTTACGCAAGATTGTTCCATTTTTGTACTTTACATACGCTGCTTAATAAAGTCTCTCGTTCTTCAAGTAACAAAGAATTCCTAAAAATGCTCTGGAATGCATCGACCATTTTCGCCAAACAATGGAAGGGACCCGCAATATATTCGGTAACAAAGGAGTTTCCCTGCTCCAGCGATATCTAAGTCTGTTCTCGTAGCTAGGAACACGTAGCAAGTACGGTGTTCGAGGACAAAGCGGAGCATTTCGCGGACCGAAACGGCAGCGGCGGGTCCGATAAACGCAGCTCGTCGTGAAGTTGCGATAGCAGATAAAACACGGGCGGAGGGTCGGTCGTTTGAAAAATTGATTCCGCTGCGAAAACGAGACGGCTAGAAACGGGCAGCCGGGACCGGGCCGGAAAAAGCAATAACATAATTGTGCCGGCGTGGCGCGGCGCTCCCTGCGCGAAAAGTACAATCGCAATTTCTCACGCGTCCCTCCGGCCCGCGTAATTATTTTCTCGATTAGCGCGGGGCTCGGCTGTTTTCGCTGGTAATTGCGGGGAATACCTGTCCAATCGGCTCGCGAAATCCTCGGACTATCCCCACCCGAAACAACAATTAGGCAACGAAACGGTGGGGCTCGGAATTTATTGGGCGAATCACGTCGTCAACGAACGTCGCGACGAGACGCCTTCATTTGATCTAATGACATCGCTTTCTAATTACGACAGTTCGACACGGTCGACGTGTTTACCATTAAAGCTGCAACGAGAATAATGTAATTATTGCGCGAAATTCGCCCCGGCGCGGCGGCATGGGAGCTGTTAGTATAATAACTCGGACAGGAGGGACTCCCGTGGTTCTCGATTCTGCGCGGTAAGTAATCGCAATTAATTGAATTAATTGAATTAATTCATTCTATCAGCCCTGGCTGATGGAAACGAGCGGAAACTGTCTTACTCGGACGCTGTTTGTCTACAATACTTGTTCAAGGATATTTTAATTATGTCGCGCGGATATTGTATTGGACCGTTGTGATGATTAAACGTATGAACGGTTGCATTGCGAAGAAAATTGTTCGTGCATCAATGGGCTCAATATGAAATGGCAATAAACGCGAACGAGTTTCAGGGAATTAAATAATGTGTACAAATGCTTGCTGCATAAAGTTGATTGAAATGAGAATTGTAATATAAATGCGGGAATAATATCTTTCTTTGAAGAGTAATAACGGTGATGGAGTTAGTAATCCTCTCGGAGTATTTCGTTTTTTGCCAATTTAAGTTTCAACTGCCCCTTATTAGTCCTGGTAAAAATTCCACGGTAATTATAAAACCCGAGTGAAAACAGATTCCACTAAGCTGTAATTTCTGACCGAGAGAATTAAGAAACAATTTCTTTAATCCTCTTCTACGGTCACTATGGTGTGGTCTATACTTTTTAGAGGTCTGTAGCCGGTTTCCAAATTTCTTTTCTCTCTTAATAGATTTCTCTCATAAATTGAAAATGATACCTTCTGATAGTTCAGATAACTCCGCAGTCGCCGAAGCATGCACACGATTATCACAGAGCTAGAAGATTTGTGACAACCGGGAAATGAGATTTGTACGGTTAATGCTGTTTCCCGGCTCGGTTTTTGCATACAAAGAAGCAATTATAGTGTGAAAGGAGGGCAGTAGGAGTGAAAAAGACAGAGGGGGGAGATATAATTATTCGTCGAGGGGATTACAGTGAGATGGAGGGTGACCTTGTCATGGAACGGAAGGAGTTTTAAATAATTTGTAGAAACAAAGGGCCACGGCCGGGACGTGCTCTAATATTGCTTAAAGCTGCGAGCATAAATCCTCGTTAAAACGAAATTACACTTGAGGGTGCTACACCGAAAGTCTCATGAACGTCCTGCGACCACTGGGGTCCTCTCTCCCTCCCTTCATCCTCGTAAATTACCAGTCGGCCTCGTAAAAAATATTTATCGAAATCTACCGCGTGTACACAGGCCGCACATCGGCGCGACCTCACTTTACTGCCGCTAAAGAGTCGCGTGAAAAATTGCCGCCGTTTATCAGGTGTATCGCATGCCGAGTTACACGGGCCTGAACGTTCGCAGTGGCCGATAATTTTATTTATTGTACTTTGCGCTAGCTTCCGACGCTGCCATCGATCGGAAGCAATCTTTATTAACCGTTTTGCCAGTCTAGACTCTAGACCATTATTTCTTCCTTAAAAAGTTCGCTGCAATTGCTGATCAATATGCGATTTTCTGCTGGTCCCGTTAGGAACACACAGATAAATAAAACAGGATCAGGAACAATCCTTGACAATTTTTCCAGGAAAGTTTCCAAGACTCATCGAGAGTTGAGAAAGAGTGAAATCGCCGGACAAATTGCCACGAGAAATAGGTTGGCTCTGAGGATCAGGGATCGAGGATCGACAGGAGGTCGTCGTCTCAGGTTGATCCGGCTACAGGCGGCAGAGGGAAGTCGTTTCTTTTTCAACGTGGTAATTGCCGGTGTCTCCCGGGATCCCACTATTTTCTCTGACGCCTGTCTAACAGTAATGCACGCGTTAGAAACCGTTGTTAAACCGTTTACAGTTTTCCGTAACCGGCAATTTCAGTCACGTATCTTGATTGCGCGACGCTCTCGACGTTGAATCTGGCCGCGACAAAATAGGTGCTTCAACGTTTCCACCATGGACAAGTTTAATTTAACTTTTCACGTTACGTCTGTGGATCTAAGACGACATGCTTCTCTGTGACTCACCTGCTTCCCATTCGAAGAAATTCCGACTTGAACAATCAACGGAGAAGACTAAAACAAACCGAGTTCCCACGAGCCACAAAATCGTAGATAACCATAGACATTAGGAGAATTTGTGGAGCTCTGTTCTGTTTCTTGACGGATCTCGTACTTCCAGAGTAACTACGTTTAAATTATGCGGACTCCGGTTTGATCGAGCTCCTGTTGAAATTGCGAATAGTTTGAACCTCGGGGCCCTCTAGGAAAGAAAAATAACCTGATTCAAAATAGGTTCGTGCCTACTCTAGCTCATCAAACAGCTATCGAGGCATCAGCACTCAATCTCTTCAACCTATTAAATTAGTTCTAGCGCTTTCGAGAGAGTAACTCATCATATTTTTTAACTTCTTCTGGATTGACGAGATCTATAACAACAAAAAGTCCCCAGCTTCCAAATAGGCTCGCGTCCATCCCCGGTCACCGAACAACTACCGATGCACCGACATTCACTCTCTTCGACCTTCTAAAGCGATCGAGCGGCACAGCCGCTGCCGCCTCTTACATAAACCTGTTAAATCGTCCGCCTCCGAGTTTCCGAAGCTGAGCGTGGTTGGTACCATGCGGAAACTTGAGCAACCGGTGTGATTTTTGCTGTCGCGATTACGAGGCGTACCCCGAAGCTGAACGGTCACAACCTCGTCGCGGGATTATGCAACTGTTATCCGGGGACCGAGAGGCGCGGGCAATCAACCGCGAAAGTATCGCAAATCAGCAGGCCTGCGCCGGAACGTTTTCGTTCCGACGGCTTTGATCGCAGATGAACCTGTCTAAACGTCTCCATAGCTTCAAAAATTCAATATACTCCTTAAAATAAATTCCCAGAAAATCGCTGATTTTCAACAATTTACATCGAGCACTTCTCATGGGAACATCTCCATAATTTTAACAATTATTTCTGTATATATGTAGTGATGTCGAATTGTTAATTTGGATTTAGAATACAATATCTAGCCTGTCCAAATTCCAAAAATTATTTCCGAATAGAGGCTTAAGCAACGCAATCTCGCGACGATTTTCGATTTGCGCCTCGGCACGGAGAAAAATCGCGCGTGAAATTGAAAGAACCATTTCGCTGAGAGCATACCGGGTTCTCCGGGACGCATTCATCGTCGCGGGATGCGGCGTCGTCATTTCCGTGGTTCTTGTTCGGTGGAGTCAATGTTAATCTCCTCAGGGATTAAGAGAAGCGCGAGCGGTGTCTCTGTCTCCGGGGACGCGTTAATCGCGCCGCAAAGACAAACATGAATTCCTGTTCTGCGATCTTTCAGCGGGCTCCGCGTGACAGAAGAAGAACGGGAAACGGAGATGGATCGCGAGAGAGACAGAGAGAGAGAGAGAGAGAGCATCTTCATCCCTTAAGAGGGCACGGAATTAGAGATCTCCTCCGCGCCAATCAAACTTTCAGCAGGGTCGGGAACTGTATCAAGCCGAGAACTACGTGAAATCGAGGCGGCACCCGGCCTGTTTCCTGCTATGCAAATGAATCCATCCAATCGCGCGAAATGTCAGTCAATTACGCGCCGAAGGTCGCCGCGTTCCGGAGACCCTGGTTCGTGAAGCGCGTATAGTTCTGCTGTGGTGTAGTCCATCGACATATCGAACGTTTCTCACGATCACGCAAAATCTAGATCTTATCATGCCCTCGTGATGAAACGTGCACGTCTATGTTTCTACGCCCTCGTAGTACGATTTTTAGAGTCAGAAAAAAGGAGTACATATCAAAATTAACATTGCTCGTTTAGACTTACACTGTAATTAATCTGGACAGTGTTCTTTCTCGGAATGTCCTTTCCCGAAGTATCATCTGTCATGCTCCATTGTACACTCTCAAAATCCTCGGTACCAATTGAGATACAATCTCCTCACTTTCGGTCGTTCATAATCCTGCTCAGTTCACCATTCCGACGCATTTTTTAGCAAAACCAGCATAAAACTGGAAGAACTCGCAGCTTTTTGACTCGGAAGAAACATTATCATCCCGGGAACACCTGTCGCAATGATTCTCCGCTTGAACGCACCGCGCGAGGTCCATTTAACGCGATTTCCGACGAATTTCGTCGGTCACGTTTTTGCGACGTAGGAAATTACTCCGCGAGAGGAGAGAAGCGGCGTGTAAAATTCATTTTATGCAAAGGTTGGAAACAAGGTGAGACAGCCACGCTCGATTTGTACTGGTTCCCGAGTCAGCGAGCCAGAGACCGAGCCTGCTATCGTGTTATACCTTTACCGGTCCTAAACGAGGTCGACCAGCTCCGACCGTAACCACACCTCCTTTTACTAGAGCCGAGAGACTCCGGTGTGCTCGCGTCCCCTTCTCGTCCGTGCATGAGTCTCTCTCCCTCTGTCTGTGTGTTCATACCTGCATATGTGGATCTATGTATGTGTCTGTTTATCCCGAGACAACGCGAGATTCGACGGTAGATACCGTGGGGCGACCGACAAAAGCATCCTCGACGCCAGAATTTCAGCTGGACGTTCAACGAAAAGCAAACGATGGACCCCCGAGCGGCGGCGGACCCACCTTCTGATTTACATAACACGAACGCTGCCTGCCGTGCGGTTAGATCCGTGATACGATTCCCTGTGGACGTATATACTTGCTCCTTTACGCCTCGCTACGTTTTAATCGACCCTCGCGCCCGGCAAGATTGTAATATGAAGATATTGACGCTTAATGGGCTGCGAATTTTGTGGGACCGCAATCCCCGTTTACAAATGATCCTGGTTCCGGTTTGTTTTCAAAACTGACCAGCGCATTTCGAGGTTGATTCTTCGGTAGAGTTCGATGTATTTATTTTTTTTTCGTGGTTTATCGGTGATCGTTTCGCTTTAGACGCTCGTGCTGCGTTTTTAATGCCGACGTCTTTCACTTTGAGAGCTAGAATGCGCGAAGCCAGCGCACGTAGGTGATGCGTGCAACTTTCCCTCGTAACCCTACGATCTTACGTGTCGGGCACGGGGCCCGTTCCACGCCTTGGCCACCGTTATAAGGCAATCAACGCCAGAAAACGAACGAATCGACGGCTCTTCGCGGCCGACAAAAACCCCACGTTACGGAGAACGAAAGCAGATCCGCTCGGGATAAAAAGTGAAACGGGACTCCTCCGTCGGCGCTTCTAACGAGGATCGAATCGACGATGACCGCTCGTGAATCTTGTTCTAACGACACAGTGCTGTACGAACACTTTGCAACTCTAGCTTTCTGTGAGAGACTGTAATTAATTGGATCGAGAACCGCTAGATGAGCAACGGAAATTTCATTCCACACTCATCTGCTAATTTCGCATATTTTCAGTTTCGAGCAGGTCCGCAGCCACGGTTTCTTTTTAAGCAAGTTAAATGATTTTATTTTTTCATCCTGCATAGTCCGTTTATTTTATAAATGGGCACATCATCATCCTTTATTCCTCTCGGAACCATCGTAGACTCCGAACGCTTCTGATAAACGTCAGTCCAGGTGTGTCGAGTGTCTCGAATTTAATTACACGCTGCTTGAGCAAGCATTGTGTCTCATCGATGACTGATCACACATGCGAACTTCTCGTACAGTTTTCGAACAAGCCTGAATCGCTCGTCGATAACGACGCGTTCGCTCGACGATTCTACGGGATCCGACGCGTTGGGAAAGCGGTTCTTTCACTGGCGAGCTTTCAAAGCATTACCTCGGGGAATATGAGCCGTTGCAAATAAAGAAACTTTCGTGCCGCGCCTCGTAAAATTGTGAAACGCGCGCTCCGACCGACACTTTTATTTCTACGCGCCGCGCGTTCCTCAAGAACGCGAGGGACGCTCTCGATGCGTTTACTGCACAGGCCGCCTCAGTGTGTACACGATGATCTCTTATGAACTGTCTAACATGATCGTTCATAAAATTTTGTAGGCGAAACAGAAGACCGGGAAGGCATCTGTCGTGAGTATGGGGAGCTGTGTTCTCCGTCGCGTACATAAAACGGCCTCGAAGATCGGAGCTGCTTCGGAACGAGCATAGCGGTTTTCTCGATTTTAAAGGCCATCTCCAGGAACAAATTGTATCGCCACAAAATTAAATAAGATTTGTTGTATTTAATATCCTACATTTAATACACGAAATTTTCTGTATAAAAATCAGCGGTCTTTAAATTGTTTCAATTGGGTGCAGATTTAGAAATATAAAAGAGTGGTTTCTGGATTTGTTCTTGAATGTGCGGAGGAGTTAGAAAAGTCAACAATGGTCCCAAAACGTGACCCAGCATCGCAGGAACGAGATGAGAACGCGGCGGCCGCGAAACAAAGCGCAGACACAAGAATAAAAGACAATGAGGCGGCCGATCCGCACAATAGATTTTTATTTCCCTTCCCGTGGCTTCGAAACGACCGCGTGTCTGGATCCAATCGCGGAGACACCGGCGAAAGAAGCGTTTCTCAGACTGCATGCGTCCCGGATGACTCGAGTGCACTTTAAACCGGGAACTCTTAAGTGGGACTCGAGAGATCTCTCCTTCTTCTGGCTTGAAAGTAGTCGAAATATTAATTTCTTCAAGAAACGTACCCTCAAACATCATACTTACGACGAACATCCTCTAAAAACAAAATCTAACCGACACCAGGGGAACACTACTTCTAAACGAATTTCTTTAAGCGGAACACAAAAGAACTTCGGAAAGTTTTAATTAAACCGAGCGTACTCTTCTCGACTTCCTAAGCGTGGGGATTGTAATCTCGATCTTGCAGAGAAAGAAAACAGCATTTCGTTCTTTGAACTTTTAGGGAGGATATTTTAGTATGGAAATCACTGCTGGCATTCGTGCTTGAAATATCGATGATCGAGGCATGAATAATCCAGTATTTTACTGGTGATGTTGCGCACAGTGTAGCTATTCAACATATTAAACTAGGTGCTACTATTGCGTCCGACTTCGATAGTTCCTCCAACAGTGCCATAACTCGATGCACTCTTCCGCAAAACAAAGTAATAAATACACGTGTGAACGTCTCACCAAAGTGGAAAAACACCATCGGATACATTGTGTTTCTCAATTCCAGCGTTAATACGAGTATAAACCAAGGCAGCAAGAAGCGAGTTACGTTTTACGTTCAACAGTATCGGCAGAAAAAAGAGGCACGTTCGTTGATAAAGGCAGGGAGTATAGTGCTCGATGTCAGCCGTAAAAGTCGCGTTTACAACGCGACGACGCTGAAACGTCAGCAGTTCCATGCGTCGAATGCAGAGTCCGGAGGCGAAAGTCGGGCCAGATCGTACGGAATTAATTATTGCCCCACTGCGATAATCGCATAGTGGTTCGTCTATTTCCTTTATCTCGCGCCAGCAACGTTCACTTGCGATACCCTAACCAAAGTCGGAGACACGCGCGTCATTTATCTGCACGGCTGCGGCCATTCTTCTCGGCCGACTCTCTCTCACGCCTACCACCGATGACGGGGACACTATTTCCGTCATTCATGCCACTTTTATTCAAAAGCGGGCCTTGATCTTTCGGATCCGCTCGTCACCGTTTTTCTTCGCGATACGATGCGGTTCCCGAAAACCGAACGCGATTCTGCTAACGAAAATTATGTGGGGAAGTCTTGAATTTAGAAATTGGCGAAGCCTTATACCGTTCTAATTCAGGATAATTAATCAGCTGTTGCTAACGAGAAATTTCCGAAAAATCGATTCTGTTCCACTTTCTGATGCCTCATGAGCGTGCAAACGTGCACCCATCAAATCCCAGTTAACATTTACCAGAATACCGCAAGCACAAACATTTTTTCTGTCTATTTTACCCGAGAACCTAATGCCTGGAACTAAATAATGATTAATTTGCTAAGATACCAAACACGCCTAACCAACTTACCGTGCCTAACAGTGAATAGACAGTAGAATAGAGATTCTGATCAATTTTAATGAATTTTCTAGAGGTTTCAACACACCGAGTCCACATGCTGAACATTCTGGTTTTCTTTTTTAAGAATTGGGTTGTGAAGTTGTTCAGGAACTTACTATTCAATGCATTCGCAACCAACGCAGAATGACGTCTTTTTACAAGCCACGGTTGGTTGCTCCTGACGCAAACTTTCGTCTTTCCGCGAGTTACGCCAGTTGGCCGTTGACGCGAAACTACATTATCTCGTAAGATAACAGAACGCGGCGACAGAACACCATGAAACCTTAAACGAACCTGTAAATCCAGGCAGACAGTTTTCCCTTTTTCATATCTGCTGCCACTATTACAGAGTTTACTTTATAGCGAACTCCTGTGAGCACCGTGTAGTAAACCTAATTTTACAACTACTGTACGTTTACTAATTACCGGACTGGTAGTAAGCGGACGTTTATACCTTCAGAGCACACGGAGACCTTAAAACGTTAACAAATTAATCCGAATTTACAAAGATTCGAACATAATAATTAACTGCGCGCTATTCTTACGTCTTTAAATATTTTCTCTGAAGGAACAGTACAAAGTTCTGCGGCATCTACTGACAGAAGGCTGAAGCAATCCGTTTTAATTAGTGACATTAAAGTCCAGGAAGCAGAGAGACTTATTAAGTAAACGTTAAGCGTACTTCTCGCTTTTCCATCGCGTCGCTGCCAAGGGAAGGAAATAAATAGAGTTGATCGCTAGCGATCAGTGTGGGAATGTGAGGCTCGATGGGAAAACTATCGATCTCTGCGGCGAACCACAGATCCATCGATCGAAAAACCTTCCGGAGGTGTCCGTGTCCAACGGCGTTCGCTTTTCTCACGTTCGCAACCGGCTAATAGAACCTATGGTCCTATGGGGATATCGACGTGTAACAAACGAACTCCCATTCGTCGAGAGCCGCGCGCACGCGAAAGAAAGTTGTACATATCTCATGAATCGACACGGTTAATTAAAAGAAAATTATCTGAAATTAGAGGCGAGCTCGCGGGGTTCGAGCCGCATAAATTCCTAAATTCGTCTCTCAATAATTCATGAGTAACGCGAGGCGGCCATTAAACGATGATTGAGAGAGCGCTTGAATTTTTTAAAGCACCGTTGAAATTTCATCGCCAGCAACCCGGCGTAATTGGAAGCGACGAATTCGTTCCGAGACCCGTTTCAGATCTTTTTTACTCTTTCGTGGGGAAATGCGAGGGATCGTGTGTGTCGTGATCGTTCGATAATCTTAGCTGGTCATTTAAAAGTGATGAAGCAGGGTCCGGTTGAATTTTATGCTTCGATCTTGGAGGCTTCGGTCTCTTCATTGTAAATAGCGTGGCCAATGAGGATGAATCGACCGATATCGGTTCGATTGAGGCCGTGCAGGGGAAAATGAGAAAAAGAGGGCATTTAGAAAGCGAGCCCCTCCGAGGACAGTTGATCCAGGAAACGCGCGGCGATCCTGAAAGAAGTTCAGAATTCACAATGCCAGTTCCGCGAGCGAGATCCACCGTACGTCGGGAAAAAAACCGGACCCGGTTACCGTGTCACCAGTTTCTAGAATCGCCTCTTTCTACTTTCTGTCGCGTGTCTTCTCTCGAAACAATGTTTCACCCTTTTTATGGGACGACGTTCATCGGACTTGTAGAACGACGGCGTCGTCGACGTAAACTATGAGGTCAAACGTCCTTCCTTGCTCGAGCCTGTGTCGCCTTTAATTATGCTGTCGCTCATGAATCCTCTGCGAGATCAATACTCTCCTATTCAATCGAATAGTTCGCTGTCGAAATGGGTTGCGCTTAAATACTGATAGCCCGAATCTCTCTCGTGCATCGGCGATCCCTGATTGCCAACTGCGGAATTACGAAAATATTTTGTTTGCGAAAATTCAGTGCTTTATCTGGAATTTTGGAAGAGTAAGAATTTTCAATTTTCTATTGGTCAGTGACGCCTGTAAAATTTGATCAATTGAAATTGCGAATTCTACGTCTCGCGGTTTAAGCCAGAGCACACTTTTCAGTTTTCATAAGCCACTTAGAAAGTAACATCACCGGGCAAGTTGAAACGGATGACGGGACGAGATCAAAAACGGCTGAAATTCCGAAGTGCATTCACTGTAAGAAGTCTTAAGCCGAACTCAAGGGCGAACTTCGCGGAAGTTCATTCAGAAATCCGATAGGGATTTAATGAAGATTTAGTACGCTTCATTAAGTTATTAAATTCGAAGGGAGACTGTCAAATCTTCATTAATTAAGCAGCAGTTCTATGCCGGAGCGCAGCGTTCATTTATCCACACGAACCTTGGGATCACCTGGAAAAATTCATTTCCACAGTTCCGCGAAAAGTATACTTGAAATGATTCTGTCCCTATCTAATTCTACGAATCGGACACTCCGCACCACTTACACCGTCGACAGAAACTGATGCAGGAAGGTTTTCCAAGCGTTGATTCACGCGGCCTTCCGAACGCATAAAGGACTGTGTCAATCAATCAATGACATTTTCCAAAACGAGTCTCTCGAGAGACCTATATCAACTTTCGCAGAGACCACATACACTGAATCGTCGGAAAAATCAAATTTACATTGTGAAACAAACTGTTCCCAAAGGTACCCCCTTTTTTAAATGCCCGAGCTAATTCATCAAAAAATCGTTCCACGAAATCAGTGGCGTACCAACACTGTTCCCGGAAGTTTCCCTGACTCGTTAGAAAATAATTTTTAGGAATCGTTCACATAGTCAACACGTTCCAGAGAGCAAATTCCAGAATTACGAACCCAAACCAGCCCCTACTCTGAGGAGCAACAACCCCAGGGAAATTTCTTCGCCATGGCTCCGTGGCATATTTCTTCGGGCAGAACAATATCTCATTAAACCGGATCGACTTTTCCACGCAAGAAGGTCTCTGGTCGCAACACGAATCTCTCGGTTTCCTATCCGATCCACTTTGCACAGGTTCCAGGTCTGGGAACGTCTCGAGGAAAGCCCACCGGGTAAAAACTAGGCTCGTCGGGGTTTCTAGGTTCATCGAAACTCTCTCGTTGGATCCACGAGCCGGTGGACACGTGACGCCGGTTTTCTGTTCCGGAGTCGATCCTCCGCGGCCGCGGCAATGGGCACAAGGTCTCCGGACCAGGTTTCCTCCTTCTTTTTTCGTCTTCTGTTCTCTCCACAGTCCCCGTTCGTTCTTTCTTTCTTTCTCCACTCCGACGCGACGCGTCGCTGCTGCGATGTCGTCGTTCTTACCTGAAACAGCTCGACTCGTTCTGGGACGACCTAACGAGGCGCGATACAATTAACGCGGAGCCCTACTTCGCGACCGATGCACCCAGGCCCACGGTTTTTCCTTTCCTTCGCACGTTTAATTACCTGCTAGAAGAAGCGACCGTCTAACGAGGTCGCTCCCGATTCCAGGTTCCGCGACCACTATCGAGCCGATATTCGCGTGACGGACACCCACGCATGTTTATCTAGCTTGCTCGTCGCTGCTGTCTTGTATTTTTAACCGACTTCGAAAAAGGAGGAGGTTACTCAATTCGATCTGTATGTGCCATTTTTTTATTTTCGAAAAAGAAGGAGGTTACTCAATTCGATCTGTATGTGCCTTTCTTTTCGCTTTTTTTCTATGAATGTTCACCGATTACGCAGAGATGGATAGACCAATCGGAACGAAACCTTTTGCATCTTGTAGAGTATGTCACCCGATTAGTCCCTTGAAAACAAATTTTGCATTTTTTTATTCCTTACGATTTTATTTGCGAAAGTGTAGGGTGGTGATGCCGTTGTGAACTTCGCTGAATGTTAGATATTAGGAACAGTAATGACGCGACGACGTTACAGTTATTGATTGCGGCTTTCAGATATTTATAAATTACGATTTGGAATGTGACGGTTGACAGAGAAAGACGTTTTTGTAAATCTCAGATGGAGATTTGTGAATATTCAGACGAAAGATATCTTTGATCCTACATTTCATGTATGTTCACCGATTACTCCGAGATGGATGGACCAATCAGTGTAGGATATTATCTCCCGATTGGTCCCTCTATGAAAAGTGTGAAATAAAAAATTTTATAAAAAGAAATTAAACCGATTTCGAAAAAACGCACTAAAAAGTATGAAATAATTTCCATTTAATTTATGTGAATACACACGAACTTAATTAAATACAATACAATCTTTTCTGAGGTGGCGAAAAATTGCTGATTATGATTTTATTGGATAATGGTGAACTTGGAAATCAATACCTGGAACGAGAAGATACATTGATATGTGAAAGCATGTAGAAGAATTTAAGGATTTTCGTAATTTGCAGTGTCGAAAATTTTCAATTTTGCGCCGCCTCCGAAAAGATTGTATTGTATTTAAGTTCGTGTGCATTCACATAAATTCAATGGAAATTATTTCATACTTTTTAGTGCATTTTTAGTGCGTTTTTTCATGTTAGTTTGCCGAAGTTCATAAACTTCAAGTTGCCTTTTCAAGTCCAATCACTTTCCTTGGTGCAGTAGGCTCAGATTTCTTTATTTTTGGAGTGAAAACGTCTTCAAGCGCACCGCGTACACGATTGCTGGGCAGTGAGTTGTCTGATCCGTCACGCTCCGAGGTGAAACGCTATTCGGGGGAGCCGAGTTTAGCTGAGCAAGCAAGAAACAGATAGGAGTGCAGTATTACAGGACTCATGCGTACAATGTTGGTCTGTTTCATTTTATTTTTTCATGTGATCTCGAATTTTTGTGGAAACTTAAATGGGATGATTCCAGCTTCAACGTGCGGCCTCAAAAGTTCATAAATTTAACAGGGAACGTATTCTAATTTATCCACGGAAACGTTCGTTTCAAGTCTACATTTCTTCAAAGGATTAAATAAAACAGAATGAATGGGGTATTATCGCCTGAAAGTAAATATATGTTTACTAAACTCGTTTCGAGATGTTCCGAGGGAAGTTCGACTCGATATTAAAAGCCAAAGGGTTAATTAACACAGGAATTCCTGAATCAATTCCTGAATCTGAGATCAAGAGTTTCTGATCTCAGCCTTTTGATCAGACGGACACGTTTCGTACCAGCTTCACGAAAACTTTCGTCCCAAGTGAAGAAGAAGAAGAAGAAGAAGCAGCAAGGAGGGATGAAAACGGACCGTGCCGGTTGCCTCCGTGTACCAGCGCCAATTTTAGCTAGATTTATAAGATATTACTCTACCGGCGAACGAACGTGGGTGGAAGATTGCGGAGGAGAAAGTCTTGGAGTCCTGGTAAATCAAGGAGATTGCGACTTTTTGGAATTCCAGAATCGTAGCTGGTACTCTCTGTAGTCGCGTATAGCCAATCCTAAACTACCATAACTATAACCATAAAGAGAAATAAAAGAAGAAAAGAAGAAAATAATTACGAATAACGCAGATGCTCCAGTTCCGCCCCCCCCCAATAAAAATTGATCTGCGATTAAGTTTATGAAAATAAATTACAACAAATACTAGCTTTCTGAAATGAAAAAGTTTTACAGCATCCGAAATTACATTATCATAGATACGAAGCGTCAGGAAAATAATCTGAACGCCGCCAAGTATCTTCCCAATAAAAATGAATTGCAACAACCGCGGTAATGCTTTCGATTGTGATCTGGGGCGACGGGGAAAGGATGGCGCGGCAAATTCAAAAGGTTACAGTATCCCTGACCACCGTTAACGGCGTCTCGATTCTTTCCGCGACGCGAAACGTCCGTGTAACCTTTCCCGCTGGAACTTTCAAGGCGATTCAGTCGAGTTGCACAAAGGCTCTCTGGATCGCAATCCTCGGACCGGCAGCGACCGGCTGCAAAAACCGAGCCGTGTAAAATAAATGATCACTCGCCCGAGGAGGATTTTCATCAGCTAAATATAGAGCAACGATTCATGGAATAAAAACGGATACACGCCTGGAATTGCTTCGAAACTAGAATTGCCGTTGCGTCGTCGAACCGTCCCCATTCCTCTCCACATTATTAATATTAACGATTTGCGCTTCTGATTAGAAATATTAACGCACGAGACCTCACCGCTATCTTTAGCTCTAACGCCCTAGAATCCTCTCTTTCTCTGTCTCTCCTTTCGCGAGGACGTTGTCTTTGGAATTATCGACGATTATGCAATGTTTGGATGTCCCCAGTTCGAAGCGCTGTGAGATTTGCTTAACAGCAGTTCTACAGAACGGTAATTATTTTATCCTGGCTTGTAGAATGCCGAGGAACACCGGTCAACGGGGGCAAGTGTACAAAAGCAATTCTTTGACAGCTAAATATGGTTTGGACGCTCGTGGACAGAAGTTATTCGGTGCTTCGGCGCACTCGAGTTCGTATATCTGCAGTAAAACGGTCGTAGAATTTAAATCAGGCGTTTTCTTGCTGCCATCGAGACGATAGTTGACAAAAATAGTAGTCCAAGGCGATGGGCGAACAAGCAGATGTTTGGACTATGGGAAAGTTGCTACCTGACACGGATCTTTGCTCAATAAAGTAAGGTACACATTGTTTTCAATCGAAGTTTAATGGTTTTATGCAATTTATGAACAAGTTTTCGAAATTACGAATAACAGCTGGTTAAGTCAAAGTATAAAACAAATCTAGACGACAAACCACAGAGTAATCTTCCGTGAGAATATTCTTCAAAAACCATCGCGAACCAGCTTTTATCGTCCACCATCTCTAAACTGAATTAAACAAGAATTAAACCAAAGAATTTGTCATAAACTTTACGGTATGTCAACGGGCACAGCAGTAAAGGATCTCCTAATTGTTTTCATAAACGTGTCGCATAACTTACGACCAATAAAACGTTCGAATAACAGGGTTTCCCGACAGTAAAGTCTTTGCTTAATGGAAACTGTACGGTATTTCAATTCTGCGGAGATTGCCCATTACACCTAGCCACACTGTAGATCACCGGCGTCGTTTTAGCTGGAGTTTAATTGGTACACAAAACGAATTCAGCGCAATTAATTTGGGAACAAATAGCTTTCAACATGGGTGAAGATAGTACTCACTCGTATCAACAAATATGGATTGATATCATTTCGGGGAAACCTTGCTCATTCCTTCCAGAATTTCCTCTTTTTTAATGACGCAGTAGACTGCTTCTGCAATGTATTTTTAACTAGATCATTTTCTAACAAAATTTTGGAAAAGGTGTGTTGATTTTTAATTGTTAACTTTAATTCGAGATCATATTGCACTCGCGAGAGCCAGGTTTCGCACGCGTCCCGATGTCACTCGCTCGCGCGACTCGCCAAAGAGGTCAATGCCTCTCCGATTCGCATACATTCGCATACACGGAGAGGAATCGCGCGGTGGAATCGCTTCCTCCGCGCGTCGCGACGCTTCCGCCGCGGTTGTATTGTTTCCCGTTCGCAGCCCGTCGATCGAACAAGACGAATTCCTCCGCAAAAGCTCGCGGAACAGACGCCGGCAACTTGTCCTGGTTTATTAGGTCTACAAATTAATTCGGGGCCCCGCAATTAATCAACTGTACCTGGTGCTGGAACAACCGTGGCTTTCGATGCTTTGATCTTCGCCTCTTGTTACAAACTGAATTGTTCTACGAATGTATTCCAGACTTACTAGTATGAATTTCGATTAAAATTTCAAAGATGAATAATTCCAATAATTTATGAACATGCTATTTTATAAAATTTAATTCAATATTGTACAAGTTGTCTTTAAACCTTATGTGTATGGGATAAGATTTCCTTCTGAATTTAATGTTTCAATTGTTCGACAGTTTCATTGTCGGAGAATAAACAACAGATTCGTGAGGAAAAGGCCACGATCGATTTGCGCACCTAATATATTGCAGATCGCGGCACATTCGCAATTCCCATTGCCGAGTATAACGTTCAAGAGAACCAATATACCGTAAAGTCACCTGCACACGCACGCCTTCACGCGCAAACGGCATTCTACTGCAGCTGTATCGGTGTGCAACAGTGTGCAGACTCAGTGCCGACTTGTACAGGGTGCTCGTTTCGAATCCGCGCTCTTTGGTAACGGAAATCCCGCCTTTGATCGATGCATACAGATATTGTTGCAGCAATCTCTGTAATTACAATCTTGATCTCCAAAGCTTTTGAGTCGTTCTCCGAAAGGTTCTCGATTAGGCGAAGATTTGGGAACAGCCTCGAGGAGAAAGTATTGGTTCTGACGAATGTTTTCGTCAGACGTTAATGAACTCGGAAATGTTTTATTGCAGCCGAGTGATCTGCATTCCAGATGTAATTGAACTGGAAATATTTATGCAAATCCTCGTCGGTAGGAGTTATTTTTCCAGCGTCGTCGCGATGAAAGAGAAATTTATTTCCTTTGTTGGAGTCCCACGCCGGATGAAAAGTGAAATACTGATTTTATTGAACTACGTTGATGTTGGTTTTTCATGGTGCGTTGAGGTGGATAATTTAGTTCACGTACCGCGAATATTTATGCAGATTTCGTTGAGCAGTAATTCCGAAATGCTGTGGAAGAGAAATTTATTTCTGTCTAGATTAAGAACGTGATGCACAAAATCGCGAAATATGCTTTGCATATCACGAACCATCGCGTACGAATCGGGCTATAAAAATAACTGCATCGCTGACATTTAAGCGAACTCCAGCGTGGGGTAAACTACAAATCAAAGAAATTTCTTTTGGCCGAATGAAAAATGAAATGAATGTTTCATTGCAATTGTAGCTACATTGTTGACGTTTAAACAAATTTCACTGTAGAGTAATTTATAAACCAAATAAATTTATTTTGTCAAAATATAAAGTGAAATAGGAAATTCATTTTATGGAAACTTTTTTTTCACTGTTTGCTGCACGCTGCAATTGTGCACATACTGTTTATACAAAAGTTTCATTACAAAGCAATTTCAAAGCGCAAGAAACACATTGATTTGATTTAGCTAGATGAAAAATTACATTCGTGAACATAGTAGCATTTCCATTGCAATTTCTAACTATAAAATGTTTTTTATTGTTCAGATAAAAAAAATTGAACGAGGATTTCATTGCAACTGTTATTGTCTGCCGCCCACTAATTTATTGAACGAATTTTCTCGGGTCAAAAACTGCGCGCGGTTTATGCAAATTCCCAGCAATACCATTCGTTGCATTTATGCATCGATTTGTAATCCGAATCCCCATTGTTAAGCAGGTTTTACGACTGCGTTCCGAGTCGTTTTCTTCGGCCCCTTTGCGTACCATAACCTTGTTACTCAAAGCTCCATTTAATGTTAACCAATTCCGAAATCTCTCCCATTAAACCCGTGCTCGCGGTTCGCCGCTGCACCGACCACGCGTAACAATTAAAACACGATCATATTAAGGTTTAAATAAAATCGTAATTACCGGATTTAGAGAACGCCGAGATCGCGGAAGTAGTTCGGCGAAGGCCGTCGATCTCGGAACTGAAGGTCGTGGACCCCTAAATATTAGAAAGCCTCGCCGAAAACCGAGCTGACGAGGCATCGCGGCACAGAGATCTTCCGCCCGATATCTCTCGCCTAAAGTATGTTCCCGTGTCGAACAAGAGAGAGTGAAAACCTTGAAGAGAATGCGTGACAATTGGCCTTTAATGTAGCTAATGTTATTTGTGCGCAGTGCGATCGAAAAGATCCTAGAAGTATTTCTTTTTGAAACTTTCAGGATTAACACAATGCAACACAGGAGCCAAATAAAAAATTTTTGTTGAGCTTAATTTTCTTATTAGCCTGAAACTAATACACTGATGTCCTTACATCTTTTTAATATGTTCACTGCTTTAAACTATACGTACCCATTTTTGTCATAACAACATTTTGACATGTACCAATATTTTTGACGAAAAACTATGGCAAAAATTCAGTTCGCACATCTAGAATGCACAATGTGAACGTACCTGTAGTACAGCAGAATACCGATGGAAATCTATTTATCCACACAGAATCCACGGTCATAATCTCACCAGATGGTCACTGAACGGTTCAGGGAGATAGTTTAGGAAGAAGGAAGTAGTTAAAAAATATTTTGTTGGCGTTTGCACGTTTCACTTTGACTCTCAGGACGATGGCACCGCGGCGCGCGGCGCGACACGCTGGACAGCGTTGCACACACTCGCGGGCCTATGGTGCCCATGGGGCCCACTCCGGGCATGGATTCCGTGCTTGGAGACCACATACGGGGCAAAGTTCCGCTACGTGCCAGCGCGCTCGCCATCGGTTGCCGAAGAAACGCATAGCTCTTCGGGAGGAGCGAGCATAAACCATCCGAGACGGCCCATTCGTTTCATTGGGACGATTGGGACGACGAGGCCGTCTCGGGCCAATGGGTACCATTTTCGGATCATTTTCATAGATTTCTAGCGACAGATTCTGCATGGAATTTTTTTCTTAATTAAATAGTCTTCCCGTGTGGGACATTCTTAACTATTTATATTTTTCAACTGCGTGGACACTGGCAGATTACATTGAAAATGTATTTGATAACGTAGAAATGATTGCAAAACTTGACAACGGAACAATAATCATCAAAATATTTACATTTCCCGAAACAGAAGCATCGAAATATTGATATTTCCAGTTATTAATTATCACACAGACCATTATTTGATCATTTCCAAACTGCACAGCTTAATTGCAAGTCACAAGTGTTTCGCAAACATTTACCGAAAGAGCGTTTCGACAAATTCGTCGCATTCTTTAATACAACATAGAGGAAAGCGTACGCTAATAATATGGGAACCGTGGCTTTGTTGGTATTATTATTAGTTAGAATAACCATCGACCGAATATTGCGCGTATGCATAATATCGCATGAACTATGTAACTGTGCGAATCCATATTTAATTATAACTATTATAATAATAGCGCTGTGCTGAGCCTTTCAATCGCAGTGCCGAGAATTTCGGATTGAGTCGTAAATAATTGCTCGGTGATGCTAATGATTATAATCAAATTTCGTTGCGATGGAACACGCGTTGAAACGGGTCGGATTAAATGCATGGCGCATTGAATAAAACGAACGACCCTAACTAAATTTGACACTCTGAATAAATCAGAGGAAAAATTCATGATTGAAATTAAGTAAAAAAATAGAAACAGTCTGAAGATGCTACTCGGGTTAAAAAGCCGTTTAAGGAAAACGCTTTCTAATCAAAGAAGCGGCTGCAGTTTCAACTGCGTTTTCCACCGGTAACGTGCATTAACGAGGTAATTACAATCATGCTCGAGCTAAGCACCGAATCATAGGAAACCGAGTTTGACCGCGGCGGAGCAGGTCGTTGATACACACGATTCTAGAGCGTCTATGGGATCTCTAAACGAGTGGGGGCCACCGATTCACAGGCTCGCACTCGCAGCGGTTATTCGAACCGGTATAATGACAGTAATAAAACGGAAACCGATTGCAGTCCGCTGCCAGATAGAGAGCAAACGAGCCAGAAGAAGAGCGTAACAGGTTGCTACTCATTAATAAATCCGGGCCGGTCTCTGCAACTCGCAACAACGGGCCGGTGCGGTGTGGTGCCGCGGTGTTTCGCGGTTGCTCGCCGTTTCAAGAAAGAAACAATGCTTGAAAAGTCATTCCCCCACTTCCAAGCCGGTCGGCCGGCCGGCCGTGGGATCCGAGTTCCGTGCCCAACCGAATAAATATTAATGGCGGGACCGTTTGCTGCTAGATTCGCCAATAGAAGTTAACAAACACGACGCCGCGCCGGGGAGTACCGTTCAACGCCACTCGTCCAAGAATCTGTGCCGAAGACTCCACGCTCTCCTAACTTCCGTTTCGTCGTTACGAACTTTCCTCGGAAACCGCCGCTCCTAATTGTTCCTCCGCATATCTCTCTCCCTCTCTCTCTCTCTCTTTTATTCCCCTTGCCAGTCCTCTCGATCGGAGCTCGATTAGAGCTCCTCCACACTAATTGCCGACAATTACCGCTTCGAAAGTTGCCGCGAACCAATTTTTCTGATACAAGCTACAAATATGGGGTGCACTTTGTTAGTTCGATGCAAATAATTGCAGTTCTTATAGGTACAACTTTTAGCACTTTAAAATAAATGGTTATTAAGGGTGCACTCACGCACCACTAGATACACTTACAAGGGAAGGACTCCAAGTGTCCGACTTCGATTTTGATAATTTTTCGTGAGATGATGGTATATGGATCCCTAAATATGTATGCATAATATTAGGCGTAATTACTCAATAGTTTTAAAGATATAAACAATTAAAGTTTCATACGGTGTTGATATACCATGATTTGAGTTGTAGTTTTCGAAGTTCCATTAGCCGTGTAAGCAGGTTGCGTGATTCACAGGTATGAAACTTTAATTGTTTATATCTTTAAAGCTATTGAGTAACTACACCTAATATTTTGCATATATAATTAGGAATCCATATACCATCGTCTCACAAGTAATTATCAAAATCGAAGTTTGACACTTGGGGTCCTTCTCTTGTCAGTAAAATAAGTCTCCGTACACCCTTTAAAACAGAATTACTTTTTTACAATTATACCAAATAACCTGATGTTTTGTAAGCAATTAGAAGCATTAGTTTACTAAATGATGTGCAAAAAATATTTTCTAAAAATTACAATTTACAAGGTTGCATGCAAAAATAAAAAAAGCACTCTTTAAAACATTTTTATTTGAACCCTTAATCAAAATTTAAGATATTGATGTTTTGTAGATCCATGTTAGTTATACTCATGCTGAAAATTTCATCGAGATCGGTACATACAGGGTGAGTCACCTAACGTTGCCACCTTAAATATCTTTGTTGTTTTTAAAGCCTGAGTATGAAGTCTACAAATAAGGTTCTTCTAAATTAGTGAGTGATTAACGAGTAGACTGCGAATTTTTAATGGTTAATGCAAAATAATAATGTTCCGTGCCCACTGAACCATTCAACATTGTCCTTCAGACATTTGACGTATCTTTAAAAACAACAAAGATATTTGAGGTTAGGTGACTCACCCTGTATACGTACGTACACGAGGATTGCAAGGGTAGGGTCCTGCGAACCATTTCTCGATAATGCACATTTGGGTCCTCTACGTAGTCACAATCGCTAGATAAAAGTTCAATTTAATGGGGACGTATCTCAAGGTGGCCTACTTCTGCGTTTCCGCAAATCGTAGCTGCCGTGGCAATCGTGGCTGTCGAGAGATATATTTTCATAAAACTACGACGGCAACATGCTGCCGAACAATGCAAATTACGCCTCGAAAACGGAAAAGTAGGCCACCTTGGGATACGTCCCCGCTCGATTGATCTTTTATCTAGCGATTGTGACTACGTAGAGGACCCAAATGTGCATTATCGAGAAATGGTTTCGCAGGACCCGATCCTTGCAATCCTCGTGGACGTATATGTATCTAGTGGTGCGTAAGTGTGCCACCACACTCTCACTGGAGCCGTTTTCCCACCCTTAAGTATGCTCGTATGCTATGCCGTTGTCAAGCGCACGGGTTGTATCGATCTATGCGAATGGTTTTTGTTAATGTGACAGGCATTAACTGTTCATCAGTGAGTGATACTTCCGGTATCGCTATAACGACTGTTTAATTGGCACAGGAAACAAATCAACCGGTAGTTGATTGGTCGCTTTATCCGGTATGTATTTATTTGCACACTGATACGACTCCGCTAGTTATCGGCAAAAGGAGAGTAGATTGTGAAAGCCGTTATCTATAAAACCACCCATCTAAATTAAACTTACTTTTATCATTTTTCTGGAACCCGTGCGAAATAAAAGTATTGTATAATTTTTCTTTCACCTCAATTAAAAATTGTGCAGCCTGTGTCCACACATTCTTTCGTGACTGCAGCGAAACTAGTCTGAATGGTGTCGTCGTTCTCCATGGGGCGCGAACGGCGAGCGCGGAATCAATGCTAATCACCGTCGGCGATTCCAAGAGAGCAGGCTTGGCTTTAATTACCGTGGTGGAAAAAGGCAAGCACAGCCGCGTGAATTCGCTCGTAATAAGTGAAAGTCAGGTTCTTTTGTGAGGGAAGGCAAGGTCCCGGTTGTTCTCGGCATTGGCAATGGTGCAGGCCAGCGAATCGCGAATCCTCCCGAGTGCAGAAATGGATTATCTGCTCGCATGCCTATCCCGTATCTTCGACAGGATCGCTTATGAGAAAGCTTTATCGCGGGGAAACGAGGAAGAGCACCGCTTTCACCCGGCTCTCCCGATCCCGACGCCCACGCGATGCAAGCGTTAGACAGGACGACTCGGTTCCGAACGAGATTTGCTAATTTTATTAGATCGGCGAACGACTGCACGATGCCTCGGCACGAAAACCATTAGGCCGCCTGAGCTATTTCTCAAAGTGAAGCTAGACAGAGACAAAAGTTGCTGAAAGGAAATGTTTTCTTACCGCTGGAGAGGGTAAGGGGATGACTCGTCCAACGTCGATTCCGGGATCAGAAATCTGAAAAAAAGAGATTCAAGTGGTCATTTTTGGTTAAGTCGATTTAGAAATTATTTTTAAAGTCAAAGAATCGAAACAGGGATGAACTTGTCTTAATGAACTTGTCTTGACATTCTTTAAACAAACAGTTGCTATAAAACAATGGGTCATTTATCATCGACACTAGTCTCCTACTCTCTAAATGCTTTAAACTTATCTTTCCGGTACAAAATATTACCTAATGATGCTTCTAGTCAGAGAAGGAACTTGTTACAGAAATGCAACCAAGTGAATCAATGCACGTGAACCTTTAGCACTATCATCAGATGGGTCACTAGAGATCCGGAATCGACTGGGCAATGCTTGATACGAAATGATGATACTTTTGTAAAGATCATTTTCAAGTCCGATATAATCACTCAACGATGTATTTTTCAATCGTGTATAGTGTTTGCTTCTACAATGGTTTCGTGTCCCAATTTTTCTTCAATCCGGAGAATAGCACTTTCGTAAATATTATTCTGAGCGCTGCACCATTCGCCGATCCATGCATTTAATCATCCGGCACGCTTGACATTCTCGAAGTATTTCACTTGATCTTTCTTTAAGCGAACGGCAGGTTTTGTAAATATTATTCTGAATTCCATTATAGTCGTTGGCGGATGGATTTAACCCTTGTGCACTGTTCACCCACCCTGTTTGACATTCTTCGAGCATTCCACTTGAACTTTTTCCAAGCTAGATAATGGCACTTCTATAAATATTATTCCGAATCCTTTTATAGTCGTCCATTCATCCTTTTCACCCCGGTTCGTTTTCGATGTGTATATTTTCCAATTATTTCAGTGAATGTGTGTGTTCTAAAACTATTCTATTTTTATCCTGCGTCATTGGTTTCCATATTTAACCCTTGTGTTCATTTCACTTCGACAATTTTTATTTTGCATAAATGTCTGCGGCCTATTCATCACAATTTCTATTAAAGCATTGCAGAACCAATCCTAGCACCTCTATCAAAAATAAAAATAAAATTCGCTATTTTATAAACCAAGCATTGAAAGGGAAAATGCAACAATTGCATTATCACAGGACGAAGCTAGATGAGACACAAATGCAAAGTTTTCGAGAAGCCCGTCACGATTCACGCGCATCACAGACAATTACTATGCACAAAATTCGCCCATGTTTTTCTAGATGCAGCGTCTAAATGCATTCTAGATGCAACATTCAGGTGCCATCCCAGAAGCCGTAGCCCGTCGACCAACCACTCTGTATGCAGGCGATTCCCTCGAATTCAATTTTTCGATGCAAATGCAGGGAGGGAATCATCGAGCCGGGATATGCAGAAGCTATTAGTCCCGAAAGCGTCGAGAAATCCGCTCGCTTATTTCAGGGAGTCGGCCTAGAAGCTGGAAACGGGTTCGACGTTCACGCGTTAACCTTGAGCAAATCGACAGGTTAGAAAGTGTCCGCGATGGCGAATCGGCACGCGTGCCGACGAGCGATTCGCGTGCGAGAATCGACAGAGGAATCCACGAACGCGCGCGCCTCTCTTGCCACTTCCCATGCGGGACGACGACGATGCTACACCTTGAAAGTGTAAATTAGCATCGAGCGTGGGGTGCGAACTGCCAAGCGTCCTGGAAACCGTGGAAAAACTATGTGGAGCGAAGTGCGGGGGCGTTGGGTCGCAAAAGGAAACGCGGCGTTGCGCAAAAACGCTGTTAGAAGACGCGACTCTCCTGAATTCTAAGCTGTTCGGACCTTTTCTCAGCATTCCCAGCGCTGGAGAAGAACATCAAGTCTCAGGTTGCTGCATGTGAAATGTTTTATTTCTGACAGTAACATTACATAAACATAAGTTTTTCTTGAAAGTTATGGGATGATCTACAATACGAATGAATGTCTTCAGAAGTGTCAAGGAAAACATTTTTCGGAAAATGCCATCACGTATTCAGGAGAAGAAAGCAAGGAGAAACGTCGTTGGTAAATCGCGGGACGTGCCGGTAAGAAAATTCGATTAGCTTCCGTCACGTCGGGATTCGGATTAGCAGCGAGGAGACAATGGCCGCGGCGAATGTCGGTCGATTGACGTGACCTTTGAGCCGGTGACATTTTAACCCTAAGAAGATGGGGGAGCCGGGCGAAGCGGCGAGCAACGGGGGACAGGCTCGTGACGTACGATCGGTGAAATCGAACCAGAGTACGTCGGCGAGCTTGCGGATTGATTGACCTTTCTGTCGAGAGAGCTTTCGCCTCGGCGAACCGTATTACCGCGCCCCGTTTCGTGTTCCATGAAAGTCAATGCTGCCCGATTTAGAGGCGAGGGCACGCTCCGCTCCGGCGGGCTCTATATTTAAACGAACGATCATCTTTTCGAGCCGTTTCCGCCGAACCGACAATCGCCGAACTGCTTAACTCCTTGCTCACCACTGGCCGGACACTTTGAAAAGATTGCTGAGCTATTATGGCACTCGCAGGATTCACAATATTTGCTCTGAAAAATTTCTATCAACGACAGTTCGTGCCAAATCCTTTGAATCATATTCTTTGAATCGCTTCATGCAGGAAAATTTTTTCCGCAACATGTAGCACACTAATCAGTCTCCCTTCCTGAGAAAACTCGAGCGGTTTGCACCACTGTTAAGAAAGTTGCTGGATGTTGACCGTGCATGGACTTGAACGTGCACTTTTACGGCCGCCTGTGAATGGAGTAATTATTTCCGTGAAGACTAAACGCGTAAATGGCTGATCTGAGAGGAGTGTTTCGAGTGCAAAGAGTTAAAATTCCACATCGGCGTCTAATTAACGCCGCGAGACGAGCCACGGCGCGGCGGCGTTACGGACAATCGATTCTCCGTTGGTTTTCAGTGTCGGGACAGCGGGGCCATTGTGAGCCCGCGCAAAACTGCGACCCTGAGAAAAGTCTTGCCGCGAGAAACCCCGGCTCTCTGTGCGGCTCCATTGTTCCGGTTTTTTCTATCGAACCGTTTTTCACCTCTCGTTCTACGGCTAGTAAATTATCCATTCATCGCGGACGCATGTAGGTCAGTCGAGTGGACGCGCTTGCCGAGCGTAAAGCGCGAGGCTAGAACCTTTGTCGTGCAAAGTTTCTTAATAATTTGTTTAACATTGTTCCCACCCCGAGGGAAAAGAGTGTGCGTGTATGAGAGAGCGAGAGCGAGAGCGAGAGAGAGAGAGAGAGATGGGTTTTAATAAAAATGAATAGCACGGATCGCCGGAGATCCGGTTTCCTAGAGGGAAAGCCAACAAGCCGGAATCTTTGAGCATCAAAAATTACTTTATTGCACACTTCCTGTGAAAGCGCGGATTGCAGGTGTGCAACCGTACGTTTGAAGGGTTTGACGCGATTGATGCGTGTCAGCCGTCTCTCTGGTATCCCCAATTAATTTTCTGAATCACTGGACTCTGAAAAGATCTACGGAAACTACTGCAGCGTAACTCGCAGAATTAGCTCTAAACTTTGTTGAAATAATTTTAATCTAAAAATTTATACACATAGTAAATATGAATCCCAACAAAAACATCCTGTAAACAGCAGCCAAGTTCCTATAGCCGTAAAAAGTTGTGAGATCAAACAAAATACGGCCAAGTTGGTTAGCTTAGAAATACCTCTTGCAATACTGAAAAAAGCGTTTGTAAAAATTAGTTTAAAAGAACGCTATTTCATTTTTAAAGAGTTACATGGAGGGCTAAATTATTCAAACCTGGCCGTTACTTTTTAAACCAATGGCCATAAAAGCTGTTAGGTAGCGGCCAAGTTTGAATAATTTAGCCCTCCATGTAACTCTTTAAAAATGAAATAGCGTTCTTTTAAACTAATTTTTACAAACGCTTTTTTCAGTATTGCAAGAGATATTTCTAAGCTAACCCACTTGGCCGTATTTTGTTTGATTTCACTACTTTTTACGGCCATAGAAACTTGGCTCCTGTTTACAGGATGTTTTTGTTGGGATTTCATCAATTTTTGTTGAAATTTCATCAATTATCAAGTAGGTATCAAAGAAAAAAAAATCCTTTTCTAATCCGCAAGACAAAATCCAAATTCAATGTATCGAAGATTAACATGCCGGCGACGTTCGGATCCGTTTGCCCCCCGCCGCTATAGAAGATGCTCGGTGCAGTTTCTTTTGTTTACGTTAGAACGATTGTTTTTTTCATCAGTATTTGTTGCGACTTCGAAGCTAATATAACGTATACTTATGTATGTTATGCTGCTATGTTCTATCCTACGTACCTATTTCGTAATGTTTTTTTTTTCAATACAACCTCTTTAAGATGTAAAATTTCAAACTTTGATAATTATTCCTTTGAGTGTTCGTTATGGTGGACCTATGTACCAAATTTCAAGCTTGTTGGTCAATGGGAAGTACCCAAAAGGTTTTGATGATCTGTCAGTCAGTCAGTCAGTGACACATTTATCAATTTTTGAGGTCCTATATCTCGGAACCTGCTAATGTTGGAAGATTAATGTTTTGTCAATATTGAGACATGATATTATTTAACAAGTGTACGAAATTACATCTCTCCATCTGCCTCCAGTGCCGAGTTATTAGCTTCTAAAAAACGGCTAAGTTGTTCCGTGTAAATGGAGGTAGTGCGAGAACTTGGCTGGTGCACTACCGTGCACCTAGATTCTCTTGTTTCACTATGAATTCCTTAAAAAATTGTCATCACAGCTGCAAAAGAAGTTGTGGAACGAGTAGTTAGGGTTGTCATAGCTGTCCACCCCGCTTCAATCACGTTAGGGGTATAATTTATGACTTGTTGGAATGGGGCGGACAGCTATTGTGATTGTCAGGGGAGCGTAACAAAAACGAAATTCTTGGTATATGCAAAATACGGCACTTTTTTAGCAGGTGGCTTTAGTGGATCCGAGAGGTATGCAAACTAAAAATTTCAATATAAATTCCCGTTCTCCTCAATTTATTATAGGTGAATGGCAAATCAAAATAAATTTTCCAATGTTTCCCTTAGTGAATCCAATAGTATAAAATCCCCAGGCGCCGAAAATCATCTTCTCTTAATTTCCCTGCTATCAAATGAGGGTGTCCAAGACGAAAAACTTGTGTGTCCGTTCACTTAAACTTAGAGCATCAAAGAGCTTAATAATTAATAACCGTGGACCGAGTGCTGAAGCCTCTCGATCTCCCGATCTCGTCGGTCGCAAAGTCATCGAAGCCTAGCAAAACCTAGCTCGTTAATCTCGTTCGTCGTGGATGCACGTCCGGGGGGTTATTTCGAGCGGAAGTGCACCGGGGCTGAAGTCTGCGCTCGCTAAGCCTCTCCGAAAGAAGATGCACCAACTCTAAATTTAACCGGTTGCGTCTGGCCAGAGTGGAGAGTCTCTCTTTCGGGAGCCGGCTCGTCTCCCATCTTTCGCGGCGGCTCTCCTAAACAAAACAACCATAAACCTCTCGGAACGAACGGCCAGAGAGAAGGCTAATGGAGACGCATCGGCGTCGAAGGACACTGATCGGCACGCGTCGTGGTAAATTTAGCCGGATTTCCCGCCCATGGAAATTATGCGCTGCGCGTTATCGTCGCGACGTGCTACGCCTCTGATTTGTGGCTGACCGGGGTAAATATACATCGTGTAAAATTAAGTGTGTTACCGGAGGCCTCGTAACAGGGGAGGATTGTTTGTTTTCTCGGCTGAGCCGCGAATAAAATTCAACCGTTCCTGAAAAATCGAAGACGAACGATCATTTTCAGTAACGTGTTTCCTGTGATGTTGAGGTCTGTGGTTCTCGACCAATTTCTGTGGTTCTAAGTAGTAATATTGCTGCATGGTTCAAAGGACGTTGCGAACGCTAATTAAAGGTAAACTCTGAACCACATTGATCGTAAACAAACGCACGTAATAAAATGTACACACTCTCAACGTTTACTTGATGTAACATGTGTCATATTCATCAAACTTGACCTTAAGAAGAGCTGCAACATATAAATTACACCACTTTCATCTCGCCAAGATGCTCATTACGAGTTCATACACTCGATGTATCATCCAGCAGAAACTTCATCTTCAAGAAGATGTCTCTCCATCTTACTCAGTCAGTCGATTCCTTTTCAATTAACCCTCCTGTCAATGGCTGGGTACTCATATATCAACTTATAATATTTATTTAAAATTCATTGTATACTATATACTATATTTGGAAAATCGTATCCAGGATTTTCCAAAATGGCAGGAAGCTATGACAAAATCAATGTACCGTTATTATTTATATCTAAACGAGAAAGATTTCACCGAAGAAGATCTAACCCGAAGGATCCTCTAAATTCCAAAAAATCCTCCTTAGCAATGGCTGATCGCGTGAAAGCAAATTAAAATCAATCATTCGTGGTGTGGTAATAAACCGATCTCGGCGTCAAGGAAATTGCCAGGAGAAAGGATGTATAGGTATCCTGTCAGGATGCGCGAAGACAGCTGGCATAAAGGAATTATGGTACATGCTCCACCGGGAGGGATCGAATTCTTTAGGAAATCGAGGAAACAAATCGATTACGGCTCGAGTGCTCGCGGAATGCGGGCTTTTCCTGCGATTTATTTCGACTCGACCCAGTTCCGACGAGAGCGGGGCCGGTAGGTATAATATATTCGAAGATAACGCTAGTTTCGAAGCCGCGAGAAAAGGAAAGGCTGTTGCGCACGGGACAGGCCCCGATAGAACGACTTCCTGCGTTCGCGAGACACGGGAACGGATTAAGCCGACGCGCTATCTCTCGCGGCGACCATAAATCATATTCCCGTTCGCCGCGGGAACAGATGCGTCGCTCTCTTGCGAAAGATCGGATGCACTATGCTTCGATGCGTCGTCGGTTTCGTCACCCGAATCTCCGACGCGATCTAAGGCCGTGTTTCCATCGAGGAAACAAAGAGCTTTTTCAGAAACCCATCTTCAGGCCTGTTCAATGCATCCACTGCCCTATTAGAATAACGCCAAATGCGTAAAATCAACAGTCTAGTAATTGTCACACTAGCAAACAGTACACTAGAATATTTATTGAATATCTTTTCTTTCGCATAATGTATAACGGAAACGCAGAAAATTGATATTAATATTTTCACAGTTAATTGCAGGAAGGTAGTCGGTGATTTGATCCGTTACTAAATCGATTGAAAATGCCGATCGAGGAAAAAGTTCTTTCGGAATGATCGCTTCGGCAAATTCTAGCGTTTAACGTGCGCCAGGACGCCAATCGACGTTCCGAGTGTTTATGCTCCGTTTCGCCTAATTGCGCCTGCGATACCGGAGTACCGTTAATCACGGGCCGTGCAGGTAAGCGCGGCGGAAAAGGAAAAGAGAAAAGGACACGATGCTGCCACGCGCGAAGGACGTCTAGCCATTTTCCGCTCCCCGCGTCCTCGACTCTGTTTGCCTCTGGAATCGTAACCTTAAAACACCTGATCCGTTCGTTTAAAAATCACCCGGTTTTCGAGATCACGTTTCCTATCGCTACTTTGCATTAGACACTGCTGCAACATCGAAAATATTTAAGAATTCCTGGTTATGAGGTTGGGCTGCCTGAAGAAACTGGTAGCCGAATTAAATAGCGGATTATCAAAGCAGCATTCGAACCTGGTGGACAATACATGTTTGACAGCTAACCCTGATAGCTAAGTTGAATAGCTACGCTTAGTAGCCAAGTTGAACAGCCATACTAAGTAGCTAAATCGAATAGCCACGGTAGGCAGCCAAGCTGAATAGCCACGCTAACCAGCGAACTTAAACAGCTAAGCTTTGCTAAGCACCTAAATTGACTATCTCCCTCAGGTAGCCCAAGTTAAACAACCACCGTGAAGTCGTCTTAGGTACTGAAGCGATCGGCGTAACTATGTCCCAAATTCCGATCGACCATTCAATTAACCAGGCAAACAACAACTCTGCTGGCTCTGAAAGCGACGGTATCCTGTCCGAGGGATCTTCAGATACTGACGAAGGAGCAGGCAGCATCTGGCGAATTTACGCTTGTTCCATCCCATCGCCTTGCGCGGTGCGGCGCGGCGCGGTGCTGTGGAACGTCGCATTCCAGGACCTCGCATTTAGCGATCGATGCACTCGCCAGCCGGGACCGTTAAACGTCACAAATGAAGTGCATCGGTGCGGTCGCGTGAATCCCGCACGCGAAACACCGTTCGTCGTGCCGTTATCGCGAGCATTACCGTCGTCCAGGGAACCGGCCCGAGTCGGGGAACGGGCCCCAGGGGCCTTAAAGGGGGCCTGAAGAGACGAGAGAATCTATCCGGCCGTTTCTTGCGAGCCCTCGAGCGACTCCCTCCACAAGGCGTCTTCTTGTATAAAACGTCATTTTGTAGGTTCTTCGAAGATTCATAACTTCGTACGAATTTGAAGAAATCCTTGTGGAGATATATTCTTAGAGACACATGTTTTGAGAGGTCGTCGTTAGGTGTTACGAGTCTCGGGACCGATGCAGCGGCTTTTGGTACCGTGTGCACGTTGCAGACGCAGTCTTGAAATAGTCTCGAGCGATCGATGCACGTTTCCTTCCACTCGGCGACGCACACCATTCTTCCGCACCGGATGTCCATTCATTCGTATTGTACGAATGAAGCCTTCTCCCCGGACCCGGCGAGAGTGCATGCACGCGGCCGTGACGCGCCGGGCATACGTACGCGACCATAATCGAGCGATGCACCGGCCAAGTGCATCGCGACGCGTACGAGCTCGAGGATGGAGGCGGTGCCCCGGGGATCTATGCTTCGCTGTTGGGTAGAATTATCCTCGGAAAGGGGAACGATTTTCTGGAGCCCTTGTAACGGTTCGACGTTTAACCTAGATTTTGTTTATTTAATGGTTTTCTCCATTTCGAAAGGCGAATGAATATTTAGTTCGATTTATTTTAGTTGAAATCTGTTGTTAATACTAGATGTTGACTATCTAGTCAATTATTAAAAAAAAAACTTTATTTCTCTGCATTAATTTCACTGACATCCCAGACATCCCACTGAATATTACAAGACTGAATGGAAGGCAATATGTACAGAGAACATATATTATGAAATCAGACAGATAATGTCGTACAAAGAATGTGTAATTGGCTGCAACGACGAGCAGCGTTCGGTTTTATAGCGAATTATCGAAATCGCCAGTACAGTTCCACTAACAGTCTTATACAATCCATATAACTGCTGCTTTATTGTACATTAATTTTATAGTTTGTTAATAGACCTCCATGCCATAAAGGCGCTATTATTGCGAAGGTAACACTGCCAGCTTACTACGAAATCATGACCATGAACGTAACTGCGTTTCGTTGGAGTGGAATATCCACAGTTTTCTTTTTTAGTGTTAATCGTGACTCATTTTCTTTGTGCTCCTGAGTAATCGCGTTCGAGCCATTCAGCTTGTAGAACGCTGATTCAACGGCATGAATATGTATGTATAGTAGGTCGGTGCATATTTGTTGATAGTTTCGCCGATAAAAAATGATGATTGGGGACACTGTTAGCATCTTCTGCTGCGGTTTGCTTTGTCCCCTTTACGATCACTGTCGTCCCGACTGCATTAACAATAATTGTTGAGTCGAATGGACCGTAATGACATCTTGAATCTTGTGTTCACACGTGAACATCTGTTTTTCATTAACAGAAGTTTCTGCGTAAAGAAATACGAGGATTTGAATAAACGCGCAGTGGGGCGACAGAAACAGCTCGTACTCTCGTCTCGTTAGAGAGCTTGCACAATTTCGCTCCAGTTAATAAAGCCCGTGTAAGCCATAATAAAACGTGCACAGATACGAGAAACGATCGTTCGTTTTATTTTCATCGACCCAATAATTACCGGTAAATTATAAATTCTCATCCGGCACGCGAATCGAAACGTTTTACCGTCTCGCGAGCGTTTCCATCGAGCCGCGAACATCGTTCGGGTACCGTTCACGGGTGTTTTGTAGGTCGCAGTGTTTCTCGAGTCGGTGAACAGCTGAACGGAACATGCAGAAATGAAATTTTCGCGACATGATGGGACGCGGGAAAAAATTTGAGGAGCGCGTGTCCACGAGAAAACAAGCAGGAGCCGATGGTGTCGAAGCGTCCTGTTGGAACAGGGCAAGTTTTACGGTCGACGGAGGGTGGTAATGGCTTAATAATACGTTGACAAAATAAAAGTATTCTCGCACCGGTGAGAGAGAATGCGAAATTTATCCATGAGAGAGTCCCCGGGCAACTTTTACGCGCTTTTTGATCGAGTTTTATCGCCCTGGGAATTTTATTTTACCGAGAGACCGCCCGGCAAATAAAGGGGCGGGGACACCACCCTTTCGCTCTTTTACTGTTCTCGCCGCTAGTTAAACCGGTGACCGGCTGCGAATTTCTTTTCTTCGTTTACCGGAGCTAGTCAAAATAATTAGCTGGACGCGGCCCGCTCATGCTGCCAACGTTGAACGCCCAATCAGCTGTATTTTTAACGAGCGAAACGATCCCCTGCGATTAAAATTTCGGTGGAAACTCTGAGCATGGTTTAAGCACTACTAACGTAAAAGCACCAATAGTTAATAAAAATTCTATGCGTGAATAATAGGAAATGCTTTTTATCCTTTATTAAATAGGGAGACTCTACGCGTGACAATGATGTTTGAACTTCTTGCATTGTGTAACAAAGCTAACCTTTTTAAAATTATTGTATTATTCAAATTTTACAGACATTTATAAAAATTCAGTAATTGTGTCAGGTGAGATATAAAGTCTGAGCAATTTACGAAAGTCGAAAAATTCGCAACCTTCGTTTCTTTCTTCCTAGCATCTTGGCAGACATGATCATGTTCGAACCTACACAAATGATTACAATTACAGGCAACGTGTCAAGAATTAAATAAACCCTGGCATCATTCAATTAGCCCCACTATAATTAGAGTACATGTTGAACACGAATGATACTGTTTCTAATTCGCCGTAAAAAGAAAGCGCAGGTGCTACGCCTTTACGACTGTGTCTTTATAGCGGCAAGTTAATACGCCAAACTGCAAGTGCGAATACTAGACGGAGTAAGAATAAAAAACAGGAAGGAAAAGACCATCGAAAGAAAGAGAAAGTAGCTCACGCCATTGTGCAAAACTACGTGTGCTACTAATAGGCTAACTTTGAAGCTGCATAACTGGTATATAAAATAAAATTGTCTGGAATAAGCTAGATAATTATGCAGACGCGCGGTGAACTTGAAACTACTTTCATCCGCCTCTCCGTTGATAAAAGACAACGTGAAATGTTGAAACTAAACCGTGACACGAATATCGAGTCTCCTCCCATCGATCATTGCCTGTTACCTAGAATCTTCCAATCAATATCTCGTATCCAATGACTGAAAGTGCATAATTAACTGGAGCCAAAAAAATATACAGAAACTGAAATTCTTCAGATTTTCTGAGCCGTTCGCATTTTCATTTTTATAAAACACAACTTGTATGTTGTTTCTGTGTATCTTTAAATCGGAAGAAGAATTTAGTCAACTAGATAAAAGAGAAAGCAACATTTTAACGCGGCATTATTTTCTGTATAAATCATGATTAAAAATGTTCGCTTCATGCTTCTATCAGATGAGCTGTTTGTAAGTTTAATAAAGAACATAGAAAAGTAACAAGATGGCAATCTCGTATTACAAAATTGTAGCATCTAGTATGATATACAATATTTACATATGCAACGGGTGCAAAAATCTTGGAATGAATAATAGATCCGATGTACAACGATCGATTTCCGCGATAAACTCGCGTGAAGTGTCTAAACATGGAGCGCGGTGGCGTGCTTTCTTCATTTCCATTCGCAATAAATATCGCGAATCGTTTATCAAGGTGCGAAGCATTGGATAATTACTCTATCCGAGGGGAAACGAAAGACGGTTCTCTATTCGTCTCACGAACGCTAGAATCGTGAGCGGCGCGCTCTCTTCCGCGACTTCCGGCCGCTGAATCGCTCTTCCTGCTCCCGTGCTCTTTTCACTTCTTAATTGGTAGATCGAGCTGATTAAATAATATCACTGGCCGAGCCGGAATTAGAGAGCGATCTTTTCACGGCCAGGAACAGGTGTGACTCGGAACCGAAGGAATCAGGATCTTCCACTTTCGAGGCTAGCTTCTTCCTCGAACCAATTGTTCTTATCTCTCTCCAGTCTCTGTGGCTCCAAATTAGGTCTAAGCGGTTCAGAATGTGAACAATTCAAAAAATTCAAGGAAATTATTATAGATAGAATGTACTTTACATTTTTAGGATTGGAATTCGAGTACATTTACATGTGCAACCGCAGGAATTTATGGCAGAACTTATGCAACTCGATAGATTAAGAGCTCAGCATCTCAGAGAACGCTTAAGTCGTGCCTACTCTCGCCGAAGCTTTTATTTGTCTGTGTCGTGCGTTGCGAACTGCTATCTGCAGTAGTATTTTGCGGGAAGATAGTTTCGCGAGCAAGTTTCGCGAGCCAAACGGCGTCGATAAGAGACCGATCGAACGGCAGGATTCACGATCGTTGTTCCTGGGCAGGATAATTGTCGGGCAACAAGGTGCGAAGCGACGATATTGTCTGGCTTTTATCGAGAGCACTCGAAACGGCGCGGGGGCAGAGCGGGGGCCGATGTATATGTATTAATGCGCAGCCGTAAACCGGCATTACCATTCCCGAACATTATCTGCCTTAAAGTAGGTAATGTCGCGAAACGATCCCGACGTGTAACCTCGCGGTTTTAATAGCAGGTAATGTCCTCGTAACACGATCCCGCGACGGGACGTTCGAAATCGACGTCTAAAAGGCTAGACGTACGTCGCACTTTCTCCGGCAATGCGTTCTACACCGATCTCGACCATTAAAACCGCTCGGGAATCAACTGCTCGTTACGCATCGTACGGAGGGACTCTTTTCTTATCGTGGTATACGATCTACCAAGCCGTTTTCTGTGCCGACGAATATCCATAAACGGACCTGTTTAGACCTTTGAAATGCAAATCCTACCCTTTGACCGCTCACTCCCTTCCTCGGTTTCCTGTAGCCGGGAAAACTGCTGTAACATTTAGTTCAACATTAGGACTACCAGCAGGATGAAAATGTCTCGTTTTTAATTTCTAGTTTTACACTTGTAGACGACGCAGGCGTAAGTGCTTTGAGAAATGTATTCAGTAGATTAGTTCATTTATTAACGTCATAGTACCTGCTACTTTGAAAGTCAATTGAAATCGTAATAAATGCGGTTGCATAATTTACATAACTCGATCTCTCAATGCTTCTAGTGTCACGAAATTCTTCAATAGCAACTATTGCAATCGTGTTTCATTCGAAATAACATTTTAAAGCTTCTCTAAATTCTACTTCTCGTCACACAAATCTTATTTCTTGAATATTTAATATCCTCTTTCTCTAGTTTTCCCTTTGCCATTCGTAAATCTGATTCATTCACTTAAAATCTCTTCCTCCGAGTCGCCTGCCTAACACATCCTCATCCGTTATTTAATTATTTATGTATTCAAGGGATTGTAGTCGTGCGCGAATTAGCGAAGCGAAAATTGAATCGAACGTTGGGAGCGGAATAATTAAGAACACTTTGATAAAGGAAACTTCTTTTCCTCGAGCTGCAGATATGTTTTCCATTTCAATTTGAAGCGGACGCGAGTGCGCACCGAGTCCTGAGAACGCGCCACCGTAATTAATCCCAGGTCACGATAAACCACGGTGAACGGAGCTCGCGCAACAATTGAATTAAGACACGGAAATGCGCGCGATGCGCTGCACAGGGTCGACAATGCGCCGCTAATTTTCGCTCGGTTCGATCGACAGCGAAGACCCCGCAATCTTTCTGCGGAGTTCAGCGAGTGTAAAAGGGAACACGATTCCGCCGCGCGTCAACTTCGCGAGAAATATGCAACGCAATTCCTGGGAGCCGCGCCTTACCAAATTCCCGCGTTCACGCCCCGCCCTGTCTCACAATTAATCCGAAAATTCCTCGGGAACAGTTTGCCCAAACCGCGACAGACATAACCGTAAATAACAGCTGCTTCTCCTCGCGCTGGAATCCTCACAAATTTTTTACTCCCACCGAAATCCTTGTAAATGGCGTAGAAGATCATGCAAAAATTCTTCTCTAATTTCTGCAGCGCGAAGAAATTCTCAAAAAATAATCCCCTGTAATCTTACACGGTAAATCCTTCAGTAAAAATCTTTAAAATTGATGCAGAAGATAAGGAAGATTTTGTCCTTCATCTTTCGTAATGAGAAAAATCTTTGAGATGGATAAATTTTAGAATTTCTCGGGTGAAGAATATTTTCGAGTATTTTTTGGTACAATCGCTAATGATTCGAATTAAACGAGAGGCAATATGAAGTATAATAAGGTTCAGTAATTGTTACGTAGCTTATAGCGGAATATTCAATACTACATACATCGGTTATAGGAAACAATATATCTGATGCACTGAATTAGACTTGAATATTATACATGTGTACGGTGAACATATTATTAGACCTCTTGGGGACAGTTGACACCTAAACAGTTGTACCTACGATGTAACAGCATTAAATTTATACTAAAAAGATCAATAACACTTCGCGTTGACACCCTCCAATTTCCCTAAGCAAGCTGGATTGAATTTAATAACACAGGGTGTCTAGGAAGATTGTCGCGAAAACAAGTGATGGTATCTAGCAAATTAGGGTACCAACAGCAGCCCAGGTACCATTGTCCCAACGCCATTCACAGTATCACCGAGTCTGCGAATTTCGTGCCCGGAATTCCCGGTCCGATTAAGCAGAAGCCTCGATGTAGCTCGTCCTATCTAGAAAGAGGCGAGAAATTCTCTCGGAAATGTCCGACAGCGTGATGTCCGATAACGCGTGTTACCCAGAGGCCTTGTTCGCCGGTTTTCTATCCGCAGCTCGTCCGAGAAAGTTGATGGAAAGTAATAAATGAAATGGCGACGAACTTGTGCGGAATTCGTTCTTAATGCCGAGGGAAACATCAAGCGGACCCGGCCGATGCGATGAAAGCGGTCACAATGACGACGCGCCACCGCGATAACGATGTGTATTTGCGTTACGTTTTTCAAGGATATCTTCTCGATTAATCTGCCGGCCAACAGGAAGAGGAATTTCTAAACCCCGACGGAACAACCGCGATCCCGCGGCTTGTCCGCTTTTCCGTGGCCCAAGTCTTTCTATTATGACGCATAATCACCGGAAGTGGCCTATATCTCTGACCACGGAAGAGGCAGACACGATTCTTTACTTTTGCCACCGGTATCTGTATTACTGCGGGCTCGTTACGAAAGCACTGGCCACCGATCACTCGGAAAACCGATGTGCACGCGATTTCCGGCCGATTCTACAATTTTATAACTTTAGCTGCCCTTCCATTACAGCAGGTATCTTCCACGACAGTGAAATCGATAAACTTTAGGAATTTATTTTATGAGAACATTACACAACTTCTTTTAATGTGCATGATTCAATACTGTACACAAATTAATGGTGCCTTTCATAGATACCATTGACTGACTCAGCGATAACACAAAGTATTTATACGTATCTCCGTAGACTACTCAAATGATTTCTCCAAAATTACCAAATGGAAATAAAATCGTTGCTGAAAGCATTTCTGGTCCCGGAGAAATCACTTCACTAAAATTTCTTCTCCAAGGATACCGCACTAAAGATATCAAAAGAATATAAAAAAAGGAAAGAGATTGGTTTACGGAACGAAGCGGTCGCGAAATCTCATGAGATCATGATCGCGAAAAGAAAACAGTATTTCATGAAAGTTTTTCCCGGGACTCTCAGGGAAGGGAGATACATCGGGAACGATTCTGAATAATCGAGAGGGTCGTTTAATGGCGGATTCATTCCCCGAATCCATTAATCAGAACGCCTCGAAGAGCCCGCTATCGCGACTCGGAGACTTCTAACCTTTGATAATTGAACGCGGGAGGAAAGTTACCGTCCCCACGGCTCCCCGCGTTAACTATGCACGGGAACGTTCGCCCGATCGTTGCTCTCTGAACGGTGAATAAGTCCGTAAATAATACACTTTAGCTCCGTGGTCGCGTTACGAGCGTTTCCTTTTACGGGACACGAGAACCGAGCGAGCGACCGGCAAGGCACAAGGGGATCGTGACTCCCTGGATCGCTATCGTTTCGAATAACCGAACCTGTGTCCCCGCAATTTCTCTTCTTTCTAAAACTTTTTACATTTGCCCTTTCTTTCTATTTGCTAAAAAGTAGAAAAAGGTTCTAACCTTTCGAGCTACATTCTTTTTTGGCCCATTTTGTCTATTGATATACTCGAGATATTATTGTACCTCGCTTTTGAGTACGGTAAATGAGTAACGTTTAGATTAGTTACAACCAAATGAAAGATTTCATTAAGAAAGGTTGGGATAGGCTATCAGTTGGCCTCTTCAGAGGTACGATGATCGCTCACCATCATGCTACCAATATTTACGTTCGTGCCTCATCGCTCGGTAATTACAAGCTATCCATGTAACGCCGAGTCGCCGTCGACAGACAGATTATGCATCGACCCGCGATCGATCGCACTGAATTCGCAAACATTGTTCACTAATTGTTCAATAACATCATTATGCCGCGACGGGGATGGGCGATGGCCACCGCCAAACATTGCTATCATTGGAAACCCCAAATCAGAATGACCAATTTCAAATTTCTTGTTGATTTCAATAAAATCATGGTTCCATGTTTTCTAAAAGCGTTGTCGCCTGACAAAATTGTTTCTGCTCGAAACCAAGCATCAATTAAACAATTTCTAAGCATTTAGGACAAGACCTACAAAGATTATCAAGCGCACTGCATCACCATGCGGCAACAACCTTGGCTAAAAATGTCCATTAAACCGTAAAGATGACACAATTGATGCGTCAAATAACTCCAACCGCATCTAAATCGCTGCAATCTCGACCAGCAATGCATCAGATCTCTGATTTCCCGGATTTCGCATCGCTGATTGTCCGGCAACGTTCGCGGAACACTAAATCACGATCTTTTGCGCCTCGCGTCGCGTCGCGTCGGACGCATCGGCCTGGCATGATGGCCGTCGTTCAAGGTGACTGCCATTAATCACGACATCGAGAATCGCGATACAAAAGGCTGTGCCTCGACTGGGCATCGGTCGGGGCGGATCAGATCGGATTTCGTGCACAGAAATTCAAGATTTTCTGTGCTCGGCGCGCGGCGACGACGATACGACGACGGTGCTGGCTGCGTAACAGGAGATTTCACATCCTGCCTTCGCGCGGACGAGTCCACGTTCCGCGACGCGATCGGCGAACGAGTGACAACAACAACACGGTCGAGGAAGAAGAACAGAAGAAAAATATACGCGCCGGAATTCTTTCCCGGTGAGTACGAGACCGACTCGTAACATTCCTAAGAACGAACGGTCGAACTGTGTCAGCCGGCTAACGACTTCCACGAACAAGCGTTCTGCCTGCTCGTTCGCTAATCGGTCTTCGGTTATCGTTAAACTGGCAACGCGTTACCCGATGCTAGCGAACGTTCGTTGCCCTGAGAGAGCTTGCGATTGTGCCGTTCAGTTCCCAGACGCACTTTCACTCGGCGTGTCTTCGAACTGTCATAACCGGGCCGATTTTGCCGAGCTTCCCTTTGGGATTTATTTGTTGAGCTTCTGAAACCTTCAATATATTATTATCACTATTGTTCATTGATGGGTCTATTTAGGATTTACTTGTTAAGCTTCTGCGTACATTATTCTCTTTTTATATTTCCTTAATTGGCTTTGTTTCGCATTGATTTGTTAAGCTTCTGCGTCCATTGTTTTCAATTATTAGACTGTGGATTTTATGTATTTATGACAAAAATTGATAGTTGCGATTTAAAACCGTGGACAGATTTAAAAAATTTAAGTACGTCAATGTATTAGTTGCAGCTTATGAACATTATTGAAGAATGAAAGAAATTATCACTCGGCCCTTGTTTGTTGCAGTTGACGCAGATAATTTTTATTCTGCATAAAGTTCCGCAGTCTAGTCGTGGCGCATTTAAAGGAAATGAAAAGATATGAAGAATACCTTCCTATTAGAACGATCGACATTAAACATTTTTCAATTGCACATTCGATACCGAATCAATCAAAGTCGGAGCAGATTCACGGAAAACAAAGTCCCGAATAGAAACAAAGACAAACAGATATTCCATTTGGCGTTGGCAAAGCTAAACAATGCAACGATGTGTAACACGAGTCCGGTTACAGTCGGACAGCCGAGCACAAACGAGAAAGAAACAGCAGCGAAAAAAAGGCATAATGGAACAATTTGCAGGGGCACTAGAATGAAATTTCGCGAGTGATCGATTGGCCGGTGCCAGCGCTGCGCCTGTGTTGCGGTCCGATTTGGAAGGCTCGTTATGACGGGTCCCTAATTGGAGGCGTAACATGCAATATCGAGCCGGGTAACTGGAACGAGACCGTGCCGCGGAATTAGTATCGCGAAAATATACACGGTTTTTCACGGGCTCGCGGTTCGCGCGAAACTCCCGATGTGCGTAGAGGCGTTAGCGTGCTGCGTGTAAAACACAGATTAAGCCCGAGAGCCTGTTGCGTTCCAATTGAGCTCCAGCAATTGGTCACGCGCGAATTACGCTATCGCATCTCGAAGGTGGTGCCTTAATGTCTCTCTCCCTCTCTCTCTCCCTCGATTTTATTTCTCTTTGTTTCACGGTCCTCTTTGTCGTGATTATATACAGCGAGCGCGCACGATTAGATTGCGGGCTCGAAATCATAAAGATTTTTACACCCCGGTGGCACTAAATCACGCGAATGTTACAAAACAGCTCAACGTTTACGCGGGTAAAGCGTGCAGAAGCTATTCTACGTGAAAAACGTGGCGGAAACTGTGAAATAAGCTTTACTTCCACCGAGCTTCGTTTTCGAGAAATCGCAGTTTGAAGGTGGCGCGTGCTTTATTCCGCGCGCGTGTTAAGTGCCTTCGCGCTCCGTTTTCTGCGAAACGAAGACACGTACGCGAAAAATGCACTCTGTAATTTTGATAGCGTTTTGCTGGCAGAACGGCACGCTGTTCGGAGAAAAATGTCTGGAGCCGTGTATCGAGGAATTTCTTCAGTTTACTTCAAAACTGTCTGAGGAATCTTAAAACGGCTATTATACTCACTTATACACGGGGAATCCAATATCTTTTCCCCAGAAGACTTTGGGGAACGTGTTAATTTATAAAATGGGTACTTTTGTGAAGCGTTGTTCTATGAAATGTGCAATTGTGTGTTCTATGTCCTTGGAAACGAAGAGGATGCGTTTCCGGAATCGATGGAAATGGAAGGAAGCCGCGCGATTCTGTCGCGTGAAAACGGACAAGTGTAACTCTGCGATATTGCCTGCCCATGTCAGTGTAAATCAACAGCGTGTTTAATTCGCGTTAACGAACTCGTCAAATAATTAGAAACAATTAACGGGCTTGTTCGGTTTGTTTTGGCAGCCGACCACGGCATGGCACCGTCGCGACGGAACGGTGCCCCGTTACCGTTAGAATTAGATTATATATCCTCTCCTCGATTTCGCAAGCGTACTTTCACGTGTCAGCCTTTTTTTCTTTCCACGCGCAAAATCGCGACGCTGCCGATGCTCGCGTGTGTTGCCTGTCCGCTCGCGGACGCCTCCAGGTGAAACGCTGCCATTCTGGCTCTGCCAACACTCCCAACAAAAAGGAACGGCCTAAAACGGGCCCCGGCTCGACGAACTCGAGGAAAGTGACTGCTAATTTGCTTTCGCATGCATGAAATACCGGCGACACTAGGCGCTGCCTCGGCCCCGTGAAACTATGCCCGTGGTTTTTTCCTTGTACAACATGAACCGACTACGGTAAGCGACGATCGCGTAATGCGAATACAAAGGAGCTCACTTGGCACGACTCTCGACCACTAACTTTCTGGATTCGCTGCGTTTTACTGCGAACAGTGGAAGTTTAACTGTTGTTCTGAATCGCTCTCTGCTTAATCTCTCAACTTCTAGTTTTATCTTAACACATTATCTACCGACAATTATTCCGTAATTTTTTCAAGTCTATGGCCCAGGAATTCTTTAATAGACCCATCAACAGCAACAGAAGCTTCAATTATAAGCCAACAACTCGCTCTCAATAATGTAATCTAATGATATCGTTTGTAGACAAGACAACAAAACTGCCAACAAGAAAAGAAATAAATGTCTATATACATCCTGTATCTCGCAATTAATATTAGCAAACTAACGTATTGTATGTTACAATTTTAGTTACTAGTTGTAGGACAGCTGGTTCCTACACACTATATTTGGGTCTGGATGATAATAGGCGAGAGGAACAGGTAGAGAAATTAGTGTGGTCGTAGCAGAAAGTGAATTTCAAGGAATTTCGTCTGAAATGGCTAAACGGTTGATGATTTCATCTCGCATCCTGTGGCCTACATTTTCATCTTGCCTCTTGAACCTTATTCTGACTGTAAAACTTTCAAAATTCGTGTTTTATCGTAACATTACACGTTTCATTATCTTGGACTAATCTCATTACGCGAATTACTTTTCTTCATTTTATTTCCTGACCTTTCCAACATCAATCACTACGATACCACTCTCTGTAAAATGAAGGGAAATAGAAATCTGCGTCATTAATTTCCGAATGAACACAGGATATCTCTATTTCATCCTGAAAGACTGACGAACTAGCTAATTCCATAACCAGGTCATTTTTTAATTAAAAAACCCTGTCCCACTCATTTACAAGTGCTAGAAATACAACCAAAGCCTTCAAATCCTTAGTCCTCTCAAACTTTCCCGTCTTCGCCTAAAATCTAGCACCAATACGAGAACAACCGTTCAGAACATGCACGTAGCCAGCACGTGCGAGTCATTAGGACGATTATCGTATGCATCCAGTGCGATGTCCTAGCGATCCCTCGACTCGTTAGATTAATCTCGATCGTTAAGAGGATCGGTCCAGTCGGCACAATCGATATAAAAATGACGTTGTTCGACCTAGTCACCGATGATTACGAGTCTCGAGCGACACGCCTTCCCATTTAGTGTTTATCGCGGTTATTATGCATCCGTGACGCGGTCTGCGCCACGCAAAACACGAGACTCGGCTTTTGGCCGATAACGCGCGGCTCTCGAAACGGTGTTTCCGATTGTCCCGTTAATTGAATCGATCCCTGTGATCGTATCGCTCTACACACAAAGGAGCGGCCATTTGTGGACCGCGTGTGCGACCATAATCAGGAGGTCTTCAGACGAAACGTTGTCGGCGAGACGTACTCGCAAAGTAAACTTCAATTCAGTGCACAAAATGAAACGAAACGTTATTTTCTAAAGATTCTATTTTTATTAGATTCTGCATGTTTTAAACTATGATTCTACATAGTTTTCATTGTTGTTAAGGCACTTGTAATATCTGGGCTCCAGTTTCTCTACCACCGTGTTGTAGAACGATACCGACACCGAGGAAAACTGCGAATTCATAGTTTTCCGTATGACTACTCTGAATTTTCGAAATTTCAAGATCTAGCATTTCATGCACAGTGAAATTTCGGAGAAACGTATAGAAAGTGACGAAATTGTGAATAATCTGTTTTCACTAAGTCATTTTTCGACTTCAAGCGCCTGATCATCCTCGGAGACAGACAACTGTCTCTCACTGGAACTCGTAATTCATCTCCTTAACATTAATTCACTTATTTTCTCCGTACAGCTAAAAAACCTAACGACTAATTTGTATCCATTCCACAGTTCTTACATTCGAGAAAATGCAGAGTACATACAGCAGATTGCATTTCACTATTGTGAAATTTCATTTCATTTTTCATTTCAATATTGTGCATGTCGTTACGTATAGTTCTAACGCGTAGTATAATGTTCGGAGAACTTACAATTCATGTTAACAGAACCTAGTTTCTGTCTATTCACTGATATTCCTCTTATCTACTCTTTGCTTCGAACTTCGTCCTTGTTAGTACAACGGAAGAGGAAATGAAACATATAAAGACTGACATACACGATGACTGTCGAGGCTAATCTGCCGAGGAGTCAGCGCAGCAAAGTTCGTAGCGGGACTTTTTCCAGTCAGGGACTTCGCAGCAAAACAGCACCCCCGCTATTTGATCGAACAAGTGAAAAAAGGTCACCAGCTTCAAAGAGGATTTGCTCAGCGTCGATCCATCGATCGTTGACGCCTAACGGGACATCAAAATAATTCAGCCCGGGCCCGGCGATCAAGTTCTCTCTCTCTCTCTATCTCCCTCTCTTTCTCTATCTCGAGAACAAAGTGGTCGGAGCAGCTTCCCTCTTCACTCCTGAGCTAGCTATTTCATCATCTTCCGTAATTGTTCAATAACATCACCCGCTAACGCTAACACTGGAAATACTGAGTCCAAATTGCCCATTTCAAACGTAATATTTCGCATTCTGTGAAATCAGAGACGTTTTCTTTAGACGTTTCAAAGTTTCAAACTTTCAAAGACGTGATTCAATTATTCCTCGTTGGAATAGAAATTAGACTGAATTTCAAGAAATACGCTTCAGCGTATGATTCATCCTAGGAAATTATAAACGAGTTGTTTCGGGTACTTGAACAGTCTAGGATCAATCTTTCAAGTCCTGACAGTAGATGACAGTGGACTGAGCCATGAACTGAGAATATTGGAAACAGATGCAGCAAAACTGTAACGATGAGGTTAATGCTCAGAGATACCATATCCAAGAAAAAAACGTGGAGAGAAAAGAGGAAGTTTCATCACATTCACACAATATCTGTTCTTCTATTGACGTTTGACGAAGATTGGCATGTTTTGAATGCATTTCACAGAGTGTCGATCATTGTACAGACTTCAAATAATCGAAATAAATGGTTGGAACAAAGATAGTGTCAATTATATCAATTCTATGTTTGTATAAGCATCATCACGTGTCAGAAATGCGTCTTTTTCAAACTACGCGTTACTCCACAGTTCAAAACCATTCGGAGAAAAATTGTTGTTAAAACAGCAATTGTTTGAAACATATATCTTATGCAAACGTCATCATCTTCGAAAAATGTTTTCACTTCGAACCAAGCATTGTTTGAACAATTTGAAGGTAAGTAAGTCAACAGCTTTACTTGAATCGCCAATCGTTCGAGAACTATGTCTTTCAGAAGCGCTGTCATTCTGTCATGTGACCAAAAATGTTCCAACTTTAAACTAAGCGTCGTTCAAACACAAAAATGATTACGCATCCTACTCCAAAATGCACTTATTCAGAGTCCAAAATTCCTATCAATCATGAAATGATCACAATGGAAGCTTCAATCAGTGATGGAAACAAAGATCCATCCTACCGAACGTTTCACGAGCCCGATCGACCTCCGCAAGAAGGTGTCGCTTACCTGGTCTGCCAGGCGATGAAGTCTCCAGGTGCGAAGTTAAGTTCGTCAGGTTAATCCGGTGCACTTTCGAGCGCGATCACGCCGGTGGATCGCAGCTGGAAAAACTGGGCCGAGCGAACAAATAGTTCGATGCTCGAGAACCGACGAGAGCTGAATCAAACAGAGCGCAAGCAGCGTGTTCCGTAAAAGCGTGTATGCCGTCCAAGAAAAATCCACGCGATCGTGCGTCGCGGCCGGTGCCGAGCCGACTGACTGACTGACTGACTGACTCCGCCAGTCAGCAGCGTACAGTCACCGCACTTGCATCAACACACTCCGGCTAGCATCCACATGAACGTTCACGTCCACATCTACGTCCACTTCCCCCGCAGCCTCTCGTTTCCAGCTCCATTCCAGCGGCCTCTCCTCGTGCATCTCTCGACGAGGCCGGGCCCTCTCACAGAGCCGAGCATCTTTCAGCCAACACACCACAGCTGCCGGGCTCCTCGAGATCGCCTTGCACCCGTGGAACCCTGGAATTCGAGAGGAATTCCGGGTAACCTGCCTTTTTGCTCGGATCGACCGCCTGGGTCCTGCTTGTGCCCCAATTTTCCGGATTTTGGGCCACGAATCTGTGCCCGCCTGGTTTTTTGGACAGTTGTCCTAAATTGAATCGGTTCTATAGGCTGGAGAAATTTATATAATTACCTGGAGAACACAGCGACGAAGAGCTGCAACCAAAGAGTAACAGGATGCATTTTTCAATGACCTCTTAGTTTCAGTGGTTATATTATATTTGATCTTTGTGTAGTTCATAAATATCTCATTGCAATTTCCACACATCGTAACAACAGTACTTCAGTCTCATTCTTTGTGAACATTATTTCACCTCGATAGAAAATCTCATTTTCATCAATCAATCAACCAAATTACTCAACACACGCGTAAAGCACTCGTTATCAGACTAGACGACGAAAGAGTAACATTCTCAATCTTTTCTTTATCTCTTTCATAAATTCCTTTGTTCAATACATTCGCAAGCCTCTGACGAAATTCTGTACACTGCCATTCAAAAGTATATACATAGACAATTATAATATTTTATGAATTTATAATTGAATTAATATTATTGAACGATATTTATTATTCCATTCCCTTACAATCACTCTCACAATTGAATTATTTAAAACCTTTGAATGCTTTCAAAGCTTCAAACAATTCAAATCGAAAATTCATCTAGGTTCTCTAAAACTCTGAGGCGTGCTGCCAGTTCATAAGATTCCCTTGTTTAATTATGTACTTAGTACGAACTAATTACGTACCGTATAAATTATTATTATTATTGGAGGAGACATTAAATTTAATTATCGCTGAAGTATTTTTACAGAAAAGAGCGTAACGCATAAAATTTAGTGAAATTTGCTCGTGATTTCGTAACAATTTTCTGCTAATTGCAATTAAGGAAGTGTCTGCGTGGTTTCGAGCGGCAGCGTATACGCATAAATCATCGAACGAACGACCGGAGATACTGAGAAGATAAAATGACGCGTTGCGAACGCACTTTGAAACGGGTCACAGAGTGCAACCGGAAGAAGTGCAAGAAACACAGTCGCAAACATTCAGGGGATCATTGGGTCCCAGCGATAAAGTGTTTACACATCGAATCGGTTAGCATCTTTCATTCAAATTAATGAGGAATCGATACTAATCCTCCCACGGGTGCCCGGTGTGCCGCGATGCGGTAATTAAGCCACGTATCTGCAACTGACCGAGATACATCGGTGCGTTGGTTTTGATTTTAGAGGCAGTCGAGCAGCACGCTATAATATACACACTCTTGTTCAATATTTTACTGACGAACACCTGGAGAACGCGTTCTGCCGCGTGTTACTTTAGCAGTTCGATCAATTAACGGCCTGTTAATTGGCCGGGCGAATCATTGCCAGACATATAAAACTCGACGTTTCGTTGACTCAAGCTAATCGAATGCACTTTTCTACACTCGAGCAGAATTGGAACGTGATCTACATGCTCAACCAAGGTTGTACAGGTGAGACCGATGCATCTGCTTTATCCACCGACGCGACGAGTGGTTGATGGGCAGGTCGCTGCATTTGCGATAGTTGCATCGCCATGCTTCGCACTGCAGCTCAAAGTTTAATTGATGAAACTGCACAGATCAAATTTGTCACGGTGATTGTTCGCTCGATTCTTTTGGGTTTTTCCTTGCAACTAAAACTAGTTTGCAATAGGTTCTTTAATAACTGTGCTACTTTCGAAAGAAGTCTACTAATTTTCTTTTAATTTGTATTATTTAAGATGGCGCGTTGATTTACGAATAAAATTTTATTGTAGTTATATTCGACAACTCATTAGGAAAGTCTGAAGTATTTATTTTTATTTTGTTGTCACAGAGGAATGATATTGACTGGGGTTGAGAACAGAACCATTAATCTACAGATGGTTTTAGGGGTGGAGACCTATATGTATATTTGTCTGTAACACAACGCCCTCTGCTCATGGACACATGGATAGCTGGAATATTTGGGAGGACATGATTCGAAAGAATTCAATCGGGGAAATAGATCTATTATAAATAAATCAGAGCGAGTCAAACGTTATGTATCTTGAATTTATTAATCTTATAAGAATGTAAATATTGATTAAACCATGCAGGACTATGATTTATCCACCATTCTTGAAGAAACAATAAATAAAATCCTGTCAGTCCAAATAACGACAATAAAAGTAACATGCTAAAACATCCAACTTATTTAAAATTAATCAACTGTATAAAAAATATAAAATATATGGTAGATGTGAGTATTATACTATACAACGTTTTAAAATATTCTACACAATAGAAAGAACATTCTTAACATTTAATCTCTTTCTAGGATTAATAATAATTGCTCTCTTCGGAGAATATCAGCCGTGTATAACATTACTCAACAACAATATTTTCAAAAGCGTGCTAATATTCTCGGAGAGCAAACAATCTCCTGAAATCGAATTTGGTACATCGATCAGCGCTTCTTTAGCACCGCTCAATTTTTTGAACGCATTACGAGCGTGCGCTAGTTCTGTTAAAACATTTAGAAAAATCTCCTGGAAGAATCACAATCGTCACTAATTTTATCGCGTCAATATGAAGATTATATACTATTTACCTCAGTGCCACTATAATTTGCAATTCCAACACATCCTACGAATCCTTTCCCGTGAGTATAATATCCCAGCTTACGTCTATTCAATCCAAATCCAAAAGCCACATTTTGTTTTCTGCATATGTCCAGCAATTTATTCACTTCGTCGTCTAAGCCACCTGCAACCAATTATTTCTCAGTTTGAAATTACATTGTTTAACCTGCACCATGGGAACCCCCTGTGTATATAGTTATCTAGCTAAACGATTAGCTTTTTATTTGTACGTACCTTCAAGCTCAACCTTTTCGATATCAGGAGCAATAATCACGAACTTAAGCTTCTTTAATTCACCATGTTTTCTTGTCTCCTTCAAACCAGAATAATAACGACGTTTGTACAATGATTTATTCGGATTCCTTTCGTAATAACGTTTCTGCAACCTGGTGATTTCGCGCAGAAATGTCTCTAACGCGTTCGTAAATCCCGAGGTTAACATGTTGGTACAGTATCTGCAATTTGTACACCAGCTTCACAAACAATGAAAATTGCAGCAATTTCGCCGATGACCGCTTTGGATCGCCAGGGCGAGGAGAGGGAAGAACAGGAACTTGAAAAGACGTTTTAATAGTATCAAATATATTATTTATTACGTAAATGAACGTCAGTGAGCCAAGGATACAAATTTCATAGAACGCTATGAGACAAAATGTAAGTCGTGTATATAATACGAAACAGCTTGCCAACTGCCTATATAGGTACAAGATGGAGATACTTACTCTCTAAAATTGCGTGAATACATCAAAAAGTTGTTAATATTTAATTGGACACTGTCTCCCAAATCTTCGTGAATAATCTCCTGTTTAATTTCTTGCTTGATGTCGTCTTTTATTGCGAGGGACAGTGTCTGGTTTACGATATCGTCTTCGATTACATCGTCGTTAACCTGAAAAGGATTACATCTTCGATTGTTCGCGATTGGCGTATTTAACGTGGACCTCTTTCGAATGCGAAGATCACTTGTCTTCCTGATTATGTCTGGTCTATAGTACACCGAGGTCTCCGATGTATTCTCCTCGCTTCTCTCTCTGTAATCTTTGTTGTACAGTGTCATTGTGCACATGCGGTTCACACAGTCTACGTCTATTTCTGGATCAGCCGTGATTCTCAAAGAATTGAAGTCAATAGCATCGACATCCTTACAGATAGCATGCACCTTCCCGCGTTCAAACTCCTCTCTCTTCTGCACATTGATTTGTACTCTCATGTCACGGTTGCAGAGAATTATCCTCTTCAGTTTGGAGGGTTTTTTGTCTTTGGAAATTGGTGCTCTAACTTTCCTGAGACTCCAGCTGGAGTTTCTCATGATTGGATCTGTTCTACAAGGGTTCCCCTTGTATATATTGATTCTGAATTTTGGTAATTCTTTGTTGTTCAGCTTGTTCATGCATCTGGTGCTCTGCAATTAGAGTTCCATTATATTCTGATCCAAGTATTGTTGTAGTAGCTATTTAATTTGTAGTAGTTACCTCTAAAGCTTCCTGAAGATTAACATAAATCTTATCAGGCCTCTTGAATCTCCTAATATTTTTTGATCTCCTTGGCTCCATGTCTAACTCTGGGACTAAAACAGTTATAGTAGGACTTTGCAAGCAATATCTGTTCACTGCAACTGAATTCTTGCTCTTAACAACTGCAGTGCTAAGCTCAGGGTACTCTATACTGTCAAGGTTGACAGTATCGCTTGTTCCTTCCGTGTTGTTCGCCTCCTTTTTACGTACAGGGTGTCTGACCTGGTTTGTCTGACATAGGTCTGGCCACAAGTTATTTGTGTCATCATTACTACTTGTCCTGAAAGAGCCGTTCAATGAGAAAATGCGAAAATTCTGTGTAAATCGATTTCAATGGATATCAAGGAATTTGGGCAATTACTTACTGAAACGACCATGTCAGATTCACAACCTGCGATTTCAACATTCTATATCACTAGAAAAGTTCTGTGGTCGTGACTTTCTTCGTCGTTATACTGTATACTGCTATTATTCGATCAACGTTGCCATTTCTGCAACGAAATATATTCATAATTACCATGAACCCCCTTCACTATCGTCAACTACGCAAAATGTACGTCACTGGTTACATGAAGTAAACTGAAGTAAACAAAACTGCAGCTGTAACGGCACCGCCCTCTGTTGGGGAAAATGCACCTTTAAGTCATAGACTAAGAGCAGGGTGACCACTCAACGGAATGATTTTTGTGGCACCCTTCCCTTCACTTCTATGAGTCGGTGCTATGAGCACCGACGAGATAAAAGAATAGACCTATCATCCAATGTATTTTGGCGGCCATCTTTGCTGAGGTCACTTGGCCTCTTTTTCTTGTCATTTCCTGTATTACCAACTCGGTTTTGGAGCCCCAGGCACGTCGGGGCTGCTAACAGCTAAAATAGGCTGACAGCACAGATGGGATACAGGGAATAGGATTCCTATATCTCGTTTGTGCTGACAGTTTTCTTAGTGGTACCACCGACGAGATACTATTAAAGACTGCCAGCCCCTGTATCACTGTATATTCAGCGGGACGTGTAACCGGACGCGACGGGTGCGGGGATAACGTGGAGCTTACAGTGATCTGAAATACCAATCGCTAAAAGTTCTACCACCGACGAGATACTCGCCAAGTAGAAGAAGAATGATATAGTATAGAATGCTCACATATTGATTACCTTATAATACTATCACCGATGAGATACCATCTCGTCTCTTTATCTCAATAGAACCAGACGATATATAACATTGTTCACGACCGGGGCGAATCAGCTTGAATAATGCATACATTTTGTTCTGAAGGAAGGTGAAATTGCAAAATGTTATGGAAGACAGTAGGTATAGGAATAGAATTTATTGAAAATCAACATATTTATTAAATGTGCAGTTATTAGCTCGATATTATCCTTTATTCATAAGAGTTTCACTAGAAGTTCTTACAAATAGAGGATAATACCGATTGCCCAGGTCTCACCACGAGGAGGTTGCTGCACAAGAGACCCGAAAGGGAGTCAGAACGAATGCAATATTCCTTCTGGCTCCCTTTCTTACAACGACTGACTTATACTAAATTACGCAAGAATGTCGAGTAATTATCGCGGGGCAAATGGTGTGAATCGGAGAAGAAGTCTCCGATCCACGAGGGGCCAAAGGTGAATCAGGCAGAAGGCTCTGATTCTTTCAAAAAGACAAACTAAAGCAAACCAGGGCAGAAGGCCCTGGTGCGAAGGTGACGCGCGAATGGCCAAGAGGAACTCAAGCTGCAATACCCATTTCTCCCAACCACTTGCCGCCAGAGACGGACATGAGTGGAATAAATTTACAGTGGAGAGGTTTTACATGAGCGAGCCACATCTTTCAAAGCCTCCCCCCATTAATATTATCTACCGCGAACTCCCGTACCAACCGGTAGGGTACAAACTATATACGAGCAAGGTCCGACACAGCAGAAGGCTGTGTCCGAATCAAGAAAACGAGCAAAGTGAAGTTACGGCAATAATTACTCGACATATTTACAACGATGGTATACAATCTTAATATGTTAACCAAATATAACTAACTTAAAAATACACTCTAGTCTTCTTCCTCTTCGTTGGTGTGTCCTCTTCATTCGGTGTGTCGTCTTCGTTAGCAGTCGGCTGTTGTAATCTAGCTGAAACAGACTAATCGTATTTATAAACAATGCTGTTGAATACAGAATTGAATCACGCACACGAGTGCGAATGTAACCAGCTCACGAAAGCAAATATAAACCCGCACGTAAGCGCAAACCTAACCATGCACATGAGTGCGAATACAACCTGTCCACAAGAGCAATTATAATTTATAATCATGTTCACAAGTGAACCAGTTCACAAGAACAATTGTAATCCTGCACATGATTGCGAATACAACCAGCGAACCAGTTCACAAGAACAATTGTAATCCTGCACATGGGTGCGAATACAACCGGCGAACCAGCTCGTAAGAATAATTATAACTCCGCACACGAGTGCGAAAACAACCAGCGAAGCAGAGCACAAGAGCAATTATAACCCCGCACATGAGTGGGGCGCTCAGAATATAAATTTGATGAAGAATAAAATTGATAAATTTGAAGAAGACTCAATACCGAAAGTCTCGAAAATTTCAATTAGTATGAAGGATATGGTATTCGTTGAATTAACGGTTGAAGGACAGGTTTGTTGAAACTGAGCCACGGAAGTTGAAACTGACAAAGGAAGCTTTGAAAAATATTAGTAACCAAACTTACCGTTGATCGTTGAATGAACAGTTGAAGGTAGGCCACGGTAGCTGTGGATGACCCCTTGTCCACCTCTGGTTAACCTCTGGTCCACCTCTGGTAGGTCCCTGGTCCTTCTGGTCTTCCTAGTCCCGGAGCTCGACCGCTCACGCCACCCTCCCCGGCCCGACTGACTGATTGACGGAGCTCTCTCGCCGAGCGCGGGCGTGCGCCCCACGCACGACGCTGGACGCTCCCCACCCCACCGACTATCGATCGATGTCGATCGCCGTGAAAATTATTGATAAATTTATTATTTCCAGCTGGTTAATGTTTATAACAATTCTATTTTACAGCGATGTCCACAAGCAATCCCTTGGCTATCTGACCACCTAATTTTTTAGTAAAAGTGGCTAATAGTATTCGAGATACGGAATAACTTTTAAGCTATGAACATTCGCACGCATTAATTTATTCAATACAATTCACAGATAAATTTATTAATTCTAGCTAATTAATGTTTATAATAATTCCTTTTACTAATGATGTTAACGAGCACTCCCTTGACCACCTTGCCATCTAATTTTTTCGTCAAAATAGGCAATAGAACTCGAGGTACAGAATCTCATATCATTTGGACGCTCAATTTAATTTATAGAACACAATTTACTGGTAAATTGATTATTTCTATTTGGGTAATGTTTATAACTATTTGTTTTGTTAATGACGTCGATAAGCACTTCCTTGACCACCTTGTCATCTAATTTTTTAGTAAAAATAAGTAATAGTACTCGAGATACAGAATAACGGTTAAACCACGAATATTAGCAAGCAACATTTTTTGTTAATTTATATTGTTGTGTCGCATCAACTGCTAGGTTATTAGTGACACTCTGAAGTAAGTAATGATATATTATTTGTTTGATGATCCCCCGTTATACACGAATTCTCAAATTGTTAACACGTTCTGTGCCGAGCTGTTTTTGCTCGATTTTTCATTCGAGCCATTTGCTTTGTTATGTACTGCATTTTTTATACCTCATTCTTCTGGTCGGAATATTCTACTGTCTTAAGATGCTTCTACTTAACTTTACAATAGATTTTTAAAAAATTCTTCATTTTTCAATGAGAATTTCAATCGACCTGAACGGAAAGCTGGCGCATACGCCCTACGCGGCACAGAACGTGTTAATGTTAATATGTAGTTGCAACAACCACTGGCGTATTCATAAATTTATGTACCTTCAGAAAAAGTTTCCGTTGCTGTCCATAGGTATGCAAAGATTCATTAGATACCATTCTTCGGCTTCCAACCCTCGAGTCACCTTATTCATCGCACAATGTGCAGATTTGTAAACACAAATTTCAGTTAACGATCCGCTGCCTTTGGGATCACACGGCTGTCAATTGTACAGCCGCAATTACTCTGCGATATCATTGTATTTTCCGTATTAGAATCATTTATTTGAAAAACCACGGCTTATTAAACGGGTCAACAATTGCTATAATCAGTGTACAGTTAATTTCTTTTCCGAGGATCACGATGATTCTTTAAATTCGGCATTTTATCAGAGTGTTGCGATCCTAGAGTTACTGCACGTTCGTGGATCTTTTTAGCTAATTAAGGAAGAACGTGTTATACTAAAATTATTCAAATGGCGAACGAGAAATACAGACTGGTAAGAAATATTTACATAAGAACTAAGGTAAACTTTTAGAACGAGTATTCAAACAAAACGGAAGTTTAAATATTTGCTTTTCTAAGACATTAGCTGCCGAACCTTCAAAAGTCCCCCAAAATCGAAGCAATATGTATAGCGAAATCGAAGCTGCAGAGTCAAAGTTTACCACATTAATTTTTCAACCGTTTTGGGTGCTACAAATCATAATAAAATTGATTTACACAACGAAATTAATTTTCAAATATGGTCAGAGTGTTAACCCCTTCAGTAACAAATAAATTTTCGGTAATTATTTAGAAAGAGGTACTCCTCTCCGATTTTTATGAAATTTAAATATGTTATAGATTTCGACATGTTGAACAACTTTTTCCTTTTCACATATGAGGTTCACACGAGGCTCCACAATGTGTCTACAAAAACAGTAAACAGAAGCCGCGTCGGAGAAGGCTTACTTACGTTGCCACGGAGTGTGCACGAATACGGAAAATTCAATTCAGTGCTAGCAATAGTTCTTTGCGAATATCTCGAAAACTAAAAGAGACCTCTCATATGTAAAAAGGAATAAGTTGTTCAAAATGTGTAGCTACATAACATTTAAATTTCATCAAAATCGGAGAGGAGTATCACTTTCTAAATAATTACCTAATTTTCGTTACGATTCTTGAATTCGCAGATGAAGGAGTCCCTCAAGAAGCTGCTGCAAGAGGGATGCAAATATTTGCACATCGTAGACATTCTCTACAACCGCGCCAGGAGCGATTATTCAGAATTCCAGAGGGTGCTGCACATCATGGACAACTATTCTCGAGTAGGTGCATAAATAACACTTCTGACGACTTATTTTATAAATTTTCGAACGATTTATCCAGCACAAGTCAGAGTTACAGCGAGATATGGATCTGCTGATTGATTTTTCCGTGGGCATTCGTTTGGAAGGCGGAAATCACAACTACGCCAACTACAACAACTACTACGACAACTACTTCGACGACTACGACGACGCCTACGACTACGACGACGACGACGACTACGACGACGATGACTACGACGAGGAAACGGAAACAGGGGATGACGAAGAAACAGTATCCGATATGTACGATGAATGGCTGAATCAATTAACTTTGGCTATAAGAGAAAGGAAGAACGCTCTAACGCAGTTGGAGTTGAACTTGCTGAAAATAGTAGAATCATATAGCAATCTGATGGAGGTGCAGTCGCAGCTGAACGGTATTCTTGAGAATTATTGCGGAAGGGTAGTCACGATTCTCAAGCAAATCGCAAACATGGAAAATCAGTTAAAGCACACACTGTTGGCCAATCGATTTAGAGAAAACCGGAAGAAATTGATGAAGATTTTGGCCCATATTACTGAGGTATACTTCATTTTAGTTTCAGTTACTTAATCGAATATTAATAGAATAATAAATTGATCTGTGATTCCTTAAACATTTTGCTAACAGAATCATAAATTAGATATGCAGTCTATTAATCTGTGTTACTGACCGCGTAATAATTTTATTCTCTTTGTCGGTGCAGAAGCAGAAATTCTTTTGGGGAGACCATACCTCTGCCATGGAGATAGTGTAGAAGCTGAAGAACAAGCACTGCGGGCCAGCATTATTATTAAGCAAATTAATTTATTTTGTTTCGTATTTTTGTTATATATTTATGAAGTTCCAGTTCCATGTTGATGTTACATAATTTAATAAAGTTACTAATTCTTTCGTGCAAATCTATCTACTCTCTCGACGATAAATTCACAGAATAAAAATGCATTTTCCATGGTAGAATTTTAATGATCGAGATTGACTTTCGTTAGCAACGTGTCTTCTTTATATTCAAATCAGAAGAGAAATTGTATACGCTCGTTAGACACGCGCGAGGCGAGGGTTCGAGAAAAAATTGTCCGTGAATCCAAAGGTCGAGACGCGGACTTATCGCGAAACGCTTGTTGGTTTCGCGAACGATCCGTCAGATGTCTCCAACACGTACGATCGCGCGCCGTAGATCTCTTAGATCCCTACCGACACTCGCAGTCGGTGGATCGCGAGTGTATCTTCATAGTTTTTTTCGTGATCTTCAACGATTTCTATATCGCGGTACCGGATTAAGAAAATAAGTGAGTCTTCTATGGTGATTGTCAATGGATGACGTCGTGTGACCGGAAGTCGAGGGATCATTGGACAATGGTGCCATTGAAAGAATACGTTTGTCGGTTGACGCCGGAAGAGAGGGAATACGCGGCGGAATATTTGAACGAGACTGATGAAAACAGACCACAGAAAATCGAGGAGTTGAGACAATGGGCTATGGACAACACTGAAATTAACTCGCCAACCGGTATCTTTTGCTTATGTTACTGATAAACAGATTTGTTATTCAGATAGAGCGTTCTCGATCGATCGATCAGGCTTAGATCTCTCTCACATATCCATTTCTCATGACAGAATCATTCAAATAGATAAAAATTTCATTTGTCTTTTATCTTGAACGAAGGGAGCTTGTAAATAAAAATTTCAGTGTTCTTGTACTCAATTTTAGCAGCATTTTACCTAATGGTAGTCTAGTGATAGGATTTTTAATGAATGTGTTGATTAAGAAAGACTTCAAGAATCTTTCTTTGAATAGTATTCTTAAAAGAAATTACTAGGATTACTTGATGGTTTAATATTAAAGTTGCTATCATTTTTGAAACATTCATTAAGAAATCCTCAACAATAAATCATAGATTTTTAAGAATTGTAAGTTGTTCGGTCGTGCTCGGAATTTTACGAATTTTACGAAAACATTTTGTGAATTTTCTTTCAGACGATTTCTTCCTGCTGCGTTTCCTGCGAGCCAGCAAGTTCAACGAGGAAAAAGCGAAGAGCAAACTAAAAAATTACTGTAAACAGAGGGACACTTTACCAGAATGGTACAACAACAGGAATCCATTTCTGCCGGAACTGCAGGAGCTCTTTGATCTCGGGTGATCTCTGTTGTTTCGCCTATGCTGCTATAACTATAAATTATTTTCAATTACTAATATTGAGTAATCCTCGGTCACGTTTGGTGCTTCGATGCTCTTCTTTGTTGGCACCAGATCACGTTGTATATGATACCGTATCACCGTCCGATAAGCTGTTACAGTTTGCTAATGCGTTGGACGACGTTGTTCGAAGCGCGATTCGTTTATGTTTGCGGTTCAGAGGCCACTCAATTTTCCTTCGAATGGTTGTGGTCTGGGATTCGTGATTCATTTTGGTGATTATTAATCCGGCATTGCAATGCCTTCAATGTAATCAGTAAATACATTTCTTTAAGGATGTTCTGGAGGTATATAAAAACGCAACAAAATTTTTGAAAATTTGACAAGATATAATTCTTACTAAATTAATGCAATTACCAAAGTTTGGGTTCGATTCACTGCACCGTTTAAGAATTATAGCAACTTAAAGTTTGCACATTTTAACACGTCTTATGGAGAATTCATAAAATTCCACTTCAAACTCTATTTAAACCTTGAAAAAACGCAACTAGAAACTTCAGTTTTTTTTTATATGTAGTAAAAATTATATAATTAATTATGTTCAAAATTTATTAGGATTCACTAAACAGTTACAGAGCAAAAAAATTATAAACTGTTACAAAACGTTAAATTTATCGTGTTGTCTCTTACTAGCATGGAAACGCGACAAGTGTAGACTACTGAATATAGTTACAGAGGGTACAGTATTCGCATAAGTTTCATGAAAAATATACTCATGAATGGCTTTCATTGCCAATATATTGATGGATTTCGAATTTCTTGTACTTTTGTCTCCCATTGTACCTCCAGAACATCCTTAATGTTGGCAATGTGTTTGATACAGCTAACAGAGGGTTCATAATAGAAATCGTGAGTGTACAGTGTACATTTTGATATGCCTTTTAATATTTGTAACGGTGCTGAGAAATAAAAATCTTAGATACTTTCGAACACTTAGAGATCGAGAATTATTTGTTAAGTTTAATAGATTGAATTTGTTGATCTATGTTTTCTCATCTATGTATTTCTTTGATTTATTGTTTGCGTGCGAATCTCTGAAATTTGTTATAACTGCGATTGGTTTAGTGTGTTGCATTTTTAAATCTGGTTTCTTTCAACAATGTTTTATAGAGTGCTTCTACCTTTAAGAAAGTTAGACAGCGAAGGAAGAATGGTGGTGATAGTGCGTGCGGCTGTTCACCGTCCCTCTAGGCATAAAATGGCGGACATGCTGAAGGTACTTAGCTTCTTTTAAAATAAATACTTTTTTAACAGTTTCAGTGAAAAAAGGCTTGCATTTTTTGCAATTTTAATGCAGGCCGCCCTGATGACTCTAGATCTAGCCTTGAGGGACCACGAGTCAACAACAGTCCATGGGATCACCGCCATATTGGACATCAATGGGATAACATACGAACACGTACTACAACTACCACCAAGTGTGATTCGCAACTTGGTTCACGCTTGGCAAGGATGTTATCCTGTCAGGATCTATTCCTTGGACTTCATCAACGCTCCCAGGTTTATAAACGTGGTGCTGAACGTGTTCAGAAGCTTCATGAACGCGAAACTTAAGCAGCGACTGCATGTGCACATGAAGGGAAAACTGAAGCTGCACAAATCGATGCCGATGGACATTTTGCCCGAGGAATACGGCGGAACGGATGGTGCTTTGAAGGAACTGATTGGTATGTTTTCTTTCATTTTCCCCTAAAATAGAAAGTAATTTGGGTAGATGTAGAAGCGTTGGCCATATTGTTTGGTCCCTTAAAATTACAGGAAAAATATTTGAACTTGTGCTTCATTTGTTTCTTTTGTTGCTTATTTAATCAAGTGCTGTAATGTCCCTGAAACTCCACTCTTCCGCGACAACTCTACATTAGCACACAGTAGCAGCTTATCAGCATAGTTAACTAGAAATTAATGACGCCAATAAAACAAATGGTACCAGATTGGCTCATCAGGGCTGAAATAGAAGCACGACTTCTTTTCCGATCGCCCTTGATGCCCGAATCTGTGAACTTGTGAACTTCCTTGTAAGAGCGTGGGTCGTCGCGACTAATTAATACCGCAGGTTTAATTGACCCGCAGAGTATTGGAAACGTGCTGTGGAGGACAATAGAGAGTGGTTCGTCGAGGAGGAAAAGTACAGATTGACGTCGATTAACTAACTAGATTGGCTCTAATTCACGGTAACGAGGGATCCCGTATGCAGCCGGTCGACTTGGTTCGCAATGATAGAAATAGAAACACTACGCAACGCTTCTATTCTAATGGTGCTCCTATGTGTTTGTTTGTTTGTTTTGTTCTTTGTTTGTAAAACCTTTTTCTCGTTTTATTGTTTTTTATACAGATAATTATCGTAAGTAAAATAGAAATGTACACACCGTATCCGGTCTTCTTATTCATCCACTCGGTACGCGTCCTTAGCGAAAGAATAATTAAAAAAAGAGAAACGTAAAAACGTTCGCCTGCTGTCGGACGTCCCCGAAGCGAGACGGAAACGTAATTAAACTAAAAAGACATAATGCGACGAGCGCGACCCGCCGGTACCGTACAAAACGTAACCACTATGATTCTCTTTATATGCTACAATATGGTACATGTCCGTGTCCTTGGAGCCGAAGGTCGATTCTCTCCGCGCAGAATCGGCAGGCGACGCGATCATTCTCATACCGCACACGCCTAAGTCATGGGCAAGTAAAACTGTCCTACACATCTAATCGGCTACTCGTTAACTTAGCGAAACTTACTACTCGCGATTCCATTTTCATCCCGGGACCTGTTCACCTGGCGGTTCGCGCACCTGTCGTCCCGCTTCTGCTCCTTAAAATCATTACATCCTATACATAGATACTCTATTAACGCTCCGTTATGCTCGGTACAAAGCCTTCTACTTACTCACACACAGGATTTATTTATCCAGCATGTAATTCAACAAGTACGTAATTCGACAAGGTGCTGATACCTTAAATTCATAATTGTTCGATCGTGTTTTAGTGCAGAACTTTCGTGCTCACAATAACAACTATTCGAAATGTGAGAATTCAAGACTGAACCACCTTAGCGAATTTATTCTCTTCTTCCACAGTCGATGATAGCTCAAACAGTTAATTCTTGAGCTTCGCAGAGCTGAGAGGGGCTCTAAAGAGGGTCTCTAAAGCATGATGGAACTAAAATTCTTGCTCCACGAGAGAGCCACTAGTTGGATTCATTAGAAATGTCTCTATTCTGACTCCACAGTCGATAATATAATTAATACAATGAATTTTTGAGCTTCGCAGAGCAGAGAGGGGCTAGTTTGTAGCTCTCTCACGGGGACCAGTGGCTCTCTCGCGGAGAAAATTATGTGTACATCTTTTATTAGTGATTTTGAGGCAATAATATAAAATGGGACGACAGATGAAGTTCCTGAGGAACGTCCAGCCACGGTGCAACCTGTCCCCGATGATCCGCGGTTATATTACAGACTTTCAACTAAAAAAATCAAAGAGAACAGATAGAACCAAAGATAAGAGAACACTAGGGACACATCACGCGATCACACATCCGTCGGCATTCACGCGAAAGAGCACAATTTTAGCGCACAAAGGAGCATCACAATTCTGGAGGTCCACGCACGGACGGCGGAGCCTAACGAGATCGTCCCGAAAAAGCTGCGCAAGTCTCTCTCTGTGCGTGTGTCCTTCGCTCTCAATTTTCCAGCTCGATATACATATATGTGTAATATAGCCCAGTGAACTTCAAGATCGAACCATGATCGTGTGTTCTCTTAGCCTTCTCTCTCGTTCGTTGCTGCTTGCACACAGCCGATCTCCAACGACGACGTTCGTCCCTCGACCGAGATCCTCTATCCTCGCTTGAACTTCAGCACCATTATGCTTATCGTGAGGAACAACACGATCCAGATTACGGTCGAAATGAAGCCGTTGTACACGTCCGGCTCCGCGATGCTCCAGCCCCTTGTCAGCATCGAACGAAGCGACGTCGTGGCCATTGTTAACGGTAGACCCTGCGATATGTACCGCAGGAACGTTGGCATGCCTTCCACCGGCCAGATCACACCTGAAAATACAAAATATCTTCTTTAAATAGTTGCATCGAGTGCTATGGATGGTGCTCTCTCCATTTCGTTTCCAACTTGACGTATCCAAAGATTCGATTTTTGCTTTATACTTTAGATCAACAAATTCTGCTCTTTTCAGTACTCTCACGATCCTCTAAGAGACCCCCGAAAATTGTCTACGACGTTCAAAAATATTGTACCGATCATTCTCCATAATCCCGTTTGTTACAATTTTTGGTTTCCAGCAAGAAGCTAGAGATAAACAGTGTTTGTCAACAAGAGCATCTAAAGAATTTGTAAGGATGCATTAAAAGTTACTATGTATTTGGTATCGGAATGTATTTCCACAGCAGCATGGACAAAACAGAAAGCGAACAGTTCCCTCGTTTCGCAAAGCGTATTATGAAAATAGCGATTTGCGGAGACGTTCGTGCGCCACTTGTGAACTACAAAGTAACACACAGGAAATGTTCATCGCATTCGGATGACCGAGCAACGGGTTACGTAAACGAGGAACTCTGTACTCTTCTGGAAAGTCGACGCTAGCTGGATCTCTCGGTCGTCTTTTTCCCCGGTTGGAAAAGGGCCGATGAAGCTTCTCATCTTTCTTCTTTCACGCGACGAAACCGCGCACACGGCAGAGCATCTTTGCGAGGAACATAATTAAGAACGCGAGTGACTTTCACTTCTGCTGGCATTTAATGGCCCCTTACGTTCGGTCGAATCGCGATTCGACGATCTACCGCGAAAGTGTCTCCGCTGCCACTGTCTAAACATTAGGAATTTTACAAAAAAGGTAATTAATATTACGCACCGCTTAGCAGAAGCGTGGGATAGAAGCTGCCCAGAGCCAGCTGGATCGCATTCCGCTCGAGCTCGCAGATCGCCGAGATCACGAAACCTGGAAAAACAGGAACAAATGCGTCGTTAGTTTATTTCCGAATTGCTCGATAGAAAAAATGACACGGAATAATCGTAATGAAAGATCGCGACCGACAACGACGAAAGACCGCGAGATTAAAAGCGGTTTCTCGCGCGCAGAAACGTTACGTAAGCGATCCAGTTTTTGCTGAAGGCACCTGCAAACGAGAGCAATCGCTCCGATAAACTGCAATCATTCGCCGGCAAAACGATCGATAATGAAAACTAATCTGCTAAGAGCCGATGCATGCATGTCTTGAACCACCCGACAAAACAGTGATTGATTGCGTCTTGCAATTGGTGCAGACAATTTTTATATTGCATAAAGATCCGCAGTCGAATAGTGATTTATCCACTCACCGAAACACATGCCGCACAAGCCCTGTAATATCGTTAGCACGATCACCCAGCCGATTTCGCCTTTACACTCGACCCCAAACACCAGGATCATGAAGATTAGGACCAGAGCAGTCTGACCACACATCACCACGAATTGTGTGATGACGTGAGAGAAGAGGATCTCGCCTGGAGTCACCCCAGCCACCCAGCTTCTATCTAAAAGGCCCTCCATTCTCTCGATGATCAGCACAGAGGACGTCAAGGCCACCGCCAAGAAGAAGACAATGCTAAATCAAGATCAAACCATGTTTAGAGATTATTGTTTTATTGATACGATCAGATTGAAGGCAGTCGTGTGGTGTGGAAACTCACGTTAGGATCACTCCAGGCGCCACGAAGTCGGTGAAACTAGGCTCGGTCGTGCCGTAGATCGGATCCATGAACTGGATCGGCACGTCTGCTAGCTTGGTGTTCTGGTTGCAGGCTGATAAGAGGTCTTTGGCGAAGTCCCTGTACGAATACTGCAGATTTCTGGCTAGCATCAGGCCTACTTGCTGATCTGCAAGATTAATCGACTATTAATCCACATCAATATATTTTAAGATTGTCAATGTCCCGACTTTTATAAAAATGTTTTGACTTACTAGACATGTCAAGCCAGACCCTAATCTCGCTCTGGTCCAAGGTCTCGTCGTCAGCTTCCCTTCCGAGAGCCATCCTGGCGACAAGAGCGTCGGTGAAGTTCTCGGTGAAGTACAAGGTGCCCCAGACGTCCCCTCTCCGTACAGCATCCATCGCTGAATTAGGGTCTTCATAATACACCTGAGAAACAAATAAGATCCTCAGTAATCGTCGCGATCGGGTTGCGCAACGATGAAACTTCCTATGACTTTACCTTGACCATCGTATCATTGTCCAGGAACTTCAAATATCGACAACTTAGATGCGAGAAGCTGCAGTCCTCCGTCACGGGACAAGACATGTTGTTGTAGAACATCTCGTGGTTGACGATCGCGAGCTTCAATCCCGTTGGATCCCTGCCGATCGCCAGACAAAACAGGATCACTTGCATCACTGGCAGTGCGAAGATGAAGAGCATCACTCTGTCCAGGAAGAACAATGTTCGCGTATCAATCGTTACAATTTTAACAAATCAACCTCCGTATCGCAAAAATCTCACATTTTGGTAATGAAATAGAAAACATGATAATATTAGGTTGGAAAGAAAGTTCTGGCGGTTTTTGTTATTTTGATTTTAAATGGTCTACTTTCGATTAAGTTGGTGTTGCATTGCATTGACTTTGTATATAATTTTAAAGTGCATTTTTCGCTCTATGAAAATGTGATATTAATGTTACTTGCAAGTTAGTTTTCCCGATTTCACAGGGTGTTGAAAACAACATGGACAAGAAGCAGATTCGAGCAATTTTCCTATTCCAGTTCGAACTAGGTCGAAAAGCTGTCGAAATTGCTCGCGATATCAACGAGGCGTTTGGCCCTGGGGCCACTAACAAACGCACTGCACAAAGGTGGTTTAAAAAATTTCGAAGCGGTGATGAGAGAGCCTTGAAGACGATGAGCGCAGTGGTCGGCCATCAGATGTTGACAACAATGACCTAAGGCAGGGGTCGGCAACCTTTTGAGTCGGAAGAGTCAAAAATTACAATTTACAAAATTTCAAAGTTTTTAAAGAGCCACAAAATATTTTCTTGCCAACAATAAATAGTACTCGCATAAATAAAGTTATTTGATAAAAAAAAACTAATCTATTTATTCATAAGAAAAAACATCCAAAGAGCCGCATGTGGCTCGCGAGCCGCAGGTTGCCGATCCCTGACCTAAGGGCCCTAGTTAAAGCCAATCCTCTCGGGAGCTTGCTTCTGAATTGGACGTAACGCATACAATAATCTGTAACCATCTACAGAAAATTGGAAAAACAAAAAAGCTTGATAAATGGGTGCCGCACGAATTAAACGAACATCAACCAAATTTGAAGTGTCGTCTGCCCTTCTCTTGCGCAATAAAAATGATCCATTTCTCAGACGAATTGTAACGTGCGATGAAAAATGGATTCTTTGTGACAATAGGAAACGATCGGCACAGTGGCTAGACCACGACGAAGATCCAAAACACTTCCCAAAGCTACAGTTGCACCAAAAGAAGGTTATGGTGAGAGTTTGGTGGTCTGTGACCGGTTTGATTCATCACAGCTTCTTGAATCCTGGTGAAACCATTACAGCTGAAAAGTACTGCCATCAAATCGACGAAATGCACGAAAAACTTCAACGTTTGTGTCCAGCACTGGTCAACAGAAATGGTTATATCCTTCTCCACGGCAACGCCCGGCCACACGTCGCCCGACCGACCCTTCAAAAGTTGAACGAATTAGGCTACGAATACTCGCCAGATCTCTCGCCCACCGATTACCACTTTTTTAAGCACCTCGACAACTTCTTGCGTGAGAAATGCTTCAGATCTCAGAGAGATGCTGAAACGGCATTCAACGAATTTGTCGCCTCCAGGACTCGAGAATTTTATTCAACCGGAATAACAAAACTTGTTTCTCGTTGGCAAAAGTGCATTGATTGCAATGGTCTTTATTTTGATTAATAAAGTTTTGTTTGAGCTGAGATATGTGCATTTGAATTTCATAGTTAAAAACCGCCAGAACTTTCATTCCAACCTAATACAATTATTTTTACAATATTTAGAGGACAATATCTATTACAAAGTTAGATTAACTTGTTATCAAAAATAACTTAGCTTACCCCACGTTCCTCCACATCCGCAAAAAGTTCTTCTGCAAGAGTGCTCTCATCTTTCCTGTGCTCGTGATCTTGTAGCAGTCTGTGAAGGGGCCACAGTCGTCGCATTCTAACGCGGAACTCTTGACGCCTGATAGCGGCTTCCCGTTCAGCTGTTACGCAGAAAGGTAACCGTAATTCGGAGATCGAGAGTTCTCGAGAGAATTGTGATGCTATTAGATGAAGATTCGAATATCTTAGGCTAGATACGAGATTCTCAAGTAGAACAGAAGCTATTCTTACATCGTAGTGGTTTCCCACGCCATTCGTCGAGTCGTGGATAAGGACCTCCTTGCTCTGATGGAAGTTCAGGCCCACCACGCCAGATTCCTCCGTCACGTACACTGGTTCGTTCTTCTTTCCCCAGTTCAGGGATGCTTGCTTTTACATCATTATTATCATTAGCTATTTTCAATCCTGAGGGTGTGCATCTATGAAGCTGTAGCAATTTGTTCATGCAATCTTACCAGGCTAATATTGTTCGAAATGTTCAACTCTGTCGGTGGCTGGACGTATTGTCCCTGCTTCCTCGACAACTTCAGAAAAACGTCTTCTAGAGACGCACAGTTGTACATCTGCAGCAGAGCTCTGGGTGACTCCTCCGCCAACAGTCTTCCACTCCTCATCAAGCCGATCTGTTAGCGAAAAAAATTCAATGAAACGTTTACATATTTACTGGAGAAAAATCTAAGATGCAAAACTGCTTAATTATTTTTCTAATTTTGATCATTTTCGAGTGAGTTTTTTCTGAAAGAAACAGATGGCCACGAGAAACGATTTCCGAAGCTTAAAAACGGTAATCCACGGACATCGGAAAACAAACAGAGACCTGTAATTGACGCGACATGTAATGACCGAGTGTACCAGCTAATTAGAGGATCGTCAACTCGAATGCACCAGTCATTGCAGACCCGCGTCTCGATCTTTCGAGCAGCTTTTCAGTTAAGCTTTGTCACACAGAAGCAGCCTTTCTTTTTAACTTTCCACAAACAAAAAACCCACATCGTTCTAAGAACAAGACTCCCATAAGGTCCCCTGTTTCTTGGCCATGACATTGCAAGTGAAGAATTAAAGATTTCTGTTCCATACTTTAAAAATAGCTTTCTGTATAAATAGTTGTCTCATTATGTTAGTTTAACATTATAAAATATTTTCACTAAGTTAGCGATGTTCCAGAGCACGCAGGCTATGAGAAGCAGCTTCGGTGAGTTTCGCCCAAGGTTCGAGCCGAAGACCAGTCGGGTAAACAGAGGATCGCGAGGGACGTCGCGAAACGCGGAGACATCAGCGTACAATTTGTAAATCGGACAATTATCCGTTGTCGATTGCCTAATAATCACTCCAACGGAGCCGCTCGTGTAATTTCTATGAAATAGAAACGCAAACGTAATCACCGGCCACGCGGCCGTGCGTTTCTTCGTTTTCCCTTCGCCCCGCTGCTGTATCGACCGATCATTTTCACCGAATATAAAACACGAAAAGAATCGTGATTGCGCAATCTTAATATGCGATCATTACACGGTATAGTAGGTAGCCGCCGCGCCGCGCCGGTCGCATCGTGCGGCTCGCGGTCTCACGTGTGCAACCAAGAATATGGCTGTCCGAATATTCCGGTTACGCAAGTTTACTATACCGTGTGCGCCTGCCGGGCCTCCTCGATGTAGTGGGTCGTGATAATGACGGTTTTGTTGCCATCTTTGGTGATTTGGACCAGGTGGTTCCAGATACTGCAATCGAAAAAGGTCTGCAGATTACTTTCAATTCTCATCGCTCTTCGGCGCGATTTCAAACGACACGATTCCCGCCGTTTTCTGACGACTTTATTCCGTACTTTCTAATATAATTAATAGATCGTGGATTTTACGCGTTTCTAACACGCGCTGGTTTAATAAACGCAATTAAACGCAAACGTTACCGAAGGCTTCAGAGCTTTTGCATTTTGTTTCGAGATAGACAGAATTCTGGATGAAAAACATCACTTTCTCGCCGTTAGAACGCGGGCGAATCGGTAAAAGAGAGATTTCTCTTATTCATGATCCGATAGCATTTTCATAATCGTTCCAATTAAAAAATTGATGGAAATGGAACAGAGTTTTGTGCATCTGTTGTCAACGAAACAAGAAATTACCCTCATCCATTGTATCAATGAGAAAATTTTATACACAAAGTGTAAACCCAATTCAGAAAAATGAGTGTAAAGAAGAATATTTTTTAATGGTTGATTAAAATCCTTGGAAGAAAGTGTAACATTTCACCGGGCGCTAATTAACGGAAAAGCCTAATAATTGGAGCTCCAAAGTGTTCCTAAACGTGTCGTGTCTGGGTGGAGAGAAGCGCAGGAATGTTCGCAAATACGTAACAATAACCGTAGAGCAGCTCGTTTCAGTCGGCCGATTCGGATCAACGGAATCGTAATCGAGAAAGTGAGCGAGCAAACGAGCCGCGGAAGCCATGAATTTTCCTCGCGCGCGAGGAAACTTCAATTTCGAGAAACCGCGAACGGAACACGAGGCTCGTAAACTTCCCACTGATCGTGCGCGAACTTAGGTTACACACGCGCTGACCCGAGGAAGCGCCGACAGGAATGAGCGAATAATATCGCACCGCGAACTTTCTCGCGGCTAATTAGCCCTCCCCTTGTCGCCGTTTGACTTTCCAGTCAAAATGCCCGGTGGTACGTCTTGTCGTGGGTAACCTTTCTTCCATTATTCTCGCTTCCATGTATAAGCATCCTACCATTTCCTTATTCTTATTCTTCGAGTCTTCAACGAAAATATTCACCTTCCACATGTTACCATTTTGTACATTTTTTATTATTTTTTTGTTGTTCATTGTGTTTGCACACAGAACGTTTGTTATTTAACCTACCGAGCCTTAAAAGTAACTGGTACGTGTTCCCTTATAAAAATGACAAGATTGATTTTATTTAGACTTCGTGTGACCCCTATTGTAATGCGTGCTCTACTAAAGATACAACCGTTCCTTATAAAATCATTTTTATTATTTCAATAATTGCAAAATAAAAAATCTGGAACCGGTCATTTGATCGGTGGTGGTAGGTTTAGTGTTAAACGTGAATACAAATATCTCCAGGATTAATTCCAGAAGAAACGAATTTCCCAACGATCCGAGCGACCAGTCCGCGTGGAAAATTATTTTAATGCCGGCACAAGGAAAATCTCTCGCTCGTTTGCACGCCGGTTCGAAATTTTACTTTCGCTGGGTAATTGGCGGCGATTGAGCCAGCGCAGATTTTTCCAATCGGTGTGTCGTTAAGCTCGTAATACACGGCGAGGTGTCGCTTGCGAAATTCCCCGAGCCACGTCACGGTCCAAGTAGGTTAAGACAACGCAGAGTCGACGTTTTCCACGCTCCACCTTGGCCGGAGAGGAAGATATAACCAGTCGAAGATCGTTCGAAAGCGGGCTCCATTGTGGATCCCAGCTCGAGAACGGAAATCGCGCCTGATAACGAAGGAAACATTGATCTGACCTGCGCGCGCCCCATCGAGAAACGAGAATGCAAATCGCGAGCATTCCAGTCAAATACAACACGAAACGGTGGGCACCACGATTTTCAGCCTTCCTCCCAGCTGCTACCCGGCCTCGTAATTTCATAATACGAGTTCCACCGGGTTGCCAACTCGAGAATTTTCACTGAATTTCCTCTACTTTTCCGCACGTTTTAACGATCGTTTCGAAGCGATCTGTTTAGTCTTATTTTGAGTTGGGAAGCAAGCACTGTTTTACGAGCCTGTAATTTTTCCTTAGTAGTTAACGACCGATCGAGTGTTTGCTCAGGTTTATCCTGACAGCCGGATTGCTACGAAAAGTCTCTGAAAGTGGTTTGGGCTGATTTATGATTGCTAGAAGTGTCGAAATGCGTTTAGATGCAAGATAATGCAAAGACACGAGGAAACGGCTAATGAACATTTATAGAGTTTTTAACTGAATTTTGTTTTGAGAGATATCTTTCTGCTGGTGAAATTGATTTTTATCTCACTCTGGATTCTAGAGGAAGTGGGAGGAGAAAAGTAAGCATCATTAGGTTAAGAGACCTCCTAGTGGACCGATTAAATGAAACGTCTGAATAGTTGTCCTTTTTTTCGGAGGATGAAAACATTGTTAATAACCGGGCAATCATCGGTATCCTTAAAAACTGGCTCAGTTTTACGAGTTTTCGTTCACCGAGTGAGAACTTTCAAACGATGCATTACGCAAGGCTACAGTGAAACGTAACTCACGTCAACAAAGTTACACGTAAGGATACGAGTTCGGTCATTTGCATTCTCAGCAACCTTTTTTCCGATACAATTATCTGGAGCAGGTCATCTGGTTTTCGAAGAAGTAGTTGCACAACGATCTTTCAACAAAATTGACTGGAAAAAGTTGTTTAAGTGGATTTGATAGCCCGAGGCAACTATGAACGTTCGTGGACGAGTCGATTTTCACGGTTCGTAGATAACGAAAGGTCGATTAGGTTTAAAAATAGCAGGTTGCCCCGTTCAGCCACCTCTATCCTGAATTTTTCTGATTCGACGGACTGCTTTCACTAAAAGCATGATCTCCGGCGCGCAACAAACCCGAGAGCCATAGTCACGCGCGATTTACTCTCTCGCGGCGATTTTTCTAAACGACGCGGCGCGGCGCGGCGTTGTAAAACGGCTCTAAAGCGATCCTAATTCTACCTTGGCCTTCGAGTTCGTTGTTTCCACGAACGCTGAACACCTTTGGATGGTATTCGGAAACTGGTTTTACTATTTTCGAAAGATTCTCGCTTGCGAATCCACTCGTTCCGTCTTGAAATTAATGAGAAATTCATTTCTAATGACTCACCTCTGCCGCAACAACGGATCCACGCCGACCGTCGGCTCGTCGAGGATCAAAAGCTCTGGATCGTGCATCAGAGCCACTGCGAAGGACACTCTTCGTTGCTGACCACCACTGCAAGACAATAAATTAATTAGTTTCATTCCCATTTTAGTTCCTTGTTTTATTTTCTTTATAAGGACTAACAAATAGATTAAGAAGAAGTACAATATCTTTTTGACTAAGAAGTCAACAATAAAGGCATTGCCGTGTCAAAGTGAGTTCCACGAACCTGAGGTTCTTGACCAGTCGGTTCTGCGAGGGAAGGTCGAGGAACTGCAGCAAAAATCGCAGCCTGTCAACGATCTCGGCAGTGCACATGCCGAATATCCAGCCGAAATACATCATGGTCTCGCGGATCGTAAACTCCCCGTACAGGGCAATTTCCTGTGGCATGTAGCCGACCCTTTTCCCTGGAACCCCGGAACCTTTCGTGCCCGGTTTGCCACCGAGCACCCAGATCTCGCCGGAGTTCAATCGCCTTCGGCCGACGATGCATGATAGAAGAGTGGTTTTACCGCATCCGCTGGCGCCGAGAAGTCCATAACTAAAGGGAACAAAACATATCATACAGACACGGAGCTCCGATCTCGATTCAAAAGTACGCGTACTATCTTCCAATCCAATTTATTTCACTTTCTTCTAGTCCGTTCACGAAGTTCGATCCCTCTCTTTGTTCTTCGATCTGATAAAAACGAAGTCGTTGCTAATAATTTTTCACCGGAACAGGAATTATGTTATATAAACTAGACATTTTTTACACAATTATATCAGTATGAAGTTTCTAAAATTAATTCTTTGAGAAGCGCTAAACAGTGTTCCATCGAGTTCGAAAAAATTCTAGTCGATTTTACGTCGTGTTCAACAAATATGCAACACTGTGGAATACATCCTGGACTTTGCTCTAACACGAGCATGCTAGATAAACTATCGTCATTCTAGGCTAATTATTTTATATTACTTTCGATCGCGAACTAAGCCACCAGACTCTGGGCGCATTCAAGAAGCGCTGCGTGCATTCTCAAGGATCCGTAATTATCCAGGTAAATCATCGGAGGCGACGGTATCCATCATCGAAGTCACCAATTTCACAAGTGAGTTTGTTCATGTAATCGTTCGCGTTACGTCCGCTCCTTATACCGTGGAAAAGCTGGTATTCGTAACAGTGACCACGATAATGCGACGTAATAATTATATAATGAGGATAATGGCATTCCGCGATTTATTTCGTGCCGGAAACCACCCGTAGAAACGCGACGTGTCTGCATGTGTATGGGAATTCGGGCATAATTCTGCGGTGCCGCAAGGATCCAAGGAAAAGATCTCGTCGAAAACACGTGAACCGCGGTATATTTGCGAGAGATCGTCACGATCCACTGATCCTGCTCCTTGTAGCTTTCTAAGAAAGCCTCTGCTCGTTTCCCTATCCCCGATCGATCCGATCCATCGATCTTTCGAACTCCTTTATCCTTGAAACCGAGTTTCATCCCGAAACCAGATTCTTTACCATAGCGCTGTGCTTGATCCTGCGCAATCGAGATTAAAATAGATCCTTTCGAATGGAGAGTAAAAGACGATTACAAGATTTTATTTTCCTCGATCTGTACCTGTTGTTTAAGGACGAAGCGTTCCGATTTGAATCGAGGAAGAAAGATCGAGCGCTCGACCCGCGATCTCGATCAGCGAGCAGGTTTCATCACGAGCCGCAGGTGTAGCAATTAACGCAATCAAGGATTACTTGTTTCCAGCCTCCGAGGTCTACGGTTCGATAGAAGATAAATATGTAATCGGATCGAGCTCGATCCAACCTCTAACGTAACGTTATCAGGGAAACAAAAGTGTCTATTATAAGCAATACTTCCTCCGAACAACGAGCCCGCGCGCGTTTTGAACAATGAAACAATCTCTTTCATCAGCACGCTTGTCTTTCACGTTTATCGCGCGAGAATCTACATCGTTAGCGGGGACGTTTATGAAATTACTGGGTTGCGGAATACTTCACTATTATTATTTTATTCGGCGAACTGCAATCAGAAGAAACGTTGCGCCGTTTTTCGAACCGTTTCGTAACGCAACACGTTCGTTTTTGTAGTAGTTTTTCGTCCTGGTAAATATAATGTTAAATTCCGAACTGATAAGTAAATAAGTAGAACAAAATGCAGGTTGCAGATTTATCGTTCGGTGCTGTTGATTTTTGTGGAACGACTACTTTATCTGGGAGTACGTGATCTGCACTGTGGTTATGGTAATAATGTTTATGCGTTCCTGTACCGGACATAAGGATAATGGAATAAAATTGAATAAAACAATTATGGAATCTAATTAGGGGTGTGCGAGATTCCCGAAAATGTTCGAGATTCCCGAAAATATCCGAGATTCCCGAGAATTTTCGAGATTCCCGAGTATGTGCGGGATCCCGAGTTGATTCAGGATTCCCGAAAATATACGGGATCCCGCGAAGATTCGGAATTCCCGCAAAGATTCGGGATTCCCGAGAATTTTCGGGATTCCCCACAATGTACGGGATATACATAGAATAATATTTGGGATTCCCGAAAGTATCGTTATTCGCAATTACTTTTTACACTATTACTGACATAAACATTCCCGACTAATAAGATATGTAATCTTCGAGAACACAATGGCTTTCAGATTCTTGTAATTATTATTATTATTATAAACGAACCGAAGCCCTCTTAGATAAATGTTTACAATAGAAAACAATAAAGGACAAAAGGAAAAACATTAAACTCGTATAGTAACATAGAACGGACATGCATAAAAATTAATGGTACTAACTATATGGTATTATCCTTACGCAGAATTATTTCTGCGTAATTGTTTTTTAAACATGTGCAAAGACTCAATGAAAAAATCCATACGATCATACAGAGTGTGCAATAATTCGATTTATTGGATTAATTAATCCATAGGTAGATCTGGCTTTTAGGGTTTGAAAACCTGCTCGAGATCTCAAAGCACGTTCAAGTGCGTAAAAATTGATTTGCATAAGGAGAGAGGGACAATCTATATGGTTATTAATTAAATTAAAAATAAAGCTCTGGTAGGATACTCTTCTGCGAGCTGACATTGTTTCCAGGTTGACTATGTTTAATATTGTGGAATAATCATGATCAAAGACTGACATAGGATGATTAATCTTATAAGAACAAAATCTAAGAAATTTATGCTGTACTCTCTCTAGCATGATTTCGTAATTTAAGCTATTCGGAGACCATATAACTGAAGCAAATTCCAACTGGGGACGGACAAGGGTAATATATAGCAATCTAATTGTGTAATTATTGGAAGTATGGAGAAACTTCAAAATGTCGGGAATCACAGATATTTTCGGGATTCCGAAAGACTCGGGATTTCGTCCTGATCTCGCGAGAAATTCCCGTCCCGACCGGGATCTCGCACACCCCTAAATATAATACTGGTCGCTAAAAGATGAGTAATTTCGAGCACCTAACATGCTGATTGCCAAAAGAGATACTCACATGGAGCCTTTGGCTACGGTCATGCTAAGGTTCTGTAGTACATGATTGGGGTTCTTGCTGCTGCCATAGGTCTTGAACGCGTGCCTCACGCAGACCGCCTGCTGCCTGTTCCACGCAGGGTTGTTCAACCCTGGCGTGGCCAGGACCGTGCTTGGCGTGATCGTCACGTCCAGCGTGCTGTCCGCGTTGTTCTGCATCGTTCCCAGAGCGTTAACGTTCATCACGTTCACCAGACCGCCGCCGCCGCCGCCGCCTGCTGTCCCCTCACTGGAACCAGGAAAAAGGAAAAGAAAAATCATCAGCCACGTTAACGTTCACGTAACCACGATATTCGGTGTCCCCCCGGAGTCTATCCATTTGCTCCCATTGTTCGGCGACCGGTTTCCGATCCCCTGGAAAAGCCGGAGAACCGGCTGGGAATCGAGTGAAACGAAACCGACCAAAAGAACCGAACGCACAATGCGCAAGTTTCTCACGGGACGCTCGAGTTCACGTGACACAAAGCGCCGCTAATTAACCGAGTCGAGATTCGAATTGGTCACCAATTGTCTGAGCGATTACCCACCAGGTGAAAACTAAGTGCAGTTTAAGCGACGCGCGGTGGTTAGGTCGGTCTTAACCCGCGCCGCTATTGTTCCGGATCCTCGTACTTCCCGATTCATTGTTTCGGCAGGTTTGTTTCCGAAGAATTATTCCGTGTTTCCTGTTTTATAGTTTTTACATTTGTCGTTGAGTGTTTTTCAGATTTCGACGCCAACGGACGCGGAGACCGCTACGCTAGGCCTGAAAATGACTCATTGGCGTCGACTCAACGCCGCATACACGGTTTAGAAAGAGCGATCGTGCGTGGTTGCGCAACAGAGAGCGGCTTTCTTTTCACTCATGCTTGCTGGCTCATTGGGCAACCATGATTCTCGGATACGGAGATGTACGGAGAAGGTTCACGTGTTCACATATCGCCGAAATGGAGCCCGTTGTTTCCTGTAGAGGCTGGAATTCCGCCGCCTCAAGGCCGTGCAAACGATCCACCTCCATCCTGGCAGATCCTGTTGACATTTTCACCGTCGCCAGTGAAATCGAAACTGCCCCCTTCTTCTTGTTGCAGCAGGTTGACGTTGCCGACTTCGATACCGCTTGTTCATCGTCGAAAGAAAGACTGCCTACATGCTACTGACTCGCTGTCTACAAGGGACATGGTAATTTTCATGTTATAATTCAGTTTCGAAATTATTTTCTCGGGCTTGAAGGAGACTAGACTGTTGTGTAACATATTGAGCTTGAACCAGTCGGTGTCGTTTCCATTGTGTTTTGATAACTGACTGATTCTCGAGGCTGGGTAGGAAGTCCTTGCAGAGCTATAGTTCTCGTAGAGATTATTGTTTAAGATTACAGTATTTATTTTTCGATTTAACAAATATTTAAGAACTAGCGTCCAAATTAATTTTCCTAATACAATGTTCTCTAAAACAACGAACACCAGTAGAAATCTTCTGAAACAGGTTCGAAATAGTTTACCAGTGCACCAGATTCCTTGATTAGAATCCGAGCACTTGGAAAATATCCCGGAAAGCGATTCTCTCGCCTCGACGATCGATTGTTTCCTCCTGGCAATAAAGTAGTCTCGGGGAGGGTCTGCAGGATCAGCTGTGCAACTGCGGGAACCCTAATTTGCATGATTGCGTAAGATCGCGATAAATCCGGCGAAAGAAAGGAACGTTTAACCGTCGAACACCGGCGATACCGATCTCAATGCGAAAGGTCGCGATTTGGCTGATCGATGACTGCTTTCACGTGGTTCCCGCGACGTTGTTCCACCGTGCTGTTACGCTGGTAGCAATGGCAGCGAAACGCACGCGGCATCCGAAGAGGAAAAGTCAACAAACCGATCGTTTCGTAACGCTCGCCGCGAGCAGATATCGGACCGTGGAAGAAAGCTGCGACTACGAAGACGTTTCTACCCGGAGAATCTCTCTTTACAGCGACCACGATCGCCTGGCATGATCGATCGATCGATGATCACAATCGGAAACCGGCGGCATGGAAATGCGAGATTAAGATCTCCATTGTCTCATTAAAATATCATTAGATCTTTGCGTGAGATTAAGATGATTGCGTTTTACAGGAGACTAGAGCCGTGTCACAATCAACTTCATCTCTTGGTAATTAATTTCTGCTTCTGGATACAGTCAAATACTTCGTTATCCTCTATTTCTGTTGTAAACTGGGGAATACATCAACTGAGGTGGAGTGGGGTAAGTGCGTTAATTGGTTATTTTTACTATAAAATGCACGAAATTTCTCTAGCTTGTATTTATTAATGTAGTATAAGTTAGTATAAACTATTCGACATAGATGTCGCCCAAGAATAAAGGTGTTTTCAACCAATGCCAAACAGTCACGTGCGAGGTACACGTACAACTTTGAGGTTATCTTGAACGTGCAATAGTTTACGAGTTATTAATATATTCTTCGTTGTTATTTTAGGTAAGTACAACAAATATTGATGTAGGTTTACATTAAATAAACCGTTTTTATTGTATTTTTTCATATTTATTGAGAAAAACGCTAACAAGATGCACTTGCCCCGTAAATATTACAATACGGGGCAAGTGCGTACTATCACGGTGGGGTAAGTACGTACTGTATGGGTAACTATAAAACTAAACAATATATTTAATGCAATAAAAAGCAGTCTGTAGCAGGCTTGATAACAATTCTTTTCTTACCCCGTAGCACTTGAAACAAGGTTCGAAAGCATTTTTAACTCTCAGAGACGTTCTTGCCCTCTTTTCGGGGCAAGTTGACACTATGTACAATATCTTATAAAAATGATAATTTTCAAGCAAAATTAGAATCCTACATAATACTAATTCATCAGTAATAACTATGGCAACAGTTTGATACCAAGAGCGTTACATACCAGACTGAAAGTACATCAGTTTAAAGTCCAACTTCGCAAAAACTAGGGCGCACTTACCCCACTCCACCTCACCTTTAATACTTGGTAGATTTAGTGTTAATAATTAATTTCTGCTTCTGGATACAGTAAAATACTACGTTATTCTTTGTTTCTCTTGTAAACTGGGAAATACATCAACTATGCCTGGAATTGAATATCTGATATTATGAATGACTTTGTAATGCCTCTAGTGGGCTGCGGGTTCCGTAGAAATTGATTGAGATTTTTTTCGAGGATACATCGCCAGTGATTAAGGATGAAATGAGGGAATTCCATGCCACGCATGCCACGAATGCAAAGTATGATTGCACTACTCCTGGCGTACAAAATATATCGATGCTGTCAAGATTAGAGAAATTCTCCGAGCATGTGTACCCAGCAGCGAATTATGCGAATACTTCAAGCATACAATATATTTGAGGAAAATCAAGGATAACTGATCGATACAGATTCCAGTCGTATTTTCGATTGAAGATCGAAGTGCAATGTGCACTGTGCTGCACGATTCGGATTTTTAGGACACCGGACCGTAAAATCGGATATCTGCATAAACGTCTCGCGACTTTTTGTCGTAAATTTTGTTCGAATCGCGATTTGTAATTGAAATTTCGTTATATAAATCGGTCGTTAAATTCTTTCATTACGTGTACACGTGTATTTCGCCCGATTCGTTCTGCCGCACGTGTCCTGTTTTCCTTCTGTCGGAGTCGTTGTCTTTCGTCCTACATCGCGAAATTACAGGACAATTACGGGGACGCCGTTACCGCTTCATTATCTTCGTTAACCGAATCCCGGCAATCACCAGTATCACGTTGGATTTCGAAATTTCCGTGCGTTGACTTCGCGATCTGGTCGAACGCGTGACTGTCCAATGCAAAAAATTCTTAGCTGCTAGGAAAAAATTCTGCGCTCAACTAACACCTTGTATAATCTAGGAAAGTATCGTAGACCTTGAGAAAAAATCGTGGTGACCAACAAAAAAGTATGGAACCTCGAAGATAGCCACGAAAAACTTCCATAATTTAGGGAAATGCTATAGGGAAAAAATTCTACTATCTACAAAAGGAGTGCAGGGGAAAGATGGCGGATGACAAATGAAACAGAAAAGTGACTGAGGCCTAGGAACATAACGCTGCGGCTCTGGGTCCATCGGGAAAGCAGCTACCAACTTGGCGTGTGCCCGAGTGAATGGCATAGCGCGAGTATCGGCATCCGTGCTGATAATTAGCGGCGTGGAATTCGATGGGGAGGCGGAGGGACACGCGTTTCTCGCTCGGCTTGAATAAAACGAGGAAATCAGTCTTCTGTTGTGTTACCGGCCATGAATATTCATCGAGCATTATCATTCGATCCTCCGAGGATCGAGTAATCGTTCCGAGGTGACGTGTCAATCGGGAAATTTGCTTTATTGTCACACCTTTTTCTCATTTACGCAATAAAGGCACGACGACCGTGTTCTTATCACTTTGTATATACGAAATAATTCCGAAAGAAATTGTTACAACATGTGAGTGGAGATGTTTTTAATTATCAAGCTGAAAGAGACTTCGTTATCCGTCGTTTGCGATAAATTATTAAAAGAGTATCAAAGGAATGATAGCAATTGATATGTGGTGCAATGTATGCAATTGTTACAAATGTTTGTGTGCGAAGAACGTAGATTAATTTAGGGTTTCTGTGCTGGAGGATCGCGTTTGATTCGCGATTACAGGGATCGATCGAGTGACACCGATCAGTGGTACGAGCCGCGCGTTATTCGGTCGGACGCGCAAGTAGATAATGGCGACAACAGTCAGACCGAACGAGTCCGACCTAATTCGCGGTTACATTACTTAATCCGCAGTGGGTCCGCGGCGACACGCGTCACGGGTATTCTCCTTATCGTCGAATAGGTATAATGAACTCTAACAACCGTGACCGACGAATTCGAATTACGGTTCAATTGCATGCTGTCGGGGTTTCGCGAAAACGATTCACCCACCGGAACTTTCTAGACACGCAGTCTAATCACGAGACTAAAAACTTAAACAGGACAACATTGCAAACGTTCGTTCTTGTCTGGTAGAAAACGAAAACATCATTCTCTCAAAAGCAAAGTGTTCAAAATAATTGCCAATTTATTTATAAGGAGGATAAGTGAGTTGCAAGTTTTCAGTTATTATGTTCTTACAGCTCGAAATTAGTAGTACAAGAAACGACTTTCGAAACGTTCGTACAGTGTAGAAATTAATGTAATCGCATTGCAATTATTTAAATTATACGACGTCGAGTGCACACGTATCAAATCACTCATCGAATGCGAAGTCGAGTCGACAAGAAACTTCCAAGTTGATTGAAGCGTGGAATAAATCTTTCTTAGAAACTATGTAAGCTGAATCGATTACGCTCATAATATTCACGGACAAAAAGCCGAGGTTCAAAGTGTCGATTTTTTACTAAATATCGATCTCGTAGACGACTAGAAAAATATTTCGAGCGCTATACTAAATTATCTGACACATGATCTCTTCACAGACCCCGTCAGCAGCCCTTCAAAAAAGAATTCCCAGAGCAATACAACGCTCTGAAATATCCTAAAAAAATTCTCAAGGCGTTCCAAAGCTCTCCCACTCTCTAAAGCTGCGTTACAAGCTGCAAGACCCTTCGCGACCCACTTTGCTGTGACATAAATGTTCCCAGGGTCCCAATCGCAACGTCAGATTTGTCAACGCCGATTGGCAGCACGGTTGGCATTCGAAAATCAGCTCGAAGAGACGTCTCGGCCGGCATCGACATCGGCTTCACTGAAATTGCGCAATCCTCTGGCATTCCGGACGACGACGTACCGCGAGAACGCGTGTGGAAACACCATCAGGCCACGTGAGCCGCCGGTTTTCTGGGCCATGGTCGACACTCGAATTCCCCGATGCTGCGCCGCTTGGCCCGTTTTCTATCCTATCGAAGCTTTCTCGGGAAAGGATCGACTTTCCGTCCGCTTTCGATTCGGACGCGTCCGATTGCAACCGTCGAGGTCGCATCCTTGAACGGCGATCCGACCAACTGCTGCGGAGGTGCAGGGATTCACCTTCAACCTCGTCTCGTTTTTGCGTTGGAAACCACCGATCGCCGACTGATACATTATTCTGAGGCCGTCAGTTATGCTAATCGGCTGAGACACTTTGTCATTGCACGGGATTCCACGATCGAATACGACGCATTGTTTTCTTTCAAACGAATCCACTTTGCACGCTTGATGAGTACGCCAAAGAATAATTTTCGGATCATTTCCACGACAATCGATCCAGTAATTGTTGGCAGCTGATTATCGAACATGTTTCCTAATCGGCGATTGTTACACAGGTCGCTCTAATAGTATTACCGCATACTCGGTCGTTTCATAATTGCATTCGAAGCGGCGCATCGTCATGCAACAGTCGCTGCAACGATACCATCTAATCAGTGGAGCGGCGTTAATAAAGAAAGGAGCCTAAGTACACAAAGAACGATTGTTACATAGATGCTTATGCGCGCTTTGGTTTTCCCTATATCGTTCTTCTACGTAGATATTCCGGACCGTTCATTAATTACCTGCAAACCCGTGGTCGTCGTCCATTTTGTGAAATTTCTTCGGAGAACGCTGACTAAAGCGAACGTAATCTCGTGTTGTAATTCGAACGAACAAGAATGAAATGGGACTCGAAACTTAACGATTTCTATTACGTCAGATTTTTCGGTTTGGTTAACAGTCTTTATCTCCAACTAGCCTGTCTGCGATCTTTCTTGCCTTTCCAAATACTCTTATTTCTGCAACAAAGCTGAGCGATAGTGCTTCACAGTCTGATTAACTCCTTCGGAAAATTCTTCGCCAGATCCTTTGACAAGCCTTCGATTCTTCGCCACACGATAGATGTCTACAATTACCGTTAATTACACGTGTGACTTTCATTCGATTATGTATCCCTGAACATTAACGCGCCCTTTCGTTGCGATGCTGAGTAACTCGCCCGCCGACAAGCTCAAACAGTGTGATAAGATTATTCGGAAAATATGAAACTACAAATAGCAGAAAGTTTGATGTATTAAACCCCGTGTTCTCTCTCATTGCCACACCTCTCACTCTTGATTAATTCGCTAATTAAGGTACTCGACGACCCTAACGGTATTAACCGAATGAAAAATGTGAAACTGAACTTAGCCGAGTCTAATATTAGTATTAATAACCCTCAAAGAGACTGTAATTTAATTCTGTAGTGGTTATCACCGCCACACCTTCAATTCTTTGCCGTTCATCATAACGGTGATTAATTCGCTAATTAAGGTTTCCGACGCCCCTGACGGAGCTGAATGAATGACGAATGTGAAATTAAAATAGCGGAGCATTTAAATACTTTCTCGATGCATTTTCACCTGTGTTCCATGGTCGTTCGACTATGACCAACAAAAATTCTCCACAATATTCCACATTTGAGCTTTTTCACAGAACAAAGCAGCCACGTTTTCACTGTCGGATCGCCCATAACTTCGAGCGATAAAGTGGCTCGATCTTTTCATCGTGTGACACAAATGGCTAATCGCATTTCTTCTTTGCGCAACGGGCTAGAAAGCGTTCAGCTCGCGACAAATCATCGTCGAGGTTCGACGGTCGCTCAACCGATGCGTTAAATCGCGTCTGGAACGCGAAGAACAACGGTGCGGTGCGGTGGGGATCGAGCAAGGATCGTTGCACTTAGGCGATCGCCGTGGAAAATGGCATCGCCACGGAACCAAGTCGTTTCAATTAGATCGCCTGTAGATCCCCGGGCGAGACTAATCGATCTCGCGGTCGGGTTTCATGGTTTCTTCTCGAGTAAAAATTCCGGCTCCCGTGAAGCGGAGAACTTTTTACCCCGAAATGAGATAATATTTCTTGCTATCTTTCCATCGAGTCTGCTATCCCCAACACTGATCTTGCGTTTCGACAACCGGTGTACGAACAGTGTTTGATGCACTGCTCGTGAATCCGGAAGTCAGTCTTTTTTTTAAGAAATAGGAATATAAGGAATGGAATCTTCGAATCTCTGTAATAATTTTAAATTTATTTAAACAATTTGAGGTCCGAGGGGCAGATTCTACTTACACCTCATGGTAGAGCGGGCCTTTTCTTCCGGAAACCGTTAAGAAACGTTAGAAAGCAAACGCTTTCGATTGAGAAGACGCAAAAAAAGAAGTTGGATTTCGCTAGACGGTGTAATTATCGTTGTGTGTTCTTTGGGATTGGAAGAATTGATCAATGTAGAGGGATAATAGTTCGCGATAAGGTTTTGTTAGCCGTCTATTTTCGTCTAGTCACGATCGACACGGATTTCTGATACGGCTGTGTATCGTTCGAGAGTAAGGATCGACCACGTGTTATCTAAGAGGATCGCGATCCGAAAACACGTACGGCGCGACCGGATACGCGTGTCGACTCTCGATTAATCGACTCGGAGACGATTTTAGTCGGCGTTCGAGCACGTACGTCCCATATCGATTGACCTTCAGCCGCGTATTGCGAACTTGCTGATCGAGACTCAACCCTCCCAGCACGGGCAACCCCTTTTTCGTCTCTTCATTGGCAGTCGATGAATAAATCTCGCATCTTGTGTTTCTCGATTGTTCCGGCCTCTTGTGTTGCGACAGCGCTCGTGGCGATCGAAAATACAGGCTTCCGTCTCATATGTATTTTATGGGACAGAGTGCTGCATTTAGAAAATTCACAAACATTGAGGAATTTGCTTGATTTTGTTTGAAAAGATGTATTTATACAGTCCTTTTAATTTCCCCATTCGGATTAATTTCTCCCGCAGTGAATTCTAATTGATTCCATTACAGCGAGGAGTGTAACGTAAGAATAAGATTATTATTATTCCTGTTATCTAATCCAGTCACGTAACCTTCGTACATTCGTTTTATTCGGTTTCTACCGTTCTTCCGCATTCTTTCTCTTCGCCTCTCCTGTCTCTTCGCTCATTAACGCTTTCGTGCTTTAATTGGTATTAACTGTAACATTGCTCTACTGTGCTCCCATTAACTGAACGCACTGCTATTACAGCGTGTTATTATCCGCTTGTTGTACGTTCTAATGTGTACACGACTAAATACACCATAATCGGCATAAATTAAATAAATTGGAACTACTATTTTTAATTAGGGAGATCGATATCCGAAAAATGAGTGCTCTGTTTACTGGATAATTTTCTCGACTAATTTCTGTGATCCACAACGAGTTTTATACTGAATCAATCAATTATCGACGTGACTCTTTTTATCTTACAATTGTTAAAATCGCAAACAATTATTTTAGAGGAAGTTGTAAAATAAATTTCATCATTCATCGGAGTATTAAGGGATGATTCAAGAGATGATCGAGCGAATGAAGTGATCCAACGATGGTTTCCATCGAATCGGCACGCATAATTACTGTCATAAGGCGCGGGTCAAGCCTTAACCTTGGCTCGAATCCGATTCGCCGTGTGCAATTGGCCAGCATGGATTTCGAGCGTGACTCGCATCATAATCGCGTTCGACGGTCGAGCAACTCGTGTCTCGACCTTCGTATTTTCACAATCGGGGTTTCCCTCCACCTAAGATCGATCTTCTCGTTATATAATATTTCCGTGACACGGACCATTTTGTTATTATAAATGGGGAAATGATAGCCTCCGACTGCAATGACAATCCGTGATAGTGTCCGCGCCGTGCAATTTCATTCTCAAACTGAAAATCCAACCGGCACCTTGGAAGCAACAATTGGGGGAGAAAGGTGTTGCCCAGGTCTGCAAAATATCTGACAAATTTTTGTTACACTTTGCTGTTTCCGAACAAGAAACAGTTGATTTTTTACAAGAGAAGAAAAATACGTACACTCTTTAAAACAGAATTACTTTTTTATAATTATACCAAATGACCTGATGTTTTGGAAGCAATTAGAAGCATTGTTTTACTCGATGATATGCAAAAAATATTTTTTTAAAATTGCAATTTTCAAAGTTGCATGCAAAAATAAGAAAGGCACTTTTTAAAACTTTTTTTATTTGGACCCTTAATAAAAATTTAAAATGTATATGTTTTGTAGATCTATAGTAGCTACACACCTGCTGAAAATTTCGTCGATATTGATTGACATACACGCGAGTTACAAGCGGTTAATAATTGTGAAAATACGACTTTTGATCAGTTTCTGCTTAAAATCCACAGCGTCATACATCTTCCGATTCGTGTCGTGTTTTCCTGCGTCAACCGATTTCGATGAAATTTTCAGCATGTGTATAACTAGCATACCGGGTGGCTGAAAAGTTCCCGGAATTTTTTAAAGCATTTCAGCAGCATAAAAACACCGAACAAACGAATGAATCCACACACTTGACCGAATAATAAGTTTTATTAATTCATTAACAATGAAATGAACCAAAAACATGAAAAGAACCTTCTTCAGACGATCACCAGCGGCGATCGTCGGGAAGTTTAGAAAGCGGGTCCGTAAATGTATCGAATCTATTTCGGAGGAGGCAATTTCGAACATTTATGTAAATGTTCTTGGTTCATTTCATTGTTAATGAATTAATAAAACTTATTATTCGGTCAAGTGTGTGGATTCATTCGTTCGTGCAGTATTTTTATGCTCCTGAAATGCTTTAAAAAATTCTGGGAACTTTTCAGTCACCCTGTAGATCAACAAAACATAAGTTTCAAATTTTCATTGGGGAAACAAATAAAACAGTTTTAAAAATGCTTTTTTAACTTCCCGATTCATAGGGAAGTTACTGTAATTACCCCGAAAATCGAAAATCGATTTTTTAGCAGATCTTCACGTTTCATGGTCATTGGAGTCATTTTAGACTATTTTTATCAAAATATTTGTATGTGCGTGTGTGCGTATGTCCGTTTGTATGGTATCAAATTTTTCGTTAACGTTTTCAGAAAAAGTAACAACGCGATCAGGATGATGAATGATGCAATCGATGCGCCCCGCTGTAACTTAGAGCTGATTAGATTTTGGTCCATTTTGGTCAAGTAGTTTTTTAGATTTTTAGTTTTTTTCGAAAAGAGTTGATTCTACAATGCAATTTATAAGGGAGGACGAAAATTTTCCACCAAAGAACCAAACGCAATTACATAAAAAATTTTTTTCTTAATTTTTTTTTAGATTAAAAAAAAATTTTTTTTTTTAATTGATGCTAATGTTATCGCTTGGAATAATCGAAAGTTATTCCAATGCAAGAGTGGGTTAATCATCTCTACTCCCAAGAATACATTTTGGGAGAATATCGATGAAAGTACAAAAAAAAAAAACGATGTTAGCGATGTTGGCGAAGGAGTAACGAATCGGGAAGTTCTTTGTGTGACTCTTGGAGAGTCACACACCAAATAAAAAACATTAATAGCAGTAGGCCCCACTAGCCATGCGTATCACTAACCCTCTCGCAAGAGCAGTCCTACCCGCGAGCTCGCGAAGCGAGCGAGCAAAAACAACCCTACTCGCGAGCGAGCGAGCAACAATAGCCCTCTAGTTGATTTTTGCATGTAACCTGATCAATTGTAATTTTTGGAAAATCTTTTTCGTACATCATCTAGTAAACCAATGCTTCTAATTGCTTACAAATAATCAGATCGTTCGGTACAATTATAAAAATGTTATTCTGTTTTAAAGGGTGTATGGAGACTTATTTTACTGAGTGTATGTGGCTTCTTGACACAAAACAATGGAATGATGGAGTTGGACACAGAGCCACTCGTATTGCTATTGCACGTAGTTCATAAATTTATAAAAATCTTTATGAAGTGCACATATTTGCATCTCATTAATTGTGTATATAATCCTATTAAATGTTCCACGAACATACAATAGAACGTTTCACGTGTCATGACACAATTCTCAGATACTGTCGCGCTTACACGTCCTCAGTTTTTATAACATAATGACGTTATCACATCGCATAAAATATACGCATTTATATCTGGTTTAGTAATTGCCGCTGCATTACCTAATCCCGTAATTATTGAGTGTTCTAGATCTCCGAAAGAAGTGTCCCGTCAAAGAAATTTTATCTTCAAGATTATGACGGATTTTATCAATCGTTATCCAATCATCTTTTCTAAAACACTATTGTCTGCAAAGGGTTGAAAAAATCGTAAACCGCTCCCAGCGATTTTTCAACCGGTTGCACAACCGGTAGTCTTCGTTTAATTTTCTATTCGAGCAAACATGTTTTTGCCCGAGTTTTTCCCAGTTCCAGGATTAGAATCGTGTAGAGGTGATCGGTTCGACAATGTCGCGCGAGAAGAAGGAAAATTAGTGTCTGCGCGCGCGCGCTCGGCAAAAACCGATTTCTAGGGGCCGGAGGCGCGAAACGACGACTTCCTCGATCGTTCGCCGGTGTCTGCGACGGTCGTGACTTGTACTTTGACCCTGGCCATCATAAGCGCGGCCTTCGGATCCTCGATCACCAACATCAACGCGAGTATCGAGACGAGGTTTGCGTCACTCCTCCTGAAGCGACGCACAGAACCGATTGACCACTTGCTCCCAGAAATTCTGTGAAGCCCCATAAATTTTCGGGATTTCTCTGATGACCCTTGCTTGGCAATAAATCCCCTGGAATCCTTTTTTTGTGCCATCGGACGCCATTTCGGAGACATTGTGAGGTCTCTGGTTAACCAAGGTGTCACAGGAATTCAATTTATGGGAAATTGTCAAGTTTGAATTATAGAGTTTTACATCTTGTATTGGGTTTGAGAAAAATGGACTTTTGTCAGATATTTTAGTCACCAGGACCTTTCATGTTTGCTTGCCCGAATCAATCTCGGATTGAATATTAACATTGAAGTGTGCGTTTGAAGAATGGATTTGTGTCGTCGTTAATATTTAGTAATGGGGATCTGTCGCATTTGTTTATTTCCATCATACAATTTCCTATGACGCGTGAAAAGGTAAGAAACATAGTTATCCATATTCATTGAATATTGTTTTTAAGCCCGTCGGAATAGATCATATTTCGTTCGAACTCGAAGACCATCAAGACCAGTTCGATTATATTCTTTTTGCATGTTAGCACGACTTATAAACAAGAATATGCACAGCAAAAAGACTAATGCTCGTCTACACTAACATTCAAGTTAACATAACAAACAACTCTTCGAAGACCAATTATGGATATTATCTTCTTTCATTGATTCACGATCTTCGTAATTCATAATCGCGTTAGCATAAGTGTCTTCGCGGTGCCATCGGATCACTTCCGTAGTAATTAATTATCACTGTTTCATATTAATCTCTGCCTGCTAATTATCGTCTCGAATGTAAATCTATCTACCAGACACGACTGGATTGTCGAGATGATTACCGATTTTGCAGGCATCCGACGACGATGACGGTAATTACTAGAGTGTAGTTTCTAATACTACATCACTAACAATAAGCTCAAACTGCTTTTGGTGGTTGAAATTGAGACAGAACATCGCAGTAGAATTTAAGTAGGATAAAATCCCACGAAAAAATCTCGACAACTTCAAAAATTGTAAAATAAAATATTTGGACCCAGTGAACAGACATATTTGGTAAACCCGGTGTTACGTCGAGCATCGTCATAAATGTAGCAACCATAAGCTCGAAAATGAGACGTCAACATGCCCAGACAAACCCATTGAAAGGCGTAACAAATTCTCCAGCGGTCACGCTTTTGAGACTCCACGTTTCCCGGCGAGATTTGCGATGCTAATTGCGGTCTGCCATTTCTGCGTCGCCGTCTAATTGCGGGGACGAACTTGACTAACACGATGAATAATTGACAGCGATTCTCCACGGTCGGGCGGGACTGTTAGCGTCTTTCTTTTGATCTCTGCACACGTTTCCGGGGTTTGAGGTCAAGAAGAGATCATTTGCTATACCTGCCGTTTGAATATTTCCCGGCCGTGTAACACGCCAGCAGCGTCCGCTCCACGACGATTAATTATAATGGGAAATCGTTCGAGGAAACAAAGATCGGGATGCCTTTAATGGCAACGTTTAATATACTGTGATTTATCGCGAAGCAATTCGAGACGGAGATTGAATAATACGGCCAACTGTTGATCGAAAGTCGGTTTATTACGCGATAGCACGGGAATCGAGACGATCGATCCCGATCGTTATGGAGATCGCGGAGAAACCGGGATTAACTGGATAACTATAATATTTCTGTCCGGACGATTGACGGCGGCGAAAACCGATCTGGAGTGACGAAATTTTGACTGGAAGATTGTCACTGTCCGTGCAGATTGATTGAAACTCGTGATGTTCTTGATCTATCGCAAGTTTCTTGGAAATCATTATATAAAGTGTCCCAGAGTCGATCATATCGCCCATTTTTTAATTCTTAGATTGATTTGACAAGTGCTGTTATGTTGGCAATTAGACTGCCAGTTTTTATCGAAATTCCACATTTCGTAACTTTGAAATGAAGAAAAGTCTCGTGTTCTAACAATCAAAGAAAGATCCTACTCATTTTTGTTAATGACGAGATTTCTTGCATATTAATCGTAAATGCAATAAAGGCGTAAAGACTGCTAGTTTATTTTTAATTTAATTAGTACAGTCAGTTGGTTCGAAAAAAAGAGGTTATCTGGAAAGTTTACCGGGAGTTTTAAAGATGTGTAATTTTATAGATTTCGATGTGCTCTTTATGAATTTCAACTTCGCCACCTCGTATCTTTGTCGCTCGCGCCGCCATATTGGAAAAATGGCGCCTAATAGCAGTTTTTTGACAATATCTCCTTTCCGACTCATTTTACGATAAAAACATTTCTATACAAAATTAAACTAGAGAAAATTTCCTACAATTTATGTTATAACAATTTTTTTGTAAAATCAATAGTTTTGGCGTACGAGCGCCGCAAAGTGTACTTCAAGATGCGTTTTGGCTAAAAAACTCATTTCCACACCTACCACCTAACCACCTTGAGGTAGAGTAAGCGGCGCGTTTTTTTATCGTGGTGTCCCCAATAGGCCTAATCCACATGCAATGCACAATTCCGAAATTTAGCGCAATCTTCTTCGCTTTGCTAAAAAAAGCAAAAATCAAAAAAATTTTTTTTTTTTTTTATTATGTAGCCCATCATACCAAACAACTTTTGTAGGAACACTTTTTTAATAACGACAACGTCTTCTGAGATATCCTGCTGATCTCATTTCAGCAGGACAACCTATATATGTATTGAATTATGTACATGTTGAAAATTTCATCATGTTTAAAATGAGAAATTAACAATTTTTAAAATGTTTCCATGTGTAATTTAATTATTGATTTTGTTTTTACGCACAGTGAAATATTTTTCGTAAATATAGGAAAAACGTGTTGGTCTAGATGAATAATAGTTTGCGGCGCCTGTACGCCAAAACTATTGATTTTACAAAAAAAATTGTTATTACATAAATTGTAGAAAATTTTCTCCAGTTTAATTTTTTATATAAATGTTTTTATCGTAAAATGAGTCGGAAAGAAGATATTATCAAAAAACTGCTATTAGGCGCCATTTTTCCAATATGGCGGCGCGAGCGGCAAAGATGAAGAAGACGAGGTGGCAAAGTTGAAATTCGGAAAGAGCACATCGAAATCTATAAAATTACACATTTTCAAAACTCCCGGAAAACTTTCCAGGTAAAGCTACCAAATGACTATACTATATGTTGTATAGTCTAAATGTAAAGACGAGTATGATAATTCAGAGGGATCAAAAAGTACGTAAACATTGTTGCACGCGATAAGGTGATCGATTCTCGATTGTCGGAGCTCGAGAAGTCCGAGGAGGTTGGACAACTCGCAGATTACGTGAACTGAAAACCTGAAACGTGACGCGGCATGCGAAAAAACGTGGCCCGATCCTGTCATCGGGAAAAGCGGGAGAAAGTATTTCGCGGCTCCGCTCCGGGGCAAGTAAAAGTGAATAGCGTCACGGCGATCGGTTTTCGTAGACGGCTACGAGGAACAAAGCTGCGAGCCACGCTAATCGCCGGACAACAGTAGAACCTCGACTACCATCAATAATTTTACCTCGATCATTATACATATTATTCTTCTGCATACGCGTATCGGCGTGGCATTCCTCGACATCGGACTCGAGAAATTCAATAAAATGGTGATCGAACTATGGTGGTCCTGTTGGGCGTTTCTCAATCGTTCAAGAAGCGAAATGACGAAACGTCCGGCGATATTTAGCATCGACACCACAACGGCGCGGGGGAATGCAGCGGTCCGGCCTGGCCCGGCTGCCGCGACTGCATAACCGTTTCGCGATGACGTTTCGGCCCGGTTCACCGGCAAACCGGCTGACATACTTATGAAAACCGCTGGATCAGGCGTTTCTTTTTCGCGAGCGCCGCTCGATTGCGACCGACACTCTCGTTTTAAGGAAAGTCGACCGCGGATTCACGCTTTTACCGATTCGCCGCGTGTTCCGCGTGTCTCACGCCGCGCCGTCCGGGAATTCCGCAAGAATTGAGTAACCGACGAAGCTGGTTGGTAAATTAATACTTACCGACTATTTCTTTATTTTTCCAAAGTTTATGATCCATGACTCGGGAAGAATTGTGCACCGAATGAGGATTTTTTCAATTAGCCTTAATCTTTCTAATGCTGAGTACGCATACAGGAATTGGTGAGAGGATTCGTAGCGTAGTTACGACAATATTACAAGGCGAAAATGGCATACGCTCCATTACCATAACTGGGCAGCGGAAGCATGTGCGAATTTACACTTTCATGGACAGATGCAGAGCGAATCAAATGGAACGGACTTTCTTCCGCTAATGCTCCCGATAGATTGAAAATGAAACGGACCATTAAAGTCTGGTAAATTTTACGAGTACGTCAGTTCCGCATTCTGATTGTGGGATAAGAGTTCGTTCGTGAGTGTGGCAATGATAATAATTACAATGGAATGACATGGGGATCGACATCACAGAAAAATTTGTTGGAATGAAGAAAATTAGATAGATACGAATAAACTTGACAAATGGTGACGATCGTTGTAAAGATTGTACGGAAGAAGAATTCCAAACTAAATGTCAATAGAATGTTAATAGAAACGATAGTAAAAGGTCTGTTTAGTCTAATGGGAATTAGACGCGACAAAATAAACGAAGCCAAGGTATAGAAGTAAATATTGTAACGAAGGTAATCCTGAAACAGTACGTGCTTTTTTATAAGATAAAATTTGATTAGCTTAAATAAATCAAAAAGTACCGAAGCAATGAACGTAATATGCACACAGAGGTCGTCATAAATATTTTAATAAAAACAAGAATAGAATAGAGCGGGCACAGTAGTGAAAAAAAGGTTACTTAGGTTAATACACCGTATAAACGGTACAAAAATCAAGGAATGATAAAGAAGTGGATTTATAATAATTGACGTTCTCGAAACGAGCGGAGACAGTGAGGATTCGCATGGTGTCACCAACGAAATGCTCCTTCGCATTTCTAAGGCTCGGCATGCAATGGTGGTTTAATGGCATTATTCGAATGCAGTCCTCGCTGACGTCCGACAATTATCGACGCGTCGTTAAAATTCTCCGTGGGCCGCTGCGACGCGCCGTGCCGTGCAGCAGAGACATCAACGGCCGCATGAACGATAACACTATGCTTTGCTAGATGCGACTGCGATAAATGCGGCCGTGAAACCACGCGGGATGTCACGAAAAAAGCAAGTTTCAATTTGCAATGAATTTGGAATCTGCTAAATAAAGTTCGCGCTTGTTTGCTTCCGCATAAAAACACATTATGCGGCACGATTGGTTACTGGACTCGTAAATTGTATTTCCATACAAAATTACTACCTTCTCAGTTTTCCATTTGATCTACTAATTTTTTCGAAATTGCAAAAAATCTGCAGTCTAATTATTGAATAATAATTTCAAGGCTCTGCAATATAGTCTTCGAAGAAATTCAAAACGAGATACTCCGCTTGCTGTCTCTAGCATTAACGAAGTGCAAATAAAAACATGGAAATCTGCATAGTTAATCATTTACATATAAATTCGTAGTTGCATCTTGACACGTGGATGAAATCTTCCAGACACTGGCGCCTCTCAATTGCATCCCAATTAATCATCTCTATTTGTTAATATTGTAATTTTCAATTGCTTAAGGTGATCTAATGAACGGTTCGAGATTCGGCAGCGATTCTTTCGCCCGTGTTCGGTACTCCGGAAAATTGATTTCTCTATCCGCTGAGCTTTTCGTTTCTTGGCGAAGATAGTATTGCGCAATACTGCCGATTCGTCGTAAAATTATGCGATTACGCAAGGTATACGGTTTTGATCGCGCGAGGCCCCCGCGCGTTACGTTTACGATAACACGAAATTACACAACGGGACGCGTGCGTGCCCGCCGCGCCGGTGACCAAACGTGGACCGAAAAGTAACGAGGTCGGCCTTCCAATTGCCGTTTCGGTTCGGCATTTTCAGCTGGCTGTCATTGACTTTTACCATCCCAGTGACCGATGCCGCCGTCGGGACGCGTCGTCTCTACCACCGGCTGCGTTTTACTTTCTAGAACCGTTACGGACCGCGAACATAATCGTTGCATCGATCACAATTATAGCCAAAATTCCATGGTTGCGCTATCAGTCGATTTCGGACCCTTTCGAGCAGAACTTGGCGACATGAAGAAAAAATACCTTCTTCCGTGAACAATTTTTACTTCTCGCAAAGTAATAATTGTTTAAATAAGGAAATGAGACATTTCGATTTTTCCGTCATATCAAAAAATGTGTAGAATAAATAGTTCCCGACCATTCAAACAAATAGTTGGCTCGTAGAATTCTAGTATTACTCGTAGAATTCTACGCGACCGATAAGGCATCCTTCAAAGATTATTCAAAGTGATTCAAATAGCACATTATCTGTCAAGTTTAACATATTCAGCATAATTGTCTACTTCTAGCAACATTCATTGAATGACACGTTCAAAAGTAGAAACTAATAGAATTACAACAATATTTTTGGAACTATTTTGTTTCAATAGGATGATTTTGTAGGAAAAGAACAATAACTTGTGATTCCAAGAACCTTTCAGAAGATAATACATTAAAAATAATGCAACCGTTTATGAAGCCACAGGAAGATTATCGAACAATATGAATTACAAATACGCGAGACTTTGTATTCGTTATCACTTTAAATTTGTATTTTTTTTAACTTATGTGGAATACGTGACCAACGATGATAGTAAACTTTCGTTAACAGCTTATGGTCATGACAAATAACCATTAGGATTTTTCCTATTCAAATAGGAGTTAGTCAGCCAATAATTCAACGAGTCATTCAAAACCATGAAACAAGGATTCTTTGAATTTGTTTAACCGACGGGCTAATAAAAAGCGGGACTCTGCATAGACATCCGTAGTCTATTGATCACGTTTACTTTTGAACGGTACCGAACGCCACCATCTTGTTTCCTTGGTCAGTCTCTGGACTTTGAACTTCCACTATTTCTCACTGTCGTCGTCGGCGTGTGTAATGGCAACAGCGTGGAACGATTGTCCGACGTTTACGGGGGACTGTGAGAAGAGAAGTTTTCCTTTCGAAGGAAAGCGAATCTCATGGGATGGTGGTGGACAATCCTGAATTCGCAGGTGCCCCACGTGATCGCTCGGATTTTCCATTGTTACCTGCGAGAAAGTATATTTCTCGGGATCTTTCACATCGCGGCCGTCTCGCGTCGAGCGTGATTTCTGCGCGAGACCGAAACGATAATTAACCTTTCCCAGATTGGGATCTCCGCGGCGACGGAATCTGTGTTCTTCACGCCCTCTGAGAATAGGCATTCGAATATTTATGGGCGTATTATGCGATTTATCTAGGCTGAGATACCAGAAAACGACTTCATCCTGAAATGCTAGTGATTTGTCAAATTTGCTGCAGAATCATTGTTTCTTCTGGTACGTGCATGATAGTTATGATATATTGTAGCGATGGCTTTACAGAGTATGTACATATTTCTCTTTTTATTGAATGTTAAAGGGAACAATTTTTACTTCTCCACTCGCATTGACAGTATAACGGCACAAAGACTCGACAGAAATGCGAATAATTACAACAAAATCACGTTGCAAAATTACCATATTGTGCTTCCTGAATCCCCCAGGTCGGAACCGAGCAATTTTGTGAAAATCCGTAGCCGGATCTATAAATTTCTCGCGGATGATGATCATCGACGGAAAGTGAAACGCGATCTGCCCGTAGAACCGCTTCCCGGACTCTCGATCGATTAAGAGTGAAGAAACCGTGTCGGGATCGTCACGGCGCGATCTCCGGCCATCTATCCGTCGATCGCGCGGAATGCCCAACCGGAAGGATCCACGGATTGAGAACCGGAAACGGTTTTCGCGGCCGCGGAAAGCTTTTCGATTTCACTCCGCACCACGCTGCGCCGCGCCGTGTCACGCGGATTGTCAAAACGCTTTGGTAACTTTTGCTAACACGCGTCGCTTTCTCTATTCGACCTGATCGACGAAGGAAACGGCTGAGTCACTGAGTCGCCGAGGATAAAATCGCACGTCGCAGCCTCCGCGCGCGCGGAAATGATAATTAACAAGGTTGATCCGATGGGATCGAGAACGAACCGCATCGATCGGTACGGTTCGGTGGCTCGAAACCATTCCATCCACGACCGGGACGATGGCGGAATATTTCTTAGTCGCGTTCCTCGGCTGGCGTTAATTATTAATTACAGAGGAAACGATCGAAAGAATTCCTCGTAGCCAGAATCGACGAGAGAGCAACGCTGGCCTCGCGTTCCAGCGAATTTCTCTCGCGTTCGAGCGCTATCGTCCATTTCAGACTCGAGTTACTTTTCACTTTTTCGAGTCGTTTCTAAAAAACGATCTTTCTTGCCGCGAAACATTGATGTTGGCATATTGTAAGCCTTAATTACCTGATCGTTGTCTCGACTTGCGTTAGTGAATCTTATCGATCAAAAAAAGTTATAGCCAAAAAAAATACACAAAAAATCGGCAATGTGTGCATAAAAATTGTTTAATGACTACTACTTATTCATTCATTGTCTTTAATCGGTTAATTTCATCCGTATCTGACGGAAGAATACGACAGGTGAAGAAGTGAAAATTGCATAGTAAAGAATCACAAAGACCTCGATTAACCAATCCATTATCTTCCTTTGCGTAATAGAACGGTATCGATTGTGAAACTGAATAGGAAAAGGAAAATCGACAGCAGAGGTGCAAAGAAATCGCAGAAAAATCGTAGGAGTACGAAAAGGGAAAAAGCGATGACAACACGCGAATCGGCAACAGCGATGCCCCGGCTCGTCCTCTCGGGCCACGGATTGGCCCGATCGAGACCGCGATTTTGCCATCATCGCTTTCGAATTTCCTGCGGCGAGGCCGGCTTTGGTAACGTCGACGGTTTCTCACTTTTCAACGGAAGCGAAGGGGCCACCGGGCGAACGACTAATGGTCACCTTACGCGATCGGACTCGTTCTCTTTTCGCCGAACGATCTCGAGAGAATCACGTTGTGGGAAAATCCAACGCTACGATTTTCACCCCCCACCATCCACTATTTTCAACAATTTCTTGGATCTTGGAAAACCGTGCAGAACTCGTATACTCGTTTGTAGCGATCATCGTATCCGCGACGGTTGCGATCCACACCGATCCATCTCTGGAAACCGATACCGGTCTCTAAATCACGTGATCGATCGATTTTCGCGGTTGTCTACGCTGTTTGTAGACTATTCAGTGTTCTACCGTAATTGCAGGAAATGTAATTCTAGTTTTAATTCAACGTTAGGCACATCGTTTAAGTTTTCATAGAATTTGCAATAGTGACATTTGTATTCATCGTTCAGTAAAGTTGAAATTCCAACCTGCCAAAATACTAGCGATTGAAAAGTTCGCACCAACCGCGTCGATCTCGACAATTTCCACAAACCCGCGTAAGGAACTCCGAACGAGGAGAGCAAAGAAGATAGCCAAGACCCTGAGGAGCGTTTGGGATCCGGCAGAAGGTAGATTATCCCCATCAAAATCGCATACCTTCAGCTAGATGCCTCGGGATCCTGATGAATCCTGTCGAGGGTGCGGGAATGGCGATCTCTCCTGACTTCTCTAATCCTCTAAGTATAATCCTGGCCAGGGACGGACGTCATCGATGGTGTACGATTGACCGGCAGCATCGGTCCTCGGGGACTATCATGCGCGTGGTATCCTTGGAAATCGAGCAACTGACGAATGATCACCAGAGCACACACCACAAATTCCCGGCTTTCTTTCGGTTCGGGGCCCGGAGAGAAAGAACCGGCGGCACACAGCACAGCGTGGATGAATGAATCTCGTTTCCCACGGACCTCTCTGATCGATCCTGTCGAGGGCTCGAGCCCTGAGATTCGGCTGAAGAGAGGAGCCTGAAGAGTAGGCTCGTGGCGGGTCTACCTTGTCCTCCGCGACTTTCGAGTCCTGACGCGAGACTGAGGCGGTCACAGCCGAGTAGAATCAAGCACCGCGACTCCACTACAACCTGCCCGCGTGTCTTTCTCCCTCCTTCACTCTCTCTCTCTCTCCTTCTCCAGCTCTCTCTGTCTCTCTCCCTCTCTAGCAAGCGATCACTTCTTCCTCCACCACTCTCGCGAGTCGATAATTCTGTCCTTTTTCGACGCGACGCCTTTCTTTATCACCTTCCCTCCACCTGTCGTCCTTCCACCGATTTTTAACCACCTCCTGCCACGCCGGTCTGCTCCCGATCCTTTACGTTCTTGTCTGATTATAGCTTTTTTTTACCCTTTGCTTCGACGAGATTCGCTGCTGGCATCCGCAACTCCGGCAAACTGGTTTGCCACGGCTTCGAGAGTGATAATTGTGTTCTTGTGGAAGCTGAAGTTTATGGATTTTGCCGGGTTCATTTGGTTTTCTGCGAATTGAGCTGTGTTTGTGCCATCTAAAGAGCTAACATGAGACACGTGTGTGAACTGTGATGGTCAATTGAGAAGCAAATTCTGAATGAACAGCAATATGTTTTAGTTCGAATATTTCACTAAATAATTGGACTCGACGGTCCAAGTGATACTTAATTTTTGAACACCCTGTAAAGTTAAGAGAGGTGAACCTGCCACTATACAAATAAGATGACAGCCAGTCTCTTCTGGTTAGCCAATCTTGAAGCTCCTACAAGGCTTCAGCCATGTTACATATTCTATTTTCGCCCTTATTTACATATATATCTTGCAAATTAACCAGATCATTAGCTGAATTCTTTCAGTATCCTCCAATCAAGCAACCATGCAAAAGACAGACCCCATAAATACAAACTATTTTTCAAATTTTTAATGGAGTCTCAAATGACAGAGACACTGTTCAACGATGCCAAACGTGTTTGCGTGTTTTTAAAGAGCACCGAGGAATTTGTTTTCGTGCCAACGACAGATGCTGTAACACCAATTCCAATAATTGAATATTAATGATCAGAACTTTGAGCCCTGGTCTCCAAATAGAAAAAGCCTGACTCATGTCGATTAGAGTTAGGATCAGCAGGAGATATCTGACGTTTTGAGAGGATCAGGTGATCGGAGGCTCGATCCGAGAGAGGTTTCATTTAAGGCGCCTTCTGGCTTCGTGATTGAGTAATCAAGGCATTTTCATGTATCGAATGAGTCACGACGACTGTCTCGGCTACGCAATCGATTTCACGGGAAACTGTACGTTGACCCATCGTCGTTCCATTAACAATCTAATGATTTCCTTTACGAAACGTGGACGTCTGTACCGCGTGCGATTCGATTCAATTCGCAGATTCCATGAATCGATCGATCGATCCCTGTGTTTCGAATGACTGTACTTCATTTCTTGTGTATCCTGCGTGCGTTGAATCAAACTCACGAATGATTAAAAATTTTCGAACAGTTCACGATCGTGACCGTGAAGCCGATTACCGAAGGCGCGTCTAGGTTAGCACTTTCTTTCTCGGTGCACTTTCTTTCGCACTCGCATTATGATTTCCAATAAATCAAAACGGTTTCCACTAATTTCCAGCTTTCTTGTATAGAATTAATTCTCTGGCAGACAGCCTTATATTTGCAAAAGCCTAAAACAATTATTACCACCTTCCTCGACACTAGTGCAAATTCTCCAGCTCCATCTAGTTTAAACGGTTGCTGCATGGACAACAGACAAAGGAGAGTTTATAAGGTGGTCAAACTGCATTCAGATGGAGTTGTTTTTGTTGTGACGTGTAAGCCAGCCGTGGAAGCCTGCTAATTCGCGAAACACACACTCGCCTGGCCTCCGCATGAATTTTGCAAGCCTCGCTAACGCAATTGTTTGCGTTCGCTCGTATGCTCTCGCTCGTCGATCAAGAGAACCTTTCGACAAGAGGGAAACGTTGAAGATCTCTGTAACGAAGTTCCGGATGTACCCTGTGAAAGAAAGTTTCTCGGGGTCTTACGTCATTGGTCTCCCGGAGCCGGAACTCTGTTCAATTTGGAGAAAAAGTTGCAAAGATCTCGTCAATCGGTTTGACGACCAGAAGGTCGTTGGCAATTGTACCAACTTCCTCGTCGACTTGTGCTATTTTTGATCTACTAAGTGTGGAAAATAGAAAGATTTTTTTGAAAAATAAATAGATTTTTAAGAGCTGATTTGTGAAAATGATTAGAGGGTCTAAAATGCATATACAATTTTTACTAAACTCATCCAAACAGTTGCCCTTTCGCAATCATCATAGTTACTCCTAATATCGCCAGAATTAGTTAAGAAAATTGCTTTTACTGATCGGAAATCGATTTAATATTCAAGCAACACGAGATCGTCATAGTAATCCTTTACTTCGACCCCCGCACCCTACGGAATCCCGTGCACCAGGTTTTTGTACTTGTTCCTCGAACCGAAGAAAACCGCTACGCGTCACCGATCGTCATTCGCTGACGCAGATCCCGTGAATCGCGCGTCACGCGACGTCGTGGATCGGTCTCGATCGATCATCCAATTGACGTTGTGTTCCTTAAAAACCGTCAATGCGCTAATTGACAGTCCCGGAGACGATTCGTCGTTTACTATAGTGACGCATCTGTCTGAATGAGGCGAAACAGGTTCCTCTACGGACGCGCATAGATCACTCTCGATCCACAGAAACCATAGGATATTAAACTATCTGGAGTAAAGTTATCGCTGACGCAACGTACAAGTCTGACGAGTTGCTGGAACTCCGAAGAAATGTCAATCGAGCAGCCGTTTTCCATCGAATATTATTCTCCCTCCGCAGAGAGGAGATCGAGAGTTCATTGCAATTCTAATCGAGTTGATCCGAATGATCAACAAACGATTTCATTCCAGGTCGCGAAGTAGCGACCATAACACCGGTGGTCAAGACGGTCTGCACTTTCCCCAGCATTGCGTAACACGGCCCCGGAGCCTGACGTAATGGAAGCCTGATTAAATAACAGGAAATTATGCATCGCTCCCTTTCGACAATTGACGCACGTGATTTCGAGAATTGCCTGCAAAAACACCCCCGGAGATCGAGACGCGCCTCGCGGCGGAGTTGCTGTTCTTTTGGTTATGGTTTCCGCTGGCATGTTCGAGCTAACGATTAGGCACGTGATCATACGTTCATTTTATGAATGCGGCTTAGAGAAGTGGCAGTATGTGTCAGAGAAATGGATAGGAAAGTCGATTTTAGAATGTATCCGACCGTAACTCGGAAGAAAATGATTCGGCTTTAAGGGGATTCTTCGAAGCAATATAACAATGAGTTCCCATCAGAATTCTTTAATAACTGAGGGCTTAAATTATAGGTCGAAGATGGCACTTAGTGATAGGGCCACGTAGATTTCAAATGAAAGTTCAATATCGTGTTAGAAAATTAAAAAAGCCCGATCCTTAGTTCAGACAAAGTTGTGTCGATTCTAAGGTTATTCTTCGAATCGATTTGGCAATTTGTTCTTGTAGAAATTTTTTAATGATAAAATAGTATATTAAAAGGTCCAGACTAAATAGAAGAAGCACTCTTGTGGTTGCAAGCTTGATTGAGCTCCACTAGATCAACTTCAGACAACACTCAACTAAAAGGAGTTAAACTCAAACGCTGTGAATCAACTGTGACTAATTGACTTTCGTCTAATTGCTAGAGGTACTCACGCAGAGACAATTTCTCTCGGAACGGGGACGAGAGGACAAGAATTTCGGCACCGAGCAGGCGCGAGAGGGAATCACCACGCGGATCGAACGTGTTTGTCTGCACGGCAGCTTCGGAACGATCGTGTCTCACCCAGGAGTACGAGAGGTGATATTGACCGTTCTATCTGGCAGACTCTTCGAAGGACGAGTTCGGTACACGCTGAGAGAAACGCGTGTACTAGAAGAAAGGAGTGTGTTCGATTAGTGTGCCGCGTCAATGTTAACGTTCTTCGGCTGTTCCGCTTCTGCTCTCGTGCTCGCTTTCGATCCGTTTATTTATGGAATCTGCGCAGTGAAGACGCGTTCGCGAAAATCACGGCTCGTATATTTATAACGAGCACGTGCGAGCTAGACTCGAAATTGCTTTCATTGTTTGGCGAATATCCGGTCCTTGGTCAAAATCGAATGAAATTCGCCGTGCAATCCCGTAAGTGAAGAAAACTAAGTCTGCACAGCCAATAAAAGTTAATTGACTGTTTTACGCAAACTAATTTGGCCAAAGCTGACACTGTACATGAGAGAAAGAAGTGTTCCAAGACTTTCAAACGCAAGAGTGCTCATTTCGCGAGCCACGGATAAGGAGTTAATGGAGTTCCAAGTCTAATGGCGACAAACGCAACGATGAGGCAAGATATCCAAGGGATGCAGCAACCAAATCGACGGATCCACGCGTAATCCGTGGGATCACCGCGACATTCACGACGTCTGCGTGTTAATTTTCCCGCGTCCACTGGTTGTCGGCCGCCTCGAAAAAGTGAAAGCGACTATGCTGTTTTTCGATCCGGAGGCCATTCGGCCGAGAACACACACCGGTTTCCACACGAATCATCGATTCCATTGAACGAGCCAGGCCATCGATAAACCTCCCCTGTCATTAACAGACCGATCTCGACTTTTTGCCTTTTATAACCGATGTATCCTTTAAACTGCACTGTATACTGAGTCAATTATAATAAATGGCCCAGACGACGCGTTTCTGTTTCCAGGTCGATCGAATCGTATTTCCCAGCCTTGATCATTTATTTCGGGATGTACTTCTCGCGTCCGAGGACCAATCATTCGGTTTTCTGGGCCAGCTTTTACCGCTTCCACAATTTTATAAAAATGTTAGACAATTACACTGTCCAACACCAAATTTGTTCCCCAATTATTGTTTGGTCCTTTGTATAGAGTTGTTTGCGCTGATTCCGAGTCTGTTTTTAATTTTTTTCCTATACGCATAGTTTTTGAGAAACATGACTTTGAAAAAAAAACATATTTTTCAACTTTAAACAAATATTGTGTGTTATTATAAAAGATATTGAATTGTTCTTTATAGCAAAAGATTCTGTAGACTTTCCCGAATTCGGTGATATCCAATAATGTATTAACATTATGAGTGTTTAAACATGTTTAAACAATCACTAAAGGCGGAGAGACACCACTTTTGCACCAATTTTTGAGGATACTTTTCAATTTACCTCAAAAAATAAGGGTCCAGCGGAAAATCGAACTATACCATGCAATAGAGCAGACTTTTATCTTGAGAAACCCCGCTTTGAAGGTTGAAACGTCGACGTTTTTTTCGAACGAAAAAGCAAAATATCTTCGCCCGACATGAGTTGCCGCCAGTGGCGCTCGGGACGAGATACGGCGCAGCGACGGGATATGCAGCGGCGAACGACCGTTGTAGTGGTGAGCGCCACTGGCGGCAACTCATGTCGAGCGAAGATATTTTGCTTTCTGGTTCGAAAAAAACGTCGACGTTTCAAACTTCAAAGCGGGGTTTCTCAACATAAAAGTCTGCTCTATTGCATGGTATAGTTCGATTTTCCGCTGGACCCTTATGTTTTGTGATAAATTGAAAAATATCCTAAAAAATTGGTGCAAAAGTGGTGTCTCTCCGTCTTTAATGATTGTTTAAACATGTTTAAACACTCATAATGTTAATACATTATTGGATATCACTGAATTCGGGAAAGTCTACAGAATCTTTTGCTATAAAGAACAATTCAATATCTTTTATAATAACACTACAATATTTGTTTAAAGTTGAAAAATATGTTTTTTTTTTCAAAGTCATGTTTCTCAAAAACTGTGCGTATAGGAAAAAAATTAAAAACAGATTCGGAATCAGCGCAAACAACTCTATACAAAGGACCAAACAGTAATTAGGGAACATAAAAAAAATTGAAATTTGTTGGACAGTGTTATTAGGGTAAGGTTGCTCAAGTCGTACCACTGCTCAAGTCGTACCACTTGAATTTTGAACGAACTACGGCGACAACAGCACATACAACGGCAACCAAATATACATCTGAGTCAACCAAGTTGCTTTACGTATTATTGTTTGCCATAAACCAGCCTCGTTATAAATCCTGTCATCAAATATGTTTATTTCAATTTTCTTATAATTTTCTGCATATGTTTGGTAGTTAATCTTGCAAGTAAATTATCGATAAAATTGTGTTCCTTATTAAATATAAATTCAGTAGAATTTACATAATCGTTTGGTCGAAACGAAATCGTATTAATTTTATTCAGTTAGCTTATGTTTACTTTTTAAATTTAATTTGTGTCGTGTCTTAAGTCGTACCCATATGAGATTCCTAAGTCGTTTTACCTCGTCAGTCGAAGTAACGTCAACGCAGAATAAAGAAAACAAAAAATGCGGCAAATAAAAGAAACGCAGTGATTAATAAAAAGGAATTGGCATTAAAAATTAAAGAGAAGAAAAGCGATTGGTTTTGTTTTATTTGTGGAGAAGATCCGGAAGAAAACATGATTCAACGCTTGAAATGCAAATCATGGGTGCACGATGTATGCGCTGGACTTGACAAAAGAACAAAAAAATTTGTATATGATGTTTGTACTAACTGAATACATATGTGTCATGTAAACAGATTAATGAAAAATGCGTTTTAATTATTATTGTTGCTTAATTGAATTCTTAGGTACGACTTAGGCTGTAGGTGGTACGACTTAGGAAACCGGTTCCTTTCGTCGTACCGATGTAAGTTTTTAAATATTCAGTTTATTTTACGTGAAAGCATATAGATTTTCTAATTTCGTTATAATAAGTAACAACAATATTAACACAAGTTTTGAATAACAAATTTAATTTCTATTTATTTGATAAATCCTAAGTTTTATGCGGTTTTTTTCTTAAGAGGTACGACTTGGGCAACCTCACCCTAAAGATATATCTGATTCTGCTTTCCCAATACCATTTCATTAAAAATGGTTTCAAATTTTACACGACTGTAAAAAAGTTGTTACAAGTGTATCTGATCCTGCTTTATCGATAGAGCTGTCGAGACTGACAGTGGCAGGGTTAAAATCGTCATTCGGCGTGACAGGAGCAAGTAGCTCGCCGGTCTTGCTCAGTATGCGTGGCCCGTGTAACGTGGGCAAATCTTATTCTTATTGTCAGCAGGTTAAGCTAAAATGGAGGGGAAGGTCTCTGCAAGGTCTCACGGAGCGTAGTGTCAGCCACCTTCGCGGGCTTCTTCGGGTAAAAGCGAAAGTCTCGCTCGGTGCACGTGCACTTGTCGAGACGAGCGCTCGCGGAGAGGCTGATTTTCTTCAGCAGGGCGACCCCTTTCCCTATTTTTCGATCGACAACTCCTTTGTCCCTTTCTTTCTCCACTTCCTTGATTTTTGTTGTAAAAATCCCTCCATTCTTTTTTCACCTGTCCATTCGCTTTTCATTAATCCTGTCTTGTTCTTATATCTTTAAATTCTACAGGAATAATCAGCTTGCGAGTACTAAACTATGGAATTGTTGTCTTACCATACCATTACACCATAGACATGATTTAATAACAATAATGTATCTATTTATTACTGCACCGATTAAAAAATATAAAGCAATGAAGCAATGGAAGTTGAAATAAAATTGAATGAAATGGTGTAAAGGCACAGCTCGGTATACGGTGTGTGTTTCTATGAAGCGTATAATAATATTGTAATTGCTGTTATTGTTGCACAATGGTTGACGTGCAAGAGAAACGGGAGCCATTAATTCCTCATGAAAACCAATGGGTTGTTCAAACAACGTGGACAGATACATCTACGCAGGTATTTCCTGATTGTTACGAACAAGTGAACCCGCTGTCTTCGGATCACGCGATCCAATACCAACGTGGCCTGTCATTAAGCGTTTCGAATTGGACACGCGCGATTAATAGCGGTTCGGACCGCGCCGCGGTAAAACAAGAAGAGAGAAATTCCAGGCCTCTCTCTTATCCCGTGTTACACGTTTTGAAACGTGTAACCCTTTTTTTGAAAAACGATCGACTATGTTCTTGTTCGGGGAAAATTCATTTCAGTGTTGACCATCCCGGTTTGATTCAGAAACACCATTCGTGCTGGTAAAAATGTTACTGTTCCACCTTGTACCTCTTCCCTGCCTCTGTAAATTGCTGACTTATTTTTCATTTTTATTTTGCAGGAACTCGTTTAAAAATCGTGTGCACCTCTGAGTTCAAACATTTAAAAAACAGTTCGTAGCCCTGTTTATGCCATTTAAATGAAAAATGTTTTTGACTCATTGCAGAAATATCGTATTGAAGAATCAGTCGGGGAGTAACGAAGGATTCTTGTCAAACGATGGGGTATTAATGCCGCGCCATTGGCTGATGCTAATGTTATGGTTGCTTAATTAACCTTGCTCGGTTGTCGTTGTCCGTCCAGGCAACTTCGTCGAGCGGACATGGGATATTGGGCAAGAGGATCGGCCGATTTAACCCTGAAACAAGCGTCTCGGGCAAGAAAGACGGGCCGGACGCGAGAAACCGCCACGGGGGTATCGAACCGGGTCGCTAAATGCGGCCGAAGGTACGGTGTAGACGTGAAAGCGGTCAGTCCGGCTGCCATGTTACGTAAATCCCAGGAAGAGCGATCGAACGTCGCACCGTGCGCTCGTCGATACCGGTCGATAATCGCGCGGAACAGGGGTTTTCCGTTCTAGAGCCACCTCCGATCGTAGACCTTGTGCCACTTAGCACGGGGGAGCCTCGAAACCTGACTGCAATTCCATCGATACGCTGTGACCATTACGAGAACAATTGAATTTCAATGATATTCGTGTCGGACGCTTGCCCCCTTTCTATGGAGGCCGACGTCCATTTTCTTCCGGAGCCACCGATCTTCGGAGCCATTACAATTTCTAGTCTCTTAAATTGCTTTGATCACTGGGAGGTATATGTGGTTTGGGCATTGGATATGAGGGCGGAGAACTTTCAGATTTGAAGATCTTCAAAATTGGAAAGCTTTCAGTTTGCAAAACTTTGAGAATCGGAGATCTATACATTTGGAATACTTAGGAATTGGAAAATTGCAAAGGTGAAGTTTACAATTGTGATTCTACCAATTCGGACAACTTTGGTCTCCAACGATTTTGAAACTCGCGTCCCTCGCCGACTTTGTACATACACGAGTTTCAGCAACGTATTCTAGGTACCGCGTCAGCATTGTCAATTTCAGGGTTGCTAGAGAAAGCGCGTAAATTATATCTAAGAGCGCGCGTACCGAGCATCGATGGTTGGCTGCTGTTAATTGAGACAAGGAGAGATGTAACTCTGCTAGAAAGCGAATAAATTAGGTAACAAGAGGTATCTCGGATGTCAATGGAAGCAAGCACGGGTCAGAAGTCGCTAACAACATCCTGCAGATACATTGAACATCGACAACACCTCCTGATAACTTGGTTCCTCGTCGAATTTGGCGATGTTTGCGTAACAGTCAACTACAATCCAGAGGAATGCAAATGACACGTGTCAGGAGCGCGATAAATATTCATGCAATTATTTAGCGTAGACTGTGCTTTTTCTCGCGCGTGTCGCACGTGGCTTCGAGCTGAATAGCGGAGTGAAAAAATCTCAGTGTCCAAGAAGAACGCCGAGACAAAAATAAGGAAATCATCGAGCGTAGAAAAAGTTGATACATATACATACAAGAATTATTATTCTTGAGGACAGACACGACGTAAGAAGATGGTAACGAGTATGACAAATCCAGCTCCGTTTTATTTCAAAGTACTCGAAGAAATGGTTTGTTTACCAATTATAGCATCCTCGATGGACGATATCGTTACATCTCGCGTACAATGTTTGCGTATCCGGGATTTCTCGATCGCGAGTTAAGTAATTCGTAAGAGATAATATTGCGCATCGATTCGCGGAAGTGCCGATCGAAAGAGACGCCATTACCGTATCCGTAACTCGGTCTCGATCCTGTACACGAGCCCCTGCAATTTCGTGTATCGAATGGCATTTATGTAACGCGCGAGGATATTCGCACTGTCACGCAATCTTGTGTTCCTTTTCTTAATGATTATCAGTCGATGCGCGTTTTTATGTTAACGAGATACGGGTCGAGAATTATGCTAATTCCGCGGGGACCGTCGCGTAACCGGGATCGAGCGATACTTGCCGATGTCGCCAACAGGTGGCTGTTAATATTGAACAAAAATTAAATGATCTTTCTTTATTACACATTAAAGTATTCAATCAATTCTTTGCAAATTCTACTTGGCACTAACGTTGCCAATAATTGCAGATTCAACGCATAGAAATATCGTTGAATAGCTAGTCTCAAGTTTAGTGCAACATTTGCTGGAGAGATCTGAATTTCAAGTAAATTGACACCGCGCCGCATAAATATTTGATGGCAGAGATAATTACGGAAAGAAATTGTTTAATTCTTTCGCGCTCAGGACTGTTCGATCCGACCGCCTCGGGCAACTCGTGGTGCCATCTTTCAAGACATATGTACACCTTATTCTTCTTGATTGTTCACAGTATCGGTACAACAGAGTCCGACAAAATGGCGGTCATATTTTTAATCGTTTAATTCTCTACAGGTGGTTGATTACTTTTTAAAAATTGTAGAAAAACAGAACAGCAGGTAAGGCATCGAAGTCTCGAAATAATAAAAGAAACGTATAAAATTATTTTTTAAGAAACTAGAATGAAGAAGGACTGTAATGATCGAGGCATTGAAATCTTCGACGATCGAAGCCGCAAGTTACCATAAGTTCATGGAAAGTTGCGTTGACGGTAGTCCAAGCCGAGAAAGGCTTCTTCCTGGAGGAGAGATCGATCGAACGAGGATGCGCTCGTTCATTGCGATCTTTCGCGGGTTTAATCTATGGATGCCCTTTCACCGTGCACAGTGATAAACCAGGACGAGTCTACTCGTCGCGTCGTGCATACTCGTCGGCCACTTTCACGCGCGATTACGGGCCACGATGTCGTCGCGTACCAATAACCCGGCGGCTCTTGCAAAATTCGTTTCGCGCATTCGTTGGCCAACTTTTCCGAGTTTTCCACCGGGGAATCATAGCCCGCCTCGTTTTCTTGCGAGATCCTCGATGAAAATTCAGGGTTATGTATAAAAACAGCCCTTGCACACTCGGTCATTATATCTTGCAAGTATTGCAAATTCTGTCGTGTATGTGCTGTTATTAGATTATAGGACATTCGCATTGCAAAGTATACAATAAGAACGCAATAGTACGGTGCATTTTATGCATTTTCAGAGGGAAGAGTGCAGTGTAAATTGTAGTGATTCCTGACGTAATCCAAAACTAACAATCAGCTTTGTCTAATGATAATGGCAGTTTCGATCTCCTTCCTCGTCTGATCCGATCAATCGGCAACAGATCTCGAAGAGGGCAAGAGTTAGACTCCCTTATAGAACGTATCTAGAGATAAATCGACAACGAGTTAGAAGATTTAGAAGATTACAGAAGATTTCGCGGAAGAAAGGGAATCGCTAACGGGAGCATCAAGAGCCGAAGGCGGTTCGGAACCGGTTGGGAACCGGAATGCGGTTTACCATAAAACTGCCATATGTATTCTGGGTGAATTCGTGAGTTTTGTGCACCGGTCACGTACCGCCGGCGAGTTACAAAACCCACGCAAAACACACTCGGCTGTTTATGACGTTCAAATTACGATCAACGTGGTAACGAGGAAACGGCACGGACCGCGACACAGCTTTTCTTATTTGCATACGGTTTCCTAATGTTATCCTCCGTTGCAACGTCCGTGCATAGATATACCTACCGCGGGGAAATCGTGCGTGCAACTCATAACGAGCGGCTCCTTTCGAGGGGCCACGGTTCCCAGAAAATCGTTCGCCTTTCTCATCGCTAACCAGGAGGCTCTGGTTCGAGGAAGACAATTGGTCAAATAAGAGAAACGCAAATGGCATCTCATTCGATCATGCCCAAGTGTTCTTCATGAGATGATCTGCAGATACGACGTTTGAGGCTTCATTTCAATGTGTAAGATCCCTTTGGTGATCAATAGAAAAGTCATTATGGTCATAATTGATACGAGAGGGTTAAATTGCTTAAAGAAATAGGTAATGTGTATATTGCTCATTCGCGTGATCTTGCTTTCTCTTTTTTATTTGACCATCCTTTCCAGATTCCCGAGTAGGCCTATCAACTGTTCATATTTACATAGTGAAATTGCGTTTGGCCTCGGAGCTTTAATATTCAATATTCTACATCTTTTCGGTGTGGACTTCGTAGAATATATTCTTGAAAAAATACGAATATTGCCAATTCTGATTTCTTTAAATTCTACATCGACGAAAGTGCGGCAATCTAGCAAAACAACCCACCACAGTTGTTCCGCAGGTCGCAACTTGTGCGCCTTGCCCAATCACGGTGTGTACCTGCGATTCACCGCAAGAGAGCCCATCTTGTCGCACTTGATGGTCTCACTATAATGCATTCTAGTCCGCCAAGGTCCGCTGGAAGATCGCTGGGTCATTATAGAAGCAGAAATGCACGGACGCGAGAAATGCGCGCGGGATCTGGCCGGTTTCTCTCGACGAAAGTGAAGTAAAAGCGTGTGGAAAGACAGAAAAATTGAACTCACGGTGGCGTAAGTCCATCGCTCCAGCTGAACATCCTCTTGATCCTCTCCCTGTGTTTCGGGTCGCTCTCGATCTCCATGCTGCTCTCTTCCTGTGTTTGTCTCTTCCTTTCTCCGCGATCGATGTAGAGGTCGAAGGATTGCGGGGATTGATCGAGATCTTCTCTCTCAGTCCCTCCTCAGCGACGCATCGTTATCCTCCGGTTCTCGTTGCTCGGAATGCGTCACGGTGATCCTCGTACGCGATTGTCACGCTGCAAAGTCGAACCGTTTCTTTATCTCCGTTCTCAGAGCCGCGGAAGTTGTTTTTCTACGCGGCCTAGGCTGCTCATTACATTTATCAACGGCAAAAAAGTAATTACACTGTCAAATTGCTACTTTTTCTTCGCGTTCCGATCAACGATACACGATCCCCATGAATTTTTAATAACATCAACAGGACTTCAACGGGCATTCTCCAGACATTTTCAACATCAATTTTTGAGACATTTAATTCCGAACCAAAAGCCAAATTGTTAACCATGGGAATTTTTCAGAGTTCTAAATTTCTCAAGATTTGTCTATGAATGATTGAAACGCAAAATTGATTTTCAAGGAGAATATTCATCGGCGAAGACACGTCCGTCGTATAGTTTGTATTTCTAATGACTCCGCAAGATTTATGACAGATGACTATGTTGGAAAGTATTATTGTTCTCTTTTATTAACACGTTAGTCGCGCCGTCCAGGAATCTAACAACCAGTTCCAGGAAGACAATGATTTGCAGTTCCAACGCAGAGGAACATGCAATTAGTGTATATCTGTAATATTTTCTTAAATTAAATCAATATTTCACAAGAGAACAGCTTTTATGTGGTGAGTTTTTCCCTGTAACTTAAAAGTATATCGTGCGTAAAATTAGCATGCAGATGGACATTGTTAGTGGCAACATGTCTTGTTCGCGATGTGTTAATAGCTGTAATGAACAGGACTATGCAATCCTTACAAGGACTATACGATGTCATTTTGCTAGCCTCGGAACGGCGACCGGTTTCATTATATTCGCAAAACTTGTTGATTATTCACATTTTATCTACGATTTGAACTCTGTTCTTGAACTTTTAAACGATTCAAGAATAACGGAGGACTTTACCGACTGACGGTAACGATCACTGCGGATTGGATGAGATTCTGGTATGATGTATAATTTTTGCAATCTCGATCTTACTTCAAATATTGGTTACCAGTTCGCAATGGAGCAATATTAATCACAGTAACAAAGAAACATGCCATTCCACGCTAGTCCCGTGGCGTTTTCGCATAATAGCTTTTTTAGTTGTTTTTTTCTACGGGTTTCGTGTAAGTTAATGGCGCGGCAGGATTTACAATGCAAATATTTCCCGTTGTACATTTCCAATGCCCGTGACCGTGTCGAGGTCCAAATGCTCGTGGAATCACGCGACAGATTTACACAGGGAACGAAAATATCCTCGACATTTTTGCTAGCCACCGTGAGTCGCGATTCGAATGTAAATTTCCACCGGAATTGATGGCCAACCTGTTTAAAGTAATTATCCTTGTTTATATTCAGGGTCACTATGGGATTCCTTGGCAGGAAGTAACAAATTACGGAGGCCATATTTAAATCTTTGACACGAAACATGTTGTCACATTCCCGAATGCTTCATTCAGGGATCGAAATAATGCTTCTTCTTTCTAAGCTACTTTCTTAATTTTTTTCCATTAAGACTGCTGTTTTATTAAGTATGTAGAAATTCAAAAAAAAAAGATATCTACTAATTTCGGAATTTTTATGTAAAATTCAGTCTGAATGCCAAGAATAACACGCCTGTCGCAAAACAGGATTTTAATTTCGGTATTAATAAAATCGTTTCCATAATACAAAAACGATTTTAGACGAAGTAGAATTATGTTGTAATTCACGTTCCATTTTATCGGTCATAACAAGACTGCGGATCTTCATGCAAAATAAAAAGTATCTGCATCGATTCCAAGACACAGAAGCTAAATACAAATTTCTTTCTTCTTTTAATTATTTGATTAAACTGGAATTAATATGTTGATGTTCTTCAATTTTCTAAATATGTCCACTGCTTTAAATTGTGCATAACAATGTTTGTTATAAATGTATAAAATCCGCTGTCTATTCATAACAACCAGACAGTGTCTAAGACATGTTTTTATGAAGAAACCGGGATCGTTCGTTTACGACAACGGCGGAAAACGAAACTGTTTTCCATCGTGCGTGCTCGTTCGGTGCCATTACGAAGAAAGCGTGCTGTATAACAATCTGCCGTTGGAATAGAAAATTCGTCGGCCAACCAATAGCACACGTTTTCTTTGGCACGCTACACTGTCCAGTGGGACTTCGTTCACGGCGCGAAGTAACGTGGGAAAACAAACACAGAGCCTACGAATCTCATTGTCAGACTAATTGAACAATTATCGCAGACACGGTGGCAACAAACTCGCCACGAAAACCGGATAACTAGATCGTGAAGATTTTATGCATTGGCATTCTTCGGATACATTGTCTCCATAATTCAACGAGTCACGCGAGCTTTGCGTGTACAAGTTCAAACACAGACAATTTATTAATAAAGAAGGCAGTGTAACGCGATCTGCAAGATTTTCTTGAGACAAAGAATATATATTCGGTAATAATTTCACGTAGCTGATTGAGAGAACAAAATTTAAGTAGTCGAAGGAATTTTTATGATTCCAGAAATTTCAAAAATTTTGACGAACCGCAGTCTGCACTCAGTGCAACGACGTCAGTGTTTGAAGAGGCTCTGCAGTGTGTATTAAGCATCGTTCAAACAGTTCCGAGAAATTGGTATGTTCGAAGAATTTCGTCACGCAGTTCGACGATCGGGATCGACGCCGGTCGACCGCGGAACTCTGAACCGGATACGAGAGAAAAATCAACAGTTGCAACTGCATCGAGCATTTTTTCCAGTGCAGTAAATTATTGCAGCACGCTTGAGAAAGAATTCCACCGGACCTAAACTAGCTCCTAAAGATAAACGTCATTGCAAAATAGTAGGAGAATATTTCTAAAACGATTCTTCTCTACGAGACTGTTCTTTTCTCACGCGTCCGACCATGACGCTTTTCGACTTCGCCGAATTCTCGGCGAGAAAAAGGAAACCTTTAAATTTTCGGAACAGTGTTTATTTTAGAATTGCTGTTAAGAAGGAAAGTATTGAGCATCTTTTAACTGCAGCACGGCAATTAGAGATATGTGGTATCTTTCCACCACGTGTATGTCCTCTTGCCGATACAAAATAAATTTTGGTAGAGTCTAGAATATTTGCCGGAGGCTACGGATAATTTCACAGGTGTCCAACTACCTGAACGACACACGACAAAATGCCTACATTCTTGAACGATAGTATCATAAAAAATAACGTAGACAATTTGGTACATCCAGTGGTTTTCCTTACTGCGACGTCCTGATGTGAGGCTTACGTACATCCGCGATTTTTCAGGAAGTTATTCGAAGATCCGAGAGAAACCCAGAAGTTCTTCGTTCCGAGTAATTAGAAATTCTTGTACTTGTTGCACCGAGTACACGAGAAACGCTACCGACAGAGTAACAAGTCGGTGTTAGTGGCATTAAGTGGTCCCTCCGCATGTCCCCATAATGGACGCGTTCTATTGTGCTCCCGGTCGAAGAGAACGTCACTGACCGCGCAAGAAAGTGGAGCTTCTCGAGCTCCGGACACCGGAAGTGCGACGAAAATGCCCGCAGGAAGAGGTCGACGAACAGCTGATTGATATTCCTCAAACAACTCGTCGCACTGATTAATTAGCACGTTGGGACTCATCGGGATTCCGTCCGCGCGCGCAAATTTCGCCCGAAATTATGCACGAGTGGAAAACAGGTGTTCCGTCTGGCAATCACTTTCCGAATGCAATCGCTGGTGCATTCCCATTATATCTGCACAGAATACGTTGGAACTATTTGTGCAAACTGAATTCCTTGCTTAAATTAGATTAAGAGGATTGTGTCACGATGGAATACAAAATTTGGCATTGTTACAGAGTAATCTATTATTTTAATAGTACAGCGGTGGCGTTGGTGTACAAAGAGTTGAAATTGAGCTGCCATTTTGCGAGCTCGCTGTACTTGCATAAAAGTCCACTTATAAATTGAATGAATTGATATCCTCGCACGAGCAGATCGCTAACACCCTCGAGATCTGCATTGCTAATGATCCGGTGCACCGGTTGCCGTAAATTATGCAAAGCAACGAAATAGAAATTACGCTGCGGGGGCGTCCATCTGGATTAGACAGAAACGGCACTGAGAACTGGCAAAAGAGGAGTGGTTATTCTACGCCTCTTCGCCGACCTACTGACGCTAAAAATCATTAGATAATTCTTGTGGCAATAAAATGAGTCAACTCATCCTTCAAAAAGCCAGAATTCCACCCATTGTAAGAACAAAGAAAAATCTTGGAACTCCAGGCAGGCGCTCGGTTAGAGAAGCAAACAAACAATCGGAAGAAGATAAGCAGAGCCGCGAAGGCTGTTTGCGGAGGTGAATCGATGGAGTATAAGTGTCCTCAGGAGATTACGCGAATTACAAAGCCGGCAAGGACTCTCGGCGAATGTAATTACGAACAATGTCAGGCTGGCGCGAGTAAGCGGCGGAAGCCGCGTAAGGACGTCGCCCGAATTACATGCCCCCCGCGAGAATTTATGCAATTTGCCGGTGTTGCTTGGTGTTATGTGAAAGTGTCGCGGCCGACACCCGAGATTCGATTCGCCATTCAGCTTTCGCGACGAATTCCCTTCCGTCCGTCTCTTACATAAACCGGTAAAAGTAAAACCGTCCGGAACAGTCCGCCACCACCGACGCCGTTCAAGCAAGATTTTGCTTCTAAACGCGTCGATCGTCTCAATCGACGAGTCAGGGGATCAGGGGGGGGACCACGTGAGAAACGAACCGGGAGTACCGTTAAACGATCCGGTGCAATCCGAGGAATCTCTGTGTCCCGGCTTTCCATGCCTCGACTGCGGTAGACACGTGCCGGTTAGCCTTTATTTATTTATTTATTTCCCAGGCTCTTTACCGCAAAGTTTCGATGAAAGTTCCAAGAAAAGCTGGAATTCAACAGAGCTAATGCTTAACGATGTTCAATAATACAGTCCTCGACAAAATAATAAGACACCTAGCATATTTTTAAATTTCTTATATTTGAAGGTGAAAAGTGCCCATCCGTGATATCCTGAATACTACATATTATCTCCAAAGTAAACTCGCAAAATCTTAGGATTATATCGCATACCATAACAAAATTAGAGAAAGATATGTGAACACGGACTGACATTGCTTCGACAAAAGTATGATATTTGGCTTATATTTTCGAATCATGTGACTTCTACCATTAAGCGTTCTACTGCGAACGTATTCAGACGTTGAATCTTGTGATTTTCTTACGTTATAAGTACATTTATTACAATGAAAAATAAATAATGGGTCGCGGAAAGCAGTTACATAAAAGTGAGGTCGATCGAATCGTTCTGTTGCGCTCGGAAAAGTACAGTATTAATAAAATTGCGAAATTATTAAACAGAAATAGGTGTGCGATATATAATGTGTTAAAAAATCCAAGTGCTTATGGAGAAATGAAAGGGTGGAAGATCTAGCGTTACTTCCAAACGTGATAAACGTGCAATTTTGCGTCGAATTTTAAGGACACAGCAAGACAAATAGCCGAAGAAGCAGGTGTGAAAACAAATTTAAGAAATGTACATCGCATTTTACAAGGAACAAACACATTAAACGGAAGAAATTAAAACAACGGTCACCCTTAATGGAGAAATACAGAGCAGCACGACTAAAGTTCGGTTGTGAACAAGTCCACTGAATGAAAAACTGGAAGAAAGTAATTTGTAGTGTCGAGAAAAAATTCAATCTAGATGGCCCTGACGACTGGGCCTACTACTTTCATGATTGCAGAAAGGATGAACTCCATTTAAGTTGCCGTCAAATAGGTGGTGGCAGTGTTATGGTATGGGCCGCTATTGATTACTATGGAAAAACAGAAATAAACTTTTTATCAGGTCGGATGAATACTAATAAATATATCGAACTAAAAGCAGATCAGTTAAACAAGCCTGCAGCTCGTATCAGCGTATCACTGACTATATTTTTCAACAGGATAATGCAGCAATCCATACTGCAAAATCTGTGAAACAATTCTTTTCTTCAAAAAATATTAATATTTTGGAATGGCCTGCTCGTTCTCCCCATTTAAATATTATAGAAAATGTGTAGGGGACAATATAATAACGTAAATGAACTAAAAGAAAGTATAAATCACAATTGGACACATTTAGAACAAAAACGAATCAAAAAGTTACATAAAACTATCCGAAAGCGATTACTAGACATAATTCAATTCAAAGGAGGTATCGCAGAGTATTAATTTTGTATTTTTATTTGCTTAATCAAACATTTTTCGGTTAGTGTCTTATACTTTTGTCGAATTAATGTCAGACCGTGTTTACATATCTTTCTCTAATTTTGCTATGGTGCGTGATACAATCCTAAGATTTTACATGTTTACTTTGGAAATAGTATGTAATATACAGGACACAACGGAGTGTACATTTTCTACCTTTAAATGTAAGAAATTTAAAAATAAGCTAGGTGTCTTATTATTTTGTCGAGGACTGTATCCATGTGCGCAGCCGAGGCGAATTCTGAAAGTACCAGATGGGACTGATTGATCTACATATTTATAATTCCCTACAGTTACTCGAATCGTGAAAGTATTTCGGTGAGACTACATATGCACAAAATAAATTTTGCTAGTTTTCATACAAGTTATAGAATCGAATTATCAGAGTCACTTTATAAAATTGACAATTGATTAATTTTATATGAAAGCCTAGCTACAGGTATGCGGATTACGTCAATGGAAACCTGACGACTAAAGACTTTTTCTATTTATAGACGTCTCAAAAAGCTGCATAATGCATCGTTAAATTTTTCAGAAGCCGTCCAAAGGAAATCTCTGAAAGTCTGCCACACAGTTTCACTGTTGCATTAAATTATTATTTGCATGACTGTTGCTCTCTCCACTTTCGTATGTGTATTTTCTCCAACCACACGTGTGAGACAAAAACCAATTGTCATTATTAGACTGCGGATCTTTATGCAAAATAAAAATTGTCTGCATCGATTGCAAGATATAGAAAATAAATTGAATGTTATTTTTTAATAGAGTAGAAATCATATATTGACATCATCAATTTTTTAAATTTTCCAACAATTTCGAATTTCATCTACTCAATTTTCCTATAAATGCATAAAGATCCGCAGTCTAATCATCATTATTATATATTATTATTTTTTGCGAGATGAATAGAGAACTGTTTCGTTGGTCCACTCGTTTCAAGAACAGGATGTGATTCGAACAGTTTAGTAGGCAAATTATGAGTTTGATACGTCATGGAATTTTACAAAATATAGCTGAATGACGTACGAAAGAGACGGGATAATAAGGATAGATCGAAAACACGCGGCAGTACGCCGAGACTTCCGGCGTGGCGGGAAAATATGTTTGTAGGTCGCTCGAAACTGGCCGTTGACGGCGAGCTCCGTAAATCACGAGAGCTATCGAGCAGATGACTTTCACGGTTTTGAGGAGAGGTGAGTTTTTAGGGCATCCGAGAGACGGGTCCACGGGCCGATCGCGGCCAACACCTGTCCCTAATTACCGACCGAGACGAACTTCTTTGAAGAAACTCGAACGACCGCGGAACACACTCACCCCGATCGAGACCATTCGGTGTCCCGATATTTCGTTGACACTTTCTAAATGGCATTTATTGACCCGATCAACTGCAATTGTAGCTTTAGCAACAGAGCGTGCAAATTTAAGAAGAAATCGATGAAATTTCTTGAATCAACAGGGAGGTCCAATCAACGACCAGACAACACTCGCCACAACTCGAGTGTCCTGATATTTGGCTAACACTTTCTAAATACTGACTGCTAACTATGGCAACAAGTGTCTCGATACACGTCACGGAATGTCCACAAATTTTTACTGGTGAATAGCAGAGAATTAGTTCCTTCGATTACTAACAAATCGGTAATGTAGATATATTAGATTTGTATGGATTAGTTTACAGAAATTGGAATTGAGACAAATGTTCTCGACTCCATTAGACCTTCTATCGCATCCCAAAGAAGATGGGAAAGAAGATGAGGAATGATGACGTTTTAAAAATGTTTAGTTGAACATATTTCTGATCCGTATGTGTAAAAATAGCACAACGAATGAAAACGTCTTAGGGACACCCTGTACAAGCATGTAGGAGGTTACGAGGAGCCCGTGGAAAAGCAGGTCAGCAAGTCTATTCCACCGAGCACAGCAATATTCGGCTGGATATCACTGATCGTGCGGTATCACGACTCCGTTTTTCGAATTTGATACTCGAGCTTCCTGGTTACACTTCCTCCAGCATTGCGATTTCGTAAGAGTAGCGCGCGCAACGTGCACAAAATCTGTTATGCGAACGTTCCGCGTGCCGGCATTCTAATCGCGACAGGAGAACGCCAAGACCACGTTGGCGATAGAAAGCACGCAGCAAACAAACTCTGTATTAAAATCAAACCCTTCGGTACAAAATCGAAAACTCTCTTGAACATCGTCTGTTTTATCGAAATTTTTTGTTTTATCACTTTAAGTGTTTACTTTAATAACAGAAAACGAATTCATTAATTTGAATAAAATAAATGTATTTTCTAGTATATTTTACTTGAGAAACAAGTAGAGAATGAAGAAATTAACTAAACTTGCTTAGGAACTTGTTATGAACAGACACAGATTTATTCAACATCATGGAAAGAACTGCAAAGATACCAGACGAGACAGTCTTGTAATTGGCACGATACCGGTCAAAGGTTAAACAAATTACCACTATGACGAAACAAGCAGAATCTTAACCAGTTTATGATCCTTCTTACGAGCAGTGAATAAAACGCCCGACGTCACAAAAATCGTATCCAGGCTCGAAAAACAGGGGATTTCCATGAAATGTCGCGTCACAAACTCGCGGACATTTACATAACGAACGTCCAACGTTTATTTCTGTCATTCCCGATAAAAAATCGCGGATCCGCGAGATGACACGCGCGAAACGCAAATTCCCCGTTTCCTGAATGCGTTAGCAATCATAAACGAGACCGGGTTTCGCACACCAGGATGTCGGATGCTGGCCACACTGTCACACTTCTAAACACATGATCACGGTCCTTCACCAACAATCAAAATCATCGAATGACAATAAATTTTGACAGGACCCTGTCTCGTGAGTTTCGCGTAGAGAATCGTTTGAATTCGCAAGCCGGATGTTTCGCGGTCCTTGGGTGAGCACAGGTGGATAAATTAATTGTAATTTCGGTGATTACCGTGCGCGAAGATTCGTCGGACACGGAGAAGGTGGAATGACGAGGCCGGAGTGCACGGATCAGGACGCCCGAACCGTCTGAACGTCTTTCTCGCACTGAGAGACGAGTCTCGTTGAGCAATAACGCGCAGACACCGGCAGTCCACTGACACACGCTACATAGTCGAGGACAGAGGTTCCCAGCCGGGTCGCCAGCGACCCCAAACGGACACTCTGTTCATCTCGCGGATTAATAAATTATCGTTATCATCACCGGACCCGCGATACCTTGGTCTACTTTCCGAGCCCGAAGTACAGTGGGATTGTCATTTACCTAAACACCCTATTATTGACGGACTATAGCATTAGTTCTAATGTCCTCGTTTTCTGGCCGCTTACCTTCGGCCGTGGACAAGGGTTCAAGGGCGCAAAGCACTTTATTTAGTGTGGATCGAGTCCTCAAGGTTCTGGTGTTTTAGTCCGACGAATAGAAAGTTTGAGCAAATTTTATAAACACTATGTTTCCATCTGTTCTCCGATCAACAAAATAAGATGAATGAAGTATCTTACCAGCGTGTGCAAAATTATTTTCGAAAAACCCAATTCCATTTTTATTCATTAAAAACACGTTGCTCATATTTGTAAACCCGTTGTTTTATTCGTACAGCTGAATATACAGTGGCCGAAATAATGATAGGTTCACTTCAATTTGTTGACATAATGTTGTGCTTAATGCAGTATTTTTGATTTTACTTATTATTATTTATTCATTCTAATAAAATTAACAAAATACACTGCTCAATCGAATAACATAATGTTAATTAATGTCAATTACAAATTTTCTATTGCAACACTTGAATTTTAGTTGCGAAATAAACATAGGTTCATTATGTATTTTCACATAAAAAATTTAAAAAAAATAAAAATAATTCAGTACTTAGTTGAACCTTCTTTGTGTTTTATAACTTCAAATAATCTGTGTGAAATTGGTTAAATTAATTTTTATAATGTTTCTAATTTAATTTGAGACCACGTCTCTCTAATCCCATTTTTCAATTCTGGAACAGTACTATACTGTTTTCCATTGTCGTGTACCTTCCGTGCTAACTTCAACTTGTAACGTTTCAAAGTAGTTTTCAGTTGTTTTTGCACGATGTATTGCTGCATTATCGTGTTGGAATATTAAATTAGATCCACCAATCTTGTCGCCATATTCATCCAGTACGTATTCCAATAGTTCCTGATACTTTTCAGCATTGGTTTTTGAAGGGAACCACATTATCGGAGTCTTACCGTTCCAGCCGAATGCAGCCCAAATTATTACACATCCTCCTCCATGTACTCTTGTCATTTTTACACTTTTTCGTCACACAGATCGTGCCAGTAATATTAATACTCATCTGGGCCGGCTAAATTAAATCTTTTTCCATCAGAAAAAATCACCGTCTTCCACTTTTCGGTCCATGACATATGATATTCTGCAAACTTTAATCTTTCCTCCTTGTGGTATTTAGTTAGCGCCGGTTTTTCGCTTTTTTAAAATATTTAAGTGTCCCACTCGATCTCACAACTTGCTGTACACGTCGAACACCAACTGGCAAATCTAATTTCATTTTTATTTTAGAGGCATTAAGCGGTAATTATTGCGAAAGGGTCTGCGTACTCCGATTTTTTTGAAATTTTAATATGTTATGCAGCAACACATTTTGAACAACTTTTTCCGGTAATTATTTAGAAAGAGGGTCTCCTCTCAGATTTTGTTCATCTTGAAATATGTTATAGATTACTACATTTTGAACAACTTTTTCCTATACATGTTACCGCCGCTCGATTTTAGTTTTCGAGATATTTGCCAAAAACTATCGCTTATACAGTATTTAATTTTTCGTATTGCTGCACGCTCCGCAGCAACGTAAGCCTGTCCGGCACGGCGTTTGTTTACATTTTGCTTGTAAACACGCTGCGGAGATGAAAGAAAAAACAGGGTCTCACTCTGACCATATATACAGGGTGTCCCAAAATTCGTGAACTTCCCGAAAGGGGGTGGTTCCTGAGACCATTTCAAGCGGCATTTTCCTTTGCAAAAATGTTATCCGCGGCTTTGTTTAGGAGTTATTAACGAAAGACACTGACCAATCAGAGCGCGACCTAGACGCGAGTTGGCACAGTCGGCACGGCGCGCCAACTATCTATTGGCCGACTGTGGCAACTCGCGTCTAGGTCGCGCTCGGATTGGTCAGTGTCTTTCGTTAATAACTCCTAAACACAGCCGCGGATAACATTTTTGCAAAGGAAAATGCCGCTTGAAATGGTCTCAGAAACCACCCCCTTTCGGGAAGTTCTCGAATTTTGGGACACCCTGTATATAGGGTAAGCTTTCAGTTTTGAAAGACTGGTCCTACATTTTCGTATGCTTGTCGGGCCGGCCTAACGGGCGGCCCTCTCCACCCCCCACCACCGAACCCTAACTAATTCTGATGGCATAATCTTTTCATTCTATATAGCCGTCATACAGAATTTGAACTAGTAATGAAAATCATGCGATCAGAATTAGTTAGGGTTAGGTGGTGGGGGGCGGAGACGAAAATGTAGGAGTAGTCTTTCAAAACTGGAAGCTCACCCTATACAGGGTGTCCCAAAGTTCCTGAACATCACGGAAATGGAAGGTTCCTGAGACCATTTGAAGCGACATTTTCCTTTACAAAAATGTTATCTGCGGCTTTGTTTAGGAGTTATTAACGAAAAAACTCCACAGCGTATTTACAAGCAAAATGTAAATAAACGCCGCGCCGGGACAGGCTTACGTTGCCACGGAGCGTGCAGGAATACGAAAAATTCAAAAAGTGTTAGCAATAGTTTTTTGCGAATATCTCGGAAACTAAAATCGACCCCTCTATACTGGAAAAGGAAAAAGTTGTTCAAAATGTCGAAATCTATAACATATTAAAATTTCATCAAAATCGGAGTACGCAGACCCTTCCGCAATAATTACCGCATTAAACATATTTTGCCGTGCTTCTTGAAAAATTTTATCATTGTCCCTATGTGTTAATCTTTTTAGATGACCTGTAGATTGTTTACTGCCGCATTTTTCTTCCAATGTTAAAAAATTGTTTATGACATTTAATGGCCTTGTCGATCTTCTTGCAATTTCTCTGTAGAGAGACTCATCTTGTGGAAAGCAATAATTTGGCCCTTTTCGTTATCATTTAACGATTTCCCCGTGTCATTGTGCATTAATAATATTAAACGAACATAAAATATTTTTTATAATTCTCAAACTTTATAAATCTCTGTACTTACGATACAAAAACGTTTAAAAAATTGCACTATCAACAGTAATTTTTGAATATTTTTCGATGAACGTAAGACTATTTCGTATCTTGTAGTCGATACTTTTCAAAGTATTTTTGAAACAGGAACATCTTTACACTAATACTGTTGATAGTCGACTGACTGCTTACACAACGGGTAGACCACATTCTTGCGAAATAAAAACAAATGCCACAGTACACTTCCGAAAACGAAAATAAAAGTAGAAGCAGTAAACCAGCCGACGTGGCCAGTGAAACTATCATTATTTCGGCCACTGTAAATAGACGTATGATAGAATTGAGGGATAGTTTTCTGAACATATACTCAACGGAGACTCTTCAGACATTGCGATTATCTCGCCTAACTTATTCCCCATCCTACCATTCCAAGAAGTGTATTGGAAACAAGGAAAACGAATTAAACTATCCGCGTCTATACGTCCAACCGATTTATGACTTGGCTTCTCGTTAGTTCCAGTAGTTCGGCGAAAAATGAGTTAAGTAATTTGCGCTACACCGTGTTTGCGCTAGATAATCAAGGTAAGCGAATCAGGTTAATTCTAGTTTATTCATGAGATATTGACTTTTATATAACCGCAATTCTACCTCACGCGACACGCTAAGGGCTAATATCATGCATAACAGTTATGGACATGGAATTGTCATTCCTTGAAATATTTATGTTTCATTCGATCGAAACGTGTCTGGAATTCTAGTTAATTTGGAAGATATGAATGATTGTGGGAGATGTGTTTTGAAAGGGGGTCGCCGAATAGGAAGGATTGAGAACCTCTATTGTAAGCTGACGCACTTCACAGGTGTACGGAGCTGGAGAGCAAACACTCTTCGTTGGTCAACTCCACGCGTCATGGGCGCCGGCGCTGTTATCCCACCCCATGGGAGGGGAAATTTCAACCCCCATCGTCTTCTTCTATTTGGCATCGATCCCCGCCCACGCAACATCCGTTACGCACAAGAAACAATTTCCTGACGCAAATATAAAGCAGAAGGAACGTCAACAACTGTTCCTTGCTCCACCTCATGTTTGTGCATTTATGGCAAAAATAGGTACGTCGTTAGCAAAGTAATCTATGAAGAATTGTATAAGCCATTAAGTAATACAGCAGTGCGATGCACTTTCCTAAAATCCAATTTAAAAACCATTTGGACGACCAATTCTAAATGACTAGACTCTTGAAGCTACCGACAGCCTAATATGCTTCTCGATGATTGGGCTACGTCCAAACGAAGCTCAATCATATTCTTAATGTAGAAATTCGAAAAGAAATTTTTCGAAAACTAACCAAGGTTCGTGTCGAACCTTTTAATGATAGATATTCATTAGTGAACATGATCCAGCCAAGAGCGAATGAAATCGCGCGAATTAAGAAACGTACTGGACAGCTAACAATCGAGCGAGTCAGAAAGACTATCAGTCAGATCGACGGTGTTAGAGTGATCCCGTGACTTATCCACGAGATTTTATGGTAATCAAATTCCGACAGACCGACGCCACTGTCCGTGTAAATTGCACACGCAATAAACACGGTAGCGGCCTCGCTCCGATGTGTGCGTGACTCACGCAAGATTTGCTCCTCGGCGCACACGTTCTAAAGCGGCTTTCAATTCGCGAGTTAGACCGCTGTCCCGGGTCGGGCATGACCCAGCCCGGCCCAGGCCCACCACGCACTTTTACCTGACAAGCCGACGCATGCCCGCGTCGTGTGTGTCGCAAATCGAAAGTGGCTGCACCTCGGGCCACAGCAGTGCCGTCATCTTCCGCGTGCGAGGGGCCCCCGTTGGCCCCGCCGATTGTGCAAGTGAATGCAATTCAAAATTCGCCGCGGATCCGTTGCGACACGCCTGTGTATTTGATCGACGATCGAAGAACCACGATCTCTGCTCGATCGCTTCCGGTTTGCAACCTTTACCGCGAAATTGCCACGGCTGTTTTGGTATTTTCGTGAAAGGTGAATTGCAAGGCTTAATATTCGGATGGAAGACGGAAGAAGTTTTTTTATTTTGCGATTATTATGATTTTATATCTATTTTTGTCTATAGGGGGAGTTAATATATACAATGAGGTTCATGTGCAAATTCTTTTGCATCTAAATGACGCTTCCATGTTGCTTTGCATTTATACAGTTGAAGATGGTTGGTCATCGTTAGATAGCCTTGTGTATGCACTTATAATGCATACAATTTAATGGTGGGTAGTTTTGGGCGTACATGAAACACAGTTTTCTAAAGGAATTGTTACAAATAATCACTGCACACATTATTTGCTCCAATCCAACACAGATAATTGTCCAAAAAATAATTCGGCCCTACAATTTCCCACTAAGTTCTTCATGAAATAAGATTACTGTCTCAGAAGAATTGAAACGCACTGATCTCGTAAAGATGAACGGGAAACAGAGCTGTCATCTGTCAGCTTGTTCAGCGATCAGTATGCAGGCGGAAGGGCTCCAAGATAATTTCATCGGTTCTGAGTCATCGAATGATTGTTCTCCTCGGTCCCCGCGACACAAAATAGTCAATCCCCTCATGCATAATTTCTAGCACGCAACCAGGGATGCCATTTGCGTGAGCGCGTCGCGAAGCCATTGCGATTCGAGTGTCAACGTTAATAACGTCTGCTAGTCTCATTGGTACGCAGCCGAAGGATGAATTTGCATCTCTCGTGTATAAAGATATCACCATAAACCCGTGAAAATAGTTCTGTTCCAATTAATCGACAAATTTCGAATCACGGAACAAAAGAATCTTTCGACCGGAAAGACTCCTTTCTTTCTTTCCTCCTCTCCCAATTAATTAGGCTATGTCGTTTTCACTCGACTTTTCATCGCAACTCAATTTTTTCAGGCTTTCGAAATTGCTAATTGCTACTTTCTTTGGTCCGTTTTTGATTTCGCTGAGCAATTAAATAGTAGAGTCACAATTATCTGAAATATTCATGCGTTCTAGAGATTTTGAGCAACTGCAATTTCTTTTCGCGTCCGAGGAAAGTCGTACGCAACAGCACGCGTTTGTCTTCGCAATTTATATGTAAATTGTGCTATTTAAATCTCGACGATAACCGTCAGCGAGTTCACTAGACAGTCTCCGTGCTCACAGTGGAAAATTTTATTGCGCTGTTCCCTTTTTCTGTTCGGGCGAACAACAGTTTGCCCGGATTTCACTTTTACCACTCAGGCGAGCGAATGCGAATTTTTCAAAACGGTGACGAATCATCGCGCGAGCAAATTTTACCGACGAAATGAAATTTAAGATCATCCGATGGACCAACTAACAAAATGATCGTTGATTTCATTTATGAATTCTTTGTAGTTGGGATGCATTGTTCTATTTTTATGTTTCATGTGTAAAGTGTAAAATATTCATCAGATGTATCAATTCGCAAGAGACTTATTTTTCTACCACGACACGATGACTATGAAGAATTTTATGTCCTCGCGAACTGCATTCGACGGATTCTTTCGATACTACCTGGCTGAGGTCGTAAACGCAGCAGGTGTCCAGAGGTAAAAAAGCAAATGCTGTGTATGTTTGGTTAATAGACACTAAGATATGTGTTCCGTATCTGTCATAGGAGAAGGGAAGCAAATGGAAATTTGCCTCAACATATTAATTAATGCTCATTTGACATTTTACTATCGTGAGAACACTTTATTGCAATAAAAATTTTATTGCAATGTCCTTCGATCCTAATTTATATTTATATTTTAGTACAGTGTATTAAATGTTACTTCCTTATCTTTCTTATAAACATATAGAATAGTTAAATTAACACATAGAATAGTTAAAATAATTTAATCCCTTTGATTAAAACAGTAAAAAGTACTGGCAAATGATTACACCAATTATTCAACCACAATCGATACCATGTCTCGCACCAGATCGCTATCAGCCACCATAACAAAGCTCTCCTTATCAGCACCGATCTTAATTTTATTCCCACCGGAAGTTACCATCTTCTTCTTAGCGGACGCATGAAATTCCACCGCACTGGTCGCCATCTTGATCTTTGAAATATTATTTACAGTGATGCCAGAACCTGGCATGATCACGATTCTATCACCAGCTTCACGAACCAGAGTCTTTATAATCTCCAAACCTTCTTCAGCGGTGTCTTTCTGGCCAGAGGTCAGTATTCTTTCGAAACCAAGTTCTATTAACGTTTCTAACGACCTCAGAGGGTCAGTGACCTCGTCGAAAGCTCGGTGAAAGGTAACTGGCAAGGGACTGGCATGGAAAAGAATGTCCTTGCAGAATTCAACGTTGATTTCGTCGTTTGAAGTTAACGCTCCGAAAACGAAGCCGTCTGCACCATGGTTCTTCAGGATTTTTAGGTCCTCCAGCATCACTTCCATGTCGTCCTTGGAGTATACGAAGTTGCCAGTGCGTAGACGGAGCATCGCGTAAATTGGGATCGATGAGAAGCTCTTGATCTTTTTAATTAGGCCAGGGCTGGGGGTTAAACCACCCTCGGAGAGTGCTGCACAGACTTCGAGGCGCTTTGCTCCGCCTTTTATGGCGTTCCTTGCGGATTCTAAGGAGTCCACGCAGATTTCCATCTGAAATACTTCACTTGTCTAGAGTTGCAAGAATTGTTTAGCCTCCTGACTTCTTCAGTAATTATTTATTAGACGAGAGAGGAAATTCGGTTTGGCTGAGAGTTAAATATTCGTGATAGAGAAATGCTACTTTATTTTATCTCGGAGGAATTGACTATTTTATAATAAAAGATTTTTAAGCTTCTTTTAATATACCACAATTATGGAAGATTTTATTAATTACTGTAAATAAAATGTTAATCATGAGCACAGCATAATATTGAAGATGGAAGATGAAATCCTGCTTTCTGCAGTGAAAATACTTACGATTTTATAGAGAACGAGTAAAGTATCTTTAGTTGCAGATTTGAACAACGGGAGTTGTAGACAAGGTTGCCACTCTCTCAGGTTGGTAACGAAAGGGGAATGATACTAATATTTTGTTACTAGAACCGAGAGAATGAGCTGAATGTTTGAAATTATTTTACGAGTACACACTTTATACACTGATAATAAAATTTCAACTGAGCGTCTTCCGTGATACGAAACCTCATAATTATCTGATAAGCTCGGACGAAAGAAAACAGTGAACATCAATCTGCAGCAACGCGCGTGGCAATGAAGATGGCGGACTGAGGTGATTGAGCCGCCATCTTGAGAAAGTCGCTGGAGGCTTGCTGACGATAAAATCATTCCCGACGTAATCTTACCTAAAATTGATTTCTAAAATTGCTAGAATTTATTATTTAATTGCATAATTTAATCGTTTGCAACGAAAATCGTTTGGAAAATGTGGCCTTTAAATAAATTGTAACTAGACTGCGAAACTGTATGCTGACTCTCATTTATGGACTTCGTTTCATAAAAATTAAGGTGAGAGAAACATTTCTTTCATCGACCAAATGATTCTTCATAAAATATTATTCATTCACTATTGAAGGAGGAAAAACATTTCTATTGGGTTCTGGCAGTATCCAATTGATGCAGAAAATTTTTATTGTGCACAGAGAGTCGCGATCCAGTTATAATTGTGACGGATGCAAGATTCCGTCATGAAAGGCTCCAAATCCGAAGGATCAAAATCTAGAACCGATCTAGATCGCACAGGATCGAACAACCGGGTGAATAATCACAGGACACCAGTGGATTTATAAAGCGCAATGAAATTCTGTATTATACAACACGTGTGATAAACTAATACCAAGAGTTATACAAGTAAAAAATAATAATAATAATAATAGTAATAATAATAATTATTATTATAACAAACATTTAAGCGACATTTATGAAATGGGGCATTGGCAAAAATAGGGTCTAGAGGTAAAGAAATAAAATACTTTAAAAAAAGGACAGGAGAGCAGGACTAAAACGGGGGGTGTTGTCCTATATTCAGTCGCGATTGTTCATCTGGTCGATTTCCGATCGACACAGCCCATTCGAAGCATCGGTTGGGGATCTAGGAGAAGGTTACTGGATCGCAATTTTAGTGGATCGATCGATCGATTCCGCAATAAGGCCCGCGGGGATTAGCTGGGGGCGGTCTTTGGAGAGCTAGAACGATTTTCCATGGGTTTAGTCCCCGACCGGCGACCGGTGTTTCAACATCGCCGACGATTCACAAGCCGCATCGGCGCGTGCCATTTTCTTCGCTCTGTGGTTAATTAAAACGGTCCGCTCAGAGATCGCCGTTCGAGACTGCGATCGGCGCCGGACTCGTCGGGTTCGATGCGCTCGTCGTCCATTTGTTCTTGTGCGGATCCACGCCGAAACCCTCGTCGTAATTTCCCCGTGTAATGAACAGTTGCTTGAAGTGCGGGATGCAATACAGTTTACCATTGTTCAAGGTGAACGTGTCCATCCTGCTCGAAAAGAACAAATCATTAACTGGATGATCCTCTCAGGCTTAGGATTTTTAGATTCGTTACCTCAACACACAGTTGCACTGCAGACATCGGAAACATTGTTTGTGGAAGATTTTGTTATTCGTCTCCACCTTCTCCAGGGGATAGACTTTCTTCTGGCAGCTCTCGCAGACATCCGTACAGCTCGCCTGAATCTCCTGTATCGTTTGTCGGGTTCAAAGAGGAAAAAGAAACAGAAAAGAAAACGAAAAAATAAAAAAACGAACCGAGAAAAACAGTTGAAAGAGAAAGAGAGAGAAAGAGTCGACAGGGTGAATATGAAGGGATGGTCGTGATGATGAGAGGCTGTTAGATGCTCCGGGGATCGGTGAAATACAATTTTCCCTTGTTAGCTAGGCTGTGACACTTATGGAACAGTGGGCGCTGTTTCGGCTGAGAGCTCGAAAATGTCATTCTAACGAAGGAGCAGAGTATTCTCAAAGGATCAGTTATTTTGGATCATTTTTCCCAGGAGAATTAATTAAGTATAAATATTCGTTCGTTTGGCGTAAACGCACTACAATATTCGCATCAGTCATCATTTCGTCAGGATGTGCCCTTTTATTTATCGTTTGCAATACGATCGTAATAAATCGTTACACGTGAAAGGTAAAAGGTAAAGAACAAGAGTACAAGTCGCTAAAAATTATACAATCCCAAGACGCAAACGAGGGTCTACGTGAAATAATAATAATAATAATAATAATAATTAATAATCATGTCTCGGTGGAGCAGGCCGGGAACCAAGCGCGGTTTCGCTTCAAAATAAATCCCACTCGCGGACATAGCTTGTGTGTGTGAGAAAAAGAGAAAGATAAAGAGAGAGAAAGAGAAAGAGAGAGAGAAGTGTGTGTATGTGTGTATGTGATATATAAATATTCTCCTATCCGCCGATCAACAACAAACAATCGCGCTCGCGTGGCTCAAACAACAACGATTTCCCTCGTTTAAGACAAAACTTATTGCACTGAAAAATTGATCAAGGGACGAAGCTCCTCGGGGGGAAAGAAGAAGGGTGGATCGCTCGATCAAATTATGTAGATATATATATATATACGCATTTCATAGAATCTATACCCTTCGATCTCTCTGTGTAATACTCGGAGGTCTGGTTTCTTTTGATTAAAAAAATCACTAATGCCTCTAAAATCTTGCACCTGACCCGGCTCGTCGAGAGCGGAACCCTGAAACCCTGTATCGAATCGCTAAGATCGATGCAATCCTCTCGCGACACTCGAATCGATTACGCATCATCCTTCCCTCGTGCCAATTCGACGGAATTATAATAAATAATCACGCAGAAATCATCACTAAATTCTTTATCTTCTAGGATCCTGCATTTATAGGAGCTTCGAGTATTAGAATCTGTGTATTAACAGGAATTCTTATTATGTTTCCTTCATTATAACTCCTCCTGCATTGCACATTCGTTTAATATATTGAATATATTATTAATTAGACAAACCGTAATGCAGTCATCTTCTCACGTGCCATACAAATACAGTGGTTTCGGAAAGTATTTGAACGCTGAATTTCCTACTTTTTATAAATTGTTAATTATAGATTGTCATAATTTCGGAACAATAAAGTCATAGTAAAAATTCAGAGTTTAAACACTCTTCGAGAAATAAGAAAAAAATTGCAGGATCTAACGAATAAAACTGGTCAAATTTCACCCGAGGAGCGAACGAGGGTTAGATCCAGCATTTCAAGAGCTTGATCCACGATTCAAGGATCCAAGATCATCAGGTTAAAAATGTTCTTTCGTTGGGGTCGACGATGGTTTCACGTCCCGACGTGGCGTGCTAAATGGTTCTGGGGATTCGATATACACGTCGTTTTTCTATACCAATGATAAATATATATATAATATATTTTTAAGTATTACGAGTATGTTTATGCGTACTGTGCGTCCGCGTTAGCAATGCTGAAGGAATCGATACCCGTCCTCCCGCCGGGTTTCACGCATTTCTTACTGCGGAGGATTCGGAGGACAACCGGGAGGCTGCCCCGTGTATCGTCCACCCACTGAACATCATTATAAAAATTATAAAGAGCCTATTTTCCTCTGTGGGCGCTCGCCTCGCGGACTCAAAGAGAGGCCGGTCTATTCCCTAGGGAAGGAACGAAGGTTTCCGAACTGTGTTTCGTTCAATTCACTGGCTGGATCATACGACGAGGAGCTCGAAACACCTGTCACACCTCTAGCGATCACTCTTCGATCGTCTCATCGCTTTAGGAAACTCTCAATAACATTTCTCAACAGTCCCAGCAATTTTTCAACAATCCCTCTCGGTTTTCTTGCAATGTAAAATATTCGATTGGCTAGAAAATCATTTTACAGATAAGTAACATCTCAATAATAATCAGCAGATTTTTCACAACAAAACAAAGACGTTAAATCTCGCACAAGTTCAATAATTCTGCCTGTATGTTGTAAAAATTGCTAACATAGAGAAATGCGTTTTCGAGAGTGTACAGATGGAACAGTCGGTTTTTCCCAGCGACGAGCGAACGAAGTGAGGTTCCCGGGGACTCTAGCGATCGATGATCGATCATTTAGCATCCCTGTGATTCTTTGGTTCCGCTCCTATCATCATTCTTTGCTCCCTGACTTTTCTACCGGCTGACGGTCCCCGATGTCCTACGTCTAGCAAGCGGTAAAAAGACTCGAAACTCTGTAAAGCGGTCGAAAATGCTCGTGCATTTTACACTTTACAGTGACTCACAACACTTGTTCGAAGTGTACACGACGTGATTTTACGTGGAAGCATATCGTTGCACGCGAGTCTACCTTGCGTCTCTCCTCGGTCGCGACGTTTCTCTATCATACATTTTTCACCGAGCTGCGACATCGAATTCTACTTAACTCGAACAAATCTCTGAGTCACTGCGCACCGAACTCTGGAGAACGCTTCATCTTGTATCTCGTCGCTTGGCACTCGCAGAGATTTCTAATTTTCGAGGGAACGAAGCCCGTCGCGACTTTTGGCACCCATTTCTGACAGCCGATTTGCTCTTTTCGCTTTTATGTTTTTTTGATAGTGGCACGAGATCACTGGGTCCGAAGGGATTAGGGGTTCGACGATGTTGAATTCTTGTTTTTCTTTTTTTTTGGCACGAGACGCGGCGTTAGGCAGTCGTTCCACTGTCGCTGGAGCTTTGTTCCCTTGTGGGTCTCTCGCGCAAACTCCCTCGAAAAGTAGTACAAATGTTCTCGTGCAAAAAGACTGGCTTGAAAAATTGCACCTCGCTAGTTCGTTCGCTGCTAGCTGGATACGTCGAGCGTTGGAGCAGTGGAAATCGCACTGAGAACGTTTAGGCACCGCGCTCGGTTAGACCGTGGGTACTTGGTGGACCCGAGCTTGCTGAGAGCTCAAGATCTTCGTATTCTTAAGCCTACTTTGAGTTCGAGAGACTCGGGATACTCTGTACCTAAGTTAGATTAAGATCTAAGGTAGCTAAAGGCTCGAATTGGTTAGAGAACCAGCTGGAGACCCAAAAGACTTAAAAGGTAGCTGAAAACCTAGACTAGCTAAAGGCACAAGCTAGCCATAGACTCAAGTCGCTGAATGCCCAAAATAGATAGAGACCTAAGGTAAGTAAAGGCTCGAGCACCTGAAGACTCCGATTAGCTAGAAAACTTAAGCTAGTTAAAGACTCGAACTAATTGGTTAAAGACCTAAACTAGTTGAAGACCCAAAAGGCAGCTAAGAACCTAGATTAGCTAAAGGCACAGGCCAGCTAGAGACTCAGGTTACCGAATATCTAAATTAGCTAATGATCTAAACTAGAGAGATCCAAGCTGGCTAAAAATCCCAAGAAGCCAAAGACTCACAAATCAACCAGCTAATGATGTAAAGACCCAAACCAACAAGCCAGGATCAAACCCAAGGTGGTAGAAACAGTTTTCCGAAGGAGCCGAGCGATCAGCGAGCTCGGTGCCACCGTCAGCACCGTCAATTCCATCATCAGTGTGCTAGATCTACAGAGTTTCGTGTGCGGAACGCCCGACGTACCCGCGCGCACGCGACAATGTACACAACCTACGCTAGATTCGCTAAGAGAACGCTTGTCAGAAAAGACCTCTAGAAAAGAAAACCCAGAAAAGATCAGTAAAAACCGCACGATGATCCGGACAACGTGGTTTTCACCATGGATCAAAACGCAAGATCCCGACGAGAGTTTGTGATCCTCGCGTGTCGGCGTGCGTTTTTGACGTTCTCCTCCGACTCCCTCGGTGATCGTCCCGGGTCATCATCATCGTCGTCTCGCGTGTCCGCTTCCTCCTCCTCGGATCCTCGGCGTATGTGGTTCTTTACTGTTCGCGATCAACAGAGAATCGATCATGATCCAGAGTCACCAGATCATCGTCCAATCAACACTGCAGGCGCTCAACGTCAAGACCAAAATGCGTAGGCAACACGTCAACGCGTGGAAACTAGGTAGTAAATCATGCTTGTGTGTTTTGTATTTTTGGAAAAATATAGGTGACACGAGCGTAGTTTCTTTCTTTAATCTTCTTCGAGACTTTGCCGCTGTCTTTCGCAAAGGAAATTAGTGTCCCAATCGCTCGAATCACTGTGTTGCAGTATGTATGTATATATACACCGAGAAACGAAACTGAAATCTGTCGGCGTGCGTCCTCGGGGTCTTGCGGAACTCAGAAATCAGCGTGCACGCGGCTACAAACACTGTCCGCGGATAAAATTAATAACAAATCATATATGTCGAGAACGCCAACTAAACACAGGTGCAACAATCGAAGAACGGTGTCCGGTCATTAAGCGACACCGTGGTGAATCGTGCTTTTAGAGACACGCACACACGCACACACAAACGCACACGGTTGTCAATTAAGAAATAAACACTGTGGGGAAACAACGATTTTACGACACACCATGCGGAGAGAAAACACACACGACAAAGAGGGTTTGGAAGGTGTGGTTCGTGTGCTGTGCTGGTGTGGGAATGAATGCCAGGTTGCAGTTCCCGCGAAGTTAATTAGCTTTTTACATTACGTGAAAATATTACGAATATTACGTGAAAGATAAAATCATATGAACCAATAGTGCAGAAATATTCTCCAGATTTTGTGTAGTCTTATATTTAATAGTGAAACCCATAAAAAAATTGACATAATAACCTCAAAGAATGCAAAACAATTTGTAAATTCTCTAAATTGCCCCGAACAGTCCCTAGTCAAAAAAATAATTAAAAACGATACAATCCAAGAATCCAAAAAGATAAAAATCCCCAAGGAAGGGAGAGCAGCTCGAGCAGCCAAGAATTTCGCAAGAACGGCATCGACAGGCCAGTCAGGTGAAAAAGATGGGTGACTTCGTGTTGTATAGTTTTTCGTGAATGAGATTGAATGGAGGGTGATGAAGGGAGTCTTTCTACGAGACTTGTGTACTTACCACGAATCGATTGACTTTGACCTTGTTGGTGCGCGGGGATTCAGTCTGTTGCGAGCCGAGGGATTCAAAGCGGGCTCTTAGACTGCTCGCAGATTCTATGCTCGATTGCTCGCCGATATTCTGCGCGATCTCCATTTCGGCGATGTGCTGGTTGCTCGACGTGACCGATTTTGCGTCCGTCTCGTCCCAGTGCTCGAACTTCGCGCAAAGAGTCTTCGCGCGCGCTGCGTTTTGCGCTTGCTTCAGGAACTCGTCCTCCACCTGTAACACCGGGTCGTTGAATTTTACGAGCCAGGGAAAGAGAGAGGCAGAGAGAGAGAGAGAGAGGATAGAAGAACGTGTCGATACTCCGACACGACGCTGTTAACACGCTCGCGCTCGCACGAACGCACGTTTCTTCTTTCTAATGAAAGCGGAATTCATTAGTACCTGATACGCTTGCTTGCTCGTTTCTTGGATTACGGATATTGGAGTAGGGACTCCTAGATATATTATTACAGCTATAAATAAATTGGTTTAGCTGCTAACAAATTCGTTAACATAAATTCGTAGTTGTGAACCACAGAATTTTGACGAACATTGCAAGCATTGCTCATCCTGGTAGAATATCCGAATATTTCATTTCATTAATTGTTCTATAATATGCGAAATGTGTAAACGATCCAGGGATGCGTGAACGATACCATCGGTGCGAATTATAAGTAATGCAAATTCCTCGAAGGAAATTGCAATGCTTATCCCGAAAAGGTATTAGCTAGTTAGCGTCATTAGTTGGTAGTCTGAAGTAGAAATGACCGGTCTGAAGAAAGTATAATACCAGTCATTTATCACATTCGACTGGTAATAGGAGATTGATGCGCCAGTTGATAGAAAGTTTCTTATTCTTGTTTCATCTTTGTTGCGTTCGCGTGCTAATTGAACGGATGCCTCGAATCACTGTGTAAATACTGTGATTGCAAGCTGAAGCAGCTCCAATTAAATCAACTCCTTCGTTGGTTAATCTGTTACATTCAATCTTACAGAGCGTTCTAAGACCATGATCTTCGCGGTGAAATTATCATACAGGACATATGTATAATTTCGGGCTCGTCGGCGATCGACGTTTTTCCACTAGATGAACAAAATTTAATACTTCAGCACGTTGGATACTGGGAGACTTGCAATCTAAAATTTCATCAAACATACTGAACATTCATTCGTTTCTAAGGCTTAGTAATTTTGTTCGGAATAAAAATCGCAAAAGAACATTCTTATATTGTGTTAGACTATAATACTGTTCGTTTAAGAATAAAAATACTATCGTTATTAAATCATCGTTGACAAGATTAATTCGCATACTTAATTTGCTTGCAATTTAAAATAATCTAGAGGCTCAGAACGGACACGAAAATCTGAATTTCCATGGCAAGAATATTAAGATAAACTTCGGGAATGTAAAAAAGCTTATTAAAGATCAAAGGGAGACGAACAAAGCGACGATCGCACCTCCCGCAGTCTGAACAAGCTCATACATATTCAATCGGCGAGAATCTCGAGGCACCATCGGCTAAATCTTGCTCACGTTAATAAACGCTACCATTTTTCATACGGAGAACAATGAGGCTACGAGTCGATCGACGTAAACGAACCTTATCCGAAGCTCGCACGTAGTTGGGATCCCTTTCCTCCGTGCTGTCCTCGCCTTCCGATTCCTCACCCTCTTCCTCCTCTTCGTCCTCGGATCCTGACATGGGAGGCTTCTCATATTTGTCTTCTGGAGGAGGTGTGAACCGTTTCAGAGGCTTCGGGAATTTAGGTACCTCCTGCTTCGTTGCGTTCTCTTCCATTTGCCTGAAGATCGACAGCATCTTCCTCGCAGTGTCCGTGCGCACCACCTCGTCCACCCTGTCCTCGGCTCGGACCACGTCTGGATCACGGTAGATCTCGCGCTCGGGGGATTCCATCTGCCGAAGAGATCCATGGATATAATGACCGACCACTCAACATCGACATACATTACATAAAATGATATTTAATCAATGTTTAACCATTCTGCAGGGTGAAAATTCCATAAGATTTATTTCTTTGAAAAATCCAAAAATCGATATCGATCCCCAGACACAAACAGGAGAGCACACACGTTTAATTGAAAACGAACTACCAATTTTTGCTAATGAATACCAAACGAAACTCAACAATGAAAAATTAATGCAACAGTCTCGACCGAGCGGACCATTGTTTTCGAGATGGTTGGAAAGGGTACCTGCGCCATTCTGTTTCCCAGGTGGGCAGGTTACGGGCACGCACGGTATCATTCGAACCGAAACACTAATTTCCTGAGCGTTTAACCTTTCGAGCGTTCTCAGGAGAATGAGCACATGGGACAGCTTTTCTTCGAGCAAATTACCGAGTGGAGGCAAATGAATAAGTACGGGTGGAAGACGGGAGAATTCCAGCGGGCGTTTCAAGCGTGGAAACGTCAGACGGGGCAGGAAATCAAGGGATAAAGGTGTTCCTTTCCAGGAACGGGGACTGAGTCACTGGCAAGAGAGGCGTTCTCGCTCGTCTACTACCTGGCAAGGTAGATACACGAGGCAGAGCCCGATGACAACGCAGAACCGCCTGTGGAGAAACGCGTTTTACGATATTTTACCTGAGACAGTCTGCGCCACGAGCGAAACATCGCGTCCAGCATGGTCGCCACCTCGATCAACAGTGATGATCACGTTTCACCTTTCCGAACGGAAAAATTGATAGAGCAACAACCACGGAGAAAGCTAATTAGTTCGGGCTGCTCGCACGAATCTTTATTAATCACGTTTCGCCGCTTGTTATTTAGAAAGAGACGTACATGTGTATCGTCTGTTTGCTGAACGGAAAGAAAGATTTCATTTACAGAGTGAAGGAGCAGTCTCGCTGCTTTAGAGACTGTTGAGGGACACCTGTTTATGGATTCTTTGTGCCTCGAGTAGGAGAAGAAAGTCCTGTTTTTTCCCTGTTTTCTGTAGGTACGAGAGGGGTGCGCGCTTTCGTCGAGAGGAAAGCGTTGGTTTATGCATATGCATACGCATTCGCGCGTCAACTGTATCGACTTTGTTGTACCGTTACACCGGGGCGAACAGAGACGAGAAAGCTGCCAATTTTCTGCGACGATTACAGCGTTTACTGTGTTTCGAGGAATGGAGAAGGGCCCAAGATTTTTTAACCGTGAACTGCTGACAGCGACTCTGATTCTTAACTCTGGAATGCTAGACTTTCTTACTGATCATGATTTAGGTTTGAATATAGAATTTTGCAATTCATGAAACAATAAAAACCTACTCCAAAAAATCTAAATACTTTTAAAAGATAGCTCCAAAACGTATCGTGCTGAAACGTTCGCCAAAAATTTTAAATAATTTCAGGAGGTAATTTACAGTTACAGTTACTTTTTTTTACATATTTCTTCACCCACTTATCTCAACCATAACCGAAACGTCCGCGATTAAAAAAATTCACGAAAGGATAAAGACCGGAAAGTGGGACATCTAGCTCGACTGTCAGAAAAGATTTAAAAAATCCTTCATGCTTCTGTAGTTTAATTTCCAACATCATTTTACACAGATGAAGCCTGTACCCTAATATATTCACCGAAAAATGAACGGAAAAAAGAGCAGCGTCGAAAAGAATTTGGATACAGAATAACAGAAATGTATCTTAAAAATTCTCAATCATTCCACTCATCGATATTATAATTTCATTCATTGCGTAAGGAATAAAGCTAAGCGAAAAACGATTGAAAAGAGAAGAAATAAAAGAGGGACGCTTGCATCCGCCATGAAAAATATTCTTCCAAAAATTCTGAGCCCAGCTACAATTCAATCTCCACTAATTTATCTGATATAATCGTACTCACAGTGTCTGAAAGAAGCCTAAACCTCGATGATTCACGGAGAGAGACGTAAAAGGGGGACAAGCGTGACGCCTTCGAGGAGGACCTCGCCTCGAATGTCGAACGCGTCTCGCACAAGTTTTACTCACGTTTGCGTTTCGGGTGTCCTTCGTCGTCGCGGGGCTGCGGCCCATGTAAAAACTCACTTGGCAAAGAGTTGTTCCACAGAAGAGAGGAGGAATCGAACAGAACCGAACTGAACTGAACCGAACTGGAGAGAAGAGAGAGCCGTCACACAGAAGGGAGAGAGAGCCTTTTGTCTCGGAGGGCTGGCGAGGTCCGAACTGGCAGCAAGCAGCGTGTTGCTATGCCGTTCACACGAGGAGGACGCACAGCTCTTACTGTTCCCCCTCGTGAGTTACTGGGAGGGCCACAGTGGTCTGCGAGGCCTGCTCTCTTCACGAATGGAAGGATGTAGGAATACTAACGGTAAAAGTATGGCTGCTGACCACTCGAGGGGGTTCAAGGACAGCGCTGGAATCAAGTGGCGGCGGCCACTTCGCGGGCTTTCGTAAGCTTTCGCAAACTCTCGTGGGCTTGCGGGCCCACAATCGACTCCGATCGCTTGTTTTTCTCGTAATTAGCAACCTCATTACTGCAAGAGTCCCTGATGTCCCCGTGATACTTGCCCGTGGCGCTCTGGGGTCCTCGATGACCCGCAATTCCTCCATTTGTTGCCTAACCCCCGTTCGAAGTGAATTTTTCTAACTGAAATAATGTTGCTACAGTGCTCTATGTCCGACCTATCGTTAAGCACGTCTAAATTGAAGCGTCTTAGAATTTGGCTAAATTCGCTCTAATTTTACGGATTTAATTAGACGCCCCTGGAAGAATATTTGCGCAGAATCAAACTATTGATTTATGCAAATGAGAGACATCGATTTGCATAAATTTGGCTACATCAGACTCCGCATACGTAAAACGACAATTAAAAAGACACCTCTTACATTTATTCTTGTCTTGCATTACTCTTCTATTCTCAGACTTAACTTGATGTTAATTCGGCGACCATAATAGCTGCCCTCCCCACTCCATCTCCTCGGGGGCCCTAACAAACGGGTTCCAGGAGTGGGGTGGACAAGTATAATGAATTCCAAGGCTCTTCTTCCAGGGAACAGGCTATGATATAATCTCGTTGCACCGAGCTGAGTTTTGACACACTTCGGTCAACACTGATAGCTTGACCAATCAGCAACACTTTCTCTTGAGCAACGACATGCTTAGGCAATGAATGTATTCGATAAAAATAATCAGAGCTCGATACAATCGGCTGGAAATTTATTTACGAAATGATGTTTGACTCATTCAACAGTGATTCGGAGTTATCTAGTGCAGCTGAACGCTATGAGTCGGTCGATATTTTAATGGAATCGATAATGCTGGTGAGAAAGGATCAATTGAGTAACTCTGACAGGTACAATCCATGCGATTAGGATCGAGTAGAGCACCCAATCAGTCTTGGGTGAATGAAAACTCGTGGATCGACGAACACGGCTTTTGTTAAGTATCAATCCATGCATTGTTTAGAAGTGACTTGTGCTGTCAAGTAACTAGTCTAATTAACCCTCTGTAACCTTGCTGATTTTTCAATTTGATCCAGCAGTAGTACACTAAAAATTGTTACAATACTTTTGAATGCAAAATTTCTCTGTGCAAAATTTCACTACAGTAAAATACTAAAATACAGAATGAATGGTTTTGATGAAAGGTGTTACAGAGGGTTAAGGATTAAATTCACACAGCAATCCTGTTACACATGAAATCGCAATCATTAAAGGACACTCTGCACTCGATAGAGGATCGAACCTTGACTTGACCGTCTCGCGGAGGGGTAATGCGGAACTGCTTCCGAAGTTTTTCCGGTTCCTTGTACGACTCGAAAAATTTGAATTTGTTCGATATGTCCGAGGTCTCGACCTGAACCTCTGCGGTGGTGTCCGAGCTGCGCACCACGTCGTCCGAGACTTGGCGGCCCATGAATGCCTTGTTCGCACAGGTATCAAACGATTAACCAGACGATTTCAACTAACCCCCCGTCAAACAAAATCTAACATTGTAAATAATCTACAAACTGCTAACACAATCCCTCGGAAATCAAATCTAGAATAGTAACAAATGAAACTTACGTCTCTGGCGCGTCTGGGCGTGTCTGAGGGTGTTTTCGGGTTCACTGGGGTCACAGGCCTTCCTGTTTTCGCTGCTGAGGCATCCAGTTCCAAGAACAAGGATCTGGATTTCCTACTGATTCCTGAAATACAACCAAGTGATCGGTCATTGATGAGAAATGACTATTAATCGCTGACGAACTGAGGTGTACCCAAAGTTAGAACCCAATTCAAAACATACTTTTTTTATTTAAAGATCCATTAATTTCTAAGATAACATTTTTAATGCCCAAGTCATTGAGCACGGATGAATGGGCCAGCTGGGAGTCGCAGGTTGATCACCACTGAATCTATTTTAAGATCTCAAACAAACGTTCCTAAACCAAAACCGACTAGATAGATCAATCTGCGAGAGTCTCTTGACATCCAGTTTGACGTAGCCAAGAGCAAACAGGTTGAATAATCACCAGGTTTAGATCCTCTTTCGGTTACGTCTATATCGAACACGCAGCTCGTAGAGTACATTGTAGCAATTTCGGTGATCGCGTGAATAATCGTGCTGCACCAGCGAACCCATGCCACGTTAATTAGATGGAATAGTTTTCTAAATATAATGTAGACGACGGGGATGTTGAGACGCACCTGCTGCGATCACTTCCTCGTCAGCCTTCTCTGGTTTCGGTTTGTTGTCCGTCTCGTCGTCGGAGGCGGCGATCAGCTCGCCCCTTTCGAAACGTTCTTTGATGGAACGCGCGTGGGCGGAGGAGTTTTGCAGCTCCTCTGCTGGGTTAATCTTCGTCACACGGTCGCTTCCGGCCACTGCTTGCTGGTACATCTCTTTCATTTTACCCTGCTTGCCCTGCGACAGATATCGATCACTATTTTAACCATTCCAGCCACAGAGAATTCCGATACAAAGCTTCCTAAAAGTATCCGAAACAGTCGTTTGAAGAATTTCGCTTCCCTGAGACAAGTAAAGGAAAGCTCGAGATAAGAGGCAGACTGAAAATGTCTGAGTTTGTACTTCGGATAGATTCTATTTCCTCCAGACATGTCAAAAAATTTTTGAAATATAGAAATAGCCTAAAAATGTTTAAGATCATTGTTCGAGTTCATTCTACTTCTGTCAGGCTTGCCAAAATATTGTTATGATATAAGGAAGCATAAAAATGTCCAAGCCTGTCGTACGAATAAATTCTACTTCCTTGAGACACTGCCAAGACTGTCCGAGGTAAAAAGAAGCCTCGAAATGACTAACCCAAACCATTCGGAAAATTCTGCTTTTGTAGGACACGTCAAAAAATATTTGAAATATAAAACCAACTTGAAGATGTTTCAGATCGGTATTCGAATAAATTCTACTTCTGTCAGACTCGCCAAAAAATTTTTACGATACAAGGTCTAAAAATATCTAAGACGGTTGTACGAATTATTTTTATTTCTGCCAGGCTCACCAAAAAATTTTTACGATACAAGGAAGTCTAAAAATGTCTGAGATCGTTGCATGAAGGAATTTAACGTCTGTCCGGCTCGCCAAAAAATTTTTATAGTACAAGTCTAAAAAGGACTCGGGATGCTCGTTTGAAGAAATTCTTGGTTTATCATCTTCCTAGTGTTTATTATCGTTTAAATCGATGCGAGTTTTGAAAGTTACATTTGCTAGACAATTAAGAATTTTTATCCGACTTTAAAGAGACTGATGTCAGCTACTGGGCGGCCTCCTAACTTCGTCGAGCCGACAAAGCGCTCTCGGCCGGCTCGCGAACGAATTAAAAGGAGGCGAGCAAGCAGGCTTCCTTTAGTCATTCTTGTATAGTAAAAAAGCAAATTGTTCTCGATCGTCCGTCGTTTCACCGCGTTTCAGCGCACTCGAGAGACTGCGTGCGCTACATTTTCCTCTCCGGGGAACGTTTTTCTGTGTCTACGTCTAATGGGCACGATGTCATTACCCCGGACTACTTCGCGACTACTTGCCCGCGAATTCGTTTAGCGAAACGCGTCTGTTCCATCGAGAAAAGAAGAGTAATCTCCCAGGCGACTTCCGTTTTCGTTTATAGTTATCTGAGGATCGAAGATTTACCATGAACAGCCGTGAACGGATCCCAGCGATTTCCTCTTTCCTGGCTTCCCGTTGCACCTTGCGTCTACCTTGCTGGCTGGTGGTCTCCCAACGATTCTTTATGTCGTCCATTTTCGTGAAACTGATCGGCCGCTCACGAGTCGCTCGTTTTGCCTTCACGATCTCCGTGTCAGCCTCTGAAACGCGGATACACAAACTCTCAGCGAAACTTTGAACGGGAAAAGCTCTCGGCTCGACAAGTTTCGAGGAAGTTTCTTAGGGAGAAACGGTTCGCGATGCTTTCGGGAAACATAGCGAACCCCCATTTGCTTCTAACTTTGCTCGAGCAGTATTTTGATCATTTTTATGGGCGCTTGGTCCCGAGTTGACTGCGGATTTTGCGCATTTCTAGCGAAAATGGTTGGCTGTTTCAAACTGAAGAGAAAAAGGATTTAGGACTGGCGATATATTGAGTGTCTCAGCTGAAGGAGGCCACCTATATTTCTCCTTTATTCTTAATGACACAAAACGAATATTTTTTGCTTAATTTAAATGGTATCGAAGGAGAAATATCATAGAAGAACAATTTTTTTGTCCGGTTATTTTTTCATAGTTTTTTTAAGGTCATCGTTATTTTTTATCGGGGAAACTTTTTTTTATTGCATGTTGTTAATGAGTTAAACATATTAAAATGTATTTTTTCAGCAGCTATAAGATGGAATAAAAAAAATAAGTTTTCTCGATAAAAAAGTAACGATGACCTTGAAAAACTATGAAAAAAAAAATAACCGGACAAAAGAAATTGTTCTTCTATGATATTCCTCCTCCGATACCATTTAAATTATGCAAAAAATATTCGTTTTGTGTCATTAAAAATAAAGAAGATATTTAGGTGGCCTCCTTCAGCTGAGACACCATGTATTGCTTAGAACTTGCTTACAGACTTAAACAGAGAAATAAATTCTTAATTTATTTGACAACAATTTGATTGTTGCATACAGATTATTAAGAGAATACTGTCTGAATAAATTGATCAGCTCTCCGATAATGGTCTCGGATTCTTCCATGTTTTTATATAATAATTTAGCTATCCTTTCCCCAGCTTTCTCTCATCTAGAAATCAATAAATCTCGAGCACAAACAAAAAGCTGATTAAAATCAATATTATCCCATCATATTCCTCTAATCGTGGGATATCATCTCCACAAGTTATTTAGTACAAGAAACGCATTAAATCTGAAAGGGTATAAAAAATTCGAAACGCTGGAAACCGAGCGAATCACTCGAGACTTGCGGCATTAAGATAAAGCTCAAGAGAGGAGGACTTCAGACTTGCGAGTCTTCGAATAAAATTAATTAATCCGCCGTTAGCGGGGTGTCGTTATCTCAGTGAAGTAAAAAGACAACAGAATTAACCGTCGTTAAAATGGTTACAGCGAGGGTCTTTCAGGAAGATAGAGAAAGAGAGCCAGTCGAACCTTTTTCGCCGTGTTGCAGCTTGTAAACGAAGAGGAAGAGATCCGGGGGCAAAAAATGCCTCTCCCAAGGAAATGCTCGAACAAAAGGAATAGAAAGGGAGAATGCGACGAGGGAAGGGCCGAGGGCTATCAGCGAAACGAAGGAGCCTTGCGATTTGTATTAAGGGGGTCTTCTGGTCTAGAGCGTCACTTTGTAGGCCTTCGAAAATTTTTCTAAAGAAATCAGACGACTGTTTTCTGTCGAGCTGTTTTCAGACATGTGCTTTAAGAATGCGAAAAACGGAAAATCTATTATCTCTTGGTTCTAGACCAGAGGACCCATAAATTAATGTTTTTCGGTGCTCACCCTCAGTCTCCTCGATCTCCTCTTCTTCCTCGCTCTCGCTGGACTCTTCATAGGGGATTCCATTCAGGGACTCGTCCGCCACACCAATGTCCATGCCCTTCGCCTGGAATCTGGACAAAAAGACGCGCAATGTACCCGCGAACATTTCCACGAATTTGCAATTGCGCGCCGGTGCATCCAGCGACTGCACCTCTGATCGCGCGAACGCCGCATCTGTCGCAAGAGCCGCGGTTTTTTACACGACTAAGCTCGTTCTATATTAGCGAGCCTTCGCTTGCACATTTTCGAGTGACACGGCAACTTCGGACACCGGCACCGTTGAGTCGCGTTGCAACGCGGTGCAACGCCGTGCACTTGTTCCAGCGTCTCCCCAAGCTGCTCCTGGTTTAATGCGTGCAGCGAAACGATGGAATGCAATTTGCGACCAGGCTACGTTATTATGATGTTATGTCGGGAGGGAGCGAGACACGGACGAGAGAATTGTGTACGAGAGGCATCAGGACAAGGATGTTTGCGGGTGGTGATCGAGTGTCTAAGGTCCAGACGATTCTAGATTAAAAGCTTTTCTGTTGGAAAATGTTGACTTCAGAGGAAAGTTTGTTCCCCTCGAGTCAATCAAATCGGATAAACACAAATCTGTCCAACGAGACGAGCTTACTATCTATGAAGGGTAACTTCAATGTTCTCTCTCGCACTCGAGTCACTATGTTTACGCTTACTACCTCCTCTCGTTGAGCAGATTACGGGAAATAATGGCTTCTGAAATCATTAGGACAAAGTGGAATAATTTCAAATTGAGATCGAGTGTTAAAAACTCCCCAAATCAATCAATTAATTCCGAAATGTCTCGAACCAAGGGAAGAAATGATCGGGGATCGAAATGGTACCAAGAACATGGTCGACCATAAGAGCGTCTGTTGTGTCCATCTCGTGGAAACGAATCTGTGTCATGGCTGGCACGAGAACCATCTCCTCGGCCCACGGGCCTGGTCGTATAAGGCCGTGGAACAAGAAGCGGAGAGAGTGTGCGCGCGCGAGATTATATCGATCGGATCGAACGAATCATCCTCAATCCCTTGCGGGTTCCCTTGCTCTTTACTCACTTGGCGAGCTTGCTGAGGATGCTCGGCGACCTCTTCACGGCTACCTGGGACGGCGACCTCTCGATCTCGTTCGCCTCCGTGCCAGCCTTTTCGAACACCTTGAACCGGGACTTCACGTTCAGGCTCGACAGCTCCTCGAGACCCAGGTCCGGTTTGTCGGAGGCTGGAACGCAGATTGGAGAAACGTTTTCATTAACGCGTTAATCACCGTTCACGCCGCTCCGGCGCCACACTAATCACCACGAGAGGGAGGCACGTGGATTTAATCCGTGGATGCGCGAACGCCGGCTTGTTGCGCGCGTTTCCGCGAAAACCAAGGGGAGAGCCTCGAAAATCCACGCAAACCGCTCGCAAAAACATCTGGCCTTTATAGTGTACACTCCTTGCATTCGAATCTGTTCATTCTTCCTCCGATCTGCTACCAGCAACTCATACTCGTTTATTTATTCAATTTTATATATTTATTCAATTTGTTTAGTCAAAATCTCACGCGTTCTAATAGTTTTGTCAATGGAACATTGTAGATCTTGCAAGTACCATGATTGCTGGGAGTCGTTTCATCTCAGTCGAGTGCAAAGGGTTAAATATTCCGGCCATTAGACGTAATTAGAACTTGTAGATTGCAGATTTTGTGCAGTTACAGCATCCACCGCTTTTAAGGCAGTTGAGAAAGATACAATTATTAGACAAGACGACAGATGATAAATTTCGTATTTGCATAAAGATCTGCAGTCCACATTTGGCACTCTACACTCTACACGCTTATGCTGATACTTTTGAATCAATGCTTGTGTTCACCCAAAGGTTAAATCGTTTCGAGGAGATCCAATGGAGATGAGTTAGTCGCCAACACAAAGAACTCATCGATCTTATTAAGTCACTCAAGCTGGCCAGCCCATTTCCACGTTTATTCACCCAAGAATGATTCACGCGTTCCGATCTTTCTGTCGGCCGTCCAAGGTCGCTTCCCCCACCGTGAATCATTCCCTGTACTGGCGGAATGGGTTGGCTGTTATCATCATGCAACAGTAATTCTTGACCATTTTAACGGCTCGTTAAAGAACGATTATCGAGGGTAGGGAACACACAGGGGCGGCGCGAAACGAAAGAATTTAAACGCGTCGTTAGGGACGTCGAGTTGTCGGTCGAATGCGATTAGAACTGCACTCTGCACAAACTGTTAGCGGGTTAGGTTAGGCTAGGTCGGTGTCTGGACCGATCACACTTCTGTCAGACTTTACCTCTGACCACGTCGGGCGGCAGCTCTTTCGGCTCGTTCTCCCTAATGATCAGCTCCGGCTTTCGAGGTCGCACTACGGAGTTCATAAGACATCTCTTTGTCGCATTAACGATCTCTTTCTCTCTCTCTCACACACACTCTCTTTCTCTGTCTTTCGCACGGTCTTTCTCGCTCTGTCTCGCGCAAGTATTCGCGTGTAATTACCGAACCGGGTTCGTGAACGTTGGCACAACGTTAGAGGGGGAGGGGATAGTAATTTCTGGCGAGCACAACAAAGGGGGACAATGACGAGCCCCGACGTGGAATATGCGAGAGCTTATTTCATTCGCTCGCCCGAACAGGCAATAGAATTTCCTCTGTCCCGGAATGGGCTTCGGCTCTTCCATTATCGGCCACCGTAATAAGTTGTCCGCTTCTGCGCGAAAAATTTCAGACGAAATGATTTAATCGCCTGGCGAAACCAGGATGAATACCATTCGGATTCGGAGTAGACTCTATTTGAAATCTCCATCACCGAATCGTTATTTTACGGCGCTGGGTGAAAAGTCAAGAAACTCGATGATAGATAAGACCGTAGTCGGCACGATATAAAAGAAACAAATCCGTTCCACGAACTTCTGATCCGCACCTCGTAGATCCAATCCAAGCGGAGGATAAAAGAATCAATTTTTCGAACCGGGATGGGATTGAGACGAGAGTGTTTCTCGCCGTAGGATAAAATGGATCCTGCGAGTTTATGTTCGCGGCTGATTCAAAGCGAATCCGGCGAGGAAGAAGGAGGATCGAGGAGGATCGAAGAGGATCGAAGAGGATGGAAGAAGGCTCTCGAGGATCCGCGTTTCGAATCGCGGCGTGTCCGGCGGCGATATCAAAGCGGCCGGGAGAGAGATTCGCGGATTAGACGCGGATGCTATTTTCAGCGAGCAAGTTCCGCCTACGTGTGCGCAGCGTTTGTGCAACGTTTGCGCTGCGTTGTGCGCTCGGTGCGCTCGGTACACTCGACGATCGACTTACCAGGTTGTTCGGACTCCTCAACCGGTTTCGGTTGGAAGAGCTCCTTGAAGTGTGGCTTACAGTAGAGGATGGTCTCGTGGCTCTCGTAATTGTCCACGTTGAGCTGCTTGCTACACTGCACGCACCGGAAGCAATTTTTGTGCCAGACCAGACCCTCCGCCTTCGTTTGCTCCATCTGGAAGACGACCTTGCCGCAGCTGCGGCAGTTCGGGTTCGTGTCGCCATTTTGGCCCACCTGTCGGCAGATCAAACCCTTACATAAACTCCTCCCTGAAGAAGATCTACATTTCTGGTCATTTTCATCGATTTAAAATTACGCTGACACACGGCGACTCTCATCAGTAGTCAGACACTCTTTACGACAACCCTTAGTATCATTTTTGTCATTCTGATAAAGTAAAATTTTTTTGAAATTTCATTTCATGAACAATTTTCAAAATGGAAAAATTCAATCCGTTTGGTCCAGTTTTGGAAGGGTTATTCTCCCTTGAAGAGCGGTCGAATATTAATGAGAGTCTCTGTCTTGCTCGGGCTGTCGCTCGATAATTAGACTGCGGATTTTATGCACTTACTGCACTGATTATCTGGAATTCCAGGGCTTTGGAAGAACTTAACGAGATTTTCAATCTAGCCGGTGCCGGCGTAAAAGGAGCTTTTATAGAGGCGGGCTAATTTATCATCCGTATTTTTTAGCATTACTTTATATCACTATTTCGCAATGAAAGTAGGATTCTATCAGCTTGAATTCAAATAATTTTCGAATATATGTCAGTAGTAGGATATTTAATACGATCGTCGAATCAATTCTCAATTATTCAAAATCTCAATTATTGTTATACTTAACGAGTACAGTGTTCTATTTAAGCAACCTCGTTGTTATTATTATTATTATTATTATATACGGACCGAGGTCCTTTTGTACAAATGTTTACAGTTGTTTAGTAGAACTGATAAAAACAAAAAGATACATACCAAAAAAAAATTCTTAACCTGAAATTTACATAAAAAGGGACAAGCGCGAAACTAAACAAATACAGGTACGATGTTAATAAATAATCTTGCGTAATTTTCTTTTGGATTCCTGTAACGTGCCATTAAAAAATCAATATTATTATATAGTGTGTTTGAGCTTGCAATAATGCGATTTAAATGATTTATTACTCCATATGTGGATTTGGATTTCATTGTTTGAAATCCTGCTCTCATTCTCAAAACACGTTCAGGTACGTAGAAATTGATTTGCCTCGGAAGTGTGCGGAACAATCTATATTATTATTTATCAAATTAAAAATAAAGCTCTGGTCGGATACTATTCTTCAATCAGATACTATTATTCGCGGCGGCGGAAGTTATGTATAATTAAAGCGAACAGGCTCGCTAACAATTTGACAATGTTGATTATTTATTTTTGCTACGGTAGAAAATTGTTCCGAGTTATGGTTCAAGACCGTCGGGTTGTGAATTAGAGGATAATAATCCGCGTTTGCAGATCCATCCGCAGTCCGTGCGTAATAGATGGGGTGAACCAACCCCTCAAGCTCTCGCACCCCTTTTACTCGCGCATGAACACGACGGTACACTTTCTGTTTACCGTTGTAATTACTAGACAGCGAATGAGTTTTTTCTTCGAACGGAAATGCGCGTCTTTCATTAATTTTTCTCATCCTGACTAATGGACTGCGGATCTTTGTCCGTGGGATGCAAAGATTCAGGGGACATTGCAAAATTCACATCGATCAAATAGAACACTCACTTTCTATTCACCGGAGCCAGTCACAAAGAAGAGAAAATTCTAATACATTTCTCTTGACGTTCTTTTCTAAACATGGTCATGTCAAGCTCTTTAATTAACCAAATAATGAAATAAAATCGCTGGCAAGTTGGAGAGCGATTTTAGTAAAATCTGATTCATTAAGCACATGCTGTCTGCAGTCTACGCATTCATAGTTACATCGACAGTGGCGAACTACATATATAATACTTCTTACGATTTTCATGTTGATTCGATCTTCTTGAGTCTGTTCATACTGGTGGTGTGAGAAATTGATATATGAATAATTGACATTCAACAAAACTTACAACACTGTATAAGACCATTTTAAAAACAGGTGATAAACGATGTATGAATTTCAGTGAAGAGAAACAGTATGAAATAGCGTATGAAACGGTTGCAATAATTGCTGTGAACAGATGTAAAAATAGTTGAGCAGGCTCGGGCGAAGGCAGTAAAATTGCATAAACATCCGCAGTGTAAAAACCACTAGAAAAATCGTGTTTAGGGTTGGCTGCGAATCTCGCGGAAGCAACCCTTCAGCCTTCAGAGGAAAGCTACCCCCCCAGTGCAGCCCTCTTTGTAGTTGGCGACCAGGAGCTCGACACAGAGAGGCTATTTACACGCGCTCTCCGCGACTGAAGGGTTAAGCATGTCGATCTTATAAGTAACTCGTGAGCTGGAGAAGACGACGAAGAAGACGACGCCGATGAAGAACAAGAAAAAGAAAGAAGAAGAACAGGCGCTTACGGCGGCGGCGTTCAGCTGCTGTTGCACTTTGCCCGCGTCGATCGAGCGCACATGCAGCACCGTCTTCTTGCTGAGAGCGTCGAATTTATTGAAGCTCGACTTCTGCGAACACAAACAGTGGAGGCGTCAAACGAGAGATCGGCGAAGCGAGCCGCGTGCTGATTGTCGGGAAAGAGAGAACTCGTGGATTCGTGGTGTTTTGTCGTCTAGCTTGAAGCCTGTTCTGCGTGAGCGTAAAAGCGTGTACTTTTCTGTTCCTCTGCGTTCAACAACTTTCAACCGAGAAATTATATCCTCGCGAATCGAATCGTATTTCGATTTTTCTTTTTCAGACGATTATATGGTGAAGAAGCTTGAAAGGTGCCCACGGTGACACAGGTGGGTCGGGAACACCTCGTGCTAACTGGGTGCGATTAGGGGCTTTCAAACGGGACGTAGGGGAGTTTAAAAATTGGAGAGGGTTCAAGTGAAACGAAAACTCTGCTCATTTTTTGCAATTCAGGTGTTCTTTAGTTCACATTTCTCAAGATTACCAATTTTATACTCTTAATCATTGACACTGCTTATAGGTTTCAGGGCAGCTATGGTCTCTAAATGAGTAGAACTGTCGTTTCGATGGGCGCACTTTAAATAAAACAGAATCCGAGCTCAATTTCGAAGTTTCCACACACCATGCTCATGTTTCTCTACGAATGAAGAAACGCTTAGGGTACCGCTAGTCTACAAATGAGTAGAATTGTTGTTTCAATGGTAGCAAATACGCAGCACAAGGGATGTAGGACGGGTTTGCTACAGGTACAGTTCGTCCGTTGAATTAGTATCAATATGACCAAAATAATGAGAGATTTTCAATAATGAGAGAATTAATACTAAATTGCAAGCGAGATAGTGATAGATATGCGAAAGGAGCGAGGCAGAAGCGGAAAAGAAAATTTTCCGGAGAGATTGAACCTGTCGGTACGAACATCTCTCCGTTTTAGGGGGGCTTACCTCAAACCTCGGCCGATCCGTCTCCACACCCTCGTTCGTTAAGTTTGCCAAACTACAGTAGGAAGCCCTCTGTCCCGAGGAGGTCGATATTTTTTTCATGATTTTTTCGGTTAAGGTTTTTTCATGCACGGCCAGGAGAGGGCGGACCGAACAAAAAGAAAGAAACAGCACGGGCTGCGGGTTAGTGTCGATATTATAAGCGTTACACCTTCATTCTCGAGTTTCAGGATCCACCGGTTGCCATAACATTTCATTCACCTGATACATCCCACTCTAATTCATCTATTTTTATTGTAGAAACAAAATGTAACCTTAAAAATGATAGAATTCCATTTTTAAATTGAATGTTGTATACTGATTGCAATCGGAAAGTTGTTTAACTATGTTTAACTAAGAGCAATTATATTGCAACACAACGAACAAAATCATACAGAAAACTGGATTTTTTGGTCGTCGAAATGATTATACTCGATCCGAAGGGGTAAACGCCGTCGGATCGAGTCTTTCCGATTCCCATCAGCGTCTTCATCCACCTCTGATGATCTACAACAATTACGGAGCCGATTGCCAACTGGATGGCATCTCGATGGACGCGTTAATTCGACGAGTCGTCCCGTATAATACGAAGAGCGATCGAGCTCTGGCAATGGTGGACCGTAAATGGCCGCCGGTTGCCAATCGGCCGATACGTATCTCGGCAACCGCTGCATCCCACAGAGAGAAGAGAAGAGGAACGAAGGAGAAGAGCGAGATGGGACAACGTTCGGAGACAGCTGGAATCGTTCGAGTTTCGATTTTGGCACGATCGTCTCTCCGGAGTTTGCTTTCTACTTTCCGACGATCCTCGGTCACGTGCTCGATACGATCAGTTCTATTATCGTACATGGGATCGACGGGAAATTGAAATTCCGCGCGAATAGTGGACCCTATTCATATCATCATCATGATTTTCCACGAGTTAGATCGATTATACCATTTGGGAAGTATAGGTTGCTCTTTCGTGCAGTCCTGTGGCGCTATCGAAGGCAGGGGCCACGAGGCTACGCCCACTCGAGACGCTTTAAACAGAGAGGAGAATTGATCTTTTTGCGGCAGATGTACTTGAATAAAAAGGGACTTCGAAGTAGAATCTTAATCAAAAGTGAGAGCAACGAAGCCACGCCCACAGAAGACCGCGCCCAGGAATATATAAATAGATAGATTCCAAGAGTACGAAGGCCACGCCCACTTAGGGCACTGTACCCAGAGGGATCAAGATAATTCCTTGTTTCTCTTTTCTCTAATGTTATTGGTTCCAAAGCATTGCTCCCAGGAGCAACCTAGACTATTCCCAGGGAAGTCCAACCTCGTAATCCATGACTAGTTCCGTTGCTCGCGAATCGGAGACGATTTCACTATGCTCGAGCGGGAATTATGTCACCCGACACGAAATCCGTAACCGGTTAACCGATAAACGCCGGATACGTTTAAAAAAAAACGAGGAAAAAGGAAGTGGAAAAAAAGCCATGAGACCTCGATTCTACGGCGAGCCGAGTACAAAGTGGGGCAAATGAGTAGCAGTAGGTTATTATCAAAGCCGGCCCTCCCTTAAATGGAGAGACAGCATTCGTGGCGTGACGACGACCGACTCCTTCAGCAAAACGCGCGACGTACTCGAGCGAATCGCGATCACGTGCACGCACCCCAGGATTCCCTCGAGGATCGACCTGAAGCTGGAATCCTCCTTAATCATTTGTTGGATACGGTGATCTTCGCGCAGAATGTGTCACGCCTCGTGTTGTCATTATTAAGTGAAACGATAAGCGACAATTTGCGAAAAATGAGCTTCGAGTGCAATGAGTTCAAAAGGGAAGTAAAAAGGTATCGTTTTGTGATCGTATTGTTCCAGATGTCTCCGACGCAGCCCAATGGGTTCATGAAAGGTACTTACGAGGGCCTTGACCGACACCCCGGTGAAGACGAGCGCGTCTCTGGTGAACTTCGAGTAACCCTTCTCGCATAATCGAAGATCACCCAGCGACCTTGCTTTCTAGGATCGTCGGAAGCGTCAACGGGAACTCAAGATTAGCGGTAAGTTGCGGACAGTGATCGCGGAGCTGCGAGCTTTGCGACTTTCTTTTCAAAACATTTTTTTTATAATAACAAAAAATCTTTGAATCCAAAAATAATAAAAGATGGCTTCTACAAAGCCTGTAATAGTGGTGTAACGTTAACAAAACATTCGATCGAAATTGATTGATTTACAATCTGGAGCCTGAAGCCGCAAAGCTCGCGCCCCCGATGGCGATTAGTATGCTGTTACGATGATCAGGAATTAAAATTCATAGTATAATCGGCAAAACAATCGTACCGCGCGAAGCGACTAAAACGGAAGTTCGGACATGGCTCATGCAATAACAATAAAACTGTTAATAGGACTGTCGTTCATCCCGTCGCACACGTGAACGTCGGATGCTGTTGACATGCTTCTGAACGAACATCAATTGCTGTGTGCCGTCCGAGAGCACCGATGCGATGTCCCGAACGAATTGAACCGATTGAACCGTTTATAAATCGAAACAGTCTCGCCGGAGACACACACTGAATGGGCAAGATCGAAATGTATTGCGCGTGTTGAGGCTCGGTTTCGAGTGTAGATACATGATACGGTCCTTTCTCAAGATCTCGACTGTACTAGTTCGTTAATTCTGGACCGCTGAAGATTGCTTTCTTAAATCCTGAATCATCATTTCGAATTAGCGAGACCGCCCGTCGATCCGTTCTTGCTTTACTCGTGTCCCGTTAGGTTCAGCAAATTATTTATTCCTTTAGAACTCCATATGATTTCGTTGTTTCGATGTTTGTTAAAATAAACGTCGCCGTACGACATCTTTGAATACAATTTTGTGAATTTAATGTAAACTTTACATGAAGATAATATAATATAACATGTGTTTATAGTAATTAGATCGATGTTGACGGGCGATCCCACCGATTTCCTGTTCGCTGCCCGAGCAAAAGACGAGAACAGGGAACAGATAGATGACGAACAAAAAAAAAAGAAGAAAAACGAACGAGTGTATCGATACAAACCTCCTCGGTCTCCATCGCGTGATTCGCTTTCCCGTACGCCGTCTGATCGCCGTCGCTCATGCTCGAGATGTCGCCAAAGCTACGACACTGTTAGTGACAACAAAATACAACTGACAAAAGTGTATCGACAGCCATCGAAGCGGTTTTTTGCCGTTCAGCCGCGCGAACAAGCATCTCGAAAATAAAAAAACAAATGAGAGAAAATAAAAAAGGAGTACAAAATTAAAATTGAAAGAAAGAAATATCACGAGTGAGAAATGATCGCAATGAAATAGAGAAAGAGAGAGAAAGAGAGAAGATTTATCACAGATAGATATGTAGTAGATCGACGCGATATGACCGGTGCACGTGAATCGCGGGCAATACGATCGTATCGAACCGAAGTATCGGATACTTGTTACTCACCAGCTGCTTGATCGACACGCCGGTCGCGATCTTTTCCTTGATCGATCGATCCTGCTCGTGGCGAGTCGCCTCCGATACATATGTCTGTGTCTGCATGCACAAAATACAATGCAACAAACCTAGTCACCATGCTTCTGTGGGTCACGCGTACGGTGACACACGCATACACATACACGCTCACGCACACTTACACATACTCGGACAGATCGACTACTATACTGGGGTGGTTTAAACGAGATCGAAAACGGGTGGGGGCTTCTACTGAATCTTGATTACGACGGTGTCGAGGACGGTAAAAGACATACGGTGTCGAGGCACAATGATCTATAAAGGGATCTAGCCCGACCGAAAGTCGCCCAGGATAATTAATCACCCTACGCGACGTACGCTTCGAAGCGGATTGATTTATAGATCGCTGACGATCGATCTGACCGTATATCGGAACGCTGACTCTCTACGTGCAAGGTACTTACGGGCCAAATTGAGCAAGCGGCTGGTTCATTAATGCTATCGCGGTCTCTTTGACAATGCCTGCCATCGGTTACCAAATAATTCAAGGTAAATAGCCGGATAAACGATCTCGAACTTGCTATGGAATTCGCGCACGATTTTCTACACCGCATGTCCCAGGCGAAACAAAATATATTTTAAGTGTAGGGTATACGTTTCTACAAGAAAGAATATATGTTTGAAAATAAAAATCATTCGAACTTCGCCTTAAGTATTTAAATATGTAAATGCACCGAAATGACAGGAAATATTTGAGTGTTATCGTTCGCTTGGAACATCCTGTATGATATTCTGACTTCGCTGGACGTTTCACGTCATTATAACTGGATCGAGAGCTTCTTTGATTTAGGTAAGTCTCTAAGTAGCTTTTATTAATCTGAAGGAAAAGTATACAACATTGAAATGAATAAAAGAAATTAACAGTCTCTTGCACATACATTAGAGTTGCACGAATATATGTACATACTGTATTGAAATCAAATGAAAAGGAAGACAGTTCAAAGAAACTCCTTCGCCAATATCTTCATATTACCTAATATTTCCTTCTTTTCACTGACTTTTACCAGCGAGATTTCGCTGCCTCGTTACCCCTAACTATAGTTAAGAAACGCTGCATCGTCACGGCTCACGTCGCGAATCCGATCGCGGTCAATTTGCTAGATCGCGCGCGGCAAATTCTCCGTTTCGATCGGACGATATACATTTCGTAACACTTCTCTCTCTACGCGATCTATCGTGTCACCGTGGCTATAAGACTTACCAGAGACTTGACGTTCACGTTCGACAGATCGTTCTCGTCCGAGAAATCGAGCGATTCCGGTTGCGTTTGCCGGGAACCGGTGTGCATGCTCGGCTCTCGCAAGTTAGAGTTCTGACAACACAGAGAAACACGTGCCACACTGTACACATACATGCAACGAATCGATTGTCACTAGGATTATGCATCCCGTAGCAAGTCTAGAAACTCCTGGAGTCACCGAGAGACAGAGAGAGAGACACTTCCGGGAATGTTCCATCGTCTGCGATCCTGCGGAACTTTCGGTTCGTGAACTGCTGGCGGTCGGACCTGTCCGAAAGCTCGGAGTTTTTTCGAGGAAAGCGAAAGGTGGAATCGAGAATTTTTCATCGGGACTTTGTTAAGTGAATCTTTTTAGTTTAATGTACATTTACATTACTCTGAGGGAAATCGATGCAACTTTTCTGGCACCGAGGAAAAGCGGAGAATGCTCCGGGAAAGGTATTCAGTCAGACTATCGAGGATTGCTCGGAAAGCTGGTCGGGAAACGGGGTTTCCCGTTGCGGTAGAGTTTCCCAGACGACGGAACAGAGCCGGTGGTCTTCGCCGAATGGAACGGAAGTCCCGATTTCCTCTTTCGAGCGCTGTCGATTCCTCGGCGGAACAATTACCGCGGACAAGAAAAAAAGTTGGCCTCTGTCGCAAAACATTGGACGTCCGGCTCCTCCCAATTAAAGTGAAAACCCGATGGAAACTATTCGCGTAAACGTCGCCTCGCGTCTCGTCGCGTCGTCGGGAATCGTGCGAGCGAGGAGGACTTCCGGCTTTGTGTTCGAGCGACGACGGTCGTCCCTCGATCAGTGGATGGCTCCAGCCGCTAATTAACACGATAACGGTTCATGCACGCTGTTATTTATACCCACGCTGCCTCTTCTGGGTTCTCTGGGTCCCGATTGGCCTCCTCCTTCCTTCGGATCAGCGTTTCCAGAAGACCGCGTGTCCTCGTTCAGACACACGAAGAGCCTAATCCTAAATCCCTGCACGGAGAATCGAGAGAACACGGATCATCGCCTCGTCGACTTACCACGGAGATGTTCTCCTTCTCCAGCTCGTTCTTCTTGCTCTTCTTGGTCTTCTTTGTGCGAGGAGTGAGGTTCGGAGACGCATCGTTCCCAGCGACGCCCTCGATCTTCTTCTTCTTCGTCTTGGTACCGCTCTTCGCCGTCGACGAGGTCACCACGGACGATGTCGTCGTTATTGTCTCCTCACGGCTCTCGCTCTACGGGGAAAAACGGGGGTAATTACTTTAATTGCCCGGCATTTGTTTCTAGGTGAACCCTGTCTGGCCCGGGAATTTTTATGTGACGCGTTTCTTTCGGCGACGGACTGGAATTGGGTCAGTCTTTGTTCTTCCTAACATATCTACCTTCAGTAATAATTTAAAAGAATTTCCAACATTAGTATTATGAATACTGTGCTATTTAGATTCATTATGATCAGACTGCAGATCCTTATGCAAAATGAAAATCGTTTGTTCATCGTTTTCACGGAACATCATGAATAGATTTACCAGTTTCCCAGCATCCTGCAACATTCAGTAACACTGTGTCTAAAAACCGGAGGGAATATAATTGGCATTAAAATTCAAGACGTTGCGGACTGGCGATCTCGCAAGAGCGCTTGGCGAATAGTTAACGACTAGATTGAAGAGCGTGACGATCAATTTCCCTAACGACGGATCTCGCGGATATCGTCTCTGGAACGCGAGAGACATCCGGAGGGAGGATCCCCCTGGAAAGTTACGAAAGATTGAAAGTGGAGTCGCTAATAACACCGATCGACTAGCCGCGACCTCCTTATGTATGTTTTCCTATACGATGATGGCACCTCTTCTGATCGTTTTGGTCTTGCACGATGCCAAACCCAACGATTAGCGTCGTCGTTGTCGTCGTTTGGACGGAGGCCGTTTTTTCGCAGACGTCCGCTAAATCAAGGCTGACCAGTGGCCTACTATTTTGCATATTGGAAAGGTGACACTCGATGCCCGTGTAATTGCACGGGCGGTTTCTATCGTGGAGCTAGAAAATGGTAACTCGTCTTCCTGCGTGCCATGAAAGTGGACCAACGGTGACAACCAGTGAAAATTGGGTCGGAATTCTCGACCGATCGAATTTTATGCGGAATCGATCGCACCGATACGTCTTGAATCATCGCGGACATCCATCGGGAAGTTCTTAACAAATATGAAGCCATCATCATATTTGCTACCAATCATCAGTTTTCAATTGTGGACATTGTAGAGGCAATATAAAACTCCTCGTAAAATCGTCGAATGATCGCAGATATGTGGTAACAATCAATTAATGTTTTGAGGCTAAGACAGATCGGGAAAACGGTTCGCGGAGGAAACAGAAGCGTGGACCAAGATTTGTCGATCTATTTCTGGATTCCTACAATTAGCAACGCCGAACAACTCGACTTCGTTTAACGCACAGATGCGTCCGGGTTAAGAAGGCACGCACAGCCGCTTTCTTCAATTAATAAAATGGCCGAGTTACAAGCCGTGCAGAGCGATGAAAGGGCAAACGGGGTCACGCATTCCTTTTCCACGCGTTAATAAGGTATTAACAGCTGGATGGATATAAATCGTGCAGTGGACCGTTCAACCATTAAATCGCGACCATTTCGGCCGAAATTCCTGCTAATCAACTTGGAATTCTTTCCTGTCATTATTATTCTTTTGTATTTGTCTCTTTGATCTGAGAAAAATGCTAATAGGAAGATATTAGAAAATGCTCGAAAATAATGATTCTTTTTACAGAGAATTTACAACCCTGTTAGACAGTATTTCATGTATTCCTTGTACACTGAGTATATTTATACAAGGCGTGCATAAAATACGAAACAGTAAACACGTTATAGAATAATTCAAGAGAGAACGAGTCAATAATAAATCTTTAAACCTACTTCTGTTATCTACCATTTGCTTCGCATTGGAAATACTGTACAATTCGCAATTACACTTTGCCCGACACTTTCCCAGGCGTAAATTAGAGTTTCTGCTGTCCCTAGGCTCGTTTAGGGCTTTTAAAGCGATCGTATGACTTCAAAGTGTTGTCTGAGCTCCGCTTAATATTTTCACCGTTGATTTCCGAGTGTGCTGTGCTGGCATAATGGACGGTTGAACGTAATTGTGGCTGTGCGGAGGTAATCTGTAAATCGGAACGCCTATTCGGAGCAGTAAGAGCCCTGTCGAAGATAAAACGCTCGCGATCGTGTAGAAGGCGATCCTGGAAAAGCGGGAAAGTCGTGTAAACGCCGTCAACGAAGATAAGTAAACGACACCTCGACGAGCTACCTAAACGCGGCCGGCGATTTCTCACGGTGATTTTGATCGTGGTCGTTATGCCTAATGAATTTCCGGCGGTGCCGCCGGTTCATGGACGTCGAACGACCGACAAACGCGAAAACCATTTGTGACCGAACTGTGAACGCATCATTCAGAGAAACTCCGTCCGGTTCAACCGGGAACAACGTCGCGTCGGGGCTACATCGTGAAATGTTCTACCGCGTTTTCGCTTTAATTGAAACGATCGCGATTACCGTTTCCGTTAAATATTCATGCGCGGAGTCGAGCGGATCGGTTCGGTTCCCACTGCGATTATTTACGAAGATGGAAGTCTAAACGGTGTTGGTAAACATCGTACAGGTTCCCGGCCGAAATTCATTTAGCAGCCGCGTTTACCGAGTCCACTGTTAATTAACCGGGGAACAATTTCCAGCGAAACAATCGGCCGGCTTCGAAATATTCATGGAACCTGCTCGCCCGGCGAGTTCGGTGCCGGTAATGGAATCTATTTAACAGGAAACTTCCTATCGTCGACCAAATTACCGGTTTCTGATTTTTTCATATCCGATCTATTTTTATCGCGAATAATCTAAATAAAGTGTTGACACTCTAAAAGCACGAAACATTGGATCTTCTATTAAAATGCAATAGAATTATGACCTAAATATGTATAATGCAAATCATTAAATTTCGTAGAAAATTATGGTTATCGTCGCAGGAGTTAAAACAGCAGGATTCCTCTTAATTACCCGAAATAATACAGCATCGTCTCAAGTGGACAGCCATCGCTTGCAATACTTAATTAACGCTCGGAGCGAAAGTTACCGAGCATTCCATCCGCGAAATTCGTTTCGATTGTCTCCGTGGAGTTGAATGAAGAGATCCTGGGCGCAGGAATTAGTCGCGAGAATAGTTTCGGCCGGTGCGCGGCGTCTCTTCATCGCGATCGTCTTATTGAACGATAAGGCCCGGATGATGGGCACAATGGTTCGTTATCGGCGTCACCGGCATCGTAAGAGACACGTAATTACGGGCACACGTAACTCGAGGAACCCGATTCGAGCATGCGATTACGCTCGCATTCTTCCCGAAAGCCGGCCGAGCACGTTTCGAAAGTCACGGAGCCGCGCACCCGCGCGCGCGCGCGAGAACTCTCCGGACCGTATCATCGCGCGTTGTAATTAATATCCGCCCGGTCTCGAGTGGAACGAGTATCGGCAACGATCGAAGACGATCGACGATCACAGACACGATGAAAATTTAGATGGTCACGGTGAATGGGAGCTGCCTTTCCGCTGGCCTTTCGTAACACTACTTTCTAATTCACCCGGCGCAAGATGATGATTCACTTTCCGCGATTTTTGGAGCGGCTGCCGATAGAAAAATGCGACATCATCGCGGATGATCTGGCAGGTGGATGGACAGCTGGTTGCATAAAATCAGCGAGAAAAAGTGGCTATCGCTCGATCGTTTGAGGAGTGTTGCATATTTTCTCTGGTAATGGTCGGAAGGAATGGTGCTTCCTGGCTGGCAGCAATGTTTGCATTTTATTCAAATTGTAAATTGAATCGTTCATTTCTGTCGACGAATTTTTAGAGTCAGGATATTCATGATTGGACTCGATGCATTTATGACAAAAGTGTATTGCGGATCTTCAGCCGAGACCCTCTGCAAACGAGTTAATACCTGTCGTACATGACAGGATAGGGAAGCATAGTTCACACATACCGTAGAGAATCGCTGATTCCATCACGCGAACCGCGTCGATGGTAACGGCGCGGTTTCCCGCGCGTTGCCTTCGCTAACGATTTCGGGAGCCGCTTCCGGTCTGTTCCGGGACGAGTCGCACAGCCACGCGCACGTGCACAAACACACCGAGATCAACTAGTGTACACTGTTACACCGGGAAATCGATTTCGAGAGAAGGCACAGAGCAGACGCGAACACACCGGCCACCCACTCAGAACGACAGCGCGCGTCTACCTTGGCAACGAGGTCGACGAAAGCTGACGGAGGAACGTCGGTGAGCGAACACTATACGAGGAAGGAGACAGAAGACAAGGGAGAACTTAATGAAAGGAAGGGGAACCTCTGCTTCGGGAGGGTCCTGGGACCGACTGGGTATTCGCTCGATTGCCATTGGGAAAAATGGAACTGTCTGCGGACGTCGCCCCGGAAATGTACACATTGTCATCAAGGACCTGCTGAATGGACGTTTCTGATTCAATTAGAGGCTCAAGACGAACCAGGATTGAAGTGAACATTTTTTTACCATTTAATTTGGAACTGCATACTAGTTGGCCATACTTCTATTTGGTCTCAAAGACTGAATTGTTTGAATGAAATATAGAGGACTGTCTCTAATACATATCTCTTTGTCTGGTAGGTAAACATTGAAAGTGAGTTCATAAAGAATCAATGTGCAAAATGATCATTCTTGAACATCATATGAATTAAATCCAAAGCATTATTTGTATTTCATAGGTTTGTTCATACTGGGTAAACGTAAAAGGATGGAGAATGATGGAGCAAGAATGAGGAAGAAGGAGAGCGTCCAACGATCGATGACCAGGTCCTACCTTGTTGATGATCATCCTCGTCGATCCTCGTCGGAGGATGTTTCGTCGACCGGCTGGATCCACGACTCGGGAGATGTCTGTTGCTCCGAGCACCAGGTTCAGGAAACTCGGTGCTCTCCAAAGCGTGGACAGCCGGGAGGAAATCGTGGGGATAAGGTGGGTTTCCGCGATTGGCCGTTTCCACCGGACACGGGGAGACGGTTGGCCGCGTGCGTGTTGGCCAGGTGAAACACGCGAGGGGAGCGGAATACGGTCTGCTCACCTAGCAGAACGAAAGGTGCCGGGGCCCTGGAGATCCAGCAGCAAGAGGAGCCACCGGATTGGTCCCCGGCCTGGAGTCGGAGTGGTCGTTTCACGAAAGATCGACCTCGATATCACACCGGCCGAGCATGTTTCACGTAACACGCGCGCACACACCGGTTTTTTTTTGTTTCGGAAAATCGGATCCTGACACACATCGGGATTCTGGCCTGGAAACTTGGGGGGCCTTGACTAGCTCTTGCTCAAGGTCGAACTTGACGAAAAGAAGCGATCCTGAAGATCTGGACCGAGCACTCTCTTGTTCTTACGTCATTCTTTTTGACTGAATAATATTTACTTCTTTACAAATAGATATTTGCAAAATGTATTGGGTATGGGAATAAGTTCCCGCCCTTTTGGAGATATCGTTGTACTTAAGTACCGATCGCGTATTTTATGGAACGTAGTACATGGTTTTGAAAGGTCTATGTCCAAGCTTCAAAACGCAGTTGTGGCATCACGCATTTCGAGCGTGAACAGCAGTCAATTTTTCGCGTGAAAAATGTCGACTTTTGTTCCAAGTAAACAGCATTTGCGGAAAGTCATGTTGCATTATTTTGTTTTAAAGAAAGGTGTTATATATTTACTATATTATATTTATTATATATTTACGGGGCGATGCTCCTTCAAAAACCATGATTTCGACGTAAGGGCAAAGATTGCGATGGTGTGCCAAAAAATTCGAAGATACAGATTTCCCAGCATTACTTGATGGAAATCCACGTCAAACACTTGCAGAACTGTCAATTGAATTAAACGTCGATCGGTCTACTGTTGGAAAACGTTTTCATGCTATGGGAATTGTTTATACGCTTCTTTTCAACAGAAAGGGGCGGAAACTTATTCCCATACCCAATATAATTTTAAAGAAATTTTTGAAGATAGCCACTTTATCGCTGGATCTTTGCAAACTCAATTTCAACGTCCACCCATCAAAAAGAAATGCATCATAATGATTAATGTCGTGCTTAAGATTAACAGATACGTCTTCCAGCCGTGTACAATTCGCAATAAATGTCCAATTGTCCATTTTACGACGACTTCAACTTAGCCAATTAGCACGCGATTTGTTGGAAGGCTATTAATAGGCTTCCTAATGAGTTTGTTATATCGAAAAGAAGCTTGATCATTTGCTTCTCTCATCATGATGTTAAAAGAGTTTACGAGTACAATAGCTATCACTTATGGGAAGATTAGTAGTCTTAATTAAGGATGAAGGTATTCGCAATGAAAAAATTAAAAGAGGAACAGCGTGATTTAGAACGTGTACGCTAATTGTGAGACTAGAAATTATTTGACCATTTACTTAAAGCACTCGCAAACGGGTTTAAAATATAGAAACGTGAAGAGTAACTCTCACTGGCTATAATTTCATGATAGTTTCTTTAGCATTTCTCTTTAGGCACTAAACGACGCCTCGAGCATTCATTTTCACCTTTTTTACTATAAAACCTGAGTTCATCGTCCATGAATGAAGCAATTCAGCAGTCTGGAAGAACGCAATGCAAGCACAACAATTCCTATGTGTGGTAATCAATGAAAATTTCTAGTTTCATTTCCAAGCTGACAAAACCCTGTTTGCAGCACCTAGTCAGTTTGACCTTATCATAATGCTTGGAATAATGTTAGCAAATTGCACAGTCTGAACGTCGCCTAACAGCAACAGGGATTTCAGAGAAAGCCAGGGTGGTTTGGAGAAGGCTTAAGACTAAAAGTTTGAGGCTGTTACTGCGGAAACTTTCGTTTTCCGGAAGGAGACTGTATGGACGAAGGCAACGCGCGTGAAATGGGCAATCATGCTCTAACGTTTCCCTCATTCGCCGATAAGAAATCAATGGAGCCGCTCGTGCGTCATCTCGACAACAAATGGTGCGATACACGTTGCTGAACCGCTTGAACAACGCGTCAGAAGGGAAGGAATTTTGCACTTCGATTGGCAAACGATGAACTCCGATAACAGCACAATAGTACTCGGCTCGTCTCAAAAGAAAATAATTATCATATAGTATCATCCCTCCCCCTCAGCTGTAACATAGTTTTGAAAACAGCCTGTATTCTGAGAAAAAAGGAAGACCTTGAATATTTTTCATCCCTTATATTTTCTCCCACCTGTTGCCGGAAACCTGACAACACCCCGTGACAAAAATAGAGCGAGGCTTTAATGGCCTGTCTATCGAGGGGAGTAAACAATCTGTTACCAACATAGGTCTGGGTTAGATCTGAAATAGATGAGGGATGAATATTGCGAAGTAGGAGGGTCGAAGCGCTGAGGTTTCAAGCGGAACAATTGCGGCCAGATCGATCCGTAGGATGCGTCGCGACCTCGATCTTGGTCAAGCCAGTTCCGAGCGGAATAGGTTACTCGGAGCACATGATTGCAGTCAGTGGTCATTGAACCGGCTTGCCTGATAACTCGGTTTCGTAGAGCGACGCCTTGATAAACGAGCGGATCGCTTCCGGTACGCGCGGCCTGCTCGCGTAGTGAATTATCGCGGACGTTTCCACCGGTGTCGGCGAGGTGTGTCCGACGTTGTTGTTTAACTTCACGGCCGCCGACAGTGTTGTGACTGCCGGTGTCGATCGATAATGGAACTTGTTGTTGACTGTGCTAAGCATCGGTCACCGCGATGACATTGCGTCAACAATACCTGTTGTAATCCTACACGCTCATCAAACAGTCGCGTGCGGTGTACGTTGAAAAATTAATCCTACGCTTCTTACAAACAATTATACAATTTATAAATATGTCAGGGTCCCAAATACTTTCGAACTCAATTGATCAATACACTGGTGACCTACACTGGGATTAATCCTGTTTTTCTGAATATTAAAATTTGTTTGGACTTCGAAACATTTTGATACAATCTGTACAGTATACCAAAGCTACCTGTGACATAATCTAGCCCCAGGGTCCACGTGAGAACTCGCATAATATTTCACATCCGTCTCGCCGAACGCGCAAGTACGTTCACCCAAGTAAAAATACGATTTCCTCGTTCCTCGACGCAAGCGTGAACACGGAAATTATTCAAATTGACACTGTCATTCTCGCATCATGCCAATAAAACCCCACCATTTCGTTTACGCGTACGCGATGCCGCTTCCACACACAGCGCCCCGCGAAATTCACTTGAGAACGAACCATCCACTTTCACGTTTATCATTGCCGGATCGCGGACGTTTATGCAAATCCGAGCACGGTCCGCGGGAAAATGAAATTAAACAGGTATTCATCGGCGTCATTAACTATTTCATCGACTCGATAAATTCATCGGAGCACGAACACGCTCGCCTCGCGTACAACCGTAAAACCTGCAGTCCAATTATCCCGAGTTTCTCTAGGCGGCGGTGTATCGAGTTTTGAAAAGCAGAAAGGACGATCGAGGTGTGAGTCTAGCATTCGGTGGATCTCAATTTTCATCGACTCGGCGAGCAGCGTAATTTCGAAGCGTTCTTTCACTTTTTACTTTTACTTTTTTCGAGAGAAACGCTTCCTTTGTACTTATTATTATTATTACACTGCGGATTTGATGAATTTATGGCAAAATGAGTAGATGCAACTCGAAAGAGTAATTGTTACCTACGATTTTATAGCGCTGCAATTCGACTAATTGTATTTTGTACTTTGTTCGCCAAGGGAGGGGTCCAATATTGCAAAAATATAAATGGTGTTTGGTATGTTGTCCAAGCTGAAGATTAGAGAAAATAGTCGTGATTGCCGATACTTGAGGTTCGATTTGCCCAGTTTAATTCCGACGATCGTGTTTCAGCCGCTAAATCCCGTCTGGCAGCGGTGATCTCAATTCGTTGTCGAATGGCGGTCGCGTGTCGTATTCTTGCCGGTGTCAATGGAGAGAAATAACGGAGAACGAAAGTGGTTACGCGTGGCTGCGCGATGTCAACCGGCCAATTACGCCTTTGTCGTTTAATTAGACGCGCCGGCGTTCTCCAGCGGGACCATTCAATCCTGGCGACAGCCATTGTTCCCGCCTTTCGTCCGCGAATAGTTTAATCGACGCGTTCAGCGCGCGAGACCACGGATGAAAGCTCCATCAAGAAGAATGAATCGGCGTTCCTTTTTTATTCCGTCTTGGCGCCAGCCAAACAGATGTTTTCGTACAACAAATTCTACAGATCTGGCGTCGTTGCACAGAAAATTATTAATTGACCTGTTATGAGCAGCTATGCAGAAATTGGCCATCTGAATGTGAAATCAGCGTTGAAAAGCAACGAGAACCACGCGTCGATCGAAAGACACGGCACTGCCCGTTTACAATGTAGCAGGCGAATTAATGAGATTAATTATTACACGAGCGAAATATGCGTGGGAGCGCCGGCCACGTTGTAATTAGTCTTAGGCACCGGCAGGAAAACCGGAGCCGGAATGGCTCGTTCGCAGGAATTACTCAACACCACGCAGGAACGCGAATAACGCCGCGCTGCGTGGCTCTTTGTAACTCGACCCGGCTAACATCGATTCAGCCAATCGCTCTCAATGGGAATTAGTTTCGAGGTTGCTGCTTCGGCCTTTGCAACTTCGGAGGAAGCCTATCGAGACCGCGAGTTGGAAAACTTTAAACGGGAACTGCTTTCCTTTCGGCGGAAACTTGAACCAACTTACAACCATTGAAGCTCCGTGGCGTACTTTACACTTTCGAACAAGACGAATACTTCAATGAGCTAACGCTGTGACTGTCTTTAAGATGAAGTTATTCTAAAAATGAATAGAATATTCAATAATATACAAACTGGTCTCGAAAATGCAATCGTTCGTTGATTTTAAAAAATGTCGAAAATAAATATTCCAAGTCAAAACAAATGGGTTGAATGAAGTTCATTCTTAGGAAGCCCAAAATTCAGCTGACCCAATAAAACGGAACACCACAGCAAATCACGCAACAGAAAACATTCACAGAGACAACGAAGCGCAGGCATCGTACCTTCCTGATCTTCCGTCGAGCCTAAACGCTTGACGTACAGCGGATTAGTGTCAAAAGAAGCAAAACTTACGTCACACGCGTTAGAAACGTCGCTGGTCTCGTCGTCTGGAGTGGCAAGTGGTGCGCGCGAGTTCAAATCAGGATTTTCTGCGGTCTCGTCCATGAGATCCGAGTCTGCGCCGGTCTCGTGGCACTTGGTCTCGGAGAAGACGGTGTTCTCGATGAATGTGGGCTCGGACACGGACAGTTCGCTGGAGGATTCCGCGATCGCGTTCTGCTCGTCCACGTTATCGTTAACTTCCTCCTTGACTTCCTCTTCTTTCTGTGCCACCTCCTCATCCTCGTCCATTAAGCCTTGCGAGATCTTTTCCAAAGATAGACCCTCGGAGCCCTGAATCTCCCGAAGTCTCTCAGCATCGTTCTCCTCGCTCAACACGCGACGTTCAGTGTCGATGTACTCCTGAGTGCTGGCCGCATCAGTGGACGCGTCCGAATGACTCAAAGTCACATCATCGAAGCTCCTGGACTCCATAGTGTTCATTACCAGCACCTCCTCTTCGATCTCCTCCAGCGGCTTCTCGGGGATCGAACAAGCTTCCGGATCCTCGGGAATCTTCTCGTCGACCGAGCTAGAATCATCATCCTCCTTCCCAGCCTCCGCCATAATAGGTTCAAAAAAATTGTCGGGATTGCTGTTCTGCATTAAAGAGGACTTCAGTTCCTGCGCGATAAATAGTTCAGAACTCTGCTGGCACAGAGTCTGGTCGAAGTTGTCCGAGAACTGGCCAGCCTCCTGGAACGTTACCTGCTCGGCCCAGGCCTCGGACATGTCCCCGATCCGCTGATCATCGGCTGGAACGGTGTCCGTCTCCACGAGATCCGACGTCGCGTTGTTCAGGACTTTGTTCGGATCCTCTTCCTCCTCCTGATACTTGTCCACGAACGTGACAGGTGTCGCAGAGGTTAGTTGGTCCGAGATGATGTCTTGGACCGATTCCTCGGCTACGTTGGACATCTCCGAGGACCTGTCTTCGGTGTCGGGACCTCGTGGGACGGTGTCTTCGATTGGACACGAGGATTCGTCGTCCTGGGTCTGCGAGCATAACCTGCCATCGTCGACAGGGCCGCGTGCCGGCTGCTCGACCTCGTCGGCGTCTGTTTCCTCGATGACTATCGCGCTGCCAACTTCCGGTTCCTCGGAGAACACCTGTTCTTCATCGTAGAAACTTTTCAGGATCGGCTCCGGTTTCACCTTAGTTTCGTATGAAGCGTCTGGCGACACGTGGCCGTTCTGATAACTGTAAGACTCCTCGTCTACGATGTCCTGCCGCCTGTCCAGCACGATCCTCTTCACGGTTTCTGGCTGGTTGAATGCTGGATCATTCTCTTCTTGGTCCTCCGTTTCAATTTCATTGGCTTGTCCCGAGTTGGAACTGTTTCGCAGCGCTAACTCACTCTGGATCAGCGAACAATGCTCAGTTTCAGCGACGATGAACTCCGTACTCACGTCTACAATGTCCTGTCGCCTGTCTAGCACGATCCTCTTCACTGTCTCCGGCTGGTTGGAGGGCGGCTGTTCATCTTCTTGGTCCTCCGTTTCATTGACACTGTCTTGTTCCGCGTTCGAACTGATTCGCAGCGCTAACTCGCTCTCGATCAGCTCCTGCAGGCTCTTGTCGTCCGTGTCTAGCTCGTTACGCGTGTTGTTAGTCAGGATTAGGTCGTCCTCGTCGTCGTTGGTCTCGCACAACGATATTAATTGATTGTTACTGGCGGTTAGGTTATCCAAATCGAGCAAACCGTTGTTAGACTGCACACCGCACACCTCGTTCTTCTTGTTACTTACGACGCTGATCGACTTCTTCGTCGCCACCTCCGCCATTATGGCGCGCCTCGATCCTCCGACAGTCGCACCGTGGACACCTGCAATCAAACCACAATTCGTTAGCTCTCCAGATCTCTCGTGACTTCGTCTGGTAACGTTGCTAAGTAAGCTACTTCTTTGAGAGCCTCGAAAAGAAAGTTTAGAGAGTCTCAGAGTCTTTGAAGAGTCTGCTGTGAGCAGTGTTTGCTAATCATACATATTTTCGAGCATTTCGAGCACCGCAAGCGCGTAAGGCGTAACCTAGAGCGCGCAATGAATCCCGAAAGAAATGGCGGCGAGGTTTATGGTTATGCGAAGGCGAGGCTCGCCGCGAGTGGCCCCATAAACATTACAGGGAGCAAGCGTTCGTTATTCGACAACGAAGTCGGCCCGACCTCGGCCCAGGAATTCGAGAGGAACCGACCCCTTGCCGTCGCGATCCCTTGATTTACGCGACGCGAATAATAGATCGATGTTTCACCCGGCAATTTGCACGGCCATTCACGGGGACCACTTCTGACCAGGTCGCCGGGACGATCAGTTTTAGTATTCGCCTGCGAAATAAGGTCATCGGGTATTTTTGGGCGAACAATTTTCTCTGACTTAATTAAGGGATGCAGGGGAGGGACACGGATCTTGATTCGTGGACCAAATTTAGATTCTCGGAGATTGGTTAGGCTGCAAATTCTCGCAGTATCGCGTTCACAAATCCAGATGACATATTGTTACGCAAACGAAGAAGTTTCAGCAAGTCGGGAATCTACAGGACCTCTTCCTGTTTTTTCTCCCCCTATTCTGAGGATCGGACGTAAAATCGCGTTGCAGGATGTTTACTGAATTTTGCCGAAGGATTCCTGCGGTGTCCTCGCTTGCACCGAATCGGGATCATCTCGTCGGGGGTGTCGGACGGAGTCCGGTTATTAATAATTCCGTGTATTTGGACGGCGCTCCGTCAGAGCATCCGCAGTCCGGCGATTACGAAAGTATGCAGCCGGAGATCCTTTCCTGAAACGGCGACGGTGAATCTATTCTCGGGTCGCTCCGCATTCGGTCGGACAAGGAAATCTATTCTTCTCGTGGGGGTCGGCTTGTAATTCGCGGCAGCAGTTTCGCGAGCAACGACAGGAATACGAGGCTCTTTTCTTCTGCGGCTGATTCGAGTCGACAGCTAGCTCTCTCACTCTGTCTCTCGGCTTCTCCTGCCTGCAAGCGCGAAATTAACGGAAGATACGGCCGCATGGAAGACAGGAAGCAGTGCAGGCCAGCGTCGTTGGCTGCCAAGCCAAATCTTCCTATTATTAGCCATTCCGTGCGTCCGCGTATTTATGCCGTACCGACCGAACGTATTTCGAAAATGAAACCTGAAACTGCTCAAGGATACCCGGACGCTTCCTGGAGTCTGCAGAGAACGCTCTTCCGCTTGTCGCGCGAAGAAGATCAACAAGAAAGTCGGGCAAACCTTCTTTTGATACCTAACCGGCATTAGAATCGTCTCCATGCATGACGAGCAATGGGACATTCTTCCGACGACGACTGCGAAGGTAATTTTAGCAAATATACAGAGTTTAGAAATGGAACATTGTGCATTATGCACATCGTTGAGTATTATTGTCATTTGCTGTTTTGTGAAAACGTAAAAATTTGTGGACCAAAATTTGGACTTTCGATTCTTCGATACACCAAACAGGTCAACGTGGAGATTCATTTATTTTGTTGCAACAGTTTCGTTTCCGATTCTGGGAGCCAGGGCACTCAAATTGTTAACGAATCCCATTCCGCCGCGGTAGTGGGCTCTGACAACTGCTTAATGGCTACGGTTATGATTCCGTTACTCAGTGTCGCGCGAGCGTGTTTCCAGGGGATCGGGTCTCGGCAAAACCACGCGGAACCATACGTCGGTTTAAAGTGGTCGTTAACGAATACCTAACTGTCTCGTCAACGGCGTCGATCTATCGCAACGTTGGTAATCGGGGCTCTCTCGAACACAACTTGTATCGCTGGTTTATAACTACCGCGGCGCAAAGAAGAGGCCGCTTCCGGTACCAGAAGGAGTCTTCTTCTACGGTATCATCGTGGATTTACCGTCGAACAGCTGGAAAACGAAATCGTGTTTTCCAGCGGTTGGTAACGACTCGACGGATTCCGGAGTACGGTTGGCCACGGTTTATAAACAGAGAAGGGGTTTTCAGGCGAGTCTTGTAAACGAACTTCGCTTCTTCGAGGTGCAGTAAAATTAGAAAGTGCACAACCACGGAGATAAGGCGCAAGCGCTGCAGCAGGAACGCATGCGCTGTGCTGAGCGATCGTAGCGCTGCGTGATATTTAAAATCGCGCATGGGTTTGAGTCGTTCTGTCGTCGTGCCGGCTCTTAAAGTCTTTCGCGCGCTGCCTCCTGTTTAATTTAATCTTCCTTCTCCTCCTCCTCCTTCTCTTCTTCTTCTTCTTCTGGTTTTTCTGCTTCTCTTCTGTCTTCCTTTCTTCGATTCGTTGCCTCCTCCGTAACGTCCATCTTACTCCCTACCAGCCGCATCCCTTCCCCCCTTTGCAGCTCCTTCTTTCTCGCGGCTCCCTCTCTTCAGCCCCGCGTTTCTCCGAGGTCGTTCTTCGGGTTCACGACCGGGACTATAGGAGAGACCAAGATCCCTTCTCTCTTTCTCCCGGATCGCGGCTACTCTCTCGTTTCAACCTCTCTCTATTTTTAGAATGACACACTACCGCGATTCAACGACGCGCGCGCGCTTCACAGAGAGAGAGAGAGAGAGAGAGAGAGAGAGAGAGAGAGAGAGAGAGAGAGCACATTTCTCTCTCTCTCTCTCTTTCTCCTCCCTCTTTGTTGCTCCTGCCGGAAAATCCTCTGCCCAAAAGTGGCCGCGGACGAACGCGACTGCGAGACTTTTCCCCTCCAACCATTCATCCGATTCTCGATTCGATCGAATCAACTTTCCAGAACCTGAAATTACAACCTTCGACCGGTTGTGTCACATCCTAGATCTAGAACATCTTGTAGATCAACGAGAGTCTTTGGTTTGGCCGAAGATTAGAGAAAGTTTCAGGTAATTGCTCCAAAATGTCTGGATGCAGCAGACAGATTTACATAAAGATCTGCAATCTATTAATGATATAAATATCGACCCTTAAGTAGTCGAATGGTTCTCCATATTTTGGTGGAGCGCTCGCAAAGCTGAGATTGATGTAGGAGGTGTTCCCATGACTTGATCGGGATTGCGTAGCGGGAGGCTGCGCAGATTAGAGGAGAAGATACGAAACGAAAGCGCAAGGTTCAGCGGTAAATTGCAGTATCATGTACTATTTGCACAATCATTTCTCGCGCCGCAGGCAGCCCGCGGGTGAATGTACGGCGCGAGGGTGTCTACGCTTTTGTCTCGTTTCCCCAGCCACTTGTAGTGTGTTGCAACCACATTATAATTGCAACTGCCGACGAGAGCGCACCAATTCGCGTGACGCGCCCGCCATACCGATTCGGTTCGCGTAGCGGAAACCCCGAATAAATCCGCGCTGTTCTGTTTGCGCAATAAAATGGCTCGCGTGCGCGACCATACCTCGCCTCGCTGGCTCATAATTACCCACGAAACTTTCAACCGATCCACGTCTAAACGATTTGCATTCTTACCGATGCTGCGCCGCTCGAAGCAATTTTAAAATCTCTTTCTCTGGAACTTGCACAAAAGGCATGCAATTTCGACCCTCCATAATACGTAAAATATTGCACTCTCAAGTAAAATATAAAATCGTATACCCTTGAATCAAATTTAAACTCTCATGCTCTGGAATAAAGCCTAAAACATTACATTCTCGAATAAATTCGCTCATCCACCTGCATTCAAATCGCGTAGGGTCAGTGGAGACCCGACATCGCCAAGGCAAGGATCAACGATCACCAGAGGATCTCACTCAGAGGAGACGTTAACGATTTTCTGCGAAATTGATGGAAGGAGTGAAGTCAAACGAGGACCGTTTTCGACGGAAACGGTAAGGAGCGTCAATTAACGAGCGCGTTAATTGACGAATTTATGTAACCGATGCGGCGAGTGAAAGGGATCGATTACCGGTGTCGTCGAGTCGCCGTGCGTCCCCCCATGGATTTATAACCACACCGGGGACCACACCTGAGTCCGACGAAGACGTAATCGATAATGGAAACTTCGCTTCCGTGTTTTAATTCGCGTCTACGCCCGTCCAATCGGCAGAACTTCGATTCCTGTTTCGGGGAATTTGAAGGCAATGGACGACGTTTGGACGCGATACGTGGCGAGACTCGCCTGTAAATCACTTTACAGGGATTACGGGTTGATAGCCTAATCGGAATTCAGGTGAACGTGACGTTCTTGGCGAATTAGGCAATTGTCGAGCCGTCAGTTCAACGATCTCTGCCGATTTTCGGACATGTATAACCTGATTTGCATTTCGCCATTACGTGATATTTCAAATTAAACCTGACCTTTTGAAGTTGCATAAATACAGGGTGAGTCTCGTAACGTGACGATCTCAAATATCTTTGTTGTTTTTAAAGAGACGTCAAATGTCTGCAGGACAAATTTGAATGGTAAAATGGGGCTCATACAATACCCAAAAATTTTTGTTTTTATGTAATTTTTTTTAGAGATGTGAGGGTCACCTTCATTTTTTTTAATGGAATGTGGTATTTTTAAAACATAAATCGATGCAGCTGGACATTCGTTATAAAAAAGTACTAACCTATGATGTCGAAAAGTTAGTAGTTCAGGAGATATTTCAATTTAAATAATTCTAAAATACTATTACTGTCGTACTAACATGAGACGTTGCACAAGTAAGTAAACACTAACGTCTTAGTACGACAGTAATGGTATTTTAGAGTTATTTAAATTGAAATATCTCTTCAACTACTAACTTTTCGACATACATAGGTTAGTACTTTTTTATAACGAATGTCCAGTTACATCGATTGATGTATTAAAAAATACCACATTCCATTTAAAAAAAATGAAGGTGACCTTCACATCTCTAAAAAAAATTACATAAAAATGAAATCTTGTTTGGTATCGTATGAGCCCCATTTTACCATTCAACTTTGTCCTTTAGACGTTTGACGTATCTTTAAAAACAACGAAGATATTTGAGATCGTCACGTTACGAGACTCACCCTGTATATGTAACTCTTCAGTACAAGTATAATAATGATTACTACACAGTGAATTCATAAAATGAAATTAAATACAAATGAGACATATTATTATCAGTAAGATCATTTTTCTCGCTACACCGGGAAGGGACAGATCTTAAATTTGTCAACGTTGGGAGATGAAAATTGAAATTCAGTCTCCCCTGTCGCGTAATCTCGTTATGGAACGGTTTCCAGGTGCAATCCCGTCTCTTCCACTCGGCGAAGTGGCTGGCCAACAAAAAGTGTAACGAGTTTCGATTACCGGGAACCCAGTGCCGCGTAAGTATGCTTGGATCGTCCTTACACCGAACGATCCAATGGAAAGTCCGGATCCGAGACCACTGGGCTCCAGCACATGTTAATAAAATATTTACCAGAGAAAATGGCTTTGGAAATAATTCCTATTTGATTGGCAAGAAAGACCATTACGCGGATCATTCTGAGGCTCGTAAACAATCAATAATGTGCCACTGCGGAAACCATTTCTCAACGAATCCCTGATAAGTCGTCTAATGAACGTACCAGCTACCTCGTAACGACTTCTAACCTGTCATCTTGTTATCTTCAACATTTCTTTGTTGTTCGTTGCATTGTGTTAATCATGTTTAATTATTGGTTGAATCGAATCTTAATAAATATCTCCTGTAATGTCTGCAGTGTAGTGTGAAGAACATTGTGAGCAGGCTGATAAAAATTCTCATTGTTTTGTTCATTATTAGATCGCGGATCATTATCTGGACTGTCGCATTTGGTGCTTGTTGTATAAAAATCGGAATAAGAGAAACCGGTTTCGTGCAGCCGGTACTGAAATATCTCTTATGGCTGCAGTGAAATAAAAATACGATTTATCTCTGTTAATCTATGTATAGTGTATCGCACATATGTTTCCACAGTTTTCGAACAAAAGTTGATGTTAAAAATTGTCACACGACCCTGACGATAAATGTGCGAATTCCCTGTGAATAAATTTATGAGTCACCGCACACAATCTCGTTGTATTAGATCGGAAAGAAAGTTCTTACGGTTTTTGTTATTTTCTTTTATTTTATAATAAAAACTGCTAGAACTTTCTTTCCGACCTAATATTAGGTTGGCAACTAAATTCGCGACCTTTTCTTTCGTAATTCTTTTATTGTATCATTATAGCCTCGTTCAGAGACCATTCCTTCTGAACGGTATATCATTGGGAAGCTCTGAATTTGCTTAAAAATATATATAAATGACTTTGTTTGAGAAAATGTGGAGGTAGCGAACTTAGTTGCCAACCTAATATTTTACAAATTTACGGAGAAAGATTTTGATGGCATAGAAAATGGCGGAGGAAAGATCCGAAGGGAAAGCATTTCCGGCAGAATGGTGGAGAAACCGGAAGATGGCGAAAAGCCGCGGGAGTGGCCTGAAAATCAAGATTTATCCGGAAATCGAGGGCAGGCACCGCGACTCACGCGATCAAGGAATCTTCCGCGTGCGTGCATAATCCCGCACTGCACCGCGCGCCCGTTGCACCCGTTGCACCGCGTTTTCACTGCAACCCGAGTGCACGAGAGGCGCGGCCCCGGTTCTCTCGTCGCGCGGTGTCCCCTTACAGATTTCTATGCAACTATAATTAGGTAACCGACACCGGTCTCCTAAGGAATCCCTGTTAGCCGTGGAGCTATGCCGGCGCGGAAAGTGGCGCGAATATTTTCGTCGCGAGGAAAGCCGAAATTAAACGCGCTGCCGCACTTTTACCAGCCGGCCACCACCGGGCCACGCCGCGCCGCCGCGCGCGCGCGTGTATACTTAACCGGCTTCCTCTTTGCTCTTTCTGCAAGCGAGCAGCCTTCTTCTTCTCTTCTTCTTCGTCTTTTTGTTCCTACTACTCTTCTTCCTATCCTTTTTACCCCGGCGGACGCTGAGGACGCTCTTTCTCCGCTATTTCGCCAGCGACGGCCTCGAACTACGTTAAAAGCCATTGTTTCCCGGTTCGAGTCAGTATTCATCAGGACTCTGAATTTTATCTTAATTAACCCTCTGAGGTGGACCTTCTTTGCAATTACACGCTCCACGACACTTGGGACCATTCATGAATAGATTTTGCAATTTCCAGAAACTGCTTCTGAAGGAACTTTTTCTACACTTATTACTAGAGTGCAGGTTTTTATGGAAAATTTTAATTGTCCAGATCAATACCAAGGTACAGGAATTCCGTAGTATTCTGTAGTCTAGACAGGTGTGGCTGGAATAGGCGTGGCCAGGATAGGTGTGGCATAAGTAGGCGTGGTCCCGTTGCCTCACAGAACAGTCAATGTTTGTCGATGACTGTTGATGATGATTATTTGTTTGATGTGAGTCAAGTACGTCACATAAAAAGAGATCTCTTTGTAGTGGGGGCTAAATGGGCGTATTCAGGATGGGTGTGGCCAGCATAGGCGTGGCTTATCTGCCTCACAGAACAGTCTACGTGCGTGCCTTAACCTAGAGCCCGTGAATGTATCAATCTAACTCTGCTGTTGACCACTGCACAGGCTGTTTCTCTTCCGACTGTACACTATTCGTAAACAGTGAATGAATCTACGTCATCATCGAGTTTCTTGAACAAAGATTGTACTCTCTCACCGCAGACTTAAATTAAATCCTGCCAACGCATCTGCTCAATCGAAATGTTCTGCCAACGAGCAGAACAAAGGACCACCTCCTCGTTAAACCGCAAGACAAACAGCATCCAGTCTTAAAACCCGCGATAACTCGTTAAGAATCTCTTTCCTCGACTATGTCCAGTTCCGTCTCCTTCACCCCAGGACGAAGTCCTTGACCTCCGGAGCCAGATCACCGGATATCGAGTTAACCAGCGTCCTTTATGACCAGTCTCTCTTTTTCAACTTTCTCGCGAGAGCGGCTGGCTTTCACGAAAAAACTTGTTTGAATACACTCGTACGTCGAAGAATCGCGTACCCATCGCTGCCAGCGCAGCGACTGGTTGCCTTCGGGAGAAAGACGGAGGACGAGGGAGAGCGAGGATCTTGCATCTTCCCTTTCGTTTTCTCCTCGTGGCAAGTTCCTGTTACAATGGACACCGGGACGATCCGTGGAACGATTCGAGTACCGAACGTGACGCGTTCCCGGGACCGATTTCTGGCCGGTTTTCGAGGGAAAATAAGCTCGATGCTCGCTCGTGCGATGACAAATGGCGACGGACGAGTACCCCGTCTCTTCTCTCGCCAGTTCTGTTTGCGGAGAGACCGAGACGGTTCTGCTTGCACAAGCGAGCACACCGGAGAGAACCGGGGCCACGGATTTATATAAAACCGGTGGAAAGGCAACCCGCGCGTCCGAAGTCGGATCACGGAGTAACAAAAATCGCTTGGCCCTGGTTCAACTATTCCAGGAACGAAGAAACGTTTAGGGGCTTCGGTAAAAATGGAGTAAGAATGCGACGCGGGGTGGCTCCGACGCAGAATATACACGCGACATGAGGAATCCGCGGAGATGACAGGTGTAAATGATGTACTATCCTAGAGCCTCTTATGCACGGGAAGCTTTTGTATTCGCGGATCAGCACCGTTTGTGATTTAGTGTGTCTGTGGATGAAGAGGATTTGTGGATCTTGCTAGCAACCACACGATCTTTCTCAAACCGGCAATTAAAAAATAATTTACCGTCGACGATCCGGTTTCGTAAATTCTCAGAGGACATTAAAAACCAGGTGTTCCGGTCGTCAGTAGTTGACGAAGTGTTTAAAGTCTGGGCCCCCAAAAATTCGGGACGATCAATCTTCAGGTTGAAGCTAACAATCTTCGAGGAGAACAACTCGGGCAATCAATTTTCTGCCTAATCTCCGTGGACTGGTTGAAATCCGGAGCATCTTCGTGGACAAAACGCAGCTGAATAGCCGGTCGAAAGTCTCGGACAGTCTCGGACGAGGAACGAGGAATGAGGGTCGCCGGGAGCTTTAATGAAGACGGAACGTTGTTTCGCAGAAGCGTGACAAATTTACCCGGCGGCCACGCTGTTCGTTATCGTGATTAATAATCGCACAAACAGCGACGCCGCGAAACCGGTGCCGGTGATCGCAGTGCCAGCGGCTACCAAGAAACACGCGCTGCCAGACGGACGTCGTTCGACAATTGGCCTGGCAGACAAGCAACGTCAGAGAGAGCATTCCCTGATTCCGGCGTTCCCGCTGTCAGTGCACTTAACGCGAACGAGATGGAAAAGATTCCCGGACGCTCTCTCGAACCGAGGCATCTGTCGATTCCCTTCTTTGTTCCGCCGAGCCGACGAGAGCGAAAGGACTCGCGATTTTTGCTACTCGTTGCCTGCTGCCGAGACCCTCGTGCCGTTTCCGGGACGCTGCCTCAGAAATTTTTATTTCATTCGCACATTTTCTTTCAATATTTTTGATCGTCAATAGCTGCGAAATATTTGCACCAATTTATTTTTGCTTCTTTTTCTACAGTGGGTAACGAAAGTATTCGAACGCCCTTTAAAACAGAATAACTATTTTATGATTGTACCAAACGACCTGATTTTTTATAATCAATTAGAAGTATTGGTTTATGAAATGATGTGCAAAAAAGATTTCCCAAAAATTATAATTTACAAGGTTACATGCAAAAATAAAACAGGCATTTTTTAAAACTTTTTTATTAGGGCCCTTAATGAAAATTTAAAATATACGTTTTGTAGATCTATGTTAGTTATGCACATGCTGAAAATTTCATCGAAATCGGTTGGCGCAGAAAAAAACGACACGCATCGAAAGATGTACGATTCTGTGGATTTTAAGCAGAAACTGATCGAAAGTCGTGAGAAATTACGATTTTCACCATTTTTAATCGCTTCTAGCTCGTGTATAACTAACATAGATCTACAAAACGTATATTTTAAATTTTCTTTAAGGGCCCTAATAAAAAAGTTTTAAAGGATGTCTTCTTTATTTTTGCATGTAACCTTGTAAATTATAATTTTTGGAAAATTTTTTTTGCATATCATTTCATAAACCAATACTTATAATTGATTATAAAAATCAGGTTGTTTGATACAATCATAAAAAAGTTATTCTGTCTTAAAGGGCGTTCGATTACTTTCGTTACCCACTGTAGGTTCAAGGAATTTCTTTTGCTATTTCTGGGTCAATGATGTATTATGTTTACTCTGAGCAAATTCACGTTTATTTTTATGAAAGTGTGCTATTCCCTCGATGACACAGAATTTGCAAATATCTCGTGTTATTTCTATAATAAATTACCACCTACAGTATTCGTTTGAACTATCCAGGAATTTTCAGTGTATTTCTAGACCGCACGGAAAATTTCATTTCTTCATTATCCAACTAAGAAGAGAAAATGGATTATTGTGGAGTATTAAATAATTATAAAATTTCTACAGCGTGGAGAGCATTTCAGTAGCAATTTTTACCTCGGGCAAAGTTAATTACTCGTCCAGAAAATATTACAATGCACCAAGGAGCCTTATCTTCAGCTTGACCAGCTAGGCATAAAAACTGGATTCTTCTGAAGTGTTAAAAATTATGAAATTTCTGCCACGTGGAGAGCCTTATAATGCTATTTCTGTATCGGAGGAAAAATTAATTTCTCCCGCGAGAAAAAATAACACAGCAAGAAGCTTTATCTTTGGTGTAATCGGCTAGGAATAGAAAATTACTGGAAAGTATTAAAAAAATCTGAGAAGCTTCCCGGTATTTCCAGGTTATGTCCAACCTCGGAAAAATCAATTTCTCCAGCAGTAAGTGTGGCTTTCTTTTTATACTTTCCGAAATACCGAAGGTGAATCGAGACGAGTTCGCCTTAAGTTTCCCGACGAGATGTCACGGTCGGAATCTGAAATAATGTCGTGTATAGTATGTAGCCGTGGTAGGATTCGTAGCCTGGCGGCGTGAGAATTTGGCACGGCGTTCGATATCGTGGGCGGAGGATCGCGAATCGCGGCGCAGAAAATTCAGAAAGTTCCAGATGCTCGTTTCCCTGGTAAACAGGGTACAGTATTTCGATCGACCCAGCCCAGTCTGCTGTGTCATCGGTGACTCCCGCGTTTGATACGTAAATTCGTCCGCTCGGCGGCCTCTCCTATTACTTTATTTGCATTTAATGGATTTTTAGCCGACTTAATGACAAACGAGCTCCGACGAACAGTTTTTCCCGTTCGTCCTACCGCTACTATAGCGACTGCTTCGATACGTATCAAATAGATTTCGAACGGTGCCTCGGTCGTTTCATTAAAAGTGCATCTATTCCGGCGAGCCGTCGCTACACAACGGTTCACGGGAAACCGTTCCTCGCCTGCGATCGGATCGACGATCCTCCCACTTTCGTCCTCTTGCGATCCATAGATCTACTTCTAAAATAATAGCACCGAGAACTTAGGAATAAATATTTATTCTTTCCGAAATATCGTATTATCAAATTTCAACAACTTGCTAATAAGTTTCCGAGTCACTCCAGGGGTCGAAGATCCCTCCCCACGTAGAAAATCATATCCTCATGAGCTGGGGTATTAAGATCCGCAGAAACGGCCGTTTAAAATTAGATAAAATTCCATCGGACGGCTCAAGAACCCGGAAGAAGCTCGATTAAGAGGTCAATCTTCTCGATTCCGGTTTCCGCCCCCGCTCGAGTCAGAAACCCCGTCGACCGGCGAACCGGCTAGCATTCCGGAGGAGGTGGGTGCGATTGGAAACCGGACACGTTGTTTGTATGCGTGTTTCACAAAAATGGAAAAATAGGTTTCTCAGAGACGGCGGATCAAAAGTAGAGGAGAGAGAACTTTTTGGAAACAGAGGAGGATTGACGAGAGGGAGCGAGTTCTCGGTTTTCCTCGAGCTGAGACGATCTGAAACGAGCCTAGCCGAGCCGAGCGGAGCGGGTGAACGACCTGCGGGGAATTGGTATTCGCGGCATTCCGCCGAGAACGATGAGGATGACCGACTGCGCTCTGCGCTCTCTCCCCCAATTATCCTCGCGCATCCCCGCCGCGGTGCAATGTGCAATGAATGGGAGAGTCTCGCTCGGTTTCGTTTCTTCCTTGCAACCGGTGCAGCGCCGGTCCCAAGGTCACCGGAAGCCGCGGGGAAAATTAACCTGCTTCCAAGGGCCGACGCGCGACGCTACGCTGCTCTGCTTGGCTCAACTCGGGAACACGCGATTCCCGGATTCCTGCTCCCGCTTTTTGCACTATTTCCCCTTCGGCCTTGGACAAGCGCACACGCTTATCTACACGGTCACCATTTGCGAATCCTGTTCTCTCCAACGGGAACTATTCCTCTGGCTTCAAACAAATTCGCAAGTGTTTAAACTGCGAATCAGTCGTTGCGAAGCTTGTGCACTTTGTCTGACGTCTTTCGTACCACTAGATTCATGTCGACACTGCGACAGTGCATTTATACTGTGCGTAGCGATTTTTGGAGAAATTTTGGAGGTCGAGGCGCAAGGAGTAGAAAAGAGTATGCACATACATGCATCAGGAGATCCGCATCGGGATCAACGGGCGACCACGTGTTCTCTCTGTTCTGCAGCTGCGGTTCACATGGTCGGCGAGAAAGTCAGTGTTGCGTTGCATTTGCGCGTAACGCCCGATTATACTCTGCTCCGGCAACCTACGCGATACCCTCGTGAGAGACTCGTTGTTGTTCCGCGAATCGAAACCGCTTCCACACCGCACACGGTTCAAATGCGTTTACCCGCCGATTCGTTCGCGCAGGCACACTTTGGAGATCGAGTTTCTGTTTTTCCACTCTCCCACGGTCTTCGAAATGAAGCCAAGTTCGCGAGCCACTGTCGAAACTCGATTGAATTTCGCAACACGCCTAGTAAATCTTTCTGCCTGCCGTTATTAACTCTAGAGTCTTCCTGAGAACTCCCTCGTTTCCACAAGCATTTAATATATTTATTTGAAAACAAAATAGACAGTTGTTTAATATGTACAATAAAAATAGCTGGAATACCACCCGACAATGTTTAATGTACAGTGGGTGTACAAAGTATTCGTACACTTTTTAAAAACTAATAACATTTTTATAATTGTACCAAACAACCTGATTTTTTATAATCAATTAGAAGCACTGGTTTACGAAATGATATACAAACAAGATTTTCCAAAAATTATAATTTACAAGGTTAAATGCAAAAATAAAAAAGGCATTTTCTAAAACTTTCTTATTTGGGTCCTTAATGAAAATTTAAAATGTATGTTTTGTAGACTTATGTTAGTCATACACATGTTGAAAATTTCATTGAAATCGATTAACATACACACGAGCTACAAGCGGTTAAAAATGGTGAAAATCGTAGTTTTCCACGGCTTTTGATCAGTTTCTGCTTAAAATCCACAGAATCGTACATCTTTCGACGCCTGTTGTTTTTTCCTGCGTGAATCGATTTCGATGAAATTTCCAACATGTGTATGAAGAACATGGATCTAGAAATATATGTTTCAAATTTTCATTAAGGGCCCAAATAAAAGTTTTAAAAAATGCCTTTTTTATTTTTACCTGCAATCTTGTAAATTGTAATTTTTGGAAAATCTTTTTTACATATCAGTTTGTAAACTAATGCTTCTAATTGATTATAAAAAATCAGGTCGTTTGGTACAATTATAAAAATGTTATTAGTTTTTAAAAGGTGTACGAATACTTTGTACATCCACTGTAACTATTTTTAAGATGCGCCCGAGGGTTTAATAAATTTCGTTGATTCTGAGACTCGGAATGCGGATTCTACTCATTAACGTCAAAAATTAATGAAGTCCGGGAGAGTAGAAACTTCGGAATTGTTGAAGAATATAGCTACTTTGTCAGCGGCATATTAAAATTCTTTAGAGAGAGAATAAATCCCCGTTTACCGCGGCCGCTGCAGGAAATTTCGATGTTGCACAAACATCCGCCGGCGACTAACGATGCGTAATTGCGAATACTGTTAGCCAAAAATGAGAGCCCGAGGCTCACGGTTTGCGAAAGAGGAAGGTACACGGCTTTCTAAAAACCGAAGAATATAATGCTAAATTAAAAAGCCCCGTGGTAAGGATGCTCGATCGCGTGAACGTCCACCGAAGCAAGACTTGATCGCCAGGTAAAATTAATGAACCGCGGTATTCGTAGTAACCTGGCGTTTTGAAACCGGCCGCGGAACGCTCGCCGTGTCCATAATGCAAAAAAATACTCTTTCCCGCTCATAAAACACACGATAATTAGCTCCGAGCAGATAATCGAGCGGTAACGAACGACTCGACTATTTTTGCGAAACTCTGAACAGTTGCGAGCTGTTTATCAGAGATGGAGCTTCTAATTCTTGTAATTGGAGGTTTAAATGTTCCTTCAAAATGGCGAAGGATACCGGCACGGAATCTTTGTAAAATGGCCGGGAAATGGTGAGGGTGTATGCGAAATAGTCGCGAAAAAAGCTCGGAAGCTTTGTATGGAAAGTGAATCGGCCATGAGAATTTTCCCAAGGGTACCCGCGGGCTCGAAAGGGTTCTCAAGGTCTCGGAAGTTGGCCTCAAAGGAGGAAAGATGTCTCATTGGCCAGTCCCGCATAAATGAGCTCTCCTGTTTTCGATTTCAAATCGAGCAAATGGACCCAGCAACGCAGACGGCCTAATACAACAGTTCGATTGAAGATCGGCGATATCGGCGTCGCGAAAAACTGCACGCTCTCGAGGGCTTTCTTGTCCCACTCATTCGAGTCCTGACAAGCTGGATGATCGTACACGACGTGGATCTCTCGATCACCCTCCGACGATCCACCGGGAAACACGAGACGAGGGAGGGAACAAGTGGAATACTCGACGACAAGTTGAAGGGCCGGCGTGCTTCGGCTTCGATTAAATTAACTTGCGCCAATGGTGGACACCGTGGGTCCAGGAATTCGATTGTAGATGAAGAACGGTTCAAACTGTTCGTAGAAAATTATTCCGAGAACCTAGTGTCGGAACACTTGGGAATTTAAAAAGAGCAACGTTAATTACGAAAATAATAAATTCTCAATAGGAGCATCTAATAATAATATTGGAGCGAGTGGAAAGCGACGAGAAGAATGCAACTAATATTCTCCGTAGCAGAGCGGCGCAGAAAAAGCTATTCAATATCCTCGCCGGTATTATTTCCGAGGTAGAATGTTGCGCAACCAGCGGAGCCCGGTCTCGTAAATCCATTTTTACGGGGCAGCATAATTCCACGGCGCTTCGGCTAAACAGGTTGAATACCAGGCCAATGTTTATGCCGCTGGTAAATCAACGAGCACGCTAATCTTCGAGCAGCGTCGTTAAACTTTTTGCCGAATTTCTTTCGAAGAGATGAGGACACTCGAATCTCAACGGGGTATCACTCTATCCAACACTAAGCGCTCGGCGTTCTGTGTTATCGAAGTTGCTAGAAGCTCGGAAACGTTGCTAGTTCTCAGAAACCCGTTTAATCGCATCTTCCAGCTTGCCGAGCGTGTATAATATCGCCGCGTTTCTGGCATTTTACTTCCGTGTTGCGAGCATGCTTCTGTCGGGCCCCATGGCGTCCCGATGGCGTCCCGATGGCGGCTACGGCAACTGCCATTGTGCGACCGAGAGAACCAGCTCCGAACCAGACGCATAAATGTGCACCGTGCATACGCCAATGTTGCAGATTTTTTCTAATTACCCACCAGAGTAGCTTTCTTCTTCGATAGCTCCATTCGATTCGATCGAGTTAACTCGAAACATAAATCCCTGGTATCATGGGAGGAACATTATAGGGGTACTCGAGACAAGGGGATCCCATGCAGCTGTGCATAATGTAATGGCATAGTATCTCTCGCTGCTCCTCTTGTTTAGATCTCTGCTTGATAGCTGTCTTCCATTCCAGCGTTCCTTCCATTTATGGAATGTTTGTGGAACAAGTGTGTGATTTTTAATTAATTGGTGCAACGAGATGAAAATGATCACCCTCGGGGTGGTGCACTGGAGTGCAAAGGATTAAAAGAACGGAAGAGTTGGCGAAGTGTTCGATTGCGGCGAGTTACAACGTGTGCCTAGCATACAAGTAAACTTGCGTCTTACAAGCACAACGTGCACGGTCTACTTGTCAGGCGCATACCTCGCGGATTCCTCGAAATACATCTGTTCGCGTACACGTTCGCCAGTTAAGAAGAATACAATTTGATATCGGGGGAATCGCTGGTGGTTACCGGGGCCTCCATGGAAGCGCGTGGGAGTAGAACGATACCGGAAACGCTCGGCTCGTTCCTGTTATCGTGCCCGATGAATCTGCGAATTCCAGAGAGTCTCTACAAGCACAATGGCATTCGAGTAACAGGTCTCCGTGGTTTCGTCTCGCCTACGTCGCCTTCAGCCGGGAGTCATCCTCCTTTGACGTAACACCGAGAGACTCTCTTCTTCTTCGTGGCTTTCTGTCGTCGGGCCCGTCGCGTCGCGGCGTCACCGCACCAAGAGGAAAAGAAAACGCGCAAAGATTGAGTAACGACCGGCGTAACGCCGTAACGCTCGTTTGACCAGGAGAAAACGGTGTCGGGAAAAAGAGGGTTCAAAGAAACGGCGCTGAATCGATTTGTTCTTATTTAAATATTAGCTGCGAAGCTCGAATTGTAGCGACAGTACCAGAAATGAGTGTTGCAATATTTTAGAGAAAAAATTAATCGGGTCATTTTTTGCCAGACCAATTAGATAGACTGTTTTTTTAAATACACTAATTGTTGAAATAATTTTAGATACGGTTTCTGCACGAGAAGAACGGTGACTGTAGAAATAGTTACAGAAATAATTTTCAATCTCGTGGGGACTCATCGTATCAACGCGATTATTGCTTTAATATTGTCGTATATTTTTGCGTGGACGTGTGAACGGTGCTCCAAACTAATCGCGCGATTAATTTTAACTCACGATGACGAGCTGATAACTAAATGAATTATAATTGCACAGGCCAGCTGGGAAAGAGGCTCGGTTATCGTGGAAACGAAATCGCCGGAGTCAATAACACCGAAAAGTATCGTTACCGCGAAGCGTTTAATCGGAGTGTGACCAATGATAAAACGATGGAGCCTCTGGCCAGCGATATATTTTCGCAACGGTGCCTCTGAACCGATACAAAACAAGCTGACAACTCTTTTCCATGCGTCATCGCGCTGTCTACCAACGAGGCCAGCCAGTCGGCTAGAGAGATTGAAACGCGTTCCTTTGTGAACCAATTGCGATTGACTGGCAGCGATTATAACAGTAAAACGATGAATCGCGAGGCGGCTCGACTCAGCGATCGTGAAATGAGCATGTATCTCTGTTGCGAATCGGAAACGTTCCGAACGCGAACAATTTGCGACGCGTCGCGGCGATTCTGCTTTTCCACACCTCTTCCGAGTTCTTCCTTTTCTGGGAATGTTACTCAAAAGCAATCTATCTTATCGAGTCGTTTAGTTGCTCGGACACGCATTTGAGTAAACAGAAAATGTGCAACAAAATTTCGAGTATCGTACATCGTTATCTTATCCGAGCATTTAGTCAGTGGAATCGAATCTCTGTGCGAAGACGGTAAACAGGAATGCGAGGAATGAATTCGGAATGCGGCTCAACACCGAGACGATCCTGGTCTGATTTCTATGGTACGGTAATCAACCGTTATTTGTAATCGTAATTGTAATTAACACGTTCCCAGTTCACCTACACATGGACTCGCGGCGATTTTTAATGTTATTAATATCAAGTTTAATTAATCCTTGCCTCCTCTGTTGAGCCTTATTCTCTAATTTTATTTATGAATTTGTTAATATGTGCGTTAGTAGAACAATTTTCTAGTGTATAAATTAAAAGAAACCAAAAAATTGGATCGTCTATTAAGATCAATGTAATCCTGTATGCCTCAGAGGAGAATTGTCCATCTAGAATTTAGAAAATAGAATTTTTTTACGTGAAAGAATATACGTAGAATATCGATCGTTTCTAAGAACGCGAAATCGAAAGCATCGGCGAGCGTGAAAACGCGTTTCGCCGGTCTGCGGAACGAAAGGGGGCTGAATCAATTTTCTATGCGATTAGAATTTCGCGATTGTTCCGGCGGTTTCGCGGAACCGGAGATCGCGAGGTCGCTCGCGAATTATCGCCGCGCTTATTATCGTCGTCGGGCGATAACCCCATGGACGCAATAAACGTCGCCCAACCGGTGTACGCCGACTTTTCACTTCCTACAAAAGCTCCCTATGAAAGCCGATCGTCAGGAAGAACAAAGTTCACAGGACCGTGTAAACTTGGGTTGTTTAACTTAGTCGGCTTCGTCGTGGAACACCGAGGTGGGCGTGTCGCGGAGTTCGAACATGCTCGTAAACGCATCATCCGAGTGATTTCTGTCCCTCGTGGATGCCAAACGTGCTGGAACTAACCCGGGGCTTGGTGATCTACCGCTCTTTTGATCAGTCTTATGGTTGAGCAGGAAAAAGTTGGCTAGAGACACAGCTAGGTGCTGTCTTTCACACCTGATGTTCCCCTAGACTGCTCTCTCGTTGATCTATTATTTTCATATAAAATCAAGAGAACTCTCTTGAACATAGATCCATTCACTTTTAATGTGAAATCCTTGTGAAAGCCTCTCGGAATTCATCGAAAAGGAAAATACTGTTTCATGATTGCGAAAAGTGAATTACAATAGACTTACGATTGAAGAGGTTTCGAACAATTAAACCAATCAAGTACTGTTTCAAACATGCTACAGGGTTATAGTCGACTAATGCTCGTGCTAAGAAAATCTTATACTGAATATCAAGCCTATACGTTTCTATAAGTACGATTTACATATTGGAGCCGAGAAAAATCCTTCAATTACGAAGATTCAGCTCTGGACTGATTTAGGAGCTAGCTCGTAACTCTAGAAATAAGCTCACGGTCATAAATCTTAACTTTTTAGTTTCCGTTCCGCTGCAGAAATTGCTTCGATTTTGCGAAATTTTCACTTGAGGAACAAAGTGGCCATTCTCCGAGGTTTCTTAGAGAAAAGCAACGATTTCCCCGAGCTTCCTCGGACCATACAGGTTCGTTTTCCCTCTTTTCAATTGGCGGAGCAGCGAGCAGGCATGCATACGTATGCGAAGCGGATTCCTGGGCGTTCACGTGCTCCGCGCGAGGAATCGAACGCCCGTGAACGAGGCAACCATCTCGGCAGCTCTTGAATCGAACCGAGGAATGCGAGTCGCTCGATTCAAGAGTGTCCATCGAAAAAAATTATCAGCCCCTCCCCTACTCTCTTCATCACCGCGGAATGCAATTAGTGAGCTGAAAAGCGGCTTTGTCATCGAGCCACTTGAACGATCAAACGTCTTTTTGAGTCAGATCGCTCGAGATCGAGAAGAGAAACAGATTCCCTATTCTTCTCCGCTTGCATGTTTCCCGAATTCCGCGGCTCCTTATGGTCTCTGATCCTCTAATGTAACCCCGATGACGCTGCTATATTGGCCACTGACTCGAGCTCGAAATATTCCTCCGGCTCGCGGCCATTCATTAGGCGCCGTTTACTTACGCTCCATAACTCTGTGCGCTTAACATTCCTAAGAGTTGCCCGCCTGCCTCCGTTTCCTTAAAGACGCGCGGACGCGCCGCTAATTGCTAATTGCCCAATCCGTAGATCACCAGCGCAAAAGTTCGCGGGAAACGCGATCGAATGCATCGTGCACTTTCTAGGCGACTAATCCTTTCCAGGCAGCGCGCGGCGATTTTATCGCGAGTTTCCGAGATGACGAAGAGATACCAGTAGACGGGTGATAAGAACTGGACTTAATGGTAGCTGTTGAAACGAGAATCCCGTCTAATTGTGGCGCCGGTTCTCAGAGCTTTGGAGCCGAGAGTTGCAACAGTGAATCCTTTGCATTCATAGATTCAGAGTAAAAATAACTCCGGCAAGAATGAAGTTCCTTCGAAGTACAAACTCTCCTGTGTATCTATGACAAAGCATATAGCCTCTTGGAACCCATTTGTCATTATTAAAAGAGTAATTGTTATGGTTTCGACTATATAAATTGGAATTAGATAGAGCTTGCTATTAGTCCACTCTGTTAAGTGTTTTATCAGGCTTCAAGTTAGATGAAAAGCTTATTAACCACTTGAGGGTCACTTAGGCGACGCGTCGCGACGTTCGCAGAGTAGCATATGGCCTCACAGATGCCCTAAATTCGCTTTCACCATCGTCTCTAATGAATGAAAGCTCGTTATCCAATTTAGTTGCTTCTGCTAACTCTAAATCAATAATCCCAAACAGTTCCAAGATTTTTACCATGTCGATGGACGAACCTGGATTGCCATAAGTCTAGAAGAAACTATCAAACTTTAGAGGACCCCGACCATCGTAACTCTGTCCGAAATCTCTAAGGAATTCGATTCTTTTAGTTTCAGAAACTTAGTTCACGGAGTCCCGGGCTTCGGGCGGTTAACGGGTTAAAGCTTGTCGCGTTTTCGAGCGGGACTCGCCTAAATTTACGCCCGGCAGATATAATAAAGCATGTGCTCGCCGTTTTACGGTATCCTCTGTCCGGGATTCCGAATAAGCACAGGTCGCTCGCTCTCCTCGCTTTGAACCGCTGCCAGCCACCTTTCTGCGATTCTTCGAAGGCAGCAAGGTGCGACCGCGTCGTGGAGGAACGTTCCCCGTCTCGACAACGAGCTGGAAGTCTTCTCCGTGGAGAATCCGTGCCGGGATTCCTGACATTTTTCTCGTCAAATCCCGAGGACTAACAAACCAACGAAACGCATACTGCTTACAATGCCAGACCGTGCCCACGATTTATCTCGACTCAGTTTTTCCTCGATGGTCACCTAAGCTACGAGGCAGTTAGTCACGTCCACGGCTCGGTCACGTCTGCTTCGACGCGAGATTAACGTCTTGATTGGCCGCACACGATAGAATCCTTAATAAATCGCAACCAAGAGGGGCCGGCTTTCACTGGACGTTGTCTCCTCGAAATTATATGCTAGGCAAATTGCACGACGCTGGAACACCTCTGTCCTCTATCCTAGCTAGTGCACCTGTAACACAGTTGCAAAAGGAATCCGTGTCAGTCCTCCAGGTTTACTCTAAGATTGATCCTGCAGATTCTGCACCTTGGGCTAATGGACTTCGCGAGTTGGGAATCACGACTCTGTCAAAGATCTAGGGAAGTCGCTTTCCAGGCGGCTTGGATCCTCAAGGCTAGGTCAGACTGCCTATAATCTTTTCTTGAACCTTCGAGATCTGTGGAATCGATTTGCGTAAACTGTGTTCAGGTGTTCTTCAGTGGTGCTTGCAGTATTTCTTCTTGGAAATGATCTCGAACATTTTTCTCGCACTGAAATTGTCCTGAGAACTGACCTTATAGCTTTCCTTTTGGAAAAATTGAGCAGGGAGTTTTTATTTTACAAGAGTTACTGCTCCTCATAGCCATCTTTACAATCTATTTGCCAGAGGAGTCGTCTCCGTAATTTTTTTTAGGTCAACGCTACCTCCAGGATTATTTGTCCAGGACTCCGTTCGTGAAAGGTCGCCATAATCCTAGTAAAAGGAGTATTTAACAGTGAAAACGGTACGACACCGGGCCGTGGGATCCCGAAGCCTGTCCTAAAGGCAGCCAGCCACTATCTTCGCGTGTTCAGCAACGTCAGGACGGAACATCCTCTCGCAAGTAGGCTGCGTGTCGTCGGTGAAATTCGAGAGGAGATCGCGAACAGATGAACGGTTGTTCCCGATGAATGATCGCGCGTACTCGAGTAACTTATTGCCCGTGGATCCACCGATTCCAAGACGCTCGATCATCCCGGTGCCCGTTCGGATCCATAGATTATCCAGTATCATTAATAACCTCCGCTAAATACCACTAAAACTCGTTCGAGCATCTCTCTCTTTTCTCTCCCTCTCTCTCTCTCTTTCTCTCTCGAAACGAAATGTATTTTTTTAAGTGCGTGAAGTTAAGGGACACGAACACCTTTCGAAAACAGCCTTAAGCACCAAGTCGGCCAGAACAAATTCGTAGTGATTTGTTGCCTGGTCCACGTCACGTTTCCGGCCGCTCGGTTCGAGGGATTCTGCGGAATGTTCGCGTGACTCACGGCTGATACTAGTCGGGCTTCTCGATAGTCCGATTTGGGGTCTGGACATCTGTTCGACGACGAAAATGAAGACGCAAAACCCCCGACACACTGTACAATCGATAATTCATCGCCTTTTTACGACCTGTATTTTCTTATCATTTTTGCGTTGACGCATATTTTTATGCCTCAATTTGTACATTAATCTATGATCATCGAAAACCATCAAACAGAAATTGAAAGTATGTAACCAGGTATCCAGTTATTTGAGGAAAATTGAGGACAATTTCAATGATCTTTTAGGACAATGTTGAAAGGTCTCGTTAGGCCAGCTTCCGAATCGTCAGACGAACAGAGCCCACGCCAAGCAAATTATGCTTCCCGTCGTTGCCAATCGACGAGTTCTGGCACGGCGCGCCCGGGAAAAAACCGCGAAGTGTCTTCCCTTATGAATTATGCATCACCCATGAATCTCTGCGCGGCTAATAGGTGATCCTCGCAGCGGTTCGGGCCTTTCTACAGCGTCGTGACGAGAAACCGTATCTTCCTGCGATATTATCTGTTGGCTGGATCTTTCCACGCGAACAGAGTCGCTTTCGGAAGACGCCCGGAAAGACAAACCGAGGAGGAAAACTAACCGTGAAACAAATTTTGAACAGCTGTTCGAAGAACTTTCTTGGGTTTGTTGCTCGAGAAAATTGAACGTTGATGGAGATACTCGAGCGAGATGGATCCTGTCAGTCGTATACGAAAACGCTCACGACTTCTTTCATACGGATTCCAAAAGTAGAATCTACTTGACACACATCCCTCGTCGAAATAGATGTGGACTGCGGCTGTGACGTTGGTACCGTATGTGGGTCGAAAATGACTCCCGATGGACGTGCACTGGCTGCTAAAGCTTTTATGGCATTTGTATATCTTCTGACACATGTTCCTTGAAAGTTCCTGTAGGAGCTAATATGCATAAAATCGTGTAGGTTTACCTTCCACGAGTTAAATCAAGAGCAATTCGTCGACACTGTACACAGATTTTGTTACATTAACGTTCTCTGAAGCTCGGGCGACTCGTGTTAGTTTTCAGGGTTTGAAACAAGTTTCGGAAGTTTACGAGTGGTTTATGAAGGAGTGCTGTTCGGAGTCGGGCCGGCGCCGATTAATAGGGAATGTGGAGCCACCACGGAAATAAAGCTCGGAACGATCTCGATCGTGAACGGAGTCGCGCTTCGGCGCTCGGAACGCGGCTCCGAAACACCATAGGAACGCCCGCAATGCTTTTCGGAGTTTTACGACCGGTCGATAAAGTAGCCCGAGGTACGGCGGCGTCAAGTGATGACAGGAATCGGACCTGTCCCTGTTTTGGAACGCTTCTAGCCGAGAATAGAACGTCCCGGAGCGCGGTTTCGGCCACTGGGTCTGCCCTGGTAGTAAACGAACGATTACGACGCCTCTTTCCCCCGATTATTTTCGATGCCGCTCGCGATCCACCACCACGAAATTTACAACGACGCCGCGCGTTATTCCCACTGACGTTCACAGTCGCGTAAAATCGCGAGAAGCCTATTCGGAAGCGTCGATATTTTCGGATCGCGAGGAAACGGACACCGACCGAGCCAAACAAACGCCGAACTTCCCTTGAAACTCGTACTTGATCGCTGAACTTCGCGTGGACTTCCACAAGGCGAAATCTTTTTAGCGTAGTTGCAAAAATAGCACGATCACATTTGGTCGCAGCTGTGAACACGACAAGAACGTTATACGGTATTTTAATTCATGAACCAGAAGCTAAATTTACTTCGTGAGGCAGAGACAACTCCTCAGGAATTTCGTAGATTTACTAAATACATTTAGCGTGGTTAAACTATGAGTGCAGAAGTTAGTTTCCAAGTCTGCATAAATAACTCCGTCGTCTAAATACGGGCGCATACCAGTCCAACAGTTATTTAGTTCGATTTAGAATTATTCTATTTTGATCATGAACATTTATTCAGGCAACGAGTTGGGTGCAGTCGACCCAGAGTTATAAACGTCCCATCTAAATCCTAACTTTCTGGAAGTCACTTCAGATGATTGGCTATTTGTGTTGAGTTCGATCGGATTAACATTGAGTTCGAAGAAGTGGGTTGAAAAAATATGAAAGGAACTTGAATAGTGCGTCGGTGAAGGATTGAATTTTGTACAGTTACATATGTTTCTTCGGAATGTTTATTATCTGAGGACAGTTTCTTGGCAATTCGGTGTGGCGAAATCGGAGCGGTCAGTACCTATCTTGTTCCGCGTGGGATTCATTGAAAGTCCGATCGAATGACGAGCGTAATCACGGGATCTCGAGTCGCGTCACGCTCATCGGTAGGGAGCGAGCAGTTTCGAGGCGACACCGGTCGCATGCAGTTTCGGGATTTCGTGGTTGACTCAGCGCGAAATACTTCCTTTTGACGAGAACCACTCGGCCCGCCGAAATATATACGGGCTGAGTCAGCCCGGAGCGTACAGGTACCCTCTCCTCGCAGAGCTCTCCGTGGGGGGGACGTAAATGTATATCGAGCGCAGTTTTGGCCACCTCGACGCAGCCAGGGAAAATAGAGCGCCGACCAACCGGAAAACAGTCGCCCAACGCGTGCATGTTGCACATAAGTCGATCGAAACATGCTTCTCCATTTTCAAAAGTTTCGCAAACTTAAGTGACTTATTTGTATAATACCAGGTACTCTTCCAACGGGTTAAAATAAAAGATGACTAGTCTCTTCCGTGGAACCGCGAATACTATATGTAGATCCTCGCTGTTTTCAAGAGTGACCCCGTTCGAGCGGCCGCCAGAAACGGAGCACCAGTTCACCAGTATCAGGGTAGTTTAGGGTATCCAAGTGGTATCTGGGCGGCCTGGCTCAGAAGCCATAGTATAACACTCTAATCACATTACGGGAACTCGCCAATATCCTCGTTTCAACGCCTATCGGTATATCGCAGTTGTTCGACTTCACTTCTGGGTGACAGTGTCTGCCAAAACTGTGCTGCAATCTTCTTCCACAACAATATTCAAGCTCGTAAATTGCATTGTAAACGTTTCTGTACATTCCCCTTTTTGTAGACAATTTCCTTGACAATTCTTGTTGAAGAGTATCCATGTTCTTGTAGTACATTATCGCTAAAATTTAACAGTACACATGGAATTAGGTATGATCAAGAAGTACAGTCATTTTCGTTTGCGAATCCCAGAGTAGAGCCTGGCCTCCACATTATTTATTTACGCTCCCCCTACACGGATTCGTAGAATCGTGGCTGAAGTAGCTGTATTAGATCAAAGCAATCAGCAGCAGAGCTGCCTAACATTAGTTAACACAATTCTGTTATTGTTCCCATAATTTTTCTCCACATTTTATGGAAACGATACCGTTTAACGGTTTCCCCCGTGAATGTCTTTCGATAGGATGAGATAGACGATAATCGTTCGGACGATTGATCGTTGTCGTAAACACGCATCAAACGATTCGCGATCTCAGAGGCCGGCACTACACGGCTGGATCATGGTTACGGTTTCTACGATTGAGAGCAAGATCGAGCTACCGATTACGATCGATGTATCCCGAGAACTGGTAGGCAGTGAGCCGTGGATCAGTGTCGAGACGGTGCAGCATCGAATTGATTGAGTTTGCTACTTTTCGTCACAAATTAAAACGGTGTTTCCACTGGTCACGCCTCTGGGCCCCTAAAATGGAGATTCGGTGAGGCGAACCCATATCGAAACGAGCCTAATTCACGGTTGAGAAGGCACATGACGTATGATAAGCGGCTCTGGCGCAACGCGCACACACGGTTCGAGAAGCGTTCGAAAAAGGATCATGCCGCGGCCCGGCCGGCCGGCCGGCCAGCCGCGTGAGTAATCCCGAAGCTATTTCAGCGAGAGTATTTCGCGGATTACGCGTGTAGTAGCCTGGCGGCGCAGAAGAAATGACGTCAGGCAACCTTACAGATTTACGATTCTGGCGGAAAGTCAAGTCGCGATGTCCAGAGAGACGTTTGGAAACGAGGGAACGTGACCGGTCCCGGCAAACAAATTGAACCTCTAGAAGCACCGACAGGCTGGGGGACCGACGAAGATTCGGTGAATAAGGTGTCCGCGACCACCCAGACCGATCCACCGATCATGATACCCTCCAGATTTTTAAGCGGCATCCTCCTCTTCCTCCCCCGCACTCGAGATAATCCGCTGGCATGCGTGCAAGATGTTCGCAGATCGGCTATCACTTTAATGGAGAATTTCATCTGATATAGACGCCGGAAGACATTACTCAAGCCGCTCGCTCCGGCACGCATTCCGTATCGCGATGAAGAACACGCAGTTCATTGATGCTGATCGTGCATTTATTACACAGCCTCTGTCTTCTCGAAAATTAGAATTATCATAGCCACCAGAAATACTCCACACGGCCGCAGGAAAAATAAATGTTCAGAAATCTGTGTGGAATCTCTATTAATGTCCAACTGCCTTTCGCATAAATTTCATCAAACCAGCAGCGGTCCCTTGTCAGAAGAATGGACAGTGCCAGTTTGCCCGAGCTCGCAGCGCCCAATAATAATTCTAATGACGACTTTATTAGCAATGATGAACGAGCGGGAATAATCACGAGGAAACTATAGACACGAAGGTTGCTAATTAAGCCTCTTGTCCCGAGATCAAGAGCTGCGGACCGAGGGAGGCGTCGCTGTATATCTGCCGGGTCCTCGGCAACTACCAGCCAAACGACGGAGACGGGCGAACGCAGCGCCGGCAAACCACAAATTCCTGTTAACGTCCGTTTTCGCAAAACGACCGCGTATTTCTGCGAGCGCCGGAGGTAATATAGACTTTTATAAATCATCATGGTCGTCCCCTTGTTCGCCACTTATTTCCTCGATCCCGCGGACGCGCTGATTAATCCCGCTCGCCGCTTATTAATCGCCCGTTTCCACGGCGTTCCTCTTTGTTATTTAATCTGGCGCTCTTGTGGCAACCCTGTAATCGTTAGTCTGAATCGATTTTTAAAAAAAAATGTACCACTTCCGGTGTCGCTTGTAACGCTTGGCACCCTAAGTGCCGTTGACGCCACCGTGGCGTCAATTTCAGTAATTTCTAGATCGGACAAGATATTGCAGGAAAATTTTTGCGAAATCACTCACTGCTTAAGCTGTTGCACTATAATTTCTAATATATTTCCTGATGATAGATCTGCACGACCTACGCCAGGAAAATAAATGGGAATCTTGGACTCGTAGCGGTTTTCTCACAGGAGTCGAATATATCTAGTGTATAATTTTACTTCTTCTAACAGCAGAAGATTGAAAAAGGTGCAGGCAAGGTTAAAAAACTAGCAGGAAATCGTTCTCGCAGGTGTCCAGGCCGCGCAGAGCCGAGAATCAGCAGGAGTCTCAACTCGAAATAAACGACCACCGGAGAAAGGAATCCTCCTCGTGCCACTTTTGATCTACGGATGGTCTACTAATCTCCTCGCGAAGTAGAATAGCCGAGAGAGCGTCGATACTTCCGAGAGGTCTCCTCTCGAGTCGGCGATTTTTTCGAGCATTTAGGCTGATGCAGTTACGGCGGCCATCAATCTTCCGGCGAAGGGACAATTTGCATAAATCTTTGATATCGATCGGCGGAAGGAAAGAATACCGTGTCAACCGAGTCACTTTCTCCGCTCGGAGCATCTGCGATTTCTGCGTGCAGGCACCCCGTTTACCATGTACCGGCGATTACAACAATGGCGAACAATCGTGAACGATTAAAAAGATAACGGGCTCGGTGTACGTGTACCGAGGTACAAGCGTTCGTGTCGATGCATCGATAGGTGGGCTCCGGTTTATCTCGTTACTCGGTCGAACGTTTAGGAGCTGGCTTGTACGTATGTATATCTGCGACGGAGTTTCACCGGGAACAATGCGATCGGTAGACTGCTACGGTTATTCGCGACGCTCCATGGTTCCCATTATTATTTGGATTGGAGGCGAACCACTTTCTTCGAATCAATTATGATTCCTACCAGCACGTTTATTGGTTTTCATTATCCATTATCGGACAGATCTCCGTGCGGAGGAAAAAGTCTCTGCAGCTGTTGCGAGAAAGCGGAACTAAACGAACATTTATTCCAGCCCTTCGTAATTACGAAACCATAAAAGTGAAGCATTGTCAAAAATTTTCTAACACACAGAGACTGATTAAAGACTAATTGCTGCGAAGTCATCAGCTCACTGTGCGAACAGTTTATCTAATTAAAGAAGAGTACCGGGATCTATGTCCTATTCTCATTTCGCCACGCTTTGATCAGCCGCACAAAGCTCCATAATTATCATGTTTTCAGTTTGATGGCAAGTATAATTCGCCTGATCAACGATTCCGTTTCGCCGGCGTCGTATTAAAACTCGTCGTCGTAACAGCTCGACGGCCGAGGCTTCAATAATAATTACGTTGAGTCCGTAGCAGGGTTCGAGCCATTTTGTCAGCCGTAATTTAAATGATCTCTCGCGTGACCGCGTGGGCGGTGCATTAACGCTTCCGTGGCAAATTGCGCGGAGGAAAAATAAAAAGGAAACGCGAGAGGAAACAGCGGGACGAGGCATAATTTATTAGGCATCAACACGCCCGGCGCGGCGTTCTCTGTGCGTGTTCCTCGAGTCCTCTGCTTTTACCGGGGAGGAGCGTTCGATAACTCGAAAGAACTGACTTGTAATTCGATACATAGGGTTTCCATTTATTTTCGGGGGCTGGTCCCGTTTTCTCATGAGGCGAGAACGTCTGGGAAACATTAGGGCCTGGGAACGCGGGATTAAGACCCTGGAAAAGGCTGACTTGTTAAAGTTACCTAATGCTCTCTTTCACTGCTGTTTGTTTGTTACATCGATAAGGAGGTTTAGAATATTTTCAACAATTTCTACTTTTGTAAAAGTTGGAGTAGAAGACGGATTCCTTGGTTCACCGACAGACCACGTGTGAACACTTTACTTGGAAGAGGATGAAAAAATGGATGGCCCGACACTTTTTCGTTAACATCGAGTACAGCCAACATTTTGACATCGCTCTCCATAAATTGTTTCGACCGTGAAGTAGTTGTTGAACGGTGTTCACAAACTGTTCACAAGTACTTGTGAAAATCGAGCGTTCCATGCAAACGAACAGCTCCGGAGAACTGTTTCCAGAGAAACAGCTCGTCAGTTGTTCCACTCACGTTCGCCACTTAGCGAGGGCCTCAATTTCTAATGCAAAACTAAGTGGCGAAGCCTGTATCACTATAATTACCAACTGTAAACAAGCTGCCTTGCAGTCAGACGTCCACGGAATACAAGAAGCAATCGATAAATACGATCGATCCGCGAACCTCGACGCAGACCTATCGCAATGAAAAATTGAGCAAGATCAGAGCGAACCGAGAACACTGCGACAAAATCAATAGCGTTGGGAAAATCGCGGTGATCTTTATCACGTTGCTCCACCTTCGACCGATCGGCATAGCAATCTCGGTACACGTCTGACCTTTCGCAGAATTCACCATTTTCGAACGAAATCGCTTATTACGAATGCGAATGGCGGCGTGATCGAGCGTAGTCGTGTGAAATCGTGATCGTTTCTCGCGTGTCGCTAGATCCGATTGAAGTTCAATAGACGAGCATCTTGGACGGTCGAGCAGGCCCAAAAAATCCGTCGAGAACTGGGCCGGTTAGGCTTCTCCGATCGACTATCGGCAGAAAGATCGACGCGGAGAGGATCGCCGGTTAAACTAGCGAGACGAATTCCGCACCGAACGCAATTACGCTCGTTCGTGGACGACGCTGCGGTTTCCAGCGCGTGTTTCCACTCAACGCTCGTTCGTCACAGACGATTTGCTTCGTCGCATAACGTTTCGAACGTGTGCTGGCAGGACAAGCCTCAAAATTTACGTGGCAAAAAAGACATTTCTTCGTAAGTGAATGATCAGAAAGAACTTTCTATTCGTTCAAGTTTTTCAACCTCGCCTGTCCTGCATCCTCATCCGTATCAATTTGATCCACAGTCTTTATTGATTCTGAATAAATAGCTTCCGTAAGTGGCCCCTAGATGATCAATAATATTGTCAATATTCTAGGAGCGTATTGAAGCGTCCCACAGTGGTCTAGAAGTCAGTTCTAGTGCGAATTAATTATTGTGCGAGGAAAAAATTGACATTTTGTGTAAAAACTACTTTTAAATATTTGAGTAAAGTAAATAAAACATAATTTATGATACTGACTACTTGTTTATTAATATAATAATTATTAATATAATACCACATTCATTAAAATTTTTTAATGGCCTTCCAACTCTTGCGGGTTCAAGTTCGTGAATGTCAATCTCATTAAAGGGGAATACTATGGTCTACTATCTTTATAATTATTGCCTATTTTCCAACGTTTCTCAATATTTTTGACAAAGTTCTCTAAAATTCTTTCAATATTGTGTCCGCTCACATTCCTTCCGGTAAAAATAGCCTCTAGTAAACCATTAACGCAATCGTTTCGTTTCAAATTCTTCAATTTGAACTATTCTTCGAACAACTCTAAGCGGGTGATCGTAGATGCGTTTACTGAAATATTAAAATAATATGATAATGGGATTGCGGGGATCGCGTTTTCTCTTTGCCGTTTACGGAGATGAAGTAAGCTTTCAAATTAAATACTTCGCAACGCGTGCAAATACGTGCAAATTTTGTAAAACTTACGACATTCTAATAATTTTTCTTAAAAAGTATCAGTTCATAAAATATATCATAAAGTGTGTGAAGGAAACGTAAACCTACCATGTCCAGTTACAGTCATACTGATAATGTCATATATGACAAGATACTAACACAATTTGTGCACACTTCAAGAAAGAACTCGATATTTTGAGGTTATAATTTGTAGCAATTGACTAACGCAGAAAAACAAAATGTGGTTACTGGAATGTTGACAGTATTGCTAACAATAATACGGTGATGTGATTTACTAATTTTGCTTTTGTTATTGTAGTATACATATCAAACTATCATACAAGTATAAATGTTAACAGATTTACGTTAGTTGGTATTTTTAATTTATTTGCGCTAGAACTGACTTTTAGACCACAGTGCGTCCTATCAATATTGACGGATATTGATAGAAAATTATATTTTGTGTCAATATTGAAGAACCGTTTGAACGTCTAGGAGGTTTATTGTCAATTTTTCCTTCAATATCAGTTACTTGTGGGACCGCGAAGTGAGAACATGGCCGACCCACCGAACTCCCCTTCTAGTGATCAGGGTTCCGTTCGGGATCGGGATTTCACAACCCTGCTTATAGCGGCATATTGCGATTATCCGGAATTGTGGCATGTGAAGTCAAAAGATTATTTTAACGAAAACAAAAAAGCAATTGCAATGCAAAAAATTGTTGATGCATTGAAACAATGTAAACCAGACTTCACGGTTGAACAATTAAAAAAGAGAATGAGAAAGCACGGCCATGCAGCACGAATATTTTTGTCAGAATGAGTATTGGTGAGAATAGTGAAGCAAACTGATGCGCGCTTCAATATAGAGCAGGCCTGGCCAACATGCGGCCCGCCAGGCGATTTTATATTTCTATTGAAACTTTTGTTTAAAAAAAATATTAAATAAATGTAAATACAATACTTATATTACATCCGAGAGATATTCCAACTTAAGATGTTTTGCACAACGTGTTGTAAGTGCTTTTGGATCCACATATGTTTGTGAAACATTTTTTTCGAAGATGAAATTTACAAAGAATTCATCACGTGTTTCATTAACTGATGCCAATGTAGAAAACCAGCTAAGATGTGCAACGTCGAACATAAATATAGATTATTATAGCAAGGATAAACAAATATCTCATTAGTTAAGACTCGAGAGTTAATTATATTGTATCATAGTATAACAATAAAGTTTTCTTCATTTTGTATTTATATTACATTTTTTAAAAGCATGTTTACCTAAAGTGCGGACCGCTGTAATGTTACGCGTCATCAAAGTGGCCCGTGGAACCATTTGAGTTGGCCAGGCCTGATATAGAGCGACAATATTGAAGCGAATATTGACAATATTATTGATCGTCTAGGGGCCACTTTATACATTGTCCTATGAGACATGAACGACGCGAACAATTTTATTTTTGGTTTCTTAGAATAAATGACGTGTGTATTAAAGTATCATAGTATGAGTCACAATATATCATTTTTGTGGAATTGGCTTCAGGAAAAATATGTATAAAGATACAGCCTTGGTTAGCCAGCACGTTCTTTGGAACACAGTGGTTTGGGGTAGTAGTTTTCCCGAAAGTCCCCTCCTTACATTTATCGATCCTCGGAATCTACGGTCCGCGCACTGCCATCCTCGTTACCATAATGCGACGCGTACGTGACAGCCGCTATTTCTTTTACCTCTCCCCCCGTTCCCCGTTCCCCGTGCCCCGTCTCTGATCTGGCCAACCGAGTTTCCCGTCACGGTTCTCGATCCGTCGCGGATGCGACGATATCGCGACGATAACGCGCTGCTATCTGCCATGCGATTGCTCGAGGACGTTTCGCAACATACGCGAATTACGCACGCCCCGTGTAGCCGCAGACTTTGCGCCCGATTATCGCCGACACTCATTTCTTTTTCGTTTGTGTCGCGTTGGATCTGGTTTCGTGTTTCCTGCGATTGTTATGTTTATTTCTTATACAGTTACTAGTGATCTCAGCAGGCCTTGTCAAGAACACTCCTAAGAATCGTTGTACTTTTGTACATAAACACTACGTTAGCGTGCTACTGTTGGATCAGGTGACAATTGCAAACTGATTTTCCTTTTCCTCCATCTCGTATAAATCAGTCCATAAAAGTCTGTTCAAACATTCGTAGTCTATAAAATAATATTTGAATAAGACTTAAGCCGTCTCAAGAAACGACAATGCTAAGATAACGCTGAGATAATACCACGATTGTGATCACATGATTTTTCAAGAAACACCAGCCACTATCTATATTGTTCAATCTCGATTTCGATATCGAACAACAAAGAAATTCATAAAAAAGGTATGTAATGCCGCAGATACAGAAACCAACTGCATGAGAAAGTAGGAATGAATCACCTAATGCATGCAAAACAAATGCATAGTTTGTCATGCGTTAACTCTATTCTAATTTGACTACTATTTCAGTTTTTTACAGCCTGTCAAAAACTCTTCCTTATCTATTACGCGCAACATTCTGAAACTCATTACCATTAAACAAAAACACAACCGAACGAAATAACGACTGCAATCGATATTACAAGAATGAGTAACACCTGCACCACGTCAAAAACGGCCAAATTCTCTAGCAAATAAAAGACGTATGAAAGACTTTTACTCAAAAATAATATTAGTCCTCAGACGAATGTAAATAACGAGTTCGCTCGAGTAAACAGGTTAATCATCGGGCAGGAAACACAGTCATCACGGAATGGAGCGGCCAGGTAGCTCGACCTGTTAATTATACTCTCGACTCGGTAATGAAGCAGAATGAATTCATTCGCACCCGATATAAAAGAAGACACGGTTCCAGACGGGCGAGCCTATAAATCCCAGAGCCATTCTCCGCGATTATTCATGGGAACCGGAAGCTGTGCTCGACGGAGCCAAAAAGTTCAAATAATCAATCGAAGAAACTGCACTCGCAGAGCCTCTTACTTCTCTCACAGTGAGCGCAATCCTTTCCCGCGGTCTCTCGCAGAGAGCGTTGCTTTCACAGATGCGAATGTCCGCTCATCGATGCCAATAGTCGTTCACCGGCATTGTTGTTAGACCTTTTCATCACCCGCGCTCATGCGGGTTTCTCCTGGCACACTATTTTCGACCCGAGTGATTCACGACCCGCGTCCATCGCTCGTATACCTACACACGTATACGCACACTCGCACGCACGATACGCTGCATTTTTATTTCTGCCTCGCCGCGACGACGTAAACTGGCCTATTTACTCGCCGCGACGTTGATTCGACGATCCTCGCGGAAGTGACTCAATTTTCGAGCTGGGTAATGGCCTTATTTGGATCCGAGCCGATTCGCTTCCCTCCACTCGAAAACTATTCTCAGATCTGCACTCATTCCGCGTTTTAACGCCACAAATTTTGCTCTGATTCGTAGAGACAAAATTATCTTTCTCTCAAGCACACGTGAAGAGATCAGGATTTTTCAACTTTGCGCGTGTTCGTTCATCATCGTAGATTTAAAATGAAGTTCGACACCATTAATTAGTTTTCCTTGATCGGTTCGACGAATTTCCGAGCGAACCCGAATTTTTCCCACAACGAACACACATTCCACCCACATATCCCCGTTTGTCTACAATTAACATCGAACGACTAATCCAAGATAATGGTCCAACGAATGTCCCGTTCGCGGAGCCTTATTATACTTTCATGATCCCGCTGGTGGGAACCTTATCCGTGGTTGCACACCGCTATATACCCGGTGCAATATGCATAAGTGCATCTATCTATAATTGGCCGGCCGTGAATTAACGTCGCGGTTCACTTATCGCGATTTCTGAACGTGACTCACACGGTGGTGTTCTTCGGCCACGAACTTCAACCGGATCTCCCCCTTTGCCTTCGCAAAGACAAAAGCTGGCACTGTATGGGCCTCTTGTCGTCACGAGAGTTTCACCGAGAGCTATAGTACACGCTATACTTCCCTCGAAACAGCCTCGTTTAAAGCGTCGTCGTACGGAACCCGATAACGCCCGGCCGCTCCCTCGAATCGATAATCACGAGTTTTCTCCAGTTTCCCCGGTGGAAATTCCTTTTTACGATCGCGGTGACTTTTCATTGGCCGTTGATCTTTACGAACACCGTTCCGTGGCAATAATTCCTTGTCGGAGTTAATACTTTAGGTGTTTTACTCGATAGACTCCGAAGCAGAAGTCACAACAACTTTTCCATCGACTCTTTAACGCTTCGACTCCTAGCCTGCTGTCAACCACAAAAATTCATCAGAATAATTTATTTCAGGAAACAAAAATTGAGAAGTTAAGATGTACTTATGACATAGTTCAATTTGATAGAAAGAATTTACATATTTTAAGCCTAGACAAATAATTCTGGTAGATTCAGCACTCAATGTGTTAATGCAATACCAATTAAAAGTAACACATTACACCTCACTGCGACCGAGTAATACAATTCTAATAAGTTCCCTTGTAATTATTATTCAGAAGATTTGCACACTTCTTTTTAATGTGACACAATTATTCAGAAGTCTTTTAATTAATTTTTCATTGATGAAATGTTTGAACGACTTCTTTCGAGATCGTCTACACGAAAATTTTACAGAGCTGTTTTTCATTTAGAACGAATATCGAGGAGTTTCTTCAGCAAACAGTCCCTCATACGCAAGCAGGTGCATTAGCGCGGATATCCACTGACATCAGCGATAAAAACAGGGGTCCTAACGAGCAACGGAGCCCAGCGTCAAGGGGTTAATCCTTTCATCCCCTGCACTGACTTTAATCGTCATCCGTGAAACAATCCTTGCGCTGCCTATAGTCCTCGTCTCGAATTAAACAGAGTAATCACGACATTTATCTCTGTTTCGCAGTGCATCGCGCGGAATTTCATTCCTAATTCACTGAAAACATGATCTTTAGCTGGTGACGTGTTCTATTGTGCTCTGCCTGTTACTCTGATACGAAACATTGTTATCATGACAGCATCATGGGATGAGTTTGTCTCGGAATAATGCACTGGAGCGAATGAAACACTAATGTAGACAGTTTGAGGTATTGATAGTAAAACAGCCTCGAATGAGAACGAATTTCATCCCTGAGAGGCAGCGAATACACACAAGATCTTCCACAGAGTGTCTTCTACACTTGTAAGCTATTTGTTGTACAAAAAAAAGGTTCAAACAAATGTTACATGGTTCCTAGGGGTACATACAGTGCTGCAATCAGATTTCTGTTACTTCGATTTTTTATCAAGATATAGAGATCGCCTTCAGTTTATTAAATAGAATGCCTAATATTTTTGATTGAACTCGGATGAAGCACAAAATTCTGCGTAAAAAAGTATTGACCTTCATATATCATAAATCTAATAATTAACAAGATATGATCGATATAATTTCCCATATGTATAATAGCTAAATACCTGGCAGCTAGTATGTGCTGGAACTGATACCCTCAATTTGAATAAGTACTTATGGAAAATTATTTCGATAATATCTCGTTAATTATTACATTTATGATATATGAAGGTCAATACTTTTTTACGCAGAATTTTGTGCTTTATCAGAGTTTAATAAAAAATATTAGGCATTCTATTTAATAAACTGAAGGTGACCTCAATATCTTGATAAAAAATAAGTAACAAAAATCTGATTGCAGCACTGTATGTCCCCGTAGGAACCATGCAACATTTGTTCGAACATTTTTTTGTACAACAAATTACTTACAAGTTATTTGAGTTCGTAACGTTACGAGACTCACCTTGTATAGAAATTGAATTAACTAACGGACTAAATTTGTAGCGGAAGTAAATCGATTTTTATGTCACTAATTTGAAAGGTACAAAGATCTTTAGAAACAACAAGTTCTTTAGAAATTACTTTTTTCATTGATTGAGTTTTGCAACATTGGGCAGAATTAATTAATTACGAACGAATCTAACGAATCAAGTCTACTCGAATGTAGGTAAATGAAATGGGGATTCGTACAGGTATCAAACGATATAAACAGTTTGTAACCTTCGTTTCCCGGGATGTTTAGCGTGAGAAGGAGGTCAATAACAGTATCCGACGAAATTGTGACCCTCGTCGCGTCGGGTGTTTATCGACGTTAGCAAGGCCCGGCAACGATCCCGAATATAATCGGAAGCACACGGCCGCGAAAGCGAGTGCCGCCGTCGCGCCGCGCCGCTCGCGTTCCAACCAGCGAAGCGTTCAATAATTCATATTCAATCGTTCGATAGCAGCCGTCCCGGCGGGGGATCCGATAATTCAGCCTCTATCTCGTCTCCGGCGTACTTTCATCTGTCTCGGCCAGCCCGCAGAAAATTTGCGGCCGCATGGATAACCGGCGGTCGAGTCCTTAGGCGATTCGAGCGAGTCACGAGCGGATTGCGAGCTCAGCGAAGAATTGGCGAGGAAGAGATCCTAGCAGGATGCGTTAGGTCATGGGCTTTCAAACTGTTATAATATCGACTTCGAAATGGTCACCAATAGATAGCCGATCTTTATGCAGAATGAAGATTGTCTGCCTGGATTGCAGCCAACAGGGACTACGTAGCAATTTGTTTCCTTTCTTAGTGGATGTACGTAAAAATCATCCATGTAGCTTGTAGTTGAAAATTCGACCCTCAGTCAAGATTAGATCGTTAAATTTCTCAAACATTGAGGGTGGTGGAGAAAAACGACTTTCGAATTCATGTTCAAATAAAAGTTCAGATTTGTTGGGAAAAGATTGGAGTAGAATAGGCCTGATTGTGCCATGTACATCAGGATCGTGCCAGGTTTTTAACTCATGCAGCATCGAAATCCGAGGTGAATTCAGTTGCATCTGAGGTGCAAAGGGTGAAATGTTACCCACGCACCCTCGCAACCCCCGACTCGCACCCTCTTCCGCGGGTAAAGGGGATTTCGCGTCGCTGATTAAAAGTTCCGTCTGGCTTATTAAATTTTTTGTCAACGTGCCTCAGACGGCTCGAGACGTTCGCTTAATTCCGCTGGATTGTCGCCGTGTCAAATACGATTACTAGGGGTGTGCGAGAACCCGAAATATCGGGAGCCCGATGCTCGGAACGAGTCGCGAAGAGTCGAGAAGAGTCGAGTCGGGTCGGGTTGGGTTCCCGAAAATATCGAGATTCCCGAAAATTTCGTGATTCTCGAAGGAATCGGGTTCCCGAAAATTTCGAGAATATGACATAAGACACTCTTGAAAAGAATTCGTCGACAAATCGACAACATTCTTTCAATTTCGAGAACATGTAGAATAAAAAATCCGAAACTATGAATGTATTCATTAAAATGAATATAAATGATTACTGGGTTCTCGAAATTTTCGGGAATCCCGATAAATTCGAGAATCTCGAAATTTTCGGATACCCATCCCGATCCCGAAAAAATTTCGTGTTCCCGACCCGACCCGATATTTCGAGTTTTCGCACCCCTGTTTCCGACAGAAGAAGCCCAAAGGAAACAAGAGTGTTTATGCGAATCGAGATTTTTACGAACCGATTTAGCATGAAGAATGAATTGTAGAGTTTAAGCCTAATATTGCTCCAAAATCTCTCAATTATTCTAACCGGTAAAACAGGTCTGACAGTAAAAAGGAATTATCTCGGTTGTTCAACTTCACATTTTTGCGCACATCGACTTATCGCAACACGGAACAAGCTTGTAAAAGACAATTAAAAACGACTTGAAGTGTAATCGTGATACTGTTTCAGTCAGACCGCTCTTTCAGGTTTTCTCGGCAGTAATTAGAGTTTATCTAAACCTGGGACTGCGTTTACTGCTTCGCTTACTACTTCGCGAAGATTAGGAAGCCTTTGGTCGACCGGATGCGTTCGCGTCGCAAATGAGAAGTAATTTCGCGGCAATGAAGATAGCGAAATGAAGCGACCGAGGATAGTTACCGCAGCTGATCCAGAGGTCTACGAAAGTCGACTGTGTTCGTTGGCATTTGTTGTTTGGTAAGTACGGGACAAAGAGAGCGGTACACGCGTCGCTGTTAATGGCTGACACGCTCCGCGGGCGAAAAGAATCGGATTCTTTCAGGATACCCTGTCGCGTGCGGCGACGACGTTGTTAAGTGCCAACAGAAGCCGCACAAAAGCAACTGGGACAATGGTGTTGGAGGTGACTCCGGGCTCGAGTGGTCGATGCTCGCGAGATTACTCGCGGCGAAGCAGGAAAAGTACTCGCGGTGCTGACATAGACGAAAGACAGAGAGGAAACACGTTGAGGAAAAGGAGAATGACGTACACTATCAGCTAGAAATATTTGGACAATTCCGAGCCGTGTATATTTCCGTCTGAGTCACTACAATTTAAAAAAATGACATCGCAATTGTTCAAAGTTCACTGTTCAATAATAGCTCCTTCGTCGACGGTGCATCTCCAGAAGCTACTCATTCTTCATTTATTTCAATCAATTATACAAATTTTTCGACGATTCAATTTATCCCAATCGATTTTTGGAGTAGCGATTTTGAACATTATGAAAGCGATTTGGAGAATTCCGAAATACTAAAGCTCCGAAATTATTCCCTCATTTGCTCGCCACCATAAGTCCCCCATGAAGGTGAAATTAAATTTTCATGACCCGTCGCGCACTATCTTCCTTAAAATACAGTAACGTAAGATAGAGGCAACTCGGTTCGGATAATGGAAGGATCAACCTCCAGGGAATTCCTGCAACGCCCAGTCGAGCAAAAATTATTGCCGGCTTGATGCAAGATATCGCACCCCGCAAGAAAAGTGACACAACTCAAAAATGCAGCATTTAATACTATAAAACTTATATATATTTCTCATGACATAACCTCAAAATTGCCATTTTTTGACTTTTGTCACTTTTCTTGCGGGGGTGCGATATATCTATCCATACTTTTTCATTCGGCACAAGGTCTACGAATTACAAACTTGCGTAGTACAGTCGAAAACTAAAACTACCATATTATGTATAACTGACGCATTGAATCCACTGTACACAAATTTCATTTTACCAGGATTTTTGGATAAAATGGATTTCTAGCATCCTTCGTTCGCACACTGCTCGCGCTCACAGATACGAGGTTTTCGTATTTATGGCCGGTAGTGTACGCGCGAGCGGAATGCATGCGGGTCGATGTTTCGCCGGGTACTCTTTACAGTCTGGTGGTATTATTCGTCGCGCGGGGTATCGCTGAATTAACCGTTTTCCCCGCGAATACCAGCCACGGAATGTTTGCTTTGCACAGGCAACGGCGCGCGTCGTAACGTTGAAATATTCATTCGTCGACGTACACGCGTGACTAATACCGTATTGGAGACCGGCGCGCGGCGCGGCGGTCGTTCGAGGTCGTCGATTCGACCGGTTCGATTTCCGAGCTGGTACGAGAACACGATAACGCGGTTGCCAATTACCTGATCGCGAAATCAGTCACCGAGAAACGAGGCTTGTCGCTCGGAAACGCATAAAACGGGCTCTTTGCCCTGTGAGCGCTCCGAAATGGCCCCTTGGGGCCCTGGTATAATACTGTATCCATAATTCTCTTGTTTCATTGTACTTTTGGGTACAGACTCCTTTTAAAGAGGCAGATATACAGCTCCTTTTAAAGAGACAATATTTTGTCTAATTCAACTTATTTCTGAGATATTCAGACAAAGCCAGGACACTTCTCCAGCCCGAGATGAACCGCCATTTCCCTATAAAACCTTCCGGCTCATCCAGAATTCTAGTCGAGCAGCCCCCGTTCCATTGAAACGCGTCGATAAGAGCAAACACTCTCGCTTTTACAGTAAACATCGGCGCGTGCCGAAGACACAGCGACCAGATCGCAGACCCTCGAGCCACGGGAGCCTATTTACAAAAATAGAGATATCTTAATCGATCGGTGGCAGTCGCCGCCACAGGCTGATCCTCATAGCCATCCATTGCTGTGAGAGCTCTCCTTAGTACTCCATCGATTCAACTTGCAACGTACGTTTATAGGAGCGGTGATCGCGCCGAAGAAGAACCTCTGGCCCTTGTTTCGACGGCCCTGAACGCCGGGACCAGGCCGGGCCCTGTTTCGTTCCAAGGTCGCGAGGGATTCGCGCGAAACTGCGGTCCCTGTCGGCAGAAACTCGTTCCTCTCTCGGACGCTGGCAGGCGTTGCGTTGGTAGCTCGCAGCAGCAGCAACAGCAGCGAGGTCTCAGGCTGCGAGCGATCCGCGCGCGCGAGCAAACAAACATCTTCCAGGCCAGGCTCTTCCGAAAATACACGGAGACAAATCCGGGCCGGTTTTCGACTAAATATTTGAGTGTCGGAAACAGATATCTCCGGCCCGGGGCGCTTCCAAACAATCCTGACGATTCCAGCCTGGTCTCGCCGAGGACGATCCTCGTCTTAATCCACCGAACCCAAGATTATTTCGGAGGCTGTCGGGCATCGATTCTCGCGGCGCGTTCAAGGCCGCCTCGGTGCGGTGGTGGTTTTAAATCGAAGCCCTCTCGTCTCGTTGTTTCAGCTCGCTGACAAAGCAAGAAGCGAGCAGGCGCGTTCGCTCGGTTCCAGCTCGAAATTACGAGAGGATCGTGCGTGCGTGTACACGCAGCGCGTAGGAGGGAAGGGCGGCCGGCGAGAGAGGACGGGAGGAGGAAATCAATGCCACCGTCTGCCGCGGGAGTAGAGAAACTCGCCGATACGCAACGAGTTTTACTACGAAAAACCGAGTCTGGGTGGAAGATGCTCGATGGCAAGTGTAGAGTACGGTGTAGAGGAACTCGTATCAGCGAAACAGTGTCTACGAAAAATCGAGACAGAAAAGGTGCGCATTAAAGAGAACGCGGGCGAGGTAGAGGTTCGATGAACAGTGAAATGTACACAATCTGGAGAAACTCGTCGGGTATCGGCGAGTTTTCGTCAAGTTTAAGAGCGTCTACGAAAAATCGAGACAGGGAGGATGACTAGAGAGAACCCGGGGAGGAAGGAGTTCGATGTACAGAGAGAGAGAGAGAGAAAGAGAAAGAAGAGAGGGCAGAGTCAAGGCTCAACGGGGGTACTCACTCGGCTGCTAGCGTAACGTAGCCGCCACTGTCTTCTTCGTCCTTCCTCGCGGGAGATTCGCCCCGGAGCAGTGAAACTCGCGAGCGTAAAACCTGCCGGGAGTTGACCGCCGCCGCCTCCAATCCGACCGCCGCCGGTTCCACCTACGCTCTCTCGTCCTTCCTTCCTTTTGGTCCTACGAGTTCACCGCCTAGGATCCTTCGAAAAACCGGCGCACTGGTCGGTGTCGAGGAACACGAGGGATGCCGGGTGTCGCGAGTACGCAAAAGTGACGGAGCACCGGCTCGAAATTAAATCGAATATTCTCTCGGGACCGGGTGTTTTCTTTTCCGGAGGGTTTTGGAGGCCTTGTTACGCCTCGGACGACACTCTACGCGACACTGTCTCGTACTAAGACCCTTAGCTAGGTGGCCAGGGGATGATGAAGGGGGCGCATCGAACGTACGTACCGAACTAGGGGAGGCAACCACCCAACGCTCCGTTCTCGCGGGTGTCTCGAGCCTGACTGACGCACCGGTCTAGCTTGCGGACCGCCCGAACCCCGAGTTTATCGTCTCGTTCTCTCGCTCTTCGTTGCTCTCCTTCTCGCGACTCTCCTCACTCTGTTTCTCCCTCTATCTCTCTCTATCGCGGCCTCTTTCTCTTTCGTTTTCCGCGGCTCCTTGTCTCTCCGGACTCCTTTTCTTTCCTTCCTCCTTCGATCACCCCTCCTCCTTTTTCGAGTCTCTCTCTTCTCCTCGGTTCAGGCCGACCTCCTTCTTCCTTCCGCGGATTTTTACTCTCCCCTTGTGTGTTCTCTGTCCCGTCGCTTTTACCGGCCCCCCCTCTCTCTCTCTCTCTCTCTCTAATTTTATCTCCTCCACGTCTCCCTCCATAACGCTACAACTCCCCCTCTCTCTCTCTCTCTATACGGTCGTGTCGATCCTACGGCTTGTCTCTGTTCAATGAACAGTTTCGTGTCCTTTTTCGGCGCTGGTGCTCCTCCAACGCCAACCATACACGTACAGGGTGGCGAGACGGCGGCGCTGCCCTTCGCCAGGACCTTCTTCCTCGCAGGAATCGCAGGATACGAGACGCTCGTTGTTTCTTTCGATTTGTCGCCGAGCTGTATACCTGAGGCCTTACTCCGCGAATGTGGGCCCACTTGGTTTGTCCTAGAACCACTGCAGGAGCTTCTTGAACTCACTGAATGGTAAACGTCGAGGAGTATCATTTCTCTTATTTTGAACAATTTTGTAGATTGTTTATTGCCTTTTATCACTTCAGAAATACCATTAAGTTACTAATTCTTAGTTCAACATTCAGTGCTTTATTTATCAATTTTTTAAAATATATTAAATGATGATGTCTCTACTTTCACACCCTTGGACTAAGTTCTTCCGACACCCTTCTTTATTATGAACGAAGAATTGGTGAGTATTTTGCTGAGTATTTCGTTGATTTTTAAGTTGATTGACCTTTCCCTATTAAGCGAACGTCTTCTTCGACCACCTATATATTTTAATCCCCTCTCTACAATGCCGAATTCGGCCATTTCTCTGTTTCGACCACTCCTTCTGTTTCTAGTCTGTTTTCTTGGCCCAACGAAATTGCGGATAATTCCGTTTCAGCGGCCGATCGATCGCCTCCAGACGTGGAACACGCCTGCCATAGTATTTTTCTAGGCCACGAACCGGTCCGAGGGGTTGCGTCATCGAAAATGCGCGACCTTGTCCTCCAAGCCGGAGCATTTTCGCAAGAAAAAACCCTGGACCGCGGAAACTGCACGTTGCGTAACCATTCCCGCTGTTATCTCGTAATCGATATCGCCTGCAACGAGTTTTTCGCCGTACTCGAGTGCTCGTTAACCTCTACGGGGTGGTAAATGCTGGAAACAATCCAATCCGGAATTTGTAATGTTTCATATCTTAGGTAATCCATAAACTTGCTATGGTTTCGCTACAGAGTCTATTAAACAAGCTTTTATTGAAGCATACATTTTCAATTGATACACTGTATACATATACGGTTTAACACAACTCCAAAAATTAGAAGTTATCTGACCACTGTAAACGTTTTCTTGTGCAATCCTCGCAAGGTGTGCACGCCTGAAAACAATGTTACGTCGTCTTATGTCATGTTCTGTAAAAGCAGTCGTAGTATTTTTATTATCCTAAATCTATGTCTACATAATACCATGTCAAAGTCGAGCATGCAACGTGACTCTCGATAAATCCTGTAACGAGTAACGAAGGGGATGAAAGTTGTTGTTGGCAGGATTAAGTCCAGACTTTAGGGTTTCTTTTCCAATATTATTCTTCACACAGACGCACTGTGGCCTCCCCCTTACTTTCTTTACACCGTGTACATAGTTCTCGCGTTTCCCAACGTGAGTTCCCGGGACTTGAACAGTGCGGTATTAATTTTTCGAGCGTCGTACTTGTTGAGCGTGCGTTTTCACGCTCGAGAACGCTCGGAAGGGTTTCCCGGCCCGGGAAGATAAATTCGAGAGGCAGCGCGTTTATCTGCTTAGGTTTGCCGATTAATCGCGACCTCGAGAGATATCGATGAGCAACATTCGTCGTCTATAAGGACGCTTTCGACTTTTAATGAGAGCCGAGTCCTTTCGTTTCCGAACACGGAAGAAGGAAACGCGGAAGAATCGCGCGGTAACGATCGAGCCGTGCAAAATCCGTTCGATGGACTGTGAACGATTTGCAACTTGCAAATTCGCGTTAAAGCACGATGCGCATAAGTTGGAGAAAGTATCGATGCCTTTCATGTGCTTCGATCGAATGATTTGTTGAAAACAAACTCGTAATATCATTATGATTTCTGGAGAGTCGCGACGACAGAGCTCGGTTGCATAACGCTCCGCCGAATATGCTATTTCGCTAATGGTCTTAACATTGGAAGCACCAAACAGTCGATGTCGACTCAGAGTTTTAATATCATACAAAAACCAGACGTACATTCGCTATATTATTGCTAGAAATTTATTGAACAATTTCTCAAGGAAGGACTTCGGTAAACGAAGCAAACAATGAGTCATGCTCTAACCCGTTCTAGGTATATCTAGCTCTAAGTGTCGGGTGGGTAGAAAGTAGACTCGCTTGCGTAACAGCAGAACCGATGTATATTTGGTCCAGATTCTACGCGGTCGACGCGGCGTCTTTCCCTTTTCCACCGTGCTTTTTACAATCGCAGGATGCTACTGTGCAAACGAGAGCTACGGATATCGGTTGCATGTTCTTTCGAAAGGGTCGCGTTCCAGTTGCGTCGCTTGGTTCACTTTCACCTAGCTTCCAGGCGGCGATCGATACGAATTTCTTGGACGTGTAAGGGTTCGTTTATGTTAGACCTATCGAAGCCGCTTGAAGATACCTTTTCCGTTCACAATGAAGCAGCGTTAACAGAGCGATTTCATTATTTTTCCAATTAGTATTTCCAATAATACGTATTCAATGACAAAAACGTCGATAATAGCGAGAAACAAGTGATATTTGGTCCCTGATAATTGTATGGCTGATCGTTCAGCAATCACCGCTTTGTAAAAGCTGCTCCAAGGTAAACACTTTGTGTTGTACACCATTATAAAACAATAGAATGCATTTCTGCACAGCTCTGACATAAACACTGGTAGCGAACGCGTTTAAGGATCAGGGATTCTTCAAGGGCTGCGAATGGGAGCCGGATTCGGGTGACGGGGATTAGGCGGTCCTTATTAACATAACGCGAGTAGCCACGCGTTACTTTCCCAGAATATTCTGTAGCCGTGCGACGTTCCTAGTCGACACGCGAGCTTCTCGTGTCCACATTGAACCGGAGCCAACTGCGGCTCCGGGTGCAGACACGAGACCCTGTCTAGTTGTCGATCGGCTTCACCTTCTCCTCGCAGTAGTCCTCGACCTCCTCGTTGTCTGCGTTCACCACCTTGATGCGGTCGACAGGCTTCGGTCGCATCAGGATGAACGGCAACTCGGCGGATAATTCTCCTCCCAGAGCTCCCAGATACAGCTTGACCTTGACAGCGTACGAGACCACGATGCCGAAGGAGTCGCGGACATCTGGGGACAGCAGCAGCGTGCTGGAGGCCAGCTCTCCATCGTCCCTCTTCAATTTTCCGTCCAAAGCGATGCCTCGTCGGTTTTTGTTCTTCTCCAGTTCGGGTGTCAGGTAGAGCACCTTCTGCAGGTTGGAGCCTGGGTTGATCGGACAACCGTCCTGCGTCTCCACCGCGTCGATCACCGTTCTGAACTGGCCATTCTGGAAAATGACAACGTCGATGCCCTGCTGCACCAGCGCTTTGATCTTCTTCACCACTTTGTTGCTGTTGTTACGCACGCACACGTTCACGGCTATCCTCTCGCCGTGGTGGTACAGCTGCTTGTCCAGGGTGACTTCCAGCTCCAGGTCTCCAGGGCTCAAGAGGAAGTCCTTGCGCACCACGGTGCAAGGCTGACGGCCTTGTTTCGTCGGTGCGTATTGGATTTTTCTGATGCCCATCGTGACCGTACTTCGTTTGTGGGTGACGTCCGTTTCGATGTCCCCCGAGTAGATCTTAACCACATAGCTGACGCCACAAGGCTCCCCTGTCTCGTCCTCACCTGGCTGCAAGGTCACGCTGGACGGAGCACTCGGCGGGAACTTGAAGGTGAAAGGTATAGCGTTCGGGCCTAGCTTTCGCAGTAGTCGGTCCTGCAGCTTGGTCAGGTTATCCTGCGTCTTCTGGGTGGCCGGGTACAGCTGCTCCGAGGTTAGGTACAGGTCCTTCTGGAAGTTCAGCCCCATCACCTCGTCCTCCTCCCGGCCGTAGCGGAAAGTACAGATTAGTTGGCCCCATATCTTCCGACCGGTGTCCACGTAGTTTTGATCCAGAAGGACTACACCATCTACCGGCTCGATCCCCGATAGATAGTCTACATAGTCCCTCTTTCCGAGGTACAAGGAGATCTTGCCATTCGGCGAGGACTTCTTGAACACCTTGAAGTTCATCACCATAACCAAGCAAGCCCAGTCCCGCCGATTCTTTCTGTCACCGTCGCCGACTGGATCGTCAGGATTGCATCGTGTTCTTATATATGCACCGGGTACCAATGACGTCAGGCTTTTCTAGGGTTTCCGAATCCATCCAGCGTCGCGGATAAACGTGCGCCTTGCTCGCGCCGTTGCTAACCTTTTCAAGTGTTGGCTAACTTTGTCTTCTAATCGGAAGAGTCGCACGATACGCCCGCGTCTTCGGGTTAGATCAATGATATTCGTGGGCTTCGGTTTGCCTTTAGAACCTTTGCTACCGCGACTAATGACTAGCAGACGATGTCCTCCGTGTTTGCTAGATTAATGGATCGATCGTTCTATGCCAACATGAAGAGAGTGCAGGGCTGGCGAGTGATCTAACATGGCGATCGAAGGATAGCTCATGGTTGATCACTAGATTGTGGATTTTTATGCAAAAATTGTCTGCATTTGTTGAAAGACACACGAATAATTTAGATGTTTCTTTTCTTAATAATTTTAATGAGTTGATAAGTATTCGAACATGTTGGACAAGGAAGATCCGCATCTTTGATTATAAATTAGCAGATATCCAAATGAGATTTTTAAGTTTTTCTCAGTCTCAAGCAAATAATAGGATAAACATGCTAATCTATTTATGTAGTTCGTCCGCATCCAGAAACATGACCAAAGAGGGAACGAGTTACCGATGATCGATAAGTCAGAAACCTATTTGAAACCTGTTTCATCCTGTCTGCAGCTGCCTGCACGATCACACGATCACATAATCAGTGGTTATACGTTCGTGTTCTCTCCACAACTCTGGTTCCTTCTAGAATTTTTGAAACACAGCAACAGCAACTTGTAGTATCGGACGACGCTAGTGAGACCGTTCGAAGTTGAAAATGTCAGAGAATACGGACACTAAGATTAATACAGTGAGTGAAATCGTATGTGGTGCAGAATGTTGTTTCCCATTTGCACACTGTACCATTGAATATTAATTCGTGGGAAGTTTCGTTTTCCATGAGCCTAAAATATACTTGACCAGTTTCACACTCTAGCCACATTAATAATGCTTCTTATAAATAGACCTGTTTGAATGATACTGTGACGCTTGAATTCAAGGTTCCTGTGCTTACTTTAATATTTGAATTGCAGATGCAGCCGATGCCTTTGGCCATACCACCTGGTTCACCCAAGAAACCAGTGAAATCCACTGCTGTTGTTAAATACTCTGTTGTCCAGACTCCAGCCACGTATGCTCAGCTACAATGCAATACAGATTTAAATCTACCACCCAGCAATTGGCTGAGCAGTTCAGCTGAGAGCTATGGCCTGCAGAGTGTATGGTCTCAGACCACCGGTTTCTCCAGTTTTCGTATGGCCCACATGTTTCCTGATTGTGTCGGAGAAGTTGATGTTGTGTCTGATGCTGAAAACATAAAGAAGTTATTGAAACTGCCTTACAATCATGGTATAATATCGATGATGGTACATAGAGTAGAAAACACACTACTGCTAGACGATTTTGATATTCATAAATATTTATTAAGACAAGCCGAGAGCGACTGGGAATGGTTGAAAAAGTTTTTCTACGAACACATATTCCAAAATCTTGGGGATAATGAAAAGTCTCTGTTCCGTAAGACAAATAGGAACACTCTGCAGCAGAGAAATTTGGTATCCAAATTTCTGTACCATTCTATAGTAGTTGCAGACAATAAAGAGCAAAATGATGCTAAGCCGCAGTTGCCTGTGAAAACGTTGGAGCCTTGTCTGCCGGAGCCTTCTCAGGAAGAGAAGATGCCAGACCCAAATTACAATCATAATTTTGCTAGAAATATTGTGTGGACTTTCGAGAACATACAGATGCTTATTGGGACTGATATGCCGATATTTGGGGGACAGACACATCCATGCATAAGTCTGCGATTGAGGGACATGACAAAACCTATTAACATCTTGACTGGCATAGATTATTGGCTGGACAATTTAATGTGCAATGTCCCAGAAGTTGTGATGTGTTATCACCTGCATGGTATAGTACAGAAGTATGAATTAATAAAAACTGAGGACCTACCTAATTTGGACCATTCTAAATTCAGTCCCAAAGTTATCAGGGATGTTGCACAGAATATTCTAAGTTTCTTAAAAAATAATGCTACGAAGGCTGGCCACACATACTGGCTATTTAAAGGTAAAACACCTAAACTATTTGCTGAATATATTAAGGGGGTATTCTGGTTTTTATCTTAAAAAGATCGCTTCTTTTGCATGTATACTTCATCTAAACTTCACTTCCTAATTTTTTAAATGTTTTATAGGCAAAGACGACGATGTTGTGAAGCTGTACGATTTAACATCTTTGTGCAATGATGTATCAGACGAAAAAGGACAGAATCCGTTTACTGTGCCTGTAGCTATGTTGTTGTACAGGGTGGCACGCAACATGAAATATTCTTCAGACTACCACAGACAGCAAGGCACTATCAGAATGCTTCTAAAAAATTGTGTACAACTGCTGACTAAAGAAAAGTATCCTCAGATCGTAACGTCCGCTCATTTCATGTTATCTGATCTTTATATACCATCAGATACTGATCCTGCTAGTCCAGGACTTTCTGATCAGAGTGACGAGGATGATACGCAAAGCGAGTCAAGCACGAATCACGATAACGAAAAGGAGGAGGAGGAAGTGGATAACGAAGAGGCTGCGATAAAATCCTTAACATTAGCCAATAGTAAGCTAAATACTTCCTCTGTCCTATATTATGGTGTACAGATTGTGATAACAAAATTTCCGGAATGTTTAATAATCTTGAAAACGCAAAATTAATGTTGGACAGTGTAATTAAAAACTCTTTGAGAAATGTGTGTTATAATATGGGACCGAGGATTATTTTAGATAAATTACTTTTATCAGGCATAAATAAATCCTCCTTCTAGTCAAAGAGCACAAGGACTGTGACGAGCCCAAGTACAAGCCACCGCCAATTTCTGGGACAGTGGAAGAAAGATGTCTGGCAGCTTTGGAACATGTTTGTCAAGGTCTTGAGTGTCTACAGTATTTTCCAACCGAGGAAGATATATCTGAAGAGGAGCGTCAGAGAGCAGAACAAGAAGAAAAGGAGAAAAAAGAATACGAAGAGACTCATCTGAACTTGGCTAAGCCTTTTCAAGCAATACCTATGACTTATTCCTCTCTGAAGGATGAGAAGAAGGAACATAATTCTGGGGAGGGTTCAGTAACTACTAGTCCTACTCACAAGAAGAAATTAAAGCAAAAGAAGAAGAAGTCAGAGAAACTCGTGTTGAAGGAAGAGCCCACTGAAAACTCAGCTAAAGCTTTGCAGTGTAAAGTCAAAGTCGAAACGCTTCCCACCTGGCAGGCCCCTAAGAAGAGCGACAACATAAGTTGGAATGCTCACTTGAAGACGTTGTTGTACGAGAAAGCTTCATTGATCTTTGCTGTATTGGCTGAGAACGAATATGTCAATAAGAATTACGGGGCTTCACTGAGGTACATGCTAGCGGTTCTGCGTTGTCAGAAAATTTTGGAGCTCTTCTGCGGAATTAGAAACTACAAATCCATCAGCTACCTGCTAGGTCGCGCCGGGGATTGTTGCTTCATGACAGTGCAGGATTGGTGTAACATAGAGAAGCACAGGAATCATTATGACATGAAGAACGAGGCGGAGGAAAAGATTGTTGAGGATATCTGCAAAATCGAGGACTTGGATTCGAGTAAGTGCTCGACTTGGATTATCAAAACACTTTGGTTTGGAGCAAATAAAAATTTGATTTCCTATTTCAGGTGATGCTAAACTACTACCAGAACGTTTAGAGAGTTTAGAAACTACCTTAGTAGCATCATATAAGTGTTACGAGAAAGCCTTATTGTTAGAACCGTCGGAAATAGATAAAAATAATCTTTTAAGGCGGTTAGGCAACATCCACAACGAGCTGGGCGTTCTTTATATGAATCAGGCTGGAAGTAAGTTATTCAGAATAGAAATTGATTTCGAGATACATTCTTACAATTCTTCCAAGTTAGGAGACATTATGGGAGGATACTAGAAGGAGATATTATACTTTTATTATTTTTGCAGCCCGATGTCAGCAAGAAAGTCTAGCAGATGAGTCGTCAGGGATCTGTGACGATGAAGTATCAACATTATTAACTCGTTCCTTAAATCATTTGGAAGCAGGAGTCAAGGCATTCGAGACAGTCCACGACGAAGCAAATTTAGCCCTTTTGCACTCGAATACCGGAAGACTCATGCGACTCTGTGCACACATGCATGTGAAACAGAACGCTGAGGAACGGAATTTTTATAACAAAGCTCTGGCGAGCTACCAAAAAGCTCTACAAGTCCTAGGAACTAAGAAGACAAACCCTGTGATCTGGGATACTGTCACTTGGGATTTGTCTACCACGTTATTTACTATGGCTACATTGTTGCAGGACTATCCTGTAACTGGTTGTAAGGTATAGCTTCTATATTAAATTTAATTTAGTTCTGTGATGAAACTGTTATGTATTGTGGTCATTATTTTAGACTGAAGAAGAGCTCGAAAGGGAAGTGGTTGATATACTACAAAAGGCTCTGAAACATTGTGATACAGAAACTTCAGGACCACGACAACCAGTTTACCAATTCCGTGCCGCTACCATTCAGCATCGCCTTGCATCTTTGTACCACCGTGTGTATAGAGAGTTCGAACCCGATGCGGACAATATGAAAAGGAAAACAAGTTTGCAACTGTGCAAGCTGTATTACGAAAAGGCGGCGAAGCTTTTGCTAGCTTTTGAGCAGACTACAGAATTTCTAACGGTTCAGATGGAGAGGGTTGCACTGGCTGAACATCAGGCGCGTTGTACGTTTATTTTTTGAAATAGATTTAAGTTTTTGGTGGCAGTGTTTTTATTTATATCTTGCCTCAGGTGCTACAACCTTTCATGGGAAGTTGAAGGCGTACCAAAATGGTCTTGATCTGATACTACGTTGCAGACCCATTCTGGATATATTGTGTGAGAGGAACAGCTCTCAGAAACAGAAGGGTGATAGTACAAATGCTATGAATCAGAAAAAGGGGAAAGAAGTCGCAGAGGCGAAAGTCAGCGACGACCAGAAGTTGATGGAAGATGAAGAGAGTTTGGTGGTGCTGCTTGAGCAGAGACTACAGTTTATCCTAAGATCTCTGACTAAATTGTCCGTCACGAAAAATAACAATAGCAGTAAAAAAGAGTATGTATGTTGTGGATACGCTAAATGTAGCCTGTGTAAGGTGATCTAATAATTTGTTTAAATTTATAGGTGCGAGTCACTGGCGAATTTGTACAAACAATGTTATAGTAAAGCATTGAGGCCAGTCCCAATGACCGGTTTCACGTTAATTGAGCACATTGCACAACTGCTACGCGAATTGGGGAAAATGTTACCGTCTACAGAGTGTTAATATTTATACTTTTGTAAATACATGTATATTTATCATATATCTGTGCCAGTTCGAAGACTTAAAGCGTCGAGTCTCGACCAACGAATATGATTCCTTCCCAGGATTGGCTTTTCTCAACCTTTCCAATGGTGTTTATGTCGGCATTAACGCTGGTCGTTAAGAAGGAAAACATTCATTAACTCACTACGGCATCTCGAGATGTGGAGGCATTTTTTTATTCTACTCTGTAAATAATCAGATCAAAGCTTTTATTTAAATATGATTTGTAAAACGAGAAATAAATTGCTGCTACAACATCTACGGATATTTTCTCGAAAGTTAGAAGAAATAAATAAAACAAATTTAATACTTTTTACAACAAAATCTACCTTGAAATTTTATTCAAAAATTCTACTGTTCGAAAAACAAATAGAGTACAGCGTGGATAAATAAATAAGCAATTGATCATTTTTTATTGAAAGTCGGAGCATTCTTCATAGAGTATATAAGTACATACACAGACTTAAGATCCCTGTACTACCGACGAGGTACTATTAAAGACAGCCAGCCTTATGGGAGTTCGTGTCACCCGAATATTTCGGTGTTCTCTTACGCCCTCTAAGATATATTCTGACTGGAATGAGAAACAGAGATACGGGCTATGCCCGTAATATTTACACGGTTGGCCCGATCATCGTACGATTTCGGCCCGTTTTCGAATCTAAATTGTAGATTAAGGGGTTAAAGACTGCCAGCCCCTGTGTTATTCAGCGGGACGGGTAACCGGGCGCGACGGACGCGGGGATAACGTGGAGCTTACAGTGATCTGAAATACCAATCGCTAAAAGTTCTACCACCGACGAGATACTCGTCAAGTAGAAGAAGAATGATGTACTATAGAATGCTCACATTACCCAATCTGTAATTGCCTTATAACACTATCACCGACGAGATCCTATCTCGTCTCTTTATCTAAATACAACCAGACGATATATGACATTGTTCACGCCCGGGGCGAACCAGCTTGAATAATACATACATTTTGTTCTGAAGGAAGGTGAAATAGCAAGATGTTATGGAAGACAATAGGTATAGGATAGAATTTATTGAAAATCAACATATTTATTAAATGTGCAGCTATTAGCTCGATATTATCGTTTATTTATAAGATACTAGAAGATCTTACAAATAGAGGATAATATCGATTGCCCAGGTCTCACCACGAGGAGGTTGCTGCACAAGAGACCCGAAAGAGAGTCGGAACGAATGCAATATTCCTTCTGGCTCTCTTTCTAACAACGACGGACTTATACTAAATTACGCAGATATGTCGAGTAATTATTGCGGAGCAAAAGGTGTGAATCGGAGAAGAAGTCTCCGATCCACGGGGGATCAAAGGCGAATCAGGCAGAAGGCTCTGATTCTTTCAAAGTGAGAAACAAGAGCGAACCAAAGCAGAAGGCTCCGGTTCGAAGGAGGCGCGTACAATGCTTACAGCCCAGCTCTGGTCAGAGCCGATACCCGATGTGTCCTCACCAAGAGAGATGGATCATGAGAAGTGTTCAAACGTATTACCATTTCTTTGCCAACTACCTGCCACCAGGCAACGCAATGCGTTGAGGTGAACCCGGGTAGGATGACGAACAGAGCGAACTCTGCCAACTACCTGCCACCAGGCAACGCAAAGCGTTGAGGTGAACGGGTAGAATGACAGAGAGAATGGCAACACGAGTGGACAGATCTCAATGACCCACCTCTCTCAATGATTCGACGCCGAATACCGGCTCCAACCGGTCAGGTACATGCAAGCAAGGTCCAACAGAGCAGAAGGCTGTGTCGGAAACGACAAAAAAGAGCAAAGTGAAGTTACGGCAATAATTACTCGACATATTTACCACGACGACATACAATCTTAATAACTAACGCACGCAAGCCGAGCAATTATTGTGGACCAAAAGACTAAATCGCAAAGGGGGAAGAATCAAAGCAGAAGGCTTTGATTCGCAAAGCAGAAACTTGAACCAGAGCAGAAGGCTCTGGTTGGGGGGTGATGCTAAGAAAATAATTGCTCGGCAAATAAAACTAACTAAAGAATACTCTTCTTGGTGTGTCCTCTTCTTGGTGTGTCCTCTTCATAGTATGTCCTCTTCTTGGTGTGTCCTCTTCTTGGTGTATTTTAACTGAAACAGACTAATAATAATTAGACATAACAATATATAAACCCGCACACGAGTGCAAGCCTAAGACCCGCTCACAAGAGCAAACCTAAGACAAGTTCTCGAAAACCAAACAAACCCCGTACACGAATGCGACACTAACCAGCTCACGAGAGCCCAACTAACCCCCGCATACGAGTGCGAATGAAACCAGCTCACGAGAGCCTAACTAACCCCGCACACGAGTGTGAATGAAACCAGCTCACGAGAGCCAACCTAACATCAGCTCACGAGAGCCAAACTAACCCTGCACACGGGTGCGGCCTATAGGCGATTCGGGTAGCCCCGGGGACGCTACACCCCGCACTCACTCACAGCCCCATTCGTGAGTGAGCCCCTGGGGGACCTCCGATCGGAGGAATGCCAATTTTAAACAAGATGTAAAAATTGTTAGAAGCGGGCCTTGTCAAAGTTCCGAAACCAACAATTCAAAATTCAGAAATAACACGAGTGCGAATAGAGCAAATATAAGCCCGCACGTAAGTGCAATTCTAACCATGCACATGAGTGCGAATGCAACCATAGAAGCCGTTCATAAGAGCAATTGTAATCCCGCACAGATGTGCGAATACAACCGGCGAACCAGTTCGTAAGAATAATTATAACTCCGCACACGAGTGCGAAAACAAACAGCGAAGCAGAGCACAAGAGCAATTATAACCCCGCACACGAGTGGGGCGCTCAAAATATAAATTTGATGAAGAATAAAATTGATAAATTTTAAGAAGACTCAATACCGAAAGTCTCGAAAATTTCAATTAGTATGAAGGATATGGTATTCGTTGAATTAACGGTTGAAGGACAGGTGTGTTGAAACTGAGCCATGGAAGTTGAAACTGACAAAGGAAGTTTTGAAAAATATTAGTAACCAAACTTACCGTTGATCGTTGAATGTACAGTTGAAGGTAGGTCACGGTAGCTGTGGATGACCCCTTGTCCACCTCTGGTCAACCTCTGGTCCACCTTTGGTAGTTCCCTGGTCCTTCTAGTCCTTCTGGTCCCGGAGCTCGACTGAACCCGACTGAACCCGACCGCTCACGCCGCCCCCCCACGGCCCGACTGATTGACGGAACTCTCTGACCGAGCGCGGGCATGCGCCCCACGCTCGACGCTCGACCGCTCCCCACCCTCACCGAATATCGATCGATGTCGATCGCCGTGACAATTATTGATAAATTTATTATTTCCATCTGGTTAATGTTTATAACAATTCTTTTTTACAGCAATGTCCACAAGCAATCCCTTGGCTATATGACCACTTAATTTTTTAGTAAAAGTGGCTAATAGTATTCGAGACACGGAATAACTTTTAAGCTATAACCATTCGCACGCATTAATTTATTCAATATAATTCACAGATAAATTTATTATTTCTGGCTGTTTAATGTTTATAACAATGCCTTTTGCTAATGATGTTAACGAGCACTCCCTTGACTACCTTGCCATCTAATGTTTTCGTAAAAATAGACAATAAAACTCGAAAAACAGAATAACTTTTAAACAATGAACATCCGCACGCATTAATTTATTCAACATAATACTATGATACATTTATTAATTCTAGCTATATAATGTTTATAGTCATTCCTTTTGCCAACGATGTGGACAAGCACTCCCTTGACCACTTTGCCATCGAATTTTATACAGTGTTCAGTCGGGTTCAGTCGAGCTCCGGGACCAGGAGGACCAGAAGGACCAGGGACCTACCAGAGGTGGACCAGCGGTTGACCAGAGGTGGACAGGGGGTCATCCACAGCTACCGTGACCTACCTTCAACTGTTCATTCAACGATCAACGGTAAGTTTGGTTACTAATATTTTTCAAAGCTGATATTGTATAGAATGCTCACATACTGATTGCCTTCTAATACTATCACCGACGAGATACCATCTCGTCTCTTTATCTCAATAGAACCAGAGGATATATAACATTGTTCACGACTGGGGCGAATCAGCTTGAATAATGCATACATTTTGTTCTGAAGGAATAAGGTGAAATTGCAAAATGTTATGGAAGACAGTAGGTATAGGAATAGAATTTACTAAAAATCAACATATTTATTAAATGTGCAGCTATTAGCTCGATATTATCCTTTATTCATAAGAGTTTCACTAGAAGTTCTTATAAATAGAGGATAATACCGATTGCCCAGGTCTCACCACGAGGAGGTTGCTGCACAAGAGACCCGAAAAAGAGTCAGAACGAATGCAATATTCCTTCTGGCTCCCTTTCTAACAACGGCGGACTTATACTAAATTACGCACGCAAGTCGAGCAATTATTGCGGAGCAAAAGAAGAAGAAGAAGATCGGAGAAGAAGTCTCCGATCCACGGGGGAACACAGGCGAATCAGGCAGAAGGCTCTGATTCTTTCAAAGAGAAAAACTAAAACGAACCAGAGCAGAAGGCTCTGGTTCGAAGGGGACGCGGCGCGTACAATGCTGGCAGACCATCTCCAGCCAGAGGCGATACCCGACGTGTCCTCACCAAGAGAGATGGTCACGAGAAGTGTTCAAACGTAATACCATTCCTCTGCCAACTACCTGGCCACCAGGAACGCAATGCGATGAGGTGAACCCGGGTAGGATTACAAGCAGAGAGAACTCTGCCAACTACCTGCCACCAAGCATCACAAAGCGTTGAGGTGAACCCGGTAGGATGACAGAGAGAATGGCAATATGAGTGAACAGGTCTCAATGAACCACCTCCCTCAATGTATCGACGCCGAATACCGACTCCAACCGGTCTGGTACATACAAGCAAGGTCCGACACAGCAGAAGGCAGCGTCGGAATCAAGAAAACGAGTAACGAGAAGTTAAGACAATAATTACTCGACGATATACAATATTAAAAACTAACGCACGCACGCAAGTCGAGCAATTATCGCGGGGCAAAAGGTGTGAATCGGAGAAGAAGTCTCCGATTCTTTCAAAAGAGAGAAACTAAAACGAACCAGAGCAGAAGGCTCCGGTTCGAAGGGGACGCGGCGCGTACAATGCTGGCAGCACTTCTCGGTCAGAGCCAGTACCCAACGTGTCTTCACCAAGAGAAATGGACAGTGAGAAGTGTTCAATCGTAACACCATTCCTCTGTCAACCACCTGGCCACCAGGAACGCAATGCGATGAGGTGAACCCGGGTAGGATTACAAACAGAGAGAACTCTGCCAACTACCTGCCACCAGGCATCGCAAAGCGTTGAGGTGAACCCGGTAGGATGACAGAGAGAATGGCAATACGAGTGAACAGGTCTCAATGAACCACCTCTCTCAATGTATCGACGCCGAATACCGACTCCAACCGGTCTGGCACATACAAGCAAGGCCCGACACAGCAGAAGGCTGTATCGGAATCAAGAAAACGAGCGAAGTGAAGTTCAGACAATAATTACTCGACATTTACAACGACGGTATAAAATCTTAATTACTAACGCACGCGGCCTATAGGCGATTCAGGCACCCCGGGGACGCGACTCCCCGTACTCACTCATGGCAACATCCGTGAGTGAGCCCCTGGGGTACCTCACTCGGCAAATAAAACTAACTTATTGATATATCCTCTTCTTGATTTGCCTTCCTCTCGGGGTGTCCTCTTCTTGGTACGTCCTCTTCTTGGTGTGTCCTCTTCCTAGTTTGTCCTCTTCATAGTATGTCCTCTTCTTGGTGTGTCCTCTTCTTAGTGTATTCTAACTAAAACAGACTAATAATAATTAGACATAACAATCCATTACCCCGCACACGAGTGCAAGCCTAAAACCCGCTCTCAAGAGCAAACCTAAGACCAGTTCTCGAGAACCGAACGAACCCCGCACACGAGTGCGAATAAAACCAGCTCACGAGAGCCAACCTAATACCAGCTCACGAGAGCGAAACTAACCCCGTACACGGGTGCGAATGAAACCAGCTCACGAGAGCCTACCTAATACCAGCTCACAAGAGCCAAACTAACACCAGCTCACGAGAGCCAAACTAACCCCGCACACGGGTGCGGCCTGTAGGCGATTCGGGTAGCCCCGGGGACGCGACACCCCGTACTCACTCACGGCTCTATCCGTGAGTGAGCCCCTGGGGGACCTCCGATCGGAGGAATACCAATTTCAGACAAGATGTGCAAAATGTTTAGAAGTTGACTTGTGAAAGTATCGAAGCGGACAATTCGAAATTCAGGAATAAAAATTGTCGTGTACACTAACTGAATAAGTAATTCGAAATAACGAACTGAAGATGGGCCAAGGGTAAACGGGAAAAGCATTGATGTACCCTTGGCCGACAGCAAGCTACCTGAAAGTAAATTCATATACAATTTAATGAAATATGGTTTTATATCTCGCAAATCTTAAATTCTACTATACAATCTTATCAAAAAATGGTAAATGTGCAATGTGCAGCTATTAGCTCGATATTATCCTTTATTCATAAGACACTAGAAGTTCTTACAAATAGAGGATAATGCCGATTGCCCAGGTCTCACCACGAGGAGGTTGCTGCGCAAGAGACCCGAAAGAGAGTCGGAACGAATGCAATATTCCTTCTGGCTCCCTTTCTGACAACGACGGACTTGTACTAAATTACGCAGATATGTCGAGAAATTATTGCGGGGCAAAAGCTGTGAATCGGAGAAGAAGTCTCCGATCCACGGGGGACCAAAGGCGAATCAGGCAGAAGGCTCTGATTCTTTCAAAGAGACAAACTAAAGCAAACCAGGGCAGAAGGCCCCGGTGCGAGGGTGACGCGCGAATGACCAAGAGGAACTCAAGCTGCAACACCCATTTCTCCCAACCACTTGCCGCCAGAGACGGACATGAGTGGATTAAATTTACAGTGGAGAGGTTTTACATGAGCGAGCCACATCTCTCAAAGTCTCCCCCCATTAATATTATCTACCACGAACTGCCGTACCAACCGGTATGATACAAACTACATACGAGCAAGGTCCGACACAGCAGAAGGCTGTGTCCGAATCAAGAAAACGAGCAAAGTGAAGTTACGGCAATAATTACTTGACATATTTACAACGATGGTATACAATCTTAATATGTAAACCAAATATAACTAACTTAAAAATACACTCTAGTCTTCTTCCTCTTCGTTGGTGTGTCCTCTTCATTCGGTGTGTCGTCTTCGTTAGCAGCCGGCTGTTGTAATCTAGCTGAAACAGACTAATCGTATTTAGAAACAATGCTGTTGAATACAGAATTAAATCACGCACACGAGTGCGAATGTAACCAGCTCACGACAGCAAATATAAACCCGCACCTAAGCGCAAACCTAACCATGCACATGAGTGCGAATACAACCTGCCCACAAGAGTAATTATAATTTATAATCATGTTCACAAGTGAACCAGTTCACAAGAACAATTGTAATCCTGCACATGAGTGCGAATAGAACCAGAGAACCAGCTCAAGAGAGCAATTGTAACCTCGCACAGATGTACGAATACAACCAGCGAACCAGCTCGTAAGTATAATTATAACTCCGCACACGAGTGCGAAAACAACCAGCGAAGCAGAGCACAAGAGAAATTATAACCCCGCACACGAGTGGGGCGCTCAAAATATAAATTTGATGAAGAATAAAATTGATAAATTTGAAGAAGACTCAATACCGAAAGTCTCGAAAATTTCAATTAGTATGAAGGATATGGTATTCGTTGAATTAACAGTTGAAGGACAGGTTTGTTGAAACTGAGCCATGGAAGTTGAAACTGACAAAGGAAGCTTTGAAAAATATTAGTAACCAAACTTACCGTTGATCGTTGAATGAACAGTTGAAGGTAGGCCACGGTAGCTGTGGATGACCGCTTGTCCACCTCTGGTCAACCCCTTGCCCACCTCTGGTCAACCTCTGGTCCACCTCTGGTAGGTCCCTGGCCCTTCTGGTCTTCCTGGTCCCGGAGCTCGACCGCTCACGCCGCCCTCCCCCGCCCGACTGACTGATTGACGGAGCTCTCTGACCGAGCGCGGGCGTGCGCCCCACGCTCGACGCTCAACGGTCCTCACCGCAACCGAATATCGATCGACGTCGATCGCCGTTACAATTATTGATAAATTTATTATTTCCAGCTGGTTCATGTTTATAACAATTCTATTTTACAGCGATGTCCACAAGCAATCCCTTGGCTATCTGACCACCTAATTTTTTAGTAAAAGTGGCTAATAGTATTCGAGATACGGAATAACTTCTAAACCATAACGTTTGCACGCATTAATTTATTCAATACAATTCACAGATAAATTTATTATTTCTGGCTGTTCAATGTTTATAACAATTCCTTTTGCTAATGATGTTAACGAGCATTTCCTTGACTACCTTGCCATCCAATTTTTTCGTAAAAATAGACAATAAAACTCGAGAAACAGAATAACTTTTAAACCATGAACTTCGCACGCATTAATTTATTCAATACAATTCACAGATAAATTTATTATTTCTGGCTGTTTAATGTTTATAACAATTCCTTTTGCTAATGATGTTAACGAGCACTCCCTTGACTACCTTGCCATCTAATTTTTTCGTAAAAATAGACAATAAAACTCAAGAAACAGAATAACTTTTAAACCATGAACATTCGCACGCATTCATTTATTCTATACAATTCACAGATAAATTTATTATTTCTGGCTGTTTAATGTTTATAACAATTCCTTTTGCTAATGATGTTAACGAGCACTCCCTTGACTACCTTGCCATCCAATGTTTTCGTAAAAATAGACAATAAAACTCGAGAAACAGAATAACTTTTAAACCATGAACATCCGCACGCATTAATTTATTCAACATAATACTATGATACATTTATTAATTCTAGCTAATTAATGTTTATAATCATTCCTTTTGCCAACGATGTGGACAAGCACTTCATTGACCACTTTGCCATCTAATTTTTTACAGTGTTCGGTATTGGCCTAAACTGGAGCATTCAAACGATGGTGGTTCGACCGTTGGGTTGGTGCCGTCTCGTTATTGTTTTCGTGTCTCGAGCGCGCGATCGCGAAACCGCTGTCTTTTCCTCGTAAAAGTCATCGTACAAAAAAGAATATATGTTTAACTGCAAACTTCGAAATGTTGCAAACAGCCAAATATTAATACGTATTTTAAAATAAAATGAAATGAATGTATCGTTAATTAAATCATATGTGCATTATATAGCAAGTGATTTTTATGAAAATTTTCAGGAACATTACAAAACACCCGTTAAAACATCACGTAAAATTGCGTATTTTTGCTATTTTCCACGTTACAGTCACAATTCTGGAAATGTAAACGAAACGATTCGAGTCAGTCAATACATGATTAATTCAACCTGAATATTTCATCTCTGTTTAAATATAATGCTCTCTGTTTCTATAATGATTTTAAAACTGAATAAATGTTTTCTCGATTTATATATAAATAAACTGTTATTTATTGATAGCAAACAAAGTAATAATTGTTGTTGAAAATTGAATTACCTATTAAACGCTATTTTTATCTTGAAATTTATTCATATAAAGTGCGTTAATTGTTGGTTTCTTTAAACCTTCTGCTATAAAATACAATATAACTGTAATAAATCTAAGGATTTTTACATCTTTCAATGCCTGTCGTTTTTTCCCGCATCAACCGATTTCGATGAAACATTCATAGTGCATATAATTCATACACAGATCCACAAAACGCATATTTTAAATTTTTATTACGGACTGTAATAAAAAAGTTTTATAAAGTGTCTTTTTTACTTTCTCATGTAATTCTTATCAATTGCAATTTTACATGATGTTTTAACGGGTGTTTTGTAATGTTCCTGAAAATTTTCATAAAAATCACTTGCTATATAATGCACATATGATTTAATTAATGATACATTCATTTTATTTTATTTTAAAATACGTATTAATATTTGGCTGTTTGCAACATTTCGAATTTTGCAGTTAAACATATATTCTTTATTGTACGATGACTTTTACGAGGACAAGACACGACAACAATAACGAGACGGCACCAACCCAAGGGTCGAAACACCTTCGTTTGAATGCTCCCGTTTAGGCCAATACCGAACACTGTAAAAAATTAGATGGCAAAGTGGTCAATGAAGTGCTTGTCCACATCGTTGGCAAAAGGAATGATTATAAACATTAATTAGCTAGAATTAATAAATGTATCATAGTATTATGTTGAATAAATTAATGCGTGCGGATGTTCATGGTTTAAAAGTTATTCTGTTTCTCGAGTTTTATTGTCTATTTTTACGAAAACATTGGATGGCAAGGTAGTCAAGGGAGTGCTCGTTAACATCATTAGTAAAAGGAAATGTTATAAACATTAAACAGCCAGAAATAATAAATTTATCTGTGAATTGTATAGAATAAATGAATGCGTGCGAATGTTCATGGTTTAAAAGTTATTCTGTTTCTCGAGTTTTATTGTCTATTTTTACGAAAAAATTAGATGGCAATTTATTCTAGGAAGTACTCGTTAACATTATTAGCAAAAGGAATTATTATTAACATTAATTAGCTAGAATTAATAAATGTATCATAGTATTATGTTGAATAAATTAATGCGTGTGGATGTTCATTGTTTAAAAGTTATTCTGTTTCTCGAGTTTTATTGTCTATTTTTACGAAAAAATTGAATGGTAAGGTGCTCATGGAAGTGCTCGTTAATATCATTAGCAAAAGGAATTGTTATAAACATTAAACAGCCAGAAATAATAAATTTATCTGTGAATTGTATTGAATAAATTAATGCGTGCGAATGTTCATGGTTTAAAAGTTATTCTGTTTCTCGAGTTTTATTGTCTATTTTTACGAAAAAATTAGATGACAAGGTAGTCAAGGGAGTGCTCGTTAACATCATTAGCAAAAGGAATTGTTATAAACATTAAACAGCCAGAAATAATAAATTTGTCTGTGAATTGTATTGAATAAATTAATGCGTGCGAATGTTCATGGTTTAGAAGTTATTCCGTATCTCGAATACTATTAGCCACTTTTACTAAAAAATTAGGTGGTCAGATAACCTAGGGATTGCTTGTGGACATCGCTGTAAAATAAAATTGTTATAAACATTAACCATCTGGAAATAATAAATTTATCAATAATTTTCACGGCGATCGACATCGATCGATATTCGGTGGGGTGGGGAGCGTCACGCACCTCTGCGCTTGTGCCGCTCGAGCTCGGCAAGAGTCCACCGGCAGTCAGTCAGTGGGGCCGGGGGGAGCGGCGTGAGCGGACGTGCTGCGGGACCGGGAGGACGCAGGAGGACCACGGACTTACCAGAGGTGGACCAGAGGTGGACCAGAGGTGGACAAGGGGTCATCCACAGCTACCCTGGCCTACCTTCAACTCTTCATTCAACGATCAACGGTAAGTTTGGTTACTAATATTTTTCAAAGCTTCCTTTGCCTACCCTTGGCCCGATTTCAACAAACATGTCCTTCAACTGTTACTTCAACGAATACCATCAATTATTATCTCTAATATACTAATTGAAATTTTGATCGAGACTTTCGATAATGAGTCTTCTTCAGATTTATATTTCTTTATTAAAATTGTATTCCTCCGATCGGAGGTCCCCCAGGGGCTCACTCACGGATGGGGCCGTGAGTGAGTACGGGGTGTAGCTTCCCCGGGGCTACCCGAATCGCCTATAGGCTACATTCGTGTAAGCAGTTACCATAACTCTCGTGAGTTGATCGTATTCGCACTCGTGTGCGGTGCTATAATTGCTCTTGTGAGCTGCTTCGCTGGTTGTTCCCGCACTCGTGTGCGGGGTTACAACTATTCTCACGAGCTGGATCGCTGGTTGTATTCGTACTTCTGTGCGGGGTTACAGTAGCTCTCTTGAGCTGGTTCTCTCTGGTTGTATTCGAACTCATGTGCAGGATTATAATTGTTCTCGTGAGTTACTTCGCTGGTTGCTTTCGCACTTCTGTGCGGAGTTACAGTTGTTCTTGTGAGTTGCTTCACTGGTTGTATTCGCACTCATGTGCATGGTTAGGTTTCCGCTTACGTGCGGGTTTATATTTGCTCTCGTGAGTTGGTTACATTCGCACTCGTGTGCGTGATTTAATTCTGTATTCAACAGCATTGTTTCTAAATACGATTAGTCTGTTTCAGCTAGATTACAATAGCCGGCTGCTAACGAAGACGACACACGGAATGAAGAGGACACACCAACGAAGAGGAAGAAGACTACAGTGTATTTTTAAGTTAGTTATATTTGGTCTATATATTAAGATTGTATACTATCATTGTAAATATGTCGAGTAATTATTACCGTAACTTCATTTTGCTCGATTTCTTGATTCCGACACAGCCTTCTGCTGTGTCGGACCTTGCCTGCATGTACCAGACCGGTTGGAGTCGGTATTCGGCGTCGATACATTGAGAGAGGTGGTTCATTGAGACCTGTTCACTCGTGTAGCCATGCTACAGTGTCCTCTCTATTCGTCATTCTACCCGCGTTCGCCTCAACGCTTTGCGTTGCCTGGTGACAGGTAGTTGGTGGAGAAATGGGATATCGTTTGAACACTTCTCACTGTCCATCTCTCTTGGTGAGGACACGTCGGGTAACGGCTCTGGCCGGAGCTGGGCTGCAAGCATTGTACGCGCCTCCTTCAAACCGGGGCCTTCTGCTCTGGTTTGCTTTTGTTTCTCACTTTGAAAGAATCAGAGCCTTCTGCCTGATTCGCCTTTGTACCCCCGTGGATCGGAGACTTCTTCTCCGATTCACACCTTTTGATCCGCAATAATTACTCGACGTACTTGCGTAATTTAGTATAAGTCCGTCGTTGTAAGAAAGGGAGCCAGAAGGAATATTGCATTCGTTCTGACTCTCTTTCGGGTCTCTGGTGCAGCAACCTCCTCGTGGTGAGACCTGGGCAATCGATATTATCCTCTATGTATAAGAACTTCTAGTGTCTTATGAATAAAGGATAATATCGAGCTAATAGCTGCACATTGCACATTTACCATTTTTTGATAAGATTGTATAGTAGAATTTAAGATTTGCGAGATATAAAACCATATTTCATTAAATTGTATATGAATTTACTTTCAGGTAGCTTGCTGTCGGCCAAGGGTACATCAATGCTTTTCCCGTTTACCCTTGGCCCATCTTCAGTTCGTTATTTCGAATTACTTATTCAGTTAGTGTACACGACAATTTTTATTCCTGAATTTCGAATTGTCCGCTTCGATACTTTCACAAGTCAACTTCTAAACATTTTGCACATCTTGTCTGAAATTGGTATTCCTCCGATCTGAGGTCCCCCAGGGGCTCACTCACGGATGGAGCCGTGAGTGAGTACGGGGTGTCGCGTCCCCGGTGCTCCCGAATCGCCTATAGGCTGCAATCGTGTGAGCAGTTAGTTTGGCTCTCGTGAGCTGGTATTGTTGGCTCTCGTGGGCTGGTATTAGGTTGGCTCTTGTGAGCTAGTATTAGGTAGGCTCTCGTGAGCTGGTATTAGGTTGATTCTCGTGAGCTAATTGGATTCGCACTCGTGTGCGGGGTTAGCTTGGCTCTCGTGAGCTGGTCTTAGGTTTGGCTCTCGTGAGCTGGTATTGTTGGCTCTCTTGAACTGGTATTAGGTTGGCTCTCGTGAGCTGGTTAGATTCGCACTCGGGTGCGGGGTTAGCTTGGCTCTCGTGAGCTGGTCTTAGGTTTGGCTCTCGAGAGCGGATATTAGGCTTGCACTCGTGTGAGGGATTATATATATTGATATGTCTAATCGTTATCAGTCTGTTTTAGGTAGAATACACCACGTAGGGAACACACCAAGAAGAGGACACAACAATGAGAGTACACACCAAGGAGAGGACACGCCAAGAAGAGGACACACCAAGAAAGGGACACTCCGAGATAAGGGCAAACCAAGAAGTGGATAAATGAAGAAGACTGCGGCATATTCTTAAGTTAGTTTTATTTGCCGAGCAATTATTGTCTTAGCGTCACCTCCGAACCAGAGCCTTCTGCTCAGGCTCATGTTTCTTTTTTGCGAATCAAAGCCTTCTGCTTTGATTCTTTCCTCTTTTGCGATTTAGTTTTTTGTCCACAATAATTGCTCGGCTTGCGTGCGTTAATTTTTAAGTTCGTATGTCTTCGTTGTAAATATGTCGAGTAATTATTGCCATAACGTCACTTTACTCGACCCGTATTTTCGACTCCGACACAGCCTTCTGCTGTGTCGGACCTTGCTTGTATGTACCAGACCGGTTGGAGCCGGTATTCGGCGTCGATACATTGAGAGATGTGGCTCATTGAGACCTGTTCATTCGTGTAGCCATGCTACAGTGTCCTCTCTATTCGTCATTCTACCCGCGTTCGCCACAATTTGTATTGCTTGGGGACAGGTAGTTGGTAGAGAAATGGGATATCGTTTGAACACTTCTCACTGTCCATTTCTCTTGGTGAGGACACGTCGGGTATCGGCTCTGGCCGGAGCTGGGCTGCAAGCATTGTACGCGCCGCGTCACCTTCGAACCAGAGCCTTCTGCTCTGGTTCGCTTTAGTTTTTCTCTTTGAAAGAATCAGTGCCTTCTGCCTGATTCGCCTTTGATCCCCCGTGGATCGGGGACTTCTTCTCCGATTCACACCTTTTGCTCCGCAATAGTTACTCGACATATCTGCGTAATTTAGTATAAGTCCGTCGTTGTTAGAAAGGGAGCCAGAAGGAATATTGCATTCGTTCTGACTCTCTTTCGGGTCTCTTGTGCAGCAACCTCCTCGTGGTGAGACCTGGGCAATCGGTATTATCCTCTATTTGTAAGATCTTCTAGTATCTTATAAATAAACGATAATATCGAGCTAATAGCTGCACATTTAATAAATATGTTGATTTTCAATAAATTCTATCCTATACCTATTGTCTTCCATAACATCTTGCTATTTCACCTTCCTTCAGAACAAAATGTATGTATTATTCAAGCTGGTTCGCCCCGGGCGTGAACAATGTCATATATCGTCTGGTTGTATTTAGATAAAGAGACGAGATAGGATCTCGTCGGTGATAGTGTTATAAGGCAATTACAGATTGGGTAATGTGAGCATTCTATAGTACATCATCACCGACGAGGTACTATTAAAGACTGCCAGCCCCTGTGTTAAACAGCGAGACGGGTAAGTGGGCGCGATGGGCGCGGGGATAACGTAGAGCTTACAGTGAGCTGATATACCACATAGTCAAAAGTTCCACCACCGACGAGATATTCGTCAAGTTGAAGAAGAATGATATAGTAGAATGCTGGCATTACCCATTCTGTAATTGCCTTATAATACTATATATAATTCTCTTATTGCATTCTTATTTCCTTATTATTACCATTGTAATAATTGTTTTACAGTATAATCGATAGTTTATAGATGTAGGAAAAATGAAAGTAATTACTACGTAATATTCTACAAATTTATCGAAATTCAAAAGTAATTTGAACGTTATTGCGTTATATATAAAATAATGATTCATAAAAAATATTCTATTATGTTATGTAATGACAAAACCCAATCGTTCTTATTAAGATCCTTAGTAGGAAACAGAAAATTAATTTTTTTACTTATTTATTCCATACTTGTAATGCTCGACAGAATTGACTGCAATTATTATATAGTAGAGGTAGTAACAATAAGATAAAAGTATTAACTAATTAACTAATTTTCGACGGCTCCTATCCATACAATGTTATTTAGAGGCAGTATTTCGTACGAAGATATCTAACAAAATAATTCTATTTCACTCTATACGAAAATTTCTTGCAACATGACGCTATTTAAAAAGTGCGTGTAACATGATTTTATTTCATTCTGAACTGAACACCACTTCCTGAAATATGAATCGCTTATACATTGTATACATTGTGCGACGAGGCGAAGAGCTAGCAGTCGAAGTAAGATTAAAAAATTTTTTTTTCGATTTTTTTAAAATTAGAAAAAAATTTTTTTTTAAATCTTTTTTTGTACCTTACGATGATGTTTCCGCTTACAATAATCGAAAATTATCCCAATGCAAGAGTGAGTTAATCATCTCTACTCCCGAGAATACGTTTTCAAAGAATATCGATGAAAGTACAAAAAAAAATTTATATTACAATCTTTAAAAAAACAATCAGTTCAAAACGAATTATTAACTGAGATTAAATTGAAAATTAATATGAACTATATGGTAATTATTAATAACAGTGATGTTGAAAACGGATTGGTTAATGGAGCACACATGCGGAATATTAAAATTTATTACTTTTCAAGAAAATACTAAAATTCCGTCTATATTGTGGTTAGATTTTCAATTGGCCAGAGTAGAAGTGAAAGTAAGAACTCGTTATCGTAATTATATGAAAAATGCAAATATTGATCAAAATTTAACACCAATAATAAAAATATCGAATCAAGTAAATATGTCGAGTGAGGAAAAATATCAAATCACACGTAGTCAATATCCAGTGGTTCCTGCTGGAGCGATTACGATTCATAAAAGTCAGGGATAAAAAACATACGAGAAAGTATGTTTGGATTTTAAAAAATCAGAAAGGCGAACTTTACAAATGTTGTATGTAGCACTGAGCAGAGTTTCAAAATTGAGCGCGGTTTATATATTTCGGGACAATTTAAATTAACAGTATCGAAGAAAACCAAGATCAATACTGCAACCCCGGATAATCAGGAGTTGTATCGTTTGCGAAAAACTAATTAAGACAATTTATTTTGCAACATTAGTATACTATAACAAGGAACCAAGCGAGTAACGAGCCTGCGATGTTCGTTTAATGCGACGCCATATAGCAAACATTTTGATAAGTAGAAAACTATTGAAATTCCCTGAAAACGTATAATCTTATTAAAAAGTACACTCTATTAACTTCCCGATTCATAGGGAAGTTACTGTAATTACCCCGAAAATCGAAAATCGATTTTTTAGCAGATCTTCACGTTTCATGGTCATTGGAGTCATTTTAGACTATTTTTATCAAAATGTTTGTGTGTGTGTGTGTGTGCGTATGTCCATTTGTATGGTATCAAATTTTTCGTTAACGTTTTCAGAAAAAGTAACAACGCGATCAGGATGATGAATGATGCAATCGAAGTGCCCCGTCGTAACTTAGAGCTGATTAGATTTTGGACCATATCGGTCAAGTAGTTTATTAGATTTTTAGTTTTTTTCGAAAAGAGTTGATTCTACAATGCAATTTATAAGGGAGGACGAAAATTTTCCACCAAAGAACCAAACGCAATTACATAAAAAAAATTTTTTTCTTAATTTTTTTTTAGATTTAAAAAAATTTTTTTTTAGATTTAAAAAAAAATTTTTTTTTTTAACTGATGCTAATGTTACCGCTTGGAATAATCGAAAGGTTATTCCAATGCAACAGTGAATTTATCATCTCTACTCCCAAGAATACATTTTGGGAGAACATCGATGGAAGTATAAAAAAAAACGATGTTAGCGATGTTGGCGAAGGAGTAACGAATCGGGAAGTTCTTTGTGTGACTCTTGAAGAGTCACACACCAAATAAAAAACATTAATATCAGTAGACCCTACTAGCCATGCGTATCACTAACCCTCTCGCAATAGCAGTCCTACCCGCGAGCTCGCGAAGCGAGCGAGCAAAAACAACCCTACTTGCGAGCGAGCGAAGCGAGCGAGCAACAATAGCCCTCTAGTTTCATTCTGAACTGAACACCACTTCCTGAAATATGAATCGCTTATACATTGTATACATTGTGCGACGAGGCGAAGAGCTAGTAGTCGAAGTCGGAAGTCGAAATCTTAAAAGAATGACTCTCCGCGTCTCTTTTTTTCCCGACGCTGTCCTTCTTTGTGTCCAAAACTTGCGTCGTTCATTACACAAGAAAATATCATCGGAATTATATCATGTCATTTTCATAAAAAAAAATTCACCAAATATGTTAAGGAAACTCCTATAAAAAAATAATGATAAATAATTAAGTTTTGTTGTTTGATTAGACTTCCACGGCGACCGAAGCTCTCGAGCTTCGCTTGCCTTTTCTCCGTTCGTCATCACAGAATAGTGTTTTCTGAAAACTGAATGTCTCTGGCCAGACTCAAGGTTTCGACATTTATAGGAAGCTTGCTATAATCGTATTTTATTTGTCAAAATTTAGTTTTCTATTTAAAATATTTTGTTGTTAAACTCATTAATAGTTTTATATAGTACTTGAAATATTTAAAATGATATTGAAATATTGGAATATTACAATTTGGAATAAAGGGCCTAGCCGGATGAGGTAGTCCTTCGAATTATTCAAACAGCCGTTGCGCCATTCAATTTTTGGTCAATTTTTCCCATTTACTTGCACTAATTTAATCATTTAATTGCATATAATTGAAATGATATTTGAGATTTCTTCCGGATTTTTTGGTTCAAAATGTTATTTACACAAAGTGAAAATACGCAAAAATTCGACAAATGCAGATTTTTTTAGAGAAATTCAAAAATAGCATTGATCATATTTTTAGACTAGCAACATACCAGAACTTTTTTTTACGACAGCGCGTAAACGACAAAGAGGGACTGAGGTACGAGGCAGCTGGCACAGTCCAAAAGGCTGAGTACCGATTACGTCAATGCACATAGAAAAGTTTTTTATTTTTCATTCTTCTTTTACGGTATTACCAACGTATTTGTGAGATTCTTCTAACTAAAATGAGTCTAAATACGTCATAATTTGAGCCACATTTATTTATTTAGAGCGTGATCATAACTCGCAATGATATAGGTTATTATAATAGGTCATTTAATATAATATATTTATAATTATAAATATTAGGGATGTGTGGGCCGCTCGATGTTCGGGTTCGGGTCGGGTCGCAGAAAGTCAGGCGGGGCGGCCCGTTAATTCGGCTTCGAATTCGTCGGGCGGGTTCGAAAAGAATCGAAGTTCGAGCGAACGAGTTATTGCGATATCCGAGTATCAAATACTCTGCGTTCTTATGACATAGATAATGGTAATAATGGTTTTCTTTCTTAACTTATAACGAGATTTTTAATATATGTACTAGGTTTTTTTTATAACTACACTAGGTATATTCGGTAAACGTGTGCCTGCTCTTTATTTGTATTAAAGCTTGAAATAATACACGTTTCACGTGAAAAACTTACGAATGAACTCAAATATGTATGAATAATATCTTTAAAATATCTTTACTGAGTTATAATACACCTAGAAGGTATAACAATATGGTAAAGTATGGCAATAATTAAAAACGAAATATAAAAATAAACATTATATGTATTATATTTCGGGTTTATATTTTATTCTGTATTATCTATAGGCTTCATATAATTTTTTGTTTTATATGATTTTATTTTAAGTTAGTTTATATTTCATTTTATATTGTATATTATATATTATCTTTTAAGAATTTGTGTAGGGTTAATGATAGTTAAGTAAGTAGGTTACTTAACAGTTAATAAAAACATCACCCACTAAAAAGTTATCATAACTTATTACATACCATGTTGTAAATATTTTCTTATAATTTTTTCACGTGAAACGTGCATTATTTCAAATTTTAATACAAATAAAGATCATGCACATTTGTGCCGAATATACCTATAATGTAGTTATTAAAAAATCCAAGTACATACATTAAAAATCACATTATAAGTTATGAAAGAAATACGTACCATTATTATCATTATCTATTTCATAAGAACGCAGAGTTGATTTTCGGATATCGTGATAACACGCTCGCGCGATCTTGTTCTATTCTTTTAGAAGCCGCCCGACAAAGGTGAGTCATGGGCCGCCGGATGTGTCTGATGTATCGCGTATCCGACTCGAGTCCGCTTGAGCTCGCTCGACGCCTCGACTGTCTGTCCTGTCAGTGCTCCGACTTGACGATTCGTACGCCTGAAACATGACTGTTTCGCCTGATATTTTCTAGTGCAACCTGGCTGTATTATTATTATTATCCGATTTATGCCGTGTTTGAGCTTATTTTGATTGGGAAAACATTTTCAATCGATAGGTGATGATATCATTTTGATAACGTTCATAATGAGTAATATTGGTTTTAGTTAGTAAATGCCAATACGGTGTGCGTTACAATGTTGCTTCTGATGCTGAATCACGACCGTATCGACTCCGAGAAAAATAAAGGGCTTACTGACTCTGAGGAAAATTAAAAATGTAATAACTCTCAGTTAATAAGCAGTCTTCAATGCCTCTTAAAAATGCAATTAATCGTGTACGGATTGATCAGGTGTTTCTCTCTATATTAAAAAATATTTAAAAATCCTTTGACAAATTCTATTTTGTGGCGTCAGGATGTACTGCTTTCGATATTCCATCACAGTTTGTATAGTATATATTATTTCTCCTCTTTGTTTCTAGATAAAATTTAATTATGATCCTCCATTAGTTTAACGCCCCGTTCAGCGGTATCATTGACCACATTCAGTCCATGTTTCAGTCAGACTGCTTATTATTCATAATAACTTCTTTTTCCGATATTAGAACTGTTTTTTTGTAGATTGGAGCGTATTAATGAATTTATTTAAGGGAGTAGAGAGACTTCCAGGATTGCACGGGGTTTTCCACTAGTCAAAAACGCTAGATAAAAGATCGATCTAGGGCACTATCTGCCTCAAAAGTCCTATTTTTTCGCTTACGAGGCGTAATTTGCATTATTCGGCAGCATGTCGCTATAAAAATAGCTACATGCGCAAAGAAAAAACAATTTTTCAAAGTTATTATTTAAAGTTTTTAAGGTCACGGCTGTTTTTTCTGTCAACAACTGTTTATACTGTATATGGACTCTTAAACAGAAAAAAGACAAATTCAACGATATATCATAACGTCTATTTATGACAAGATTTAAAAAATTCAAAATTTTCAAATTTGCTGCGCCTCATTTTCCCATGATCCAAACGGCCCCAAAATTTTTCCAGAACACTTTCTCAACATTTGTTACAATTCTGGTTTACGGGACCAAAAAAATTTCATCGTCGAAAAATAAGATCAACCCTAATATTACATATACGTAAATTACGAGAAGCAGTAAAGAGTGCTTAACGTCGAAGACGAAAATCCGGGTAACTAACACTTAATATGTACTACATTCCACGTTATTAGAATAATTGTAGATTAATTATGATGAATATCAACATTTGTTATTTACACCTATAAACGCCACTGTCTCGGAAGGAAATGGATATTTGAGAGAAGCAATGAAATTAGAACATCATTGCGAAAAAATATGAGTTTGCAATAACCTCAATATTCTATGAAATTCTATTATAATTATAATTATGACTGTATTTTTTTATTATAGGAAGACAGAAGATCAAATAAACTTGTGTATGCTAGTAAAATCAATTTATATATATTATCCAATTTATTCTATTATTTGTTTAACAACTAATAAATCTATAAATTGTTTCATAAACTAAAAAATACTTTCTGCATTTTCGTATTCTCCAATCAGTCCAAATAAATACCATCAACCGGTTCTCGTATAACAATTTTTATTAATGCAATTATGACAGTAACAAAACGTTTCTATTTAAAATGAATACATATTTTGAACATAGTTTTTACGTTTTTAATTTTTTGCAAGGTTAAAAATGTAATTAAAAAAGTAATGAGAAATAAAAATAAAAATCGCTGCACAGGGATTCGAAGGCTAGCTCCAGATTGCGATTCATACGCTCGACGGCTCGACAGCCGAATTTCAGTTTCGTTTCTGTAGAGCAATACAACACGGCAAGTGCTAAAAATAGATTGTGGCTGGCGCAAGCGCACAAGCAGCGCACACGGATATAGCAGAGGTACGCTCGTGTATGTAGCGCGCGGGCACGTTGGGAAAGGAACGTTCTGGTTCTCACTCCAGGCAGAATATATCCTAGAGGGCGTAAGAGAACACCGAAAAATTCGAGGCACACCAACTCCCATAAGGCTGGCAGTCTTTAATAGTATCTCGTCGGTGGTGATAGTATTGGAAGGCAATCAGTATGTGAGCATTCTATACAATATCATTCTTCTTCTACTTGGCGAGTATCTCGTCGGTGGTAGAACTTTTAGCGATTGGTATTTCAGATCACTGTAAGTTCCAAGTTATCCCCGCGCCCATCGCGCCCACTTACCCGTCCCGCTGAATAACACAGGGGCTGGCAGTCTTTAATAGTATCTCGTCGGTGCCTGTACATATGTACTTTCAAAATTCATATTGCCAACCAAACAATACCGACAGATGTCGTATTGAGTGGCCGACAGATGGCGCACTGAGTGGCTAGCAGATTTCATGCATTTATGAAAATATACGAAATCTGAAGAAATATTTTGAAATAATTGGTAAAATCGAAAAAGGAACAGGAACGAGAATAAAATACTGCGCTTGTTACTCGATATAAAATTTCTCATTGTTCAAATTGATATTAAGCATAAAAAATAAATGAAAATAAATTAAATGGTGTTAAATGGTGTTTATTATATACCTATTATTATTAATGTTCCGACTGTACAAACTGTCTGCTTCTTCATAATTATCAATTCAATTTAAAGTCGACACTCAGTTTAATGTTCCTTGTTCTGCAAGACATAGTTGCTCGTAATATCACCGGCGAAATGGAGCGTCGGGAATGGTCGTCTCTCGTTTCGATACTCGCTCGAAATCATAACGAGGACACGATCTTATCGAAATCTTCGGTCGTTCCATTCAATCTCCCCTCTGACACGAACGCCGAAAGCCGATATACGCGAGCTTTATCGTGCATTCGAGCGACGCTCGTATCCGCAATATTGTTCGAGAAATCGCCTCGAGGCTGGTCCCCCGTGCCCGCAATGAGACACGAAGGAGAACCTCTCGCGGATAAGCCGGGAAATTTCTTAAACGATAAGTCGACGTGGTAGAGCTTGGAGAGCACGTCGTAAAAACCCTTGTCGGGGCCATACTACCTTCAACTATCACACTATTCATTTTTGACTCGGCTACTAGCCTCTAAAAAGTATTTGAAACCGTATCTAAACAATGTTACTAAAATCTAGAGCCTTCATTATTTTTGCATTGGACTCTGCTGCATGTATCTCAGAGTTCAAAGTTTGAGTTATGTCTGAGTTCAATTCTGCAAGGATCAAGAAGGACCAGTTCAGATCTAGGTGCAGTGAGGTATCTAACATCGATCCAAGAACCCACTATGTCTTCCCCTGCTACAATATTTAGGGTATACCGTGTTCGAATGCGCTGGAAGCTGGGAACGTCAGAGCATTCAGTACTCAAGTACTTATCGCGATTCCCTCTCGCTCCTAGAGAAATAGTTTGCCGATGGGAAAGCTCGGGAATCTCACCGGGACGGCGGCAGTTGTTCCAATCGGTCGACGTGTTCGAGAAAATCCTGTGATACGCATCACCGACAAATCTGGGTTGCATACGCGAAGGCGCTTATCGCGCCGCGGGAAGATACGCGATTGAAATCGCTAGGCGAACGTCCGTGCTATCGACAGCTCGTCTCTGAATTGTAGCTGCGCCCATCTTCGGCAATCCTGACTACCAGCGCGGTCTCTTTCCCCTACGACACACTTTCTCCGGTCCCACCCCCTTTCAACTCCGCCGTTTTTCGTTCGCTTGCGTTTGAAGGGTCCCGAGGAGCGTTTCCACGCCGATTTCCCCGTTTTCGCTGTAACGAAACTTGTTATTCCTGCGACGAAATTACGGGGGTGTTATCCAAACAACCCTCGAAAAATTCGACAAAGTCTGTGCACCGTACAGAATTCGAGGTAGCACCTGATATGCATCCCTTTGGCTTCCATCATTTGTGTTCGAGATAATGGCCTTACAATTGGTGTATAGTGACTACGTTTCTATATTCCACTTGCCACAAGTGCAAAAGACAATTCTCATCACTCCAGGAATGACCTGACACAAACATCCGAAGATACATCTCTGATATCCCCGTTGATCCTCTTACCGGACATAAAACAAATAGCTGACAATTTACGCCGGCTGCCAGGAAATTAGAATTTAGATGGGACATTTGCAACCCGGGGTCAAAACCGACCCAGCTTCATTATGGTTGCTCGCGGGAAACAGCGAGCATAACTCACGGGACGGGGGTCAACATTAATCGAAGTAAGTGAAACAAATTTAGTCGGTAATCCGTGCTCGCGAGATTGCGTTTAGCTGTTGGTAAGCCGTTGCTGGGTCGAGGTGGAATGGGGTGGGCTGCGGGGGTGGATTAAAGTACAAGCTCGTTCGGCTTCTCTATTAGAAGATAAAGTCATCAAGCGAAGTTTTATAGCCGGGGCGAAGTTGGATCGTGAAAAAGCATCCGTGGGTCGCGCTCCTCGCATAAAATCCCGACGCGTAAAATTCGCTCAGTTACTTAGCGGGTTGTATAAAGCTACGGCCGACCGACTTCCGTATTGGCCGTTGCGATTTATGTAACCCTCGGACGACGAGTTAGGCTAGCGCCCCATGGGGCGACCTATTTTCAATGCGGTGTGGCCTGAGTAGGCGTGGCTTCGTTGCTCTTGAATTTTAGACTGACCTGAGTTAGAGCAATACCAAAACCATAGCCAAGCCTGTGCCCACTTTTATTGCGAAGGTTCTTGAGGTCGTTGCTCTCGATTCGTAGTAAACTCTGTACCTACTGTGCCTACACTTAACACATTATGTCTTCGGAGGGCGTGGCGTCGTAGTTCCCGCTCTCAGCGTACCTAGCCCAGTGCCCTGGCGGGCAATCATTGCTCCCGACTGCCATGAAGTATCAAGCCGAACCGACACTCGTGAAATCGCTCATCACGAAGAAAGCTGGCAACCAGAGGCAATTTCAGTCGATCGAACAGCTCAAGGGGGATCCAGTCGGCGCCGCCTGGGATCGCTAGTTAGCGCGGAAAGTTAGGGGCCCGGAGTTTGCGTGGAAATTGCATTTCGGTCGCCGAGAATCGAGCTAAATGAAATTTGATCGCGAGCAGGCGGGCTACGGGCGGAGGAGGAGCGACTGGAGCGAGTCGAAACGTGGTCCGTGCGTTGCATACCGGATACAGAAAAAGACAGATAGAGAAAGAGAGAGAGAGCGAGAGAGAGGGAGAGAGAGTGTCGGCGACGTGATTTACGCGGAGGCTGCGTGGCGCTTTCTTAGCCGAGTCTCTCGAGACTTCTTTGTCCCCCGGAATAGCGTGTTCCTCGATCGCCGATGGAGCGTCTCGAGCTCCGGGTCGAGAAAGGTGAAAGGATTCCTTCGAGGAGAAACGTCGAGGAACGAAATGTACAGCGGCCGAGGCAATTTCGAAATGCGCCGAGCTGACTTCGACCAGGGAAAAAGAGCAAGAGAGAGAGAGAAACAGCCCAGGGGCTCGATATTGCCGCTCGCGGTCTTTCGTTTATTTTCGCCTGGTATGGATTTTGCGAATGGCGCGGGATACAGTTCCATTGCAGGTGCGCCTTTTTCCAGCGACCTCCCGCCTTGCTGGTATTTCCAACGGCGCTCCTGAAAAGGCGTGCTTCCGGATTTTCTGGGTTACTCCGATGGAGCGACTTTCTCTCCTCTAAACACGCTCCAGGATCCTTTCCTCCCGTAACCATCAGCGTCCGGACTCCGGGAATGAGGATCAACAGATCGGGAATTGAAGCTGATGCCGCGCCATTTGTATCAGGGATTCTGGGTCAGTCCCATCAAGTTGATAGACTGTCTCTGTTGGAAGTTCCCTCTGCAGTCTTTCTCTGCAGCGTCGACGGCGCGAGCAAAATGGAGATTAGTAAATTATAGCAGCGGCAGATTGCGTCTTCGAGTCTCGAAGAGGATTTCCCAGGCTTTATGGTTCTAGGTTACTTTGAACAACTTCGAAAATCCCTGACGGCTCGGACTACGTCTGACGGAAACCATCCTGGTTCCCAGGGTCCACGACGGACGAGCAAGTATTCGTTGATCTTTCGATCGATCTGGGTTTCGTACTGGCTTGTGCACTTGATGTGCTAAAATTAATTGGAGCAGCAAAAAAATGTCAAAAATAGCATCGATTCTGAATTTCCTACTGCCTTAATCGCTTGCTCGGGTGTACCTACGTCGTTTATTTTTCTCTGTAGACCGAACTGACTAGTTTCCTTTGGAAACCAGGCATCCAACTCGATCAACGTTGTACACGTAACTATCTAACCGAATTAAAATTTGATTAGGAAGAAATACCCGAACCATCACCGATTTAAGGACTTCTGGGTAATCCACAGGGCTCGGGGTCGCACTTTGCCGGGTTAACCATCAGAAAACACCGAAGTGGCTGGAATCCCGGTGCTCAAAGGCAGCGTTCCAGCAGCCGCAAACAAGGACCGGTACACGGAATCAGTAGTCGAGGTATGGTAGTTCGAGGCCAATACCGCAGACGTTAACGGGTCGCAGGGTCCGTACGGTTTCGTGTCTGTCGTTAAGTCGACGCGATTAAGTGCCAGCCGCTCCCTATAAACAGCGTCGGTTTACTAACGAAATTACGCCGGTCGTTGACAACGGGGATACACCTTGTATCTCTGCTCGCAGCCAGAGATTTGCTTTACGCGGGACGAGGAGGGGGCGAGTATGCTGGATAAGTTGCACGAGGTGGACGGACGTCAGGGTTTGTGCCCGCCGGGGATGTAAGAGAGGCAGGTGCCCGCCCGGAGGAGGGTATCTTGCGGAAATTCGATGCTAATGAAGGAAATTGCGTAGATGCCAAACCAGTATTTCCCCTATCTCTGAGCCCCTCTCCTTCCTCCGTTAGCCGGCAGCAACAGCGACAGTCTCTCCCGTGCACAGAACACCGTCAGTAACGAATTTCTCCCTACCCCTCGGGTTTCGCGTCTGCGAACCGTTTCGTGTCTCCGAGCTTGCTAATTTTCTATTTACCAACCGACTATGTACCGACGGTTACCACCCCATACATAATTCTCCGGTCGTTCGTATACTTTCTTGCGTACCCGGGACCCTAATATCTGCGCCGCCCTTAAGTAGCTACGGTGTAATATTCAGTAGCCGGCGGGGGTGCAATCTGATAGGGGAGAGTCGCCTAGCCTACAAGCATGTAAACCCGTACAAGCTTCTTCCGATGTATATAAAGCCGTACGTGGTTCCTAGATTTTCTTCCTCGTTAATTTGCAGTAACGATCTTAGGGGTTATTCGCGGAGTGCAGATGGCATGTATCGTAAAGAGATTGCAGAGACTTCAGCCGATTAGATTCTCTACTTCCTTCGAAATTAATTTCTAAATACAGCAACGCACACGTGTGTACATTAAGAAAATGCTAGGCGTTAGACACCGGTTAGGGAAGTTCTCGCTGCGAACAGCGATAGGGGGTGGACCGAATTATGCATAGAACGAACACAGGAGCGCTGCCAAGAGGTCCACGAAACGTAATATATTTTCGAAAAAATTCTGCATCCCTCTTTTTTCCCTCTTCGACACCGGTTATGAACAGCCGACCCATAGATCAGAGGGGAAGAAAGAGTGCGATGGTATCGTCGATTATTTACGGCGCCGATGTATGCGGCAATGTTTTACGGGATATTCGAAGAACACGTCCATCGAAATCCTGGAAAGAGGATTATCACCCCATAGAATTGGGGAGGGGGTGCGGAACGAGAGAGGTAGCCACGTCGTCGCGTCGCACCCCTCCGCGTTATCTCTATCTCGTCAGAGACGTCTCCCTTATTTAAATGGGCTGCCAATGCGCGCGGGAATTGGGGTGGGGTCGGCTTACAAGGTCTGCGGCTTCGTGAACGTTTTCCAAGGACGTTAGGGTGAACGGTTGGGAACATCTTCTCGAAGAAAGTAACCGGTGAATTATCCGCCTGTTCACCCCTCCTGGGACCCTGTAAATATCGCTAGGAAAATTTCTGTAAGAATTTCTTGATCCTCACAAAGTTTCTCCGGTCAGTTTCAACCCTCGACGCAGAGAAGAGCTGAAGGGACAGTAATCCTATTACGATATCGTCAGGGTCCAGGGAATTTCTAACTATCGGGCTTGGGTTTTTAGCACTGGTCCCGAGCCGATCGAGCACTCGGCCACTCGCGATACCACGAAACTCGGTCACGACTCAGCTTATTCTTAGCCGCGGACAATTTCCTACGATGATATTTCTTCGGGCTAGCACGCGGAAACACTCGGAAATGAAAGTGTCCGCGCCCGGAATATTTAAAGCCGACGAAATCAACGCCCGCCCTTTCGCCGGATGCAGCCCTACTCGGGGAACGGCGAGCGTATATTTTAATTAATTTCGACATCCCAATATAACGAATCTACGTTGATTTGCACAACTGCTAGCAATGCTTGAAAAATCATACCAAGACTCCAGCAACAGCGAAAAATGGAATAATCCCATTGTAAGCTCGCAAAATTCTTGAATCTTTTGATACGGTGCGATACGAGGAAAGTTGTGGAATTCCGATAGCGTCGCGAGCTCGCTAATTGCCTTCGCAATTAACGCGGGAAGAGCCTGCGCGTTTCTTGGAAGCATCTCGGAAGTTCTTGGACATCTACCAGAAGTCGCTCTAGTGAATTCGAGGCCCGGAGCAATCACGAATCGACGTCTACCTCTCTCCACGCAGCTGTCCCCTGTTCGCACATGCGTATCCAGGTCACGTAAACATGCTTTCATTCACGTAATTGAGACTGGATATAGTTCCTGAATCTCGTCCCTCTCTCATCCCCTGGCAACCTCCCTTGTCGCGTTACCGGATACGTTGTTAGCAAAATATCGACGGCCCCCGAAATAACGAAGAAGAATGGGACCGTGTGCCGGCTGGCGTGCAATTTAATGAACACCGGGCGCGCCGCTCGAAATGAACTGTTGAACGAGGCTGGACCAAGTCGCTGGGAATGACGAGCAATCGTCGGGATCGATCGGGGTCACGGTCAGAGTTGAATTCAGTATCATACACCCTGTGCTGCTGGCATGTGAACTGTAAGTAAGTAAAGTTGAAATAAATAATTACCGTGCAATAGATTTGAAAAAATGCGTAGTACAAACGCCCACGAAGAGTTAAATGAAGAATCGTCGAACTCCTTATCGCTTTCGGAAGCTTTCCGAAAAATTGCCGTGGTCTCGAAGCTGCAGAAAATGCCTTCCTCTCGAGGTTTAAGTGCACAAGTATCGTTCGGAAGGGTCGAAAGAAATTCCGGGAAGTAATCCAGCATGATGTCATCCATCAAGCGTCGATGGAACAGAATTTCCGCTTGTGTTTCCCCGGCGGGGTTGACGTTTCTCGCGCCGAGACGTCTACTGATCGCGGGCTCTACTCTTGAACGATACTCGATACTTCTCATTTCGAGAGGCGATCGGCTGTTTGCATCTTTATGGGACGTTTCCAGGCCGCAGCCCGCTCGTAAACGCGTGCACGCGCTATTGCCTCGTTTCGAGAGGGTTATTCGCGGGTTAGACGATGAAGCGGGGATGAAAGCGACGGGAAATAAACCGTCGACCAGATAGGATGCGCGCGTACCTCTCTCGCATTTCTCATGCGGCTGCTCTCCGTACACGACTGTCTCCCTTTTTTCCTCAGTTTTGCTTTCTTCCTTTCGGGGCCGAGCGAAAAAGAAAAACGCGAGCGTATGTCGCTCGAGCGCGCAACACTCCATCCCTTTTTATCATTCGTTTGTTGTCTCGTTGTTTCGCCGCGTAGCATTTACCGGCCGATCGATCCGCGGGATGACGAGGGACCGAGGACATGGAGAAAAATAATTTCGATTTCATTTCCGTCCACGTTTTCCCTTTCTCCGCCGTGTTTCCTTTCGCCCGATCGCGTTGATTAAACTGGCGGACATCGAGACGATGGGGTGTATTTCGATGCGAGGCTATGGCGACAATATCTTTCCCTCGTTGAATTGCCACTGAGGTAGCATTAAACCTTGCTCTTTTCGAAATTATTCCGAATTCCTATGTTGCAATTCAAAAATTCAAACCCTAATTTACACCTTTGTTTTGTGTCAGGGCGGTGGGGAAATGCTATTACGCACACCCCGTAAGATGAAGTCGGGGAGTAGTGTTGGGGTACGGCTTCCCCTTAGATGGAAATTGGGGGAACGGGGCTATATCCCTACCCACCCCCACTAAAACCCCACCGTCCAGAACCTAGCCCTTTTCCACTATGCCCGATGTACCACCACCACCAGGGGTCCTACTTTTCGTATTTACTCCCGTGGTGGTGGGCGACTCGTCGTATCGGGTCTCCTCAGCGCCCGCTCTAGCGGTTACGTCGCCCCGGACAAAAAGAGAAATTGCCACCCCTTAAGAATATACAATATTTTTTAAATAAAGGTACATATTTTTGATTTATTTATTTTCAATAAAAATCAAATCATTTTATTTAAACTTTAATGAAAGCATTTATTTTAATAAAAGCAGATTTTCTATTAACTGGGTATTTAACACATCAATATTTCTCTCACACTTGAGAGAACCAAAATCACACCAAAATGGCTCCCCTAAATTTTGGCGCCCGGACAAATATCTGGGTTGTCCGCCCCTAGGACCCCTCCTGCGTCCTCATTGGGACGTCCTTAAAAGGATAAGGACATCCTCATCCTAAAAATGCTGACCACCCCCTCGGTAGTAATGTCACCAGATTTTTTCAGTACCCAAAGGAACTTGTCAAAAATATAAACAACCACCGAACGAGGTTACAGCCTCACAAGATGGTGCAATACATCATTGTCCACTGAGAAGCAAAATCCTCGCGGCACTGTATTGCGTCTGGGTCGCTGATAATGGAAGGATTATCGAGTCAAGGGGTTCAAGAGCGTTCTCCGGGCATCGATCGTCCATGTCGAAGACGCTGACGCGACGCAAAGTCTTGTCCCTTGGTGCAAGGATGGTAAAAGGACGAGGCAAGGGTCTTTCGATATCTAGTTTTTCGCTGATCGGACCTCGGCGCTAATGCGCCAGCTGCACCTGATCCTCCCAGAGGGCCTATCACACTTTCGATTTCCTTTTCCGGGGATACGCGATACGCGGCCCAACGGGACAGGACAAAGCCGCCTTTTGTCGTCTACTCATCCGTGCTGCCTGTCGATTCAACGAAATTCTCGTCGATCCTGCTCGCCCCCCCCCTCCCCCAACGTATTGATCACTTCCCAACCACGGGGAACTGTCCTGGGGATCCTCTTACTCTCTCTCTCTCTCTCTCTCTCTCTCTCTCTCTCTCTCTCTCTCTCTCTCTCTCTCTCTCTCTCTCTCTCTCTCTCTCTCTCCCTCTCTCCCTCTCTCTTGGCCCTCTCTCGGCCGCGTTTGCTTTTTGCATTTGCTTTGAAACGCGAAGGCTTGAACCGCCATCACTGGGCTCGAGAAATTGGACGCTCGCGGCGAGGGAGATCCGTCTGTGCTCTGTTCATTCTATCCGGAAAATGTACGTACGTGCAATTTTTTAACGGTTAAACATTCATTAGAAACGTTTGTTCGTGCTGGTTAGTTTGCGAAGGCAGAAAGGTTAAATATTTTTTACTAGGTATTCAAATCCATTTCCATCGTTCCCGAAGCAAAAGAAGCGAACCATGCCCAATTAGAGTTGCGAACAACTCTCCAATGAAATGAATGCACATAATAAATTATTTACTGAACCCGAATAACCTCAATTTTCAGGTTTTTAGCGGCGATCTCGGCGAAGGAAAGTCAGTTAAAAAATGTCATGAAAGTTCCCGGGGAAGATCCGGGGAAAAGTTGATGGAGTCTGCCGGAAGCTCGCGTGAAACCGTTGTCGCGGCGCGCGGGAAAGTTACAGCTCGGTCCGGGGTCTCCGGCACGTTAAAAGTTACGCCGCGCAGACTCTATTACCTTAACGAATCCATTAATTAAAAGTTAAATCGAGTGTATTTTGGTTGGCGGTCGGGCTCCGGCGTCGTTACTCATGCGGCCCGATATTACTTTCGCTCGGGGACCGAATTAATCCTGATCCACGCGAGGCCGGGTTCGTAGATCCCTAGGAGCATTTCCACTTCCGCGAATACTTCCGTTCGCGCGATATTCAATATGCGGACGGTATATTGCCCGGCCAGAGAATGCTTTTGAACTGTTTACGATCGTCGAGTATCTTATGAATTTCCTATGCGGAAGGCGTGTTATAGAAAAGCTTGATGCGGGACGGGGCGGAGAAATTTATTGGAATATTTGTGCGTCGGCAGTACACCCGACGCGGCGACAGTAACGTCGATCCCTGAAGTTCGAGGGATCGTGCCGGGTCAACGAGGAAATCCGAGACTATACTTCACCGAGCCAGCGATTATTCACTCGAAAATGCGCCGAACTTCCTCTGCTAATAGCTGCGAAATTAGGTCGGTATCTCTTTCAATATATTCTACGATTTATATAGAAATAGGTCGTAGATCCTTCAACTTTTTAATCTCCGCTTCGCTCTTCGGTGAAAATTGTGTACTGACTATTTTTATCGATCATTCGAACTACAGAAATTATGTCTCTATCAATATTCTGTCATTTGTATAGGGAGAAGAACTCAAGAAATTCTAGAAGAATTTCTAAATATTCTCATGACAATTTTGATTTTGATCATGACTTGCCCCGAAAATGGGGCAAGAGAGTCTCTGAGAGTTAAAAATGCTTTTAAACCTTGTTTCAAGTGCTACGAGGCAAGAAAATAATGATTAACAAGCCTGCTATAAAATGCTTCTTATTGCATTAAATGACATTGTTTAGTTTTATAGTTATTCATTTTTAAACAAACATGTACTTTTATGTTGAAATATGAAAGAGAATACAGTGATATAATACAAAGTTTTAGTTTTCTTTTACGTAGTTGCGAACCATGTTATGGCTAAAAAAAAGTAAAAAAAACAAATTATCTACTTACCCTTTATTAAGAATAATAGTACAAAAAATACACTGATATAGTCAACATGAACTGCCTAGTACTTACCTCACTGTGATAGTACGCACTTGCTCCGTGTAGTAATATTTACAAAGTTTAAAAATGCTTTCGAACCTTGTTTCAAGTGCTACGAGGAGAAAAGAATGATTATCAAGCTTGCTACAAAATGCTTTTTATTGCATTAAATATATTGTTTAATTTTATAGTTACCCATACAGTACGCGCTTACCCCACCGTGATAGTACGGACTTGCCTCGTGTAGTAATATTTACGGGGCAAGAGCATCTTAGTGTTTTTCTCAATAAATTTTAAAAAATACAATAAAAACGGTTTATTTAATGTAAACCTACATCAATATTTGTTGTACTTAGGTAAAATAACAACACAGAACATATGAATAACTTGTAAACTATTGCACGTTCAGTGTAACCTCAAAGTTGTACGTTGCACGCACGTGACTGTTTGACATTGGTTGATTTAAGGATGTTCTGGAGGTACAGTGGAAGACAAAAGTAGAAGAAATTCGAAATCCATCAATATATTGGCAATGAAAGCCATTCATGAGTATATTTTGCATTAAAAAAATAGATTAATTTAAAAAGCATTCGTTTAATTAGTGAATTTCATGTTATATTTATTTTTTAATCAAATTGTCTTCATATTATAAAAAATTGTAAGTGACTTTTGCGAATAATTATACCCTCTGATTGTAGCTATATTCAGTGGTCTACACAGTTGTCGCGTTTCCATGCTAGTGAGATGACAACACGCTATATTTGACGTTTTGTAACAGTTTATAATTTTTTGCTCTGTAACTGTTTAGTGAATCTTAATAAATTTTGAACTTAATTAATTACATAATTTTTGCTATTCATATACAAAAAAACTGGAGTTTCTAGTTGCGTTCGTTCAAGGTTTAAATAGGGTTTGAAGTGGAATTTTACGAATTCTCCATAAGAAGACGTGTTAAAATGTTCAAACTTTAAGTTGCTATAATTCTTAAACGGTGCAGTGAATCGAACCCACGCTTTGATAATTGCATTAATTAACTTCCCGATTTTATAGGGAAGTTATTGTAATTACCCCGAAAATCGAAAATCGATTTTTTAGCAGATCTTCACGTTTCAAGGTCATTGGAGTCATTTTAGACTATTTTCAGCAAAATGTTCGTATGTGTGTGTGTGTGTGTGTGTGTGTGTGTGTGTGTGTGTGTGTGTGTGCGTATGGCCGTTTCTATGTAATCAAATTTTTCGTTAACGTTTTCAGAAAAAGTAGCAACGCGATCAGGATGATGAATGATGCAATCGATGTGCCCCGCTGTAACTTAGAGCTGATTAGATTTTGGTCCATTTTGGTCAAGTACTTTTTTAGTTTTTTTCGAAAGGAGTTGATTAAACATTGCAATTTATACGAAAGGCGTATCCACCGAAGAAGTAAACGTAACTATATATATATTTATACATATTTAAAAAAAATTTTTTTTTTATATAATTAAAAAAAATTTTTTTATAAAATTAAAAAAAAATTTGTCTTGTTTTTTTTAATTAAAAAAATTTCTTTTTCCAATTATGCAACTAATGCTAATGAAACCGCTTACAACAATCGAAAATTATTCCAATGCAAGAGTGAGTTAATCATCGCCGAGAATACATTTTCAAAGAATATCGATGAAAGTACAAAAACATTTATATTACAATCTTTAAATAAACAATCAGTTCAAACCGAATTGTTAACTGAGATTAAATTGAAAATTAATATAAAATATATGATAATTAATAACATTGATGTTGAAGACGGATTGGTTAATGGAGCATGCGAAATATTAAAATTTATTACTTTTCAAGAAAATACTAAAATTCCGTCTATATTGTGGTTAGATTGTCAATTGGCCATAGTAGGAGTGAAAGTAAGAACTCGTTATCGTGATTATATGAAAAATGCAAATATAAATCAAAATTTAACACCAATAATAAAAAAATATCGAATCAAGTAAATATTTCGAGTGAGGAAAAATATTAAATCACACGTAGTCAATTTCCAGTGGTTCCTGCTGAAGCGATTACGATTCATAAAAGTCAGGGATAAAAAACATACGAGAAAGTATGTTTGGATTTTAAAAAATCAGAAAGGCGAACTTTAGAAATGTTGTATGTAGCACTGAGCAGAGTTTCAAAATTGAGCGCGGTTTATACAGGGTGGGGCAATAATTATTAGCACCTCAGATATCTTCGGAACTATAAGTTTCACAGAAATATTTGCTGAAATAAAATTGCACAGTACGAAGGGGGCCATCCGGCGGTGATAATAGTTTTTTTGCAGGTGGAGGTACTTCGGACATTTGAAGGTCACCTTCATTTTTTTACATGGAATGAGGTATTTTTTAATACATCAATCAATGCAGCTGCACATTCGTTATAAAAAAGTACTAACCTATGCATATTGAAAAGTTAGTAGTTCAGGAGATATTTCATTTTAAATAACTCTAAAATACCATTAGTGTCGTGCTACGATGTTACACAAGTAAGTAAACACTAACGTCTTAGTACGACAGTAATGGTATTTTAGAGTTATTTAAATTGAAATATCTCCTGAACTACTAACTTTCCGACATACATAGGTTAGTACTTTTTTATAACGAATGTCCAGCTGCATCGATTGATGTATTAAAAAATACCTCATTTCATTAAAAAAAAAGGAAGGTGACCTTCAAATTTCCGAAGTACCTCCACCTGCAAAAAAGCTATTATCGCCACCGGATGGCCCCCTTCGTACTGTGCAATTTTATTTCAGCAAATATTTCTGTGAAACTTACAGTTTCGAAGATATCTGAGGTGCTAATAGTAATTGCCCCACCCTGTATATTTCGGGACAATTTAAATTAACAGTATCGAAGAAAACCAAGATCAATACTGCAACTCCGGATAATGAGGAGTTGTATCGTTTGCGAAAAACTAATTAAGACAATTTATTTTGCAAAATTAGTATACTATAACAAGGAACCAAGCGAGCAACGAGCCTGCGATGTTCGTTTAATGCGACGCCATATTGCAAACATTTTGATAAGCAGAAAACTATTGAATTTACCTGAAAACGTATAATCTTATTAAAACGTACACTCTATTTCTTTTTTTGTCTTCTTGAAAAATTCAAAAGACTACATACGCCATGTGGTTGGGCATACTCTATATGCCCTGGGTTGCTCCTTTAGAAAATATCGTTATTTCTGCGGTAGGACGCACCGTTCTCAGAAATTAGCGTTTACTTACTAGTGTAACGTCTTAGTACGATGGTAATGGTGTTTTGGCATCATTAACTTCCCAATTCATAGGGAAGATCGAAAATCGAAAATCGATTTTTTAGCAGATCTTCACGTTTCATGGTCATTCGAGTCATTTTAGACTATTTTTATCAAAATGTCTCTGTGTGTGTGTGTGTGTGCGTGTGTCCGTTTCTATGTAATCAAATTTTTCGTTAACGTTTTCAGAAAAAGTAACAACGCGATCAGGATGATGAATGATGCAATCGATGTGCCCCGCTGTAACTTAGAGCTGATTAGATTTTGGTCCATTTTGGTCAAGTAGTTTTTTAGATTTTTAGTTTTTTTTCGAAAAGAGTTGATTCTACAATGCAATTTATAAGGGAGGACGAAAATTTTCCACCAAAGAACCAAACCCAATTACATAAAAAATTTTTTACTTAATTTTTTTATTAAATTAAAAAAATTTTTTTTTTAACTCATGCTAATGTTACCGCTTGGAATAATCGAAAGTTATTCCAATGCAAGAGTGGGTTAATCATCTCTACTCCCAAGAATACATTTTGGAAGAATATCGATGAAAGTACAAAAAAAAACGATGTTAGCGATGTTGGCGAAGGAGTAACGAATCGGGAAGTTCTTTGTGTGACTCTTGGAGAGTCACACACCAAATAAAAAAACATTAATAGCAGTAGGCCCTACTAGCCATGCGTATCACTAACCCTCTCGCTAGAGCAGTCCTACCCGCGAGCTCGCGAAGCGAGCGAGCAAAAACAACTCTACTCGCGAGCGAGCGAAGCGAGCGAGCAACAATAGCCCTCTAGTTTAGTAAGAATTTCTTGTCAAATTTTCAAAAATTTTCTTGCGTTTTTATACACCTAGAACACCTTTATTCTTGGGCGACATCTATGTCCAATAGTTCATACTAACTTATACTACATTAATAGGTACAAGCTAGAGAAATTTCGTTCATATTATAATAAAAATAACCAATTAACGCACTTGCCCCGTTGACGCACTTACCCCACTCCACCTTACAATTTCTGGACGAATATCTTCAATAATAGCATGAACTGCGAAAAAATATCCTGCGAGGCGAGCCATTCTGGCTAATCTTGTGATCGCAGCGCAGAAGGGAGATGATTAAGCTCGTTTCGACGTAACGATCAGACCTCGAGGAGCCCTTAAAGAGGCTTCCGGCAGGTAAAGTGTTAATGGACACTTTGTTTGCCGCGTAACGCAAAGTCGAGTGCTGGATCTAAGGATATTTGAGTTATCGTTGGCTGTGGACTTAGCAGAGTCCCCGAGCAACGGAACAACGCGGTTAGACGCAAGAAACTGAGCCGCGCGTTGTTTGCACGAGAGCGAAGTCGTCGTAACGAGCAGTTCCGATGCTTGAAAACATTTTAGCGGGTACGCAACGTTACGACGCAGCTTTATTAACCTTCTCGGCTGGAACCCCCGTATCCAGCCTTTTTCCCGCGCGTTATAGTATATCGGTTTCTATCCGGCCGTTCCCGAGTATCGACGACCTAGCCAGTTCGTGACCGGGATCCGAAGGATCTACTAAGTGATTGCTTCCGGTATACACGCCCCAGGATTCGGAGTAGAGATATCTCGATCTTGAATAATACACTGTAAACTGTTCCTCGCAACCTCGTTCTAAATAACGCGAATGTTTGCTCTCGTTCCAAATCGGAGTTGCTATGCGAATTGCTACTTTGCCCGAACACCGACTTGTGAACGTTTTTGCCCACATTGCCTGGACGACTTTGACAGCTCGACATTTTTTTGTCAGTCACCGATTGTGAAAATAACACTGTCCAACAAATTTCAACTTTTTTTATGTTCCCCAATTACTGTTGGGTCCTTCTTATAGAGTTTTTTGCGCTGATTCCGAATCTGTTTTTAATTTTTTCCCTATACGCACAGTTTTTGAGGAACATGGCTTTGAAAAAAAAACATATTTCTCAACTTTAAACAAATATTGTGATGTTATTATAAAAGATATAGAATACAGTGATATACAATATTAATACATTATGAGTATTTAAACAGGTTTAAACAATCATTAAAGACGGATAGACACTACTTTTGCACCAATTTTTGAGGATATTTTTCAATTTATTTCAAAAAATAAGGGTCCAGCGGAAAATCGAACTATACTACTCGATAGAGCAGACTTTTATCTTGAGAAACCACCCTGTCAAATTTGGATCGTCGACGTTTTTTTCGAACAAGAAAGCAAAATATCTTCGCTCGACCTGAGTTGCCGCCAGTGGCGCTCGGGACGAGATACGGCGCAGCGACGGGATACGGAGCTGCGAACGACCGTTGTAGTGGTGAGCGCCACTGGCGGCAACTCATGTCGGGCGAAGATATTTTGCTTTCTTGTTCGAAAAAAACGTCGACGATCCAAATTTGACAGGGTGGTTTCTCAAGATAAAAGTCTGCTCTATTGCATGGTATAGTTCGATTTTCCGCTGGACCCTTATTTTTTTGAGATAAATTGAAAAGTATCCTCAAAAATTGGTGCAAAAGTGGTGTCTCTCCGCCTTTAGTTATTATTTAAACATGTTTAAACAATCATAATGTATTAATATTTGATATCGCTGTATTCGGGAAAGTCTACAGAATCTTTCGCTATAAAGAACAATTCAATATCTTTTATAATAACACTACAATATTTGTTTAAAGTTGAAAAATATGTTTTTTTTCAAAGCCATGTTCCTCAAAAACTGCGCGTATAGGAAAAAAATTAAAAACAGATTCGGAATCAGTGCAAAAAACTCTATACGAAGGACCCAACAGTAATTCGGGAATAAAATTTGATGTTGGACAGTGTAATTAAAGGAAGAATTTTTGGGTGATATCTATGTAACAGAAATGGCTTCTGAACGCTTAAAGCGTATTTCGTTGACGGCAATAAAACAGTGTCAATTTCCCGAGCGGATTTCTTCGAAGAAATTGCTAAAGATCGTTCGTTACGATTTAGAGTCGGTGTTGATCCGCTCGGTGTCGTAAAAAATGAACGTATCACGCAAGGGCCGTCGAAATTCGAGGCTCCGGGACTCGATGACACCGTTCCCGAGGGACGGGGACCTCGTAAACTTGACGAGGTCGAAAGACAGCCCGGAAGTGTGCCTGTCTGATAGTCACACACCGTCTGATTGAGAGCAGCCAGACCTCTGGGGTTTGTTTAGAACAACGTGACCGTATCGGACGCACCGTGCACGCTGACTGTTTGCAGACTAAACATTGATTCTCACGTTCCTTCGGTCGAAGTGGAACAAGTCGACGTGTGCCGCGCCATTGGCTCGTGGGAATCGGCGACGGATATCTAGCTATGATCCTGTCCGACGCGGTTAGCATCCCTCTCCGTCGAGTCTCGCCATGTCAACCGTCGATCCGCGCGTTTCAAACGACCGCGTTGCTGCTCCGAGCGTTTTGAAAAATTGATGACAACCGTCTCGGATCCCCGAGACGCGACCTCGATCGATTCTGAGCGGTCGCTCACTTGCTGCGCGATTTCTCCAGATGCAGAGCTCGCACAAAAATTTATTCCCTTCGCCGAAAGCTTTCTCGAAGTTGAAAGAACATATAAATCTTCGGATAAATCAATAGATCGGGTACTACGCGCAGTGTTCGGAAAACGATGGATATTGCCAGATCGAGAAAATATCGCACTTGTCTGGGCCACCCTGCGAACCGCTCGATAGACGACTCGAATAAGAAATAATTGGGCGTGAAGAGCAGGAACGACGATAATAGGAGGAAACGTGTAAGCTAGGTCTGGCCGTGCGGAAGATCAGCCACGATCCACCATAATTGAGACATCGTCGGCGGGACACGTGAGCCCGGCTGGAAGCTAAGGCGAACGGGAGTTCATAAAATTAATAACCCATAAATTCCGAGGAATATCGCTGGGAAAATTACCCGGACATATATTACGGGCGCCGGATCCACTATTTTCCCGCCTTGCAAACGTGCTCGCTGCCAATTCCTGTTGGGAGGACGTTCGTCTCAAGAACTGTGTCCTTTCTTGGCCAGAAATAAAACTGAATGCGACGGTGGTAGCGAACGTGTCGAGCTTCACCAACTTATTTTATGTCAAACATAGATGCATAAAATCTGCAGTCTACCCTAAGAAACACTGCTACACAGCATGTCACAGTCTGACAAGCAACAGCAACCACCAGTCTGCACATCAGTCTATCCGGAGAACGTGAGCCGCTGCATCAATGAAAGTACAGTGACTCCCAAAAATATTCAGACACTAGGAATAACTAACTTTATGATTTGATAATTCGATTGTTGATAAAGCAATTGCCCTGGGAATTGTTTCTAGCGATAAAACATTTATTAGTGTTGATAAATATATATGCTTTATTTGAAAAATATACATTCGTTTCATAATAAAAATTATTAAACGAAATAATGGACCATTTGTGGCTTACAAAAATATTCGGACACGTATTAATTTTTCTGTTTATATAATGTAATTTAGCATTACAAAATTTGTTTAATATTTCGTGGGATAACCATTTTGTTTAAGAACATGTCTTGACCTGTTTGGCATATTATTTGTAATTTTTTAAAAATAATCAACAGTTATATTCGACCACTCAGTTGCAAGTCTTTGTTTTAATTCGGCCATCGATGTAATTGGGGTTTTTCGAATTTTTCTATCTAATTCATCCCATAAATTCTCGATAGGATTAAGGTCCGGTGATTGGGGCGGCGGATGGAAAATTTTGGGGCAGCGGTATAATAAAAATTCTTGCACAATACGTGACTTGTGCTTGGGGTCGTTGTCTTGGTAAAACTTAAAATTATTATTAAGCCCCATTTTTTCAGCACTTTGAACTAAATTATTTTTGAGTATATTTAAATAATGATTTTTGTCCATGATACTGTCAATAAACACTAGGTTACCGACTCCATATGACGAAGTGCAACCCCAGATCATTACGGTGCCTCCGCCGTGTTTCACTGTACCTCTTGTATTTGCAAAATTAAACTCTTTATTCGCTTTCCGCCACACCATAGTTCTTCCGTCGGAATTGTACAGATTGAATTTGCTTTCATCAGCAAATATGACATCCTTCTGCCATGTCTCATCCTTAGAAATTAGCTCACGTTCAAAGGTTTTTCGTTTATTCCTATTCTTTTCGTTGATAAATGGTTTCTTTCTAGCCACTCTTCCATTGTAACCAGCTTCCTTCAGTGTTCTCCGAACTGTTTCGGCTGACACATTTTTGAAGCTTTCTCCTAATAGCTCACTAACTAGTTTTGGAACACTTAAGCGCGGATTTTTTTTCACTTTCCGAATAATTTTGCTTTTCTCCCTCGTATATAAGAGACTTGGTCTTCCAGTTTGCGGAATAGAATCAATGCGATTCTCAATATAAAATCGTCGACTGATATCTGCAACAGTACTCTTACTTATACGAAGCATTGCACTAATTTCGCGATAGGTTTTTCCTTTTTCTCGATGAAAAATTACAAACTGTCGCACATCGAAACTCGTATTCTTTCCTTTGCGATCCATTTTGAACAAATTTACGTTCACTACCGACAGTAGTGAGGTGGCATGGACATCTAATGGTCCACGAGATTCTGTTTGTAAATAAACGTTTTCGCGTTCTTGGAATATCGCGTTCCCAGAAAGCGATTGGCAGAGAAATATAATACGTGTTCGAATATTTTTGTGAGCCACAAATGGTCCATTATTTCGTTTAATAATTTTTATTATGGAACGTATGTATATTTTTCAAATAAAGCATATATGTTTATCAACATTAATAAATGTTTTATTGCTAGAAACAATTCCCAGGGTGATTGCTTTATCAAAAATCGAATTATCAAACCATAAAGTTAGTTATACCTAGTGTCCGAATATTTTTGGGAGTCACTGTATATACAAAGTGCTATACAGGGTGTCCCAAAATTCCTTCAACAGCCGAAAATGAGAGGTTCCTGAGATCATTTGAAGCAACATTTTCCTTTGAAAAAATGTTATCCGCGGCTTTGTTTAGGAGTTATTAACGAAACACACGGACCAATCAGAGCGCGACCTAGACGCGAGTTGGCACAGTTGGTGCGCCGAGCCGACTGTGCTAACTCGCGTCTAGGTCGCGGTCTGATTGGTCCGTGTGTTTCGTTAATAACTCCTAAACAAAGCCGCGGATAACATTTTTGCAAAGGAAAATGTTGCTTCAAATGATCTCAGGAACCTCTCATTTTCGGCTGTTGAAGGAATTTTGGGACACCCTGTATAATTCGAGCAGGTTTGCACGGGCGAAGTGCGTCTCCTAGCTATTCTCGTTATCGAGAGTACCTGTTTAATTAAGTTCGAGACGAGGCAAGGCGGAACGTCAAGCGGTGAAAGAGAAAGCAAGGGAGAAAGGGAGAAAGATCGAGACTGGGAGATCCGGTCTCGCGGGATAATAAAGTAACAAGAATCAACGAACTTTCCGCGGCCCGTCTATTTTCCTGAAGTTCGTTTGATAGAGTTACGTTTATCTCTCGGCCAGCTACAGGGGGCTGGGGGTGGGAATAGAGGAAAGCAAGATAAACACGCTAACGAGAGGAGGACTCGCTCCACCGAGTCTCGGACGGCCGCTATCCCCCTGCGCCCGTCCGGCCAGGCTTGATTAATTAAAGCGTTAATATAATTAATCCGCGGGCGCGCCTTTCGAACCGCTCCGGACAAGGACGGGCCTCGTCTGGAACAGGTTTACGCAGCCGAAGGAGGTCTGTCCTCTAACAAGAAGACACCCCGGCGGATCTCTCTCGTTATGCAGCCGTGTCTCCAAGTTACCTACCTTCGGGCGCTGCCGAACAATGGACTTCGTGATTCAATGGATTTTAACGAGTACAGTACAGTGGACGCCGGCTTATTTTCAATCCGGCATCACAGCGTATCCAACCAATCGATCCCACCCCGCCGCACGTCAAGGATTCTCGTTACCTCGGATAAACGACAACCGGGACGCGACCTAGCCGTCTTGCTGCCCCCGGGGCTGCGTCACGGAAATTATCTCGACACGCAGAAACAACGGAGATGGATGGCTCGCGTGCGCTCTATTATCTTTCCGCTCGCTGTGCATCTCGATGCAAATTTTTCGATAGACCATTTGGCTCTGGTTTCGTCGGCTTCTATTGTAGGTTCAATAGATCAATCATTTGATATTTTGTTCAGTCATGAAACAGGGACAGGTTCATATAAATTACAGGAGCAGAGTCGTTAATGTGATTAACTATGCTGGATGAAAGGGAGATCCGTGAACGAGCCGCGCGGTTGTATAGTCATTGAGCCGCGCGAACGTCCTCGAGGGTCGAGGGCCGAACGTGAACGTCGAAGGGCGGTATCCACCCTCTTATCTGACGCAGAAGGCCCTCGAAGATCGTGGCCGGGACTTCTGGGTATTGTGTGCCGACTACCTGTGCCTCGTGCTCGTCGTCCCGGCAAACACCGCGTCCTTTATTTTCGGGTAATGTTGCGTGATAACAACCGACGCTGGCTGGGGTCGACCCTCCGCGCGGAATTGCTCCGCTGGGACGATTATTAATATCGCCGGGCCGCCTCGCGAACAGGGATCCCGATCGTTAACGGAAAAAAGTGCTACCTTCCAGGTTCGCTCGTTGATTTTTACCCCCGTTTCCTCTTTCGAGAGCGAACACAATGCTCGCGGATCAATCATCGCGGAGGAATTTATTTCTGGCGAAGTTAACACGCAACGCGGTAGCCTAATCTCCAGATTCTTCTGGAATTGTGCTCTTTACGGTGAGGGTTTGTAAGAATTGTCTTGAGCAATTATGGACAATTACACTGTCCAACACCAAATTTGTTCCCAGATTATTATTCGGTCCTTCTTATAGAGTTTTTTGCGCTGATTCCGAATCTGTTTTTAATTTTTTCCCTATACGCACAGTTTTTGAAAAATTTGAGTTTGAAAAAATGACCTATTTTTCAACTTTGAACAAATATTGTGATGTTATTATAAAAGATATTGAATTGTTCTTTGCAGCAAAAGATTCTGTGGACTTTCCCGAATACAGTGATATCCAATATTAATACACTATGATTGTTTAAACATGTTTAAACAATGATTAAAGACGGAGAGACACCATTTTTGCACCAATTTTTGAAGATATTTTTAAATCTATCTCAAAAAATAAGGGTCCAGCGGAAAATCGAACTATACCACGCGGTAGAGCAGACTTTTATCTTAAAAAACCCCCCTTTGAAGTTTTCGACATCGACGTTTTTACCGAACCAGAAAGCAAAATGTCTTCGCCCGACATGATTTGCCGCCAGTGGCGCTCACCACTACAACGGTCGTTCGCCGCTCCGTATCCCGTCGCTGCGCCATATCTCGTCCCGAGCGCCACTGGCGGCAACTCAGGTCGAGCGAAGATATTTTGCTTTCTTGTTCGAAAAAAACGTCGACGATCCAAATTTGACAGGGTGGTTTCTCAAGATAAAAGTCTGCTCTATTGCATGGTGTAGTTCGATTTTCCGCTGGACCCTTATTTTTTGAGATAAATTTAAAAATATCTTCAAAAATTGATGCAAAAATGGTGTCTCTCCGTCTTTAATCATTGTTTAAACATGTTTAAACAATCATAGTGTATTAATATTGGATATCACTGTATTCAGGAAAGTCCACAGAATCTTTTGCTGCAAAGAACAATTCAATATCTTTTATAATAACATCACAATATTTGTTTAAAGTTAAAAAATATGTTTTTTTTTCAAAGCCATGTTCCTCAAAAACTGTGCGTATAGGAAAAAAATTAAAAACAGATTCGGAATCAGCGCAAAAAACTCTATAAGAAGGACCCAATAGTAATATGGGAACATAAAAAAAGTTGAAATTTGTTGGACAGTGTTATCAATTATGTCAATATGAACAATTGAATATTGTTAAATCCAGCCCATGTCAGAGGAAATTGGAACGAGACAATAGGCCAGGAGGAGTGAAAAGGCTGTTAATGGTACACACGACGGTTCCTGAAATAATAGCTACTTTATTATCATAATTACGAGTACCATCCATACGTCACAAGTGAAAAATATCGTTCGAACAGATTTTATCGACAGATTTTATTATGTAATATAAACTTATATGTTATACATTGCTACATGTTCTTGCTTAACGGCTAGGTCCTATCTGCTAGGTCCTTAGAGGCTAGAATGCACAGTGACTTGTACAGAATCATCCTCCTTCCCTTCCCTTTGTCGCTCTCTCTCTCTCCCTCTCATTGATTTGTCATCGTTCCGGTGAACCGTTCGCGCATGAAGATGGTAGAAGAGAGAAAGAGAATAATAAAGGTATGTTTGTGTGTGTCCGTGCGTGTGTGTATGTGTATATGTGAAAAGAAGTCAGGGAGAGAGGACACGTATAGAGAACGGAACATCGAACAGGGGGGAGAGGAAAAACAAGAGAAAAAATCGTGTTTGAGGACAGAGAGAAAGGAAAAAAGGGCAATAAGAACCGGAAGGAGGGCGGGTAGGGGTGGAGGGGGCGGGGCAAGGTACACATTTACACGAGCGTCTCTTTGGTAACGTCTCCTGCTTGTTATCTCACGCTTTTATTTCTTAGGCAAAGTCCAGCTACTACTCCCTTTTCTCTCTTCGTGTTGTCGTTGAAAACTTTCGTCGCGAAACCGTCCCCTCGAGCGTTTAGTTTATAAAACGTTCATCCTTAATGCTGCTAAAACTGCGACGGCTTGGGCCTGCCTCCCTGACATTCGAAACCAAAGATGGTTCCTGTTTTTTCCTTCTCCGGACCCGCTCTCTCAAATTTATCCTTCAATCGAATTTATCGTAACCTAATATTCAATTTCAATTTATTTGAGTAGTTTTCACCGATTCTCCTGAGCCCAGAATTTGTGGACGACTGACGTTTTTAGTGTAGATTAGCGCAAGCAAGGTCTCGTATTTGTTGGTACGCCAGTTAAGCTATGTATTCGCCCGAGAACTATTGATAACGGTCCGGAAGCGGAGACACAGCTTAAATCGCGGAGGAGGGGGCCAAGCCGCGCGCACGCGTACGAGCCTAATCATTTAACCAGTTACGATTGAACGTTAGTTGTTAATTATTATCGTTAAATTTACGCCTAAGATATAATACACTCACCTAAGACGTACCTGATGATATCTTTTTTTCTGTTTTGTAAAAATTTTCCCTATCGCGCCGCGAGAACGGACATCGTAGCACTGCCGGGTCAAAAATCAATCGCTCTCCCTCAATTGTGTGTTCTTTCGTTCAGATGAATCTCAACCGAACCGAGCTCGAACCGCACTCGAAACAAACTAACCAAACGGCAGCATTTAGTCGGACGCAATACAAATTAATCCTAAAGAAATTTCCACAGAAATTATCCGAACGAATTTGCGACGGTCTTGCTCTCAAGATGGCGGACAGGAAGCATACCGAGGACAATGCACACCCTGTAATTTCGTCTTCTGAAAACGTTCCAGAGACGTCTCTGCCATCGTGTTCGCCCAGTTTCATACGAAACGATCATTTTCCTCGGGACGAAATAAAGTTTGATAGAATTCTAGGCGCTCTGATGGCTAGAGAGGGCCGCCATCTTGGAAAGCGGAGAGTCGCAACCGTTTTCCAGGAGCTTTTGTAATCGACGGAAAGAACCTATTCCGCTCGGCCGACAATAAAACCGCCGAATACTTCAGGGGAACGTATTGTTTTCGTTTCATCTCGGGGAACTTCTCGATCAAGATAACATCGGGGCCGTCGAGACGAAATTGACTCGAGCACAGTTCCAACTGTTCGACCGGGTAAACTCGTTCCACCGCGACGTACAATGGGGGCCGATCGTTCCCGATCCGCTAGATTATCCCCAATACGCTTTTAACGAGGAAGAAATTCCGAAGAGAGTTACGCCGATAATCCGCCGGACCGATAACACTCGACCGACAAGCGGCCGACCAACTACTTCGAAGACTCGGTTAGAAGGTCAATGGAACGGGTGACCAAGAACCTGCGCTACCAATAAAGGGACAGGAAGACACACGGCCCTCTATAAATTTCGGGTCACTGGCTCGGATTCCATTCCATCGCGTGCTCCGTGGTGCTCGAGCCCAGATCCTTTTCAGGGCCGCGATTTGTACTGCGGATTCGCCGGAGAGCCTCGAGACGTCGCGTGATCGCGCAATTTGCGAATATGCTTCCCACACAATGAAATATCTGCCTGAATAATTTCCAAGTTACCTGCAATTTTTGTTTCTTTTTTAAACGCAATCTCAAGTATCCCCTGGTTTAATAACCTTGCCCTGGATACAGAACTTCGCGTGATCCTGCAATGCGATAGCTGCTAGAATGATTTGTAAATTGTCTGCAATTTGTGTTTCTTTTATAATAGATTGTTTGGTGTAAATAAATTCATAGTTAGCAGCTCACCGAGCCGAAAAATGGCACCGAATCGGAATTTAGAGGAATCGAACCGGAGAGTCTCGAGATCACCGACGCCATTAATGAACGCCGTGCAGAAATATTGCGCAACTCCAGTCGCGAATCGTTATAATTTGACATTTAATTGGGGAAGAGGCCGCGGGTTCGGGTCCTGCGGACTCGAAATTAATTGCAGCGAGCACGATATACCTCAGCTCCGAGCCTGACGAAGCGCGACGCGATTGAAACTGCAAGAGCACACGGACGCCCGGGGCTCGATCTATCAGAAATTTACGTTTTCGCCGGAGCGAACGAAGGATATCCGGGGGAACACGGACAAATTCCTCCTAAGTCTGTCGATCGACTCGCGAGCCACCCGGCTTGAATTCCTTTGGAAAGTTTTCGATCGATTGGGTTCGGGTTCTTCGCTCGAGACGTAGACACACGATGTTCCCTGGCGCGAGTCGAATGGGCTAATTGCGTTCAACGCTTCAGCCTCGGGGAATTGCCGGCGATTTTTCGTGCCTTCGGAAAACTCTGGACTTTCTTTGCTCCTTCCACCTTCTTCCTTTTGCTCGTCTATTTTTTTTTCTTCTCTCGCGACCGGTCGGATATCCGCTTTGGTGCGAAACGGGACGTCCGAGCTCGAGTTTCACAGGATCTCGAACGGGAATTCGGTCTGAGAAAGGATAATCCGTGGATCGTTCCCGGAAATTTTGCGGGAACCATGCACAGTGCCACTTAGAATTACTCGAAGCCTTTGAGAAGACAGCGACGGTCACGTTCTCTGTTTCTGAGACTGTATTTTAATCCTTATGTCAATAATTAATATTTTTTGAAATAGGTGGACAGAAATTAGTTTCTAAATTGTAATTTTTGTTTGAACGAGCTCTGTGAATGTGTCCACCTTGCTGTTCGAATAATAATAAGTGATACTGTACAGGAAACAGATGAAATAGAGCAATGTCCTTCCGTCACGTCCAGCTGACCACTAGCATTGCTTACACTACTCGATCGATCTTACTCAGACTCGATCTTCGGAATTTCTGATGGCAGATAATCGATCGAAGATTGATGATCGATTGTCCTATGATAGGAAGGACATTCAGGCCTCGTAAGTTTGGAGACAATCAATGATCACCTACCTAATATGTCGCCCAAACAGTTCGCGACGTTCCTGTTTGACATAAATCATAATGTATACTCTGGCAAATATAATTTTCACGAAAACAATAAAAATAATAATAGTCCGTTTCTGTGTCCTTTGAAAAATGCAAGTGCAACATCCAACGTAGAAGACGCATTTCAAAAGCATTTTAAACTTTCAGGAGCTTATCAGCGCAAGATCGTACTTATTCACAAGAAAAGTATAACAAATCCAACATGAAACAAACGTCGCAACTTCCCGGACGACCCGAACATATTGCACGAAGCGGACGTCGACAGGTTTCCTCCAGCAAATAGTCGCTACAGAATCCTCTTCCCTGGTTCACCACATTTCAAGACTATTACAAAATATTCACGACTATCCGCTGGCGAATCCTGCGCGCGTACAATGGAAAAGGCTCTCTCGTCTTCAGAAAAATTGCAAAATCTTTGGAGAACCGTCTTTCTCGTCCCGTTGCGAAGTCCCTGGTGCTACGACTCTACGATAAACGTTATTGACGCATTCTAGCGGATCACTAATGACGATCCATCGCGCGATTCTCGCCTATGTGTGTTGCTCGGGGCCCTGAGGTCCCAGACTTGCTGATGAGGGGGTCGAATCGTCTCGTCTCGTCTCGGCTCGGTGGACCTCGTGTTGTCACGGGATCGCTTCGCCGACGACCACGACTACCATTGGTAGCTGTCAACGATGGATTTGCTGTCGGAGCAGGGACTTGCGCTGCCACACCATTTGGTGTCCTTCAATGGCGGACACGAGGATCCACCGCGGCGAGGTTTTATCGTGATCTTCCGCGTCCTCTGCGTCTCACCGACCCCGCAGCTACGACTACAGGCGCTCCATGGACCCCATTCGCTAACCTTGCAGTCCCTGGGAGGACCTGTAACCATAAAGCCACGCATCTTTTTCATCTGAAACCATAAACTGAAATTTAAGGAAATAATGTGAAAGCATTCTCGAAATCCTAGTAAAATTCGATTCACTTGAATAGATCATAATAAAAATGTGAATTAAATTAGAAACGCGAAATGGGATAAAAGAGGTTCAATTATATTTGCGCGTTTAATTGGCACCGTCAGCTCCACACACGGCAGCTCAGTTATCCAGGATTAAAGGCGAATTGGAATCGAGGCTCGATCTAGCGCAATCGAACTATCACCCAACCCCCATCGATCGCTCGAGGGGATTTCGAGGTCGTGGTCGGAGCTCAAATGCAGCCCTCATGGCGAACTATTACGTGGTTTCGTTTAAATCGGAGATGTTTGTGATTTATCAGTGGACTGCAGAATTTTATTCGCTCGCGCGGAATAAAATACGGTGAACTATATAGCGAGCTTTAGAAATTTGACCGCTGAGGTGAACGCTGACCTAATCTTTTCCCAGACCGCTAGACCACCAAATTTTATCTGGTTTCAGCTTCGAAATACTTGATTTAAATCAAATGCAAATGAAAGAAAACAAAAGTGATGCTTTTCCAACGGAACTGAATACCAAAAGGCAATAAAGAGCCCATTAATCTCCGGTGAATGCACATCAATAATCCCCAAGATCGACAGATCCAGAATAAAATTAGTTTGCTCGCAAGGATTTCAGTTTAGTTAATTTACGACCGGTATTCTATTTCACAGGTTGTTGTTCCGGTGACAGTACAGTCTTCGTTCTTTTTACGGCGGAGTCTTCCACGGCCATTGTCAGCTCACGGTGGATGATTTACGAGGCAGTAGGGCGTAGTCGCCGCGTATACTCACGCGTTCTCAGACGTTTTCCTTTGGACGTCAGCCGGTGATGTTTCATCCTGAGCCTGTGTTGACGCTGGCTGGCGTTGTCGGTGCCGTTCCACGAGCGGCCGCCGAGGCTGTTACTTCCGGTCGCGTTCGCCATCTTCCTCTGTATGTCCTCGAAGATCTGAGCCTTCTGCGCCTCCGCCGTCTGCTTGTACTTCTGGTAATACGGCCAGTTGGTCTTCCCGTCGTATCTCGAGAGCTTCGGACCAGTGGTCGGGCTGAGCCGAGGCCTATCCAACGAGTACAATGACGCGATGCTGTCCAGGATCGCAGTCTTGCTGTCTCGAGGAACGTCCGTCACCCCCTGCCCGCTTCCGGTCGTCGTCCAGTACCTGAGGACAGAGGTAATCTCGTGAAACCATACATCAATGCTCAACATCCTTAGCAATCTAGTATACAGGGTGTATCAGCTGAAGGAGGTCACCTAAATATCTCCTTTATTTTTAATGATACAAAAAAATATTTATGGCATAATTTAAATGGTATCGAAGGAGGAATATCGTAGAAGAACAATTTTTTTTGTCCGGTCATTTTTTCATAGTTTTTTCAAGGTCATCGTTATTTTTTACCGGGAAAACTTTTTTTTTATTCCATCTTAAATAGTACATTTGAATATGCTTAAGTCATTAACAAGATCGAATAAAAAAGAATAAGTTTTCCCGGTAAAAAATAACGATGACCTTGAAAAAACTATGAAAAAATGACCGGACAAAAAAAATTGTTCTTCTACGATATTCCTCCTTCGATACCATTTAAATTATGCCATTTTTTTGTGCCATTAAAAATAAAGGAGATATTTAGGTGACTACCTTCAGCTGGGACAACCTGTATTTTACCTATACATGTACAAATATTTTATCAATCGTCCACGAGGTCTGTCTACAAAAATGTAAATATTTTACGCGAAGCACAACACTCGCAAACTGTTTGGTCGTCGACGGAAAAGCAGCTCATTGGCGCACGTCAGACGATCATGAACGGGGTTACTCGAATTTCCAGACGCCGCTTCGTGTGTTTCGTTGAGCGCCACTCGAAAACAATTTCAGGCGTTGATTTACGGTTGCCATGTCTACGGGCGAGAGGAAAAACTTCAACGAGACGAAGGGAAACGAGACAAGGAAAGAAAGGAGGGACAGAGTGATTGTCGTTTCACCACCGAAACTTATTCATCCTGCATCCGCGTTCGCTCTGCGCGTGGAATGTTCGATCTTCTCGTGTTTCCCGGCATTGGAAGCCTATACACAAGGGATAGCAACGGCCATTGGCGCCGGCTCGGATTTCTCGCGAGGAACACGAGCCGAAAATGATCGAGAACGTTATCAGCGGGATGCCGGGAGTTGCGAGGTTATTAGTGGTGGCAGAAGTACATTGTGTTCCCCCGTTACAAATAAGCTTCTACAGCTTCTGGACACCCCATTTTCCTAAATTATCTCCTTTCTTGTTTATCCTATTAAAATTTTAATAAGAAATTGCAGTATGTAGTTTACATTTACTTCATACATGTAACATTTTTAAAACATTCTACGCCATTGCGTTCAGCTCCAGTTTCAACGACCCGATTTGTTCTCGCCAAATATTTTGTTTTAATTCAAAGAATTTTCTTAACATGTGTGTCTGTGTGTAATTTGGCTGAGTTTCGATACGCTGTAAAGAATAAATTGAAAAGAACAAGGGACCTCTTACGTGAGGAATTTCGAGCGTTCCTTTCCGCAGGATCCCGCTCCCAATACAACCAAGCCGAGCAGCTCGCGTTTTTTAATTTATTCTCCCCGCATTTGCATGATTTCAATTCCCCCCGACGAAATCTGGTTCGCGAGGGGATAGGACAAACTCTGACTTCGCCTTCCGACCGCGTCAAACCCCGAGGGGATTTCGTTTCGCGTTTTATTCCTCGACTTCCGGTTGTTCTGAATACTCGCTCGCCGCCGGCATCGAAGATTCGATTTAGCTAGCGGGCATTCGTTAACCCAGACACACTTAAACAGTCTTTCTTGGTTCTTCCGACACAAGAGAACAGAAATTTAAAAATTGAATTATCTTGTCCGCTCTTTCGAAAGGATAGCAATCTGATTTGAAATATTCAATATTTTCCTGTATTTCTTTCCGCGTACAAGAATGGAAAATTAAAAATTAGATTACTATGTGCTCGTTCTTTTGAAAGGATAGCAATCTAATTTAAAATGCTAAACATTTTTCTGTATTTGTTTCAATAAAACAGAATGGATATTTCAAAATTAAATTGACCGATCTTTATCCATTCGACAGAATAATTATTTAAAATCCAAAATGCAGGAATCGTAACTGGAAATGAAGTTCTCCGTCAACAGAAGCGTTCGCAGGCTGAGAGACGCGAGTCATAGTGGAGAACAAAAACTTTTGCTCGGCCGAGCTCATTTACGTCGTCGTTATTATTAATGGGCTGGTTAATATTAAAAATCGCCGGCCTCGTTTATTTGCGTTACACGGTTATTTACAATTACACGGATCCAGCTGAACCATTTCTCACCTGACTCGCCACGTGGCTCGTTCCACCATCCCCGCACAGCCGCGGGTCGCGAAACTTCGACGGGGAACGGCAAAATGAAGTACGGCGCCGGGCCGGGAATTTAATTATTTTTAGCCTGGCGGAGAAAAAACCGCAGCAAGCAAATTAAGGGAAAGCAGGACGCACGTTTTCGTCTCGCGACCGGAATTGTTTCGTCCCTGGATTGAAAATTAATGTCCGCTGAAAAAGCTCTTGGCCTTTCAACGGTTCCGCGGCTAGCGAAAATCCAAATCCATTTTCCATCCACGGAAAAATTCATAATAAATATATCCATTCAAAAATTTTCTTACCGGACTAAAAAATTTGATATTAATAAGAATTTGTGCTAGGAGTGTAAACTTGTGTAATGCAAGTTACAGCTGTGAATGTATTTTACAAAATGCACCACTGCACAGTTTGTAAATTACCGTAGCTCTGCGCCAATGCAAATTGGTTGCAGCTCGTGAAACATTCCGGTTTTATGTCTCCGGCCGTGAATGTATTAATTAGATGCCGCATCAGACACGGATATGCAAAGAAATAAAGCAGAGGTGTTTCACGCAAGTTTTCCAGTCATAAAATATTTTACAGTAAACTACGATATTACAGCGGCAGTAATACCGAATTATACGAAGCAGTGAAGTCGCCAATTACTGCTAGCTTTTTTATTTTACATTCCCAGCAATTATTTCGTCCAAACTCCTCCGAAAAGCCAACATTTTTATTCTATATTTTAGTGAACGAAGTAAAAATTCTCCTCGTTATAATTTCCACAAAATCAACGATAAAGATGGATATTTGCGCGAAAATTTTACTCAATGGATTAATTAGGAATAATTAGCTTGTGGAGTAGCTGAAGACCGAAGTACATTTTCCCCAACTGGATATTTCGACAATTCATTTTCCTATGTAAATAAAGGAATAAATTTCGGTTGGCATCAGAGGTGTAGCAAAGTGGATGCATCAGCAAATTGCAGGAGGCAATCTGTCTCCTATTATTGCGTCTAATGACCGCCGTTGGTCGCGGACTTCATGGCGGTTCCTTTGACGCGGAAAATCGTCAGAACGAAGCTCCGCGAAAACAGCCTTTGCCTGGGAGCGCTTTGAGCTCGATGATTCGTTTTCAGGCACAGGGACGCGGAAACAGTGTGGGTCCTGGCGCGGTATCGTTTGCGATCGGTTCAGGTGCGATCGCGACGATCCACATGCGCGTTTCCAATGGAGCGGTATTGAATATCGTTTGGGTAAAACTGGCCTCTGTGTGTCACCGCTCGAACGGAGACCAATTAAGCGAGAACATCACCTTCGCACGAGATAATTGAAAATATATTTACGAAAATACGGTTATTATATCGAATTTGCAATGCAGATCGTTCTCATTACCACGAGTCCGGCGATTTTAAAATGCAAATCGCCGCGAACTCCTGTCCAGCAGCTGACGCGGATTCCGGCAACGCGCCGGGCTACTTCCGGTCCCCGTGAAAAATGCGCTGGATACTGTTCCCTTCAAGGGTTCCCCTTTTCGTTCAATTTATCTCGCTTTTGTTTCGCGGACCGTGACTGTTATTTTAAATAAACAGTGGCCGGAGCCGTATTGTCGCCGCCGACACGCGAGAAAACTCTTCCATCGTGTTTTTAATGGGATTTCCGATGTTCGCCGCGATAACTGGAAACGACAATCGCAATCCGAAAGTATCTGCCGGCAACAGAGGGCACAGAGATTTAATTCGATTTGTCGAACACGGTCAAAGGACTCTTTCCGCGGTGGAACGATTAATCGCCACGTTTCGCAATCAAAACCGGAAACCAACGACTTTCCCTCGCGAAACTTCTCTACACCACTGTCATCGCATAATCGCATTTCCACCGCGCCGTCGATGTTCACGCTGATCCTTTATGAACCGTGAAACAATTAAGTCGGATTGACGAGCGTTCAACGGAGTTACCGGCGAGGCAGGAAACTCGATAAAGAGTTGTCGATATCACTCGAATATCTGTAATCCGAATGTTTGAGTCGATCAGTTTGCTTTTCGAACCGGTTACTCGATTTCCGCCGAACTAACCGGCTAATTGGACTCCGTTATCGGCTGTCATTACCTTGAAACCCAAATCGAGATCCTCTATTAACATCTTGACGAACTATGGTTTATATTATTCATCTTATTTTCAGAGTTACGAGGAATAACTCATGGTTTTTCGCATCATCGATGAGCTGTTCATTATTGCATCGGTTTGGAATGGTTGTGTCCCGTCGACTAGAGGTTGATGCAAGCTTGACTGCAGATCATGAGAGCCAGATGAGAGTTCGATGACACGCGAGAGCGATCAGGCCAATCTCCTCTTCGATCCGTCCCCCGCGGCCACCGGCCACAAGAACCGAACGGTTCTGGTAATCGGTCTTGCGCCCTCAGGGTTGGCTCCCTTCCAACCGTACGTCGATCGCAATAGGCTTCATAACTGGCATCCCCCTCGATCCACCGGTGGCCCGTTTTTACCCCCTTTTTCTGGCAGCCGATGACAGGCTTTTCTAGCAGACACTGCTGGCTCTACCATTCATCTTCAGCTCGTCCTCTCGGTCTTCGAGCCTTGTAGAGCTGTTTTGTCTCCGACCGAACACGACCGTTTCATAGTGAGAAGCCTCACTGTTTTCTGTAAACTCCTATCAGTCGTCATTGCTAGATTTCTGGCTTAAACCCTCGTCCTGGAGCCTGTTAGAGCAGTTACGTCGAACCGAGCGTCCTTTGTACGTTCTGGACCAATTCAGTTCTAGCAATTCATCTCTGCGTTCATCTAACGTTCGATTTTTTCTCTGGAACACGCGTAGATCAATACGGACCAGCCGGTGGTGCCCGTGGTCAGGTTCATCGCACACCATGAACTCCGACGGCTCATCTACCAGCTACAAAGCCACCACTTGTTAGAGTCCTTGGCCCGGAGACCGCACAGGACTCTATCACCGAGCGCTCAGACATGAAAATATACGTGTCCTCGTAGCCTACTTCTTCCGATAGCTCTAGCAGCCGAGATTCTAACCTCCATTGGCAGTAATCCAACTACACAAAGTCCCGAAATTAATTTGCCGAGGTCTCCGTCGTTGAGGTACATCGAACGTTTCCATAGCTCTAAGCTATAAATAATTCTAGAGAAACAGAGGATCTTTTAATCACAGAACCAGCCGCATTTTAATGATCCCTAGGCTCGACTCGGAGGGACTCCGTTCCGCTGGCCATTCAATTTAAAAGAAAAACTGGCCCACTTTATTGAATGGCCGTTCAAGGTACTAGCCGGACCATTGTCCGGGACCAGGCTGCGGCCGTCCAATAACAGACTTCTTCATCGCCGAGCCGTATTGTTCGGCTGGCCGTCATCCGAGGCGGTGTTTCTGAAGTTGCCACTTCAATGGATTATTATACCGCCGGCTCGTGTAAATAACGTAGTGGCCCATTCAGGCGTCAGAAAACCCGACAGCGTCCGCGGAGTCTTTTATTAACGACAGCCGCGATTCCGTCGCGGAACCGCCGCTGCAAAATGGCCGACGTCGTCTTCGCGACAAGAACAAATCGACCCGGTGGCTTTCTTTGGATTTCGGGGAATATCATGGCTGTAGGAGTTGTTTTCCGCGAAAATATAAAATCCGAAAATCGAGAACGTCACAGTTCGGGGGACTATGAGGCCGGTAAGCCGCGTAATAAAAAACAAATTCGCCGACGCTCCAATTTGGTTAAAAGTTTCGCGCCCGGTAGCCGGCGTATGATATTTCACGGTTGTCGCTGCAACGTTCCGCCGCGAAACAATTCCCCGCTGTCCGACCGAAAAATTTCATCGAACCCGTCGTCGCCGGGCTTCCGGAAAATGCGCTGTGTCGATACACGTACCTCGGAATTGGACCTTTCGATTTTTATGCCGCAGTTCACGACCTAATGAAATGAACGCTCAATTGTTTTAGTAGGAAATTGATTAGGGGGGCTATCCTCTCTTCATTCAGAGTTGGTAGAAGCTGTCTCTATTCTACTGATTTAACAATGCCCGCCAAAAATCCTGTAGCGTTCCCCCAAACGTTCCGCCGATCTTGGAAAGTTATCTGATCTCTGGCGCAGCATTTCCAAAGCGGGGAAGCCGAGCTTCCCAGCTCCCGAGGAGGAGAGTCTAAAAAAGCTTTCGCAACTGCACAGACAAGTGTTCGATGGTCTCCGCAGCGGCGTTTCCCACGGAAATGCGGGAAAAGCAGCGATTCCGGGTGCGTTTCTCGCGGCACAAAGGCTTGCGCGTTTCCGCCTGGGGGATCGGGGGAGGAAGAAGATGAACTTGCTCCTGCTATGAAACCGGCGCGGCGGCTAGATCGTAAAAGTTAAAGAGAGAAATAGAGCGAGGCAAGGTAGCGGCGAAAGGATCCGGTAACGATATGAAGAGATCCTTAGTGAACGAAAGACGTAGAGAGTGAGAGAGAGGGAGAGGACAGTCTTCTGGCAGCAAAGGGGAAAGCAAACGCCGGATAGACCTCCGACCGCCTCTCAAGCGAGAGAGACTTCTCTCGAAAAGCCAAAGGGGGCTATCTTTTCAGGACTGTACACTCGACCGACGGCCCATTTCCAGGGCTCCTTTCGCGATACGTTCCCTCGGACATTGTCGTGGCGGTTCAAACCTGCCGCTGCACTCGCTGTCCTTTATGCCAGCGCTCGTTCCACGCGTTTCCTTTTACTGTGACCACGTCCACGCTCTGCCGGTTAACGAACATTTCCGACAGACGACCCATTTTTCCAATGACACCTTGCCCATTGTTCCTCGCGAGAATCGAACACCAACCAGACGTTTCGGTCGCGAGCTCTTACCCGTTCATTCCGACCCCCAACTTTTCCGCCCATGATTTCTCGCTTTGTCGCAAGTTTCATCGATCTTTTGAATAGTTCAAGGACTTTTGAATTATTGTACATTGAAGTAATGGGTTTGAAGCTCACGTCGACTTTAATTTATTGTAAATTCGGGCGAAATTTGTCTCCTTGGCGCAAGTTCGTTGGCGAAGGATTTGCAAGGAGATGAGAAGCAAAGGGAGAGAGACGTACCTGTATCGCTGAGTGTCCATTTCCTTTCGTTCCTCGGCGATCGCCTCGTTCAGGTCCCTGTTCGGATCGATCCCCCTGGGGGTCGGGCTGTTCCCTAGTAGATTGTCGTTGCTGATGAACTCTACCTCGACGTCGTCTTCGTGATACGTTTCCGTCAGCGTGTACTCTCGCAGCTGCAACGATACGGAAACTTGGTCAGAGAAAGGATCCCGGACTTTATATTAACCCCCATTCGACCCTCGTTTCCTCAAATTAACAAGTTTACTGCAGACACGGTTCTGCAGTTTGGGATCGAGTCAATTTTATTTTTTGTTAGATGGCTTTTCGGGTCGCTGGCCACTTGTCTCATAAATGTTCAGTGTTACGAAAATGTACTGCGATTAGTGGAACATTACAGCTATGATATTGCAACCTTAAAATATTTAAAGGTTAAATGTATGAATAAGGATTAACGAAGGTTTTTCCATCGGGAAAGTTGCGAACAGTTTTTGCGGAAGGTAGCCAGCGTATACTGTGAAACCGCGGCGATAAGAATTATAGCGAATTGAATGGGTTACGTTCCGACGGTTAAGAGAAGCTTCTCATTATATTTCTGTAACTGTTGGAAACTTGACGTTTAGTACGCAATTTATTATTCATGCAAATTCCTGGGCTCCATAGATTATTTCAGGGAAGCCCGAGGACCGAAGGGAATTCCACTTCAACGACGAAGCGATTTATCATCTTACAAAATTGAACAATGTTACCATTCCTGTTCCGCTAACAAGTTCCTTTTATCTCAGCGTGTAAAAACGTCACGCTTCCACAATAATAACAAACGGTGATCTAATTACTGTTTTCGAATTTCATTGGTTTTCCTCGGGGTAACCATCGATCAGGGACGGTTTAGCATCTTTCAAACAAGCTTTGGGTTTCTTTCGGAGCCGATGATAAATCTACAGAGACGACAGGAACCGCCGAGGAAGCAGCCGCCCCGAAACTGCCCGAACTTCCGGCGCGCGAAGTTGCTGCATCATCGCTTTCGAAATTTGTATCGACGTGGCAGGGTCCAATAGCTCCGGCCTCAAGGTGAGCTCAGCGCTGAACTTCGTGCATTCTCGCGCGAAACAAAGCACACCTAAATTATCCGGTAATGCCGGCGGATAATACAACCGGCCGAGATGAACTGAGTAATCGCGGAACCGAAGTTACGTAGGGTTGAATTCTGCTGCGAGCGGAACTACTGTCGGAATCGAGACCAACCGCGCCCTTATTCCGTAATTATTCCGACTGTGCAACAAGAAAATCCCGAGGAGCTTCTAAACACCTTGCTCGATAAGTTAGTTGAACATCTATCGACCTCTAGCATTTTTAACCGACTTCGAACAAGCAGGAGGTTACTCAATTTAATCTGTATGTGCCTTTTTTTCGCTTTATTTTCTATAGGGTGAGTCCGCAGAAACAGAACACCTAAATATCTCCGTTACTTTTCGTTGTACAAAAAAACTTCTTAGGACGAAGTTACACTGTTTGAAGGGCCACATGTAACGGTGTGAGGGAAAAAATCGTCAAGTACATTTTTTTACAAGATTTCAAGGTCATCGATATTTTTTTAAATGGAATGAGGTATTTTTTAATACATCAATCGATGCAGCTGGACATTCGTTATAAAAAAGTACTAACCTATGTATGTCGAAAAGTTAGTAGTTCACGAGATATTTCGATTTAAATAACTGTAAAACACCATTACTGTCGTAGTAAAACGTTACACAAGTAAGTACGCTAACGTCTTAGTACGACAGTAATGGTGTTTTACAGTTATTTAAATCGAAATATCTCGTGAACTACTAACTTTTCGACATAAATAGGTTAGTGCTTTTTTATAACGAATGTCCAGCTGCATCGATTGATGTATTAAAAAATACCTCATTCCATTTAAAAAAATATCGATGACCTTGAAATCTTGTAAAAAAATGTACTTGACGATTTTTTCCCTCACAAGGTTACATGTGGCCCTTCAAACAGTGTAACTTCGTCCTAAGAAGTTTTTTTGTACAACAAAAAGTAACAATAAGTGAGATATTTAGGTGTTCTGTTTCTTCGGACTCACCCTGTATACAGTGAGTGTACAAAGTATTCGTACACTTTTTAAAAACTAGTAATATTTCTATTATTGTACCAAACAACCTGATTTTTTATAATCAATTACAAGAATTGGTTTACGAAATAATATACAAAAAAGATTTTCCAAAAATTATAATTCACAAGGTTAAATGCAAAAACAAAAAAGGCATGTTTTTAAACTTTTTTATTTGGGTCCTTAATAAAAATTTAAAATGTATGTTTTGTAGATCTATGTTAGTCATACACATGTTGAAAATTTCATTGATATCGATTAACATACACACGAGCTACAAGCGGTTAAAAATGGTGAAAATCGTAGTTTTCCACGACTTTTGATCAGTTTCTGCTTAAAATCCACAGAATCGTACATCTTTCGACGCCTGTTGTTTTTTCCTGCGTCAATCGATTTCGATGAAATTTCCAACATGTGTATAAAGAACATGGATCTAGAAAACATATGTTTTAAATTTTCATTAAGGACCCAAATAAAAAAGTTTTAAAAACATGCCTTTTTTATTTTTGCCTGCAACCTTGTAAATTGTAATTTTTGGAAAATCTTTTTTGCATATCAGTTTGTAAACTAATGCTTCTAATTGATTATAAAAAATCAGGTCGCTTGGTACAATTATAAAAAAGTTATTAGTTTTTAAAAGGTGTACGAATACTTTGTACATCCACTGTATGTTCACCGATTACGCCGAGATGGATGGATCGATCGGAACGAAACCTTTTGCATCTTGTAGAGTATCTCCAGGGGTGGTCCCGTGAAAAAAGATATGTTGCATTTTTTTATTTCCTTACGATTTTATTTGCGAAAAATGAATTATTTCATGTATGTTCACCGATTACTCCGAGATGGATGGACCAATCAGGACGAAACCTTCTGCATTTTGTAGGGTATGTCTCCCGATTGGTCCCTTGAAAACAAATTTTGTATTTTTTCATTCTTTGTGGTTTGTATTGCAGATAACCTATAATACCAAAAAACCATCCTGCGATGTTCTACAAATTTTGCTCGTTCCACTAAAAAGCGTGAAATAAAGCAATTTTATAAAAAAAATTAAACCGACTTCGAAAAAACGCACTAAAAAAATGCACTAAAAAGTGTGAAATAATTTTTCGATTTGATTTATGTGAATACACACGAACTTAACTACAATAATAGAATCTTTTTGGAGGCGGCGCGAACTTGAAAATTTTCCAAATGACACATGTTGCTGATTATGACTTCATTGGAATATGGTGAACTTGGAAATCAGTAGGTGGGAAGAGAAGATATTAATACGTGAAAGCATGTAGAAGAATTTAAGGAGTTTCGTAATTTCCAGTGACGAAAATTTTCAATTTAATACTAGTTAATGCTAGTAGCTGCTAGTTATCAACAGATGTTACATGACTATTTTTTGCTTTTTATAACATTAACAGAAGACGATAAAATGATTTTCCAGCAAGATAATGCTCCCATTCACACAACATCCTCTAAAAAAAAAATGGTTCCAAGAGTTCGGGATCGAGCTATTACCATGGCCAGCACTGAGCCCTGATTTGAACCCCATCGAAAACCTATGGGGTATCCTTGTGAGGAAAGTTTATGATCGGGAGAAGCCATCAATAGAAAGTATTGTCGAACTTAAAAAAAGAAAAAAATCTGCTTGGGCGGATATTCCAAATGACATCTTAAATAAGCTGGCGTTCCTGACCGGCTCTTACATGTAATAAAAAATAAAGGAAATGTACTAAATACAAAATGAAAGATATTAAATTTAATAATGAGTCTATACTTATTCACAGCTCAAACCACAATTTTAAGATCAAATGCCATTTTATCCAGATTTCTGGGGAACAACACTATTATTTCTTGTTTGCTTACTTTTGTTTTGTATTAGAATACAAAAATGCACAAACGGTTTCGTCAATTTTTGTTTCGGTACAATGAAAAACATAAAAATATGGTTGAGTTTATAATTATTCACAGCACTGTACAGGGTGTCACCCCCGATTTAGTCGAAAATGATATAAGGAACCCCCGCAAAATTGACCTTGAACAAGAAAAACAAGGTAAAAACAAATTTTTTTTAAGATTACAAATCTTAAATCTTAAAAGAAAACTTTGGTATAAAAATTTAAAAAATCCTTAATATTATCTGTGATCCTTAGGGTAGGGTATAGATCAATCAGGGATCCTTAAATATTGGTTTTTTTACCTTGTTTTTCACGTCAAGGTCAATTTCGCGGGGTGTTTTTTACGTCATTTTTTACTAAATCGGGGGTGTCGAATCGCGCTATGATGTTCACGACATATAATTTTGTGACACCCTGTACATATGTTCTACTTTTCCGAACATTGTCTAGTACAAATAGACCCGGCAGAGACACAAAGGGACCGCTTTTATCAAGAGTGTGAATTTTCCCAACGGTTTTTGACTGCGAACCAGGTGAATGTCTGAGAATCCCGGCCAAGGTAATTAACTTTATCGGGTGCGAATTAGCTGTATCGTATTTTACGGGCCGCGAGGATAATTACATGGCGATAAGGTCTCCGGGGCTGTCAGCATCGGGTTGAAGGGATTAAATAGGACGGACGAAACCTGTCCCTTTATCTCTTCCACGAATTTTCGAGGGTAACACGACGACGACGACGACGACGGGGCTCACAGTTTCCTCCTCCGTGCGTCTGTCGCTTTGAAACTGGGCCGTGTGCTAATTAAGGTCTAATTAATTGTTTCACGTGCGCTGCCGGCTTCCAATTATGGTTTCCAATCGATTATACCCAGCCCAGAAGTACGGTGTGGTCCCAGTGTGTTCGACGAGTGAGAGACTGGCTCCCCAGTTGTCGACTGTGAGGAAAAAGTTAGAACGAGAAGGAACGAGTAGCAACGATCGCTCCCAAAGAACGAGTAATGGATCGAGAGAACGAAGACGGATGGACGGGCGCGTGTACTTCGAGAACGAGGCCCCGGCAACGAGCTCGTTTCCACGCCTTTTTAAGGCGATGCGACGCGACGGGACGCGCTGCGAGCCTCGATTAGCGGCAATCCCTAATTAGCGACGCGCGCGATTAATTGGGAACGACGCTCGTGGGAGATCGCCTGGATTAATCTAGATCAGCCTGATCATCTGGAAAAAATTGTGGGAAGTTCACTGTGCACTCTGCGAGATCGTCGATCATCTTCCATGAGTCCTTCAACGCTCTTAGTCGCAGAAAAGCCATTCCCACCGCTGATTTCTCAGCTAATTTTCAAAACTGCTTCGGACAAGGTGCAAATGGCGTCCGTACACGGGGACTCGCATAAATTTCACTACAGAAAATTTGATTCCGCCGGCAGACAGACGCAGGATGTCCAGGATTCGCGAAACCGGATACGCATCCTGTTGCAAGTCCACTTTTCTTCGTGCACGCCGGAAGTCACCGAGACAAAAAAGCCTCGTTGCAGGGCGTAGGGGGTTGCGAATGGGAGTTTGGTTGGTATTGCCAACGGAAACACAGCGCGAGTACGTGACTGAGGAAATTACCCCCTCTGCGCACATGTATACGTGTATATTTCCCCGGTTTCGTGACATCGGAGCTCGGTTCGCGCGTCTTTTCTCCGCGAGCCTTCTATATTTCGTGCCTCCACTCATTTCCATGCGACGCCCACGCTTTTCTCTTCTCGCGATTCTCTGGAGCCAGGAGGAGACTGCCGGAAAACACGGGCAACGAACCGTGGATTCTTTTGACTGGGACTCTTTGATTCGAAGCATCCTTATTCGCACATGGCCCCTTTTTGCTCTGTCGATTTTAATTAAGCAGCCCGGATTTTGTTGAGTTGAATTCACGCGCGCGTGTGGATCGCTTGTTCGTTCACTAGCTGGCGTATGCATGCGGATCTTATTTTAGAGATTCTTGTTACGAGCCGAGGGCTGGCGGATAGACGTGGCCGAGGTTTGTTCTTGTGAACAGGATGGTCGTGAACTAGCCGATGCGTGTTTCATCACCGGGTGTCACAGGATAGGTTTTCGTGGACTAGCCGATGCCTGTTTCATCACCGGGTCGCCACTAGGTTAGGAAAGACAGAGGGTGTCATGGACTAGCCGATGTCTGTTTCACCACCGGGTCGCCGCTAGATAGAAGGTTGTGAACTAGCCGATGCTTGTTTCATCACCGGGTGCCACAGGATAGGTTTTTGTGGACTAGCCGATGCCTGTTTCATCATCGGGTCGCCACTAGGTTAGGAGAAAGGGGTAGTCGTGGACTAGCCGATGTCTGTTTCATCACCGGGTGCCACAGGATAGGTTTTTGTGGACTAGCCGATGCCTGTTTCATCATCGGGTCGCCACTAGGTTAGGAGAAAGGGGTAGTCGTGGACTAGCCGATGTCTGTTTCATCACCGGGTGCCACAGGATAGGTTTTTGTGGACTAGCCGATGCCTGTTTCATCATCGGGTCGCCACTAGGTTAGGAGAAAGGGGTAGTCGTGGACTAGCCGATGTCTGTTTCATCACCGGGTGCCACAGGATAGGTTTTTGTGGACTAGCCGATGCCTGTTTCATCATCGGGTCGCCACTAGGTTAGGAGAAAGGGGTAGTCGTGGACTAGCCGATGTCTGTTTCATCACCGGGTGCCACAGGATAGGTTTTTGTGGACTAGCCGATGCCTGTTTCATCATCGGGTCGCCACTAGGTTAGGAGAAAGGGGTAGTCGTGGACTAGCCGATGTCTGTTTCACCACCAGGTCGCCACTAGATAGGGAAAGGGTTTTCGTGGACTAGCCGATGTCTGTTTCATCACCGGGTGTCACAGGATTTCGGAAAGCGGTAAGGTATTAGGAAGTTCAACTCTCGTAACTCTATACAGAATTGTTGATAAACTTCGAGCGGTAAAGGTTTACTGATATGGGTGAAATGCTAGTTACTGGAGTTTAAAGAATGTAGGAAAGATATTGAAGTCTCTCAATTATCTAATATAAAGAGTACAATATATTCTTTAGAGAATTGGAAGTACACTTGTAGTGTGTTGTATTATTCGCGGAAGCTAATTCCCGAGCTCTCGGTTTTGACGCACTGAGAACTGCTGGGGTAAGTGAGTCGACTTGACTTAAGAAATGCGTTTCGAAACTTCTTTCAAGTTAAAACGATCGAAAGGGAATTAGACCCAATCTCACTATAGACGCGTACAGATTTGTGTTCAGTCTTTAACTAAGCCCGTGGTGGCCAAGCTCGAGCCCTTTATACAGGGTGGGGCGCCACATTTTGCCACCTCAAATATCTTTGTTGTTGTTAAAGATACGTCAAATGTCTGAAGGACGAAGTTGAACGGTAAAATGGGGCTTATACGATACCAAAAAAATTGTTGTTTTTATGTAATTTTTTTTTAGAGATATGAAGGTGACCTTCATTTTTTTAAATGGAATGAGGTATTTTTTAATACATCAATCGATGCAGCTGGACATTCGTTATAAAAAAGTACTAACCTATGTATGTTGAAAAGTTAGTAGTTCAGGAGATATTTCAATTTAAATAACTCTAAAATACCATTACTGTCTTACTAAGACGTTAGTGTTTACTTACTTGTGTAACATCTTAGCACGACAGTAATGGTATTTTAGAGTTATTTAAATTGAAATATCTCCTGAACTACTAACTTTTCGGCATACATAGGTTAGTACTTTTTTATAACGAATGTCCAGCTGCATCGATTGATGTATTAAAAAATACCTCATTCCATTTAAAAAAATGAAGGTCACCTTCATATCTCTAAGAAAAAATTACATAAAAACAAAAATTTTTTTGGTATCGTATAAGCCCCATTTTACCGTTCAACTTCGTCCTTCAGACATTTGACGTATCTTTAATGACAACAAAGATATTTGAGGTGGCAAAATGTGGCGCCCCACCCTGCATAGTAGTGAAATTGTTCCGAAAATGGTAGTGGGGGTAAACGGAAATCTGGAAATTGTCTACGTTTCCCAGACGTATGCATTTTCCATAAGGGGAAAAACTGTTTATTTGGGCATGCGAACTGGACCTCCTGCATGAACACGTGGTTTCAAGAAGGGAGCAAAAGTCACGCAGGCAAAGCCTCCGTACGTAACATTCTATTTATTTAAATTTAACAACACGAATGTTTTGGTTCGATGCTCGTCGGCTCTAAATCCCATTAAAAAGTATCACAGCGGCAGTCTCGAATTTCCACAGTTTGTTTGTCACTCACATTCGTAGATTTCGCCGGTCCATTATCTCTCGTATAGAAAGAAGAAAGGGGGTGTGCAACATAAAGCCTGCCGGCGCAAATGAAGAGCGGTTATTGTACACGCCGTTCGAAAACGCTCGAAGGGGTTGGGCGGGCAAAAATCGAAGGGTGGAGACCGTCGGAGGATAAATCTCGTCTGTATTTACGGCCGGTGTATTTACGCGTTCATTTGCACGGCCGAACGTTGGCTGGCTACCTCGGTGCAAGGGATGGTCGCGCGGCCGTGGCGTGGGTGGGCTAGCCTCGGGGCGTAAACACAAATTTGAAAATTTTCTCCCCTCCGGTTTCCGTGCAAACGACACCTCCTCGTTCATTAGCGCTACGTGTCGCGCGAAACCTAATCTACGCGAGTATATACGCGGCAACTCGCGAACCAATGGATCGTGGTCGAGGCTCGGGGCTAGTCGCCGTAAAACGGAGAACCCGATGCACAGACCACCCCCTCCCTCCCCCGTGTATTTACCCTAGCCAACTCGAACAACTCGCATAAATTTCGGCGATTAGTTTTTGGTCCGATCGACCCTTTGCCCATCGACCTATCGCGCGGAGGTTGTTGGTTTTTCGGCCGCGGCGGGAATTGATACAATGGAAATTGCTCCTGGGAGTATCCGTAGCCTCGTTTCTGTTAACCATGGAGTGTAGAAGTAGATGGGAGTGATACCGGATGAATAATTTCACAATGTTTAGGGCTTAGGGATTCGTTAGTAACGGGTGGCTGGAACGTTGTTTGGAATCGATTTTCATGTGTATGATAACACTGTCCAACAAATTGCAACTTCTTTTTTGTATTTCGATTCTCACTATGCGATTCTTATAGTGTTTTCGCGCTGATTTTGAGAAAATTGAGTTTTAAAAGAAGACATATTTAAATTGAATTATATTTCATTTAAAATTAACTTCCCGATTCATAGGGAAGTTACTGTAATTACCCCGAAAATCGAAAATCGATTTTTTAGCAGATCTTCACGTTTCATGGTCATTGGAGTCATTTTAGACTATTTTTATCAAAATGTTTGTATGTGTGTGTGAGTGTGTGCGTATGTCCGTTTGTATGGTATCAAATTTTTCGTTAACGTTTTCTGAAAAAGTAACAACGCGGTCAGAATGATGAATGATGCAATCGATGTGCCCCGTCGTAACTTAGAGCTGATTAGATTTTGGTCCATATTGGTCAAGTAGTTTTTTAGATTTTTACTTTTTTTCGAAAAGAGTTGATTCTACAATGCAATTTATAAGGGAGGACGAAAATTTTCCACCAAAGAACCAAACGCAATTACATAAAAAATTTTTTTCTTAATTTTTTTTTAGATTTAAAAAAAAATTTTTTTTTTAACTGATGCTAATGTTACCGCTTGGAATAATCGAAAGTTATTCCCATGCAAGAGTGAATTTATCATCTCCATTCCCAAGAATACATTTTGGGAGAATATCGATGATAGTACAAAAAAAAAACGATGTTAGCGATGTTGGCGAAGGAGTAACGAATCGGGGAGTTCTTTGTGTGACCCTTGGAGAGTCACACACCAAATAAAAAACATTAATAGCAGTAGGCCCAACTAGCCATGCGTATCACTAACCCTCTCGCAAGAGCAGTCCTACCAGCGAGCAAAAACAACCCTACTCGCGAGCGAGCGAAGCGAGCGAGCAACAATAGCCCTCTAGTTTATTTTTTATATTCAATTTAAGTGTAAAATTTATTATTTATTATTAATTTATTACATATTTCTTAATTAATTTATTATTTTTCGTGTCCAAGAACAGTTACAAACACTTTTTATCGAGATTTTCCCCAAAATAGAGCTTTCCTACGGTTTTTGCAATTTTTTGACCTTTTTAGACCACTGTGCGCCGTATCCCATGGAACGCCTGTTCTAGTGGTAAACGTCACTGGCGGTAACTCATGTCGGGCGAAGATATTTTGCTTTCTGAATCGAAAAAACGTCGACCACACAAACTTGAAAGGGTGGTTCCTCAAGATAAAAGTCCGCTCTTTCACGTGGTATAGTTCGATTTTCCGCTGGACCCTTATTTTTTAGATAAATTCAAAAATTGGTGCAAAAGTGGTGTCTCTCCGTCTTTAATCATTGTTTACATATGTTTAAACAATCATAATGTATTAATATTGAATATCACTGTATTTGCAAAAGTCTACAGAATCTTTACCTGTAAAGAACAATTCAATGTCTTTTATAATAACATCACAATATTTGTTCAAAGTTGAAAAATATGTCTTTTTTTAAAACTCACTTTTCTCAAAAACTGTACGTCTAGGAGAAAAATTAAAGACAGATTTGGAATCAGCGCGAAAACTCTATAAGAATCGTGTAGTGGGAATCGAAATACTTTTTGGCTGTTGGACAGTGTAATTCCCAAGTTTTTTGGCATGTAGCATTTAAACCAACAAAATTGTCACCCAAGGAAGATAAAGTCCAAGATTTCCACCCAGATGCACATTTCGCAAACTTCTCCCCCTTCCACGGATTAACGCCGGTTGCATTCTTTCATTTCCCGCATCTTTTCTAAATCTCCCGATAACCCAGTTCATCCGATGCAGTTTCTTTCCCCCGATTTCAGTCGAACTTTTCTCCACCGAAGTTTTCATCTTCGCCCCCGGGGTTCGGGGTGGGGGAGAGTTCTCCTTAATTAGCTTGAGGTTTAGTCCATCGAGAGACACCCGGTCGTGAATTGCAGCTTCACAGCGTGCTTCGGTATATCTTGAGCAGGTTTGAAAAGGGTCTTCGAGTCACCTCGCGGTCGACCCTTTCTTCCGAAGATCGGTGAAAGAGGCCCTCGGATGGGCCTGCGGGTGCATCGGCCAAGTGCAGCGTGCACCACTTTAGGCTTTCACGCTCGAATGACCCTGTAAAGTTCCACGATCGCCGTTTTGGATCGGGGATCTTCTCTAGCAGTATGCGGATTCGCTGCCAGTGTTTGCGAAACCGACGATGGACACTGAACTGAACTTGCAACTCCCCACTCCTCCTCCTCTATCTCTCTCTCTATTCGAATCGTTCAAGCGAATGCATTTTGGTCAAGCACGATGTGAGCTTGTACAGGGTGTCCTGACTGAAGGATACACCTATTCTGTTTCTGGATATCCTATTCTTTTCCAATTATTTTAAATCAATACTTCCAGTCTTTTATACTCCTCTTCCAACACAATTTAAATTACAATTAAAAATCATTTTTAATGATGTGAAAAGCGAACGGGGTATTTGGGTGGCTTTTTTTAGGACCACCCTGTTTATATGACCGCCCAGGCGTGTAGCACACAGCTTGCCAGGCCGATTCTCGAGGCATGATCGTATTTGCGCGGATGTGATTTTGCGGGTGAAATGTCCGTTTGTTTTACATCGTGTCCGGGACGGTCGGTTCTTCCGCCGGAAATCCGTAATAGTCACAGCCTCGCAGCCCTCGATACATGCACAGTACGCGTGCAAGCCAGACATGTGGGGTTCACATATTAAGTTCGTCGTTCCTTCCTCGTTGTCACCAATCACGCGCAATAGTTCAACACCCCGTTAATTGCAAAAATGATCCGGCAAAGCGGGAATCGATATCGTAAAATAAATTGAGTCGACGGATCCTAAAGGAGCGACTAAAAGGGAAACTCGATAAAGTGAACATAGAAGCAAGCAACAATGCGGAGAAGAAAAAATACAACAACCGAGTTGAAAGCGTATTACGGAGTATTCAACCGATAACAAAGCTCGGGAAACACACGGCCTCGCCGTATGTGAGCCTGCGACCAGAAACTCGAATGAAACACGCGACGCGATACGAGGCGGACTATAAAGAACTAAACGGACGAGTAATCTATAGTAGATTGCAAACGGTGGGCGGCTGGGCCGAGCCGGGCCGGGTCGGGCTCTCCGTAAATCGGGGAAAATCGTTGTTTATCAAAGTCGTATATTCCTGGAAACGGTGTAGAGATACTTCGCCGGATAGAGTGGAGAGCGATACAAGTTCCCGCGGTTAATTTCGTAATGCCCCATTTGCGCGATTCGAGGGCGGACAGGGCGAAAGTTTACCGGGCCGGGTAAACAGGTCCTCTCGATTCTGCCAGGGAAACTCGAAACAATTCGTGGGAGTGGCCTGCGAGAGTTTTCGGCTTCCGTTGGCTTCGTTCTCCACGATTGTTGAGCCCCGTTACCGATTTTCCCGATGGACGGCTGCATGGATCGGTTTTGATCTTCAATCTTGCAATGAGCTATTAACAGGCTGCGGATCTCTTTATGCAAAATAAAAAATGTTTCCGTTCATTGCGAGACACAGGGACCAGATAAAAATGTCTTCCTCTTCTTGATTATCTGATCAAACTGAAACTAATGCGCTCCTTAAATCTTTCTAATATGCCCACTGTTTTAAATTGTTTTAGGTTTTAAATAAAGATTCTCAAATGGGTCGCTAGGAAAGAGCGATCTTAACGAATTTGTTTGCCGACCCAGATCACAGGCATTCACGAAAAACATTTTCTCCACGAATTACTTATGATCCGAAAGGATCGAACGGGGATGAAGCCATCAATTTCGAGCGAAGATAGAAGACCGTGCCAAATGGACGGCGTTAAAGTGGACTCTCGCCCGAAGAGCAGGGACATCTTTTTTCACCGGGATCACGAGCCAAGCTCGACCGGTCATGTTGAACAAAGAATGAAAGCGATTCGATGCGCGGAGGAATTAAAGCGGGGAAGTTCTCTCGCGCGTTGTTCTCTCGCGGTGGTCTCGCGTCAGAAAGCAGAAGCGGCGAAACGCGCGCGGGCCTCTCTTTCTCGGGCTTGTTTATACATTCCTGGGGCGCCTCAAAGAGAAAGTTTCGGCGGTGGATGATTCTAATAAAACGCGGTTTGAATTTCAATGCTGCGGGAGCGGAAGACGCGTCGTAAAACCGGAAAGAACGAACCATTCTTCGAGCTGAGTGTCTGGGGCCGAACGGATCGCCTCGAACTCGAGAATCGACGGACGAATGGGTTCAGCTGGCTGGGTATCTCCGGCATTGGACCTTGTTAAAATTCCAATATTATTCTTTCCAGTAAAAACTTTATTTTTGGTACAGCGATGATGCGATTTAAATTGTTCTGTAAAACGAAAGAGTAATTAGCGGATTGTGCAATAAATTGTCGCGTTTTTGTATTTTATTTTTTTCTATTTTCTACATTTTTTGTTGGGTAAAGTTATGTATGCATTCTTGCTCTGCAAACCTATCGGCTTCTATTTTTCGAATTAATTAATTTTAATCAATTTTCAGGCTTTTTCAATGGAAGTTCCTGGAGGCAGGAAAATTCATTTTCTACATCTGCTCGACATTTCACTCAAGTTGTGTGGCACCCAAGCTATAAGTTTTTGAGTATAGCCCATGCAGTGAAGATGGTTAGCGATGGTCTACCTAGACTGGTTTATCAACCTCTAGCGATGGTCTACATCAGGACTGCCAACCAACCCAAATGGTTTTCACGGGCCATTTTGATGACGCGTAACATTACAGCGGGCCGCACTTTAGGTAAACATGCTTTTAAAAAATGTAATACAAATACAAAATTAATAGAACTTTATTGTTATATCTGTGGTTGTCAGAAAGAACGCCGCATGTCGCATACTTTCCCTTTCGAGATATTGCCGTTTAAAGTTTTGGTCACTCATGGTTTGCCACAGGATATCGGTTCAATTGCATTATGTTTTTAAGCCTTTCGAATTTATTTCCATGACTTTTTTTCTGATAAAGACGTAAATCATACACTATAAATACCAATTAATGCATAAACTGAAATTTTTTGAAATTGTGACATGCGACGTTTTTCCTGGCAACCACAGATATAAGGGCGTGTGGGTACCCGAAATGGCAGTCGGGTCGAATCGGGGTCCCGAAAGTTTACAATATTCGGGTACCCGAAGTTAAAGTTGGGGCAAGTTTGCGATCAAATCAGCGTTTAGTAAACGGTGTTTACTACAAATCGAAATATTATTACAACCGATGATTGGACATCTTAACCCTTAGCACGCCAACCTAGTGATTCATATAGTATACCAACAACTCCAGCACTATATTAATAAGCAAAATAGTCTGGTCGCCGCACAGTGGGCGAGTAACCGATCTTCTTGGACAAAAATCTGCCGACAACTCAGTTTTTCATCGATTGAATTGAAATTTTTTTAAAAATGTTCGTGAAGGACTATACTTTGATGACATGGTACGCGAAAATCGTTAACTGTCACAAGAAATCAAGAATCCTTATCTACAAAACCCAATGACTCTCCAAGAGTCACACAGAGAACTTCCCGATTCGTTACTCCTTCGCTAACATCGCCAACATCGTTTTTTTTTGTACTTTCATCGATATTTTCCCAAAATGTATTCTCGGGAATAGAGATGATAAACGCACTCTTGCATTGGGATAATCTTCGATTATTGTAAGCGGTAACATTAGCATTAGTTGCATAAATAAAAAAAAAATGAAATAAAAAAGAATTTTTTAAGAATGAAAAAAAATTAAAAAAAATTTTTTATGTAATTACGTTTGTTTCTTCGGTGGAAAATTTCCGTCTTCTCGTATAAATTGCATTTTTGAATCAACTCCTTTCGAAAAAAACTAAAAAAATAAAAAACTACTTGACCAAAATGGACTAAAATCTAATCAGCACTAAGTTACAGCGGGGCACATCGATTGCATCATTCATCATTCTGATCGCGTTGTTACTTTTTCAGAAAACGTTAACGAAAAATTTTATAACATACAAACATACATACGCACACACACACATACGAACATTTTGTTGAAAATAGTCTAAAATGACTGCAATGACCATGAAACGTGAAGATCTGCTAAAAAATCGTTTTTCGATTTTCGGGGTCATTACAATAACTTCTCTATAAAATCGGGAAGTTAAAAATAAAGTTGACCTTCATATATCCTTTACGCGTCCGTCTATAAAAAGAATAAATACACTAAATAATGTACCCCTTCGGACCATGCAACTTCTGTATACAAAACTTTATCGTGCAACGCACACTTTGGAAGTTATTATAGGTGTGCAAGTTGCGTGGACCACCCTATATATACGGTACCTAACAAAACACAAAATTCCGGGAAAAAATAAAAGACAAAAAACGCGGGAATTTATTACAAAACCCAATAAATCAAATACAACAAAATTGATGAAAATCGACCAATAATTCTGCGTTTACATGAAAACCTCTTTCGCGTAATGATACCACTGATTAGTGAATCTAACGAACCTTGGACGCGTTTCCGAGGAAACTGGCGAACCAAGGCGATCAGTCGGCGCGGCTTCCGCTAAATCGAGAACGCGCGAAAATTGGCTGCAGAAGGCCGCAGTTCATCAAGAGAAATGGATGTTCTTGCAGCGGGAGTGAAATCTAGCGGGTCTCGGCAGCTGGTCGTCCGATTAGTTCGGTCATCAACCGGGACCGGGCTCGGTCCAGCCCGAAGTTCTGGTGTTATTTAACGAGTAACACGTGCGCCGGCGAGCCTGTGCGTCTTGTGCGGCCGCGTTTTACAAGGAAGTGCATATATGGTCGGTCAGACGGACTGCAGTGGGGTCTGGGGATCGCCCCAGAAGAGGAATGGCGGTCGCAGGACACTCAGTGGACCTCAGCGACCACAGATTTACGAGGGCCCCGGCCCGGACCGCGCCGCCGTTGCGACGAGAATTTCGAATGTTTTGCGCCGCTACCGCCCCGGAAAATAATGTGCCGCACTATTTCACCGGCTTAATTACTTTTTGCGTGTAATTGATTAGAATGTGGAGCCCTTAACGTGGACCTTCGGACCCCTGGCCGAGTCGATCCTCGCACCGTTGAAAAATTTCGTTTAAAATAACATCACATACTAACCAGCGGATCCGCGTGTATCAAATAAGAAGCATCACGCAAAAATATACTCGAAGCATTAACAACCAAGTCCGTAAATAAAAGCTAAACACTCCGAGGCCATAAAGTTAAAAACCGTGCCACCGCGAAATTCTCAATTTTATTAGGTTCCTCTAGACACGGGACGTCGGGAAAGCTAATAAAAGCTCTCCGGTTCCTTCCGTTCCGAAGCTTTTTCGCCTTTCTCGGCCCGGTGAAAAATCTCTCGGTCGCGGACGCGACGGCTCGTAAACGGCCGGTGGTCCCCGCATATTCTGCCGCGACCATTGTTCCGAAATTAGCGTTTCATGTAAATTAATTTCCAGGCTGTCGCGCGGACGCTCGTGCTTCCGTTCCGCGTGACGAGCGACACATCCACCCGCGCAAACCGAGCCCGTTCGCGACGATAATGACACTCGCCCGTTGTCCAGGAACTCCCCCGATACTTTTCGCGATAATGAACTCGGATGGAAACGTCGATCGAGGTTCATTTCAGCTACCGCAAATTTCACAAGAAACAAGAAGAGCATAAACTGCGCGGAGCATCGTCGCGAAATATTCTTACGCGGCTTCTCTCGCCGCATTAGCAGAATCAACCCTAGGCTTCCGCTCGTTTGCATAATTCCTGCTCCCGATGGTCCCCTGGAATGAATTTCATCGCGAAGAAACAGCTCGGGTATTGGTTTTCAATTTACTCCTCTGATCCGCGATAGAATCAACCACGGAATAATGGGAAACAGATATTGGATGATGTGGAGCACCCTCGGATGGAATCAACGTAGAAAAGGAACCCGGGAATTATTTTATCGGGTAAACGATCTCCGCCTCGGTCCTCCAGGATGTCATAATACCGCTAACCCAGATTATCCTTTATGGTTCCAGAGTTTTCTGCGGGAGAGTCTTATCGGGATCATCGTATGGGATACATATGCCTATTTGTTGGGGGCTTAGGGAGACAAGGGTGTTTTAGGGCACTTTTCTTGATCAAGAGTAGAATGCTCCGACAGCTAGACCCGAAGCTGGACTTTGTTTATGTGGGATTATTGAGTGAAAATTTGGCAAATCTTCGAGAACCCATCAACTAGGGATGGGATCAAGTACCTCGCAAACAGGTTCGAAACTTGATTGATGGAATTCGAACTCTCTATAAGTACTTCGAAAAAAAAATAGTACTCCCAAGTATACTCGAACCTTTGCCAAACAGTTTCGAACCCTTTACAAGTACTGAGGTAAATGTAAATATTACTTGCAAGTATACTCGAATCTTAGTCGAACAGTTTCGAAACTTTCGAAATTTTTTCTTGCACGCTCCGTGGCAACGTAAGGCTGCTCCGGCGCGGCGTCTGTTTACTTTTTTTTTTTTGTAAACACGCTGTGCAGATGAGAGAGAAAGCGGGGTCTCATAATTTTACATGCTTCTACCGATGATTGTAGTTTGGAATGTACTTTGCGACAAAAACTGATATATTATATCGATCATTATCTAGGTGATGTCAAGAACAATCATTTGTATATGTTAACTGCATTATTGGATCCACGATTCAAAACATTAGCTTTCTCTAAAGATGAATCTATCCCTCGAGCACGGGATGCCTTGACTGATATAGCCACTAATTATATTAATAATGATAATTCATCTATAACATGTGATAGTTCACAGACGCAGATGTCCGAAAATCGGCACAATAGCGAATTATCAATTTGGTCATCCTTTGACAATGAAATAGCAATTACAAATAATACGATAACTATCTGATCGTCTGCTGTGTTAGAAGTGGAAAATTATCTAAAATCACAATATTTAGAACGCAAAGAAGACCCGTTATTATTTTGGCGAGAAAATTCAATCAAGTACCCCATTTTATCAAATATTGCACGTGACTATCTTTGTATAATGGCCACTTCTGTACCTTCAGAAAGAGTTTTTTCAAAAGCAGGAAATATCATGAATAAAAAAAGAAATAGGATAAAACTAAGTATTGTAAATGAAATATTATTCTTAAATAGTTACGAATTTAATAAAGAAAGTGCTTAAAACCTACTACATATGCAGTTTTGATTTCCAAGATTCGAGTACTACTTGTTAAAGTTTCGATTAATTTCAACATCGAAGTACTTATAAGTATCTTTTCGAAACTTGTTTGTACTCATTCCAAGGTTCGATAACTACTGGTATACAATGAATACTTTTCAAGTATAATCATTGAAGTAGATAGCAATTTAGGTAGTAATCGAAACCCAGAAATAAAACTTGGTTATTGAACTTGACTCGGATTCGTGAGTACATATTGAACTTGATCCCATCCCTACCTTCAACGAGGTTCGGTTTCGATTTTATGCATTTGCGATCATATTGAAAATGTTTGCTTTTTAACAACTGAAAGGAAAATTATTCTCAGCATTCGACAAAAAATTGTCGAGTTCCGCGATGCTCGACCGATCGGACAATATTCATTTGTCGATCGCATGTTCGCAGTTAAAATCGGGAATAAAAGAACCGTGATAGTGGAAAGGAAGAATTGTTGGTCCGAATTGTTGCCCGAGGAACACGTGCATCGCGTTGCGTCGACTGCGCCCGTCGAATCCATGCAGTCGGGGGTCGCGTGTTCCCAGTTGGAAAACTAACGCGTAGGTGGCCGTGGCACCGGTCTAGCATAGAAATTGGCAGCGGGCGAGTGACCGACGACCCTGTCCAAAAACCGAACGTGGAAATTTATGCGAGTTATTCGAGTTCCTCGCAAACTAAATTTTCCAACAGCTGTCCCGCCGCCGAGGGCCGTGTCCCCATCACGCGTTCGTGATTGGACTCCCTGATCGCGGTGACAACCGTTCTAACCGAATGAAGAGCTTTTTTTTACGATGTCGAAAACCGGACAACCCGGGAAAAAATGTTTTTTACTCGTGTCTGTCATTGTTGGCCGCAGCCTCGATCGGTGCACGCTGGAAAGACACTTTTCTGTAGATTCTCTTTTTGCATTAATAATCGTTCGACAATAGTGGAATATTCGCTGCATAACCAAGATCCGGGCCGTCGGCAGGTCAGCCAAATATTTGCAACGTTGCGAAGTCGATTCCGTGGAATCGCGTCGATTCGGGCAACAGCATGATCGTCGTTTCGCGGGATAATGAAACCGGGATCGTTCCGCGCGATCGAGGGCAACGCCGTGCAATTACACCGATGCCGTACGAATAATTGAACGGGGCCGGATCGATTAGAATGACAACGCGGAATTAGCGGCGCGACAACATCGCGCGTATTATTAACGCGCTCGCACGAGTCCCGGCTCTCTCTTGTCCGTCCGTTCCCCGCGATTTATTATTATTAATGCATGCAAACTCGCTGGATCACCCGGCTTTTTGTTCCCCGTCCGTGACATTTGTAGTTAATGCTTTGGACACACAGCACGCGGGAGAGAACACTGTTTGTTTGTAGTAAATCGCGACCGGCTGATTGCCCGGCTACAGATTGAACCTTTACCTTTTTAGCGGACCCCTGCTCATCGCCCCGCTCCCTTCCTACCCCAGCCGCAGTTCACCCGGACGCGGGTAGAATTAAAAATTCTGCGCGAGTTCGTCTGCTTTTCTTTTCAACTCTTTCATCGCGAAGCCTATTTTTTCGGAACCCTTTCTCGCGGCCACCTTTCACTCGATTCTGGCGCACTTCCTGGCAAATTAAAAATTCTCCTTGAATTTCTTCGTTTTTGGTTCAACTCGTCCGAAGCGGAGCAGGCTTTCCAACCAACTTTCCACGGTTCGCGTATATTTTAACAAATTCTGCTGCGTTGCTTTATTTTACCACGTATTGCAGTTTATCAGCACATTTTCTTCCTTGTACATACCTGTGTGTCTTTCTTTTTAAAATATATTTGTAAAGAAAAAAATATATAAAAAAATACTTTTTAAAAACTACGCTTATATTAAAATGCACTAAAAAGGAGAAAATAATTTTTTTAGACATTGGTGACTATACATAAAAGCGTGGAGCGCTAAACTATATTGACGTAATCTTCGTGGGCGCTCCACGCTTTTATTTATGGTCACCAATGTCTAAAAAAAATTATTTTCTCCTTTTTACTGCATTTTAATATAAGCGTGGTTTTTAAAAAGTTTTTTGTATATATATTTTTATTTCCTACTTTTTAGTCTTATTTAAATGGAACGCAAGATATAGTAATACTGGTATGAAATAGTATGATGTAGAAACGCAAGATATGGAAATGCGCGAGATAGAATGAGGGGATGACTCCGAGAGACGACGCGACGCGACGTCTCTTGATGGAGTCCGAAATTGTCTGAAATGGAACTGAATGAACGGAACACCACAACCACACTGAGCTCCTTCGGTGCGAAGTGGGCCAGTGGAGTGGGGATGAGTCGGAGTGGGAACACGTAGTGGAGTAGGGAGTGCTGGCGCGCGGAGTGGGGATCGCTGAACGCGATCACGAACTACCGATCGTAGCGCGGCTATGTGTAACAGTTAATATAAACATTTTTTTTCTGCTGGATGCACAGTTCCTTTTTTAAAATTTGTTTTTTAATATTGTATTGTCATCCAGTTCTGAGCTATGTTTAAAGTTTCAAGTCTCCAGCTGATCGGGAAGTGGTTTAAAATTCGATTACAAGATTTTACGCATACAACAACAACTGGGCGAGCTAATAGTATAAAACCATGGTATAAAATGTCAATGTTGTTTAATTTCATTATGGGGTCAAATTCATAGACCAGTCCAGAAGAATACAGACCAACAGGAACTATTTCACCGTCGACATTTTTCCAAAGTTTCACGTTTCACGAAGAATTCTATGAAATCCTAGTAAATCATTCACGTTGCAATTATTTCCATATTTCCATATAAAAAATGCACAAATAATTGCTAGACTAGCATCATGCATTCTTCAACTCTGGAAAAATATGGTACACAGAAAATTCCCATCAGCGCAGTTCAATTTTCACGAGAAAAAAAGGAATTTTTTTATTTATTGACTATCTTTACGAATTTATAGGAAACAAATTCGCAGCAGATTCGGAGCGCAGTTCAATTTCAGTCTGGCTTTCGCGAAATTGATTCGCGAGGCCGCTTTTCACGAGGACAAATGATTCAGGAGAACGGGATCGCACAATTCAGACTCCGATTATTTTCTTTCTGTTTATTGAATAGGACAGCGGGAAATCAATTTTTATTCGAGTAAGAGGAGACCACGGGAGAATCGTTTCCCGACTTCTTTTGCGGGGAACAAAGCGGAGGATCGAGTATCGTTATGTCAGCCGTGCTTGTCCATAGTATTTGTCCAAAACCAATATCTCGCTGGGCTGCACCGGTCGCGCGAGGACCTTCTCTCCAGTGCATCCACGTGCATCTGCACCGAACGTGTCCTGGTGCCGGGCACTAACCGTCGAGGGGAACGTGACGCCGCAAAGCCAGACCTGTTCACGGGTTTACGTTTTGTCACCCGATTTTCGTCGGATCGTTTCATCGATCATCCGACTGCTGATCGAACGTATAATCGCACCAGACCTTTCACCAAAGAAAATCACACAAATCTGTGGTCGCAAGGAAAAACGCCGCATGTCACAATTTCAAAAAATTTGAATTTAAGCATTAATTGAGCTCTATAGTATAGAATTTATGTATCTACCGGGAAAAAAGTCATGAAAACAAATTCGAAAGGCTAAAAAAAATAATACAATTTAACCGATTATCCTATGTCAAAGCATTAGTGATCAAAAAAGGGCTCTGTACGTTAACCCGCAATAATACAGAGAGTATTTCTACACAAAGAGCATTTGGAAAAAGTGTACAGAAAAAATTTCTTCTACAAAAACGTACACTTTTGTTGTTTATAAAGTTCCAAGAGTCAAATTGCAAAAAAGGGTTCTGTACGGGACCCCGCAATAATGCAGAGAATATTTCAACACAAAGAGCATACGAAAATATTGCTACTTTGCTAAATGCAGCCCGACCACATAATCGAAAAATCAAGCTGTTTCATATTCTCTATCAGTGTTTCTCCTGTGAGAAACATATCTGTTTCTCTGTCTTCGTAGTTCACCTCGATTGGCGCTTTTAATGTCACTATTTCCGCTCCAGCGCACCATTAATTCATTTAAATTTGTTTTTCTCGTGTTTCTTATGCTGCTTCAAACAGATTTGCACATATTATTTTACAAATATATACAGTATTTTATCCATAAATGTCCCAAATGTCTGGCCAGTAAATGTCCCAGAACTATCCCCATGACTGCGGGGTGTACCCCCTTGAGGGGCCGCGAAATCCGAGAGGCCTCAGTCGCCGAGCAGTATGACTCATACGGCTCGGGTATATCGGTGAGACCACACTAATCCGCATGTCACAACTTCTTTATTTTTCATTATTTCTTTATGGAACTTTCACGAACATAGTCGTGGTATTTTTGTCATGCAAAATGATACCAAATATGATATAATTCCGATGAAAGTTACTTGTGTAATGGGCGATGAAAGTTTCGAACGCAAGGAGGAACAGCGTATGGGAAGTTCTTTCAACTGTGCCGGCCGCGCTGCGACTCTCTGCGTCTTTTTCTTTCCCATACACTGTCCTTCCTAGCGCATGAAACTTTCATCGTCAATTAAACTACTAAATACAGTTGAACTTATATCGTGTTCGGTATCATTTTGCATTAGAAAAATGCCACGAATATGTTGGTGAAAGTTCCATAAAAAAATAATGAAAAATGAAGGAGTTTGTCATCGGTTTAGTTATGTTTATAATGTTTACACTTCTCGGCGACCGAGGCTTCTCAGGCTCGGCTGTCCTTCTCTACGTTCGGCAAAACTCAAAGAATAGTATCCCTGACGTATAAATGACCCCGGGTAGACCCGTGTTGGGTACTTTTATCGATAAAATACTGTATAAGAAAAACGTTCAACTGTCAAGCACAATTTCACTAAAAAATGCATTTTCTCCGTTCTCGCGTCGTCTCCAGCGAAGGCATCGTTATCGAGGTAGTAACCAATCACACTTTATTTTCCCATAGGGGGGTTCTACGGCGTGAGCCATTCTACTCTTGAAAAATTCAGCGACCATGTACGGTGGTGATATGAAATCGAAGTCGAGGGAAGAATTGCATAGGGAATGGCATTTTTCACGGTCGGAGAAGCGTATTCCTCGCGCCGGTGACGGCTTTGTGCGTCTCGTTTCGAGGGAGCGGGTTAACGCAATTAATTCTTGAGGGTTTATTAAAAATAATTGCAAAAGCAATTGCTCGGGGCTGCGCGGACTCAGGGCTTTTTGCTCGCGGTTCGCGGCTCGTTTTTCGGTGGCCGTCGAGCTCACTGACGAGCTTGCAAATTAACTGTTTCGATTATACGACGTTCGAGCTCGCCGGGTTATCGAACGAAGACGCGACACGACCGAATGGAAATGAATGCCCTGCTATCGGTCGAGTTTATCCATATTAATCCGGGGTCGGGGATGACGGCCGACTGTGTACCGCATCGATATCGAACAACCGGACTGTAATTAATACGTTTCTTTGCCCGTTAATTAATTAATTAATTTATTTATCCCGAGAGTGAGTCTCTCCCTCTCTCTATGCTTTCAACTGGAAATATCATAAATGCGGCGGCCGAATCGGTATAAAAAAGAAGTCTCGAATGGACAACGACAACGTCACAAAAGCAAAAATGAATTTGCATAACTCCAAGACCCGTATAATGAACTTGAAATATTTTATTCACCGTGTATCAAGCGAGAGTTGCCTTTGAATTTTCTATAAAAATCCTGGCTTGATTGGACCGTAGGCGAACGATACTTTCAGGGTAAATATTGTGGAAAATTCGTATATCGATCGGGTGTTTGAACATGAAGTCGCAATTAGACTGCAGTGCATTCATGGAAAATAAGAATGCTCCGCGTCGATTGACAGAGGCAGCAGACGAAAAGAAAATAATTTTAATAAGTAAAACTTTTTTAATATTTATATTATATTTCACTTAATTTCTCTTCAAACTGAAGCGTTAACAAACCAAAATATTCCCATTTTCATGAAGATTCTTCTAACGATTCCTGTTTCAAGCTCACCTCTAATCATCACCCCCACTATCAAACGTCTGTTAGAAGACTTGAGAGAGGTGGGATCGAGAACCAATGAAACGTCGGAGAACAGAGTCGATCGCTCGCTATAATCGTGTTGCCGGTCCCAAAGGCGTCGGAACCGAGAGCAGAGGACCCGGAATCCGATCTATAAAGCCAACAGTTTTATTTATATCCGTAACGATGGCTTTTCACGATGGTTCTCGCGTGAATTTCGATGCGACTCCGGTCGTGTCGCGAGCAGGCGCGTTTCCCTCGGAAAATAAAAAATATTACACGTAGACGCGCACAGGTACACAGGTACATAGAGAGGCTGGTTTTTCGCCGCTCGTAACGAGAGCCGGCGATCGATACGATGGTTTTTCGCCGGCTGGATACACACAGAGGAAAGGGGAGGGAGAGAAAGAGGAAGAGAAGCGATACGCACGCCGGGGCCGACATTAAACGAATTTGTCCGGCGTAAAATCTATAATCCCGGCGGCGGCGGGGGCCGGTGATAATTACCACGGCAGTCGTCGCTGTAATTTAATAATTGCCGGTAATTTCGCGTCGTTTACTTCCCCCCGTGCCGCGCCGCGATCCCACGGCTGCGGGAATCGCGATCCACGGTTAGAAATACCGGTGATCGGTCGATACTGGTGACTGGGAACCAGCCAATGATCGGTTCGGGATTTTTGGAAATTTCTATGAAATGAAAACTCGAGAGTAATTCGAGAATCGAGCGTCCTTTATCAGAGGTGCGTAGATTTTCCGGCGACATGCCCAAATCTGTAAAATTGTTGCCCACAGGATCAGAATATATATTTCTGCTATTGTTTCTTGTATGTATGACGAATTTTTATTCATCAATTTTTCACGTGTTTCCATTATTAACAAAAAGGTTTTCCACGTTCAATCTACGAAGAGTTATAGCAACAAACTCATGGTTTGTTTGACAGAATACAATCGACAGCAGCAACAACGGACCCAATTACAATAATTATAATATCTGGGTATTACGTCCAATGAATTCATAAAAATAATAAACAGTAACAATAACAGTGAGGAAGTGTTTCAATTAAAAGTACTGCCTTGAACAAACGAGAGTTAAAAGACTTCGGTACAGGCATTGACGGTAACAACACTATTAATCGCATCAGTCCATGTTTCTCAAATCAATACAGAAAAACTTAAAATAATTCTTAAAATAAAAAGGAGAAAATAATTCTTTTGGCCATAAGTGACTATAAATAAAAGCGTGGAGCGCCAAACTATATTGACGTAATCTTCGTAGGCGCTCCACGCTTTTATTTATAATCACTAATGTCTAAAAACATTATTTTCTCCTTTTTAGTGCAATTTAATATAAGCGTGGTTTTTAAATAGTCTTTTTATATATTTTTTTTATTTTCTACTTTTTAGTCTTTTTTAAATGAAACGCAAGATATAGTAATACTGGTATGAAATAGTAAAATATAGAAACCGAAGATATAGAAATACGCGAGCGAGAATGAGGAGATGACTCCGAGAGACGACGTCTCCTTATGGAGTCCGAAATTGTACGAAATGGAACTGAATGAACGGAACACTGCATTGGCATGAGCTTCTTCGGTGCGAAGTGGGTCAGTGGAGTGGGGATGAGTCGGAGTGGGAACGCGTAGTGGAGTAGGGAGCGCTGGCGCGCGGAGTGGGGATCGCTGAACGTGATGACGTACTTACTACTGAGCGTCGCGCGGCGAGGCGTGACGCTTAATATTAAAATATTTTTTTTCTCCTAGACGCACAGTTTTTTTTTTAAACTTGTTTTTTAATATTGCATTGTCATCCAGTTCTGTGTTATGTTTAAAGTTTCAAATCTCTAGCTTATCGGGAAGTGATTTAAAATTCGATTACAAGATTTGACGCATACAACAACGACAACATCAACAACTCGGCAAGCTAATATAAGCGTGGTAAAATGGAACGAGTAACAGTCAAAATTTTTGTACACTGAGTGACGAAAACAATGATAACTGTAATTTATGATTGTAGAATAATCGTCACTGGGAGGAGAAACGTACAAAAGTAGAGGTAATGGAGTGAAATTAATAATTAATGAAATTGCGGATGACAATGATTCAGGTTTACGTGTACGCAAAAATGTAAATACGATGTTTTCTTGTAGCATAATAGGTGATGAAATGTTGCTGGATGAAATATAATCGTGCGATGTTACAGCGGAATAAATAATTGTATTTCGAATTAATTATTGTAATGAATGCGTATTAATAACACTTTGTTAGTACGCCCGTGAATTCTGATACAAATGAGCGAATGATACGCAACGACTACGGTATATGTGGAGGGTAATGAATACGACATGTGCAGGCTGGTATTTTGTAGTAAAAAAATACTTCGAAACCATGCAGACCACTTCGTTTCATATGAGCCTTCACTCCCTACATAATCGGTGGCGCACAGTGCGGTATTTGGCCTGAAAAAGTGGAACAAAGTTGATTTCTAAATTTTTGTTGTCCGCCGTAGTTAAAGTTCCGAACAATAAGGCTTCAGTATTGTTTCTCCTATTTGTACATCCGTGAAGTAGTAAACTTCATCGAAAGTCAAGAGATTTTAAGGGGCGCTTTGCGTTCGTAAACAGTCTCTAAAACAACGTCCGTTTATTGGCGATTTTCAAGTGTTTTAAGAAAAATTGTGTAAATTCTTGTAGTACGGAAGTTTTTCAAGTAGGTGTACAGAGCACTTTCGCACAGATTCCATTTTGTTATCATCTAAATTAGTATACTTATTAATATTTGAACATTACCAACCATTCTGTAAGTTTTTTTTACTATTACAAAACTTTATTTACGATTTTGTTGTAGTTCTGTGTGACTCTGGATGCTCTTTTTGGTCTCATTACATTTGGTAAAGATTTGTGATTATAAGCCAACAAAATTTGATTGCGGCTATGCCCGAATTTAACCCTTAATTATTCCCAAAACCGAGCTGACAACCGCAGTACTATTTTGACCGTGGTCGAAGTAAATTCTTCTCGTTCGCTATCACGATTTTGGAAAATGTGTTGTGTAGTGTCCAGTGATTGTGTAGAAGTGTAGTGTTTTGTGCTTCATCTTTAATAAGACGTATTCGCGAAAAGTATTCGCAGTGTCCACTTGATCCGACGGAGGAACAGAAGATTCTGAAAAATTTGTAAGTACCTGTACCTTGGAAGATGGTGGGGGCGCAGTGCACCTATCGTCTCTCACTCCACTACCCACCCCACTTTCTTGAACCAATTAGGGCGAAGACGCGCAGCGACAAACGAAAACTGGTCTTCTCGCGGTACGTTCCTCTCGTGGGACAAGGAATATACTTGATATTAGTATTTTATAATGTAGGATTCATTTTCTTGTGTGTAACAATGGATAGAAGGTATTCTTCCACATTTTGCAACTTCAAATTTATTATTCGAACGATCAGGGATATCACTTGGTATAGGCCTAGCGACGAATATCACTTTAAATTTCGTTTGGCTTGAGGCACGCTCACGATTATGTTCTGTCTTATAAACACGGTCGGGTGGACTGTGGTAGTATGCTTTTGTCTATACGTACAATTCCACGCCACCAAATTTTGCAAAACCTTGAAAAGCTTGTATCTCAATAACTATTTGTTTGCGACATGTGGCTTCTTTCAAACTTTTTCCCTTCTTAATGAGTGGAAGGTCTTGATGTAAAAAGGACTTTAACAACAATTTTCTTTGTTATGAACAATTCTGCGGCAAGTTTTTCTTACAAATCTCCGCCGATCCGGAGGTGTAGATTCACCTCTAGAACGGATGACCATTGATTTTTATACACCGTGTACAAAGAAATTTCTTGCGCGATTTTATTCAGTTCCCCATGTAGATTAATCTCTTACAAATGTTATTTTTTCCAAAAGCACAGTAAACATATAAATATAAATCAATGCAAGATTATCGAAAGAACAATGTCCCAAAAGATTGTTGTCACAGTTCCCGAAAAGAATGTAATAAAAATTAGATACTCAAGTTGAGAGTAATAAATATTATAATAAAAAAAATGATGCCCCATTTATATGAATTAGTCGAATTCAACATCCTAATTTTACATTTTTGAAATATTTAAATTTTAAACTCAGGTACTTAATGATTAACATAAGATTAACATTTTCATTTCCAGAATTTGTTGTTCTTAAAATAATGTTGCTTTCCGGCGACGCCAAGTCCAATGGCAGTGTATTAATTAAATCAGCTTGCAGGTTCGTTTATGAAGATGATACGAGTATATTCATGTTATTACGACAGAATCAGACAACATCTTTATCTGCCATCCGTCTAATGGATACGTAGTCGGTGTAACGTTAGCACCGCAAGAAACGAGTAATTACCACGCGTTCCCAGCATCATCTACGCTCAGTTGGAACTACGGTTGAGACTTCGTCGAACTTCCCATCCCCAAATACTCATCTTTATTAGTCGTTCGGTCAAATAGTTTCCTCGTCGACGTCGTAAACCTTCGACTTAATTTCACGCGCAAACTTTTCCGTTCAGCTTGAAATTAGAAGCCGTGGCGTGGGCTCGCGTTAAATATGCCGCAACCTGGCTTAAATATGACGGCTGTTTCCCACCGTTTTATGACGCTTTGTACCCACGGCTCGACCGTTTCCACAAACAGTCAAAGTAAGAAGCGAACCATTCGAAGCGGAACACCGCGGAATTCTGTAAATCTCGCATAAAAGCCCACCGTGCGTTAAAACAGACTTTTATTTCAACGGTGCGGTATTAATGCTAATTAATATAGCGGTTGTTTATGCGTATGTGGCATCTGTGCATCTTTTGAGTGTGCACGAGTAAAATTGGTATCAACATTTATTAGAAAAACTTGGAGAGATTGGACGAACATTCTAGTAGAATATTTTAATCTTGCAAATATTGAAGTTTTTATGAGCTATTAGAGTTTGATTTGTTTGTTTTATAAAGATTTTTCCATCATCGGAGTAATTTTTCCCTATCTCTGATTAATAAATGGAAGCGAATGGAAACGATAGTCATGTTGCAGTACGAAAAACTTGTAGCAAAAGAAGCACGGAATCAAGGATCGCTGCGAATTTCAGCGAGTTCCGAATTGAATATTGAGACAGGGTATCGATCGGCGAGTTTCGATGGTGATACTAATTAATACGCGAGTGGCAGGCTTTGTGCTCGAGCGAACGCGTCTTGGACAGGCCGAAAGGTTCGCGACAGTGCGGAGAGGGTCGCTGAAAATTTGATTCGTCGATCGGGACGCTGATTAAATCAGGCTCTCGAGTTTTCCATCGGGTTCTCGAAGCTGTTTTCCGGCGTGTTTCAACCCGGGGCCGGAAAACTCTCGAGTCGGGCTCGCGGGCAAATCGAATTTAGCTGGCTCTAATATCGATATCAATAACTGGATAATCGAATCCGTGCCCTCGATTATTGTAAATTGCGATCGGAAAGCCCGTGCGGAAGGAAGTCGTCCTTAATTCCGGGCCGGCGAACGAGATTTTCGTCGGAACGAGCTTTCCGAACAGTGTAACACTGTTTCCATTCGCTAATTACGACTGAGAAACGTTTGAACGATGCCTACCTGTCCTTACGTTAAGGATGTTCTGGAGGTACAATGGGAGACAAAAGTACAAGAAATTCGAAATCCATCAATACATGGCAATGAAAGCCATTCATGAGTATATTTTGCATTAAACTTTTGCGAATACTGTACCCTCTGTAGCTATATTCAGTGGTCTACACTTGTCGCGTTTCCATGCTAGTGAGAGACAACACGATAAATTTGACGTTTTGTAACAGTTCATAATTTTTTTGTTCTGTAACTGTTTAGTGAATTCTAATAAATTTTGAACATAATTAATTAGATAATTTTTACGATGTATAAAAAAAAACTGGAGTTTCTAGTTGCGTTTTTTCAAGGTTTAAATAGGGTTTGAAGTGGAATTTTATGAATTCTCCATAAGAAGACGTGTTAAAATGTGCAAACTTTAAGTTGCTATAATTCTTAAACGGTGCAGTGAATCGAACCCAAACTTTGGTAATTACATTAATTTAGTAAGAATTATATCTTGCCAAATTTTCAAAAATTTCGTTGCGTTTTGATATACCTCCAGAACATCCTTAATACATCGCACGTTTATATATGAAATAACGAAATATACGGTCTTTGTGGGTCGCGAAATTTTCTGATTCGATTGCGTACGCGAGTGAGCACGGTTAAATTGAAAAATTAATGAACCACAATACCGAGATCAAATATTTCCATTCGATTCACACTTTTTGATATCACTCTCCCGAGAAATTCATTTCCGCGATGCTATTCGAGTTATACGTTTTATTAGCCCGCCCATAGAAACTCGCCCCGACGAGCTTTGCTTGAATGAACGGAGTATTATTCGGATATCCGTTGTTTCCGCGTATCATTTCTGTAAAAACGAGTTTTCAATTATGTAGTATAATCGGCAGTACAAATATATTATGGAGAATCGTATTCGCACAATCATTCGATAATGCGAGCTTTCCTGATTTAATATATTGCCGTGCATAAAAGTTTCACAGCGAAGACGTATTAAATATTTAGCACACAATTGGCGCGCGGCAGGTCCTGCAATCACTGATAAAATTTTTTAATTATTGAAATAAACGAGATTAAGGATCGTTGGACTCAAATTGGCAATTTTCGTGCACGGCGGGGTGTAAATATTTCAGCTTCCTAAATCAGTGGCTCTCAATTTATTTGATAAAATTGTCGAAGTCCACCGAACAAAAGCTTGTTGAGTGCTTTCAAGTTTTTGATCTTACGTATTCCTCGTATGGAGCGCAGGTTGAGAACCTCTGACAAAAATTACTCCCTCAAAAATCCACCGATTAATTCGTCGGAGCTCTCCAAACTAAAATCTCACATAATATTAACAACTTTCCCAAGTTTCCGTAGAGAAACGTGTTGTACAATTTTATGGCAACCGTCTGGGGCTCCGTGGGAGCTAGTTGACAGCCCCGTGGTTCGTGCCAAGATTCGTCGACCGGGATTTCAGCCGCGTCTCGAGCGAAAGTTCTCCAATTTTCGCGAGACGCGCCGCGGCGCTTTCGACATCTCGTCGCGTTCGCGTTACATCTCGAAGCTGTTCGATATAATTACGTGAGGGGTGGTTTCACGTCGGGACGAGCCGCGTCGAGAATAGGTGGTCGACCGCATCGCTTGCATCACCGCCGGCCAGCACAACCCGGTGGTTAATCCGTCGATAATCGGACAAGCGTGACAAACCAACGTCGAGGGAGAACGCTCGTCGAGGAAGCGAGAGACAGGTGGTGTATGGGTGGTGGTCGAAAGGTGGAGGATACCAAGGGGGTGTTGGTGGGAGGACATGGTATGGCCAACGACACGGACAGCGCACAAACCGTGACACCGACCGAGAGGAAAAACGGTTGGTTCCGCAACCGTAACAACCGGAATAGAAAAGAGGATGAAATTAGCGACGGAGGATTGGCGCGACTGGTTGTGGTTTAATTGGAAACGAATGTAGCCCCGACACAGACACACACACACACACACACAGAGAGAGAGAGAGAGATAGTTTCCCAGCCGACGAACACGCTCTCTAACTACTTACAATCGTTAGAAAGTTGCTCGGGCGCATACGGCTCGACCCGGCCCGGCCCGGAATCGCTCGATTTCAGGCAGAAGCGTCTAATTTCGAACCATTTGCCCGTAATTCACTGAGGATTTGCTTCTCTCACTCAGAATCGTCCGTATTTTCACAGCACCCGCGTTACCTTGCTGTTCAGCCGCATACGCGGGACCTCTAACGCGATTATAGAGAGTCCTAGTCGCATTTTGGTCTGAACTTCCGTTCCTTTCATCGCGAAATTTGTCTACTACGCTTTGGTCATTCGAAATATATCAAAAATGACAAATTAGATTTTCTGGGATTGCTCCCTGTAGTGCCGTCTCGCGTTAGCGTCGCCTTTGGGACCCATGACGCGATTACAACTTTAGTTCTTTCTATCAAAAAGTTTCGCGCACTTTAGTCTGACTACTAAAAATAGTGGTTAGGTTTTGTTGCGGGATCACGATGTACAGCGGGTATAGCACGTGATAGAGAAACCAATAACGAATTACCACATACTAATAATTAACTGTTTAATTAAATATGATTATACAAAAAGAAACGTACTTCTACACTTTACGCGGCATGACTCTCATCCATCCCGTACGCCATGACGATCACCCTCCTCTCCCTCTTTTTCTTCGCTCGTCTCTCTCACATCCCACTCTTCATCCGTAACCTTTATGGTGCATTCATACTGACAGTCACTCCTCTACAGGTTTGTTGTTTAACCTTTATACGTTCCTCAGGGTAGAAAATTCCACCATCCAATATTTCCACATACTGTAAAATTATTCATTCTTTTATGTCCATGTCGTGGAATTATTTCTTTCCTAGTGGGACTATTTCTAGTCTGACTACTAAAAATAGTGGTTAGGTTTGTTGTTTAACCCTCATACGTTCCTCGGGGTAGCAAATTCCCCCATTCAATATTTCCACATACTGTAAAATTATTCATTCTTTTATGTCCATGTCGTGGAATTATTTCTTTCATAGTCGGACTATTTCTAGCCTGACTACTAAAAATAGTGGTTAGGTTTGTTGTTTAGCCCTCATACGTTCCTCAGGGTAGAAAATTCCACCATCCAATATTTCCACATACTGTAAAATTATTCATTCTTTTATGTCCATGTCGTGAGATTATTTCTTTAAATGTGACGTTACAAATGAAACATAATTTGTTGATTTAACGTGTAAAATAAAAATGGGTGAATTGTTATTCTAGTCTCTTTTATGCAGCTATTTTTTAGCAGCGTAGGAGGGTTAAGCAATTTTATGTGCCGTTTCAGACCATTATCGATCATTTCTACCGAGAGAATGCTCCGGTGGGAGATAGTTTCGAAACTTGTTTTTCCACGCCGCAATGCCTAGCTTGGAAATAATTAATTCTAGCAGGAATAACCATTCCATGCCCGGGTGTGCTATTAATCCGATTACATAGAACGAGGTATACTATACGCGTTAGCATAATTGTTCCGGGCTCTCGATCGAAAACTTCGAGGGTCCTCCGCGTTTATTACAATCACGACACGCAGCCGCTTCGACGAGACCTTGTTAATTTCTAGGGTTTTTATCGATTGTCTACGGTCTGATAGACAATTCGTACCAATAAAATAGCGGAGCAAGCGCTATGGAAATCATTTTTGAAAAACATTCGTAGAATATTTTGCTATAATAGCAAGTTTCACAGGGCCCCGAGAGTTAAACACGAGATTCCATTGTTCCGATTCTCGCGGAACAATTCACAGGCCTAATTTTAAAGTATTTGCTGGAAACGTTGGCCGGGTATCGGGCTTCTCAGAGCGGAATTCGCGCAGCTCTGACAAAGGAAAAATTTATGGAGCGCCGGCGGAACGCGCCGCGTGGCCTACGGCGTAACGAGCAAAACGTATATATTCGTCGGTGCCCGGAAAACAGAGTTGCGGCCCGAGACGGGCCGAGCTGGGCTTTTTATCGTCCGGCTGCAGCTGCGGTGCTCGCAGCAACGCTGGACGAATTGTTCAAAGTTTTTACATCGGCTAGAAAAGCTGGTCTACTCGATCTGCAGCCTCGTTATCTAGTTCCGGACTCGATTGTTCAGATAACTCGCAGCCAATTTCAGAACATCGAACGACCATTCATCCGTTTGTGGATTATTTTCGTAGTTGTTGGTCGTTACTGTTGGTCTAAGGTATTTACAGTTCTGTTCGTCACTTATCCATTTTTCCTATAAATTCATAAACTGCGTGGTCTGGTGTACTAATTGATAGAAATCGCAAACGACCATTCATCCGTTTGTGGATTATTTTCGTAGTTGTTAATCGTTACTGTTGGTCGCTATCTTGGCTTCTCGAGTAATGTCAAATGGACCGTTAAGAAAGTCAACTATTAAAAAGTCGAAAATAATGTTAACAACATCCTTAAATTCGTCTAATTGTAAAATATTTACAGTTCTGTTCGTCACTTATCCATTTTTCCTATAAATTCATAAACTGCGTGGTCTGGTGCACTAATCTATAGAAATCGCAAACGACCATTCATCCGTTTGTGGATTATTTTCGTAGTTGTTGATCAGTACTGTTGGTCGCTATTTTGGTTTCTCGAGTAATGTCGAATGGACCGTTAAGAAAGTCAACTCTTAAAGAGTCGAAAATAATGTTAACAACATCCTTAAATTCGTCTAAGGTATTTACATTCTGTTCGTAACTTATCCATTTTTCCTATAAATTCATAAACTGCGTGGTCTGGTGCACTAATCAATAGAAATCGCGAACGACATTTATGACAGCGCAGTGAAACTGTTCGTCGCTGATCAGACACGTTAATTAGAGTCGCGGGTTTCGATTAGCGAGGTCCTAGCAATTTGGCCCTACCTGTTCTCTAAAACCTAACCTAGCTTTGATACGCGCGCCGTAAACCCGGGAAATGGAAAAGTTTAATCATAGAGCCACTCTGCGAGGCACGAATTCGGCGTTTTCGCTAATGATTGCGGACACTCGTGACCCAGTTAGCGTCCCGTTGGGTTTTCGAAATTAATATCTTAAGAGCTTCGGGCGTAAATACCGTCGATGCTTTCCGTAGAGCCAGCCGCGATAGAGAATCCCGTGCTGCGGGTCTTACGGATACGAGAAAGAGAGAGGCCGTGGTCTGGCTCCGTTATCATTTATGCCAATTAAGTTCGTTCCGGGTAATGCGGCGATATTACGGTAACAAAGTGGTCGCGGCGGTTGTTGGTGCTTCTGGCTCGCGCGCGCGTTCCTTTTCTGCCGCGGCGCTCGGACTTTAATGTTCCGACTGGAATATTAAGGCGGCGAGCCCCCGGGAACATCGGTTGCGCAGTTAAACTGCACCAGAATTAGGGGATTGCCGACTGCCGTGCTGTTTTCTACTCCATTATCTATTTATTAGCTGCATAATTTCCGTTACGACCGCGCCCTCACAGAGACTGCCCGAGGGGAGACTCGGAATTGTCGAAACCTCGGAGCTTTAGAGCTTTCTTTCGCTTTGGGGACGATGCTTCGCGGTGGTGTTACGGGGAATTCTCGGAAATTATGAGTTAACGTGCCGAGTCATTTGTTAGCGAGGAATAGCTAAGAATTAAATCTACAAATAGCTAAATTTCAACATGAACCGTAGTAGACTCGACAGTTAACTATCACAATGTCGTGTTAAGTGAAATAAGATTAACTCTTGGCTATACAATTTTCCAGCTGCAGTCAGTAAAATCTTAGACTACGACACGACAGCCGACGGAACTTGTAATCTCTATCTACTTATTATAACTCGCATTAGCAAGTTTGAAATCGTTTCTGCGAGATATGCTTATTAAATCAAGAAACTTGTGCAACTACAAATAACTGCATTAATTTATACGAGGTACAAACCAACGGTTTCCGAGCAGCTGTTTCGAAAAATATTAGCTTTAAGTCGAGAGAGAATTTGTCGCGCGATTTAATTTCACCGGTCCGCAGTAGAAAAGCTCGGTCTGTGGTCAGACACGCGAGAACAGGGTTTATATACAGTCGCCCGTTCGCTGAGTAACAAGGAAGTGTACAGATGATATTTAAATGTGGTCGGATATAAACTAAAATGTCTGACAAAATAAAAATAATATAAAATAAAATTAAAAAATGCAGAAAATTTTTATTTTGCATAAAGATCCGCAGTCTAATCATAATGAACACATCACACCCACTTTACCGCAGAGCACTTTGGATTCGGTGAAACGATTAGCGATAACAGGCTGCAGGAGCTTATCAGGAGCGGATTACGCGGTGTCGGCGTCAAAGAAGCTCGCTTTCTTTCCAAGAAAGTTCTGCAGGCTCGCGTTAACGAAGCGCGCGGGGGAGGGGATAATTAACTTTTTACGACGCTGGAAGACGCGGAAACTATTCCGGGTCCGCAAAATACGGGAAGTTCCGACGAATCTCCCAAGTTTCGCGGGCCGAAGACGCGGGCGGGGTGTTTGACGAGGAATCCGCCGGGGTTGTGGGTTTTTCCGACAGGGAGGAGGAACTGGCTATCCCGATCATCCCCGATATTATAATTGTTCCCGGGGGACTGCGGCACATCCCCCGCGAGGCTCGTTAACGCTGGTAAGCCGTGAGTTAGTATCGTAGGGCATAGATAAAGGGAGAGACGCGTTAGTTGGCAAACGCGTCGGGCCCGAGCGGATTATACCAACTTGGCTGAAAGCAATAGGGCTTGGTTAACCGTGACACGGGCGCATGCGGCAGCATATTTCGATGCTCGCGCCCGTACTTTACGTAATTACCAACTATTCATAGGCGGCCGATTATCCCGACTGTTTTCGATTACGCTTCTCCGACGGCCGAGCAATTTGTCTCGTGCTCGCGAGCCATTCAGGTACACTCTCCTCCCCACCCCCTCTCCGAGGAATTAATTCGAATCGGTTCGTGGCTCATTAGTCCTCTTGTTGGTGGAAACGTCCACGGGGAGAAAAAGTAACATAATTTTTTCGACCGCCACACACTCGGAGATAACGATGAAAGTTAGAGGATCGCTAATAGTCCCGGGCGAAAAATCGTGAATTTCTAAGCTGTTGCAACTCCGCGGGAAAAAATGGCACGACCGTCTACCTTGGCTCGTTTTATAGCCCAAAGCCTCTACTTTCTCCCACTGTATCGTTACTTTTTTATAGGGTGATTTAGTATCGCGGATTCAGTCGGAAAGCGAAGGTACTTTCCCCTGCAATGTTACGAATACGATATGGTTAATATAACGCACTATGTGGACTATAAAAAAAATTTTCTGTGGTTCAAATCACCGGGGACTTAAAGATTAGAGCCTCTCCTTTACGACGGCTGTAAAAAATTTGGTGTCCGCGTTTTTTCCACGAAGTTATAACCGGTTAAACATTTCACCCACTCTCACTTTATAAATGTATTAAATGCGTCGCGTTTTATTCATTGCAACTAGACTGCGGAGTTTGTGCATTACTTATTCAATACGGTGTGTATGATTTTATAAAATTCACGGCGTTGAAGCACGTCATAAACTCTAGCATGCTTGTTATTTCATTAAACGCGTACTGAAATCGTTTAAAACAATATAGGAACTTTTTGCTGGACGCTAGGTTCTTTAACCCTTTAACTTAAACATTTCTTCCGACCTAGAATAATTCCATTCTATGTATACGTATGATCTTTTTCATTTTATGGATATGAAGTTGAGATAATACCTCATACAATACTTGGCTGCTCTTTACTTTATCGGACTGAAAATTTGTGGCTTTCTCCTATAAATTATGATGTATTTGGTATGTGATCCAGTAGATTTGTACCCGGGGCGGCTGCGGGTCAAAGTTTCGATCCTGTAGGATCAATGGTTCAGGAGTTATGCTTGTTTAAAGTTGAGCAATCTGCAGTGTTTTTGACAAGGAAGGGCGCCGCCATACTGTTTTGTACTGATGGTCGCGCGCCGCTTACTAAGTTGGTGGGGATTAGCGGCTCGCGGTCGTCACTACAAATCAATATGGCGGCACCGTTACCTGTCAAAAACACTGCAGATTGCTCAACTTTAAGCAAGCATAGCTCCTGAGCCATTGATCCTACAGGATCGAAACTTCGATCTGCAGCCGCCCCGGACACAAATCTACTGGATTACATACCAAATACATAATAATTTATAGGAGAAAGGCACAAAGTTTGAGTCCGGTAAAGTAAAGTTTACCCCAATATTTAAATGTTTAGTAATTGGTTAGATACCAACATATTTAATAATGCTACCACTCGAGAGCTATGGATTAATACTAGAAAATAATTTATAGCTGGTATCCAATCTCTAGATATCCAGGAATTCCTATAGGTGAATTTTTAAGGGAGGAGCGTCTTGGGGTTGAAAAATAAGGTTTCTCGAGGGCTAACAGGTTAAACTTGGTTTTCGAGCTTTTACAAAATTCCTGCCCTTGCTCCGTGAAATATTTACGCTGCTCTCCGTCGGAGAGGAGATTCCTGGAGGATCCTCTATTTTTTATTTATCCTTGGACGATCCTTCTTCATCAACCGCCTTAGCCGAACGGTTTTAGCGAGCTGTCCCGGTCTGTTACGCTCGGAATTAAAGAAGAATCGTGTTGGCCAGGAAAATGTATGAGGGCGGATTATTCAGATTAAGCCGGGACCAATTGGGGGATGATAGTTCGCGACCCCTCTGACCAATTCATCCCCCGTACCCCCTGCAACCCCGTCGCGCAGCCCTGTGTCAACGCTACAGTGTCAAGATAAGCGACCCGGTTCCCAAGATAAATGCGAGGGATCCGTGACTCTGTTCACCCTTGCATCTCAATCTCCATGTTTATCAACGAGCATTCTCTTCGCAGTGTATCGTTGGACCGCTCTCAACCCTCATTTTCAAACGTACAAGTCAGATCATCGAGCCTGCACGATTAGAAACGCTCCCAGGGAGTGTAACGATATTTTACAAGAATTTTGGGAGTGACGTTTCATCTGGGTATTTCATTGTTCCGTGATAATGTGCGGAATATGATGATTACCTGTAGTTTGTTGTCAGGAGTAATTGCAGGACCGAGATAGTTAATGTTCATATTTAATGATGCTCCACTATGTATGCTATGCATGGACTCTGCGTGAGGTTGGTACCGTAACCTTCCCATTGTGCGCGTCTAATTGCTGCGCTCGTGTGCATTGTGCGGAATTATGGTCAAAGAAAAAGTAGGCGCCAGATTTTCGTTGCTGGAAAATTTTAGTGTACACGTGGGTCTGGTTTTTAACAGTCTGGTTTAACGAACGAATCGCTGTTAACATCCTGTAGGAACAATATTGATGTTAAAGGATTTACACTTGTAGAGGCTGTAGCGGGTGAATCCGGGGGTTGGAAAAATAATAGCAAACCGAGGGCCAGAAAAATATGACGAACCATAATTTGGAGGGCCCAGCCGGCGCGCGTGTACCAGCGTGAAAATTGATCTCATTACCCGCCGCGAACGGCAGAATCCTCCCGAAACCGGGGTCGCAAATAAGATTCAACCCCTCGCCTACGTGCGGCGCCAATATTTTCCGCGCTAGGCGGCGCAGACTTTCCATCCCCCGCAACCCCGCACCCCGACCCGGCCTCCACCGAAATCTAATATACCCGCTTATTTACGTACGTTACGGGACGGCGAAATAATAACGAGCCCTTTCACGCCCCTCGAAAGGGAAAACGCGAGGCTCTTTCGACGGCCGCGCCGCGTCGCTGTTTACTCGAGGCGCTCGCTGCGTGCCTGGAATTTCTCTTTCCTTTCTGCAATCGAATTTCCACGGGGCGAACGCCTCTCGCGGGAACAAAAACCTGGCTGGGGACGCTGTGTTGTAACGCGCTCGCGAAGAAATAGTCAACGACCGTTTTATCCTTTGACCTCCCGACGACAAAATCTGCCCGGAGATCGTCTACCCGAGCCTTTGTCGCGAGAATCGCCGAAATCCGATGGCTTTTCGAAAATTCTGTAAAGCTAACCCTCCGGGATAAAGTGGAACCGCACTGAAGCAGAGAAAAGATTATTCTGATTTTGTGGCATTCAGTAGTACTCGTCCATATTGTGAAGGATGTTTAGTTTAAGTGGAAAAAGTCAAGCATTCTGTATAAAGTGTCAATAAATATTCATCCTCTAAACAGACAGCCTTGAAAATGTTCCTTTTAATATCGATCGTAAAATTGTCAATAAATGATGTACTAATGTTCTCGGCGCACTGGTTCGATCTGATTTTACATCAAAGCAATTTTGCAAATTAAAATAAAGTTTCGACGTTTCGTTCTATGCGTAGATCATTTTCAAGAAAACTAATAACTGCGTCTGTGAATTATTAAACAGAAAAACTAGTGTTATTATCATCTCTAAATTAAATATTAAATGTAAAAATTCTGTATTTTGTTACTCACTTGCTCAATGAAATTATTTTAACTAAATTGAAATCGAAACAACGAAACACGTGCTGTTCTCATGTCGTTACACAAGCTACCGAGGCAAACGTGAAACCAATAGAAACGAACCAATCAGATCATCGATCGACATAACCAATCGATATTTGGCGGTTATTTCAAACCGTGAAAACAGTGAGTAACAAAATACACAATTTTGACATATCAATGTTTAATTTAGAGATGATAATAACACTAGTTTTTCTGTTTAATAATTCACAGACGCAGTTATTAGTTCTCTTGAAAATGATCTACGCATAGATCGAAACGTTGCAAAATTGCTTTCACGTAAAATCAGATCGGACCAGTGTGCCGAGAGCATTAGTACATCATTTATCACAACCTTGAAAGTATAGAAAAGAGCAATTTCAACACATAAAATACAAGATAAGCGATAACGGAGATTTATTGAATAATTTTCCTGGATAGCGATCTAAAGTTGTAATGTAAAAATCTGAACTTCTTGGAGCCAATTGCGAATTCCGAATTCACCGTTGCAGCCGAGCGCGCGAAACCCCGAAACAAATCTCGCCCGCGACTTTCCAGATGCTCGCAATAAAAGAAACTGCAGAAACGCGAGTTCAGTTTTCGATGTCGTTCCGCGCACACTTGTCGCCGAGTAGAAACGGATAAGACCTTCTGGAATTTAACGAGCTTCCAAGCAGGATCGGAGCACGGAAATTCCCGTAGTAGTGCAACTCGCGATAGAAATTGCAATCTTAACGTGATTATTCGCGAACGAAGTTTTGTAAAGACTTCCGGGGAAAGAAGTTTCGCAAAGTTGGGCCTCTCTCTCTCTCTCTCTCTCTCGCTGCCTACGGAAAATAAACGTATCAAAAATGTAACGGGTGGGAAGAAGGGTAGAGAGAAAGAGAAAAAGAGAGAGAGGGGACTAGTTCGACGCATAATAATTGGTCGAATCGCGAGTTTTCCCGCGAAAGTAATCGGATTCTCGAGCAATCGAGTCCGCGGAAAGCACGATGGTCGGATAGGGGGAACACAATCAAAACAACTTGGACGTCCCGGGGAGAATGTGGAATCATGTTCTACGAGGATCCAACATAATTTCGCGGAGCAAATCGAAAGTTCACCGCTATCTGGAATCTATCTCGCCGGGAGCCGGAGAGGAAGGCATTCGGGATACTCGTGTTTTATTCAGGAACCGTGGCCGTACTCAGCCTCGCAAACAATGGTTGACGATCCTCGAACAGCACCGGGCAAACTTTTGCGGTTGGAGAGCATCGATTAATAGCGGGGCGAACGGCAACGACAGAGGAATATTACATCCGAGAAAAATGAAGAGCACGATCAACGGACCGACGTGAATGAGAACATTGACAGTGATAAATAGACCGCGGATCTTCCTGCATTTAAACCTCCCGAAGCCCCTCCAGATATTAATAAAACGCTCCGGGGATTTCAACGCTGTACTGCATTATTCTTAACCCTGGGCAGCTAACCTCTCGCAGAAATGATGGACATTTAAACCTTAGTATGTCACATATTAGTTTGTAATATTCGTTGAGCCTTTAAAACTTATTTCTACGGACATTATTAAATGCGAGAAATTATTGCGCCTCCTGTTGTAAGTTATTACTAGACCGCGGATCTTCATGCAAAATAAAAATGTTTGCGTTGTTTGCAAGATTGCCAAATAAAAAATTGTTTCACCTTTTAATTATGATGATGTCCTTGAGTCTTTTTAATATGACCACTGCTTTAACCTCTGCGTAGCCATTGTTATCATAAATGCATGAAATCCGCAGTCTATTACTGCTGCTGTAGACGTGGAGACAGTGGATTTGCGGAAGGTTCATAGGTCGTAGAATAATTTGCCATTCGGTGAGAGTCGGCGAGGTTCCCATCTTTCACCGATCAATAAGAGCAAAGGCACTCATTCGATAGGAAAATTTACGGTGCTGGGAAAAGGACGACATGAAAAAGTTCGCCTAGAACCGGGCGAAATCTCAATTCCCGTAGGTGGAAAACCGAGAGAGCAAGAAGCCGAGAGAGGCTGCGGTGACGGAGGACCGTGAACTCTTTTTCCGTTCGCCGTTCGTATTTCAAACTCCGTCGGAAAACGCAAGAATTTATGACTGGTGACACGTTATTGGCTTCCTCGGCCGTAAGAATGTACCACTTGCTCTTAAAAGTCACCGGATGCTTGCCGAGCGTGACAGGAATTTAAATTATGGCCTACACTGTTCCCTGTACAGTGAGAAGCAACCATAACTTCGGCCCGGAATTCGTAATACTTGGAGAATTGATTTACAACTGCCTTGGAATCCATCCTCTCGAACGAGTCAAATATGTCCGGTCAAATTTCAGTGATCATCTACATACGAATTAGATAAAATACAAGAAACCAGCTCGCTTTAAACAGACGATAAGACTTTTTCCGTCCATTTCCGCACGGTTCCCCAGTCCGGGCAATCATCCGCGCGCGCAACCAGCAATTCGTATCCGCTCGAGCGCATCTCGCGACCAATCGACCGGCAACGCGCCTTTCCCGTCCTGTCCGAGGACATAAACACTATCGATTCGAGGAATGGTTGCGCGGGGAATGGAAGCTCGTTGCGATACGAGGCGGACATTACGTTCTCGCGTTCCAATTTCAAGCGTAATGGAGTACCTAAGATGCTCGGGCTTAATGGAACCGTTCGCGCCCTCGTTTCTACGATTTGCTCTCACCTTTTTTACCCCGGAACCCTTTCTCGCTTTCATTCCGAGCGACACACCACCTTCAATCGACCCGAGTTTCACGTCGACTGGCCCTGTAATTTCTTTTCAATCGTATCAGCCTGCTTCAAAAACGTTCTTCCAAGAAAAAAACCTTGGAAGATTTTAAAGTCGGTATAGGCATTTTATAAAATTCGAAAGAATATGCGACATTAGTTGTTTCGTAAAAAAAATGCTTGCCTGTGTTTGTCGATGTTTGACTGAGTTTGAGGATTTCTCCGGGAGAAACCGTCAGAATTAGCGGAACACGGCTCGACGGTTTCGCACGGACGCGATGTACACCGACTCCGTTAGAGTTCGTGAAACGGGTGGAGCGCGAGGAGCCTAATCAGCTGTGAATTACGCTCCCTTCAACAACTGCCGGTTCGGTGGATCGCGCGACAACCGTTGCGTCCCCGTTCACCGGCGAAGAAACGATCAGACGTTGAATCGCAGCCCCGTGAAAAGCAAACCGCCGCGCCGGCCCCGGACCCGATATATTGTTTCCCAATCGATCCCCCGGAATCAAACCGAATTTCGTCTCAATTCTCAAACGGAACCCAACACTGTTCCGAGCTGGACAGAGCTGTTTTCAGCATTAGAAGAGAGAGAACCAGCCACCAACTCGTCGGACTCCCGAAGAGACATCGATATCGAGGCTCTTTATCGAGTGTCAGAGCTACGCCCGACTACCACGTACCAGAATTCGCCTGTTGAAACGTTTATTCCTGTCCGACGCGATTCTGGACCGGCGAATATCGACGATTATTGTGGACGATTTAATGCCCCGGGCTATAATACTCGCGATCGCTCACCGGGAGCTTGAATGGCAGTCGATGATGTCGATCTTGTAGCACGTCCGAGTTTCGCTGCGAAAAATTAGGTTTTCCGCTTTTCAAGTGGCGGATGACAGACTTTAATACTCCTTTCCGAAGAAATGCAGTTTTCAAATAATCTTGGATGATATTTTTGAAAAATGTTCTGACTGTTGCTCTATATAATAATGCTTAATCCTTTTATCCAATGAATTTCTATTTCAGTTGCAAGCCAAAGTAATTCCCCATTCCTTTGTTCGACAAATCTCTATTTTATTCACAAGCTAAAGTAATTCCTCGCCGTTTTATTCGCTAAATCCTTATTTTACTTTACCTCAATCCTCTCGGTTCCTACATTTTTAATCCACTTGAAAAAGCTCAAGTATTCCTTAATCACCTTATTTAATAGATTCTTATTTTGTTTGGAAGTTAACGTAGTAGCTCTTTATCATTTAATCCGATAAATTTCTATTTTTTCTACTCTCATCAACAACTGACCATTCCCAATCTATTTCCACGAACCATTCCCTCCCACATTTCACAAACACCTCATCCAACAAATTCAGGAAAACTCGCACAAAATTCAAGAGAACTTCCACCCTCAATCATCCTGCTCTCGTTCGCCTCCATCACAGAGTACATTCCCTTTGAATATCAAGCCGCGCATGAATCTTGCATGTGTTCCAAAGACATCTCGGAGCCAGCATACCGCAACTATTTTCTTCCCGTTGCTGGTCTACAAGATGTCTCGACCCCGAAACAGCTGACGATGCTCGACGTCTACGACAACGACGACGAAAGACGGTGGTAGTCAGCTCGAGCAAGCTAAGGGGTGGCTCGGGGGATGGAATGGCAGCTGAAGAGAGGAAAAATGAGAGGATGGTCGAGGGGTCTATCGGATTAGCGTGGAAAGTTTGATAATTACGCGGTAAGCGGCGCCGGGCTGAACGAGGAAGTCGCTCGCTGGGGGACAGAGTGCTGTCGCGGTGGCGAGAGGAACTTGTCACTGTTGAAACGGAGGTCTCTCAACAAAGAGAGAAAATTCTAGATAAAGAGAAAGGAAGAGAGAATGCGGAGAGACAGGGGAGAAAGGACGAGCGGGAAATGTAAGTCGGCGAGAAAGGAGGACAGGCAGCCGGGAAGACATAATTAGCAAGTTGAACAGCCGGCTTTCGAACCTCGTTACCGTCGCTGTCGCTTCCGGTTCAAATGTTGCCGAGACCAGGTCACGTACGAAGAAGCAGCTTTAGTTATAGTAATCGAGACTCCAATGCCTCGCTGTTGGGTGACGCGCGGGAGCTAGAGGGGCGCGCACACCACACGTCCCCAGTAAATAAATATTGACGAAACTCAGCTCGCGACCCTCTTCCGCGACGGAAGTGTGTTCGACGTTGCAGACGACGGTGTCGATGGTGCACCCCCCGGGCTGGAATCCTGGTGAGCGTGGCTCCAGCAAGGCGACGGAACCGTGGCCCCGTTCGAGAACACGATGACTCAGCGGGGAATCGCGATGACGGCCCGGATCCGCTGATTCGGGCGTCGAAAAACGAATGATCGAGTGTCGCGAGAAAATCTGGGGCTCCAGTGGACTGGATTGGAAAATGCTGGCTGTTTGGAGCCGGAATTTGATTTTTCGGCTGTGCGGAGGTCGGTCAATTTTGTTTCGCTCCGTGAAATTTTAGTCCATTCTGTGTCGACTCGGATTTCTGTTGATGGGAATGCTGATTTTTTTTACCTTCAGCCTTTTTACGCTTTTAAAATGGACATTAAGCGCGGAACAGCTTTATCGATATATTTGAGATTTGTTTTCAGTTCGATGGTTGGCTTGATGTCATTTTAATATGGAAAACTGGTGCGAGATTAATTTTCGAGAAAATACAATAGCTTGATCAATGTATTTGTTTGTGGTTGTTTAAAATCAGTCACCCCAAAGTATTGGTCTTTGATTGGGCATTTGATTATACGAACAGTTGAACATGCCGCAGTTTCTCCATTGTACGTGAAACCGAGACCAACCAGAACCCGTGTCTCAAGATTTCTTATCCCGTCGTATAATACAAAACTCGATCGAAGTGTGTCGGCCTCCGATCGGCATGGTCGAATTGATTTCGATTCTGATCGGCTCGTAAAGCTTCGTTCAAAAGCGATAAAACGGCGACCTCGTTCAGGGTTGTGCAACCCTGTGGCCATTGGTCGATCTAAGATCAGGGTTGCGTGTACGCGAGAGACCTACCTTGGTGAAGGTGAGGGTGGCAATGGGTGGCAGGCGCGGCAGGTTCGGATAATAGAAGCTTCCAGCGGGATGTGCCGGGTACCGCGAGGTGATCCTGTATGCGATTCCTTGGGGCTGGGTCGGCCAGTTGGCAGCCGTGAATGTGAACCCATTATCCGTGCCTCCATCCAGCGGGTCCAGCTGCCGGAAGAAAGAGGGAAAAAACGGTCGGATTGCGCACACTGGTTACTTGAATGGCCGGTAGATTTTAATGAGATGGGTGGAGTGTGGGTGGGCCAGCAGGGGGTGTGGGAAAAAACCGTATTTGCCTCGGACCTATTCCCTGTAAATGGGACGCGACCTACATACGTCCCCCGATCGACAGTTTTCAAACGCGTTCACCTTTTTTCCTAGCCCCCCCTCCCCCTCGTACCACCCGTCCCTTTTCACAGTCGAAATTACCCCGTTGCTTTAACGAACGGCGGATTCCCATTTTCCGATGGCAAAAAAATTGTTCGCGGCTCTCTTCCTCAAAAAAATAACCCGACGCTGCTGGAACGAACGGGCCGCGTCGCTGCTGGATTAAAACATCGATCCGCTTGGCCACTTTCTACCGGACAACTCGATGACTTTCATCCGTGATGTGATTTACTATCGCTGCTAATCCCCCGCGCGTCCCGCCCCGCCGCCCGACATTTTCCCAAAAAATTATCACGCAGAAGTTTCGCTTATTGCTGCCACGCTTCTTGCCGATTAATCGGGTAATTAGCCTCGCGAATTTCGACGGATAAAGGCACCGGAATGACACGAATTTTTCAGGACTTTTTCAGTGGCATCCGGTTAATGAGATTGAAAGTCGAGCTGCGCTGATGAGTCTCGTATTTTGTGGATTTTTGGAGGATTTTCAGGGGTTTCAGTCATATAAATGCGTCACGTTTTGTGGCGGGACGATCATTAGCGGTTTTTGTGGCTTTTGCGAAATGGTATATGCATCCTCGATTTCACTTTTAACCTGCAATCCTGGAGTCGAAGTGCCTTTTAAAAATATATTCAGGATTTTAACCACTTTGCTACCACGGACGAATTTTCTCGCGACACAATACCGTTTGTACGATGGCCATAGACGAGTTGTCTCGCGACGCAATACCGTTCGAACGTTGGCCGCGAGTTAACTCATCCGTGGCATAGCGCAAGCGACATTGCGTCGCGAGATAACTCGTCTGTGGCCATCGTACGAACGGTATTGCGTCGCCAGATAACTCGTCCTTGGTAGCGAAGTGGTTAAGCATCAATCTTCAAAAATGCTATTTCGTAGAAAAATCTACAGCCGCTGTAAGGCCATGCTTCATATACAGGGTGTTCAGGCTATTACTAGCCAGCATTTTTTTTGTAAATAGTAAATATTAGAAAAAAATGATAGAGGAAAAAGTAGTACTGTTTTTTATACGCAACAAATTGACATATTCATTGTTGTTGTATTTACATTATTTTGATAGAAACGAAGGTGACCTCCAATTTTTTAAATGGAATGCTATATATTTTTTTATGTCGTATGAAAGCGTGTGTCAAGACGAATTCACTCATCTACTACACAATGACCTTCAAGGTCATGCAAGGTCAGAAATGGAAGAAACAATTTGAATATTGCGTACCAATGTGTTTACAAGTATTCCTTATTGATACGAATCGGATGATGTTGTCAATCACTGTCAAACTGTTTACTTCTAATTTCCACCATAACCAGACAATTTCAGTACTACTTCCGAAACCGATCAATAATATCGTATAGTAATGTATCATTATTCGGTAGACGAGAAGAGGGATATGGTGCGCATTTATTATCAGTGCAATAGAAATAAAAGACAAAGTAAATTGAAATACTTAGAAGAATATCCGGAAAGAGTGTAACCAAATGAAAATTAGTTTGTTTTGCTTGTAAAGCGTTTCGAGGAAACAGGGTCCGTAGAAAATAATTGTCACAATCGGAAGTCTCTTATTTCAGAAAATAAGAAGTTAGAAGTCCTGTTGCATTTCGAAGAAAATTCAGCAACTTCCGTACGAAACATCCGTACATAACATCCTAAAATTACATAATTATAAACCCTTTAAATACCACAAAGTACAAGGCCTACAAGAAAGTGATTTACCGCGGCGTATTGAATTTTGCGATTGGATACTTAGAAAAAAGGGAAACGACTGCAATTTTTACAAAAAAATTCTTTGGACAGACGAATCAAGCTTCGATAATCATTGTATTGGCGATACTCATAATACTCACGTATGGTGTACCGAAAAACCAAGAGGGAGAAGGGAAACAAATTTCCAAGTGCAATTTCGCATAAATGTATGGTGTGGCATAATTAACAATGTGCTGTTAGGGCCTTATTTTTATAATGGAGTATTAAATGGGGAAAGATATTTAGAGTTTTTAAATACGCATTTTAGAGACTATTGGGAAGATCTGCCACTATCCATTACGCAAGGTATGTACAGGGTGTAAAAAAAGTAATGGTCATCCGTCCTAGGGGTGAATCTGCACCTCTGGATCGGTGGACATTTGTAAGAGAAACTTGCCGCAAAATTGTTTATAACACAGAAAATTAGTGTTAAAGTTTTTTTTTGCATCAACGCATTCTACTCATCGAGAAGAGGAAAAGTTTGAAAGGAGTCATATGTCACAAACAAATAGTTATTGAGATATAAGCTGTTAAAGTTTTTGCAAAATTTGATTGTGTGGAATTATACGTATAGACAAAAGCCTACTACTACAGTCCACATGTCCGTGTCGATGAGACAGAAGATGATCGTGTGCGTGCCGCGAGACAGACGAAATTTAAAGGAGCCTAACGACGAATGCGCCTTTAAATTTCGTCTGTCTCGCGGCACGCACACGATCATCTTCTGTCTCATCGACACGGACGTGTGGACTGTAGTAGTAGGCTTTTGTCTATACGTATAATTCCACACAATCAAATTTTGCAAAAACTTTAACAGCTTATATCTCAATAACTATTTGTTTGTGACATATGGCTCCTTTCAAACTTTTCCTCTTCTCGATGAGTAGAATGCGTTGATGCAAAAAAAAAACTTTAACACTAATTTTCTGTGTTATAAACAATTTTGCGGCAAGTTTCTCTTACAAATGTCCACCGATCCAGAGGTGTAGATTCACCCCTAGGACGGATGACCATTACTTTTTTTACACCCTGTACTTCCAACAAGATGGGGCCCCACCACATAACAGTAGAATCGTAAGAAATTATCCTAACGACATGTTTCAAAACCGATGGATTGGAACATACGGACCTGTCAACTGGCCTGCAAGATCTCCAGATCTATCACCTCTGGACTTTTATTTATGGGGCACTATTAAAGAACTAGTTTATGTGACACCGACCAGCGATATAAACGACTTGACAAACAAAATAACACAAGCATGTGGATTAATAACTCGGACCACATTAGAAGAAGCTACCAAAAACGTAATTAACAGAGCCGAAATGTGTATTCATGCGCAAGGAAGCCATTTTGAACATTTGTTGTAGACTCATTGATAAAGAATACTTGTAAACACATTGGTACGCAATATTCAAATTGTTTCTTCCATTTCTTCCATTTCTGACCTTGCATGACCTTGAAGGTCATTGTGTAGTAGATGAGTGAATTCGTCTTGACACACGCTTTCATACGACATAAAAAAATATATAGCATTCCATTTAAAAAATTGGAGGTCACCTTCGTTTTAAAATAATGTAAATACAACAAAAATGCATATGTCAATTTGTTGCGTATAAAAAACAGTACTACTGTTTCCTCTTTCATTTTTTGCTAATATTTACTATTTACAAAAAAAATGCTGGCTAGTAATAGCCTGAACACCCTGTATGTAGAAAAGAAAAATGTCTCATTTGTCACGATTTTGGGAGCCACTGAGGAATGAAACATAAAAAGGAGGAGAAAGTGAATACGATTGGGACAGGTTAACAAGCTTCGAGCAACGAGATAATAAATCCAGAGGAGATTTAGGACTCCCCGTTGTATACTGAATAAATAAAGTTACCTCGACGGTCACAGTGTCCACCCAGTTCCCTTCGACGCACAATTGGAAGGAGTCCACCCCAATGAACCAATCGGGACTGGGGTTGATACGCGACATGATGCTGATCAGAGTGTGATTGCCGTCCAAAAATGCTCTCGCGATACTGGTCCCTTCCCCTTGGGGCACCGGTGGCCCAGCAAACGAATGCAGGCTGTTAGGGGAGTCGCCATCGGCATCCAAACCGTCGGTTCTTCCGGTTTCCACGTATAATCTAGCACCGCTGGATAGCCTCTCTCCTAGTCTGTATAGAGTGTAGGTAGAATCGTGTGTTCGGCCTGCAACATAAAAATAATCTGATCAGTATCAAAATGAATTACTTGGCCTTTACCAGCGTGTACAAACTATGAACATTTATGAAATATTGAGGAGGTATTAACTTAAAATATTAACGGTGGACATGGGTAGAATATTAACATAAGATATTAATCATACGGTATGTGGGTAGAATATTATCGTAAAATATTAATTGTAGCGTATATTGGCGGAATATCAACATCAAATATTTACTCTGGAGTATATTGGCTGCATATTCACATCGATTATTAATTCCAGCGTAGATTGACCAAGTGTCTACTTGTAATGTCAGCTAGGTTTACGTGTATTGATAAAATACACCACTACACGTACTATAAAAAGATTAATGCATCACTGAATTACAATCGAATAAATTGTTGATCTTCGAACTTTTGTAATTTCGGGTAAAAAAAACGCGAGAGAGAAATTCCAATTGGTTAACTGACATCGAAGCAGATATTACTCTCGTTTCAAGATAAAACCCTTGTCCCGAGCCAGTTCGAGTCCTCATTGCGATTCCGCGATGCGACAAGGGTGCAGAACGAGATAAAGCGTAACGGCACGATCTCTCGCGGCTGTATCGCCGTCGGATTACGTATCCGAGCGTTCACCGCTCACGGAACAATGAAAAATTATTCGTTCAGGGTCGTTGGGAACTGAAAATCTCCTGGAGCGAGATGTGTGTTTGTTAGTTATGATGATCCTGGGCATAATGCCGCGATTACGAGGGGGCCCGTTTTGATCGGCGCGGAATTAATTAATGAAAGCGACCATTGCGCGCCGCTAATTCGCCGGAATCGGTAAATTGGACGCTAATACCGCGAGTAAACGAGAAAATACGACCACAGTTGCCATTTCTTGCAAATCCGTGATATAAATTAATATTACCAAGCCCTAGCAGAATATAAATTAGAAAATGTGTCATTTCATTTAACAAAAAAAGTATGTTCTCCCTGCAATTGATGTAGATAATTTTAGTTTAGTGAAATTCGGGAACGATTTCGCACCTATTTCGCAGGACTGCAATTAAGGAAGCGTGCGGACACTTTTGAGCGACAATGTGCGTCACGGTTAGGCTAAATAGTGTCCGATGACACACCGAGGATCACCGGGAACGGTTATAGGGATCGTTAACGGGCCAGCCTTCTGACGAGATAGCGGAATTTACGCGGGACAGGGAATTTGCAGTCGATGAATGCAACACTCCCGGGAGCCGTTGATACCTGCTCCTGAAATCAGCCGATAGATGCTCCCGATGCATTCGCAATTATCCGCGCGGCCAGCATCGTTCCCGTTTCCCTGCATCTTCGAAACCGGGAAGATCAGAGGAATTGCAAAGTTTTCGAATTGCAAGTACAATGAGGCAGCCGCTATTCGACTGCTGACACTGTTTTACCTCTGTTCCGACGAATTTATGCGACCTGGTATTTCCGTGCTCGATTTAAGACAAGGATTCTAAACGGGAACTCGGTTGCACGTGGAAACAGTTTGATTAGATGAAACGTCGAATTGGTTGGACACCGTAGACGATCGATCGCCGCGCGAATTTCTGTTGAGGACGGGTCCGAAATAGGATAAGAACATATCGCGGGGCATAATAAAATAGAAAAGCTTTGCTCAAGACCCCGGACACGTAGCCACCCGCCGCGGCACTCGTGCGCGAAAACAGGAAGCCGTTTCTCGTCTCGGGTCACGGCCAGCTAGGAGTTCGGGTCCTGCCAAAAGCACTCGGCAACACGGCGCAACCATAACCGTGAACGTTCTTCTCGCCCCGTGCGACGCTGTAACCGATTGAAGTCGAATTTATCGCCGGGGACCTCGCAAACTTCGAATGAATTCGGGAAAAACAGCCCTAAATCACACCATTATATTTCGATTCCTAATTTGTTCCTTTGAGGTCATAGCTTAGGCACTGCAAAAATCCATTTTATTCATATTCAGAGCATGTTATTCTGTTGTTAGTGTTCATCAAATGTCTTCTTCTAATGCCGCAACGAAGACGAATGAACGCGCGGACTAAATTTCCTCGAATTCCGTCGGTGAATTCATGGAGATAGGTAAACGCAGCGCGGTTGACAAGCAACAAAGCTGCCAAGCAAAGAATTTGTCAGCTTCCGGTGGAGGGAGGGGGGGCAGTGTCTCGCATAACTGGCCAGGAAATAAAGCGCCGCAGCTTGTCTTTCGTTCAGGACGCAGCCGTCTCCCGGGCAAGATAAATTAAACTTCGGGAACGGTTGAAGGAGACGGGTCCTAACTCGACGAAATTGTAACCGTGTCTTCTGTGTTTCTTCCTTAATCCTCTTCCCGCGGATTTCGCGTGCCTGTTGGAAAAGATCCGCCGGTTTCAGTCGCGGACCCAAGCAGATTAAGCCCGGGAAACGCCTGTAATTTGAATCTTACTTGCGTCTCCCGCTCTGCAGAGGACTTCAATTTCTTCGTCCGCCATTTATTCCCCGAAGCATTCGTTCTATCTTCTTATAGTCTTTGCGAGAGAGCAAGATCTATCCGAGGGTCTCAGAGAGGATCAGCTGGATCCGTTTCACTATATTTTTTTATCGTTACGAAGACGGTTAAGATGGTTAAGATGGTTAATGACTCTGGAGGCAGCGGGTTATTGAAAGACTCTTTTAAATATTAAAAATATATTCCTCGAGGGACTGGATATTTTGTATGGAGGTCGTAGCTGCTGGAAAAAGGTACGTACCTAGCCAGCTTTTGTTATTTAATCCTCATACGCTTTTGAGATTTACTTCCATACAAGATTCGGAATCATGTTTCGCTAGGTTCTCCTACCACGAACTTTCTAATCAGCGAATAAATATGCTGTATACTTTGAAATTTAAGGCGATCATTGATCCATGCGGGAATACTTTGTTCAGCGAGGATCCATCTGTCGCTGCCTCGAGAAACATTACCAGCGTGTCAACTGTTTCGCTCGCGGTCCGGAAAAACCGGCGCATTCTCGCGGTTTCCCATCAAACTCGAGATTCTCGTTCTTGCGTGCAATTTTCCGCTTTTCTGAATCTGACGTCTGCTCGGGGATCGACAGGAAACTTGTTCTTCCGAGTTCTACTGTTCGATAAATCGAAATCGTGGGTGTGCAACGGTGTCTACGAGCCTAGAAATCCAGAGACTGGGTCAGGTCAAAAGCAAGCTGGAAAAATTCGTTTGTACATATACTGGCTTCCAGGATATTAAAAATGCCACATCAAAATAAAAAATCCGTCGTCATTTGCCACACGAAATGAGTGCATGAGAGTTGAAGTAGACAGTCCGCGGTGCTTTATAAATTCGCCGGTCCCGCAACAGTGCAAGAATTTACAGTTCAGTCACAAGGGCGTAAAAACCGTGCTTTTATCTCGCGAAACGATCTTAAACCATCCCGGCTCTCTTACGGTCTGTATTTACGATCCCGGGGTCTTTCTGTATCGGTGTGTCTCGTGCTCCACTTTGAGAAACGCTGCCTCGAAACCTATTAAGTCTCGTCGACACACGTATAATCGACGACGTAAACGTTATTCAAATGGGCGCCAGTGTATACCGGGGTGCGAGCATTGCGATTCAGGATCACAGAGCGGCCATTAAAATTCATGAGCGCCGCCCGTGTAATTTCGTTTTTACGTGCTCGCACGCATTAATTGCTACCCGGAGCCCCGACGACACCTTGGGATCCCGTAACGTCTCCGAACTCGTGGAGGCTTGGTTTGTTCTCGCGAATAACATTGGTGAGGGTGTTTCCAGAGTGGGCGGGGGAGGAGGAGGTGAGATCCACGTGGACGATCGCGTCGAAACTTCGGCCGCGTTTTCAATTTGCCAAACTGCCCGACAAAACGTCACCGGCTGCGGTTTCTCCGTCTGGCTGGTTCCGGGAGCCGACCTGAAATTCGCTTTTCAAAGGGTTTTCCAACCCCTACCAGCCGCGGCCCCGTAATCCTATCGAGTTCCAGGGAGACTTAATTAGTTGTAAAATTAGCGAAAACCGCGAGGGGAATGGCACCGCGCGTTCCGGACACCCCCCAGGATGAAAAGGGTTCGACAGAACGACCCCAGAGTCCCGTGTCCGACCGGCTCGGATAAGAAGGAATACGCGAATTTTGGTAATGGGGCGGCTGGTCGTTTCAACGATTAGAATCGATTCCCACCAGCGAGGGTGGAGAGTCTGGATTCCATGGGACGAGAATGGAAACCACCCCTGGAATATGTTCGTTCAGTTGTTTGATGAACTGCGACTATTTTCCTGGACGAAATACCGGTCCTCTGTGTCTGCGTGATTCATAGACTTCGGACTTTATACGTTTATGATATAATAAATCGATTAGATGAGAATTATAAGAATGAGCAGATGGAAAAAATTTGAGAAAATCGATACATGATTATCAACTTATTCGAATGATTAAGTATTACTGTGTACCATATTTAAACACTTCTCAGACGCAGTATAAACGCAGAAGCAGCAGCCACTGATGATATTCCGGTGAACAAACTCTCGAAAGTAGGCTTCCGGGGATTCGTCGTAATGAGTGACGCCGTCCCGCTCTGCGTCATACCTGTGTATCAAAGTAGACTCCTGGACGCGTTCCAAGAGCTATTTAAGCCGGGACGGAATCACCGATTCGAGAGAAGAAGAAATTTTTCGGTGCAGGGGGCAGCTATGAAAAGAGAGAGAGAGAGAGAGAGAGAGAGAGAGAGAGAGAGAGAGAGAGAGAGAGAGAGAGAGATCCGCTGGACAAAATAACTCCCCGAAGCTTCAAGAATCAAATGGTTTATTAATTGCTCCAATTAACCGACCGATTCGGCGAGGTCGCCGGCGACAGCTTCGTTCTCTCTAGTTATTTTAATTCGATTTTTTTGTCCGCCGCGAAGCACTGTCGGAGATCTCGAATATCAAAAAATGCAAAACGACAAACGCGAATATAAAATAAACCGCGTAATCGCTTTCATCGGCGCGAGTCGGGAACAATGAAGAGGCGCTGACGGGGCGGTGGGGTTGTTCCGGGGAAATAATCTGAAATTTATGAACCGTGGAATGAACGAGGGCGTGTTCGTTTCGTGTGTGTTTTATTTTTCATTTTTTTTTTGTTCTTCGACAGCGCGATAAAATTCGGCGACACGCGCGCGGAAACGGGATACGTCGTCGACGGGAACAGCCGCGGAGAAACGAATGAGCGCGTGTCGCCGTTTCCACGGAATTTAAATCGCGGCCGGGTCGATCGATTCATCCTGGCCCGCATACGTTATCGCCGAAATAAACAACTCGGATCGATGAATATTCAAACGGAAATGCGCGTGCCTCTAATAACTTCCATTAGCCGGGGACCGTGCCGCGTCAACCGAGCCGACGGAAAAAGGTCGCCCGAGGATCGGAATGGAACGCTTATTTCCGGTTTATCGACGGCTTAACGATGTCAACCTTTTTTAGAGCCCGGAAGATATATGACAGCTTCTGTCAAAGATGGACGAAATTCCGATCGCATTTTCACCAGGCGCGAAAAATCATGGCGTTGCTCCATCCAATCCCGTTTTTAGAGCTTTTAACGCGACAGACCACCGATCCGGGAAAAGCGTCTATTATTAGCCTGTTGCAGTTTCCTCTGAGCTTCGTTGCTTGAATGAAGCGTGCAGGCAATTGTTCGGTTGATGTTCCATTCACTCCATTCAAGTAGAAATGCTACGAAATGATCAGACGCAACACCAGGATTAATTATACAGGGTGGTCTTTTTATCTGAAGACATTGAAATATCTCGAGAACTATGTATCGGATGAAAACAAGTGGGCAATGAAAGTTGTTCGTCGCGAAGGGGGACATCCAATGATACCAAACTGGATTCCCCACCGCCAACCCTTGGGGGTGGGGGTGGGAGAAGATAAAAACTTAAATGGGAACCCTCATTTTTCATTGCAGATTTGGATTGTCCAGAAAAAAATACACAAATTTTACCTAGGAGTTTTTGCATTTTGGTTCACAGATGGCGCTGTAATGAACAAAAATCAAAATGGAAAAAGTCGTTGAAAATTGGGCATATCTCGAGAAATACATATCAGATCAGAAAAATAAAAGTAGACGTATTTGATATTTTTAAGAATTCTATTCAATAACATAATAATTGACCCCCCACCCTCACCTCCTGAGGGTGGGAGAGGGAACTATTTCAAATTCTTCAATGGGAAACCCTTTTTTGTAGCAAATCTTGGTTCTCCATTGATTTGATATTATTGGTGTAATTTCTTTCACAGATGTCGCTGCAATCGAAAGCAGTTGGAAAAATTCATTGGTTTGTTTATCAATCCTTAGGAGGTGGGGTGGGGGGTCAATTATGGTGTTATTGAATAGCATTCTTAAAAATATCAAATACGTCTACTTCTATTTTTCTGATCTGATGCGTATTTCTCGAGATATGCCCAATTTTCAACGACTTTTTCCATTTTGATTTTTGTCCATTACAGCGCCATCTGTGAACCAAAATGCAGAAACTCCTAGGTAAAATTTGTGTATTTTTTTCTGGAGAATCCAAATCTGCAATGAAAAATGGGGGTTCCCATTCAAGTTTTTTATCTTCTCCCACCCCCACCCCCAGGGGGTGGCGGTGGAGAGTCCAGTTTGGCATCATTGGATGTCCCCCTTCGCGACGAACAACTTTCATGGCCCACTTGTTTTGATCCGATACATAGTTCTCGAGATATTTCAATGTCTTCAGATAAAAAGACCACCCTGTGGAGAAAAAGGAATTCCCAAAAATTAGGCTGAGCTTAACCCTTAAGTAGAATCGACCAGTCATGATCAGACATTGTCCGATCGGTGCCCGATCGGGAGTTTCTCGCGCGGGGAGTAGTTCTGAATCGCGCATTGAATTAGCTTTGTTTTCGGACCCGTCCCTCGAGGCTCACGGCGCGTTATTAGGTCCAAAATGGCATCCAGGCGGGGGAAGAGTAGGCGCTTTTGATAGGGCGCAGTGAATTAAGATCCCGAGTGAAAGAAACGGGTGACGCGTATTCATCCCGGGGTTCGATCCGGCCGATTTTTCGTTCTAAATCCATCGGACGACAGCGTGTGCCAAGAACAAAGCTGCTTTCACACGATTGGCCCGCAGGAATTTCACTAGCCCCAATTCGGCCATGGGACAATGCTTGTCCGCTGACAATACCGGGCCACCTTTTTAATTAGCAGCTGCGATGGTATGCGTGTGCGCGCCAGGAGACGGGGCTTTCACGTTCTCACCTGGAACCGATATCGAGTGCACCGGCGAGAACAACGACACCTCGAGCTGACAAATCGTCCAACGAGACTTTCGAGAAGGACGCAGTCATTTATCTTCGAACGAATCGGCCCCGCTGCCAATGGCTGCCTCGACGATTATGCATTCCGCCCGCGCTCTCGTAGAAGAAATTTATATCTTCGACACGGAATTAGCGGTATCTGCGGCGGCCACGGGTCACCGCGCTTCACCGCAACGTCCGACTAATGTCAGACTCTTTCCTGACTGCGAGAAACCCCCGTCTGACTTCCAAAAGACAGCTGTTTCTGCTACTAGCAGCGGTCTCCATCGGAGTTCACTACCGGTCGCGTTTATCACTGACTTGCAGCACTTAAAAATAATGGAATTTTTTTCTGGGGACACTGCTAGTAGCAATGGGATCAAGTTCAATATGTACTCGCGAATCCGGGTCAATTTCAATAACCAAGTTTCATTTCATGGGTTTCGATTACTACTTAAAAGCAATAATGTTTCAATGATTATATTTGAAAAGTATTCATTTTATACAAACTGATATCCAACCTCGGAATGAGTACGTACAAGTTTCGAGAAGATACTTATAAGTACTTCGACGTTGAAAGGAATCGAATCTTCTCACAAGTAGTACTCGAATCTTGGAAATCAGGACTGCGTAGTAGGTTTTAAGGCGGTAGTCACACCTCCGATTGTAACTAGCAAATAACTAGAATCTTACTAGATTTTGGGTCGAAAATATGGGTTTGCGCCCAGAAGTTGTTTGACCTTATACGAGCATATTTTGAGCTGGGTGAGAGCTCATTCTAAAGAGGAAGGTTAGATGTACAGCGCTCCAGTCATCACATAAGTAAAAAAAGTCTGTTAGAGACAGAAAATGCATTGAAATCTGCGAGTTTTTTCCTAGATTTTTTCTCTACTTTAGGCCCTCATATTATTAGATATAAACATAATATCGTTAACCTCATGACTGGAGCTCTGTACATCTAGCCTTCCTCTTTAGAATGAGCCCTCACCCAGCTCAAAATATGCTCGTATAAGGTCAAACAACTTCTGGGCGCAAACCCATATTTTCGACCCAAAATCTAGTAACATTCTAGTTATTTGCTAGTTACAACCAGAGATGTGACTACCGCCTTAAGCACTTTCTTTATTAAATTCGTAACTATTTAATAATAATATTTCATTTACAATTTACAATATTACAATATTATCCAGGGACAACATAATTGATTTTAAAGGTAAAAAAATAATGATTAGAGAAATCAGAGAATTTCCGGTACGATATTCATTAATGTTTCGCATCTATTCGACCAAGATTTGAATATACTTGCAAGTATTATTTCCGTTTACCAAAGTACTTGTAACAGATTCGAAACTGTCTGGCATAGGTTCGAGTACACTTAGGAGTACAATTTCTGTTCTTCGAAGTACTTATAGTGAGTTTGAATTCGATCAATCAAGGTTCGAACATGTTTGCGAGGTGCTTGATCCCATCCCTACTGTCAGAGCAAACTGAAAACTTTTTATGTCGCTTCATTCCCTTAAGGATGTTCTGCAGGTATATAAAAACGCAACAAAATTTTTGAAAATTTGACAAGATATAATTCTTATTATATTAATGCAATTACCAAAGTTTGGGTTCGATTCACTGCACCGTTTAAGAATTATAACAACTTAAAGTTTGCACATTTCAACACGTCTTCTTATGGAGAATTCATAAAATTCTACTTCAAACCCTATTTAGACCTTGAAAAAACGCAACTAGAAACTCCCGTTTTTTTATATCTAGTAAATATTATGTGATTAATTATGTTCAAAATTTATTAGGATCCACTAAACAGTTACAGAGCAAAAAATTATAAACTGTTACAAAACGTCAAATTTATCGTGTTGTCATTTCACTAGCATAGAAACGCGACAGCAGTGTAAACTAGAGGGCTATTGTTGCTCGCTCGCTTCGCTCGCTCGCGAGTAGGGTTGTTGTTGCTCGCTCGCTTCGCGAGCTCGCGGGCAGGACTGCTCTTGCGAGAATGTTAGTGGTACGCATGGCTAGTATAGGGCCCACAGCTATTAATGTCTTTCATTTTGTGTGTGACTCTCCACGAGCCACACAAAGAACTTCCCGATTCGTTAGTTGCTGTATATTATTATCATTATTTATTAAGTGTACGTTTTATGAAGATTATACGTTTTCAGGGAAATTCAATAGTTCTCTACTTATCAAAATGTTTGCTATATGGCGTCGCATTAAACCAATATCGTATGCTCGTTGCTCGCTTGGTTCCTTGTTATAGCATACTAATGTTGCAAAATAAATTGTCTTAATTAGTTTTTCGCAAACGATACAACTCATCATTATCCGGGTTTGCAGTATTGATCTTGGTTTTCTTCGATACTATTAATTTAAATTTTCTCAAAATATATAAACCGCTCAATTTTCAAACTCTGCTCAGTGCTACATACAACATTTGTAAAGTTCGTATTTCTGATGTTTTAAAATCCATACATACTTTCTCGTATGTTTGTCCCTGACTTTTATGAATCGCAATCGCTTCAGCAGGAACCACTGGAAATTGACTACGTGTGATTTGTTATTTTCCTTCACTCGAAATATTTACTTGATTCGATATTTTTTTATTATTGGTGTTAAATTTTGATTTATATTTGCATTTTTCATATAATCACGATAACGAGTTCTTACTTTCACTCCTACTATGGCCAATTGAAAATCTAACCACAATATAGACGGAATTTTAGTATTTTCTTGAAAACTAATAAATTTTAATATTCCGCATGCTCCATTAACCAATTCGTCTTCAACGTCAATGTTATTAATTATCATATATTTTATATTAATTTTCAATTTAATCTCAGTTAACAATTCGTTTTGAACTCATTGTTTATTTAAAGATTGTAATATAAATGTTTTTGTACTTTCATCGATATTCTTTGAAAATGTATTCTCGGCGATGATTAACTCACTCTTGCATTGGAATAATTTTCGATTATTGTAAGCGGTTACATTAGCATTAGTTGCATAATTGGAAAAAAATTTTTTTTAATTAAAAAAAAACAAGAAAAAAGTTTTTTTTAATTTTATAAAAAATTTTTTTTTAATTTTATAAAAAAATTTTTTTTTTAAATATATATATATAGTTACGTTTACTTCTTCGGTGGATACGCCTTTCGTATAAATTGCAATGTTTAATCAACTCCTTTCGAAAAAAACTAAAAAACTACTTGACCAAAATGGACCAAAATCTAATCAGCTCTAAGTTACGACGGGGCACATCGATTGCATCATTCATCATCCTGATCGCGTTGTTACTTTTTCTGAAAACGTTAACGAAAAATTTGATTACATAAAAACGGCCATACGCACACACACACACACACACACACACACACACACACACACACACACACACACACACACACATACGAACATTTTGCTGAAAATAGTCTAAAATGACTGCAATGACCATGAAACGTGAAGATCTGCTAAAAAATCGATTTTCGATTTTCGGGGTAATTACAATAACTTCCCTATAAAATCGGGAAGTTAAAAAAGTATACAAAAGTATGCAAAATATACTCATGAATGGCTTTCATTGCCAATATATTGATGGATTTCGAATTTCTTGTACTTTTGTCTCACATTGTACCTCCAGAACATCCCTAATCTTTGAGAGTATAAAAAGACCTCTTTCTTTAACAGATGTCTATTTTGTTTGATCGGGCTTTGGGATTTTTTTTAAAAGAGATAGGCGAACGTATCAACTTGGACCTTTATGGGTGTTTTTTGTTGACCTTTGAAGAATACACATGTATTTTTTTCATGCGAAAATAGTGACACTTTTTGTAAATATAGAGGTTCAACCAGAACGTGTTTTCGGAGATATTTTTGTCCATAGATGCCACGAAATCGACTTCTACAGTCGACACAAACAAAATAGACCAAAACGATTGTTAGTATGCATAAAATTTTTTAAACCAGAAGGGATGACATGAAAATTCAGAAAAATGACAGTGCGAGAAAGGCGAAATTCGATTCATACGAAACTCTTGTTGATCTTTCAACTTGGAGCATCAAACTTTCCAAATATCGATTCGATTCCACTCGAAAAGGAAAAGCGACATCTGCTGAAGATCTCTGCCAAGTTCAGTTCAGAATCAGACGATTGGTTCGCAAGATGTTCAATAAACATTGTATCGAGAAAAATCCGTTTAAAGTTTCTGCTATAACATTCTCCAGATGCTTTACTCCCAAATCTTCTGGGTTGTCAATCTCAAACATTCTTTTACAAATAATGAAAATTGTTTTACGATCGCAATTATTTGTTAAATAAATAAGAAATTTGTTCTCGGCGCACATGTTCGGCCCGCTAGATAGCCTTACTGATGAGTCCTCTAGCGGGTCTAGGACGAAACACCACCTTCAGTTCCTCCAATAGAATCACATAATGATAGCTAAGCCGTAGTCCACAAAGTATTACAAATATTAGTTTAGTGTGTAGTAATTGATCGAACATGTGCGCCGAGAACAAATTTCTTATTCTTTTACAAAGTATAAAAATCCCTGAAACAATTCCAAAATGTTACAGATAAACTTTTTAATCCAGATTTTCGAGGAACAAGCCACACGATCTATCTATTGACCGAAGTATAAAAATCCCAGAGACAACTGCAGGGTTCAGAAGCGCAGAAGAGAAAACAAAGAGTCGGAGCAATCGAATTAATCCGTGATTTCGTTGAAGATTTGCCGATCGATCGAGTGCGTTCCGGGTTGTTCGCGAAAGTTTTCGTGGGAAAGCTCTCGCGTGGTCGGAAGGTGGTAGGGTGGGCGAAAAAATAAACGGTCGGGCGACGAAGTCGTCGAAAACTGGAACGTGTCCTCTCCCCCCACCTCTCCGGCAACTCGACAAATTCCGCTCAGGTTTTACGAATCGCTCGGCGAAGTCGCATCCGTTCGAGGTTCGCCCCGTTCGGCAAAGTCCCGGTGAACTAACTTCGAACCGGGCGATATCCCGCGCCCGAGGAAGGAAACTCTGCCTTATCCGGCCTCCGACGACGACGAAGCCAGGTCCCCGGCTCTTTCAGGATCTTAATGGACCCGGCACACGGCGACAAACTGTCGAGCAATAGCTTCTGGATCCGCACGCACATCCACTCGATCGCTGATCCGCCCCCCGTTTCTCCACATTTTTGATGCCGGTTACTAAAAATTTTCATACCCACTCCGATCGTTTAAACTTCTTCGCGTCCCCATGAAAAACTCTCGCAAGCTGAATCGCTTATAACTCAACTACGCTGACGCGAAAATCCGCCGTTCCCCGCGAAACTTACCGGCCCGATTGAAAATAAAAATTTTGCCAGAAATCAATCGTTTCGCGGTTTTCAGCGCCGGAAACTTTCAGGGTGCTTCAGTTTTCAAAGTTGCTCCACTGCTCTACAGTTGGTGTGATATATCGAATGTTGTTCCGCGATCCTGGATGTCTCCGTATACCTACACGCAGTAAAATAAGTCTCCGTACACCCTTTAAAACAGAATAACTTTTATATACCAACTTTTGTATACCAAATAATCTGATGTTTTGTAAGCAATTAGAAGCATTGGTTTACTGAATGATGTGCAACAAATATTTTCTGTGTGCACGGAGACTTATTTTACTAAGTGTAGGCTTTTCATTTTTGAGAGGATGCGTGGGCGTTTCTATTCTTGTAAATTCCTAGAGAGAATGCATGCGTAGGTGCATTATTTTTGCATTCTAACGGAAGAGCTGTGTATGTGTTTATTCATTTTGCACTTTCCGAGAGGAAATGTGTGCACATGTGTGTTCTTTTTGAAGTTTTTGAGTGAAAATGTCCATGTATGTTTTTTTTGCATTACTGAGAGAGTATGTATACTCAGTTCTTCACTTTTTGAGGCAAAATGTATTTTATAATATTTAGTAATGTACAATAGAAATTGTTTTGTATTATAATACGTCTTTTTAGAGCAGCTTGAAGAGAACAGTCAACCGCAGAAAGAGTCTTTTCTGTACGGATAACTTTCTCATCATTACAAACATTTACCTCCGCCATAAATCTCCCACACTCTCCGGCACCATTAATCAAAATAACTACCTCGGCAGCGACTAATAACTTGAAACTGTAATGGCATCAGTCTCAGCATCTGCGAGTCGTTCGCAAGAGTCACTGGCTACGCAAACAGTCTAATTACAGACGTCTCCAGCATTTATCTCCAGCAGCCTGGGATCGTCGATAGAAGAAGCAGTTCAAAGCAAACGTAACAAATTTCTCGGAACACGGAGGAGACGAGGCGACAGGTATAGGTTGCCGAGGCCCGTGTCAACCGGAAGTTGAGAGCAAAGGAAGAGAGAGATGCAGGGGCGCGTGCGGTATGGTCTCAGCCAGCTGAGGCTGGGAATCTCTCTCCGTGCCGGTTGATCCAACTTGATAGAACTTCTCTAACAAGTCGGTCTTAACTCGATGCAACCGCGGTCCCGACCGTGTACCACGTGCGACTGCACTCCTCTCTTGCATCCTCCTGTGCATCTTGCCCTCGCCAACAGCCGAGACGTGTAACCAGATAGCGGATAACCCACTTCGTCGGGTTCTCAGTGACGGAGACGACGCAGACGGCTCCCAGGGAACAACCTGGTCACCGACCTTTCCGTGTTTTGACGCCCGGTTTTGCTACTGGAAACTCTGGTTTCCCTGGAGACGCCTCTTCCCCTCGCTGTTCCCTTCCCATTCGATCCCGGAAAAATCATCTACTCTGCACCTATCTGCTTGTTTATCACTTGGTTACACATCGTACATTTTCACGTGTCAATTTTTCTTTCATTCAACACACCACACTAGACTTTAAAATAAATTTTGTTTGGCATTTATTGTGTAAAAGAAGATTTTTACGTTTCCATTTCATTCGGTGAATTCAAAAAGTACTCAAACACTACCACTTTTGTAGTATCGAATAAATAAATTATTAAGGGTGTCGGCGCGCTCGTGCAAGATTGTGGCGGACAAAAGTTTAAGACCGCTCTAAAAAAGACGATAACTTTTTAAATATTGCACTATACAATTTGAACTTTTTTGGGTAGCTAGAGCAATTAGTTTAGTAAAGGATGTGAAAAGAAATTTATTCAAAAATTGCAATTGATCGAAATTGTTGAAAAAATACTAAAAAAATTGAATCTTTAACTTTTCTATGTGGGTCTATATTAAAAAATTTTAAAAATACGTTTTCCAGATCTGTGTCAATTGAACATATTCTGAAAATTTCGTCAAAATCGGTCGACGTTGCAATGAGCTACCATCTTTAAACGTTTGTAGCTCATTGCAACGTCGACCGATTCTGACGAAATTTCCAGAATATATTCAATTGACACAGATCTACAAAACGTATTTTTTAAATTTTCAATATAGGTCCACATAAAAAAGTTAAAAAGTCAACTCTTAGTATTTTTTCAACAATTCCGATCAATTGCAATTTTTGAAAAAATTTCTTTTCACATTCTTTAGTAAACTAATTGCTCTAGCTTCCCAACAAAGTTCAAATTGTATAGTACAACATTTAAAAAGTTATCGTCTTCTTTAGAGCGGTCTTAAGCTTCTGTCCGCTACTGTATATGAAATCACAAGGTTTACGAGAATACAAAATGACACTTCAACATTGCAATGAGGAGTTCAGAAGCGGTCGAGTGTGATTCCTAAAAGTCAAATCTATGTTCGTCCGATGCCCAAAATGCATATATTTATGTTATCGAGGAATAGTTTGTAATATTCGGCAGATACCGCCTGTCACGAGGCATCCGAAGCAAGCATGATATCACAAGATGGCCGCCACTGACAAACTTTCGTAAATATTGAGAGATTTATCGTTCGAATCGAAAAAATCGCTCTGCATCGGCATAGCCAGGACATGTACAAAAGTGGTGGTGCGTATTTTTAGTTGATTAATTAATTATTTAAACACGAAAAATGTTTCGGAAAATAATACAGCACCTCGAGGTTTCGAAATTTTGCACTAGTAGCACCACTGTCTCTTTCCTAAACTGCACGTTACAAATGTTATAATAGAATACGGCTGATAATGTAGGTCGATATTATATCGTCCATCGATAATACAGTGTCCATCGTCCATGCAAACACTAAATTTATTGAACAAAAACACTGGTACGCGAAGCGGCTATCTTCTGAGGTCTTGCTTACTTCGGTTGACTCGTGACAGGCCAATACCAGTGGTGTTGGACAGGTAATATCTGCAGAATATTATAAATTACTCTAATAACGGTATAACGGTATAACGTACGACCTGCATTATCAGCCGTATTCTATTGGAACATTTGTAACGTGCAGTTTAGAAAAGAGACAGTGGTGCTACTAGTGCAAAATATCGAAACCTCGAGGTGCTGTATTATTATTTGTAACAGGGGGTGACAGGGCCGAATATTACAAATTATGTCTCTATAACGTAAAAATATTCATTTTGAGCACCGGACGCACATAGATTTGACTTTTAGGAATCAAAATTGACCGCTTCTGAACTCCTCATTGCAATGTTGAAGCGTCATTTTGTATTCTCGTAAACCTTATAATTTCTTGCACGGGCGTGCCGGCACCTTTAAGTCAGCATCTTGCGGGGTAGCGCCTTCGATGAGAGCTCAACTTCAGGACTCTGTAACCGAGCATCTCCAATAACTGATTCATCCAACGACCAATGACGCGCGTGCTTTCCAAACCATTCATTAAAGGGGCGTTCCCAGTGTATGCATAAAGGGCCCGCACTTATCGAACACAGCCACCGTACTGGCTTTATTGAAATAACACTGAAAAGAGACATGTTCGTGCAGATGGTTCGAGGCTCGTTCCACGGGGATTCAAATCCAGGATCAACTGGGTAGCACTTTTCGAATCTGAATAGGAAAAGGCTCCGTCCCTTGCCGAAGGGATTAGGGGGCGTCGTCGAGGAAGGAAATGAAAATTCACTCGGCCAGGATCCACGGGAAACGAGTGATTATCGGGCAAGTAACCGAACGGCGTTTCGCAGGGAATGGGAGGGCAACGATGGATTTCCGGGAGTCAACGGGGGTCGCACGAAATATAATTGGTTTACTAATGAATTTATCGGAAATGGCAATTAGTTTCCATCGAATCTGCTGTGATCGATGACGGCGACGAACGAAATCGAACGTTCGTGCGGAGAATAGTAATGTCGACCGGTTCAGTCGCGTTCAAATGTATCGATGTGATTTATGTACTGCATTTATCTTCAGATACTGTTCGCAATGCAGAATAACTAATTTAGATTCAAACGAAACAATTTGTTGTTTCCCAAAATGGTAAAAATGTTGGTGACGATGAGACGGCGAGGTGAACCGGGTTTTCATTGCAGTTCTGCGTAAAGATGCGGTTCGATCGATATTGAGGTTTCGCCGAACGACAAGCATGCCCCGTGCAAGAATGTCATGGTTGTTCGGCGGGAGCTCGGTTTTAAGCGATGCAAGCGTTGCAAACCCGATGAACGCGGGTGCGAGGAGAGGAGGCCACCAGGGAATCCCTCGACGCGCCCGGTTCTCCCTAATTAACTGTTAAGTAAGTCACCGACAGCCTCTATTCGCGAGAGGATCGCGTTAAATCCGTGGTAAGGTCCCGGTGAATGGAACCGCTTGGTAATTCATGAACACGAGGCGAAAGTCCGGCGAGAGAATCTTCGGGAAATTGCGAAGAAAAGACGCTCTCCATGGTACACAACGTTAACGCCGTCGTAATCCTCACTGTTTAACGCGCTCTGGAATCTTCAATAAACTGTTCAGAGAGTACGTTCTTAATACTTTCGAGACGCGAAACAAAATTTTCTTATGCCTAATCCGTTCCAACAAGCTCATTTTCGATGCCAGGACTCGCTTTAGTCCTGATCCGTGCTTCGGAGGGACCTCGGATTAATTCATGCTTGACAAGCTTTGAGCTAATTTAGACCCGGATGGTGTCTAGGACGACTCTAACGTGTACCTAATTCGTGACTGATCCGGTTTCGGATTAGTTCTAAACTGGATTCGATGAATATCTTGCCTATGCATAATATACAAGTAAAACAAGGGCGTCAATCACCGCAGAAATTTGTTCTATCCAATACGCAAACCTCCAAATCCTGCGCAGACGTATAAAAGGGTTCCCCATTCGACACCGTCAGCCCGTAACGGCGTCATTCAACGAAAACGGTAACGAGACGTCGCGCCGCGTCTCGTCGGAAACGGTTCGTCACAAAAGCAAACCGCGCGTCGAACTAAAAAACCGTCTAAGAGCGAAAAAAGCCTGGTATCTCTCCGGTTAGCAAAAAACGGGACGGACAAGCGCCGCTGGTCCGACCGGAAGCGGCGGTCGAACGAGCAGCAACGATAACTCGACCGAGCGCGGACGATAGCTCCGCGGAAATGAAAAAGTCGCGGAAAATACGTCGCGCTGCTATCCTATTGTATCGAGCGCGAGCATAATGGATAGCGATACACCTCAACAGGTTAAAAACGGACCCCCCGTTTTCACGAGATACAGGGTGGTTTATTTAATATAGTTAGAGCGGGACGAATCGGCGCGGTCCGCGAACCTTTTGTTCGCAATGTGACGCTCGAAATGAACAAGCTTCTTTCCGTTAGAGTTTTAATTATATGTTCTCAAAGAGTTTGATGTTATGCGGAGAACTAATATAAAATCTACCGGAGTTCCCTTTCATTATAAAAATATATGGAGAGGCGTCCACAACGTCCACAATGGAACAAGCCACGATAAATCACGAGGCTCGTATCAAATATCACTCGCTTGAGCATCAAGAATAGTCCAATTTCCCCATATTCGCGTGTCGGCGCGCGAGGTGTCGCTTTCATCGTTGGCCCGGCTCGCTAATTGGACATTAAGCGAGCTCTCCTCGCAGTCTTGCTCGCGTTCGCCAAATTGACACGTTTTTAAGTCCGTAAATATTTCAGCTCATTACTGGTCCCGCCAATTAATGGAAAAAGACGAAAAACCCAGCGATCGGTCTGGCCACCGCGATAAATTCCGTGTTTTCCACGTCGATTCGTATTTTTTAGCGAAGCTGTGTTCGCGAGTGGTGCTCCTGGTCTTCTAATTAAAACTAACAATTAATAAGAGGCGAGGATGACGGGGCACCTCGAAATAACCGGCTCCGAGAACTCGTTCCATTCCGTTGGTCGTCTCCGTGGAAGCATACTCGACCCAGAAGAGCTCATCTCCGTTATCTCTGCGAGTGCGTTCCGGAAATCTTGACGAATCGTGGCCAGGAAAAATTCGTACACGAAGCAGAGGTCGCAATCTCGCGTCCTCGCTCCTTAACGAAGGCCCTCGGCGTCGTCCCACGGCTTACGGAAAAAGCTGCCGCGATATTGAGCCGAATTTGCATTTTATTAGTCGCGAGACTCCGCGGGCGAACGCTGCAACACAGCGCCGCAATTATTTTCGGATGCGGCAGACAAAATTGTTGCTTCCTGGAGACGGCCACAATAGCTCCAGAATCTTGCGATGACGCTGGTACGAGCGGACGCGTTCAACTCAGTTCTAATTCCTTTGAAAAAGAAATTTATTCAACCAATTTCGACGAAAGCACCTTCATACTACGGTTTATGAGCGTTGATATTCTTCTGTTTATTTTTGCAGTTGTGTTTCGTCATTCGAGAATTTTATAGTAACACCAGAATGAATAATATTTAATTTCTTCGGAATACAAATTTAATCATTTTTCGTAAAGACATGTCTGTGCAGTATTTGATTAATATTTTCTGAATCTTGTGAATCTTCTGATCAATATGTGAATCTTGTGAATCTTCCGAAGTCGTTCCACAATTTCACTATTCCAATTTGTTCTGCTCCATCCCAAGGTGTTCGATTTTCAAAGCACACCATACAGAACATGTATTCGTGACGCGGATAGGTTCGTTCGCTTTTTGCCCAGCCCCCAAACGGACAGAGTAACGAAGCGTCGTAATCCTGCCGCGACACTGTTTGACTTTCAGCTCGAAAAGCCGCGCTAACGAAGTCCCAGCGACTTCTACGGTCCTTCGAGCCTTCAAGGAACGAACGCTCGCATAACCTGGCCAAACGAACCGGTCTGCTCCGTTGATTCCGCGACACCCGTTGCATCGCGAAACGAACGGCTCGTTTAATTAATCCTCTCGCGCTCCAGTCTGTTTCATCCGAAAGCGGCGCTTTGTTCTTGATCAGAAAGTTTGCTTTGAGCCTCCCTTTGCAAAAATAGAACCGCCACGCTTTTGCTGCCGACGCGCGAATATCATGGCTGCTTTGTGTAAATACCCTTACGATATTAAATTATAATCGGGTTGTAATCAGGAGAGTTAATGAACAATGGGGAAATTTAGAGAAGAGGCACGACGAGTAAACTTCAAATCTTCAAATGGAATGTCAATGAACAAAAGAAAAAAACAAATTACAGAATAATCTGTTGATGATTATGAATCATATACAACTATATTTAATGAAAATTTTAGGTCTGAAATCAGCTTGCTCTTCGAGAACGCGTCGTAACCCAAATTGGAATGATCTATCGGTGCACCGAGACTGCATCTGCATCTCGGAGACGGTCAAAGATTGATCGACGGACCGTTGATCGCCGCGTTTTCGCATCCGGCCTGGTTTCCCGCGTTTCCGGCGCGGCGTCACGGGAAATTCGGTCGGCGAACAGAAACGGGCGATCGCGCAAACGAGTGTTTCGAAGCCGTGCAAACAAACGGCGCTCTAACGAACCGGCGTGTTCGCGCCAAGTGCCGTGTTCCGGCACAATGTCCCGTGAAACGTTTAAATGGCACGCATTAGCCGCGGGGACGGCATCCTCCCCACAGTTTCGCAGGATTTCGAAGCCGAAACCGTGTGCCCGACTCGGTAATGCAGGCGGATTGTTCGCCGCTGCTGGCCACTTTTACCCTAATGCCCGCTCCCTCTATCCTGGCACCCCGAGCTTGTTTCGTTGTAACACTGCGAATTAGGGGACCGAGTCAAACATTCGCGGCGGACGGCCTACTTCCGGCCCGCAGAACCTGAAATATGCTCCCAATGACGTTCACTGGCTCCTCCGATGCTGAATGGTGCCAGAATCATCCTGATTGCATGTAAGCATCCGAGAACTAGACCGAACACCAATTGGCAAAAACGTTGGGAAATGTATTGAACTATTATGATTATGATATTATCATTAAATTGTTGATGTACCCCCTTACGAAGTGGATGCACAGAGTTAAAATGCCCGAATCAATCCATTAGCGTGATACTTGAAATCCGCACACAGAGAATGCTGCAGATCGACCGCGTGATCCAACATTTCGATGGCTTCTAGCGTCAGCGTGGACGTGTTTGCTGATGTTTGCGAAGGCTGTAACGTCACTCGGTTTCCCTGGGGCGGTGTGTGCTCTCGCCGTAGCACAGGTAGATAGGTATACAGACGGTTTAGCCATATCCCGTGGACCATTTTCGACACGCTCGAGGAACCGTGACGTGGCCCTGGCCCTCAAGTTTTCTGCAAGTCTATTGTTCCCAGTGAACCCTTTGGTTGAACGATCGAGCGAGTTAATATCTCCTGGCACCGTCGAAGTTGACCGAGGAGTTCGCGCGCAAGACGAAGACATCGAAGTGAACAGAACATGACCGTCCGGCGACAATGGTCGCTAATTGAATTTCCCGTCGGAATCGTTCCGAGCACGACGCAGATTTTCAGAGTCGTTCGCAGACGAGCGAACGAAGTTACCGTCGAATAGCGCGCACGCAACAGCGAGCGCAATCAGTTGATGGTCTATAGTTGCGCGCGCTACGCTCGCGACCCGACATGCACAATAGATTAAAATGATATTGTCGTCGGTGGCCGTTCGATTAAGTTTTATAAATGACGACGCGCCCCATGAATATTCAGCGCCGAGGAACGACTTCCCGCGTCGCTAATCGCTCGGAAGACAATCGAATCACCGACTCTGACCCCTTTACGATTCCTGGCAGCGCACCCGGACGACCGATTTATCGACCCGAGTTTTACTTCTCGATACACAGTCCTTGTTTTCCCACGCGCGGCCATCTAGATCGCCCTATCACCAGCAAAACACTCAAAAACTGTTCTTTCACTATCTGGTTCAACGATAATACTCGGGACCGAAGAGACACTTACATCGTGTGTACAGACACTGTTCCTCGATTTCATGTTGTTGGCATTTGTTGGATTATTGGCAATAATAATGCAACTGCCAATAGAGCAAAAATGAATTTCGTCGTCCATGAGAAACCCGAGGGCCAGGGCAATAAACGATGCAGCCCTGGATTTTTCATTTGTTTCAAGCGGGCGAAAGATTTTCTCTCTCGCCCCTGCTACATTCTTTTGTCACTTCGAGTCCGCTTGTCGAACTGTCCAGATCGTCCTTCCGCGCTGTTCGCATAGAAAAAATTACCTTGTGTAATTACTTGGTGGCGCACTCACACAGCGCTAGATGCGTGTATATGTATACGAAAGTTACACAAGGTAATTTTTTCTTTGCGAACTGACACTTCAACATTGAAAGGAAGAGTTCAGAAGCGGTCAATTGTGATTCCTAAAAGTCCAATCTATGTCTGCCCGATGCCTAAAATGTATATTGTTACGTTATCGAGGAATAATTTATAATATCCGGCAGATACTGCCTGTCCAACACCACTGGCGTTTGCCTGTCACGAGGCATCCGTCAGAAGATATCCACTTCGCGTACCAGTGTTTGCGATCAATAAATTTAGTATTTGCATGGACGATAGACACTGTATTATCGATACATTAGGCACGAGACAGTGGTGCTACTAGTGCAAAATTTCGAAACTTCGAGGTGCTGTATTATTATTTGTGACAGGCGGTGTCTGCCGAATATTACAAATTATTCCTCTATAACGTAAAATATGCATTTTGAGGAGCGTAGCACTATGCATCAGACTTTTAGGAATCACAATTGACTACTTCTGAACTCCTCACTGCAATGTTGAAGCGTGATTTTGTATCCTCGCAAACCTTGTAATTGCATATACAGTCCCTGCTCACTTTATTAGACTCACCTCTATAATCATGATTTTTTAGTTTTACCATGAATAATAGGTATAGTAGCCTTATGCAGAAATCACTTAATGATGACCAATGAATTTTCCATATATTTATTTTACAAAAACAATCGATACAAACACAAATAGATCAATATAATTCTTAAAACACTAATATTTTGTTAATCCGTCCTTAGCTGCTCTTAAAGCCGCAACAGCCGCAACTCTTCTAGACATGCTATCTATGCAAGTTTGTGCAATTTCTTTTAATGCAGCATTATGGTGCCAGTGATAGATTATTCTCTCTATCAACTTGGTCTTTGTTGTTATATTTTCTTTGGCCAGTTCTCTTTTCAGGCACTCACAGACATTTTCAATCGGATTCATGTCCGGTGAATTTCTCTTGCAAGAAAATTTTACACTTAGATAGGCAACCCATAAGGCAACCTTGTAGTATAAAATCATTACCCCATAGGTTGAAAACAGCGTTGAATTCCTTATAGGATTTCAAACAGCACCAATTCTTCAGGTGAGTCTAATAAAGTGAGCAGGGACTGTACGTATATGCGAATTTAGCGATGTGTGCATGTCCCCGCACACTCTTGCACGGCCGCGCCGGCCCCCTTAATAAAACAGTTTTTGTAAAAGAATTCTCTAGCGTTTTCAATTATTTAGGTACCAATTTCCAATAGCATTGGACTAGTACAACATTTTTATTTCTAATGATTTTTTAATGAAACTTTTACCAACATTTTCATGATACCTCTCTAAACGAGACGATACTGAACACGATACAATTTGGGTCATATGTACTTGTTTAATGTAGGATACTAATTTTAGGATCGAGAGTCTTGTGGATTGGAGGAAGAGCTTCGACCAGGGGTTTTATCGATTATCGACATTCCCGGGGCCACGAGCGTGTCCGAGTTCTGGATTCGGGTTCTTCTCTATTTAATCCGGGAGCCTCTCCGGGAGCTTTCAACAATTACGCAACGCCGTCAACCGTTACTTTTGCTTTGGGACTCTCTATCTCTCTCGACTGTTCTCTCTCGGCCACGTTGGCGCCTTCGTATTTATAGTTTGACCCAATCCCACGGCGAAATCGTAAAACACCAGACGGCGGAGACGGCAACGGGGCGAGTTTACGCGGGCCTCGTCACGCTTCTGGCATTCGTTTTCGCCTCGCCTAACCGATGCGACCAAATTAACGCGAGGAGGTGAGTAACCGTTCTTGCTCTCGACCTGCGAACACGAGTTGATTGCGCCTCGACTGCAACCACCAAAACCGATTTTTAATTACTGAACCTACCGCCGCTGGTCGAGTAGCTGGTTCCAGATTTTTTATTTGACAATTATAGGAACGCTGAAGGTGATGATCATTTTCTTGTACAACGTCGATACGGTCCGAACACGCTAGCACTGTTTGCACGGATCCGTTCGCACAGGGTACAATTTCACTAAAAGATTCACGGAGGTCTTAAACTCTTTTACGACCGAGTTACACGTCTACGGGCTAGTCTCTCGGGGATCAAACATCTAGTCATTTTCCGGCGATCGACTAGGTCGGCAAACGAAATAATTCACAGTGGTGGTGGGGTTCGATTCGGAGCATCCGCGGACAATGAAGAGAAATTACCGGGCCAGGGGCGGGTTTTCTCGCGAGCGACCAGACCGGTGGCAGCGTCAGCCGGCTGCAATTTATCGCGTTTAACGGCGCCGACATCGCGGGCGCAGAACGGAGAAGAAAATCACGGGCTGCCTCTCCGATACTAGCTTTCGGCCCGGAGAAACGTAAACAGCCACGGCTCGTTTCTCGACCGACGTGATACTGTCTTATCTCCCGGGTGACTTCGACTCGGTCGCTAGTTTAACGATCGTCCCAAAACGACAGCCACTTTCCAGCATCGAACAGTTCCTCTCTCTCTCTTTCTCTCGCAGCCTCGCTCTTCTATCCACCCGGAAAAGAAATCCTTCAACTACACCGCCGAAGCCGACGTCCAATTAACCGACCGATTACCTCCGGAGGGCTGCATTATTTGCTCGCGTCGGAAGTATCGCGTTTATCTTCGTTGTCTCTAAACAACGTCCCGGGATTAAGTTCGACGGGCACCGGTTGATCGAGTCGATCCTCTTCCGTGGATATCTGGGTCATCTTGTTATCCGGGATGATCGTCCGACGGAGGAGTCGCGATTTATCCGGGATTAATTGAATCCGCAGGAAAGTCTCCGGATTCCGTGGATCAGTCCCGCTTCTTCCTCGACTTCCGCCTTGATTCTCTTTTTCTGTTGTTAGTCGACTACGAGAAATTTCGTTTTTTGGATTCGATAGAGACGATCGAAGGAGTTTTCGTTCGTTTTTCGTTTTCCCCGGTGTGTTTATTCCGCTCGCCGGAGCGTTTATCCGGCATCAAAGCGCATTATCTCGCACGTCAGATGCAAATTCGAGTCGATTGTGCGCCACACTGTTGGTCACACGTTGAATCTAATTATCTATTCTGTTTTCTTATGTCCGAGAGAGCATGCACGAGCCCCTGTTACCACTCGACCCCTTTGATCTCGACAATGGACAACGTGAAAGGAGAGCTTCCTGTGGATTTATCCGAGCGCGATACCACGCGCCTCTCTCACGTGGATAGAAAGAATTAACGAATTCAGTAAGACTCTTTCGAGAATAGAGCGAGCAAGAGAGAGAGAGAGAAATTAATTCTGGTGGCGACAGGTAGCTGTTGCTAGACAACTCAGTAGCAGCGTTCTGTTTGAAATATTAAAGCGCGCCGAGAAAAAGCGCCCCTCCATGAAAGAGAGCTTAATATGGAGACATGCTTTGCAGTTCTCGAGATCATCTGGAAGATGAATTTATTAAACGAGGCGACTTTATGAAGGATTCTTCGAGGTGCGTTAGTTCGAAACTCTGACGAAGGCGAGGAAATTGGTGAGAAATTACTGTTCCAGAAATGAAATGAATTATTTCGATTTCACCGAATTTTCGCGACTGCTGAATGGTCAGTCTACGTGTTCAATTTTCGTCGGGAGGTAAAGCATTAAACCTAACGATTCCGATTGCATTTGCAGAGCCGTCAACGACCGGTCATCGAGGTAGGATTCAGTTTTCGGCGAAGACAAGCCGCAGGAGGCCATTAAATCGTGGGTCCTTTAGCCGCGGGGCGTTCGTGCTCGCAATTACATCGCGTTCGTGTCGCGAGCCTACAGGATTTGCACGTTCCGGCTCGCCATTAAGCCGGAGAGTGGCGCAATGACGGGACGCATTGGCGAGCGCACCGAACCAGCTATAGCTTGCTATAGCACGCGGTTTCTGGACGTCGCGTCGCCTCGTTGGACAATTGTCGAGCTCTGGGATCGGGATCGGGATCGAGGGGGTGGTTCCTTCGCCGATGGAGCTAATGCCGCGGGGAATTTCATGTTTCCCGTGCAGCTCTTGGACAAGCATCGGCACAAAGACAGATCCGGGGGAGTTATCCATTGGCGTGTTGCTACCGGCCCAACCCCGGTTATACTCACTCAGTCCGTCTCAAAAGACCGGCTTTCTCTGATCCGGCTGAAAGCCAACCCCGTTGCCGCCGCCGTTCGTGTCAGCCTTTCGCGAAGCCATTTGCGAAATGATTTCGCTGTATCGTTGTGCCACGCCGGGCAGTTTGATGCACAAGAGTTGCGTGATTAACCTCCGGCAGCGTTATCACGGAAGCTACCTACGTAATACCACGGTTTTTGCGTCCACGAGACACGCGGGGCCCTTTGACCCTTCTGACGGCCAACAACCCTCTGAAAGCCGGCAAATGGACCGGCAGATGGTCGCCTACGAGCCAACGATCGTCTCGTGCTTTGGCTTTGTCCGCGAATACCTCGAAACGGGGCTTGCTTGCAACGGGAGATACGCGAACGCGATTATCAGGCACGATAAAATTACCGTGCGGAAGACAATTGACTCTACGAGAGTGACTAGTACCTCTATTCACGACATTAGGGGAACGCGGAACACGAGAGTAGAGAATGATTTTTCCGTGCTTGTAGAATTATTGGAACGAGAGACGAGGCGAGTGAGAGATTAGGGATTCATTTCTTATATTTGTTCCTCTGAATCGGGGTGGAAAATAATTTTTTAGTGGCCTGTCAAGGGTTGGGTATGCTGTGCGCAAACATGAGGGTTGTTTCGAGAGACCGGCACGAGAGGACAATTTTTTCGACACGTGTAATTTCATACAACATAATACTCATTTTTTCACCGTAAATGCATAAAATCCACAGTCTTAATACACTGAAAAAATCGCCCGATCAAATCTATTAAAATCAAAAACAATTTGCTCCGAGATCCAGGTCTGTTTATCAACATACGCACCCTCTGAATATCCAACACATCACGCACCCAAAAATTCAAGCACGAACCACAAAGGAAATTCATTATTGTAGAAAATACCTCAACAATTCCCAAGATCAACCCTCTATTTCTAGGATCCACCCTCGCCGGAATACTTCCCGAAATTCGTTCCGTTCGCTTGGCTCTCGCAGGCCTGGATGAGATCGAGACCCGTTCTAGATCGTGTACACATTCAATATTTTTCGTGGATCGACACCTCGTCACGATTCTCCGTGTCCATTAAGCCGTGCTCGCGGGATCGAGATGATTTCACGCGACCCAGAAATAGCAAACGAGGAAGAGCTCATCGGCGTGTCTCTGTGTATTCGTCGGCCGGCTTTCGAGATAACGAGACCAGATCTCGGCCCGCAAACGACCCAATTCTCCGGGCGCGAAACTGTCGATACCGAGGAGGGTAGCTTGGACAGGGAGAAATGGTGAGAAAAAGAGAGAGAGAAGAGAGAATGAGGAGAGAACGTAACGACGGCATCGATCGAGCCGCGGAAGAACCTACGGAGGGAGACCTGTTCTCGATCCCTCTGTCCTTTTTCTGCGTGGGAAAAAATTGAGTTTACGGCGCAGGATGTGTTCTCCCTGCTTCCCCAGGATTCCCAGTGCTGAGAAGCCGCGGCGAGGCCGACGATGCCTTTGGAGAATGTTAACAGGTTTCCGCCGGCAGTCCTGCACGACCTCTTCCCCATAAAACCTGTTTCCGAGATCCACCCGACCGTCATTCCGAAAAATTTTATCTGCGACGACTATGACCCTTCGTCTACCTCCTCAAATGCCATTAGAAAAATTGAAGCTCTCCCAACCGCCGCAGAAAACAAATAAAGGGTCTAAAAAATTTTGTTCACTCTGTGACAGCTCCAGTCGTAAAAAACACAAGTAAATGATATACCGGTGGGTATCTCTTGATCGAAATACTACTGAAGACCAAGATATTCTTTTTAATTTTGATGTAGCAAAGAGCAATGATTGAAATTTCATTATTCAACCGTTACCCAAGAAAACAAATTGTCAAACGTTCTTTTCGAAATGCCCGTCGAGATTGGAAGAGCAGTACAATTTGTTTTCCGAAGCAGAATTTGCCGGAAAACTACAGAACTAAAGAGATTATTTTTGCGGGCGACCTGCGAATCACGATTCGATCTCGCGGAACCGGCAACACACTTTTTCCCGGGCTAAAAGAATCCGTTTCTCGACGAGCAGAGAATAAAAGCGTTCCGGTTTCACCTCGGCGATCCAACAAACCCTTAATTTCCCCGGGAGTTTCCCCTTTTTTATTGATTCGACCGCTTCATTTTCTTCTGTTCCCGGGCTCCTCCGGGCTTCTGCTTGATTCAATTTCCCCGAGCATCTTTCCCTTTCTTCGTTTCTCTTCCCCTTTGTTAGCCCCCCTTCTGCTCCTTCGCATTTCCCAACCACTCGCGTGCTCTTGCGTGCACGTTGCTTTGCTTGGCCATCCTCCGCGTGTTTCTTTCCTCCAACCCTCGGCTGATCCTTTTCTTCCGACTTTCTCTTTTGTCGCTGGCGCCCCGTCGCCGATCCACCCCCCTTCAGTTCGTTCTACCCTTTGATGCATAATTCAGGGAGACTCTAGCGTAGATCACCGAACTCCTACCAGAACACTAATGGAGATTAGGATCGAGGACACCAGCGAGTTCGATTCGTTGAGAACGTCCGGGAAATCGCGTACCCCTTAGGAAACGCACCCCAATTTACTACGTTTATACATTGTTTATTATCTGGTCAGCGCAGACATTCATTTATCAGGAATCTCCGAAAAAATAAGTCCATTGTCTTGGCTCCTCTCGATGTGGAAGAATACTACAATTATTCAACGAAAAAAGGAATTCAATTTCTACCATTGAAAATCGAGCAAAGTGTTTTTAATTAAATGCAATTTTGCACAATTTCGGCTGAATGGTAATGATAATAATAGATATTTATTGCGTGCTCAGTCTACAGAGGAAACGAGAAAAAAGAACGTTTTTAATTATAGAGTACCAGAGGCAGGACAATTTGAACGAGAATGGTGTTTAATTGAGCTTCATTAGATGAATGATGATAATAATAGTAATAGGTCTTTATTGCACAGTCTCTAGAGAGAATAAAAGAAAAAAAAATGATAGAATATTTACAACTCCACAGCAACGAGCAGGATAATTTAAACGGGAAAGACGTTTAATTCTGTCGTACTGGTCGAATAATAATAATGCTAGCTCTTTATTAAACATTTTGCGGTGTGAATGTATGGGAAGAGAGATACAATATTTATGATTACAGAGTACCAAAACGGTTTCAATGAGAACGGTATTTATCCGAGCTTCGATGAACAGTATTGTGAGTATTGTAAAGTTGCTACGGGATATGTGGATCATTTTAAAGGGGATCGAGTTTAATGCGACCCAGTTACGTTTATATTATTATGGTTCTTCAGAATTCATAGAATTTCTAATCAATATTGTCATTGCTAGTTCCATTGACTGTACTAACTTCGTGTTGCCATTCTTCGAAGCGCCAAAATAAAAAAACCATTACATCAAACAATGCCTCGATTTGCAGTCACAAAAGAACAAAAATAAAACTGCATGAAAGGTAAATTGCCAGCAAAACGAAGAAAATGAAATCGCATGGTGGGTGAATAAGGTGAAATGCCCTAAGTGTGGACAAGGCAAAAGTGATGCCTAAATCTGGACAATTGAATTTTTATAGTAGAACCAATAATTAAGAGATTAAGTAATTATTTTATATATTCTGAGGCCTTAGCTACAAGTAGGTGTGAATATTATTTGATTAAGACATCAATTGAAATTTAAAAATAAATTCAAAGTATATCTGAAAACAGTATACAAAATAGTCTATTTACATGCAAATCGTGTGCATTTATAGTTCGAACTTTTATTAGGAAAAAAAAGATATAATTTAAGCCCATAAACAAAAAATAATTATCACGCATAATAATATTGATATTTTAAAATAAATTGGCAATGAAACTTAACTTAGATAATAATTATAAATTCAAATATTAGATGTCCAAGTTTAGGACTGTTTTGAAATATAAGTACTCCGTATACTGGGATGCGATGGCAATAAATAACTAACTGTCCAACTATAAGCTTATACTCGATGTGCATGCGCCTTAAGCCGGACACGTGTTTGTGACTAAAATCAACCCGTTGTTTGCAAATTGTTTAACTAAATGTACGCATAATTAGTCTTCTATTAGTTTGTATAACTATCTATCAGAATCTATCAGAAGATCTATCAGAATTAATACCTAACCTCAAAAATTAATTATTCATGTCGATATAATTCTTAAAAAAATCTTTTTTTTCAGATTGTAAACTTGCTTTAAAAATTAAATTTGATAATGGCCATCACTAGAAATAAAACTTTTGATTCCAGTCGAAAAAAGTAATTAATAAGCATCATAAAAAACAAATTAAAAGTAAGAGCAAGCCAAAAGTGTACATAAATTCTAAGGATATTATTAAAAATGACAGATTGAAGAAAAATAGAAGATTTAATAAAAATAAAAAATTGAGCAGATATAAAAAATTCCATTCTGTTGAATCTATAGTACAAGCTCTCAATACAGTGGGTGGTGGGTTATCATTAAGGGAAGCCGCTGACTAGTTCAAGATTTTAAAGCACACTGCATTCTAAAATGAAAAATTTAAATTCGGTGGATGCTAAGAAAGGACCACCAACTGTACTGTCGAAGAAAGAAGAAGGATCCTGAAAAAAGCGAGCAAGAAAAGAAAATTATATAAGGCCATTTGTCAGAAAAGCAGGAAAAAGAGAGAAACAAAATTAAAAAAGAACGAGAACAAGAAATCAATAATAATTTCCACGAAAGAGAAAAGATAATTACACAACAAGTTAGAGATATGAAGTTAAAAATCAATTATAAATCTAAAAAAATAAGGTCTAAAGCAACTAATGATAATAAAGATGAAATTAAAGACGAGAAAGCAGATATTTATGCATCCAATTAGAGAATATGAAGAAAGAAGTATTGTCCTTTGAAATGCTTGCTTTGCAACAGAAAATGAGGATTAAACAGGGCAGAATTTAATATACAATAATAATATTTTCATATGTACATCATTAAAGATTTAATAAAGTTGGATGCTATAGATGAGACATTGGCAAATTTTTGCTCGATCGGAGGCGCATTCTCAAGGAATACCCCCCACCCCCACTTCTCCCTAAACGCGTCTCGCTCCTTGTGGCGACCGTAGTATGTACTTGGAGCACTATAGTGTCTGTTACAGGTTATATGTAAATTCAATTTGTCCTGATAGCAGCTTTACTTCTGTCCAGGTACTAGCTTAGATTGGATTTAATTGTATGTCCAACTATAGATTTGAATTATTCTTGTTAATACAATTAAAATATTAATTTAAACAATGATTTTGGGATTTCAAATTCCGTTACAAAATCTAGATTATATGTTAAAACTCTTGGAAAATTATTTTTGTTTACCTAAACTGATAAAATTAAAGGTAGCAAAAAATGCTGTCCAGGCATAGGGCACTTCACCTTAGTCGATCCTAGTTCCATCGACTACACCAGGGGTCGGCAACCTTTTGAGTCGGAAGAGTCAAAAATTACAATTTACAAAATTTCAAAGTTTTTAAAGAGCCACAAAATATTTTCTTGCCAACAATAAATAGTACTCGCATAAATAAAGTTATTTGATAAAAAAAAACTAATCTATTTATTCATAAGAAAAAACATCCAAAGAGCCGCATGTGGCTCGCGAGCCGCAGGTTGTCGACCCCTGGACTACACCAATTTTTTCCCGTGATCCTCCAATGCGTCAAGATGAACGAATCATTGCATCAACGTCCCGAAAGGAAGAAAATAAAAAGCTCGTGGCGAAGGGATCGTCGGTGCAAATCGCGCTCGAAAATCGGAATAATAAAGCACCGGGAGGGATTGCGATCTGCTTCGACAAATGGCGCGACCAAATTACACCAGTGAAATGGTTACCGTTTCCCCGACGATGGTCGCGCGCTCATCGAAACGCCATCACTCCATGCCAATCATCGTTCCTGGAGCGAGAGTCCCGAGCTGTCGGCCGATGACGATCGGCCGTCGATCGATCAGTGGGAATATTTATCGTATCGATGTCCTCTCTGCCTGTCCGAATCAACGGTTATCAGGCGTCCCCACATTTTTTTTAGCTCGCGTGTTCTGACTCGAATTACAACGCGGAATGCGGATAGCGACTGGAACTGTCGTTTATTTTTAAATTGAACATTCCACGCTCGACATTTATTCGCCCGGAAAACGATTTCGCTGATTCTCGACTCGATGACGAACTTTAACCAACGTGGAATCGAAATTCATTCGGTATAATAACTCATTGTTATTCTATAATTATAAAAATTGCTCATTCTATTTTGCCCATTCAACGAAGTTCGATATTGTATGTAATATGTTACAAATATGAGAAGAAGCTTAGAAGATGATTTTTGAGACCGCCAGATTGATCGATCAATTAAATAAATGGCCAAGAGTCGACAAGAGTGCGATTCATAGCGATAATAACCCAATTTCTGCGTGACGTCAATCGGCGAGCCATCGAGGTTAACGTAGCAGCCTCGATCAGGTTCGAAAGAACTGTGTCAAAATGATCTTGAACGATCGATTTTGTTGTGTCGCGTTTCTTCTCTGTCCTCTCGACTCGCCAGCGCGCACGCGACCGGCTCGCGTGCCGACTTTTTCCACCGAATTTTCATTACCATACTCGATATGGTTATTCCGATACTTCAGCAGATCGTAGGCGGACGAGGGCAATTGATATTGTGGTATGCGTTTCGAGCTACAGCACGAGCGCTTTTCAATTAAGCACTTCATCGAGCCCCGCCGCTCGATACCCGAGAGCACCACCATCCGTTTCCGGTGGCCTCGAAATTTTTACCAGTGCTCTCGATAAACATTCGCTCGCCGACGATCAGAATTCCGAGTTATACCGGCCCGACGGGAAACTAATTTCCCAGAAAAAAACCAGCGCGATCCATCGCGTCTGTAATTACACCCTTCAGTCAAGTTGATTAGACAGCCTCTTGTTTCGATTTCTACTATCGAGATTTGTTCTATTTCCTTTCTGCACCATCTGGCCTCTAAAATATCAAATTCTCTATTCTCATTAACCCTTTTTGTAAAATATTAATTTCGTTTTTCGTTCGAAACAATATTAATTAAAAGGGGGTACTATGTATGATCTCCATACAAATATTCATTTGCCTATAAAAGCAATTCGTTGCTTCTGCAAGTCCAAACAAATTCCGCGTTGCGCGTTTCATTCCACCGCCATTGTTTTTCACAAAATAAATTTTCCATCCCCCTGGTGAACATCGAAAAAGGCAGGCATAAAAAAATACATGGAGAATATTCCTCGATGCTTGACTTTCACGCGCACTTGTCTGCAAAGTTTCGTTATCACCTGCCACACCTCCGGTGAATATATTTTCGAGTCACATAATCAGCCCCGTGGACTTTTTAATTAAATCGAGTTAATTAAAAAATCTAAAAAAAAATCGTTCCCGATAGAATTTTGATATAAACGATAATCTAGAGAATTTTGAGAGCATATGCGTACTCTATCCAGGCTATCAAAGACGCATTTTAAGTAGCCACCGAGTAATTTGTTAATTAATTTCCTCCCGATCGGAAAATCCTCGAAATTGAAAGGTGAAATCTCCAATTAAAAATTTTCAATTAAAATGCCAAGCCGGCTCGACAGGGGTTTTCTGATTTTTCCCCGGGACAGCGCGTAGTTTGAGAGTTAGCCCGCAGTTACGAAGCAAATTGAACAACTGTAACGACAAAGCCGGGTTTATTTTTTCCAGGGAGCAATTTCCGTTGGGCGTGGGCGGCCCGTAACGAGACCGAACTCGATTATCGCTCTATTTTTTCCTCCCGCGCTCATTATCGGACCCGGAGCTCTTATCCTCGGGCTGATTACGTTCCTTTGAGCAATCTCCTCTATCCGCGGATCGTGCAACCGAGAATTCGGTGTCGATGCGTGATCCCGAACTACAGCAGTTTCCTCTCTCAGTCCCTTTTTTGCTTCATATTTTCCCCTTTTATACTGGTCTGTAATTTTCTAGGGCATTGGAGGTCTCAAATATCATTCAGTAATTACAACCGGTACATATTTTTAAGTCGAATCAATTTATCAAGTAAAATAACTTCCTCCCCACGGTTTTGACAACGAATTTCAATTGAGAATATTTCAGGGGCGATTTTTTAAACCGGAAGGGGACCTGATCGCCGACAGATGAAAAACACGGAGGAACATTTTACGACGATGTTCGAGGTTCCCAGGGCAGAGCCGGGATGAGGAATCGCGCGGTCCCCAAGCGTGAATTTCGTTTTTCGTTTCCCGTCAGAATTCTATCATTCATTTCTCGTCTGGCGCGGTGGTTGCGCCGCAATACATCATTCTGCCGACGTTCCGCGTGCACGCGTACGAGCCTGGAACACTTTCTCCACGCCCATGTGCCAAGGTAAATATACAGGGTGGGGCAAACAATGTACTACGAGTGCTTCCTCAGAAACCTCGGCCAACCCTTATTTCTTTTTAAACCAATTTTATCTTTCACGTCTCCTGCCTTTGGATCCGTCATTCTTTTTATTTCTACCAGGTAATGAAAAACAGTCACTTATAGTTGTTAAAAACATGTGTGTGGCGTGTCTCATCATTCTTGTTAATACTTCATTTGATCTGCCAGTTGCGGGCCCAGAGAAAATGATGGATGATCAAATGATCGTGTCCAGCGATCTATGTGATTGAGAGAGGTAGACTAGGGATTTGTTGGGGATTCGAAGAAGGCAGTTTAGGGTTTACTTTATTCGGCCCACCCTGTGTATAACGCGTTCTCCGGGCTAGTAGAGGGAATATTCTTCACTGAAGGCGGCACAAACCTCCTATCCTCCCGACATTGTTCGCCGCCCACGCGTCGAAACCCGGGGGTGATGTACGATTCATCGGGACCCGGCAAATTGGAAGGGTACGTCGTCTCGTTGATACCTTGCGTGTATCGCCGGGGTACACTGTTGCCTTGGCGACTCCAGCTTCCTCCAATTAACTCTCTGCTGTGGCTAGAGGGGCGGAACCACGGATTTTTTCCCGAGGATTTCTGGATAGCCTCCGGGGTCACGCTACTGTTCCGCAAACTATTGGAAATTTTGGGAAAAACACTTCGAAACCAGCAGCTGAAAATCACTCTGGTCACTTTTGCATTTGTCTTGTTGTAAGGTAAAGTCTAATAAATTATTAGGTGTACTAATAAGTTTTCGGCCTTTCTCCATCATATTCAATATTTTTTAAAATGCAAATATATTTTAATCGGGAAAGTCTCCATTCTATATACTCTCTTCCACTTCTCGGGCAAACGACGAATCCCTTGGTGAAAAAAATTTGGCGGTTTTGACTCGAAGTCTGCGAGGCATTTTTCGACTTCTTCAACTGTTTGGAAGTGTGTATCCACCCAATGATGTTGTAGCGATCTGAACAAGTGATAATCTGAAGGAGGTAGGTCTAGTGAATACGCCAGATGTGGCAAAACTTCTCAGCCCAACGAATCCAGAGCGTCATTGGTCTCAATTTGATGCTTTTGAATTTTTCCTAGCTTTTACAGCCGAACGGGAACGTTTTGTTGCATTTGGCAAGGATTTTATTCGAGTAATTGCTCCAAATCCTCATCAGGAAATTTCTGCGTTGCTCTTGTTCTCTCGTCATCTTCGAGGTCGAAATTTCCACTCCGGAATCTTTGGAACCACTTCTCGATGGTACTGATAGATACAGCATCTTCTCCCAATGCTTCACATATCATCTCCTTATCCTCGGAACTGTTTTTTTCAGTTAATATGCGACAAGCATACAATGCATAATATGCGTCTTTTGACAACTCATTTTGTTTATTGTGGTTACAATAATATTCTGAGGTTATGTTAGAATATTAGTCGGGTAATTCATTCTACTAATTTGGTATTATAAAATCTCCGAACCGGAAAAAAAGTTTCGGTTCGAAAACTTAGTACAGCCGTTTTTATTCGCAGGCCGGGAACTTATTTGTACACCTAATACATCAATCATTTCTTGATATACCGTACATGGTGCATTTGGAATTTATTTAGAATGTATTATTTTGTCGTTAGCTTGACCGGAGATCTCCGACGCAAGAAATTTCAAAAATAGTGAGTCGACCCGCGAGTCCCATCGATTCCGCAAGCGAAACGAATCAACCTCGATTGCTCCGCGGAACTTGTCCCCGGTAATTGGAACATTCACTGTAATATAAACAGCCGAACGTTGGTTCCCCGTTTCAATAATTGATATTGCTTAATTGCGTGAGGCCGGGGAAGAGAGCGAGAGAGAGAGAGTACGATTTTTGCCCGCGCGACCCGGGGATCGTTCGAGTGTTTGATTTGCAGATTAGTCGGCGCCGTTCTCGGACCATCGCGGGAACCAGGACAGTTTACTGTGTCATGGATCTTCCATCAAGGTGAGCAAACTGCGACCTGGTCGCTACTGCAGCGACTTCCGCTCGCGATTTTTCTCGGAATCTTTTCGACAACTGTTCATCTGTGAGAGGAGCATTATACTGGTTGTATAATATATTCTACAATTTATAATTGTGTCACTCGGTAATCTATCTCTCTATCTATCTATATAAATAAAAATTAAATGCTATTCGTTGGTAAGCGCATCACTTGAGAACGGCTGGACCGATTTGGCTAATTTAAATAAAAATGTTCGTAATAGTCCGAATGAGGTTTTTAGGGAAAGAAAAATTGGAAAAGTTGCCCGGAAAAATGGAAAATTCGAGAAAATACAGGTTGTCCCAAAATTCGTGAACTTCCCGAAAGGGGGTAGTTCCTAAGACCATTTCAAGCGACATTTTTCTTTGCAAAAAAGTTATCCGCGGCTTTGTTTAGAAGTTATTAACGAAAAACACGGACCAATCAGAGCGCGACCTACACACGAGTTGGCACAGTTGGCCCGGCGCGCCAACTGTCTATTGGCCGACTGTGGCCAACTCACGTCTATGTCGCGCTCTGATTGGTCCGTGTTTTTCGTTAATAACTCCTAAACAAAGCCGCGGCTGACATTGGTGAAAAGGAAAATGTCCCTTGTAAGGGTCTCAGGAACCACCCCCACGGTGTATTATACAGGTGTGCCGACTTCCCTCAGAAATTGAAAAAGATGGGTAGTAATTCCCCGGCCGCCGCCTGGCCGGAATTACTACCCATCTATAACAAAACGTCAACGTTACAGAGATGCTAAGTCGGCACACCTGTATAATGCACCGTGACCACCCCCTTTCGGGAAGTTCACGAATTTTGGGACACCTTGTATACAATAAAGTAGAAAAGTATGTATGTATGTTCCGATCGATACGATCCGATCTGACGATCGCGCGCCGATTACCGAGCAGAACCGCTAGATGACGGCACGGACATAAGGATTTGAATAAAACAATAGAGAAACTAATTCAGAAAATTGCGTATAAGCGAGATTTTATCGAAATTGCCTACTGTGCGCCGCGCCGCCCGGAGGGCCTGGTCGCGAGGGTGTGCCGTAGACACGCCAAGAGCAGCTAGTTATAAATATAAAGCTGGGAGAGCATCAGGAATAGTTGAGTGACTATCAGGAATATTGAGAATCTTTGATAAGATACTTTGTTAAGGCACCTTGGCAAAATCCTATTGGCAACATCCTTTGATTAAGTAAGTAACACAAGGAAAACATAATTTGGTATGATCCTTTAATAGGATGAGTGTACTTGCAGAAATTCTCTGACAAGTCCCTTTTGAAACACCGGTTCGGAAAGACGCGTTTGGCAAGCTTACTTTGGCAAGACCGCTTTTAGCAGGACACTTAACTCAACTCTTCTGATAATCTTTCTCACAAAATCCGTTTTGTAAGTCTCTTTTGGAAAGATCGTATCGGTAACCCCCTTTCGCAAAATCGTTCTAAACAACCCTTGCCCGCAGAACAATCCCCAATCCTCTGAAAGATTTCGATCAGCTCAACAAAGCCAATTAGGAGATGATCGCCGACCAATTGGTCGCAGCAACAGGGACAAACGATCCCGTGGCGCGGGTGTCTATCAGCTTTAGCGTGCAGTAGCAGGATTGGCAGAGCGAGGGCCGAGGCAATTTTTCGCTGAACATCTGCCGGACACGTTTGGATCCGGTTTCGGTTCCGGCCGGTCGGATCGATTGGCTCGTGCTGTGCTGTCGCCGCGAATTAGCCACGGCTTCGGAACGGAGCGTTTTGGACGTCGGCCTAAAACCGCCAGATATTCCCGCGGTGGTGGCGAAACGCCTGTCGCTCTTTGGAACCAGAGTACCCGATTTTCCCTTCGCAAGAGTCTCTCTCTCGCTCGCTCTCGATGGAAAGCATTTCTTTCTCGACGGGAATATTAGCGTTGGTACGCCAGGGGATCGCGTTCCCGCATACAACTCCTACTCCTGGAATCCATGCCAAGAATCTCGACGGATTATAAAAGTTCGCGGCGGATTATTTGCGGAATTCGCGCGATACCCCAACCGCTGTTGTTGCCTCTCTCTCTATCTATCGCTGAAAATGTGCATTTTTGGAAACGGAATCCCTGGCCCCTGTGAATAGCCAATTGCGACGTGCGCGATCTGCGGCCCCGTTTCCGCACAATGATCTCGTCGATCCTTTCATCCAACAGCGAAATCGATGTGGTGATTGTTGTGGGACTGGGGACAAGGTTCTACAGATCTGTGGTCGCGAATCCTGGATCTTTTCGAGGGTATTTGTAATTTATTGTGTCCTCTTTACAGTCTCTCTGGTGGACATTGTAGTGATAAAATAACAGGCAGGTATATTAAAAATATTGCACATTCAGAATACATATTCGACGAATTTTCAGACTGTCCATGCAGCTGTTAGAAGATTGCAGACTGCGCCTGAAGGGTTTAATCGTCCCCACCGAGGGAATCAATTAAACCGATCCCCAGATTACAACAGGCAATTTGCCACTGATAAATTTGCCCCGACGCGACGGAATGAATAATGCATCGTTGATTGACAACGAGGAGGAGAAAGATGACTAAGGGAGAGGGAAGGGAGAGGAGGATCGTCGGGCTCGCAGCACCCTCTTGAAGAGATCAAGAGTCACAAGGGTGAAGCCGATTGAGAGATTTTTCAGAACCCCTTTCGAGGGGGAAGCTCTCCTTCGTCTCATGGTATTTAAAGAGTATCCGCGGGGTTCGCACAGCTACCCAGCTTTCTTGGGGTCCTTTGTCCCCATGAAAACAACCGGCTGAGCTCCCTGCACGGAATAATCCTTGCAGAATTCGTAGAAGGCTCGCGAATTTCAACGGGAACGAAACGCAAAACACTTCCAACACGACTTTCGAGTATCTTTTTAATTAAAAACGAAAGTGCGACCGACGGCCGTTGATTAAAAATTAATTCGCGACAGAGATACCGCGAAGTATTAAGGACGTGGCCTGGTTTCGGGATCAGGATCCTCGACTCTCATCGAAAAATTGCTTATTAATTACATATATACTATCTGTGAAACGTGCGTAGATATTATTTTCCATTTCATGATGAAACGTGCCACGTGAGAAATATATTTTAAACAGAAAGGCTACAGTGCCGAGAAAATTTAAACCGTGCTAATTAATTTTTTATTACATGCCCGGTGGAGGGAGACTGTAATAGTGATTACAGGAAGAGCGCTCCCGGGCACTGACCAGTTGCCTGATAAAATATTAATAACCGTGCCTTTTACAAACGCAAATGATTGCTTCATCCATTTTACTTATTCAGTTCCAATCATTCAGAAAATTGTAAAACGTATTCCTGCTGCTGGGAATTTATTTAAACAATTCCAACATTGCCACTATATTTGCTGAAGACTATCTGCTTACAATTAATTTATTTAGCCGAACCGTATCTTCCAACGCGGTAGCTCAAGAGATCAATTTTCAAGTTACTTAACTCGATTTATTATCAGTAAGTCAACATGAACAACTTAATAGAAATTTGTTGACACAGATAATTTATCGGAAGGGTCCTCTAAGTATAAGAGATCTTAAGGGGGTAGACTCGTTTTTCCAGGATTGCAAGGGTGCGAGGTGCGCCTTCTCATTTCTCGATAATACAAAGATGGGGTTTTTCAGTAGACAAAAGCGATAGATAAAAGATCAACCCAGGCCGCGATCGCCCACAAAAGTCCTATTTTACCACGTTTTTATTAGCTCGCTTTCTTGTCTGCTTGTTTGTCTGTTTGTTCGGTACAAATTTTGCAATTGATTTTACACTAACTTCTCGATGAGCTAAAGACTTGAAATTTTCCACATAGCTCAAAACTGGATGACAATGCAATACTAAAAAAAAATTTTTAGAAAGGTCTATGCGTTTAGGAGATATAAATGATTAATAATTTGAATCGTTGCACCCCTCGCCGCGTGACGTAGTACGTCTTCGCGTTCAGCGTCTCTACTACGTGTTCCCATTTTGACTCATCCCCACTCCACTGACCTGCTTCGCACCGAAGGAACTCAGTGTGCGTCAGTGTGCGTTTGAGCGCCGTGCGGTGTTTACAAAGCTACTACGTATTATTATACTATAATGTTTGTTTACCAAGCGAAAGGACAGTTACACCGAGATTATCCGTCGGACCTGTATCTTTGACATTTTACAACGGCGTTTCGATATGACGCGGTCGCAATACCGTCTGAAATTACTAAATGTCTCTGTTATAATCTCATCAAAATGTTTAAAATCGATTGTAAAACATCACACATACAAAACTAAATAGCAGAAAATAATTATTTAAATAAAAATAAATTTTTAAAAAATACCACGTTTTTAAAACGGACTAAAAAGTATAAAATAAAAATAAAAATAAATTTTTAAAAAACCACGTTAAAAAACGGACTAAAAAGTATAAAATAATTTTTTCTAGCCTCATACAGATTCCTAACCCCGTACAGATAGTCCTGAAAATTTGTGATTGTGAATTTTTAATAGCTATGTAGATACTTGTAACATTTAAAACGAAAAACGTGGTTATACTTTTTAGTCCGTTTTAAAAACGTGGTATTTTTAAAAAATTTATTTTTATTTATTTACGTTTACGAGGCGTAATTTGCATTATTCGGAAGCATACGACTTGTAGCTATTTTCATAAAACTGTGTCAGCTACATGCCGAATAATGAAAATTCAATCTCATAAACGTAAAAATAGGACTTTCGAGGGTGATCGAGGCTTAGATAAATTTTTTATCTAGCGCTTTTGACTACTGAAAAATCCAATCTTTGCATTATCGACATCCAATCTTTACAATTCTGGAAACGAATCTACCGCCTTAATAAGAATGGTGCGAGGTGAAAATTATAGCCGGAGAGTCCCTTATCGCGATCAGCGATCCGCGCAGTAGAATAGGCCTGCGCCTGGTCAGACGGCCGCGATCAGTCGAGAGATTTTCGGACGGCTCGTGATCATTTCCGGCCTGGGAAAATTAAATTCCGTTTCGGTCGACTGTTGCGGGCCACCTCGCGCTGTCTGGCACACGAAACGAAATCGAAGACGAGCTCCTGTTTCCAATTTGTCGCTACATTCTCATCCAACGTCTCCGTCGACACTGATTTATGTCGGCGCGGCTCTCTTCCTTGATACGGACAGCTTTGGCCACGATATATCACCGTGGACGATCCAAACCGTCGATCCGCAATCGATCGTACCTTCTCCTCCGGGTAACTCATTTTGCCCAGCATCGTTGTCTTTCGGACAAATTGCCTCCCGATTGAAATCGCCGACAGCCACCACACTACCGCCGATTCTACGGTGACGCTGCTCTGCCGGAGATTCCATTTTACCAAAATTTTAATAATAGCATGAAATAAGGACGACGGTGCAGTGAGCATGATGGTAAAGCGTTATACGAGGGCCATATTTGTGTGCGTAAATTGTATCTTTTAGACTTTCTCAGGGAACTTGTTTCCTGAATGAAAATTAAACCGAATAGTTTCATGCGTTTCCATCTGTTTGTGGGAAGTTATAATTATTTCGAATACTTCGCGTAGTTTTGAAACATAAAACGTTGCTCTGTCGTTTAATGCAGTAACTGAAATCCTGTGGAATATTTTCTTTGCGAATAACGAATGAATTATAAATTAAAAATTACTCTGCAGCTCCTGTTTGATTATCTTGGTTTACTTCGTTTGTAACCATCCTTCTATGATAACAATTTCTCTCCGTTTTAATATTCCTTCATTTATTGCTCCATTTTACTGTTTTATTTCAATCCGTGCTCCTGTGATACAGTTTCGTCCAGTCCGATATTAATAACATCCTCTTCACTCCGTTATGTTTAACGATAATTACAGCAGCAAATTATTTTACATCTTTTACTTGCATGTATACAGGGTCTGGCCGGAAAGTAATGCGACCGCATTTTTTTTTTAAATCTATTAAACATATGGATACAAACCTTTAAATTTCTTCAAAGTAGGATCCTTGCGCTTCGACACATTTTTTCCAGCGCGATTTCCATGCTTCGTATGCTCCCTGGAAGGCGTTTTTTGGAACCTCTCGTAGTACCCTCGTCACAGCCTCTTTGAGCGTTCCACGCTTTCAAAGTGGCATCCTTTTAGCACATTTTTAATTTTTGGAAACAAGAAGAAGTCAGCGGGAGACAAGTCAGGACTGTACGGGGGTTGAAGAAGTGTTGTGATCCAACTAAGAAGTACCGTTCACTGTTTCCCCGTAATCTACGGAAAAGTTTTGGTTAGAAGTGCTCGACGAGGCTGTGACGAGGGTACTACGAGAGGTTCCAAAAAACGCCTACCAGGGAGCATACGAAGCATGGAAATCGCGCTGGAAAAAATGTGTCGACGCCCAAGGATCCTACTTTGAAGAAATTTAAAGGTTTGTACTCATACGTTTAATAGATTTTTTAAAACAAATGTGGTCGCATTACTTTCCGGACAGACCGTGTACACTTCATCATGTCCTATACATGGTGTTTCGTCTTAAACAGAACATCTAAATATCTCGTCTATCTCTAAAAATACAAAAAATGTTTCTAACGTAGTCTAAATGGTTTCAAAAGGCGAATCAGATGGAAAAATCGTTTCTTATAAATTGTAATTTTTTAATCAAGGATACTCGTGTTTTTTATGTATATACACACAGTTTTTGTTGTTGTATTTATAGCAAACATTATTGTGCATTCATCCATATTTAATAGCACGAACTTGAAATGACCGTGAACTCTAAAATTTGCTAATTAATTCAGAACTTACTTTCAGCGACATTTCAGATTTCAACGGTAACAGAAATCGACTATGAACTTATATTTACTCCGTAAATATACTCTGTATACTCTGTATTTCAAACATTTATTGCAGTAATAAATGTGATTATTTACAAGTTCAAGTTCATGGTCGATTTATGTTACCGTTGAAATCTGGAATGGCGCTGAAAGTAAGTTCTGCAATAATTAGCAAATTTTAGAGTTCACGGTCATTTCAAGGTCGTGCTATTAAATATGGATGAATACACAATAATTTTTGCCATAAATACAACAACAAAAACTGTGTGTATATACGTAAAAAACACGAGTGACCTTGATTAAAAAATTACAATTTATAAAAAACGATTCTTCCATCTGATTCGCCTGTTGTGAAACCATTTAGATTACGTTAGAAACATTTCTTGTATTTTCAGAGATAGAGGAGATATTTAGATGTCCTGTTTTAAACGAACCACCCTGTATATGTGTATGTATGCAATCATGCCCTACTTCCCTTAATATGAAATTTCAAAGTCCGCTGTGAATAAATTAATATAAGAATGGCTTTTTAAAACTAAATTTTAGATGTATATAATTTATGTGGATTAATGAAATGCTTCGCAATTTTATGCGAAATTACGATCATCGCGATAAGTGGCTGGCAAAAGGCAAACTTGGTTGAAATCACTATTTTTCCAGAATCGTCCCAAGACGTTCGCGGATTGTTCAGAATGCAGGTCGCGGCGCAGCCACGTGTAACGCAATATTGCACAAGTTTCGCGGAAGTTTCGGGTAAGAGGGTGTTTCCAGTGTCGCGGGAGCGCAGACAGTTGAATATTACACGGGGGCGCTCGAAATGCTCCCTAATGCGGTGGTGGAGGATGTTCCGCGCGCGGAAACAAGTCGCGGCGTTTCTTCGAACCCCGAAGATCACCCCGGCTCGAGAAGCCATCCCCTGTTCTGGTGAGCATTGGTTCTCTAAGCCGCCCCCGAAAAGTAGTTTCCCGAGGAATCCTCCCGGTAAACCCGAAAATTCCGATTTTACAAACTTTTTGAAACTTTGCAAGTTTGTAGAGCATCTCGACAGCATAGAGAGCTCGACCATCTTTCTCCACTACTTCTGCTTCTCGAAAACACTCTTGAAACGTTAATATATGTCTTTATCCGTTCAATTGTTAAACATGAATTGCTGGACATGTTATTCTATCTTCTGCAATTTTTATTGGATTTGTACAAGGTTCATCGAATGAAAGTTTGAAATGACTTCGTATATGATTTTTAGAAATTCAGCAGTCTGGTATGTTGTAGATGGTTTGGATATTATTTCGAAAGGCACCGGTGGCCGATCGATATGAAATTTGGAGCATGTCATGAAGAATGTGGAAGGACCACAAATATAAAATTTTAACTTCGAGTATTTATTAGTTTTAGAGATATTTGCGAAAAACTGCAGCTACTACTACATTGAATTTACGTATGCGTCGTCCTCTCCCACAATATAATCCAAACTCTTTCCGATCGGATAATGTTCCCATTGTAGATGTCATCAACTTTTTGTATATACAGTGGGTGTACAAAGTATTCGTACACCTTTTAAAAACTAATAACTTTTTTATAATTGTACCAAACGACCTGATTTTTTATAATCAATTAGAAGCATTAGTTTATAAACTGATATGCAAAAAAGATTATCCAAAAATTACAATTTACAAGGTTGCAGGTAAAAATAAAAAAGGCATTTTTTAAAACTTTTTTATTTGGGCAAATTTTCAATGAAAATTTAAAACATGTTTTCTAGGTCCATGTTCTTTATACACATGTTGGAGATTTCATCGAAATCGATTGATGCAGGAAAAAACAACAAGCGTCGGAAGATGTACGATTCTGTGGATTTTAAGCAGACACTGATCAAAAGTCGTGGGAAACTACGATTTTCACCATTTTTAACCGCTTGTAGCTCGTATGTATGTTAATCGATTTCAATGAAATTTTCAGCATGTGTATGACTAACATAGATCTACAAAACATACATTTTAAATTTTCATTAAGGACCCAAATAAAAAAGTTCTAAAAAATGCCTTTTTTATTTTTGCATTTAACCTTGTAAATTACAATTTTTGGAAAATCTTTTTTGTATATCAATTTCGTAAACCAATGCTTCTAATTGATTATAAAAAATCAGGTTGTTTGGTACAATTATAAAAATGTTATTAGTTTTGAAAGAGTGTACGAATACTTTGTACACCCACTGTATATTTGCAAAGCCTTGAAAACCTATTATGACGCATTTATAATTGAGAACCTGTATCTTCTAAACGCATAAATTGCCGAAGCTAGAATTGCATATCTGAGGTCCTTCCCTATCCCACGTAATACATACCCACCAAGTTTCATCTCGATCGGCCACCGGTGCCTTTCGGAAATACAGCCGATGGTTTATTAAACGTATACTGTAAATGCCTCATACAGGTGGACCTCAGGTACACCAAGTGAAATTTTTTTGCGAGATTTTGCTAAAATTGTGCCATTGGATAAGAAAATAATTCCTGCAAAAGACAAACTTCTCGACGTCCGATCAACTTTTTATAGGAATCATATATGTACTACAAAAAGGTAATAGCCCAATCCTTTCCGAATAAAACAAAAAAAATGTAGCTCAATCGGACAAATAGTTGTTGAGATAAAAATTCGTAAGTGAGGCACGTTTTCGCCGAAATGGACAAAAATTGAAAACTTTGAAGGCCTGCCATTTCTAAAAAAATTCAAAACCGGCAAAAAATGATTTACTTAAGCCCCCCCTAATTTCACATGGACTACAACGTATTTCATTTAGAACAAAATCGACGATGTTGGTGCCCGAAAAAGTGATCGACTTGGCATGGAATGACCCGAATGGCGTTTTCCCATTCCAAAACGAATGATGGGAGATTGTTCCTCAGATACTCAACTAGCTCAAGCAACAAAAATTTTACAATTCATATAAAATTTTATAAATTGAATTTTGACCTCATAATCGGGACAAATACCCCACAGCGCGCTGTGTCAAACCGGCGTTTAACATAACGGAATTGAGAGATGTTTCCTCCACCTGAAAAATAAAACATATTTTGAGCCGCTTGAGAGTCATAATACATCCCCCAAAAATGATTAAATAGGAAGCAGGCGATCCTTTCATGCAGCGGCAGCATTTTCCACCGCGCTCTGTCCAAGTAGATGTCTAATTAGCGTTAATGAGGGTAGTTTTTCCTGCTTATGGTAGCTCGACAGAACTGAATTCCCGGATATTCCGTTTTGCGATCCATGTTCCAAAAACGATGATTTCGGCGACCGAAAACCGTCGATCGCCACCGATATCCGCAATCGCATCGCACCGTCGGAAATCGTACGCGGCCGCATTAATTCCATTTATGTAATTAATATGCCGCCCCCTCCGTTCGTCCCGCGCCCTGTCTCATGCTGTCGCAATTAACGGTAATGCAGCGTATGTCGAATCAAATATATTATTGCGAGATCGTTAGTGTTTCAATTACAAACGGGGTACGAGCATTCACGCCGTGGGTTGTCCGGCTCTCCCACGGAATCCGCGGCGCGTTTAATTAAACAGCTTCGACCAGGGCGCGAGCACTCGCGATTTCTCGCGGCGAGCGCGAGAGAATCTCATTCCCCTTATCTACCCTATCCACCCTTTCGGGTGCAGATTGCACGCTGAAAGTCCTTGTTCGCCGCCTAGATATCCGGTCCCGCTTATCCGCGCCGTTTTAATAACGCGATCCACTGAGGAATTCAATTTTCATGATTCCCGTGCGCCGCTCGCCGTTTAATCCCCCTTTGTGCACGCGCCGCGAAACTTTTATCGCCTCTTGTTTCGATTATTCCCTTGATCAATCGCGACCCTTCCCGCCTGTATTGCTAATGCTCCTGTTCTTTATAATCGATGCAAACCATTTTTATTTTAATTCGACATTGGTTTTTAAATCTCTTAACTGACTATCCCGTGTTGTCATATCTAGAGATGTTATAAAAAATTTAATAAATGACATTCATATATTCTGTACGCATAAACAAATAAAATAATCGTGTGCTTATTAAAGGAGAAAGTAATATTTTCTGCCCACGAAGATTATGAAGGGTGTCTCCTGGAGTGGATTTTATACGGTCGGAAAATCAGTTTGAAACGACGTTACCATGCAGACACAGGGGTCGCGTTTTCGGCTACGAGTGCCTATTTGTATGCGCATCGATATGGGAATTCGTATGGTAATGCGGTCGTGGGGTGCGCGCCCTCTCCGACCACTCTGAATCTCTCTCTCTTTTTTTTCTCCTCACGCGGCCATGCGAGGGTCCTCTTCCTCTTCGGAGAGGACCTCCTGCCGCGATGACGCCTATCAATCATGCCTGACGGAATGACGTAACGAGTTCGTAACGATAATTTCGCCCCCGGCTGCACACGATGCACCGCGCCGATGCAATCGCGTTGCCGCGCCTCGTGCATGTTTCAATATTGCACGAGGGAGAGCTCACCTCGGGCCCATAGCCGTAATTGAAACCCCGCACGCAATTAAATATTTTGAAAGTGAAGGCTAATACTTGCCGTACCGAAAATCCGCTCCAATGGTAAACTACGCTCTTCTTTCGCCATCCGCAATTTTCTTTTCGCGTTTGCTCGCAAATTAACGCTGTCCCTCGTACATACTAAAGCCCTTATGGTTTCAGATTTTTAACAGTTACGTTAACCCATTGTTTTGGGGCAAACTGTTTGTGTGTCGTTTCGATCGCGGATCTAACGAATTTAATTTGCAAGAGAACAATGCTTTTTCCCACTATAAAATATCGTAGATTTTGCGTGTGAGAACCGGAAGCTGCAAACTCAAGGATCAGAGAGGCGAGTAGAGTTCTTTTTTCATAGGACGCGAATGAAAAAAGCAAGAAGCAGAGAAGAGAACGCGCCGCGGTTCCCTAAAATATACAAGGGAGCGGCCCATAAACCGCGGCCCCGGGCTTTTCAATTGCTCGGCTCGGTCTTTTATGGGAGGCCACGTCGCGGCACGTGCGTGGAAAAATTGAAACGCGACCTATGGGAGGGAACGGCCCTGACCGCGGCGCCGCGTGAACGCATCGAAATAGCCCACGAATTTACATTCGAAGGTACCTGCTGGTATGATCGAGCCACCCCCCAGAGCATCGCACACCTGGCCAGTCTGTGCGTCCTGCCATTAAACTCGCGTGGGAACGTGGCTGAATGAATACGAACCGTGAAAACGCGCCGGATATCCGGTTCGGAGAATATGTGGCCAAGGACGTGCGATATTTTCACGCGGAAAGGGAAAACCGCGTGCCGAACGGCCCACAAGCGAAATTCGCCGAAATTCTTCCTGGAATAATTTTATCTCGCCACATGATATATCGCATGTAATTTACATTAAATGCGATTAAAATATTTCAGCTTGCAAAAATGATAAGGCTCTCTTCGTTTAGATCTTATGCAATTTTTATTACAATATGTGCTTGGATACTGAAAGAATCAATTTCCATGTAAGCTATTTCATTATTTCAATAATTGTAAAATGAAAAATATAGAACCAGTCATTTGACCGGCGCACAGTGGTCCGAACCGAAAAAGTTGGTATCATTTTGTCATAACTTTTGAACTATAAAGAGAATTTTTACCTAGAGATAATTACATATTTTTTGCATTTGTTAAACAATAATTTTTACCAACTGTTCATTGATATTTTTTATTGAATAATGAATTGTTCAAATATAGTTTTTCAACCTTTTTCTACTTGTTGTGATTATTGTTGTAATTTTTATGTTGATCTTAATCTTTAACACATAAAAGAACGCTTTCCTGTGTAAAGAAAAAGAAATATTTTAAATACGTATTGCGACTGAAATAGTACTAACATTATATTCAGTCAATATTACCACAAATAAAAAAGTAAGTTAGTGAAATAAACATACCATAATTTGTTTTTCGTGATGATCTATGATGATCGATTGCATTAGTTAATTAATAACTCTACTGCCTCAGGATTCAGTATGTTAGGATTTCTTTTACATGTTAACCTTACAGTCAGCGGCAATGTTAAGTGGTCACTCTTAAAAATCGCAGAATTTTTTAAAAATTTTTCCAAAGGACTTGAATTTTTTAAAGATGTTAGGCTGACTAGTTCGCTAGAGAATAAGTAAACAAAACTTTATTAAGATTTGCAAATGGTAGGAATCATACAAAATTTAAAAAATGATGTTTTGTCAACTTTTTTATCTGGGCCTGTAACGGTAATTTAAAGAATGCGTTTTATATATTTCGCTGACTTATATGCATACTGAACATTTCATCGAAATCGGTCAATATTGCAATGAGCTACAAACGTTTGAAGATGATCATGTAAGGACGAAATGCCCTGGCAAGGGTGAAAGCCGCAGATTAAACTCTCATCTTCGAACGTTTGTAGCTCATTGCAATGTTGACCGATTTCGATGAAATTTTCGATATGTACATAAGTTACGGAAATCTATAAAACGCATTTTCTAAATTATCGTTACAGGCTCAGATAAAAAAGTTGACAAAACATCATTTTTTAAATTTTGTATGATTCCTACCAATTGCAATCTTAATAAATTTTTGTTTACTTAATCTCTAGCAAACTAGCCGGTCTAACATCTTAAAAAAATTCAACTCTTCCGGACCAATTTTTAAAAAGTTATGCGATTTTTAAGGGTGTCCACTTAATATTGTCGCTGACTGCAATTGTGACATGTACGGGTCTGATGTTAAAAATAATCTCAAATAGTTTTCGAACGCTGCACAAGGTTCCAAAGGTAGAAATAAATGCAGCGAGAACGCTAAGAAACTCTCATCATTCGTTTCGTTATGTTTTTTTAAATAAAAATGACTATGGAAGTTAATTTACATATATATTTTTACTCTATTTAGCTCTTATAATGTTATTTGCAAAAACGTTCGTATTTGGAAGACATTTGATCGATCATACGAGTCTGTTTTACGCAAGCGAAGCTCGTCGCGAAGCAACATTGACAGGTTTGAACAATGCTAAGTTGCAAAGTAGGACGAGGTAGGACAATATTCTGGCCTAATTATATACGGGAGAGAATGCTGAAAATGATGCAATTTGTTATAAAGCAAGACTTTTCAGGATTTTTATTTCATTGAATATTAATTTTTAGTATATTGTGAACGATAACTTTTAGCGTCGACATTAATTTTGTAACACAAAAGAGTGCATTTCATCGTAAACAAAAAAAAGAAATATTAAATGGTGTGATTAAGGCACCTCGAAGAAGAGAAGCAATTTTCTTGGTGAAAAGTACTATCTCTAAATGTCTATCTTTAAGTATTCGTCCTAATTACAATTCTTGGTAAACTGTATTAATTTGTTCATTTTCGAGGTTGATTGACATTTAGAAAGCAATATAAATTTGTAAGAAACCGATATGAGAAAGTTGACATTTTAGCTAAATAATAACAACTTTTTCGATCCGGACCACTGTGCGGCGGTGGTAGGTTTAGTGTTGATGCAAAATAAAAAACGTCGCAGTCAACTGTAATCCTACCATAAATATAATTATGATGTAATTTCAAGCGATGAAATTGGACAAGATTAAAAAATACGGAGGATAAACTAAAAGCCAGATGAGGAGCCAAAAAATCGCAGAGGGTGGAGCTCGCGCAGTCGTTCATTTGCCGGCAACTTGTTCGGAACTGAAAGGAAACGGCGCGGCCGGGAAGGAGCGGGACGGAATAGCTCGCGGCGCGATCTAAACTGCTCGATTAATTGAATGACACGTTCCGTGGAAAAGGTGGAGAGGGTGGGGGTTTGTGCGGATTCGTTTCGGCGGTGGAAACGGAACAGTTTCGCTGGGTACGTGATCAAAAGTTCGCTGCGCCGCTAATGCCGCGTTTCTTTCCTCGCTCCGTGTCGAGGGAATTGCGAGCCCGCTCGGGGAGAAACGAGCGCAACTTTTAAGAGAGTTCGCGCTCCGAAGTTGCCGCGGCGGGGGTTGATCCTCGGGGCGAGCCGGGGAAAACGAAAGTAGAGTCAAATCGGGGGTGGGTGGCGCCGATTAGAAGACACAACCGGAGACTCGGAGGCTTGAGGATCCTTGGTTCGTTTGTATTGCGTTCCAGCGACCAATTCTTTTATTTTCTTGGAAGAACACGCTCTCTTCGTTCCTGTGTGCCTCGTCTCGCTCCACCCGACTGGAAGGACGAATTAAAGGGAAATCTCGTCCCGAGCGCCACCCGGCTTACTTACATCTCCGCGGAATTGTTTGCTAGCACAAATTGGTTTGTTCGAGCGCCGAGATCCTGACGTTCAATTCCATTTGCGAAGGGGTGGGGCACAGGCTCGAGGAGAGACTCGAGAAATTTGTTCGGTTCGATCGCGACCTGCGAATCTGACTGCCCGAATGCCAACTTCCGCGGAATATTGCCTGATCTTATTACCGAATTTACGGCTGGAATTGAGGTTATGGGCGTGCGTAAAGGGTGCACTGATATGGCGGACCGTGGGACATGGGAAGAATCGAGCTTGAGAGATCGATATGCAAACGACAAGTTATATTCGAATATTCTATGAAATAGAAAGTACGCTATTCAATCGTTTGAAAAATAATGGTAATAAGATACAAAGTGAGAAGAAGTAAAATCCAGTAGCACAGGTCAGCCATTTGTCAGACATTTCAGTATACTTCACGTTGTCACTAATTGCGACGTTCTGAACTGCTACAGGCGGGTCAGATTCTACAAATAATCGCAAATGAAGTGTACCGCCAGCTTCACGCCATCATAAAAACGCCAGTGCCAGCCACAGCTGCAATATCGAGCGAGGAGTCGCGAGAAACAGTAATGGAGGTCAGTCATTTGTTAATCGGTTCCAGTTTGCCGACTGTTTATATGGTAGACAAACGGCCGGACGTTCTGTCCACCGTGAACACGAAGCAGGAGACAGCCTCGGGCAACAACCCCTAACCGTTAATGGCTTTCCGTGCACAGTCGATTCGCGTTCCGCGAGTGGTTTTCGAGAAACTACTGCTTCGAAATGTCTCTTCTAAACGTCTCGGACTGCGGTCGTTAATTGTGCCGTACTTGTCGATAGATTGCGACGCGCATAATTAATAAGTACATTTCAGTATTGCCCGTTGAGCTCATTTAGCGTTGGAGTGCACTTTAAGCTGCGTTGAAATGAATTAAAAGTCCTTTTACAAGTAGATTATATACAGGGCGTCCTGGTTAAGTGAGAACAACAGGATATCTCGGAAGGTGTTGTCCTTATCAAAAATATATAAAAAATTTTTTGTAAAAACCACGCATATATTAAAATGCACTAAACTATAAATAAAAGCGTGGAGCGCTAAACTATATTGACATAATTTTGTACGCTTTTATTTTTATAGTCACTAATGTCATGATTTTATTTAAATTTATATTAAATTTTTGGGAGAACCAGGGAAAAAATTATTTTCTCCTTTTTAGTGCATTTTAATATAAACATGGTTTTTAAAAAGTTCTTATTACATACTTTTTTTTGGATTTGTCTGAGTACCTGCTATTATTTTCTGAAGAAAAAAATATAATATTCCATTTAAGAAAAGTACATTGATCTTCAGATCTCCTCCACTATTCCACCCACAAGAAAACAATTAATACTACGTAATGTAGCCCGTCATACCAAACAACTTTTGTATGAACACTTTTTTGATAACGACAACACCTTCCGAGATATCCTGCTGTTCTCACTTAAACAGGACACCCTGTATATACACTGTACACCAAAAATGTGTACAAGACGAAAATATGAAAGAAAGCATGGACGAGTGTTTACGTGAAAGATATCGACAGTACAAAAGCAAGAAGCTAGTTTCAAAGCGACAGGGTGCAAAGTATTCGAATAAATTCTCCCGGTCAATTTCAGACGAGGTCCGCGCCGAACTGCCGGACCAGGGGATGAAAAGCGGTGTCTGTGACAGTGAAAGAAAATTCCCAGTGTGCATCGGTGCACGAGAGATCGGCCCATTTCCCCCTTGGGGCCTATCGAGACGTCCGCCGTTCCCACACCCCTGTTCTTGAGTGGTTCGTGCCGAGTGTCGATCCTCGTCGCAACGATTCCCGGCCACTTGTTCCGTCGCACAACGAAACCGAAGCGACGAGCTGCCCGTGACTCGCGTCTCGCGCCTTCTCTCTCTTTGCACCCTACCATTGATTCCCCTCACCCTCTCAAAGGGTTAACTACAGACACTCGACGTTGAGACCCGACACTTCGAATACGAGGTGATCGCTGCAGCACGCTGGTTTCTCGGGGCTGTTCACCCTTGTAGGGCGATGCTGACTATGATCCCTAGCCGTAAAGGAACTCGAGCACTGAGTTTTAATTGGTTCCTGCTGGGGCACCCAGAAAAATTGGAACCGAAACGTTCTCGAGATTTTCGCCCGCGGTGTATGCTAACTCTTATTAATAACTTTTTCTATAAAGTGTTCATACTCATACATCTAAGTTCAGAACGTCACGATCGAACAACTCATCAAAGAATCGGCCAATAAACGCTGATAATGATCACCGGAGTGCCGTCGGAAGTTTAATGAACAGCCGAGAAGTCGCCGATTAACATGCAAAAGGATGCTCAGCGTTGAGAAAGGCCCCACTGAGTGAGTCCCGAACAGTCCCGACACAAAGGAAGCCGCCTGGCTAACATGCTCTTCCGGTTCATGAATCATGCATCGTCCGCTGTTTCCGTCATTCCGTCTCGATGAAATCGGCCGCGCGTACGGATTAACAAGAACCTTTTCCTCTCTGCTGTCCCCTCGTCCCGTCGGCGTTTTTCTTTTCCGCCGGCGAGCGCAGACGATTCGGTTACCATCCGCATCCGGTGCCGTCGTTCGCGGATTCCTCCGGCTTCCTGGCGCGACGGATTTACGACGGAAGGCCGGGCTCGTTTCGCGTCGTTAGCCGACGACAGCGAATGGAAAACTTTCCGCTCGTCTCTCTTTATCTCTCCCTCTATCTCTCTCTTCGCCCTTCATCCCCCTGTACGCGAAGGGCCGAAACTCCGCGGAACCTGCGCTTGGTTTTTCAATCAATTCCTCGTGCTCGTTTCTTCTTCCAATCCAGCTCGGTATTTGTTGTTCCTGCGCTTGGAACGGGGAATTGGCCGAGCCGATTCTGTTTTCCTCGAAAGTATCGCTTCCCGCGAATGTTCGCCACGATTCCTGTGGACTATCGATTCTCGAAATTCTCGGGTTTTCGGGATTTGAAAAGAGCTTGCAGCTGACAGTTTCGGCATCGACGAAATTCACGAGTTAAAATAGCTCCAAGTGCAAAGGGTTGAAGCCCTCACCAGATTTAGAAGTACCTGGTTAATTTACGATGTTCTAAAGTAGTTCATAAAACAATGAACCTTTATAAATAACCACGGTCCAGTCACATCCACCAAAATTTCCGCTACAACAATTACCAATCCCGACTCTATTGTTGTCCTTAAGTCTCCCTCGAATAACATCGTTCCCAAATTGACTGTCAAAGTATGATTACCGCGTCGACCGCCACCAACAGCCGCGCAAACCAACCGGACGAAACGGGTGCAAAGGGCTCGGCAAAGTCTAACTAATTACTAGGAACGCAAGGGCTGTGGTTCGGATCGCGTTCTTTGGTTTCTCGGGACATGGAGGTCCGGCCTAAAAATACCGGGTTAATTTCCCAGTTGCCGGAAGAGCAGAACAGGCCGAAAGGGTGCGTTTGAGCGTCGCGTCGCCGACGGAGGGTGGCCGCGTGGCCTCTTTGAAGGACCGCGTCCCGAAAAGTCAGAGCTCCCGGGTTCCGGCCGAAGGGCTTTGACTCGAAGCTAGAACTGAAAGGGACACGCGGCGGCGAAGGTACGGTGGGTTGGGTTAGGGTGTCGCTCGGTTTCCGCTCTGTCGCCCTTGCCCTCCCGAGGGATTCCGACGCGCTTGTCCTCCGACCAACTGACCGGAAACGGCCCCGAATCGATCGCAGAAAGGAGTAACCGTTCCGTTACACCGGCCCGGAACTTTCGTTTTCCACCGTACCCTCGTTCCGTCATGTGTCCCAGCCATACTACTGTTCGATGTCGCTGTCCAGGAAAATCGACGCGTACACGTCCACTTTGACAGAATAAAGGGAAAGGCACAGTTGACGGAGTGGCAGTGATGACATTTTTAGGTTAAAGTGTCCTGGGTCACTTGGGTACGTCCCTCAAGTTGCAGTTATTGTCATAGGATAGTATACAATGACTAAACCAACGAAGCAATGTTGGTGAAAGCATCTACTGAATTGTGTTTCAGTAGTACGGTCAATAATTTCGCCGACGAACTCGTGTGAACTGCTGAACTCGAACCGCAGCAGTATGGGTCATTTCAGACGGAATCTATATAAGGTATGGCTGTGATTAGAGTGCACTGTGAGTACCATTGCAAGTTCAAATTGCAATCTGTATATTAATACGGCCATGCGAGTTGCGGTGCAGTAGTTAACACACACAATAAGCCAGAACCGCACGAAATCGGGTCTTAAAAGAATAAGTAAATACTAGCAATTATTGATAAATCCCAATTTCTTGCTCTTTGTATATCCAGCTCTTAATTGATTAAACAAGGGAATACCACTGAACGGAATTCACATGAAAGATCATTCCACCTCGCGTTATTTATCCTGAGACATCGACCATGTCGGGGAATAGGTTCGACCTAATCGATCCCCGGTCTCGTATTAAAAAGTCGAAGGGAAGGGGGTGGCAAATATTTGCGCAGAGGGCGTCGCGACCATCGGACTCGTAATTAGAGTCGCTTTCGTTTCTTCTCGAGATCGATCGGGCATGAGGTGCGGGCACGGTGGGCGAGGCCGACGAGCAGGCAGGTGAGCAAGATTTAATTATGCAAATGGCGCGAGTGCATTTGCAAGACGCCTGTAGTGATCCCGGTTGACTTTATCGATTAACCCTCCTTAACGTCGGCCGGGGTACCGCTAATTACAAGCCCCGGAGAATGATGTTACGCGTTTAGGCCATTACACGGTTTTTGTTGGAGCTCTTCGCTCTCGGTTAATCCCGGATACGGACTATGATCGAAATCTTCGCCTGATTCGATATTATATGCATTAGCGTAGCTAAAATGATGGGAAATAACGAGACAGCTATTATAACTCGATTAATTGCCGTCGAAATCTGCGACTTCGATCGTGTCTGGCATGCGCCGAGCGCTAGCATACCTCGAGGAAGCGACAAAGAACGGCGGGACGAAGATTAATGGTGGGTTTCGTCAGATTACGCGTAATGAGCGGTCAGATCAGCCGTGGAGCCAGCTGGGTCGGAGATCGTCAAGTTGAAAAACTGTTCGATCCACCGGCTAACTGCGGTCAGAGATTATTTCGTGTCCCTTAAAACGACACTCCACGGGAAACTCGAACTGGCCGGGGTCCAGATAAACGTCCCATTTACCGGCGAATAGAGGTTTTTCATCTTTTCTGGCGAGGCGGCGAAAGGAAGGTTTCCCATGTCCCCCGTCTGTTTTATGACTCCGAAAAAAGGGGACTTTCTCTCTGGCGTTATCAGAGGGAGCAAACTATTCCCCTTAAAAATTCAGCGTCGAATTAATCGACGAATAAAGCGACGAATAAGTCGAATTAAGCGGTCGCACACAGATTTTTTAAATTTCGAAATAAATATCGAAATAAGTACACGCGTATCGATGAGGATTCGCAGCAATTCCAGGGAAGAATCATTACACGTCAGACCAGGACTACCGGTGCACCCTCTATTACGATTATAATTAACTACAATTCGGCATTACACGTCCGTGATTGCACGAACATGCGCGAGGCCTTCGCAACAATGGAGAACCGTGTCCTCCGTATTACCGTCTTTGTAGCGATTAACAATAAGCATCCAGATAATTACAGTCGCAGCCGAGGGTTACAGGGAAGTCTAAGGTACTCTGATCTGTTGCCCTAGATTTGTCTGTAACATCTCAACGGATAACAACCAACTAACGAACAAAGTCTGTCGTCTAATTTTAACCCAGCGACAAGTAACAAGCTCCCCAGAGATTGCCCCTCGTTCGAAATTACTAAATTAAGATTCTAATATAGCCGGCGACGTGTCATTACAAAGTCTGGAAATTACAGTTAACAAGAACCTGACGATCAAAGGGCTAATTTCAACCCTTCGATTAAAAACACGTTTGCAAGGGAATTTTTATTAGGGATCGTAACCCGAAAGGGAAGGGTTACGTTTCGATCAGGACTTACGAATCGGACGGCTGCGTTAATTAGAGGGGTCATTGCAATTAAGTGCGGGTGTCGTTCGGAAGAGGAGAGGCCGGTTGACGGTCGACGAGCCGGAAACGACATTATTTACGGGTCAGTTTGAATCGGGCGACTTCGCCGAGCTAAGTGTCAGCGAAATTGCCACGGTAACTGCCGGCTGGTGTTACTTCAATCTGCATAACAATTGGCCAAGCATCGGAGGCTGTATAGCCGGCTGGATGGGTCCTCGAGGGTGGCGAGAGAATAAATTATTTGGCCTTGACTCTCTCTCTCTCTCACTCTCACTCTCTCTCTCTCTCTCTCTCTCTCTCTCTCTCTCTCTCTCTCTCTCTCTCTCTCTCTCTCTCTCTCTCTCTCTCTCTCTCTCTCTCTCGCGCGCTCGCCGATGAAAATTTATGACGACAGCTCTCAGATAGGAGGGTGAACTCGTTCGCTAGCTCGTTCTCTCATTCGCTCGCTAGCGGTTGCGAGCGAATCGAAACATTGCGACGCGTACAAACCGGCGAAATTTATAGGGGAAAAAGGATTCTGTCGTGGGGACGAGATCACGAGCTCGGATACGCGAACAAAGTGGACTCCACTGCCGCGAGTGGGGGGTAGATTTCTATAAAAGATTCATTCCTCGGTCACAAAGGGAGAACTACCCCTTCCACCGGCATTGTTCCTCTTAAGATTCAAAGACAAGCAACCCTCGTCGAGATACCCCCAACCACCCGGCGGCAGAACCTCGGTGAACGTTTACCGGGAGAAATAATATTAATAAAGAGCGGTAACGATGCCTCTTAAATATCCACCCCCTCCTGGGAGCCGAAGGGTTGACGCGCATAAATGCTGAATGCGTCGAAAGCCAGGGAATAAGCCCTAAAACCCGCGTTTTTCGCTCTCGACGGAGCGCAGACTGCGGTCCAAGAGAATAACGGCGGAATGGAATACCAACAGTCACTGAAGAATAGATATATAGGGGGTGGAGCAAAAACCAGGTGTACAGCCGTCGCGCGGCCACCGGCGGAATAAAGAGCGCCGTGGAAAGGGGAATTCCGGCCTCGGCGGGATTTTGAACGGGTTCTGTTTGTCAATTGTCAATTCTTTCGGAGTGATTCATGGAAGCCGGCTCTCCCCACGTTGCCGGTGTCTCCTGTGCTCGTCACGTAGCCCTCTCTCTACGGCTTTGCATTTCCTTCTGTGCCTGGCTCGCTGAAACTCTTCCGAATTTCAAATTTTTTTTATCCAACCCTTTGCGAACCGCTTCGATTCTTCAGCCGTACTTTGTTGTTTGCTTCAGAGAGGTCTTCGTTATTACTCCCTTCACAGGGCTAAGGGATCAAACCTTTTTCGTTAGGAATATTTAATTTTCTTCTACACGAGCCCTCTGGACCCTAAGGACCTAAGATACCATCGATTGAATGTCACATTAATATTTTCATTTAATAAACTACTTTTTGGGACCATCCCAGTGCCACACAGTGGGCCGGATTGGGGTTAAGTGTGACATTGCCTCGTAACTTTTAATTCGTAAAAGGTATGAACGCGAAACTTAGACTGGACAATGTAGCAAAGTCAAATTAAGGATTAGTTAAGAAAAAATATTATTATTGCCATTAGTATTATAATTATTATTAGTATTATCAATATTAATATATTTCCTGTTATTTAATCATTAATTCTTGTGCTTCTGGATCTAATTCCTTAATTTTATTAGTACACGATTCCATTCTAATAGTGCTCATGGATCTGATGTCAAAAGGAGGCGATATAATATATCTGTTTGTTTCTATTCTAGAAGATTTTCGAGCGTTTCTCCTTCTAATTTGTTTGAAATCTTTGTGGCGTGCTTCAAGAGCCTCTTCAGAAAGTTGTCCTATTGGTACTAACTTTTTAACTGGTATTAAGTTTTTAATGATGTTGCAAATTGCAAGGAGACAAATAACCACAGATAGTTACCAAACAACCAGGTTGTGTTAATCTTTAAAAAGGTCTCCTAGTTACAAACTAATCGCTATTCCCTTCGCGAAGACATACGGAAGGCATACGGAAGGCAAAGAATACGATTTTAACCGATAGACTACAATCTTGTCATAAAAAAGTACGAAGACAAATTCTTTACTCGCTATTCGAACGTCAATAGCTTCAAACAGTAATAATTTGAGAAACGCATCGAGATGGACACTAATTCTTTTACGATTATGTAGAGAAAGGTGTACTAAAAATAGTCTAATTTGTTAGAAACTGAGATATCCTGGGACCTGAAAGATCTCCCTTACCGATTATACAGAAATCTTAAAATTTTCGCCATTTAGTTCTTCTAATATATTACGCAGACTAATTAATAATGTAAGATACGATTTCTTATCGTAAAAATCTGCTCTTCAATTAAAAAAAAAAGCAAGAGAAAATATTAAATAGCAACGTCAGGGCATCGTATCAAAGAGAAGCACTTTTTCTCGTGAAAAATACTCCACTTAAAACGTCCAAATTTCAATGTTCATTACAACTATAATATTGATTAAATTGTACTATTTTCTTTATCTTCGAGGTGAATGGACATTTGGGAAGCAATGTTCATATATTAAATATCGATACGAGAAAGTTCGTTTTAGGGGTAAACGTCACACTTTTCCCCAATCCGGCCCACTGTGTGCCAGTCTGAAATTCTACGAACACTGCCAATGTTCTGCTGCCACTTACATTGCTTGCTTCAAGTGCATCTGCTAACTATCTATCACCTCCACGGTTTTATAACGGCTTGAAGCGACCTCTGCATAATGCATGAAGAATGAGGGATCTCGAAACCCTTCGTCCAGCTTTTCTTCAGCATTTTACATCAACGCGAACGTTGCCGCTGTCCGTCTGATTGATCATCCGTTCTTCCGGGGTTCTTGGTCCGCGGATGTCTCTGTCGACTGGGAATTCTTCATCCAGATGTTAGCTCCGCAGCGATCCGCAGTCTGCGGCCCCCGTTTATGATCCGTCTGAGACCGACTCAACGCCTGCGGGTTGCCTCTCTGTAGATCTTGGTGGCGCGTCGAACGCACACAAACCCCCCTTGATCCAACGGGGTAGAGAAGCAGGTGGCTGGTGTGTGTGTTCCGTTTGAGCTGCGCATGTACACCGGCAGGCTTTGTAACCGAATCATTAACAGGCCGGGAGTGTGTACACAGGCCGTGCGTTTAGTTTCTAATGGGGATCTTCGAGGGCGAATTAACGCAGCTCTTGATCTCCGGAGAGGTGGAATTGTTTCCTCGAGAATCCTCCGGCGTCCGACTCAGACTGCGATGCGATACAAGCGGTAAATCGTTACACGTGCGTCGGACGAACGACTGTCTGCTCCACTTTGAACCGATAAACTTCCCTGCAATGTTTGCCGGCTCTTCAGCCATTCAGAGGTCCGCTTGAGCTCGCCTTGTACCACTTGTAGGCCTCCGACCTCCTTCCATCCAAGATCTTAAATCCATTCACGCCCGACTACCCTCAAACCCTTTCACTTTCGAGCACCTTTCACCGGGAAATTTTTACTTCGCAACTGTCCATTGACTAGCTCCAAATCCACTTTCCTTGGTCTGACTGTATACGGCATATTCTACTTATTGCAGTTTATTCTATGTACGATCTATTATATTATTCGCCATCATCTAACTCAGGGATGAACAAGCCGCGGCCCGCCACTAGTGTTAATTCGCGAGAATTCTTTCTCCAGAATTTCTCGAGAAATTTTATAATTGGTTATTTCTCATTTCTCGAGAAATTACAGTATTTCTCGAGAAATTTAAATCTAGGAAAATTCTTATGAATCTCATTTATTTTATAACATATTTTCGGAAATGAACAAATATGTATGTCCTACTATCAGTCAAAATATGCAACATTTTAATGTACAGTGGGTGTACAAAGTATTCGTACACCTTTTAAAAACTAATAACTTTTTTATAATTGTACCAAACGACCTGATTTTTTATAATCAATTAGAAGCATTGGTTTATGAAATAATATGTAAACAAGATTTTCCAAAAATTACATTTTACAAGATTGCAGGTGAAAATAAAAAAGGCATTTTTTAAAACCTTTTTATTTGGGCCCTTAATGAAAATTTAAAACATATGTTTTCTAGATCCATGTTCTTTATACACATGTTGGAAATTTCTTCGAAATCGATTAACGCAGGAAAAAACAACAGGCGTTGAAAGATGTACGATTCTGTGGATTTTAAGCAGAAACTGATCAAAAGTCGTGGAAAACTACGATTTTCACCATTTTTAACCGCTTGTAGCTCGTGTGTATGTTAATCGATTTCAATGAAATTTTCAACATGTGTATGACTAACATAGATCTACAAAACATACATTTTAAATTTTCATTAAGGACCTAAATAAAAAAGTTTTAAAAAATGCCTTTTTTATTTTAGCATTTAACCTTGTAAATTATAATTTTTGGAAAATCTTTTTCGTATATCATTTCGTAAACCAATGCTTCTAATTGATTATAAAAGATCAGGTTGTTTGGTACAATTATAAAAATGTTATTAGTTTTTAAAATGTGTACGAATATTTTGTACACCGACTGTAGGTATTTAAATATCTCTGTTTGTGATTATACGAAAAAATACCAGAAGAAAACTTTGTACTGTTCAATAAGGTAAATATAATGGCAAAATAAAAAATTTTTTGGAAATCATATTTCGAGATTTCGAGGTTATCGTTATTTTTATTTAAAGGAGGTCATATAATTATTCTATATTCCTATTCAGAAGAAAGACAAATCCAACGATGTGCCATGTTCCATAGTTAAGGTGAATTTCACAATTTTCGAAATTTTCAATTTGTGCGCCACGTCATCCTTTCATCCGATCGATCTCAAACTTTGCACAAATTTTTTTCTCACCTAAAGGAACAATAGTGGATAGTTGCGTGCATTGTATCTCGATAAAAATTTCTCTCCAAGTATTGCTTAGGTCCACCCTAATGTACATATTGGACAGGAATAAACATTGAGTTAATGTTTTTTGCGCTTTCAATAAATATTATCAACGATATTCCAAATATCATAAGTTATCCAACATTTTTTTATTTCATTAAAAATTCTAGGGAATTCTCGAGAAATGAAAAATGTTGAGAAATCAGGAACACTACCCACCACACTTCCTCGTGCGGCCCTTCAAGGATTTTACATTTTGACTTTTAAACATTCCTACAGTGTCGTTACCTACGAAGCCACGGCCGATCGTCTTTTTACAAACGCACTTGGAGGTGCCATGCTAAAAAGAATATACAACTTAAAAAATGATATTCAATTGTTTGTGGAAATGAAAGAATATCCGTTTCCCCAATTCGAAGATGAAGAATGGATGTGTGATTTTGCCTTTCTCGTCGATATAACTCAGCATTTGAATGACTTAAACATGGAACTTCAAGGAAAAAGCCAGCGTATTCATAACATGTTTGATAAAATCAATGCTTTTGAAAGCAAACTCAAAATTTGGAACAAACATCTGTTGTCGAACAACACGTCACATTTTGCACACTTAAGAAACGAAACTCCTTCAGAAACCCGAAAATATGCCCAGCGTTTACAAAAATTGATAACGGAATGTGAATCGCGATTTACAATATTTAGGTCGGAAGAAACCGTTCTTAGTTTTAACATTTTTTCTTCACCATTTAATATAGACGTGGAAACAGTTCCGGATGAGTTACAAATGGAATTAATAGATTTTCAAAGCGACACGGATTTAAAAAGTAAATTTCAAAATGTTGACGTACATAATTTCTATCAAAATTACATGAATTTAGAAAAATTCCCACGATTAGGCGCACATGTAAAGCAAATAATGACACTTTTCGGAAGCACCTATGTTTGCGAACAATTATTTTCCGCAATGAAAATAATTAAAAGCGATCACCGATCGAGATTAAATGTTGTACAGTTAGAAAGCTGCGTGCGAGTTGCTGTGTCGTCTATATCTGTAAATGTAGACCAATTGACGGCAAAGAAGCAATGCCGAATTCCTCATTAAATAATCTTTTTCCACTTATATCTTTCGGCGTATTTTTCATAGTATTTCTATTAATGAGTGTTTTATTTCTGTAATTTTATATACTAGGTTTATTGTGGTAATAAAGAGATAATTTGATTTCATTATTCAATGTTTGTATTATCATAAGTTTCATACATGCGACACGCACAACATTTTTTTTGTAGCTGGCCCGTTGTAAAAAAAGTTACTCATCCCTGATATAACTGTACACAGCCGATTCTACGGATTGTTGTTCGACCATATAGACATACAATATCTCATGTTGTCTGACTATAGCTCATTCTACATACTGTTGCCCGACGATGTACCACCTACTACATTCAATGCTATGTACCCTATTCTAGTAACTGTCGCCTAAGCAAATACCACACATAATATCTACTGCTGTCTGCTTACACGATTCTACTTCTGGTCTATTGAACGTTCTACTTGAGATGTAATATCTCAATTTATCGAACGTCAACTGACAGTTGTTCGCCTGAAAAATATTTTCTATTCTCCTCGATTGAATTCAACCCTTTGGGATGACTATACTAAAACTCACCCTCTCTACTCGATCATAAACACGTTCCCCAACGATTCTTTATCATCCCCAGAGACCGTCACATTCCAGCTCGGGTTCCGTCTAGCAAGTCCGATATTAATGACTCTCAATCGAACCGAGTAAGACGCCAGGCGAAGATTTACAGGCGTCGGAGACTCGCCTCGGTCGGTGGATAGGCAAAAAGGGGCTGGTTTTATCGTGGGCGAGTTCGACCCGAGGCTACGGTTTCTTGGGTCAAAGCAGAAGAAGAAGAAGAACGAGGATAGAGAGGGTGGCCAGACTTTTTTCCCCAGCGAAGTTATTCTCTCCCGAATCGACGTCCGCTTTCTTAGCCCCGTGGTGAGCGATATAGAAAGGGTGGCTCTCGGAGAGAAAGAGAACCGAGGGCGAAGAGAGCGCCTGGTTGTTTCGCCTGCACCGGATGGTTATTCCGAAATTGTCTACCAGGAGGAAGATTGATGGTATTTTGATAGACTACGGAAAGTTGCCCGACGATCGGGAGCCTACCGGAATTGATACACCTGATGCTACGTCCTTGAGGCGACCTACTCTCTCGCTCTTTCTCTCCTGCCTTTTGTAGTCTTTCGTGCCTGTCTAGTCGCTGTCACTTTGACAGTGGATCCTGTGATTATTTTACCGGAGGTGAGTCTCTCTGTTTGATGTATCGCTCCGCAAAGATTGCAACGACGGGGACATTATAATCTTCACAAAATTCCCGGTCGTATGGAAATTGCGGGGACGTGATAAACGGCGTAAATGAACATCGACAGAATATCCTAGTGTCTTTTTACACGACGGCGCAGGAGATCAACGGGCCCACTAATCCGAACTTCGCGTAATTAACTGCAGCAAGTGTTTTTCCTCGTGCAGAAGCTATCGGATTGAACGACAGAAGAAGCAGACGGTTATCGAGGATCACAAAACACGGTAGCCTCGGTACCGGTTAGCTCCGGTATCGTTGCTATCACGCATCCCCGAGATAATTCCATTAATCACGCTCGTCCCCGCTCGAATATCAGCCAGACAATAACCTCGCGATTCGAAACCCGATCGGTATCGGGGCATGGGGGAGGGGGCGATGGAGTGGGAACAAACGGCCAGGATATTTCATCCCCTAACGAATCGCTGGAACAGCCATAACTCGATCGAAGTCTTGGCCGGTGTAGGAGAATGAGAAAGAAAGAAGGGTGCGTGGGGGGGAAGGGGGTAAAGATAAATGAAAGAAACCGCGGCTTCTCGCCGGCCGGCCAGCCAGGCCCGGCACGGTGACTCCGCACTTAATACCTTTAATATCGGCTTTTATTAAAAGCTCGTGGCTGCCGGGCGCCGGCGAATTGGCTCTCAGTATACGAAAGAGCCACCACGGTTTAATAAAAGCGAAACAAGCGGACGAACCAGCTCCCAGCCAGCCAGCCGACGCGATGGCCGGAATATTTGCTGAAGAAATAATTACAGGGGCCGAGTTGGATCTCGTGTTTCGGTGCATCGTTGCATCTTATGGTCCTCCGGTCTCCACATGTACACGCGAGTGTCACGCCCCGCGTACGTCCAATGCAGACTTCGCCACCGGAGGGATTTCATCTGCCGTATTCACGCCCACTGATCCCGAGATCTCTCTCTTTTTCTCTCGTTCGGAGTGAATCGGTTCCTCTCTTCTTCATCTCTGTCTCTGAAAGTCTTCGGATTTCGCCCGCTGATGCTCCTCGAGTACGTCTTCAATCTGCACCGTAGAATTTCGCTATTCGCGGAAGCGTCCCGAGCAAAAACGGGACGGAAGTAGGTTGGGAGATGAGAGTGTGGATCACCCTGAGAGCTTCGAGATCGGTCGTGTCTCGGGATGTCTTAAATAGACCGCCTGGTTTATTAAGTTTATCGATTTATTAACTTCTGGAGTCGATGAGTTACGTGTAGCTCTTGGATTTGCTTCTCGACATTGTACACTCCTCAAAAAAATTAAGGGATCATTTGTGCGAACCCGTAAAATTAGTCCCACTTTACGCGATCATAACTCCGTCAAAAATTGCCGTATCGATATCGTTAAACAATGGTTTGAAAGCCTGAAACCTCTAGTTTCAGATGCTCTGTTTGAAATTGTTGCTATGTTGGTTTTCTACAAAGTTATAGCGAGATGAAGACAACATTGACGGTTAACAAACATTTTGTGTAATTTTGGAACATCACTCGGGGAGCAACAAATTTTTTCATTAATCGCGGTAATATCATTTGGAAGGGCTATCTTTCCCGTGTAAATTGTGTGGTTGTTGAATATTGTGCGATTTTTTTTATTCGAGTTATTCACCATTGAAGTAAATATGGGCTGTTTAAGTTTCACTGGCTCCAGAAAACGAAAAAATTATCGTAGAATCTTGTGCAAAAAAGGAATAGAAAAAGCGTTTCTTTCTCTTCGTGGCACTCCTTTTGTTTTTTCAATTTCATTAACATTTCGATATGCCAGGTGTTTCCGAAAATATGCTTAAAAAATGCACAATTTCCATTTTTCCTTTAACTCGCTATATCTCGGAGAGAAATGATCGTAATACCATGGCCCGAACGTCAGATTGAAACAGAGATTCTGCCGATTGGATTGAGTACCCCATGAACTCGTTGCGACAATTTTTACCTACGGGAGCTGTGTTTGAAGTTAGTGCTTCGCAGAAATTAGCGCGCCACGTACAGCGGCTGTTTGACATCTCTGAATACGCTACCGCCGCGCCGGACCACAGTGGAAAACTTGGACCAAACTCGATTCAAAATCAAAGAACTTTCGATAGAAATGAGGTAGAGCGATGAAATTTTTAAAAATTAAAGCTGTAACTTTGCAGAATATGGGAATAATAGGGAGAGTATGGTACGAACGTTTTTTAACGTTGAGAAAATTCGTTGAACATGTAGAATTTCACGAAAATGTGGTTTCTCCAGTACCACGCGCGGAAAAATTTTTTTTTTAACATGCTATATATCATTTCCCGTAGATTTTTTCACGCTGATTTCAAATCTGGTATCAAAATTTGTCTACGACCTCAGGATTTTGCACAATCGCACAAGTGATCCCTTAATTCTTTTGAGGAGTGTATCTCTCGATTCTGGGAAGATTTGGGAATTTTTATATTCAGCTACTGTATTATAGAATGAGTGGAAAAATAAAAAATAAAAGGCCGTAGCTACCTTCATCCTGAATCCTTCTCTTACACGGCGGTACCCATGAAATTCCCTATAAAACACGGACACGGTGCGTGGCACAAACATTTGGGAATATACGACCACTTTTCCGGGCCGCCATGTACTCCCAATATAAATTTCGCAAGGTTTGCGGTCGACAGCGAATAGGAAGCAAGAAGGTCGATGGACGATCGTAAATCAGAGCCGTGGAGTTTGAGAAAGCCGTGAAAGGGCGTGCGGGTCAGGCTGGAGGTTCCCTTTGAGCTTCGGAGGCGGCCTAGGCTCGCCGGAAAGGAAAAAGTCTACGGAAGTCGAGAGGCTCGAAAGTAAAGAACCTGTTTCTTTCTTCGTGCCTTCAACCTTCCTCTTTCTTTAGAACGTCTTGCTTTCTCGCGGAGTACGCAACGCGACTGATTTATTTGAAAACTAACGAGAAGGTCTGGGTATGGTAGCTAGCGTCGTCTATAGCAAATCGATGGGCGAAGAGTTTCTGTTTCCCGAGCTCAGCCACGACGGATTAATCGACGCCAATCACCGACGTTATTTTTAGGGAGCCTCGAAGAAATTCTCGAGAGGGAGGTGGCTCGATGGAGAGTGCTCCAGGGAACTTTGACTGCTGCTTGTTGCTCGGATTGGAAACTGGTTCGAATTTAATGGCGTCTTTAGTCGACGACGCTTTTCTGCCTTCCGAGTTCATTAATTGGCTTTTTGATGTCCCATCGGCCGAGGACGACTATTAATTTCGCTTTGAAATCGGAACTAGAGACGACGTTGCATTGTGATTCGCTAGCGGAATGGACGAACGGACTCGTATAATACGCTCCTGGTCCTTTAATCCGGATGAGCCATTGCATAGTTCATTTTAGTTCGATGCTTCCGTTTAATGTTTTCGACGTGCTCGTCGCCGGAGAAACGAATCTGTTATCCGTTCGTTACAATTCATGCGATGTGTGTCCCTAAACTATACAATCGATTAAGAGACGCTAGAGCAAATTGCCATGCACGTCAATACTGTTGAAGAAAGAAGCGTTTAAAGGGCTATGGGCGATCGGATGCGGCCAGAAATTTCGATTAACCGAACCATCAAAATCACGGGACGTTGTCGCGTCACTCGGATCAGAAGTTTAAATTAGTTTTGTCGAGTTGGCGAGCTGAACGCGGTGGTCCCGTGCGCGCGAAGCACCGCACCGACGTAATGCGTGGTCCCACGATTTTGAATTATTGGATGCGCATAATTCCCTGGTGACGGATGTCGGCTACGGAGAAACAGTCCCGACGCTGGCCCCTCTTAATGGGTACATACCAAACTACATCCCCCTCAATTTCGATTAAGTGCTCCATCAAAATGGCAACCCTCCGAGAGCAAACAGTTAGAGGGCACACCGTCTCCACTCCCGCCTTGTAATTGGTCACCGCGGTCCCGCCGGAAGCTGACGTGCGACGCCTCGGTTCCCGTTAATTGTGCCCGTTAATAGGCGATTTTTTTACTCCTACGCTGCGGCCCGCTTAATTAGGGAAGAAAAATTATCTCTCAATTTCACTGCACCGAGTTTGCACTGTAGAGCTTCGTGCCAAATAAAAATTCTCTGCGGCCATTAACCCTTTATACTCTAGAACGTCTTTACTGGTGAAGTACAGAGCAACAATAACAAATGAGGATTAGAACAAAATGTCTTTCGGAAGTAGCCAAACAATTTTCCACTTGCTAAAATATGTTCCTCCTTCCAGGTTTCCCAGCGAAATTGAGTTTTGAAGAAGAAAAGGTAGGAACGCTGTGGAAGAGGAAACGAGTAAGGCCGTCTGCGTTTCCAGAAAGCATCGCGGAATTAAACTGTTCCGATTTCCGACGCGTCTCGCAAAAACTTGAATCGGAATCAAGCTGGAGAGGGAGAGGGAGGAGAAGAAGAGCGAGAGAGAGCAAGCCCGGCGGCTTAATTAGCTGCCGGCTAAGAATGCGTCGCGATATGTAATCGCGTAACGAACTCAACGGAACTAATTTAAAGTTATAATCGAAGGTGCGCCGCTCGCGCGTGTGCAACGCGTGCGCTCGCGCGCTTGCAAACCCACCCCCTTCACGAGGATCTCGCGATTTCGATGGTGCGCTTAATCGAAATTCAGGGGATGCGCTTTGGTATGCATCCATTAGGAGAGTCTATTCGGTTAGGGCCGCGTAATCCATACCTAATCGTCTTAACTTACGGCTAGGGTTACCGGTTTCCACCGAGAGCAGAGATCGGTGCGTTATCGTTCGTCATCGAATCGTCGCCGTGAGCACCGATTAAACCTCAGGAATATCCGCTGATTCGATAGCACGATCACTGTTGACGGCTGTTTGCGGGAAGCTACGGGTTTTCGATCCCCCGGAACATCCAACCGGAGAGAAACTTCGAGGAGCCACTCGAAGTTTCTTTTCTTCGGGCGGAAAATTTTCATCGCTGCCGCGAAAATCTATCGGAAATCGATTAGAACGCCGGAAATACATTCTATCTTCATCTTGAAGGCTCTCTCAATATTTTGCTAAATTTAAGCCGCTTAAAAGTGCATCTGCATCGATAATTTTACGATGTCCTCAATCAACTAAGAAAGACTCTGAAGTGTGTTTCATTTTATCGCATTCTGCGATTCATTCTAGAAGAGATAATACAGAGAAAATGTTTGGACGGCTCCGAACACAATCTCGAGCTTTCAGAAATCACGTTAGAAATCTCCGGAGGAATCTCTTTGTCTTCGAGTGACAAAATTTCGTCGTTCGAGTGCCGATTAAATCTGAAGAATATGTTCCACTTTCGAACCACTTTTACCGGGCATAATCCTGCGACCTCTTTCTGGGCTGGCTGGCTGGCGTGGAAGGCCAAGACAGTTCGTATATTCTCCGTCGACCCGAAAAACCCTCGTAAAGTTTCTTTCACCGGTAACGAAATCGTAATCGTCGCTTCGAGACCGTGTCGAGGACCGATTAAAGCCGAGTAACACCTTCCATTTCAACTATAGAACCACTTCTGGCGGCCGTAATACCCGGAGCACGTTCCCCGGTAATAAAAGAGCGGGGAGTTCGAGTCGAAAAACCGGAAGTAAAAACGTTGGAGGGCGTTTGGCAGGCGGAAACGCGAGTGAAACTCGCGGGGCGATATCGAACGTCGGTGTTATCGAGGAAAAGAGTGAGAGAGAACGATCGCTGATCGATTCTCGTCGGCGAGATTAGCTCAGCGTCGCGATAGCTTGACGTCTCGTCGACGGAAGTAACGGATGGGGGCCTGTTCCATAGGGTGTCGATGCGACGACGCGTGGAAAACGACGAGGGCCCCGGTTAGATGCGAAACGGCTCGCCTACTCGCTTATGGCAACGGCAACCGAGCGGAGCGCAGATTTTCACGGTGCAGGAAGTCTCGAATTGCAGCGTCGCTTCACCTGTCGCATAGAGTTTACGGTTTCTTCTCAGAAACTCTTGCGAGACCTCCTGATGCGTCGCTCCCCGTTAAATTAGCCTCGAGACGGTATTTATAGCAACACTGACTGGGTGAAATACGAAAATGTAAAAACATCAGAAAAATTTTTTAATTAATCTCTGTATAATTATATTTTGCATTTTCGTAAGATCATAAATCGAACGTAATTTTGTAAGTGAAGTTCGCTGATATTGAACGACAGAGTGCTTCAACGGTACACGGTCCCGCACTCACCATGCAGAGAATGTAATCAACGGTCTGATCAGTGGCTGACCTATTCTACTTCACGCGATTCGCATGCCTAGAGGACGCTTAGAAAAAGCTTCACACCGCGTTCGCCTGTGCTTTTACTCTCCCCGGGCATTTCTACCATAGAAGTTTCGGAACAACCACCGAATTCCCACGGATGTAGGACAAAGTCCTGTCTTCGAGACCACGGGCCACAGACAATCCATCCGGGGAACGAACGAACGGAAACTGTCCGGCTGTGCTGTTGCAGCAAGACGGCCGTGTTTATCTGGTAATTGAAACGTCCGCGATCAATGCAAATCCGTCGTGTTTCTCACTCTGCAACCGAAATTATTCAATCGATGCAACGCGTTGGAAGATGACTGTCTGCAATAAAATACGACAGCGACGAAATGAAAGTGTCATTAGTAAAATTCTATCTTTGAGCGCGAGTATCATCTGGTAATGAGTTTGCGTCCGGAGTAAATTAGTCCCAAGGAGCGGAATGCGATAAGACGATCAAAGTCTCGCAGCTTAGTCGATTAGTTCGAAGATGGTCGAGCAGGAATCGTGTCCATTAATAGTTCATTTACGCTGACAGGATAGAACCGGCGGTGCTTAAGGATCACCGTGGAGCCTCGGCACTCCATTTAGTATTAACTACCGGTAGCAACGGGCAACTCCGCAGCGAGCAGTCAGACGGTCGCGGATAATAAATTCATCTTTTCCGGCGGGTTCGAGGCGAGGAGAGGATTATTCAAGTGTGCCGATGTTTGTGCGATGACTGCCGTTTGCCAATGGGTTTGATGTCCCCCGGGGAGCCCTCCTTCCGAGCGATTCGAGAGTACCTTGCGGTTTCCGGGTGAGCGCAGTCTCTTTGATGAACCAACGCTGGTTACCGGCACGGCGCTCGTTTGCCAGGGTTACGATAATCGCGAACAAAGTCCGAACTTCCGTGTTACATGCTCACGACTCTGTCAATATTTTAGCGGGCCGATTTAATATCGAACGACATCGCCGTCCCCACCTCCTCCACCTCACCCCGCGTTTTCCGTTCCCTTTCACCGACTACCCTTTAGCTGCAATTATTGCATCTCGAGGGCCGTGTGCTATCGATTCTCGCCGGAGGACTCGGAAAATCGTGAAACTTCGCGCGCAACTAGAGCAATTCGACTGCAGTACCAGTGCATTTTCCAGTCTTGTTGAAATAGGAATTTTGGAGGTTGAAATAAAACAGAAGTCTCTCTATCGGGGAACAGGGTTAGAAAGTTGGGGTATCTTGTCCTGCAAAATTTATGCAAAAATATTCCACAATAGGCTTCCGCAAAGTTAGTGAAAAACTGGATTCTTTTAGGGATGAATATCTCTACTGGCGCATGAAGTTTCATCATTTACTGAACTGGCGGTAGTTTAACTTTCTTTGTGAGATTGCCAGGAGACTCCTTCGGTGCTTCATTTTCTAAAATGTACTTTCACGAACTCATGTAAAAATTCTTCTCGGCAGCTTCTTTTAAAATAGGAAAAAATTGAACTGCGTTCCGGATGAATCTAGCTAGTTGTTTACGAAGCTACATATTTTACCACGAGGTCCCACGATTTTCCGAACGATCCCCGAACATTATTTTAGAAATTCCCTCGAAGCACCGTCCCCTAATATGTCTTAACCTCTGTCCAACATCAGGAACATTTTCTGGACATCGGTTCCCGAGCTCGAAGAATCGTTTCCTCGCGGTAACTGAACGAGAAACGCGGAAGAACCGAATATCCCATTCGAAAGTTCTTTCTCTCGATCCATTGTCCGTCTCGGAACTAATCGATCACCGGCTTCGATGCGAGCCGACTCTCTCGGTCTCTCTCGCGCCGGCAAAAGTGGCATCTCGGAGGAATGGAGGCAGGGTGTTCGCATGATCGCGCGGAATCCGGCGCGGATCCATGTTCGACGGACGCCTAAGGCGCGTCGGGGATCAGGCCCATGTATAATTTAAGCTCCGTGTATCAATCGCCGAAGGGCGAGCACGGCTCGAGGAGCAATTCACGGGGGTGGAGAGCGGCTGGATAGTCGGAGTTTGAGGCCTAGGGGATGATTTCCCGGTGGAACCAGGCTATGGAGCCCAGGCTAGACGCCCGGCATGCTTAGCTTCCCTTATACAGGGTGTCCCGACGACGGATGCCTCAGATCATCCTGTTTTCCCGTTGATCTATAACGGATTTCAACACCCGGGAACCGAGCTATGCGGAATATTACGAACTTATGCGCTCTTCCCCTGAATTGAGATGTTTATGCGAATTCCGGAAGGTCGGGGAAGACGTTCTGGAAACCTAACCACTCTGGACCCTCTTCATTCTCTTCTGCTGTTGCAGAAGTCCACAAAATCTAAACTTCCTTGGTCTTTCCTTTCAAAGTAAAAAATTTTTTTTCTCGATTATTATTTTGTAAAATGTTCCCGTTTCACTGTCATCTGTTTTATTTTGTTGTAAAGTTCCTTACCAACTCGGGCATTAGAAAAATCCCCAATCTACTCATCTTCTACAATATGCAAGTCCTTTAACTTCTATAAGAAATTACAATTAATTAGCATTTGAAGTATAAGGTGGAGTGGGGTAAGTCCGTCTACGGGGCAAGTTATTTTTATTATAATATGAACGAAATTTCTCTAACTTGCATTTATTAATGTAGTATAAGTTGATTAGTATGAACTATTCTACATAGATGACGCCCAAGAATGAAGGTGCTTTCCTCGCTTAAATCAACCAATGCCAAACTGTCACGTGCAAGGTACACGTACTACTTTGAGGTTACCCTGAACGTGCAACAGTTTACAAGTTATTAATATATTCTGTGTGGTTATTTTAGGTAAGTACAACAAATATTGATGTAGGTTTACATTAAATAAACCGTTTTTATTGTATTTTTTAAAAATTTGAGAAAAACACTAAGATGCTCTTGCCCCGTAAATACATTATTACTACACGGGGCAAGTCCGTACCGTCACCGTGGGGTAAGTGCGTACTGTATGAGTAACTATAAAATATAAAACTAAACAATATAATTAATGCAACAAAAAGCATTTTGTAGCAAGCTTGATAATAATTCTTTTCTTGCCCCATAACACTTGAAACAAGGTTCGAAAGCATTTTTAAACTTTGTTTTTATATCACTGTATCCCCTTTCGTATTTTAGGATAAAAGTACATGTTTAATTAGAAATGGATAACTATAAAACTAAACAATATAATTTAATGCAATAAGAAGCATTTTGTAGCAGGCTTGATAATAATTCTTGCCTTGTCCCGTAGCACTTGAAACAAGCATTTTTAACTCTCAGAGACGGACTTGCCCCATTTTCGGGGCAAGTGCGTCCTAGTTGACACTTCGTACAATATCCCATCAAAATGATAATTTTCAATTAAAATTAGAATCCTACATAATACTAATTCATCAGTAATAACTGTGGCAAGAGTTTGATAACAAGAGCGTTAAGTTTTTACATACCAGACTGAAAATACATCAGTTTAAAGCAGGCCTCGCCAACCCAAGTGGTTCCACGGGCCACTTTGATGACGCGTAACGTTACTGCGGGCCGCACTTTATGTATACATGCTTTTAAAAAATGTAATACAAATACACAATGAATAAAACTTTATGTTGTTATACTATGATTCAATATAATTAACTTTAGAGTCTTAATTAATGAGATATTTGTTTATCCTTCCTTTCATTTAATTTTTGTAAATCTATAAGTATGTTCGACGTTGCACATCTTTTGTTAGCTGATTTTATAAATTGGCATCAGTCAATGAAGTGATAAACTCTTTGTAAATTTCATCTTCGAAAAAAATGTTTCACAAACATATGTGAATTCAAAAGCACCTACATACATCTCGTTGTGCAACATATCATAAATTGGAATATCTCTGAAATGTAATATATAAGTATTGTAAAAATTAATTTTTGATGTGGACGCAAAAATTTGTTTAATTTCTTTGTTGTACTGTAACTCAATTATACTAAAGATATCAAATATAACAATGACTGTTCATTTATTTAATATTTTTGTATACATACTATGACAAACAAAAGTTTCAATAGAAATATAAAATCGCCCGGCGGGCCGCGTGTTGGCCAGGCCTGGTTTAAAGTGCATCTTTGTAAAAACTAAGGCGAAGTTGCCCCACTCCACCCTAACATGAATATAGTCTACGAGTTGATTGGATGGGAATGACCATTGTCAGGAGCTGTTCTTCTAGGTGCTCGACACGTTTATCGAACGTTATTAAGCCGAACGGCGATCATTACTCTAACCGGGTCCATTACGGTACCGCGTAGGACGCGCATTCACGTGGGTTTCTGTCAATGTTAGCCACTTGCAGCGAGTGTTAATCACACCTAGTTTGCATACGGTCATCGGTCCGCGAATCAAGCCCCGTTGCGGATTGGCGAACGATCGATGCAGATTTTTGATAAACCGTCGATCGACCCGGCCCGGAAGGTAATCTTGTTGCAAGACTAACCGTGTAATATGTAGTTTCACGCGGTCCCCGCACACCCGTGGCTGGCAGAGGCTGGTTCGAACCCCCTCGAAATTGTTCATAGCTATTGCAAATCTCCGATTGCATATAGACAAACGTATCGATCGCGTCCGCACGAGTAGCAGCCTACATCGAGCCTAGAGCCGTGATACGCGCTGCGTTCGACCAATTTGTGGTCTCGCCTCTTTTCATGGCCGAATACCTTTAATGGTTTGCACGAGGTTTGCCTCCGATTGACCGTCCCCTGTCCCCGTGTCCCGTGTTGTCGTGTCCACGGCGATACCGTATTATTTAAGCGGACCGAATCCTCGTGTCGGACCGGGTAAATGGCGCTAGAGAATCCGCTCGAGCCCCATCGAATATGCAATTATTCAGGGCGCTGCGGAATCTTAGGAATTTACGCAAAACCGCGAACTGCGTACCGCTATCCAAACATTGGGAAATTTAATGGTTACCGAGTAAGAAAAATTGATTAAGGGAGAACGTTCATTATTCCTCCACAATCGTGTTCTTCGCGCTCCGTGAAAGGACCAATCGATGAAACTCATCAATGTTCATAATTCACCTGACCAGACGACAATGCCCCAAAAAAGCAAACTTCCTCGCCCGAAGTCCCTTTTCAAACCCAGTCCTACCTTCGCGTCAAAGTAAATTCACTTCTCCATCGAGTACTTCCATTTTAATCCCCAATTCCCTAATGGAAGTTTCGCCCCAAGGCGAGTTCAAAGAAGTCGAGACCAGGAAAAGCGATCAAACATCGATGTTCGTCAAACTAATCACGCCGGTGTACCCAGCGATCGAGATCGTTGAAAAAAGGATCGGTTTCACGGGTCGCACTAATTACCCAAGGGCCAAGGTAAACATCGTGGGCCCGATGGTGTCGGCGTCCGGTTTTCTGTCGAACGCAAACATCGGCAGGGATCGTCTTGTTTGCTCGTAGGTGTTCAGAGAGGCCGAGGGATGTTGGGGTTCTCGGTGGCAATTCGGCAATCGGCTTTATCAAGTTTCGAGGCGTCAAATATGCCAGCGAAGGTAACTCGATCGAGGCCTAGGCCTCGATCTCTCATCCGATCCTTCTCTATCTTCCGGGCAAGACCTGCCGCGCTTCTCCTTGGCAGGGGGGGAAACTGATTACGGCTCAATCAACCCCCTTATGAATAATATTAGGCGGCGTCATTATAAACGGATATAGCGCGCGGATCCCGCGAATTTCAGGGAAATAGAGTTTTCCACCGAGTCGAGATTGCCTCGAATTGCCCGTGCACCCTGACGGGCCGCGCTTCCGGCCGCAGACGGAACGAGTTTATTGGCCCCCTGTCTTCCGACAGGATTGCCGCAGCGACTCGCAAAATGCTTGGCCCTCCCCTCCCGGAAAAAAGGAAATACAGCTTAGCCCATCCAACTTGAGCGTCTTAAATCTTCTACGACGGCGGAAAAAGTGTCAGGGAAAACGTTATTCCGAGGCGGAGGCTGCGAACGGTGTCACGTGGTTCAGCCATCGCTAGTAATTGATATAATCAATCATTTATAACATATGCCTTTTGAATTCCTTTTTATGCTAGCTCTAATAATGTTGTACGAGAAATTGAATATTAAATACTATTGTTGATAATCAATGTCGAACTATCGTATATTACACCACATTGCGCGCGATAGAATTAGGAAACCTCATTTTGAATTTGAATCTTTATTGAACGAAATAAATGCGTAGCTAAATTTATTTCATTAAATGATTGAGTCATCTCCAAATATAAATCGTGAGCGAATATCCGTTGAAGCCTGTCCATCACTGAAGACTGCGAAGATTTTTCAGAAGAATCGATGAGCAATGAATTGTTCCTCGTTCTATGAGATGTGCAGAATAATAAGATCTAGCCAAGAAGAGGATAAACAAATGCAATTCACACGATTAAGAAGAGAGTGACTGTGAAGAAAGCAATTAAGAAGAAATCGATCTACGAGATACGCAGATGTAATATGATCTAGCCAAGAGGAGGATAAAAAAATGCAATGCACACGATTAAGAAGAGAGTGACTGAGAAGAAAGTGATTAAGAAGAAATCGATTAAGAGGGATTGGTGATGATGTAACCACCTTATGAAAATTAAGCTAAGAACAAAGGATTGATCGATCTATAAAAGGGATGGCTCCTCATTAGGAGCTCAGTTCAGAAAATACAGTACACCATTCATCAAGTTCAATTTATATTAACCAAATCAGTCAGTTTGCCTTTTTTCTGTGTTGTGTGTGTCATTAGTGAAGTGAAGTTTATCACCACGAGAAAAGGAAAAGGCGGTGTTAAACCCCCCGGAGCACCAACCACCAAAACATACTCCAGTTCAGCGCAGAAGCGACAGTAGCATTCAAAGCCGAAATCTACTTAGCGATAATTACTAACAATTTATAATAAGATTTCGAGAAACTTCATGTATCCGAAATTTGGTACTTACAATATACTTTTGTTTATTTCTATTCAAAAATGAAATATCAAATAATTTTTAAAGAAATTGCCCAACGTCGATTTCTAAGTTCCAATTGCATGATCAAAGTCACATAGAATATTAAGAAATCCACAATTACCCGAACCGAAGCCGGTGAATGCAGGTAGGTTCAAAACTACGTTGTATCTCAATTCTAATCTATCAAATTAAACTATACAATGTATATAATACGTCCACCTTAGGACGTAACATATTTTGGTGACAGCGGTGGGATAGAAGGCAGGAATTGAGGATTGTATTTTATTTTGTCATAAACACAAGTTTTTCCAAATTTTAACAATGGCAACTGGTGGAGAAATCGAAGTTGATATTCAGACGCAAGTATTAAAACAAGCAATTGATGAAATTAAAAAAGCTCAAGAAAATAATAAATTCATAGCGGAACTTGCCCCTAAATTTAGGGAATTTAATGAACAAATAGCACAAATGCAGGATACATTGCGATCAATAACTAATCCGAAAAAGACGTAACAACCGACACCGACAACAGAACGTGTAACTTCCGACCCGACAGAGACTGGAAACCCGATTCGTATTAAGGACGCGTTACGACGGCGAGAAAATTTGCCAAAGTCATTATTTTCTATGTTTCAAGGATTCGGGCGGATTTTTAAATGGCTGAGATCAATACCAGTTCAGTGACTTTGGAATCATAACTTTTATTTGATGCCAATCTTAATTCAACCAATAATTCATCTATGTTAATTGTTAGCTGGCCTTGAATGCCCGATGTTCAAAATGAATTTAGAACAGCGAATATATTTACTTAATGTATGCACTGTATAATATATAATTTATTTAAATGCACTCCATTATATGTTTTATGAATATATAAGCACACGATGAGGAGAGTGAGTGAAATTTGTGTGGAATATGTTGGTACTGCGATGTGTCTTGTCACATCTGGTTAATTCTACTTGGGTTAATATGTATACAAGTTGACGCACATTGTACAGTATAAATGGTATAATATATTACCCGCGATAACGTGATATAAATCAGTAGATAGATGACAGTAATACCGCTCTGGAACACTGTAATACCGTTTCATTGTCCACTTCAAGTAGAGTTAGACAGATATAGTCAGACACGCTTAATTGTGCCGTGCTTGAACACAACCACGGTCTGCAAAGTTATAAATCCATGTTATGAAATAAACTATTGATTAAAGTGGCCGAAGAGGCGATCTCACAGCAAAAGTCAGGCCCCACGAGCGTGTGTCAAGAAAATACGTTGAACGGTTCGTCTGCTGCTGTGCCTCGCCCGGGGTCGAACGCATGAAATCCTCTCGCAGTTCAATAATGGCTCGCCAAGACGAAAGCTGGTCGAAGTTTCTTCCGCTAGGGGCCAGAACGAACAATTACCTGTCAACGAACGCTGCCGTCAGATCGACCGGAAGAGGCGGCGACGACAGCGGCCGGGGGACTCGACGAAGAAAGTCGAAGGCAGTCAATAAAGCCGAGCTAGTAGCGGAACTGGACGATCGGGCAACCAAGCGAGAGAGACTTCATTCCGGCTTGGAAATCGCATCCGAGCCGGCTCGTACGAGATCCGGTCCGATTTCAGCGTGAGGAATCGCAAGGAATCAAAGGAGAGAGAGGGAGAGAGAGACAGGATCAGGATCCGACCGCGTTACTGTGACCCACTTGCGAAACTGCTGCTCCAGACCGATCAGGACCGGTTTCAGGACAAACACACAGAGGCAAAAGGCCAGAGATAGAAGGATAGGGACAGCGGCTAGACGACGCGGCCGGAGCAAACTCTCGCCGGATTAATATTGGCACAGCCCTTGTTTTCGCGCATCCCGCGATAAATCAAACAATCCGCCGACCAGACCGACTTCCGGCCGAAATTTCCTTCGTTTCTGCGGACCCAAGCCCTTCCTTCCTTCCTTCCTGCCTGGCAAACAATCGGCAAGCCCATCGCTCTAGCCTTCCGGCTATAGCCTTCCCGTGTTTGCCATTCTTCGCGACAACGGCTCTATCATCCCACTTTCCGATCGCTGCTATTCTGATCGAGGAGATGCAAGAACCTACTCCGGCGAAGGCGGCGGTCATCCTCGTTCGAGAAATTACAGAACTGTTAAAGTGGATTAACATCTTGCTTGATAAATATAAAAATTATTGTAGATTTTTATGATTTTGCAGGAATGAAACTGGAGAATTGAATTAATCCGCAACCTCATTTTTATGCAAATAATTTTACTCGATAACGCGGATATCAACGGGATAAGAATTCGAAGAACCGCACGATAGATACTCGGAGCCGAGTATTTTAGTCAAAGAGAAGACCTCCGAGGGTCCACGAGTTTTCCCGCAGAAAGCAGAAAGAAAAAGGATGCGCCTGCCGTTGACGATGCTCTGTGACGAACGATCATCGCCAACATTTTTTCGCGAAGGGGCTGGGCCACTTCAAAGAGGCGCCGGCGACAGTCGGTGTTCCCTTTGTCGAGGGCTCTCGATGTCTTCCAGATGTATAGTTTCCCGAGAACGTTTCCCTTGGTCTGGAGTTGAGAAATCGATCTGAGACTGTCATTGTTTTCAGAGACAGAATCTTTGACCGACGACAATTCTACCGCAATCAATGTGAACAGACACAATGAATTCGTTGAACCGAGAAGAACAATGTTTCTGATAAGTGATAGCGAACGCTGACTGATTTGCGGACGTGGCCAGCGGCTAACAAGCATCCTCCCGCATCGGGCGAGCTCTGCTCCACGTTCAGATTAGCTCTCAACAGTCTACAAGACCAGAAACGCCAACATTTCGCGGTCGGCGTAAACATCGGGCAATCCATCAGCCTGGATTTGCTCAAGAGCACGAAGAATGAACCTTGTCCGCGCGAGCAGGTCACTGTGGAACTCAATTCTGAAACGCAGAAAAATTTCAGTATTTGTAACTAAATAAATAAGTGCATATCAAGGTCTCATAAAAATGGAGAATAATTGTTTCAATAATTCAATTTTTAAAACTTTACATAAATTGTAAAATTTTTGTGGCTTGAGTTAGTTGAATATCTGAGGAACAATCTCCCATCATTCGTTTTCCCATTCATGTATCCGTAAAGCACTGAAAGTCAGAAGTTTGAAATTCTGTTAACACGCTTCATTTCTCAACGAATTCACCTATTAGTAATTGTTACCTTATTTACATACACTAACAGATTTTTGTTTTATAGAAGTTCTTTTTAGCTAAGTATAACGTATACTTTTAAGAGAAATTCACTTTTGTAGTATATACATTTTTTTAGTTATTAATATTTAAAGATAATCAACGATTCAGTCACTTTCTTTATGATTCTAAGACTTTGGTAATGACTTTGTTATACCTCTGGGTGCAATCGGGTGTTCATTTCTGTGGCATTGTGTTCTTTGAAGTTTTATAATTCAGATGCAAGAAAAAAAGGCTCCTACGACGCGCTACTCCGAATTTTATAGTTGATCTACGAAAAAATGGCCATCGCGCGCGCGCGAAAATTGCAGCATTTCTTACATCCTGCATGTTCGCATTCGCTACAGCTTCGTATTAACTTAAATAAATACTAAATAATAATAATAAACGCACAATATACACTAAAAGAAGAAAACAGTATACACATGAAATTTAAATAATATACAGGGTGGTGCAAACTATGCCCACTTTGAAAATTCCCTCTATTTTTAATAATATGAAAAAATGTTATGGACAACATTTGCACGGTATAGAGTGGGACATGTTGTGACATAAATATTTTCTGCGTGGGAGGAGGCATAGAGGAGATTTCAAGGTCACTTTGATTTTTTAAAATCGAAAGACCTATTTTTTGTATCATGAATCGATAGACTATCGAATTCTGAGTAAAAATGTATTGACCTCCCTATGTCTTGAATCTAATAGTTAACGAGATATTATCGAAATAATTTTCTTTTTTCTTTTGATAATATCTCGTTAACTATCAGGTTTAGGACATACGAAGGTCAACAGTTTTATATTCAGAATTTGATACTCCATCGATCGATGGTATAAAAAAAGGACGTTCTGTTTAAAAAAGTCAATGTGACCTTGAAATCTCCTCTATGCCTCCACCCACGAAGAAAATGTTTGTGCCACATGTCCCCCCCCCCCTCTGAACCGTGCAAATTTTGTTCAGAACATTTTTCCATACTATTATAAATAACGGAGATTGTTCTTTGTAATAACTATTTTAAAAAGATATTTTCATTGTAAATGATTACACTTTGCGATAGTGTACATAAAATAGACGAATAACGTTAAAATATTGATTATAATTCGCAGTACTTGATTGAAGAATAGCTACAAACTTTAATTTTGCACTCAAAACATCCGTTTCAGCAAGAACCTTTTTGTACGTATACAGTACAAAAAGTAGAAGTCTTAAGCTTTAAAATGATTGTTTTTCCATCAAATTTGGATAAATTTTAGCAAAGTTACAGTAGTTTCAATATTGAGCGAATTTTGAACTAGCTGTGGCCGCTGAAATCGGGCATTCCAGCCCACTGTGGAACGCGAGTCCTGTTCCCGTATAATAGGAAAGTAAAAACAGGGAATAGAATGAGCAGAGACGGGTCGAAGGACGCGAGACAGAAAAATTCCCGAGGCGGATCCCCGCCGGAAAAATGGCGTAATTTCTTTGGACATTCATCCGGACGATTTGTGGCGTCGGTGTGCGTCGAGCGAGATATTTGAGCGGAGTTATCGAAGCGGTTTCCCGGGGCGAGGCAAGGCCTCAGAGACCGTGTTCGAGGTCTACGCCGGTTCGGGTCCATACTGGGCCTTTTGAGAACGTCCTCGCACTCTAACTATCCGCAAGCAGAGAGTATCGTATCGTTCCTGTGGTACTCGTACCGGCACTTGAGCTCTTCAACCGTGCCGAGGCGTGGGCTTAAAGCACCATCCAAAGAAAATATTAGGGTCGCCTGTCACCCCCGTATGAGCTCTCAACTCGGTCCCCAGCGCTAGAGTTCGCTGGCTCGTGCTCGCCTTGAGCATCGGTGTCGCGAACATTTACATGCCCAACAACCGCCCTCCACCCGGCGCGGTGCGGCGGTTCTGTCTTTTAAAGCTGACGGTGGATCGGCTTGTTGCCGACTGGAGGAACTCGAGTGATAAATTGTAATTGAAAAGCCGGAGGGCCAGCGAAACATTCTCGATAGCGCACCCACGCTGCTTTCGACGGCTGCGGAACGCTTCGTTCTTGTGGAGACAACGGAGGCAGCTAGATCGTGGTTTAAGCTCCAGGTTTTCGGTCAAAAATCCAAATCCATGAAGCTGCCTCTAAAGTTCGGAAAATTCTATGAGAATACATTTTAAACTCGACTGGATCGATCCCTTAGTAATCACTCATTTTTCTCCGAGTTATCTTCGATTTGTGTTCCGTGATGGTTCCCGTATCGCACAGAGAGCCGATTGAATATCAGAGTTCGATCGTTCACCTGTCCCGTCTGGTCCCGAATTTCCCATTTCCCAGGGTGGCCCGAGGCCACGTGTATAAAACGTCGGCCATACAAAAGTCTTTGTAAAGAGAGACCGACAAAAAATCGGTTCCACCAGCGAAAACGACCCCCGACGCGATATTTTCGAAGGCGTTTCCGACGCGATCGCTCGACAAGGTATAATGGGTTAAAAGGGTACACGGCCGACGAAAGCGGACCGTTCACCGGCGGAAGCATCGTTCCCGGCGTGCGTAGATGCGAGCCAGCCGGGTTCAGGCATTCAGGCATCGAGCTGGAATGCATCATCGACCGCTATTTCATGTGGATCGTTGCAGTTCCAGGGAAACGGACGAATCGTCGCGACGCCGCTTCCATTTCCCGCGCCGATGGGCCACGAAAATTCGTGTCGGCTGCACTCTCGGCTTACTTGTTCAATGACAAAGAGCAGTCCGGAATTTCTGCCCCTTTACAAGGAGACAAAGTCGTTTTATGCAGGGTGTCCTGTTTAAGTGAGATCAACAGGATATCTCGGAAGACGTTGTCGTTATCAAAAAAGTGTTCAACAAAAGTTGTTCGGTATGACGGGCTTTTTTTGTTTAAGGGCGGTGGAGAAATGCTCTTACGCACACCCTCTCCTCCGATGGTGGACGAAGAGGGTAGTGTGGGTCTCGGCTCCCCCTGAGATGACAGTTCGGGGAACGGGACTTTAATCCCTACCTATATCGATGGTACGACGGGCTATATTACGTAGTATTAATTGTTTTCTTGGGGGTGGAGTGGTGAGGAGATCTGAAGATCAATCTATTTTTTTTTAAATAGAATGTCCTATTTTTATACCATAGATCAATAGAGTATCAAATTCTGAGTATAAAAGTGTTGACCTCCATATGTCCTCAATCTTATAGTTAACGAGATATTATCGAAACAATTTTCTTTCTTCTTTGGATAATATCTCGTTAATTATTAGTTTTGGGATATATGAAGTTCAACACTTTTATATGCAGAATTTGATCCTCTATCGATCTGTGGTATAAACAATAGGAGATTCCATTTGAAAAAATCAACGTAACCTTGAAATGTCCTCCACTACTATACCCACAAGAAGACAATTAGTTTTACGTAATGTAGCCCGTCATTCCATACAACTTTTGTAGCAACACTTTTTCGATAACCACAACGTCTTCCGAGATATCCTGCTGATTTCATTTAAACAGGACACATTGTAGACATCCGCATTATGTTATATGAATTCTGCAGGGAAGCTTTAATTGATAAGAAAGCATTTGGCAATGGGAATGGCAGAAGGAACCTATTAAGAACGTGCATTGTTGCAAAGTCTACGTATAGATGATTTTTAGCCAGTGAGGGAACAAACGCTTTGGTGATTCAAATTTTGCGCCACGGTTTTCCGAGTGCCCATAAACCCGGCTGTGCATGACACGTCGCGTGTTGGAAAGCCAGCCATTTTTCGGGTGATTCGCCACCCTCCTCGAAGGGACCGATAAATTTCTGGCGACCGGAAAGCCGGTCTGACAGAAAAGCACCCTGCAACCCCTCGGCCCAGCTGGTCCGATAGTCCCTTGGATTTTGCGGAGGACACAAGTGCGGGGGTCGTTGAGAGAGCCAGAGGGAGATAGAGAATGGGGGGAGGAACGCGATTGGTCGACGACGACCGCAACGCGACCGCCATCACCGCGATCATCGCCATCCTCTCCGAGTTCCAGCACGTTAATGGGTATTGCGATTGGTCCGGAAGATTCGATCCTGATTTACCCCGGGTCCACCGCCGAGCCGAATTGATCGTCGGCAATAATAATACTACGGCGTCGAAGCCGAGCACTCGAAAGTTCATACCTGTAATGCTTCGTTGGCTCCCGTATAAACACGATGGCGAAGATTAGAAATTTCCATAGATCCCTCTGTTAACCACACATTCCATTCTACTTGACTTCACTGGATCGTTACTGAGTCGCAAGAATTTATGCACATCTTGATTGTGCACATTGAAATCGTGAAAAAAGCCCCCAAATTTGGGGGTGGAAACCATATTTGGTCAAATATCTCAGAAACTATTAGAGCTAAAGCGGCATTCAAATGAAAAAGTTGTGTATTTTTTGATACAGCATTATCTCGATGCGAGAATATTTTTTCCAACTGGATGATTCTATGCGAACGAAGCAGAGCGTCCAAAAATTCCGGGGGGGAGGAGGAGAGGAGAGAGAAAATCAATTCGCCTCGGAGCCGGATGAAGTCGCCGCGATTTGTCGCCGAAGCTGGTAGAAAGTCGAATCAATCGGTCCATTAATCAGCCCCGAGCCTCGGCCAGGTTATCGATTCGCCCGCGCGCACGGCGTAAGCCTCACCAGCAGATTTCCCGGATTTCCCCGCGATTTTCTTCGCCGGTTCACCTCGGCGCACAATTCGCGACCCGTTGGTCGGGTGTTCCTCCTCAGCGGAGTTCCTACAACTGTGTCAACGGTGGTTTCGATCTATCCGCGCGATTTTCAGCTGATCTCACGCGTGAATACCTGCGATACCAGGGTTCGACAGCTCGCGGCCCATTCATTGGCTGCGTAGAATATATCGTCGAATACCTACGGGATTCCGCGAATTCTTTGTCGCCCCGTCCCGCTTCGCCGTTTAAATTCCGCCGTGCGATTCGACGATCCTCTGTCCCGATTCGACGCAATCGGCTCTCAGCTATTCAACGGAACTCGGCTCTTTCATCTTCTTACTCGGAAAATAGTTGCACTGCATTCTAAACGCGCCCGAACGTGTTTCGACAGTCTCAATTGCGCGAATTCGGGAAAAGAGAAAATAACAGCGCACAGTTACTGTTCGCGACTGCTAATTCACCGTTTCCAGTTGACGGAACGCTTTATTCTTGGATTATCCTGGAGGCTTGAATTAGCCAACACGTTCACTACCACTGTCTCGTATTTTATACGAAATTAGTCAAACCCATTTCATTTGTGCGAATTTTTAGGGATCCTGTATTGCAGAGAAATCCTTTCACTAAATTGTCTTAGTATTTCATCAAGGAGATACATTAGATTTCATTAAATATTTTACTAATATGAGGAGACAGCGAAGCAAATGGTGCTGCGGACCTATGAATAGTAGCGTCTCATGAACAATTCGGCAAAAGTCCGAATCTCTCCTATGCTTCTTGTCAATTAGCAGAGGCAAGACTCGAGGTAAAGCATCTATTCCTTCTGTTTAATAATTTTAATGGGTCGAAAGCAACGTGACAGTGCTGGTCGCGTCTTCTGACATTTGTTCCAGCGTTTATTCGTGTTTCTCGCGAATGCAGAAAGTCTGCGGACCAGCTGTATTTATAAACGGGCGACAGCGGTTCACCGACCCAGAAACGCAACAGCTTCCGAACGTCATAAATCTATCTAGACTGCGCGCGGACCCCTAAGTCAATTACCAAGTTCAGCATCGTATCAAACTTAAACTCAGCTCTGCCCTGCTCGCAATTTCAATCAGCGTCCATCAGTCAAGAGCGACGACAGCGGTCGAAAAATATGAAACGGGAGACCGCTCGCGACTGCGAGAACGATCAATTTCAGAAGGAATCCCCCGACAATCGAGCGCCAATTTAGTAAAGTACCCAAGTTCGAGCGACATCGATTCCGCGCGCTACTTTGAGGTATATCGTCGCCGCGACGGCAGTCGAAGGAGAGAGAAAGAGAGGGTGGGGGAGAGAGAGATTTAAAGTGTTACGAACCGGGGCCAGAGATCGCCGGCTTCTCGATAACGTGGCCCGATCCCCCGCAGGAAGCCCCGAGAATTTCTCCGGGAACTTCGCCGGCTGAAACGACCGCGATTTCTGCTCGGTACGTTTGACAGAGTAACGACCGTTCCCCGCTATATCCTGCGAGGCAATATTGCTGGGAGCACTTTCCGATATCGATTAATGGTTTAATTCAGCTACACCGGCGGCGCGGCGCGGCGCGCCGGCCGAAGGCTGCGCATCGGCTCCACGGGGATCGAAAAGGCACGCCGAGACTGCAGTTTGAATAAACAATTAACGGATCGTCCAACTTCGACGACAACGTCTGGAAACGCTCCGAACCTCCTTCGAGATTTCCGAATACCATGCTGCACACTTGGCGCTGGCAAAGTTGCCCCCGACCACGGATTTCGAATCTTTTTCACTTAAAATAATTTAAACGCTAAATACAAAATAGTGATATTGGAATATGGGTATACAATAAACCACTCACGATTAAATGTGAAATAGAATTTATTCTATATAATATTCAGGATGGTCCACGCAACTTGCACATCTATAATAACTTCCAAAGTATGTGTTGCACGAAAAAGTTTTGTCTGAAGGGGTACATTATGTAGTGTATTTATTTCTTTTACAGGTGGACGCGTAAAGGACATGTAAAGGCCAACTTCATTTTTTTAAATGGAATGAGGTATTTTTTAATACATCAATCGATACAGCTAGATAGATATTCGTTATAAAAAAGTACTAACCTATGTATGTCGAAAAGTTAGTAGTTCAGGAGATATTTCAATTTAAATAAATCTAAAATACCATTACTGATGTGCTAAGATGTTACACAAGTAAGTAAACACTAACGTCTTAGTACGACAGTAATGGTATTTTACAGTTATTTAAACTGAAATATCTCCTGAACTACTAACTTTTCGACATACATAGGTTAGTACTTTTTTATAACGAATATCTAGCTGTATCGATTGATGTATTAAAAAATACCTCATTCCATTTAAAAAAATGAAGTTGACCTTCACATGTCCTTTACGCGTCCACCTGTAAAGAAATAAATACACTTAAATAATGTATCCCTTCAGACCATGCAACTTCTGTGTACAAAACTTTTTCGTGCAACGCATACTTTGGAAGTTATTATAGGTGTGCAAGTTGCGTGGACCACCATGTATATGAAGGCACGTTGTGAGGCACGTCTTTTACTATTTGACAAGTACGACAGAAGTGAGGATCGCTCCAGAAAATAACAGACGTCGATCTAAGAAACAAGTAAGAGTTGAGGGTTCCATCACGCAGACAGCATTGATACAATGTTTATTTCTATAGGTGTTCGAGAGTCAAGCAAACTGAATTTGCCTACTAAATAATAGTAGATTATTTTTGTCAATTTATAAATTCCAACAAGTGAACACACTTAAATAATTTAAAAATGTTATATGTTTGTATTGTATTAATTTAACTCGTATTCGAGTACGTTCTTATAGAATATTCAGTTGAAGGGTGAAAAAGTTGGTCTAAAAATAAACTTGGGTAAAATACACGAGAAGCAGAAACTCGAGGTCTTGCGTTTTCTCAAACGAGAAGTTCTCTTTTCCGTTAGCGAGAGAAAATATGGCCGTGGAGAAGAAGGTTTGCGGGGTGCTAAGCTCGTGGAAGAATCAAGCTTTCTTGCCAGCCGTTTAGGTGTAATTTAATCCAATTCTGGGTCAGGAATAAATAGGAAAAGTTCTCTGGCAGCGGCAGGTGAGGCAGCGTTAGGCGACCACGAGACGATAATTTCCTGTTAGCAGGGACACGCGACGCTCCGTATCCCGGTTCAATTAGCGAGGAGAGGGAGTACATTCGCGGAGAGGACATCTAGAGAGAGAGAGAGAGAGAGAGAGAGAGAGAGAGAGAGAGAGAGAGAGAGAGAGGAGTTAGGTTCGTAAAGTTTCGGCCGTGGTCACGGAATCGCAGCCAATTTTCCGGCAAGACTATTTCTCCCTTGGCTGACCTTAGCCCGACCGTTTCTACTCGGCCGTTGGCCCGGTAATTGCCGACGGGGCCCCGCGTCCCATTTCCCCCGTGTTATTAGACGCTGGAGGGGGCAATTGATCTGTTCCGAAACACACGGACTCTCATTCCCGAACAAGTGTCCTCTCTCTCTCTCTCTCTTTCTATGTCCCTCTCTCTCTCGAATAGTTCGATTGTTCGTGATCGAACTTTCCCCACAGTTCCACGGTTCGCCCGTGGTACGAGAATCGACGATTATTGTAACCGACGAATGCTTTTAGCTTCCATGCGAAGATCGGCTGCATCGATATTTCTATTATTGACGCGGCTCGATTGCAGCTGGCCCGTACACAGAAACGCATAACTTCGGAAGATGCCCGTTCGATGGCCCACGACATCAATTAGTTCTAATCCTATTACGGGGAAACTTGCCGGAAATTCCGGGGCAACCTGTTCCTTCGACGGGAACAAGACGATTACCATTCGGCCGGAGCTTTCAGTTTCCATTGAAAACCGCTCGGAGCGAGATTCATACTACTGACACTAATCAGCTGCGATTGATCTGGCCGAGATGCGGGTCGACCGCGCAATCTGTATGCTCTGCGCGAACTTCAATTAATTTCTAGCCCGGCTCGTCGAAATCTATTTGGTTCGTCTTCGCAAAGCGATAAATAGACTGCGTCAATTGCAATAAGCAGAGACCAAACGTTATGCATTGATATTCTTGAACTCTTTTAATCTGCTTACGGTCTACTGAAGTCTGAATTAGCTATCTTTATAAGTAGACTCTGGATTTTATATATTTATAAGGTGGAGTGGGGTAAGTCCGTCTGCGGGGCAAGTCCATTAATTGGTTATTTTTATTATACTATGAACGCAATTTCTCTAGCTTGTATTTATTAATGTACACTAGTATAAGTTAGTATGAACTATTCTACATAGATGCCGCCCAAGAATAAAGGTGTTTTCCTCGCTTACATCAACTAATACCAAACAGTCACGTGGAAGGTACACGTACAATTTCGAGGTTATCCTGAACGTGCAATAGTTTACAAGTTATTCATATATTCTGTGTTGTTATTTTAGATAAGTACAACAAATATTGATGTAGGTTTACATTAAATAAACCGTTTTTATTGTATTTTTTGAAATTTCTTAAGAAAAACACTAAGATGCTTTTGCCCCGTAAATACATTATTACTACACGGGGCAAGTCCGTACTATCACCGTGGGGTAAGTGCGTACTGTATGAGTAACTATAAAATATAAAACTAAACAATATATTTAATACAATAAACAGCATTTTGTAACAGGATTGATAATAATTCTTTTCTTGCCCCGTAGCACTTGAAACAAGCTATGAAAGCATTTTTAACTCTCAGAGACGGACATGACCCATTTTCGGGGCAAGTGCGTCCTCGTTGACACTTTGTACAATATCCTATCAAAATGATAATTTTCGAGCGAGATTAGAAACCTACATAATACTAATTCATCAGTAATAACTGATGGCAAGAGTTTGATACCAAGAACGTGAAGTTCTTACATACCATACTGAAAACACATCACTTTAAAGTCCAACTTTGCAAAAACTAGGCGGACTTACCCAATTCCACCTTAATAAAAATGAGTAGATGTAGTTTAAAAGAACAATAACATTAGAAGAATTTAATAATACTGTTTCAGTCTATTAAGCATATTGAAAAAGAAATAGACTTTCTGTTTCGCAAGAGTTTGTTGCAATTGAGGGGGAAAATTTTTATTTTGTATAAAGATCCGCAGTCTACTTATAAATCGCACTGGACGAGTGACTTATAATCATATATCTCCTCCACAAGGAGGATAGTCTGACTGGTCTGTCGGTTTGCTAGAACACGCGACGCTCATGAAACTTTTCTATCCGGCCCGGCCGGCCCGGTTCGTCACGGTTTACTGTCTCGGCTTCAATAAACGCGTAGACACCGTCCCGTCGGCCCTTTAGGGTCGCTCGTAAAACCGTGCCGCATTAGTTACACCGCGGCGCGCATAAAAAATGCACCGAGGCACCATTGTCCTCTCCCTTGGTTCGTCGCGGCTTTATTGCGCGCTTCCTGTGCTGCGTGGCGTAGAGGCCACCCCCACAAGATAAACGGGACGGAAGAATAGAGATCCCGAGATTTCGTGGCGACGCGCGAGACCACCCAGAACCCACCCGGCCACTCTCGTCGCAATTCGAGTTTTTGCTTATCAGCCGTTTCAATTCTTTCTTGCAGCTGGGTGCCCTTTTCCTAGAGATTCGGGTCCGGCAAGAAAACGTATCCTGGATCGTATGTGTTCCGGAACGAGCGTGCTTCAGGCGAGACTAAAGCTTTTCAGACTTATGGCAAAGCATACTGGAGCGTGTTATGCTGCTTGTTCACGGGACAGTCGTTATATTTTGCAGAGTATCTTCAGAACGGATGCAATTTTCTATGGAATTCAACAGTTTGTGTTCCGGAAGGGAATCTTCAGACAACAAGTTTTTTAATGATTTCTAATTCAAGTCGTTTAGATGTATGTAAGCGTTTTCCTTGGAATAGTGTGTCCTTCGTTTAGTTGCCCGCCTGGTCTGTATCTTTCGTCGAGAGTCGTCTCGTCATCGGTCAGGCGCCGAAATTCTACCCTTAGTTTATTTCCTGGGGCACCACTTAAGTGCTACATAGCTGCGACTGTTTATGTCACGTCTTCGAGTGTCATCTTATTGTTGCCCGGCGTCGAAATTCGAACTCTGTATATTTTCCGGGGTCCACTCGTGGGCAAGTTCCTCGAAGACATTTATCTCGCGACTCGCCCCTTTTCCCCATAGATACCCCACCAAAGGAGAGGGATAGGACGCCCTTTCCTGGTTTTCGTACTGCGTGTGTTGAATCAGATTCTTTCAGACAATTTGTAGCGGCAGTCGAGGATCTCACATGTAGTAGTCACAATAAAGTATTGTTTGAAATCTTGCAATTTTGTTCTTCTCATTGAGGGAAGTGGTCCTTCGAGCATTTAGTCAAAAGTAGTCGGCAAACCACGTGCAGGTTTACGAGAAGCTCGAACGATCTACTGATCGACCACGAGCATACTCAACACAAGCACTTTCAATGTAGAAATAAATTGTTTCAAGTTGAGAATAATGAACTTGATAAAGCCTGATGAATGCTTTGAAACCTAAAGCCAGTCTCATACCTCTGTTCCGTTCAAGTCTGATAAAATGAGAGCACTGAGTTTCCAATAAAACTATTCTGAGAGGAAATAGCAGCCAATTGACTCATTCCAAGCGCTGATATCATAACATCCTGGTGTACCGCCGTTCCCCCGACGCATCCAGCTCGCTTCGCCAGAAATATACAAATTCCTAACAGGCTCCGCGCACTATGACACGCAGCTAGAACTCGCAGACACGAAATAAGCGGCGTCGCTAGAGAGGTGAGGCTAGAGCCAGAGCATTTCTCAAGAAATCCAGCTACCGAATGGTATTCGGTCCCGTCGCAGGGTATTTTGGCGGCTCAACGAGCACCTTGTTGCATTCCGGGCACACGTAGACGCATATCAAAGAGAAGGAAGGGACATCTCGGTATGCAGGTGGGCCGTTTAATTTAATTGCCGCCGGAAATTCCAACGAGGTCAGAAATTAGCCTGGTCTGTCGCAGAGCGTCCCAGCTTCCTCCAGCGGCGTCCTGATCTCCGGGAAAGTTTCTACGCGGGATGCAACCCGCTGCAGCTGCGATCGCGATCCGAGAAACTTTCCGCTCTCCCGAAAAGCTCGCGGAGCAAGACGATCTCGCGGGAGAACTTCTGGAATTCTCTGCTTCGAGACGAGACTTTCCACGATCCCCGTTTGCCCTCGACGATAGCGACATCGACGACGTCGCGCGATATCCGAGGAGAAATAAGCAGGGCAAACGTCGACGTCATTCTCTCCTCTTAAAGCTCTCGATGCCCCTCTCTTCCGGGAATTGCAAATGGAATGGACGCGATAATACAATAGTAACGGTGTAACGACGCCAACTGTGTTGTGATCACAAAGAGTTAGTTTATTAAGGTGGAGTGGGTTAATCCGCCCTAGTTTTTGCAAAGTTGGACTTTAAACTGATGTATTTTCAGTCTGGTATGTAAAAACTTAACGTTCTTGGTATCATACTATTGCCACAGTTAATATTGAAAATTATCATTTTGATAGGATATTGTACGAAGTGTCAACTAGGACGCACTTGCCCTAAAAATGGGGCAAGTCCGCCTCTGAGAGTTCAAAATGCTTTCGAACCTTGTTTTCAAGTGCTACGGGGCAAGAAAAAAATGATTAACAAGCCTGGTATAAAATGCTTCTTATTGCATTAAATTATATTGTTTAGTTTTATAGTTATCCATTTTTAAACAAACAAATACTTTTATGCTGAAATATGATAGGGGATACAGTGATATTAAAACAAAGTTTAAAAATGCTTTCGAACCTTGTTTCAAGTGCTACGGGGCAAGAAAAGAATTATTATCAAGCCTGCTACAAAATGCTTTTTATTGCATTAAATATATTGTTTAGTTTTATAGTTACCCATGTTGGAATATAAGCTTTTCATACTCTATGCCATGACAATAGCCAATGAGAAGGCGCCCACCGATTTGTTTAACCGGCTGTGCCCTCTTCGTTACAGTTTTGTTCCGCTTAAAATAAAGTAATATAAGCAGATATTGGCATTATGTTTAAAATAACGGTCTCCTTACCATAATCTTAAAACCTTAAAATACTGTTTCATCAATTTCTCTAAAATAAGGAATTGTAAGTTACCTAGTTCTTATATTCAGGCGGCGATATTAATAACTTGTAAACTATTGCACGTTCAGAATAACCTCAAAGTTGTACGTGTACCTCGCACGTGACTGTTTGGCATTGGTTGATTTAAGCGAGGAAAACAACTTTATTCTTGGGCGGCATCTATGTAGAATAGTTCATACTAACTTATACTACAGTTAAATACAAGCTACAGACATTTCATTCATATTATAATAAAAATAACCAATTAACGCACTTGCCCCAATGACGCACTTATCCCACTCCGCCTTATTTTCGATTGTGTGAAATTAATTTTTTAAATCAAACAGTAAATTATTGTTATAAAGTGTAGCTCCTGGAATGTAGAAAAAGAAATCCGCTTGATCTCACAAGTGGTTCCGGAGTAAAAAATTCGCAAGTGCAGGATTCTTGTATCTCTTAGGATAAAGTTAACAATTCAAAAAGATGTCTTTTTAAAGTCAGCTTTGGAGGGGTCCTTTGACAGAGAAGGTGCGCTCAGGGTTGCTGTCCTTTCGCAGGCTGGCACTTTCGATGGTCCTTCGCGGATCTCATTATCAGCGTCTCGGTCGCCATAGATTCCACGCAGATTCCACGGTGCCCGACCGCCGTTCCCAATTACAAGCTCTCCCCCGGCTGAAAACGGTCTCGCGGTAGGCTTCCTCGCGGCGTTCTAGCCCGCTTCGGGGACATTACTGGAATTGGTAGCGGTAATTGCGACTTGGTCTGGGGGTCCGGAATAATTGGATTCACTTTATTTCCAGGTAGGGAGTAGTCGGTGGCTGGCAAAAAGCGACAGGAATTTTTGTCGTTCGCGGGCCGAAGGTCGAGAAGGGAAAACCACGAGGAGCTTGATTCGTCGGCTTTCTCGGCTGCTACAGTGCTCCGGGGAGAGAATGCCGGCTGCGGTAAGATCTAATTTAGCCGGAGTTAAATAATTTAACAGCTCGTTTGCTCGCAGCCCATCCGCGCGGCTCTCCTTTTGTTTGTAGGTCAGCTCCGCGGCCGAGAGCGAGAGAGAGAGAGAGAGAGAGAGAGAGAGAGAGAGAGAGAGAGAGAGAGAGAGCCTGAGAAGCTGGCGAAAATTTTGACGCGTTTGCCCTCCCAAGCCTCGGCAAATCTCCTATTTTCATTTCGAGGCGGACGGCGCGGAAAGAATGGCGCGAGCTGGGAGAAAAAGGAGTGCGCGATCGTTAATTTTAAATCCGAGCTTTAGACCGGTTTTACGCTCCGCCAAAGGTACAAACCCCGGCCGACGTTTCCCTTGTGCTTTCATCTGCGTTCCCTCACCGTTCCGCGATTCTTCTCGCCTTCGAATTACTGCCGTTCAGCGCGCACCTTTATGGTACAATACTTCCAATACGACTAATTTTCCCTGCGGCGTATAAACATTAATTCGAGGGGAAACAGACGAGAATCTGGAGGCTCCTGGCCGTTGCATATTTTCCGGACAAGCGGTACCGGTATTCATCCTGCTTTCTCCTCGATATCCTCGGCCATCGGTCGAACAAATTGCCGTTCCCTGCTGCTCGTCCACGCCAGTTGCAGCGCCGGGACAGGAGCCGGACTCCCATATCTCTCTTACACTCGAACGCGAGCGAATCCCAACAAATTTATACGAACAGTTAGTTCCGGGGTAGTTTCGGCGACGCCAGCGTCAGCCTGACCCGCTCCCCGCGACTCCAAGTCGTCTCTCCAGGTGCACCTCTTATCCAGGATCGTGGCTCCAGCTTGGAGTCCGTGTCTCGGAAGGTTGAGCTAGGTCGGTCGTAGGTTAAGCCGGGATAAATACAGCCTCATAACTTGTTCGCTAGCTCGCTCCACCACCCTTCTGGCCGCCTGGTCCCCTCGTTCTTTCCGCGCCGGATCCTCTGCACGGTCTTCTTTTAGCTCCCCGGATCATCCTCCAGCCGAGATTTCGATCGCTCCTCCGGGTCCCGCGACTTAAACGGCTCCACGTCCCAGCTTCTCCAGATTCTCGGACCCCCAACACTCTCAGATCTCCCCGCGCTGATTCGTCCCTCATTTGCTCCAACCTCCTTCGAGATCCTGGATCTTGCCCGAGTCCTTGCCCGATTCCCACCAGGCTGATCCTATCGCTTGTCTTCTCGGCTTCGTGGGATCGACGAGATTCTCCAGCAACTTCTTCCAAGAAGATCTTTCTGTCTGGCTGTCCTTGTGCTTGGAACTCCGCAAACTTTTGTGGGACCGTTTACCTATTTTGCTAACGGGGTTGCAGACTTCAAGAATTTTGTAACTACTCATGCTTTATATGTACGACATAGAACTTTTCAATTTTATTAACAAACATCAACAGCATTTCAATCTTAATTCTGCTGCGAAAGACGTTTCAGTCAAAAATTGCATAAGCTCGAAAAGATGATTGCACAGCATTTTCCTTGACACATCCACAACGATTTCTCCATTGAAATCCATTTCATTCCCGGCAGTCTCGCAGCACTGTCAGAAACGGACAAAACAATAAAACGAGAGACTCGCTAGCGCAGCAACTAAACAAACAGGCACTGAACGGGGTAGGGGTCGTTCCCCATTAATTCGCCGATTAAATTAAGAGTATAATTCCGTTCCCTCGGCCAGTGCCAGTACAAACACAACGTATTTGGCCAGGCGGAGGTCGGTCGAGTAATCGAGAAGGCTCGTTATAAAATAAACGTCGGGGCGCGCAGGCGAGCTTTAATCACCGGTCCGTGTTCCCAAAGCAAACGCGTTGCGAGGCGAAGTCGTTGAAAAGGAATCCGAAGAAAATCCTGCATAATTCACGGTCGAGTTGGCCGAGTCGGCCTCTTTGACGTCGCCGGATCCCGGGGATCGTTCCCCGGACGGGCCTTAATTTCTCCTGCAGAGCATTGCGCGCCTCAAACGCCACTTTTCCGCTCGAGCGGTACGCTTCGAGGCGACCCTAACGCGTCCGAGCGAAATTCGAGCTGGTTCGATGGTCGACCGAGCCACAACGAGATTTTCTAGCCCGAAAATACGACTATCAACCTGTGGCGAGCGAATATTACGCGCGTGTCAAAATATATTAGTCCTCCCCATTGGACATCGATTTAGAATCGTTTTTTGATCAAAAGAGGATTATCTTAGCAAACAATTTGACTGTGGTTCCAGAAAGCCCGGAATGCAGCAAACGCATAAACTTCATTTTTATCATTTCGCACGAGCAAAGTCGAGCGATTAGCAGCGATCCACGGCCAACCATCGATCGAACAGCTCGCGTTACAGCTTCATTGCCGTACACGCCAAACTGCACGACACTAATCTCCCAGATTTAAGAGCCCCGGAACACAGTCCGCGGTTCCCGCAGCTGGAATTGCAAGTTTCCAGCGTCTCGCGGATCCGGAACAGGTCAATGGTTATTGGGGATCAAGAGCTAAGACCGTGAAAGCGTGCAGCAAACGACCGAGCTAACGGGAACCAGTGAAAAACCGTCCTAGAAACAACCTGTTCCGTGATCTACAGCGTTCAACGTAACTTCGAAATCGTGTTCGAAAATGTGTACACGTTACCGATGTATTATGGTTTGTACTTTAGAGTCGTAGTACTCGTGGATCGATCGCAATTATCAAGAATCATAATTTCGTGAACGTTGTGGAGCCTCGATCCCCCGTAATACCCGGTCCATAAGATTATGAGGACTTCAATAGCTCAGCATTCTGGTAATCCAGTTAGTGGAGGACGCGGCGATCGCTAACGATCCAGCTGACTCGCCTTTGCGCGATCCTTCCCCGTAATTCCCCGATTATTGGGGAACAGGGGCCTCAACAATCAGAATTCGGCTCCTCGTCGGTGGTTTGAGCAGCATTGGTGGAGAAGAGGTAGGAAATTCTTAAGAAACCGCGACACTACACTGATCACAGATTCAGATTAAATTCCATTAAATTTTTATTCTGCGAATTTGATTCGCAGGTGAGTGGGCTGTTAGGAGCCAGGACCGCGAGCAGCACGAGTGGCCGGCGAAGGGTTGTTACCCTAGGAATATGGTCTCAATTCGTTAGTAAAGGTACGCGGATGAACCCAATGCGAAATTGGGGAGCCGCTAGGAATATAGACAGCGAGGACGAACCTGACGCGAAGTCAGGGAGCTTCTAGGAATGGAGAGGAACGCAGGCGAACCTGATGCGAAATCAGGAAGCTGATAGGAAGGTGAAACTTTGTGAACGAACCCAATGTGAAATTGGGGAGTCACTAGGAACGACATGCAGACGAACTCGATGCGAAACTGGGGAGCTGCTAGGAGGTTGTAGAACAGCGCGGACGAACCCAATGCGAAATTGGGGAGCCGCTGGGAGGTTGGATAAAAGCACAGACGAACCTGATGCGAAATCAGGGAGCTGTTAGGATGCGGACGAACCTGATGCGTAATCAGGGAGCCGCTAGGATGGTATAGTTTTCGTGGACGAAACTAATGCGTAATTGGGGAGCCACTAGGTAGGAAAAATCTCTATTTGGACAATTGGAAAGTCGCGAACGAACCTGATGCGTAATCAGAGAGTCGCTAGGATAGTTACAGTCCTCGACAAAATAATAAGACACCTAGCATATTTTTAAATTTCTTATATCTAAAAGGTAGAAAATGTACACTTCGGTGTATCCTGTCTATTACATACTATTTCCAAAGTAAACATGTAAAATCTTAGGATTGTATCGCGCACCATAGCAAAATTAGATAAAGATATGTAAACACGGTCTGACATTAATTCGACAAAAGTATAAGACACTAACAGTAAAATGTTTGATTAAGCAAATAAAAATAAAAAATTAATATTCTGCGATACCTCCCTTGAATTGAATTACGTCTAGTAATCGTTTTCGGATAGTTTTATATAACTTTTTGATTCGTTTTTGTTGTGAATATGTCCAATTGTGATTTATACTTTCTTTTAGTTCATTTATGTTATTATATTGTCTCCCATTCGCGTAGAATCGTCTTGACAAATCTCCCCACACATTTTCTATAATATTTAAGTCGGGAGAACGAGCGGGCCATTCCAAAATATTAATATTTTTTGGAAGAATGGATTGTTTCACAGATTTTGCAGTATGGATTGCTGTATTATCCTGTTGAAAAATATAGTCACAACGCGTGATACGAGCTGCAGGCTTGTTTAACTGATCTGTTAATAGTTCAATATATTTATTACTATTCATCCGACCTGATAAAAAGTTTATTTCTGTTTTTCCATAGTAACCAATAACGGTCCGTACCATAACACTGCCACCACCCATTTGACGGCAACTTAAATGCAGTTCTTCGTTTCCGCAATCATGAAAGTAGTAGGCCCAGCCGTCAGGGCCATCTAGATTGGATTTTTTCTCGACAGTAAAAATGACTTTTTCGAGTTTTTCATCCAGTGGACGTATTCACAAGCGAACTTTAGTCCTTCTGCTTTGTGTTTCTCCATTAAGTGTGGCCGTTGTTTTAATTTCTTCTGTTTAATGTGTTTGCTTCCGCAGTAGAATACGCAGTAGAATGGAATGCTCTGTTCGTAATCTTATCGCGCTTAGGGATTAGGGATTAGGGCTTAGGGCCAGACTCTCATTTTTGTCACTTCTAATGAAACCGGAGCCAGAGCTCGGTCCTAAATTAAAGGGTTCAACTATGATATGAAAGGTTATCTAGGACACGTCCTGCCAGAGACGATCTGGAAGAGATTCCTGTGTGAAAACGAACGGAATATATTCTCTATCCGTAACAGGGCAGAAAGGATAACATTGAAACATCGAACAAAACAGAATCTTTGCAAATCTGTCTGGATTTGGTTCGAATGCAAGCAGCGCATCAACAAGCGCGGCAAATGCAGCTGGCCCGCAGCGAGGCCGCGGGCAAACAGAATTACTTCGGCCAGGCTGGCATAAACGCTAGAAAAGAGGGTGATTCGACAATGAATGTCGCCTAACGCCTGCGTGCACAATATTTCCAGCGATTCCCTTGTTGAATAGGCGCGATCGCGTCGGCAATTTCGCTAATTTCGCGGAATTACGCGGGGACAGAGTGCGACGGGGATGCGGGGGGATGGCGTGGTGTATGTACGCGAGTGTGCGGGGGCGTCTGGTTGTTCGGCCACTCGATAACGATATCGATATGGACGCGATAACGCAGTCGTATTCGTCCGGCCGGCCCGGCTGCTTTTGTAGTCGCTATCGCGGGGGTGAGACACCCGGCAAAGGGAGACCTTTCGCGTTCGACGCGATAGAATTAACAACCGAAGGGTTAACAGCCGAAAGGGCTGCGCGCCCTTCCCATCCATTGCCCTCTCGACAAACCCCATCGAAAAGCCCTTCCCCTTTCCCCTTCCCCCGATTCCGTTGCACCGATTGAACAAATGACCAACACGTTTACCGACCCGGAGGACTCTCCAGAGCGCTGCTTCTGTTTTCGATGGCGAGCTATTACCGGACAATAACGCCTAATTATATCAATGTGTCCAGAGCGCGGCGGCCGCCGAGAGCGAATTATTTAAGCGGGTTTCTATCGGGGACCGTTTACGCCTGTTGCCGATTCGTTTACCGTCCCGTGTCCCGCTTCATTCCGACGAGCGACGAAGCTTCGAAAACAAGCACGAAATTGCCAAACGAAAATTCTGACCTCACGTGCACTCGGAAATCGGCCGAGTAAATATTTCTTGCGCGAACGGGGACATGTATTTCGAGAGATTCCATAAAATGCTTCTAGAATTGTGCTTCCTAAAGATTATCAATAATTAGCAGAACGGCGTGACACAACGTTGTTGAAGCGAAGTCTCTAGAAATATATTTTTTAAGAGAACAGTTGACATCTCTGCAAGGATGGACATCTGTCTTTCAACTGCAAACAAGATATGTCCAAGCCAGAAATCGCTATGAAAAAGGAGAATAGGCCGGTTAAAAATACACGGAGCGGTCATCGAACGGCATCGCGAACGGAATTAGCGGGTAATTTGTAGCTGGAACTGTGGGAATTTATAATATCGCGCCCACGGAAACGATTCTCTCGCGAGCTCATCCTTCAAGCTGAATTACGGCAACGGGCTGAATCACGACCGAGGATTACGCTTGTCGAGTTATTTTTATTTGCGACTCGGTTTCTATTTGCGATTCGCTCGCCGCGAGATCGCCATCTTCTGGAGGACAGATTCGAATAGGGAATTAGGGACGCGAACTCGGAAAAAAAGAACGATGGTCTGGAAAAGTCTGTGACGTCGGAGTGTCCGATACTGGGAAGCAGTTTCTACTAACACCTCAACAGGCGGACTACCATCAGAATAATTCCATTATTCTTTTTTTGTTCTATTCTCCCTGTGACTTTTATATTCGCCAGGGAATCGAGAATCGATCCGGTGGATCGTTCTCTGAAATTGAGAGGAAACGAATGGATCGACGAGCACTGTGTTGCACTATGTTCGAGCGAGTGAGTGAGAAAGCAACGAGCTCTTGATTCTCTCTTGACCTTTCCCGAGACCGGAATCGATGTTCGATTCTTCTTGAATAAGTTACGAAGAGAAATTGGACTGGATGAATTATCCTGGAAAGGTCGTTCCACTGCAGCGGATTTCGCCATGGGAACTTGCGAGCCGTAGTCTTTCCAGCGACCATAATGTCGAGTTCGGTCGTCAATAACTTTCGGTTCTTGGGAGTTGCCCGGGGAAGATGAATGCGGGGAATAGGTTCGACCTGTGGAGGAATTCTTGTTCGTCATCGTTGAGCGATTCTTCGGAAGAATGGTATGGTGGTAATAATAAAATAATAATAAAATCAGGGGCAGTTTAAGTCATCACTTTACTATATTCGAGTCCATTCACGAAGCACTATATTAATAAGGAGAGGGGCATTAAAAATGAAGTAAGGAATTTGTCCTGAGGGAACCGCTGGTCCATGGGCTCGGTGCAGGTTACCTCGCCCTTCCCGGGACCACAATTGATATCCTAGGAAAAGGAGGCCAAGGATTGCATAGAATACGTTGTTTGCGGGCGGACTACATCGCGGGACTGTCGCTCGGGGCACGGTACGAGCAACCGGAAAGAAGAAAAGGGCGCTTTACGTGGCCGCAGGCTTTGAGCCAGATAAAATGGGAACACCGTTAGCTCTTGGCCTTTCTTTTTCTCTCTGGCCGGCGGTTCCCTCCTCCAATCTGCCGCGGAAAAAAGCCACAAAGGAAACTGGGACGTTAATCAATTATCAGGCCGGGCTTGTATCCTTTTCCGTCTCCGAGCCGCCCTCTTGTTCCTAAAGGAATCGCTGAACCACCTCGGTTTCCTGTGTACCCCCTAGCACGCGACTAAGCTGATCCTCGGGACCTTTCCAATTATCAAAAGTGTTCTCGTGATCGATCCCAAGCGATCATCCATCGGGAACCTCTCGTAAGCTCGAAGGTCGACGATCTTGCTCGTTCCCAGAAAGAACTGCAGGTGAACGTCGCAGCTTTTTCTCGGCTAGACAACGTCCCGATGGACGTCCTAGCAAACGGCCGCCACTTAATCGCGGTGGAGACTCTCCACGCAGCATCTTTTTTCACCCGGTCCAATTACCGGCTCCCTTCTTCGGGCTGTAATTGCTCGTGTCTAAACTCCGGGAAATTCCGACTCATATCTCCACGTCGGAGGGTCTAAGGGCCTCCTGAATCCTTCGGGGTGACCCTTCGAAAGGATCACCGCTTCGGAATATATGTAGACTGCGACCTTCCGTAGACGCTAAATTACAGTGTGGAAATTTTTAGTGGCGCCTTAGAGTCTTATTGGAGTAGTCCTTCTTTCTAAAATATGAAGGTGATGGAGATTGAATACATGGGAACATTTTTCGCAGGGAAATAAGGAAGATTAATCCATCACTTTTCATCCTAACCAAACGAGACTCTCGTCAGCCGATTAATCGAGGTCCACAGGACTCGTCTTCGCGGTAACTTGGCCCGGGGAAAAGTTCCCAGACGAGGCTGAGACGAGTCCCGGGAGGCTCGTACATCCATGCATCGGTTTTCCAGAGTGGGATCCGGCTGGGAGGTCAATCAACGAAGACGAGGGTAGCCGGTGGCAATGGGGCTGGTTCCTCCAATTTCGAGCATTCGCCGAAACAAATGGGCTGTCGTTTTTTTCTCTCCGCCCTACCCAGTGTTCCTGCATCTCTCCTCCTCTTCTCTGATGGAGTCTCGCCGTCTCGCGGCGATGAATAATTCATTTCATTCGTCGGGATTGCACCGCGCAGAAGCTGGGAACGAGCGTCGTAGACGGTGGTGCTGGGAGAATCGCGAGTTCCCAGCGTACCGGGAATACGCTTCTAATTGCCGTTTCGGGAGTTTTCACGGCCGCGTAAACAACGAGTTCGCGTGAGATTCTGTCGAGACCAATTACGAGATAATCGCGGTGATTGCAGGGTCCGGGACTGGCTGACGAACGTAAGATCCTAACTCGACGACTGATTTTAATCAGCCTTTCTACAATGATGGTATACGAGTGCCTAACGATGTACGGGAATTGTTGGTCGCACTCTGTAGATTGATTGGTGAATTTTATGCATTATAAATTTCACCTATCGATTTTTACTGTGAACGTATAAAATCTACAGTCTGGTTAATTTTAGTAACAGGCGTTGTGCCATTTAAGAGCGAAAATTTAAAATAGTCTGAACGAAAAGTCTAGACAGCTGATGTTATAAACTTCTTAATGTGCTATGCGTGTACTACAGTGAGCCACGGAAGTATTCGAACGTCCTTTAAAATAGAATAACTTTTTTATAATTGTACCAAACGACCTGATATTTTATAATCAATTAGAAGCATTAGTTTATGAAATAATATGTAAACAAGATTTTCCAAAAATTATAATTTACAAGGTTACATGCAGGAATAAAAAAGGAATTTTTTAAAACTTTTTTATTTGGACCCTTAATGAAAATTGAAAATATATGTTTTGTAGATCTATGTTAGTTATACACATGCTGAAAATTTCATCGAAATCGATTAACATACACACGGTCAAAAATGGTGAAAATCATAGTTTTACACAACTTTCGCTCAGTTTCTGCTTAAAATCCACAGAATCGTACATCTTGCGATGCGTGTCGTTTTCTCCTGTGTCAACCGATTTCGATGAAATTTTCAGCATGTGTATAACTAACATAGATCCACAAAACATATATTTTAAATTTTCATTAAGGGCCCAAATAAAAAAGTTTTAAAAAATGCCTTCTTTATTTTTGCATGTAACCTTGTAAATTATAATTTTTGGGATATCTTTTTTGCATATAATTTCGTAAACCAATGCTTCTAATTGATTACAAAAAATTAGGTCTTTTGTGGCTCACTGTCAGTAGTCGTTTAAAATCGCCCAAGAAACACTTTAACAACGACTCTAACGTTCTCGTGTTTATAGAAGGAACAAGTGAAACAATGACAGAGAGGTGAAAAGGAAGGATATGAAAAGAGAGAGAGAGAGAGAGAGAGAGAGAGAGAGAGAGAGAGAGAGAGACTAGGTGGAATTGGTTCGAGAGGCTCTTCAGGAAAGTGCAGAAATCAATAGTCGCTCGCGCGCGGGCCACCCCAGCACGCGCCGAATTGTACACGAATTCGGAACAATGGGTATTGATTGCCCGGAAGAAATTGCCGAGTGTCGAATATGCCGCCGAGAAACACGTTGTAATCGGGCACCGGGTTGAATGCGACTGATTCCGCCGGTGCCGGAAGTCTTCCGTCGATCGTGGTCGATCATGCGGTGACTATAATGGGAGACACTGCCGAAAGAGCAGAGACTGTATACATATACACACGGAATTTAATTTAAGCGTAGCCCTAAATTCTAAGATGTTGGAAATAGCGAAATACGTGTATAATATTTATCTAACAATAAGTAAAATGAAAAATTAATGTTGTAATATACAATGCATACTTAAGCTGACAATTTAAAGATGTCGTGGAGTTCGACGTAGTAGTAGAAAGGGTTAACATGGTCGTTACTAATGAAGTTTGTCAGAGTTGAACTATGTGCCTGAAGCTTCTATTGTCTACAGTCTACACTTGTCTGAAAAGCATGTCTGAAAATCATATTCCAAATGTGTTCACACAATCCAAGAACATAAATGCACACCGAACGTTCCAAACACTATATCGAATATTAAAGCGGTCATTTGGTAAGTTTTGAATTAAATCAAGAGACTTTCTGAACGAAAATCCACACGAACAAAAATAATTTTTAAAAAACGCATAGCGATATGTTATGTAATTGGATGTGTGAAACAGCTTTCGCCGAGTCCTCGGTAAATTATAATCACATCTACGCTCCTTATGTTCCAGTTTCTGAACAGTGGCTACATTTACTTTCTTCCTGGCACTTCCCGAGAAGTTCAGCTCGTCGAACTCAATCTCCAGCAGCCGGTTCCGAGTTTCAGACCCCGAATATTGATCGAAACTAGTTCGGAACCCGCTTCAAAGAAATCCCCGCGAAACTCGAGGGCGCCTTCCATCGGAATCCTTTGTTCTGCCAAAAAATTTAGCCTGTCGATCCTCCCCAAAGGACTGGGGGTTATTTTCCCGTCGCTGCTGCTTCTATCGATCTTGTTTCGCTAGCCCGTCGGCGACGATGCTAACGAACCGGCCGCCTGACAATTACATTACAAAAGATGATGGATATCGCCTCTCTCTCTGCCGGCGCGGTCCATTTCGGTCGCATCAATCCGAGTCACGGCTTCGAATTTCACCCGGAGAATGGCTGTTTTTAAAAAGTTCGCGATGCGCGGATCGTAAAACACGATGGGGAAAGTTTACGGGTCGATCCGGGACTGGTTGGAAGCTGAAAGATGTCCCAGTGGTCTCTTCGAAACCATTCCCTGCTGATAATAGTCCAGCATGTTACTGGCAGTTTATCGCGGTAAATGCGAAATGTGGCTTATGTGAAACGCCATAAGATTTTCATTGGACAATTGTGATTTAGAAGTAATTGTAATGATGAGGTTTAAGAGGGTGTAGGAATGTTGAAATTCCTGTTTATTCTGGATTCATCAGTAGACTGCGGATTCTATAGTGTCCGGTTTGCTAGCACACCTAACCAACAGTCCTTTGTCACGTTTAGTTTATTTTTCGTTAGATCCGTCTCACTTTAATGTCTAAACCGTGCTTAAACTCAGAGTTTACAATTGGTCATGCATCCCCATAGTTTCAAGGATTTTCTCCGTCATAAATAACTTCGAGCGATAGCCCTAGTCCTTTACATCTGTTCTTTCTCCAACTCACTAGCCCTCAGGTTATCCTTGTCCCTGCATTTTATTTCTTTATTATCACTTGCCTTCCCTCTCTTCAGTAATTTTCCCTTTCCCTAAATACTGTATCCCACCATTTATTTTCTTTTACCCCCAAAGACATCTAGTCAATCTCCAAGACGTCTCACGAAAATCAGATTCTTCTCAACCACCGAACGAACATCATCTTAGGTTGTTATACCAGAATTGTACATAGTAGTGATATATTAAAGAAGAGTTCTCTTATTAGGTGAACTTTAACCTAAAGTGTTTTACTGTACGGTCACACTAGCAACAGAAGTCCAACCAGCCCTCACGAGATTAATTTTTCGTTTCGAGTCCACTCCCGTACATATACATTTATTAAATTTATATAAGATTACATAAAAATGCGAAATAGCTAAATTAGCAATTAGGTACCTCCAATCTTGACGAATATCGAGATAGAACAGAAATGACGGTTGCTAAAGCACCGTAGATTCTTTCAACCCGACATAAACTGGTCCCCTAATGGAGGCAGACAGAGAGCTGGCGGTCTCCGACATAAGTATAGTCGATATTATCGAGGCAGACCGCGCCGCAGACACGAGTCAAATCACAAGGCTCTCCTCCGGTTTCCGGTCATGTTTCCCAGTCCAGAAGAAACGCGACGCGCTTCCGTCGTTCGCGTTTCCCTCTTTCACGAATTCCACGAGCGAAGAACAGGCCACGCGTCCCCGGAGGACTTTCGGTTCCGCGAACCTCTCTCCCCTTATTCGTTTTCTTTTATTCCACCTGGCGAAGTTTTCGAGTCGAACATCGCGAGATTCCGTGTCCAGAATCCGAGATCCCCGACAGCCCCGGCGAATTCCGGCGGAGTTTACGCGAAAATAATGGTCCGCCGGGGCAACTTGGACGCCGCCGTCTGTTCTCGCTCGTTCAACACCCGCGCCTTTCATTTTCTCTTCTTTCTGAACGATTCTTTAGTCCGTTCGTACCCTCTATATGGAATTCCTTCATTTTTTAATTGCAAGGATATTGATGTGGCTTGTATGAAAATATATGTATAAAGCAGAGTGTCTATAATATTCCGAGTTCTCTGGTTCACCTTTGCAAAGAGAAAATTTTGCAAGGAACTTCTGCAGCCAGTTGATCAAACGTTCGCAATTTGGGCGTAGTAAAGATGGACGCAGCATCAAGATAACATGGATCAATGATGCTGGATAATCCAGCGGCCGATTGTCACCGGGACGCAGCCGAGGACGGCCATTTGTTAATTGCGATACAGGTCTGGTTGTTTGCCGAACAGTTTATCCGAGAGACGGCGGGCCGCGACTTGCCGCGGGAATTTCATTTCCGGTACATCGCGTATTTCGTCGGTGCTCGATGATTTCACGTTGCACTCGTGTTACCTCCCTTTTCCCCTGCGCGTATATCCTCGGATCAGCTTAATGAAAATCGCTCGGTCGTTCGTATTAATAAGGTTACATGCGATACAGGCGACCAGCTCTGTTTGAATTCTCCATTTTAAATCATCGAACCAGCCAGCCCCAGCCTCGCTTCAGATAATTACAACGATCAAAATGAAGCGGGCGAACAAAGGGACGAGGACAGCCTAAAAGCCGTCCACGGTCCGCGCATATTCCACCGAGGAAAAATGTGTATCGCTGTTGTTTGCTCGCGACTCATCCGCGCGCCGATCGTTCATTTGCGCAGATACTCAAAAATTTCCCGCCTCACGCTCGGATTTCCATTATTATTTTACACCGTGACTCTGGAAAATCGATACCGGCGTAATTCTAACCGGACCTCCGCGGGTTCGCGTTTTTTACGCGGAATTCTGCTCCCTGTTTAACGGGAAATATAAATAAAATTAATTAATCCGAAGCAGCAGAGAGTAAGCGTTTTATTAAAAACTTACTGGGTCAGTCAAATAATCTCGTTTCTATTTACTTAATAATGCGGTCTGCGGCGCTTGTGCACTTAAGATTAAAATTCTCAGCAGATATAACTACTTCTTGCAGATATAAATAAAGTAAATAAAAGCACAAGCTAAGCCTTCCATTTGTATATCGGCAGCAAAGCTCTCACAGTAAATTCTAATCGCACTATTTTTGAAAATTCTGTGGAATCGTCAATCTTTTATCTCGGCATTCGAGGATTAAACAAATTTTTCAAAGCTCTACAGTTTAACGGATGAGCCGATAAAGCGCACCGGCGTGGTCGCCAGGCCTTCCCTTATTTTTGGCGAGGCGAGCGCGCTATCGAAAACGGATCGATGCGGCATGACAAGTGTTTTTTATTGGCCGACGGACTCGTCCGCACGCAGTCGAATGGAGTTCGGCCACCCCCCGCGTCAGCCCGGTGCTATTTGCTTCTTTTCAAGTTTCAAGGATCTCCCTTGGCCGGCGCCGGAGACTCGTAAATAAAAGAAATGCGAGCGATCGGCTCGGTTCCCGGCCCCTCTTTATTGTACGATCTTCAATTAAAGAAGCCCGAGAGGCCGGCCCTCCAGCCCGGGCGAAATTTATTTGCCAGTTAAAAGCACCGGAACGGTCCAATTACCGCGGGAACACGTCGATTGGCTTACCTACTGATCGTCCCGGCGAAAATATCGTCGGACCGACGTTTGCTCGGGGAGGCAAACATCGCTACACCCTGAACCTATAGACAGTCGACATCCCCCTGCAACCCCAATTTACCAGACGCTCATTGTAACCGATGAGTCTTTCGAATTCCGCTTCCTCTTGCCCCATAACCATTTTTCGAAAAATCTTCCACCCACATAAATTGCTATGCCATATGGTAGAACCATTTTATTTGAAATCGTGCACACAATTTTGAAATAAAATATTTATGTAAAAAGATTCTAAAAAGTTTAAAGTCTTTCTCGGGTAATCCACTTCATTTTAAATCTTTTGAAATATTTTAAAACAAACTATTCTGTTTGAAATAAGAGTATTTTAAAATAATATGTAAAATTAAGAGTGCTGAAAATGGGCTTTACTTTCCAAATGTACTAATACCTTGCTGCTGGAGTAATCCCGTATTTTCCTGCAGATTATTTTTTCGTATATTAAATAGTCGATTTCATTTGTATACGCGCATACAATTTTAAAACGAAATGTTAATATTTGATGCAAACGATTTGAAAATATTTCATGACGCAAATGCTAACAATAGGCTTTACTTTTTAAATAAATTTTTATTCGTTTATACTGGGTGAATCCTTACAACATGAATTCATATCTGGATAATTGAGAAATAAATCGTTCTATACAAGGTGTCTCAAAATTCCTTCAACATCCGGAAATGGGAGGTTCCTGAGATCATTTGAAGCAACATTTTCCTTTGCAAAGATGGTGTCCGCGGCTTTGTTAAGGAGTTATTAACGAAAACACAGACCAATCAGAACGCGACCTAAACGCGTGTTGGCACAGTCGGTCCGGCGCGCAGTGGTCCAAACGGCGGATTTAGGAGTGCATAAGTCTAAACGCTACTAATAATCGATAATTCTGTGCTACATGTGTTCTATACACATCAAGTAAGTATAAAGAAGGCTAATAGAGTTCCGTAATTTTATTGAAATATTTTTTTGCTTAAAATAGCGCAGAGGAAGCAACGTATTGCAATTTAGAATGCCAGTTTAAATTTACAATGACAGGAAAGAGAAACTTGTATACAATTCTTATTTTTACAAAAGTATAATTTCCACAAATGAAATTTACAACAGAAATAATAATAAAAATAAAAAGAAAACAATATTTACATCAAATAATAAGCATTATAATTATTACTAAAGTAATTATTATCTAATTGAAGGTAATTGAATTGAATTTAATTTTAAAGTTATGCTAAAAATTAATAGAAGTTTTTATAATAAATTTTTATATTAATTTTAAACGGGAACTACGTGTGGCAGATGTGTCCTTGAGACCGATGAAAGCATAAACTACATATTCCATTCCTAATATTCATGCAAAAATTAACGCGAGTACGGGCGAATATCATAAGTATTTCCTACAACAAACTTAAAAAAAATTTTTTAATACTTCCTTAAGAAACATAATTTAAACATTATTAAAATTATATTAACGTTCTAAACAATAAATTATAGGGAAATAGGATGACCTTCATTTCAACGTTACGTTCAACGTTTGCCACGCTTAACAATAATTGATTTGAGAAGTAAAAGTGTCAATTTTAACTTATACAGACATGTGTGCTGATGTAAGAAATAGTATTAAATGCCTACTCCATGTTTAGTTTTTTGAGTTTTGCACTCCTAAATCGGCCGTTTGAACCACTGTGTGGCGCACCAACTGTCAATTGGCCGACTGTACCAACACGCGTCTAGGTTGCGCTCTGATTGGTCTGTGTTTTTGCAAAGTAAAATGTGGCTTCAAATGATCTCAGGGACCTCCCATTTTCGGATGGTGAAGGAATTTTGAGACACCTTGTATAGAACGATTTATTTCTCAATTATCCCTATATGAATTCATGTTGTAAGGATTCACCCAGTATAAACGAATAAAAGTCTATTTAAAAAGTAAAGCCTATTGATAGCATGTCATTGGATAGATTGTCTTTCTTCAATTTAATTCTATTTTCGACAAATATTTCACATGGATGCTTGAAACGCGAGATTATAGTGAGAGAAAAATATTCCATCCCGTGCGCGTTACATTATTACAACAAAAATATCTCGATATGCATCAGATTATTAAATACTTTACTCTCATCAAATAAAATCATTTTATTCCATCTGCGCGTAATGGCCTGCGATTCCCCGCTGGAAGATCGCATTTATTTTTCTGAAATCAAATTACACGCTCCCTTTTTCAGATCGCAAAACATCTCATCAGGAATCAGACAATAACATTAAAGGTTTAATATACGAATGACGCGATGAAATTTCCAGAAAGAGAATCTCCATTTGTACGCAGAAAATTGCGGAACTTCCAGGGTAAGGTAAAATTCTATTTCTTTCATAAACAGTTTCAGTGCGGAGAGACAAACTGCATAAAACATTATTAAACTTTGTACTCTATCACTCCGCGAAGCTTTTTATACGCCGTAAACGCCGAAAGTTTCTCGGTCCTGTTAGGAGTGGGTTGTTATTAAAAATCTAGACGTGGTAAAGGCTTTTAAGTGGGCATCTCGAATGTGTGCTTTGATGAGGAAATTCGTTGAGCAAATGCACCGGAGGGAATTTTTGCAATTCCAATGATTGCGATAGAGGGATCAATTTAATTTGTTCGGTGGTTTTAGCGTTAAGATCGAAGGAAATCAGTGTCGACGGTAACTTCGACTTGCCGGCGTCTTCATCGCCATTTACGCGAAGCCGCCGCGACGGGACGGTAAATTCGCCGGGTTCGGTGATTAATTGAATCTCGAAAGTAACGTCTGATACCGTGGGAAGGAGCACTTAACGATCCCCCGGACCCGAGGGCTGAATATTCCGAGGTTTCATTAATTGACCGAGATCTGCGTGTAGATTAAATTGGCTCGTGCCGTGTACCCCGCGAGAAAGTGAATTGCAAATCTCATAAACCCCTCTCGGCCGACTAGAGAGAGGCGCAGGAGCCCGGGGGACGGAAGTTATCTTTCTTCCGGGACGACACGGATTTTCCCTTATCTGAAAAAAGTTGCCAAAACGCTGCACCGTTTCCGAAAAGCTCCTCTTACGTCTCAGCAAGATAAAACAACCGTAAGATAGCCCAATAATTTTCCAAAACATTTCCACTGCATGAAACGCTGTTTATTGCCAAGAAGATAAATTAAAGATAGCTATTTTCTTCCTTTACGGATGATATAGGTTTTCCTTTGCCTACAAAAATGTGTAAAATACCTACAAAATGTATGAAAGTATAGAAGCAGCTCAGTTATCTTCTAAAACGTTACCGCATTATAAACGCAATTTGCTAGAACAGAAAATAAATGGCAAATCGTTAGACCCATCGAGGGAATGCGATTAAACACGTTGGTGAATAATAAACGGGTTCCGTTATTTATAGTATGCCGAAGCGCTTTATAATTGACATAGTGAAATACTCGATCGAGCTTAATGAACTCTTCATTCTCTCTGGAGAATTTATTGTAAACCTCTTTTACTAAAACGAATGTTTTGCGCGGAAATGTTGGAAAGAATTAAAACCCAATAAAATTCTATTCCTGTAAAAATATATTTATACTTCGTTTGATAAAATTTTCCGAACAGAATGTTCATAAATCCTACCACGGAAATTCTTAAGAATATTCTTCAGATTTAAATATTTCGAGATAGACATAAAATAAGCGTTCCCAATGTCGTAAAGAAAGAGTCGTCGGGACGGGATTTCAGGTCGACCGAATCCGTTTCCAATTCTGGATCCGAGCGAAAAATATTGTTTCATTAACCGAGCCTCTTACCAAGTGGCCTAGTAAGTTATGGCACCGGCGAAATGAGAGTCCCACGGCCCAAGGAAGCGTCAAGTGTCCGTCCTCCTCCGATTAGTCAGCGCTCGGATCGATCGTAAATTCATTGGACGGGATTAGTGAAGGCGACGCGAAGCATCTCGACGCGTCTGCCGGGCAAATTGCAGCCGGTCAATGTTCTGCAACACTTGACACCGTTAATTATGCGCGTACGCGATCGTGGGAAACCCCAAACACCCGGCCTGCATTCGAAGGAAACTCGAAATGGTGCGAGAGCTCCTTTCTACCGCGAGAGTTTCCAAAAACAAGATCCCGGTACACGAACGAACTTCGGCTTCGTTTTTGAACTTCTGCGGAATGTACTTCCACCTCGCGCCGTTCAATCCGAAGTTTTAGCGGCGTTGTTTGTTTCAAAAGAAACTCGAGGAAATGCGTCGGAGCTGTTTAACCCAACAGATGTATTTACGGTGACCCGCACGTTCTTCTGCTGCATTCGCCGGATGAACTCGCGAACAGATGTGAACAGTCTGCTACGTGATCTATGGGGACGCTGTTTGCTCCAATTCTAGTTGGACAGAATTTTTTATGAAATTAGAGCCTCTACTAATTTTTCAGAAAGCTAAAAGAATGCACTCGAAACTATATTCAGTTATTTAGTCTCGTAGGGTCTGAATCTAAATTTGTCTTCCTGAATCTTTTACCAATTTATTTACTATTAATATTAATGGTACAATTTCTTTTGAAGATTGTATAAGAATACATTATTTTTCTTCTTTAAGAGAATGTGCAACTCCACCGAATGGTTCAAGAAACTAGCCACCAAAGTAAAAGAAGTTCGGAGGGAGTTCAGTTTCTCATGAATAATTATCTCGAAGCAAATACAAGAAGGAAATATCATTAAAGTCGATCGGAATTGTATCCGCAATTCATCGTTCTCTGATCAGGTCCTATAAATTAGCAGAGTCTGATACAGCTTCTCTTTAAGGCGAGATACGTACCACGACATATTTAAAATTTACTGCGGTCCGAGTAATTGCTATGAACGTGCAGGAGGAGCTTAGTTTCTCAAATGTCTTGGCCGACGTAGAACTAATTTTAAGAATAAAAGCGTTCTACGTTTCTTCAACGGCGCATCGCTTTATTCGAGCGCGAAAGAGTTAATTCGATTACAAGTTACACCGCTGCAACAATGGAGTCTCGCTAGGAAAGTTGCTCTACAGGGGGAATAAAAAAGATAAGGAGGGAGAGGAAAGAAACGTCTGGGAATGAGAGTTCCAGTTCTGCCGGTGCATTAAGAATCTTGAAAGAAACGAGATAAGTTATTACGAGTTCCGGTAGCATTATAATCTCGGTTTGTATTTCCTGCGAGGGGACATCTTGTCCAAAGCGAAGCGAGGAGACTGTGCTCGCGGACACGAAAATGAATTTAAAGCGTCCAAATTGAAACAGTACCAAAATTTCAATGACTCGTTTAGAGGTCCCATTATACAAATTCAATTATCTTATTGAATCTGGCAAAGGCAGAAGTTTCAACGAGTGAATAGACTAAAATTAATGTTCACGTGAGGCCAGCTACGAAAGAACTCTGCTAGTCTTTTTCGATTCGTTTCACTCTATGGAATCGCCTCCTGCACGAAGCATTCTTCAGGTTTGATGAAAACGAAGCAATGGCGTCGGAAAGACAAAGAAGACCGCACGAAGCACACAAATGCAGTTGGGAAAAAGGTGGTGCAGGAAGCGCGGCGTTTCCTGATTACCGTCCGGCCGTAGCCGAGGCCCGTGTCATTGGAAAGCAATAACAATCGAGTCAAACGGAAGCGGACGTGACGTCAACAAGCGCGCAATTTGGTCGACGATGTGGAATTGGTTCGATGCGCGCGTGGAACACCGCTCGCGTCCTCCAACGGCGTATTCATCCTCGCCTCCGCGGCGGTTTCGAATTCTCGAATTAACTCCTATTCGATCGCGATCGGCCCCTGGCAGCCGATGTAGACCCTCCCACACGCCACCACCACCGCGACCCCTTGACCCGTTGGGGGTTCCGCCGTTGCGAAATTTATGCGACGATATTGCGTGTCGCGCGCGATCGTCGGCCCTTCATTTAGGACGCCGCGCTGGAGATTTTGCTGCCGGTGAATAATTCATCCCCGAAAGCCGCGCCCCTTGTTGATACACTCGTCCGCGCCATTGCTACTCGCCTACGTTCGCGAAATTATGAACCGCCACGGGAGGTTTCTTCGATCCTTTATACTGACCTAATACACTCCTCAAAAGAATTAAGGGATCACTTATGCGAACCCGAAAAATTGGTCCCATTTTACGCGATCATAACTCCGTCAAAAATTACGGTATCGATATCGTTAAACAATAGTTTGAAAGCCTGAAACCTCCAGTTTCAGATGCTCTATTTCAAATTGTTGCTATGTTGATTTTTTTGCAAAGTTATAGCGAGATGACGACAACATTAACGGTTAAGAAAAATTTGGTGCAACTTTGAAACATCACACGGGTGGCCACAAATCTTTTTGATAAATCGCGGTAATATCATTTGGAAGGGCTATCATTCCTCTGTAAATTGTGTGGTTGTTGAATATTGTACGATTTTTTTTATTCCAGTTATTCAACATTGAAGTAAATATGGGCTTTTTAACTTTCACTGGCTCCAGAAAGCGAAAAAATTATCATAGAATCTTGTGCAAAGAAGCAATAGAAAGAGCGTTTCTTTCTCTTCGTGGCACTCCTTTTGTTTTGTCAATTTCATTAACATTTCGATATACCAGGTGTTTCTGAAAATATGCTTAAAAAATGCACAATTTCCATTTTTCCTTTAACTCGCTATATCTCGGCGAGAAATGATAGTAATACCATAATCGGATCGTCAGATTGAAGCAGAGATTCTGTCGATTCGATTGAGTACCCCATGAACTCGCTGCGACAATCTTTTACTTATGGCAGCTGTGTTTGAAGTTAGTGCTTCGCAGAAATTACCGTGCCACGTACAACGGATGCCCGACATCTCTGAATACGCTACCGCCGCGCTGGACCACAGTGGAAAACTTGGACCAAACTCGATTCAAAATCAAAGAACTTTCAATAGAAATGAGGTAGAGCGATGAAATTTTTTAAAAATTAAAGCTGAAACTTTGCAGAATAGGGGAAAATAGGAAGATTATGGTACGAACGTTTTTTAACGTTGAGAAAATTCGTTAAACATGTAGAATTTCAAGAAAATGTGGTTTTTCCGGTACCACACGCGGAAAAAAAATTTTTAACATGTATGTATATCATTTCCCGTAGACTTTTTCACGCTGATTTCAAAATCAGCGTGAGAAAATCTACGGGAAATGATATATAGCATGTATTCAACAACACACAATTTACACAGGAAAGATAGCCCTTGCAAATGATATTAACGCGATTTATCAAAAAAATTTGTTGCTCCCCGTGTGATGTTTTCTTGCCCTCCGTGAGTGTATATTATACACTGATCAAAATGCAGTCTGTCCCAAAACCTAGTTTCGTAATAAATTGTTCTTAAAATTCACTTCAAACATTCTTCTACTAATAAAAATACTGAAACCGGAGGCGTACGAATATCTCGTTCCGCCTGGCACGCGATGTCCGCCAGAACCTCAGCCACGATGACAACGATTAACACAACGTGAGAGGAGCCTTGCTAACGACGACCATAGTGCACACCTTGTCCGTCGAATCTCCGAAAAAGCGATCTCATTTTCCGGAAACGGCGGTTTCGGCGTTGATAATGAGGCGGACAGCGGGTCGAGGTGTCAGAAATCGCAGTGGACACGTACACGTTCCTGCGGACCAATGGCAATTCCACGGATCTCGTGTGAGTGGTTCAGTTCACGAGCAAGCGTGATTTCCCCGGAAATCCACATATTCGGCCCAGGGTACCGTGGTGAATAAACTCGATCCGAACGCGAACCGGTAGCGGGATTTGCGCGCACACTCGCCCTCTTGACAAATCTCGCGCGCGGAAACCGAACCGCGATTGCGGTGCCCGAGTAATCCTGCTGTGTAAGCCCCGCGATTAAATTTGTTTGCCGCGCGGCCCCGTCGCTTCGTTGGCCGAATTCTGCTTGCCGAATAGAAAGTAGAGAAAGCCGGGCCGCGCCGCAAACTTCCATGCACGCTCGCTTTCAAAAATCAGACAAAAACGGGAAACGGGAAAAAACCGCGGGGAAACTTCACTCGATCACTTTACGCGAATCTTTCACGTTTTACTGGCTGGTGCTAAATAGCGTTGCCTAATTGTAATCGCGATTTCGCCTCACCTTTTTACATACTTCTGGAGAGATAACAGAGGAATTTGGACCATTTTTAAAAACACTAATTCTCCAAATACAATCGTCAAGAGATTATAGTTTTCGTTCGGAGATAATGCAGTAGTATTATATTTCCACTTCGCTCCATTTGCGAAAGAAGCATCACTTTCCCTGGGAGTTCCATTTCGATTCTCGCGTTTCCCATTCAGTTCGCATGCATTCTCTAGGATCCATTTTCGAAATTGAATCCCATCGTTCAACCCCCCATTATTATGCTTTTCGATTTCAGCCCGAACCTCCATTCAGGCTCCGGCATACTTTTGTGTGTTTCCACGGTTCTTTTCTCGTGCGGTATCCAGATGCCGCCGCCGAGCACCCGCGGAAAACTCTTTTACGTTTTTCGGCTGGCGAAACGAGGAACACTGGGAGAGCGGGCGCGACACGTATCGGGGAATTTCAATTTATCTCTTGGTTTTTAAGTCACGCCTCGCCGTTGCTCGTACGCGACCTCCGCGGATACTCGTGTACTTTAAATTTTACGGGGCCGGCTGTGTATCGATTCGCTGTTGCCCCGGAGGGCAAAGGGGCGGTGCGAGCATTCTATCTTCTCGGAATCGCGGGATATTTAAATTGTCGTGAATCTTGCAACGGCGTATCGTTCGATCTCTCTCGACAGGGGTGAAAGAATCTGCAGCCGAAAATATCTTATAGCCATTGTATACAGTGGTGTAACGATATACAAAAGAATATGAAATACTTCATGCGATGTTAAGACCTCAAGCTCGGTCACGTTAAACTTTACTGGATGCTCAAGAAGATTTCTTCTCAGCCGACATTGCAAAATTTCCCAGTATTTTCGTAACGCGTTGAACCTGATTTCGTAGGGAGCGTTTGAGCTTTTTTATAGCGCGTTGAATCCGATTTTTCAGGGTGTTTGAGCATCTTTACAGCGTGTTGAAACCATTGCGCGCGATCCGGTGCATCCTAGTACAGCGTGCAGCAGCGGAACGCAGTCACGAGGGATTCGGAGGATCTTCGGAAAATTGCAGCCCGTCAGATTATACGGAGTCCGAGATAAGGAAGTGAAATTAAACGGTAGACGGTGGTGTCTGGTTCCCGCGGGATTTCGAGATGCAACACCGCGGGGCCCCGGTCTGATCTCATTTCGCAACCCCTCCCGTCCCACACATCCCGCTATATCCGCTCACCCCCTGCCGCGTTTTCTTTCCAACGTTTCCTCCGCGAATCCCCGGCAGTCTCTTTGCTACGGCGAAGTTGTCTCGAGCTGGTAATAAGAGGCTACCGGCTCGTTTGCCTTTTCTTGCCTGCTTTTTATTTGAACTTCTCCCCGAGCTGGCTGCTTGGAGTGACGCTGCTCAGAATTGCAACGGGAACAGCGGGGAACGGTCTCGTGGTTATCGAGGCTTCCGGTTTCAAGGCTCCTCGAGTGTCGTTCGATGGTCCCCAACGTTCCGACGCGAATCAACCGGAGGCCCAATCTCACGAGCTGAGAATTACTGTAATCGAGCTGCGAGAGGACACCGTTCTCCATTTTAACCGTGCTCGGCAAGCATTTTTGCTTTTCTCTCAGTGGGTCCCCTGTGATCGCAGTGGCTGTGCGAGTTTTTATACTTCAGCAACTTTCAAAGGTCATTGTTAAATAGTCACACAAAATGGATTTGAACCAGATGTACCAAATTAGGATGTACTACAAAGATTGTGATGGATGCGGTCTTGATTGACCAAAAATGTGAAGGACAAAAATGTGGGGGTGCGGTCTTGATTGGCCAGAAATGAAAGGAAAGTGTAATTGGAAAGAATGGAATGACTGATAAGAGTGAGACAGGATCGCAGAGTGATTGGTATGAGAGACTGAATGTAAGATTGAAAGGAATGGGTAAATGTGGTAACGGACGGATTTGAACTGGAAGAGAAGTCGACTGTATAAATGATATTGTGAGCACGAATGTATGGATCTACGTATAAATAAATTATATTTGCACTTTGTGAACAGTTTGTCAAATGAAATAGCACTATGTAGCTGAACTGATGTACAATGAGTTGAAATAAGGGAGAACTGAAATGCTTTGAACGGAATCGCTTTGACTGACGTTAGACAGCTGATCGTTTGTCGCAGAGAAAGACTGAGGCGACGGTTGTCACTCTCTTTTATTGTCTCGATCCTTCTAGAAGTTCGTCACGCACCGGTGGTTCCGGTTGAGCGTTCGCGAACATTCCAGAAGGATCGAAAATGGTTTTCGACCAATCACGCAGGTGGCCTATTGCCCGCGTAAGCCTCGTTTGCATGCGCTATCGCTCGCGGTTTCGGCGGAATCGCGCTAGTCTTGGCGGGGTCGCGCGGTGCCGGTGTGACAATATGGCGCTCGGGCGCGCCAATCTTGAACAAAGATTTAATAAGAAGATTCAATATTACTGTATACGAGTTCCTTGAGATAGCTCGTTGAAACACTCGCTACGCTGCGTTTTAAATTAGGGAATATGGATCCAGAAGCATTACGCGTACAAAACGGGTAACAAGAAGGTAACACGATTATTCTACGTAAAAAACAGCCAATGCAATTTTCCCATACGAGTCTCAGTTTCCGAGATAATCGACTTCGAAAGTTGGCCTGACCGCGCCAGTGCTCCGCGCGCAGTGGAACAAGTCAGCCATGGTCAGACGCGGCAGCTAATATTCAAACTCGATTATCTCGGAAACGAAGCACCGTATCAAAAACTTCTTTTCGCTTTTCTGATTCAGTTTCTCATGTAGATTCGACTGATACCTTCGCTGAATTCTTAGTACCATTTATGAAACGATTTAATTGTGATCTGTTTGCAAATAAACAGCTCGTCATTGAAATTTCAATCTGCCCGACGATTGTAACGATTCGGAAGTGAAATTTTCGCGAAAATAGTAGAGATTGGTGGACAATGGAACGGAAAGCTTGCCGGGGATCCTACGGTCGGGTGAGTTCTCAAAGGGCGCCGCGGGCCAATTAAGGCAGGGGCTGTTAAAGCGCCGCGAAAACACCATTCCATTTTGAAACGGTGATCCAATCAGCCTGGTGAAATGAAATTCCCCGTTGGCCTGGACGCGATATAATCAAGGTATCCGTTACAATAACGGCGGGGAAGCGGCGTGCAAGGTCGAGGACCATCGGAGAAGGGAAACGAAGGAGAGGGAGAAGGAAATATTCCGTCAGTGGTGCGGCGGCGTCGCGCGGAAATATTTCCGCAATGGTCTTCGAGGAGAACGAGCCCGAACCCGACGAAGTGAAAAGTAAAAGGGAGAAAGCCAGTCGCCCTGGTCCCGGCCAATCAGTGTCGACTCATACCTTTCCGCCCAGATAGACGCGCCCGAACGACCGTGGAAATAACATAATAAGGAATAATTTTATTTCCGTCTATATATCGTCACGCCCGAATGCCGACGTCCACGGACGTGTCTAATTTTATTTCCAGCAACAGGATTTCGCTGATAGACTGCGCTCCGCACGTGTTTCCCGATGCATTACCGCTGCACACGTTTTTTTTATTAAAGGCGCCCCGTTTTGATACACGAATCCCCGCGGAAATATTTTCTTGCGCGAATTAGCGTTGAATGAGAAACTGCGGTGGAAAGTTGAGATAAAAATTTCTCGATGCTTGTAAAAGGTACATTTTTCCTGTATGAAAAGTTTCAAGTGCGTACATTTCGTATTCGGCTAGTAATAAAATTTTAACTAGTAGGAGTGCGTATGTGCGAATACCAGACGAGACAACAGGGCCGCAACATGGTGCGCCGTTGAAGAATGGAAGACACCGAGAAAATAATGCGACACTCGCAAGAACAAGCTCGCTATTTCCGCTCGGTGCACCCATTAACACCCGTCCTGCGACGGCGGGGGTAAGGAACGAGTGCCAGGAAGACGGTAAAAGCGACGAAATGCGAAATTAACTGCGAACTCTTCGTTCTCGTCGGCTCGTAAGGCGAAAGTAAGAGTCGGGGCGAGGAGAGAGGGGGTCATAGCCGACGGCTCACCGTGGCTGGGAGAAAAAAAGTCACTCTGAAAGTCAAATAAAGTTTTAAATTCTTAAACACTTTATTGCGCCCGGCATTTAAATTTGAATATCATTCGATTACCGCGCCACCTCGCCGGGCCAGGCAAGACCGCATTCAAATTTATTCACTCGGCGTCCGACTTTGCTTCGACCGATACTGCTCTCTCCCTCTCTCTCTCTCTCTCTCTCTCTCTATACATCCAATCCCCTTTTCCCACTTCCTTTTCAGGGTCTCTTGTTCCTTTTAGCCAGACAGGAACGTGGAATTCGGGCCATCTCGTGATTGCAGATCCTTACCCCCGTAAAAGACGATTATTAAATCAAACGTAAGACCCTGGGAATGGACTGCAGTCGCTGCAACTGCAACAGCCACTATGAATTTATCAACAACGTAGCTTTCGGAAGAATATTCGATTTTTATTTATTCCCGATCGTCCGTAACTAATGGATGAAAAATATTTTCTTTCCTTGTTTGCAGTCTTTTCGCTGCAGTACAAATATATTGGATTGTTTTAGAACGATCTTTCATTCCCGATTTATTTCAGTAGAACGAGAAACATTTTCCCTTCGTGTCCTCTATGATTCGACTACGATGGGTTATTCTACAATTTATTGGGAATATTGAGTAAACCTCGAGCAGGCGCACTGTTATGAAATTTAATTAAAATCAGTTTTGTAAAATTCAAATGGAGTTTTATCATGGTTTTCTTGTAACGTCGACAACGTGACCAGTTTCTCACATTTCCTGAAACTGATACTTTCCTCCAATTTTACTAACAATAAGTACTATCCGTTAAACAAGGCATAGAACAGAGTAGGGCAATAATGAACTAATATTTAAGAATGACTAATAGTCGTTTTAAATGTTAATCATAGCAAAATAGTCATTAGTCAAAACTTTTTGATTAGTTAGTGATAACTAAATGGCAAATAATTAGTCGCAGCTCTAAGTAATCGTTAGCTATTGCTTATTAGTGAATTAGTAGTTGATGATCAGTCATCAATCATTAGTCATCAGTAGACTGCGGATTTTATGCATTTATGAAAAAAATGGAGTCGTACAATTTAAAGCAGTGGACATATGGAAACTATTTAACGACATCGGTGTCTTAGGTTCAGCTTAATAAGATGATTAAAAGAAGAAAGAATTTTTTATTTGGTTTCTCTCTGTGGCTTGTAATCGATGCAGACAATTTTTATTTTGCATAAAGATCCGCAGTCTAGTCATCAGACACTATGGTACGATTAACATACATTAATATTATTAATTAGTTCTTTTTTTTTTAATTATTTGGCCCCTCAGGGTTTCAAATCAATTTTACCAACTCCCTATCTTTCCACTTTCACCACTATCGCGCCTTTTCAGCGGAACCTACAGTTTATAAAGGTGAGTTCAAAACCACCTTGGGTCACCACAGTTTTTTAAAAAAAACACATGGAATATTTCCAGAGGTGCCGGCATCAGGGATTGAACCTGCGACCACGGAGTCCGCAGGCGCGCGCTTCACCCACTGAGCCACTGTGCGCCCATATTATTAATTAGTTATCACTAACTAATCAAAAAGTTTTGACTAATGACTATTTTGCTGTGACGAATATTCAAAAAGACTACGTATTAGTCATTTTTAAATATTAGTTGATTATTGGCACAGAGAAACTCGTAGGTACCACGTGGTATATCTACTTCGCGCTACACATCCTCCGCGATTGGCCGAATCGCTTGACGAAGACAGCAGACGAGTGTCTTGAGTGCGACTGCAATAGAGCGATGTGGTGACGCCGAGATCCTATGACGATCGTTCCCGCCAGAACCTAAGCGCAAGTGTGGGATCCGCAGCCTAGCGTCAGGAGTGGAGTCGCAGATCCCCCTGCGTCCCACTGTCAACATCTCTGCCATCTCTTGTTAGACGGACAGTACATATTTACTAATATATCTGTGCTTGTCAGGAAGAACGCCGCATGTCACATACTTTCACTTTGGATATATTGCCGTTTAAAGTTTTGGTAATTATACAGAAAAGGTCTGCATACTCCGATTTTGATGAAATTTAAATATGTTATGCAGCAACACATTCCGAACAACTTTTTCCTTTTCCAATATAGGGGGGTCGCTTTTAGTTTTTGAGATATTTGCAAAAAACTATCGCAAATACTGTATTGAATTTTTCGTATTCCTGCACGCTATTCGTATTCCTGCATGATAGTGAAAATTTGCGCAAATGTTAATTTCTTAACGGAAACCTTCTTTTTAGAAACACTAGGTGCGTGTTAAGCACTGGGTGGGTGTGTGTGGTGTCAGGCCGGCCTTTTCCGCTCTCCAGTTTTCTCCCTCATCTCTACAAAGTCAAAAAGTAAACAAACGTTGCAGGAGAGCGTGCAGGAATACGAAAAATTCAATACAGTATTCGCGATAGTTTTTTGGAAATATCTCGAAAACTAAAAGCGACCCTCCTATATTGGAAAAGGAAAAAGTTGTTCAAAATGTCAATATCTATAACATATTTAAATTTCATCAAAATCGGAGTATGCAGACCTTTTCTGTATAATTACCAAATTTTTGATCACTAATGCTCTGACATAGGACGTTGGTTAAATTGCATTGTTTTCTGAGCCTTTCAAATGTGTTTTCATAACTCTCTTTCTGGTAAATACGTAAATCCTATACTCTAAAGCTCAATTAATGCATACACACACATTTTTTGAATTGTGACATGCGGCGTTTTTCCTGACAACCACAGATATACATAAGTCCTAGAAAGAGGATGAACCATTCAGAAGGATAATCTTCGTGCGTGTGCGAGAGTCCGGCCACAGAACCGTTTTACCTGCAAGCGAACAGCAAGAAAGAAACTTGTCCGAGGAACAAAAGAAAATCATTTCCGACAGATGATGTATCAGTTATTGCGCAGCAAATAGAGAATATTCGCGAGAAAGAACAGCGGATCGCTTATTGGCAGGACCAACACTGTAATTCGCGTCGGTGCTCGGACTGTCTGTTAACAGAGAAAACAAAGTGGAAACAAAAAGGCGTGCGAACGTTTGAGCACAGCGGGACGAATTTATTTCGAGACGAATTTATTTCCGGGAGGAGAGGATTTTTGCTGAGTTTTCCTTTGAATCTCGATTGGAACGTCCGGAAAGATCCGGTCGTTTTTCACTGGGTCGTGCGAGTAACTCATCTGCGGGAAAAAGTTGCACCGTTTGCGCGGCCGGCTTATCCTATTTTTCCAAATTTTCGTATCGCGGTTGAAAATATTCCGCTTCGCGGAACGTAAGTCTCAGCAACGGCGGCGGGCAAAAAACGGTCCGCGGATTATAAACGGTCCGCGGCACGCTTTTGGGCGATTTCTGTTCGGCAACGTTCCACTCGGTCTCTAACGTTCGCGTCGTTTTACAGTCGCTCTTTCCATTTTCCCCTTTTTCGCGATTTCACGGTTTCGTCGCATCACGGCGATCCTATTAAAAACTTGGCGCGCCTCCTCAGACGGTCGAACATTTGAAATGCAAATACGGGAATGTAACGCGGCTAGCGGTTATGTATTTTCCGATCTTCGTCGGGGATATTAGCCCCCGAGAACTACCACTCTCGAGCTTATAAGGAGTTACAATCCTTACAAGGAGTAACACGGTACTCCCGGGTTCATTGCGCGGAAGATACGGCCGCGGTTTAGTCCCGGGTGCGGTTACACGACTCTTGGACCCCTCGAACCACTGGCGATTCGGTCTGGGAGACTTTGCTCTGCAATTGCAGTTGCAGTTGATACGGGAATTGCCTCTGACATAATCTAATTCACTGTTAGACCCTGGGTCTTTATGTTCATTAAACTGTGCTTGATCGTACCTTCTCAAAGTCCCTGTATCCTCCATTAATTCTAGAAATTCTTATGATTTGCTTTGATATACAGTGGGTAAGGAAAGTATTCGAACGCCCTTTAAAACAGAATAACTTTATAATTAGTTTATGAAAGGATACGCAAAAAAGATTTTCCAAAAAATTATAATTTACAAGGTTACATCTATATAAATAAAAATGTAAATATTTGTTTGTCCATAATGTAAGATCTCCGAAACGGCTGAACGTAGAAAGCTGGGGTTTGAGCCATTAGATGCAGCGTTTCTTCGGGAAGGTTTTAGGACAATCCGAATTCGAAAAAGTCCATTAGTTCAAAAGTTGTGATCAGATTACCACATTAGTGACCCGAGACGACTTTTTCGCCCTCTTTTGGGCACGTTTCTGCTTATAGTATGTGAATGGTAGCACCAATATTCAATTTGAGGTACTCAGTGGATTCAGCTCATCGAGTTCTTTCGAATGGACACTGATCCGATTCTGTAGATTGCATAGTTTAGGAGTTATAACACGAAAAGTGTGCGTTTTTCTTAAACTTTTTGGTTTACCGACTTTTTAAACAGCTGTAGGTTTTCAACGGAAGGTTTTAGGAAAAATCTGAGACTACCTTGGCGATTGGAAATTGAATTCTCTACAAGTTTCATATTTGACACTTTTTTCTCCGACGCGATCTAAGAGGTCATGCAAAAAATGATATAAAATCGAAAATGTTGATTGTTTTCTTTAAGATATTTTCGGCCGTAACTTATGAACCGTTTGTCGGAAATAAGTTTTGAGCAAACAGGCTTACTTAGTGTGCGAATGTCTACAAAATGAGTCCAACAGTTTTACAGAAGTTAGAAGCAGAAATATGGTCAAAACGGTAAAACATGGTCAAAATGGTATATAATAAAATTGCGTCTGTCTGTCTGTTTGTGACGACATCAACTGAGAACTCACACCTGTGACATGTAAAAATATTCTTCTTTTCTGAAAAACAGCGCCATCTGTTAGACCTAAAAGCAACACACGCTATACTAAATAGTTTACGATTCCACTCCAATTTAACCAGACTGAGCCACAGCAACGCAGCTAGTGCAAAAATAAAAAACGAGACATTATTTAAAACTTTTTTATTTGGGCCCTTAATGAAAATTTAAAATATGTGTTTTATAGATCTATGTTAGTTATACACATGCTGAAAATTTCAACAAAATCGGTTAAGAGTCGTATAAGAAACTACGATTTTCAACATTTTTAATCGATTGTAGCTCGTGCGTAAGTTAATCGATTTCGATAAAATTTTCAGCATGTGTATAACTGACATAGATCTACAAAAAATATATTTTAAATTTTCTTAAAGTTCCCTAATAAAAGAGTTTCAAAAAATGCCTTTTTTATTTTTGCATGTAACCTTGTAAATTATAATTTTTTGGAAAATCTTTTTTGTATATCATTTCATAAACCAATGCTTCTAATTGATTATACAAAATCAGGTCGTTTGGTACAATTACAAAAAGGTTATTCTGTTTTAAAGAGCGTTCGAATACTTTCGTTAACCACTGTACATCGAAGACAATTTGTAAAAATCTTGAAGAAAATTCTGAGAAATGAAACTCTGAAGCTGCCTAAGATCGAAATGTTTGCATATCCGGGTCCCAATCCGGACGTAAATCATCATCAATCTCAGCATAGCAGAGTAGGTTAGAGGGGTTAGGTTAAGCTGTGCAAAGGGAAGAAGCGCGAAATGTTTCGCCTAACAAGGTCGTAAGTGGACGGTGTCCTGGCGATGAACAGAGGATGGAAAACAGTCGGTGACCATTTTTCGAGGAAAGCAATTTGGTAGGTCGGAAGCGAGTCGTTCTGCATAATTTATGTGCACAGAGACAAAAAGCGTTCCGGGTAAAATGGGTACGAACCGAGAGGTTTGAAAAGAGTATTGGTCTGGTCGAGGAACAGAAAGAAAAGGGAAGAACGAACGAAGAGAGCAAGACAGAAGAATTGGAAGAGAGAGAGAGGCCAAAGCAGAGGTTGTCGCGCGAAATAGAATAAAATCAGAGCCTGCGGGGGCCTCTTCAAACGCGTAATTGAAAATTTCGTTATGGAACGGGCCGCTCTATTTATATAGCGTTCCGGAGATTATTTTCACTGAATTCCGACGGCCGCGTTTTCCCCGGGACACCTTACGTAACGACGAGAATTGCATTACTCAAAACCCGTTTGCATTTCGCCGGGATTGGCCGGGACGTCTGCTCGGAACAACGAGATTCCCGGCGATTTTTCCTCGACCTCACGCTCTCCTACAAAAAAGATCACTAACCGACGGAAGTCGAATGCACCTGTCTTGGCCACCGAACAATTCCGACACAAACAAAGAAAACTTCTAATTCTTCCAGACCCATCGTCAAAATGAAGCAAGGAAACTCCTCGAGGTCTCCGGCTGGAAGAAACCGAAGAGCCTCGTAAAATAAACTGTAGGGTTCCAGGGCAGAGGAGACGTCGCTGAGGACTCTCGGGAGGTTCGTCAAACCGGGAATAACGGAAACTCAATAAAAAAACCGAGGGGAGAAGACACTGGAAGACGAAAGCCACCAAGTGGTAGCAAGAGGTAGCGAAGTTGGCTCGGCTTCATTTGCTCCCGACGTCCTCGATCTTGCTATTTCGGGTCAGCAAGTGTCCCAGGATGCTTGGTCTACCTTTCTCGAAGAGTTGAAGCAGCGGAGCCGCAGGGTTGACGCAATTTCTGCACGATAACCGAAGAAAGAACCAAGCGGCAAGTGAGAAAAGGGTTAGGTGACTAGCGAAGGGAGACGAAAAGGATCGGTGACCGAAGGACAGGTGACGAGGTGAGAAAGGAACACGTGCAGGTGCTCGGGGGATGTCCCAACCCTGGCCACGCTTGATTAAGTCGAAATACCCGACGCTGAATGCGGAGAGTGCACCGGATAAACCCGCCAAGGGGTGGAACTGCTCGAAGTACTCCCTTGCCGCTGGCCGGAAGAGAAGTAGCAGTTTCTTGGACGGAGACCTCAGGAGGGGGGGCGTTCCCGCTGTTTACTTGTCTCCTCGTCCCTTATTCCGCCTCTTCTCAGCATCCCCTAACGTTCAATGTCGTAATGGAACCCGCGACTTCGCAAAGGGACGCGGAAGAACACGCGAGGACAGCCTCCGACCGTATCGAGAGTCTTCAAGTACGTGCCCAGAAACCCTACGCAACCCTATGTGGACACAGGATGCAGGGCTGGATAGGGTAAATAGGGGATACAAGCAACCCGAATACGGCGATGATTTCTTCCGCTAGCTTTGCTCGACGATGATCGCTGGGGAGGAATCGAGGTACTTTAGAAGGTTTTAGGGGAGGGAGAGAGGATTGTGTGTGTGTGTGATGGCTGATGGTGATTCGATGCAGTGCTTTGAAGTCGGTAGACAAAATTCTTAACTCCAACTCACGACTCCAACTACACTTGTTTTTCCTCCGACTCCGACTCCGACTACACTTGTTTTTCCTCCGACTCCGACTCCGACTCCGACTCCGACTCCGACTCCGACTCCGACTCCGACTCCGACTCCGACTCCGACTCCGACTCCGACTCCGACTCCGACTCCGACTCCGACTCCGACTCCGACTCCGACTCCGACTCCGACTCCGACTCCGACTCCGACTCCGACTCCGACTCCGACTCCGACTCCGACTCCGACTCCGACTCCGACTCCGACTCCGACTCCGACTCCGACTCCGACTCCGACTCCGACTCCGACTCCGACTCCGACTCCGACTCCGACTCCGACTCCGACTCCGACTCCGACTCCGACTCCGACTCCGACTCCGACTCCGACTCCGACTCCGACTCCGACTCCGACTCCGACTCCGACTCCGACTCCGACTCCGACTCCGACTCCGACTCCGACTCCGACTCCGACTCCGACTCCGACTCCGACTCCGACTCCGACTCCGACTCCGACTCCGACTCCGACTCCGACTCCGACTCCGACTCCGACTCCGACTCCGACTCCGACTCCGACTCCGACTCCGACTCCGACTCCGACTCCGACTCCGACTCCGACTCCGACTCCGACTCCGACTCCGAAGCCCTGGTTCGATGATCATTTTCCGACGCTGCACAGTGGGCTGTATGCCTGATTTCAGCGGCCACAGCTAGTTCAAAATTCGCTCAATATTGAAACTGCTGTAACTTCCATAAAATATATCCAAATTTGATGAAAAAACAACCATTTTAAAGCTTGAGATTTCTACTTTTTGTACTGTATACGGTTTTTGCTGGAACGGATGTTTTGAGTGCAAAATTTGTCCATAAAGAGGATCGTATTAGGTTGTAAAGTTTGTAGCTATTCTTCAATCAAGTACTGCGGATTACAATCAATATTTTAACGTTATTCAATGAAAATATCTTTTTAAAATAGTTATTACAAAGAACAATCTCCGTTATTTATAATAGTATGGAAAAATGTTATGAACAAAATTTGCACGGTTCAGAGGGGGGGGGGACATGTGGCACAAACATTTTCTTCGTGGGTGGAGGCATAGAGGAGATTTCAAGGTCACATTGACTTTTTTAAACAGAACGTCCTTTTTTTATACCATCGATCGATGGAGTATCAAATTCTGAATATAAAACTGTTGACCTTCGTATGTCCTAAACCTGATAGTTAACGAGATATTATCAAAAGAAAAAAGAAAATTATTTCGATAATATCTCGTTAACTATTAGATTCAAGACATAGGGAGGTCAATACATTTTTACTCAGAATTCGATAGTCTATCGATTCATGATACAAAAAATAGGTCTTTCGATTTTAAAAAATCAAAGTGACCTTGAAATCTCCTCTATGCCTCCTCCCACGCAGAAAATATTTATGTCACAACATGTCCCACTCTATACCGTGCAAATGTTGTCCATAACATTTTTTCATATTATTAAAAATAAAGGCAATATTCAAAGTGGGCATAGTTTGCACCACCCTGTATATTATTTAAATTTCATGTGTATACTGTTTTCTTCTTTTAGTGTATATTGTGCATTTATTATTATTATTTAGTATTTATTTAAGTTAATACGAAGCTGTAGCGAATGCGAACATGCAGGATGTAAGAAATGCTGCAATTTTCGCGCGCGCGCGATGGCCATTTTTTCGTAGATCAACTATAAAATTCGGAGTAGCGCGTCGTAGGAGCCTTTTTTTCTTGCATCTGAATTATAAAACTTCAAAGAACACAATGGCACAGAAATGAATACCCGATCGCACCCGGAGGTATAACAAAGTCATTACCAAAGCCTTAGAATCATAAAAAAAGTGACTGAATCGTTGGTTATCTTTAAATATTAATATCTAAAAAAATGTATATAGTACAAAAGTGAATTTTTGTTAAAAGTATACCTTATACTTAGCTAACGAAACTTCTATAAAACAAAAATCTGTTAGTGTATGTAAATAAGGTAACAATTACTAATAGGTGAATTCGTTGAAAAATGAAAGCGTGTTAACAGAATTTGAAACTTCCGACTTTCAGTGTTTTATGGATACATGAATGGGAAAACGAATAATGGGAGATTGTTCCTCGGATGTTCAACGAACTCAAGCCACAAAAATTTTACAATTTATGTAAAGTTTGAAAAATTGAATTTTGACCGCTGACATCGGGCATACAGCCCACTGTGGCGCTGTGGGGAGCAGATGGTTTGGGGTATCTCATTGTTGGGAAACCTCGAGGAGTTCATTAGCGAATCTGATTAGGACAGACTGTTATCATTTTAATTTCTCGTTTTGTGTAAGATTTCTCTTCGATTTATTCTACCCACAGTATTTCATATCGAGCACAGACACCATTGTCTAATTTGGAATTTTAAGAAAAATCCACATTTTACGAAACTCAACGAAGCTGTCCATCTTGGAGAAGTTTGAAGATTGCCGGTTCCTCGACGATTTTGTCGCAAAGATTGACGAACAAGAATTTAGGCTACGAGATTAGATTGACCCGTTTCCCGCGTCCCGAATCCGGGCACCAGCGAATTTGTTTTTCCGGGGAACGATCGTCGTGCTCTCTCGCCGCAAGCGTAAAATAAAACGCTCGGGCGTGTGTATCCGAGCATGTTGTCCGGGGGCCCGATTCCTGTGCGCTGGATTTTTTCCTCGCGGTCTGGGCAACGTAATCCCGCATTCTCCCTCGGCGAAAGCTCGTTCACGGCTGTTCCAGTTGGAACGTCCATTACGACGAGGTCGGCCCGAATAAGGTGGAGCGGGAAAACTGCGGCAGGAAGAAACGAGTGCACACGACAGAGGTTGCACCGGAGGATGTGCATACGTTCCCGCGATGGCATGGCTCGAGGACGTGTCTTCGCTGGTGGGATAATGCTTGCGTCTAACTGTTGGTTTCACAGGTTCGAAAACTGTGATAATTCTCGCTCTTGCATCCCCGAAACAAAGAGAGATTTTTCCAGATTTTATGCACTTACGACGAAGATGTGCAGGTGCAACATAAAGGAGTAGACCAGGCCTGGCCAACCCAAATGGTTTCACGGGCCACATTGATGACGTGTAACGTTACTGCGGGCCGCACTTTAGGTATACATGCTTTTAAAAAATGTAATACAAATACAAAATGAATAAAACTTTGTTATACTATGATTCAATATAATTAACTCTCGAGTCTTAATTAATGAGATATTTGTTTATCCTTTCTTTCACTTAATTTTTGTAAATCTATATTTATGTTCGAAGTTGCACATCTTTTGTTAGCTGGTTTTCGAAATTGGCATCAGTCAATGAAGTGATGAACTCTTTGTAAATTTCATCTTCGAAAAAAATGTTTCACAGACATATGTGGATCCAAAAACACTTACAACTCGTTGTGAAAAATATCTTAAGTTGGAATATCTCTCGGATGTAATAAGTATTGTAAAAATTAATTTTTGATGTGGACGCAAAAATCTGTTTCATTTCTTTGTTGCACTGTAACTCAATTATATCAAAGATATCAAATATAACAATGACAGTTCATTTATTTTATACTTTCATACAGTTTATTTATTTTATAATATTTTTGTATACATACAACGAAAAACAAAAGTTTCAATAGAAATATAAAATCGCCCGGCGGGCCGCACAATTTGACGTGGCGGGCCGCGTGTTGGCCAGGCCTGGAGTAGACAGATCTAAAAAACTTTAGCAGCATCTATGTATCAGTTTCAGCTTACGAACATTATGAAAGAGAAGATCCACCCCGCCGACGACACCAAACACCCCCAACAGGATTGCTTCAATCTTCGAGAGCCTCCATTCGAAAGCACCCCATGTCGCGTTAGCACGCCATTTAGATCCGTCTAGCCATTACGCACCACCCTCGCTTGCTACCCACGAACGTCAAGCAGCCATAACACTGTTTATAGCCAGGTAGAAAACAGTGGAATAATTCATCGAAAATTGACAAACAGTTCAAACAAAAAATCAATTCCCCGCGGACCGGTTCTCGACGCGGAAAAATGACGTTCCGCGTTGTTAACTAATTTTCACGGGCACTGCCGTTGCGATTGGACCATTCATTACTGGCCGGGCTGGTCTTTACAAACGGGGGGGAATCCTCGGCTGTCGTTGGAAAAAAAATTGTTTGCAAGGGCTCTCTCGTCCCCCACGGTTTTCGAGTATCAATCAAAATAATGTCGGGAGGGCGTCGATTTTCCGGATCAGCAGCGGAACTCGTTACACGGGGATCGATGTGGGGGGTGAAGACGGAAGCTGGATCGTCCGCCATGAACCAGGCGAACAACAGTCGGAAACCAGATGGAGAGCCGGAAACGAGCAGGGTCGCCCGGAACGCCGCTACTTTTATTAGCAATATCGCTGGGATCGATAAGCATAAAATTCATAACACCGTTTCCTACGGTGTACCGGCACCGCAACGCCATTCCGGGCCCCCGTGCCGTGCTTTATTCTCTCCTTGATCCGTTTTATTTTGTTCGTGTTTACGCGACAGAGCCGTGGAACATCGCGACACGAACTCTCTGTCACCGGTCGTACGTTCCCGAATTATTTCATGGAGACGCGAATCCGGAGTATACCAATTTTCACTGCCCGGTTTACAAGGCTGTAACCTCCCCGCCGGCGAATTTCACGCTTTCCATTATATTTTTTCACCGTGGAATGTGTGGCGTAATTCCGATCGAGTCGACGCGACGGGAGTCTGTGCAACCGAGTGCGGAAAATGTTTAGCGTGAAATTCGGGGAATGCGGAACATGTGCGCGGGAAACGTGTTCGATCAATGAAATCCAGAGTCTAGAATTATTGCTATTCGTTTCACTATTCATAAAAATTATGATCATAATGTGTAGAAATTTAAACAGCAGAGTGGATTAGAATAACGACCACATTGACAAGCAATAAGACAGTTGATAGCGCCATTAATAGGCAAGAGGATCGACTGGATCATACATGGGAGTCACAGAAAGATGCGCTGGGGTATCAAGGGCTCAGCACGGTTTTCATTACGTAACACTGTTCCCGGGATCAACCGGCTAACGAGTTTAATCCTATTATTAATGTTCATCCCATAAAGCCGTCGTCAAGCACCCATTCCGGGCGCAAAGTATCGGATGCGATCGCGTGAAGCGACTTTTCGAAACCCCGTATTCAAAGCATCCCGAGGAAGCCCTATAACCGAAAATTCCCCGGATTTGATCCGCGACCGCCGTTCATCTTCGTTTACAGCATACGCTGCGTAACGGTGTCTCGAAAGGGCGGCAAACACGAGAAAGGTTTCGCGTTGATGGGGTTACACGGTTTTTTCGCGAACGACTTGTGCTACGGGAACCGTCGTTGACTTTCCAACAAATCCTTCTGTCGCTGTCTCGCTGGAGGAACACGGAAGAATAAATGAAAATATCGCGAGGGGGGATGAAAGGCTCAGAGACCCTTCTGGCGATAGGGGGATCTCGAAATCCCGTCGATCGCTGTTTGAAAGCCTTTCCAGCGGTCCCTCGGAGGAGTAAGAGCCCCTCGTTATTAATATTCGATGGAGAAGAAGGTTACTTGTTGTTTTTATTTATCCGAAGTAGCTTGCATCGACGAAAAAAAAGTAGTAGTTTTTTCGGTGGTTTTATTAAGTCGTAAGAGATGTAAAGATATTCTTAAGTTGCGCTCACCTATTACTATGTATTTATTAGCTCGCTTTCTTGTCACTCTGTCTGTCTGTCTGTTTGTTCGGTACAAATTTTGCAATTGATATTAAACTAACTTCCCGATGAGCTAGAGACTTGAAATTTTAAACATAGCTCAGAACTGGATGACAGTACAATATTTAAAAAATTTTTTTTTAAAAAGCCAATGCGTTTAGGAAATATAAATTATTAATCAATTTAACCGTTACGGTAAGGAGTGTAGAGAGTAGCTGCCGTTGAGAAAACTTGCAGAACATGTGATATCATTTGCAGTGCAATAAAATTGTTAGTGATTTAGGTGTTCATGCATAAATTATCTATTGCATGCGCCCCACGTTTTTCGTTTTAAATCTTACAAGTATTTTCATAGCTATTCAAAATTCACAATCACACATTTTCAGGACTATCTGTACGGGGTTAGGAATCTGTATGGGGCTAGAAAAAATTATTGTACACTTTTTAGTCCGTTTTTTAAACGTGGTGTTTTTTAAAAATTTATTTTATACTTTTTAGTCCGTTTAAAAAATTTTTATGGGTTACCCTCGACTCGTCGACAACTCATTTCGCCGACACTGTTTTCATCGACGATTTGATCAACAGTAACTTTTGTCGACACTATGTTTTTATCTACACGGTCAAATCGTCGACAAATGTCTTCATCGACACGGTTTGACCGACACTAACACGGTCAAATCGTCGATGAAAGCAGTGTCGGTGGAATGGGTTGTCGACGAACCGAGGATAACCCAAATTTTATTAATAACCCACAAAAAATGAAACGTCGAAGCAGGCCCTCTCCGCAATAAATTTCCGGAGCTCTGAAGCTTCGTACCATCAACGTCTCCAATTAAAAGACATCATAAAGTATCAGGGCAAACGAGCACTTACACCCGTGATCGTATGCAAATCAGGTGATTAATCATGCCGCGAGTAAAAAGCGAGAGCGTGCTGGAAAGAGAACGAGAGCGGTAACCTTGACATCGCGGGGCTGGAGTTAATAATTCAAGGGTGAGATCCGGAGTAGAAGGAGGTCGAGGGGAGGATGGCGGGGGCGAGTCGGAGGGTAATCGAACGCGATAAAAAATAAATGAGCTCCTTGAACGCGTCGGCTGAGTTATGAAGCTCGGATAAAGAGAAAGAGGAATTAGAGGACGGGGGTGAGTGCTCTGCCGGGTTCCCGCGACGGAATCCCCGGGATCCCTAAAAGAAACACGCGTTCCCGGGATCGTTAAAGGGACGCGGAATTTCCGGGGAAATTCGTTTTTCCGCGGGCGACGTCGATTCGAGCTACTGCCGTCCCGCCGCCGTGCTGCGCCGAGCGGAATTCAAATTCTCCGGAGCGGACGGTTTTTCCCAGTCCGGGGGCCGCGACTCCGGAATTCTAATCCCGGGAATAGTCGGTTTTTCTTCGGGCCAGCATCGAGAGTAGAATTTAAATCCTCCGGTCTTTCGGGGTGACCATAAACGCTGCCGGCCACAATTCGAATCCCCGAGAGAATCGACGCCGCGCACTACGACGCCGTGCGTTTTCTCGCTCGTGATCCTCGCGCGGGCACAAACCGTATTCAAATCCTCTTGCGAGGGCAGCACGAAAAAAAGGAGATTATTGGACCGGAAAGCTCGGCCCCGATATCCCCTTAGCTAGGCGAATCGGACGTCAAAGCCGTCGAATTCGTCGATCTCTCGCCCTTTTCGACCAACCACTACTCTGAGGCTCTTATTCGCGCGATTTCTCTGTTCCGACCCCTGTCCGCCGCCTTTCCGATTATGGCGAATACTTCAGGAACGTATTGGATCGGCCTAAAGTGGGCCAGAAACCGATCTTTTTGGACAAAAATCTGCCGACAACTCAGTTTTTCATCGATTCAATTGGAATTTTTTTAAAAATGTTCGTGAAGGACTATACTTTGATGAAATCGTTAACTATCACAATCAAGAATCCTTATCTACAAAGCCCAATAACTCCGATACTTCATCCGCTCATACCATAAATTTGTATTTACAGGGAGCTGATACATCAAATACTGGGAACGTGGCTCGAACTTTCTTTAGAAAAGCCGAATCAGTTGCTGCAGTGACTGGATTAAACGTGGTTATTATCACAAGATTGCATAACATTCTTCAGGTAATTACATGTGACAAGAAAGCTGACTCTGTGAAATTCAAAGAATATTGTTCGGAGACGGCTAAATTGTGAATTAAAATGTATCCATGGTATAAACTACCTCCATCAGTTCATAAGGTACTGCAACATGGAAGGGAAGTACTTGCTACATTTGAACTGCCCATTGGTTTGTATTCAGAAGAGCCACAACAGGCAAATAATAAAATCTTTAGGAAAACACGAGCTGAAAACTCCCGAATGTGTTGCCGCAAAAAGACAAATATAGATATTATACGGCATACGTTATTATCATCCGACCCACTTATAAGCTCTCTAAGAATAAAGGACGGCAAGCACAAGGAAGTTCTTTCTAAAGAAGCGAAAACGCTGCTGTCGGATCAATAAATTAATGGTAAGTCTCATAAGCGCCGAATGTAATTCTGTTCAATTGGTAATTCTCAGGGCCAGATTTACAGTTAAAAATTTTGCGGTTTAGGGTTTAGGGTTAAGAAGTGTCGGCAACTCAGCTGGGACATGCAAATTTATGGTATGGGTGGATGAAGTATCGAAGTTATTCGGCTTTGTAGATATTTTCGCGCAGCACGTCATCAAAGTATAGTCCTTCACGAACATACAGAAAAAAATTCCAATTGAATCGATGAAAAACTGAGTTGTCGGCAGATTTTTGTCCAAAAAGATCGGTTTCTAGCCCACTGTGCGTCCCTACAATAATGCACTATTTATCCGATGGCTTCAGACCTGTTTCGGAGGAAATGACATTCTTCAATTCGTGATCGTTACTATGTGTCGTTAATTGCTTGCAGGGTTTCGGAGGCATTTTTAAAATTTTATCAATTTCGCTAATTATCTAAACGCACAGTGTCAGATTAATATCCAGAATCTCTGGAGAGCGTGGTGCTCGTCGCGACAACCTAAGTCAGAGTTTACGCGGTCGAGAATCCGACGAAACAGGTGTGGCCGCACGCGTCGCTGCACGAGCTTGTCACCCGAAGCTAAAATTATTCGTCGGGAGTGCTCGTGCTTATGGTCTATTCGGTAAAGGGCCACTTCACCGAGATCTCTCGACGAGGCTTTCCTCTCTCTTCGTTGCTCGCCGGGCTTCGGGAAAGAGAAAGAGGAGAATAAGAAGAAGGGCAGAGGAGAGAAGGATGGGTCGAGTTGTACTTAAACGGAGGCCAGAAGAGACGCGGATACCTAACCCGAGCTTATTATACATAAACGAGGCCCTCTTAACCGTGTACTCGACCCAGTGAGCGTCCACGTCGTCGTTGGTTGGCGACGAGCTGTTCCACGACTCGCCACGACTCTACGCACGGGAAACAGGATTTGGGTGCGAACGTATCCGCCGCGATACACCCAGGAGCGCAGCCCGAGCCGCTCTACGAATCCTGTCTGTTTCATCGGTGTTTCCTTTACGAGATCGTAAACTCGTGAGAACGCTACTACGGTGTACACGTCATAAACGCGCGCCTGCACTTCGTGCGCGTTATCGATCCTCCGTCGAGCTTCAAACGATTCCCGCACGAAGAGAAGCTGCGAGTGGAATCGAGAGAGTCGGGCTTCGTCAACGACATGTTCCCGTTTCGTTGGAAATAGTGAATCAAGCATAGTTGTATATCACATATTTCTAACCCTCATCAGTATCAAATCACTCTCGCGACGTTGTCGACCACAGGCCAAAGATCGTTGAGATTCCCCATGCGCTCGAGGCATCTGTCGAATCTCTACACGTTGCCGGGCCTCACGATCGCGGCACATCAGGAGCACTCGCGCCCAAGTAAACAGACTCCCATCAAGCTGGTCGCTGTGTCAATGCCAGCTCGACACGCGATGTCGAAAATGTACATCCCGCGGAGAGAAACGGTTGCGGGAACGGCGATTACGCCGAGAATTAAAGGGCTCTCAGGGCAACGCGTGTCTGGCACGAGAGATCCGTTGAAAGGCAGCGGCCGAGGCAGATAGCTCGTCGTTGTCTGCGCGCGATCCTGGTCGTGTCCCCTCGCTCGAAGGACCAGAAATCTGTCCGAGAGCGTCTCGTGGGACGTCTAGGTTTCCAGAGGGTACACAGAGAGAGAGACCCGCCGGCTAACGAGAAACGTGGCTGGTTTCCGGCACGACGGCTCGCCGTTCTAGTTAAGAGATAATGCTTAATCGATACTGAGAAAGGAGAGGCTGCGGCGGCATTATCGCCGTACCCGCGGACGGAAGACGGCCCGAGCCCGCCCCGAACCAGCCTGCTGCAACCCCCTGATGCATATAACCAATTTCGAACCGCACGCGCCATAACCGTATCTGCACGCAGCCGACTATGTACACCCCAGCACCGCGTGCCATGTATTAATCCTGCGAGCCCGTACCTTGGTTGCTATCCCTTGGATGCTACTCCTACTGCTACTACTACTGCTGTGCTACACAGCCACTCGTAGCCGCGTCGTAACTTTACATCAACAAGCTACCACCGTTCTATGGCTACCGCGGACCAACGTTTGCCGAGTGAGGTACACGCTCGTTCTTTCCCTGAGATCTTGCGGCCGGCAACAGCTACTCTAAATATCGCCGGCCGTGGTCTGCGTTCATTTATCCCTCATCCTGTACACAGACTCTATACAGCCGGAGAGATTCACTATGTTTGCTACCGAATCCCCCGGACGCCTATCAGAGAGTTAACGATAGAACTACTGTAGGATACAACAAATATAACAGATCAGTTTGTGCTCGCGACCAAAGAACAACTGCCTCAAAACGACCGGACACTCGGTCTTTTATCCATCCTCACAAGCATTCACACGCATTCACACAAAGTCACACTCAGAGGTGTCGCGATCGAACAAGTGTCGACGGCCTCGATCTTCGGCACGTGTCACACAGGATCACAGGATACCGCGCAACGGCCGGCATCCACTTCATAATCCATATACAGGGTGAGGCGCCAGAAACAGGCCACCTGAGTTAGGAAGAAATGCATCAGATGGAACTTGCTTGGTTTTGAGGAGGCATTAAACTGATGTTAGTAGCTTTTTTGTAGGTGGACGCGTAAAGGACACATGAAGGTCAACTTCATCTTTTTAAATGGAATGAGGTATTTTTTAATACACCAATCGATGCAGCTGGACATTCATTATAAAAAGGTATGTCGAAAAGTTAATAGTTCAGGAGATATTTCAATTTAAATAACTCTAAAATACCATTACTGTCGTACTAAAACGTTAGCGTTTACTTACTAGTGTAACGTCTTAGTACGACAGTAATGGTATTTTAGAGTTATTTAAATTGAAATATCTCCTGAACTACTAATTTTTCGACAGACATAGGTTAGTACTTTTTTATAACGAATGTCCAGCTGCATCGATTGATGTATTAAAAAATATCACATTCCATTAAAAAAATGAAGTTGACCTTCATATGTCCTTTATGCGTCCACCTGCAAAAATGCTACTAACATCAGATTAATGCCCCCTCGAAACCAATAGCAGCCGAGTTATTCAGGTGGCCTGTTTCTGGCGGCTCACCCTGTATACCCACACCAGTGATGCCAGGTGAGGGGAGTCACGGTGAGATGATGTACCCCCTCTCTTATGACCAGACCAGTCTACGACGGGTCCCATGGAAATCACCGACACGGTTTTCACCGACAACATTTCACCGACTCCAGATTTGACCGACAACGCCTTTAACCGAAAACAATTTTGACCGACAACGACTTGAGACGACCATAGTATATACTATCTTACAGTATTATCATATGTATTATACAGGGTGGTCCATTTATCTTGAGACAGTCAATTATTACGGAAACCAGCAGTAATATGAAGAAATGTTTTATATAAAATATTCTTCATATGAAGGGTCACATTTAATGGCGCTATGCACATTTTTCCATAATGGCCTTTTAAGGGTCGGAATAATAATATTTCGTACAAAACATTTTTTCCTAGCGTGCACGGTTTTATTAAACAAATTGTGGTGAATATGTATCCCAATATTTGTAATGACAAAAAATACTGAGTTTGATCTGAAGTCATAAAAATCTAGTAAGCGGTGATAGGAATACGTGTATAGTACATTGAGCATCGTAGGTGGCGTTATTGCCGCATACTAGATGAAAATTCACAATACATGTTGTATGCCATTATGCAAGCTTTGCAACATTTATCATGGTATCGTTAAAAAATTGTAAGTTCAGGAAAAAAATGTATTATACGAAATATTATTAGTTTTCGATGTAGAAAAAGAAAATAAAATAAAAAATATGGATTTGAAAAAATAAAGTTGCCCTTCATTTGACCCTTAAAGGCCCTTATGAAAAAATGTGCATAGCGCCATTAAATGTGCCCCTTCATATGAAGAATATTTTATATAAAACATTTTTTCATATTCCTGCTGGTTTCCGTAATAATCGACTGTCTCAAGATAAATGGACCACCCTGTATGTATTATCATACTATGGTGGTCTCCCATTCGTTGTGGATCAAATTCGTTGCCGATCAAATTCGTTGTCGGTCAAAATCGTTGTCGGTCAAATCTGGAGTCGGTGAAAACCGTGTCGGGGAAATTTGTGTCGGTGATTTCCATGGGACCCGTCTACGACACGGGCGCAATGGTGTACGGTCTTAGTGGGGGCGGTTTGAGTGTACGCATGGTGCTGGAATGGGATAGTGGAAGGGGAAGTGGGAAGAGTATTTCCGAGAATTTGGCATCCGTTCGGTGCCATCTGGCATCACTGACCCACACTACTGACCCCGTCAAAATAGCGGAAGAAAAACTTGTAGGCTGAATTTCCTGATGTTGTTGTACAGGGAACACTTTAGTCCGTGGCCATGTTTCAATCTCTGAAGTTGACGGTCTTTAAACTCTGACGGTGTGAGAAATATTGTGTGAGAAACCGGTGGAACATGTGCAACTTTCCACTGAAGTGCCACTTACATTATTAGTCACACCTAACCAACATTTGCCGTTACAATTTCAGGAAACAGCAAACCCAAGACCCACCGAGGAATTGATAATCAAACTTCGCACCTCGGTTCAATAGATAACACCGTCCGGATTCCTCAAGGCCCTCGTAACCCATGATTACAGTGTCTCGAATTATTCGGAATTGCGAACAGAGAACCTGGGTCAGTCGGAGGCCGTTCGAGTCAGCTACAGAATTTACACAAATGCAGTTGTCCCGGGGGTTGTTTGGATGCAGAGGGGGACGGGGAGAAGGGGAGATTGTTAGGGCGGTGACGCGGACACCGTGGCCCGGCAGGCAGCAGGCCGAATGCGGCCGAATGCGGCAAGTTCGCAAGTACCTCGTAACCGCGGGAGTAACGCGTCGTTACACGACGCGGAAAGGTTGTGGAACGCGCTCGAGGATGGCAGAGAGTGGAACCTAACCCAGCCCGGCACCGGCGAAACCATTTGTTTATAATTCCTCGGGGGATGGAGCCGCTGGTCCACTCCATTTCCGCGTTCGCGTGCTCTCTCCTCTGTCTTATCCGAAAATTCCGTTGCCTAACCTAACTCCAGCACGCCTCGCCTCGTTATTCTTTCGCTTCTTCCTCTATTTCGTCTCCCTCGCACCAACCCTCTCTCCGTCTTTGCTTCTCTTTGACAGTTCTTCGTGTCCGACAGAGCCGAATTTAAATTTCCGGGAGTCTGTTCTCCAGCTACTCCCCTCTAACGACTTTCTTAACAACCCTCCGAGGTACCCTCTTCCCCTAACTTCACCCCCTTCTTCCACGATTGTCCTTCCATGTCTGCGTTGGCCCTTCAGCAGCGATAGTTGGCGGCCCAGGCCTTATTCCACTGCTAGTCGCCTCTCTATGCTAACGAGACGACTCCCGGAGATGATAACTTCGAATTAACCCTCGATTAGAGGATCCACAACCTCGTGGATTATCTGCGGCGGGTACGATTTCGGTTTGGCAAATTTGTGGCTGCCACTGCACATCACTTTAACACCGGCAATTACTGGAAAATATAGTAACTGTTCAGAAAATAAGATCGTGCTTCACCATCGATTAAATTATGGCTCGAAACAATTCTACGATTTTGCACGGACCATCGAAGCATCCAAAGAATCCCAGGCATCCTCGCAGAGAGTGATGCACCCTGTAAAATATTCATTCGCGAGCAATGAATTCCTCCGGGGGGTGATCTACGTCCGAAAATCGATTCCCCGAACATCCAGAATCCACCATTCCGGTTTCAATCTTTCGATAAACTCGCCGGAGACGGCAATCGGGAAGTGCTCTTCTAGATGCACGCAATGGACAAGTTCGATCGTCGGATCGACGTGGGATCGCGAAAAAATCCTGCAGAATCGCGCCGGCATAAGCCAAGCTCGCGGCGACGTGACTGGAATTCCGAGCGGGTCGACGCTCGCAACGCGCGTTTTCGCTTCCGTTGGCGGTTTTATTGCGTAAGTTTCCCCAGAAACAGCAGTCGGCTCGTTTTCGGGCCGGATATTTAGTATGATTCGAGCGAGTATCCCGTAGAGCGCTCGAGAGTGCAGCGGAGCGCGAGTCGCAGGGCTAGAGCACGCGACGAGTGCTCGCGAGAGCTGAAAACCCGCAGACCCGGCTAATTTTTCCTTTTTGAGAGCGAAATTCTGCCAGAACCTGTTGTTCACGGTACGCGTGGCTCACACGAAAATAGATCAAATTAGATCCCGAGCCTGTCCTCTCCATCACCTTCCCCCCGAAATCCCTTTCAATTTCGCTCGTGATTCGATGGACCCGCCGATCGGTCCAATCAGAGTTCATAGACTCGGAAGATTGACCTGGTTCCCCTAATTCTTGCCGTCGACGCTGTTCTCGCGATTAAAGTGCCACGCCAATCCTCCGGATCAACATGTTTTTGTTACGAGCGAGAGCAAGTCGATCTGGAACGAATCGTTGTGAATGGAGAGCTTGTTCCGCGCTGAATATCAACGCTGAATATCGATTGCTGATGCTTATTGACCTCGTATTTTTCTTTTGTACAAAACATGATGAATATACGAATATGAAGAAAATCGTCTAGAAGAAACATTTCTTAAAAGAGTGGGGCGACGATCACGAGGGGAATTCTGGGATTCGGTATCCTCGGGGAAGCAAGTGGAAACGCAGCTCGCCTAAGTATCGTCTCTGATTTACGCGAGCAAATCGGCTTAGTCGACGCTCGTCCCCAGACCCGTAGCTCGCCTTCGTCTCGATGGATAATGCGAACGGTACACAACGTCACCGAGATGAGTAGCAAAGGCAGTTAATGCACTGGTAACCCTTTCAGGGTTCCACTGGCCCTTTTCCCGGACGGCTGTTTCTCTCTCGCGAGCAGACGAGCGAGCGTCTTCTTCGTGCAAGCCTCTGCCTCACTAAAACGCGAGACCTTCACGGAGCTCTCTTCCAATTATGGATACACCGTCGTCCCGACGCTCGTCTTTGACGCTCTCGTCCCAGTTTGCCAATTAAACATTGCAACGAGGCAGGCCGCCTTAACCGTCCTCGCCTCCTCTCGTATTTTTAGGGTCTCGCGACCATGTGCTTTTCCTTCTTTAATCAGTGGAACGTGGATCTTTTCGAATTCCCTTTTCCAGGGACCGTCTTGCAGAATTTTATTTCGCCGAAATATTTCCTGTAATGAGAATGGGAACGAAACTGCCTTAAAATATTACTAGATTCGCAAGATCCAATTGTTCGTCATTTCTACGAAAGTTCAGTCATTCAGAGTTAAATAGAATTGTTCTTCCATCGACGTGCCCTTTATACATTTTTCTACGTTGTCTCAAAGATAGAGAATTTCAAAACGTCACACAGTGGGCTGGATCGAAAAATTTTAAAAAATTTTATCTTTTTAATAACGTATAAAAAAATTTTGTTTCAGTAGTGTGATTATACTGAATAACACGGAACAATTAGACTTCGGAAAAAATGTTTAGAATGAGCAGTCTACTATGCAACACAATGGTTCTATTCCAACTGAATGCTATTTTATTATTACTTTGTTTTAAGGGGGGAACAATTGATACTCGAGTGAGAAAACACTTGACAGTGTCAAAGAACAAGCATTCTTTTTAGAAGTCTTAGAGTACAATAACTTTATCTGCAAAACTTTATCTATTTATACACGTACACTTATGCAGTCCTTATTAAATAACTGTATAGCTTCAGAATCTAATAATTTTCTTTTTTTTTATATGATGTTAATTTTATTGTTGATATGCGTGGGTCAGACGTTAATAATAGAATGTAAAGTATAAAGTATGTTTTTATTCGTTGCTGTTCTTCAAACTTTCAGGTCTTATATAATTTCAAAACTTTATAATAATAAATAAATTAACAACGCAGCAATATAATAGATAAACAACGTACAATACCTTTTTTTATACCGATGATGGCTACCGAACGCATGTGATATAACAGGACATTCCTAAGTTTAAGCGGTAATAACTCAGAAATGTGGACGAAGGGGGACGTGATTTTTATACATGATGTAAAGGAAAGTGTCATGAACACATTGCTGTTGGTCCCAACGTTTGTTCCCTTGGGTGTCAAAAGATATTCCTTGTCAATTATAAAAATGTTGACTTTTTTTGTCCTACAGTCGACATTACATTTTAAATACATTGCATATAATAACTGTAACTGCAATTATAATTTTTTAATGTAGAACGATGCTGTTTACTGCAGAAAAAAAATGGGAATGATAGATTAAACAGGATGGTCAAAATATCGCGGAAAAAATGACATTTTCCGGGTGTCGATCGCAGATTCTAAAATGTTCATTACCATGAATATACAGGGTAAACATTATAAAGCGTTACAGACAAATATCTCCAATAATATTGATTATACGCAAAATTGTTTCAGATGGAAGTTGTGCAGTATCGAGGAGGACATCATGTGGTGGAATTTTTATTTTTCCCGGTGGACACTCCAAGGTGAGATAAAAGCCACATTGATTTTTTTTAAATTCGAACACCTACTTCCTGTATCATGAATCGATAGACTATCGAATACTGAGTAAAAATGTATTGACCTCCATATGTCCTAAATCTAATAATTAACGAGATATTATCGAAATAATCTTCTTTCTTCTTTGGATAATATCTCATTAATTATTAGGTGTAGGACATATGAAGGTCAACACTTTTATACTCAGAATTTGATACTATATCGATATGTGGTATAAGACATAGGACATTCCATTTAAAAAAAGAAAGTTGACCTTCACCTCACCTTGGAGTGTCCACCGGGAAAAATAAAATTCCACCACATGATATCCCCCTCGATACTGAACAACTTCCATCTGAAACATTTTTGCGTATAATCAATATTATTGGAGATATTCGTCTGTAACGCTTTATAATGTTCACTCTGTATATTCATGGTAATGGAAACCTTTAATTATAAATATCTTAAAAACTATTGAGTATCTGCGCCTATAATGGGGTATACACGTTGACAGGACAACGAGATCATCGAACTTGCTCTCTACTTGTTAGTCATAACTAGATCATCCGATGAGACACCGAATTTCATTTTGGTTCGACAGAAAACTCGTCGAAATTCACTTGTCACGAAGTAAATTTTCGATCGATCATTTGTCTGACCATTGTTGGACGCTTCTATTTTCAGTCAAATATTTACAGTTTGAGAATAATCGAAGTAGCTATAACTGTACAAAGTTTCGATCAAATCTGAGACTCATCGACCATGCACTTTCGTTGTAAGCCGGATAAGAATTAAGAAAAATATCCTGCACCGATATAAACTAGCCAAATCAATCGACAGATTATGTTTCGATTAACCCAACGCATTATGAGGTGTGCGATAGAGTCCACAAATTTGCTTCTGTTCAAACAGTAGCATTTCCGCGTTTATTAAGACTGGAACAGTGTGCATTTTATTCTAACGAGCCAACTAACTCGCACGCTCGTCGCGAAGGCACGCAAGATTGCCTTCGTTATTCTTCGCAGCGTCGTCCTCGCTGAGATTACTCTCGCGGGCGGAATTATAATGCGCGGTTAGGCGTTCCAAGTCAGCCGGGGGATGCAGGAAGTTTGCGTCGTACGAGCCTCGTAGTCGACCTTAGATCCGCTAGATTTGCAAGCGGCGGAACGCTCGCGAGAACATTTCCGTGAGTTTCGCAGGGGATCACACACGTTCTACACACCGTGAATCCGAGATCTGCAGTCTCTCGGTGGCGGTTCCGATTTTTTGACCAGCCGCGAACCTGTTGCTTCGCTGTCGAAACTTTCGCAACCGAACCCTTTTTAATTACCGCCGTCTATCCCGGCTCCGAACCTCGAGCTCTCCCACTCGATTCCTTCTGAAATTTTCATATTACATTCTTCCGGTTCCACGGGACAAGAATGACTCTCGACGCGATTCGCGATATTCCCAGAGGTGGATTGAACGTCGTCGGTAAATGGCGCGACGATCGATCGCCGCCTGCGAACGAAATTTATGCTAAATATTCCGATACAGAGCTTGCACAACTCGCAAAAAACCGGGAAAGTTCGGAGGAAGTTGCTCCGAACTTCGGGGTATTTTCATGCCGTTGAAGCGGCCCGCGTTTTCGACTTTTAATCGGTTTAAATTGGCTCCTTGACCGCCTTACGCCTGGCAGATTCTTGAATAATGCCACGGGACCGCTTAGAAAATAACCAGCGCGGGTTTCAGAACGCGTAAGCGGTTCAGAATATCTGGGGACACGTTCGCGACGACGCACAGTGGGCTGGATCGAAGAATTTAGTGACATTTTACCAGAAACAAGAAATGATTTACAAGAACAAGAGAGAAATTTACAAGAACAAGAAATGAACTTTCTCATATCGATGTCTAATCAATTGGTATTGCCTTTCCACTGACGTCAAAAATGGAAGAATTAATCAAACTAAATGCAAATTGTAGTTGTACTGAACATTTAAAGTTGACCTTTAATTATAAATATATAAGAAGTATACTTCTTAAACATTCGAATTCTACCGCGCTAATCGAGTAGGTAAAGTAGAGTACGGATAAAATAGGACTCAACAGATTAGAGAGTAATGAGCACGCTTTGAGAAATATAAAAGTGGAACTAATTTATAACCTGTGAGGGACAAGATTGTAATTAATAAACATTGAATGTTGTTTCTCATTTTTACAGGTTTGTAAACTATCTTATAAATAAGGGGGAAATACTGTAAATAGCTGTATAATATAATAAAACTCATTTTTACAGAGAAACATTTCGGTTTGTTGTTATATAATTCTTGCCCTAGATTTATAATAATTAAATCACATATTATAAATATCTTAAAAACTATTGAGCATCTGCGCCTATAATGGGGTGTACACGTTAACAGGAGAACGAGATCATCGACCTTGCTCTCTACTTGTTAGTCATAACTAGATTATCCGATGAGACACCGAATTTGATTTTGGTTCGACAGAAAACTTGTCGAAATCCACTCGTCACGAAGTTAATTTTCGATTGGTCATCTGTCTGGCCATTGTCGAACGCTTCTACTTTCTGTCAAATATTTACAGTTTGAGAATAATCGAAGGATATCGAGGTGAGCACGAGTGGTCGGTATTAAGTAATTAGCGTCCAGGGCAAGTGGAAATGGCCGACTCGATCAGCCAGTTAGCATTGTATCATTATCGGGAATCGAGCGGCTCAAACTGCGCAACCAAATTCTGTCGAACGGCGCTCAATGACCGAGAAAATCAGGCTTGAAAACTTGTTCGGAACACAAACGCTCGGGGATCGTTTGACCCATTTGTCCGACCATTAACAGGTGCTTCTCGAGCGAAGTGTGTAAACTTCGCGAGTTATGTTATACGCTTATAAACTGATAGTTACCAGGACATTGATACCGATAACAAGTGGTTAATGCCGAGTAATTATCGGCGTTAATTACAAGTGAAAATGCCCGGTAATAATCAGACACAGACGCGGCCCTGTTCCGTCGTTATCGCTTTATGTATTCATGCCGATTTATGGTGTTGCTCGACTACGGAGTTAATGATCGGACACTGTAGAATCCTTTTATGCGAGGATCCGCCATTTACTGGACCGCCGGGTGGAAAGCACGGGCGAGGCCAGGGCTGTGGAAGCTAACGAGGAGAGAAAATATTATTCTACAAAGTTTTAATGAAAGCCGCGTACCAAAATGGTGCACAAATAATTCATACAACTCCGCGACTTTTATTATATCGTTATAAAACGCGAGAGAGGTCGACGAACACCTGGTCTAATAACCGAACCATTTCGGACATGAGCCCCCCTGGATATGTCTCCCATATTTCGACTCGAGCACTGCGGTTTAATTCGGATCCGGGGCCGATCCCGCGTGGCAACAACGAGAGAGCACGTATTTTTGCAAGGGAAAGTTTCGCCGGCGAATAAAAAACGAGGAAAATCGAGGGAATACCTTCGGGGAGTTGTTATCGAGATTATTATATCGAATTCCGGTCCGTGTCTGCTCTCCCCTCCTCTATTTGCCTTGCCTCGACTCACCGAGCGAGTGCACGATGCAGAGCGGCCTGCTCGGATGCCAGACTCCCCATAGGAATTCTGATACGAAACATGTGCGGCATATTCAGTATTCTCCCCCGTTGAATAGTATTGATACTTCTAATTTCGATGCAATAAAAAACGTGACTGCCGTTCCATGCCGACAGCGGAAATCAAAGTGCAGTCGCGCGCGGCTATAGCGGAAGCATGACAAACATCAACTGCATTTATTAAATCTCTTTTACAAAGCGCAACCAGTGTTCACAGTGCGGTGCACTTTTGCATTAAACAGCCCAATTAATTCAATAGTTGGAAATTTTTTATTAACATTGGTCGATTTGTCTCTGACAAACAGGACGAGGAGAAATTTCAATTTACTCTATGCTACACCGAGCGAGTGGAGATCACGCAGAGCTTCGAGCCGTGCCGAGTCTCTTGCCCGGAATCAGAGCTGAAGTCGTTGAAACGAGGACCGTTGTCCCCAGCGTTTGGTAAACGAATATTCATGGGGTGACACGGTGATATTCCCCGGGGTCCATGAAATCTCCGATTTCTGCCATGAAATGAACGAACGCTGCGCGACGCTACGGTGCGCTTTCCTTTCCCTCGCAACCCTATCCGGCTAGACGCGGAATCAAAAATGCACCCTCTTTCGGGAGAGTCGTGCGTCGATAGACACGAATTTCGAGGATGAATTCGTCGTAACGAGAGCATCCTCGCTTGCATATTTTAAAGCGGGAGAATGCACGCCCGGCCACGTGGCAATATATGGACGGACTCTCGCATCTGACCAACGAGAAAGGGATGAGCGAGCGACTCCGGGGGATGCTGGGTTGCCTCTGTACATAAATACAGAGTAGCGCGATGCCATCAACAATTCATCGCTATTATTACGCCCACCTAACGACACTCTCCGCATCGTGAGAGGGAGAGGGTTCTGTCAGAGAAGGGTGGTCCACAGCTGTCACCCCTCGAGGACCGACCTACTCGACGCTTCTAATCTGCATCTTTAACGACGCGGTTTAACCTTTTCGAGTTACTGCAAAGTAGGTTGCTAATGTTTTTTGGCATGAAATGGGATTCCTCCTACTATTATTCTACCCCATTAATTATCTTTCTTTTTGCGCTTGCGTGTCCCTCTAATTTTAATTATAATCAAAATTGTCTGTCTCTATTTCTCTTGAGGGTAGTTTAAACCCATTTTTTTTAAGTAACGTGTCCCTGAAACACTATTGTACTCTATAGTAGACTCTTTTAACTATATTAAGAGATCACAAATAGTTTTATTCCTCCTTTCTAATTGTAGAGCGATATAAGCCCTTTGTACAACATGCCTGCAAGGCATCAGGCCCTTTGTAATTCTATGGATCTCGAGGTACTGTGAATTTAGTTGCCTGCAGTGAAATCTTCTAATTACTAAGACCACACATGATTTTGTCAACTTGAAACTCTTTTGAATGATAAGATTAGGCGTACAGAAGTGATATTCGTTAACCATGCAGGCCCTTCCATTTCCTGAAATTTTGTTTGAATACTCTCTCTGTGATTTAATTTTCTGGCCCTTTCGCTCACCTCGATATCCTTCGATTATTCTCCAACTGTAAATATTTGACAGGAAGTAGAAGCGTCCAACAATGGTCAAACAAATGACCGATCGAAAATTAACTTCGTGACGAGCGGATTTCGACAAGTTTTCTGTCGAGCCAAAATCAAATTCGGTGTCTCATCGGATAATCTAGTTACGACTAACAAGGAGAGAGCAAGTTCGATGGTCTCGTTCTTCTGTTAATGTGTATACCCCATTATAGACGCAGATACTCAATAGTTTTTAAGATATTTATAATTGAAGGTTTTCATTACCAGGAATATACAGAGAACATTATAAAGCGTTACAGACGAATATCTCCAATAATATTGATTATACGCAAGAACGTTTCAGATGGAAGTTGTGCAGTATCGAGGAGGACATCATGTGGTGGAATTTTTATTTTTCCTGGTGGACACTCCAAGGTGAGGTGAAGGTCAACTTTCTTTTTTTAAATGGAATGTCCTATGTCTTATACCACATATCGATATAGTGTCAAATTCTGAGTATAAAAGTCTTGACCTTCATATGTCCTACACCTAATAATTAATGAGATATTATCCAAAGAAGAAAGAAGATTATTTCGATAATATCTCGTTAATTATTAGATTTAAGACATATGGAGGTCAATACATTTTTACTCAGAATTTCTATAGTCTATAGATTCATTTTAAAAATTGCGTGTCCCTCTAATTTTAATTATAATCAAAATTGTCTCTCTCTCTCTCTCTCTCTATTTCTCTTGAGGGTAGTTTAAACCCATTTTTTTAAAGTAACGTGTCCCTGAAACACTATTGTTCTCTGTAGTAGACTCTTTTAGCTACATTAAGAGATCACAAATAGTTTTGTACCTCCTTTCTAATTGTAGAGCGAAATAAGCCCTTTGTACAACATGCCTGCAAGGCATGAGGCCCTTTGTAATTCCATGGATCTCGAGGTACTGTGAATTTGGTTGCCTGCAGTGAAATCTTCTAATTACTAAGACCACACATGATTTTGTCAACTTGAAACTCTTTTGAATCATAAGGTTAGGCGCACAGAAGGAATATTCGTCAACCATGTAGGCCCTTCCATTTTCTGCAATTTTGTTTGAGTACTCTCTCTGTGATTTGATTTTCTGGCCCTTTCGCTTTTGCGAACTCTAGTCAAACGAGCCCTTTGTGCAGTTGAAGGGTTGCGAAGTACGTGCCCTGTTGTTTGCTGCTATGCACTCTATTATACGGTCCACAGACACACGTTTTCCCGGATCTTTCAGACACTTTCCGATTGAAGGGTAGCGTGCACTCAAGGAATGTTTCTAATGCAACGATGCAACGTTTGATGCGCTTTGGATGCACTCTCTCTCTCTCTCGCTCTCTCTCTCTCCTTGCTTACTTTGACACTTCTATTTGATGGATTTCTTTGTGTGCTGGCAGGCGTCATGTTTTTCAAGAGAACTGGGCTTTTGCTTTTATTTGTCCTTTGAAGTCGAAGGTTACATTTACTAGGACACACATACGCCCTTTAAGGGATCAAAGTAGAAGGTCCGTTGCACTGTGAAAGTGTATGCAGCAATTGTACAGGTAAAGGGCTATTTTGCATTTTTTCAATGGACGCCGTTTTTTAAGCTCCTTTGTCCCTCCGGAAACTTTTTTAGAATTGATGTGTGTAGTCGTAGTTGGTCATCCGATATGTAGAACACTGTTGACGGCAACATTTTAATTAGAAGGGTGGATCATTCTGGTGGAAGTCGCTGCTGATCATCACTTGGCTACAACGAATCATTGGTAATTATGTTTATTCTTAACACTTACTATTTCTCTATTCTTATATATTTTAATTACAATTTTATATTTTATTTTACTTTATATTTTATTTTACAATTATTGAAATAATAAAAATAATTTCATAAGAAATGAGTGTACAGATATCTTTAGTATAGCACGTATTACAATAGGAGCCGCACAAAGGCTAAATAAAGTCAGTCTTGTCATTATTATAAGGGAACATGTACCAGTTACTTTTAAGGCTCGATAGGTTTGGTGTTAAATATATCTATTTTAAGAATTTTGCAGTCTGGTAATAATTCTCAATAAAGTTAACACGGTCAGAACTCAACGTATTGAATATACAGGGTGTCCATTTGAAAACTTTCCAGAAGAGTATCTCGAAAAGTATGAAGGTATTAGAAAAGTGCAAAACACGTGTCCAAGGACTTCGAGGGGGAAAGAGGGAGTAAAAAGACCAGCAATTTCCGTAGGATACTTTTTTTATCCGCTCATCTGATTCGGAGATATTTAAATAGACGTAGAGCGAGTCATACTTATACTGCGAGAAAGTTTGCAATTTCTTTATAACTAATTTTTTAAAAAAATAATTTATAACAAATTTTCAAAATGTTCTCCGTTGTTTTCTAAACAATAATACAGACGATTCTCAAATTCTAAATGAACATTTTTGAAGGTATCTGTTAGAATAGCTCTACACTCCTCTACAATTCTGCGACGCAATTCATTGACGATTTCTGGTTGTGGTTTATAAACAACAGACTTTAAGTATCCTCACAAAAAGAAGTCAACTGGAGTTAGATCTGGTGATCTTGGTGGCCACTCAATAACACCTCTTCTACCGACCCATCTTAGTGGGAATCGATTGTTTAACCACTGGCGAACTGGCAACGTGTAATGCGGGGAGCACCATCATATTGGAAGTAAAAAAAAGTAGAAAAAGTTCTTCATTTAACAAAAAATTGTTTTCTACTTCTCTTTAAATATCTCCGAAACTAGTGCGCGGATAAAATAGTATAGTATAAAATAATACAGATAGTATAAAATAGTGCGCTTGGACACGTGTTTTACACTTTTTTAACACCTTTCATACTTTTCGAGATATTCGGCTGGAATGTTTTCAAATGAACACCCTGTATATATAAACTAGAATCCATGAGTACGCTGTTAAAAACACGGTCTCAAATCGTCCCACTCGTTTCTTCAAATCCATTTATCATTTAATCATTCACACCGATTTTATGGAGCGACACGACGATAAAATAAGATTAACGTTACCGTCGATGATTCGAGCGTGAAGTCTCGTCGCGTCGGGCAAACAACAAACGATTTAAGCCGTCCGGAAATCGTTTATAACAGTAAATATTGACGATAACAAAATCATTTCGACGGGAGAGCTCGGCCGGTCGATGATCCGGCCGTAATTAACGAGCGTCCGTTTCGGCCGGAGATGAAATCGACGAGACGCCGGACAAAAAACCCGAAGGGAAAAAAACGATCCAGAATTTTTGCGATCGAACGCGACCCTCTCGACGCGGCTCGTCGCGACGTTGTTCCATTTGCCACCGCTTCAAATCAGCATTAAATTCAACCTCGTGGTTCAGTCAATTCTTTCAACCCGGCCCGACGACTTAACGTGCGAGTGCTATCGATAAGTCAATGACGATAAGCCCCGATTGACAAAAGTCCGGCTTTAGAATAGAGAATTTTAGATAGATCATTTATTCCGTAATTTTTCCAGAGAAATGGACCGGGCTTGAATATTTTCCAAAAAACGAAGAGATTAAATCCGGACACCGACGGAAATCCATTCGACAGCGAAAGGGAAGCTCGACAGGAAAACTCGGTCGTCCTATAGCTGGGGGCCTCGGATACTTTCTGAATAAATTTTCGGGCTGAAATCTTATCAGTACTTTCGAGATCCTGGGCTGGAGCAGTCGGAATTATCACTTAAACTTCTGCAAAGTGGCTGGACAGTGTTCAGGATATACCCGAGGTATAATAAGAGTGAAATAGTTCGACCTAGTCTGCGTGTTGTAGTCTGATACTCGGGAGAAAGAGGTTTCTGTTCGACTGGAAAACTTTTCTTACTGGTTTCAATGCAACGCCCATACGTTGCATAATTCAAGAGGATATTTGATACGTATGTTTTTTGGGTATTGTACAAACGGTAACCAAACTGTTATAAAATTCCTCCGTATAAGACAGGCGTGAAAGAGCAATGTGAAAACCTAATTTTGAGATTCATTAGGTGAAAGTTTGGCAAGAACAGGGACACCGGAGCAACATCCGAAAGTTTTCTTTCGGAAACGCCGCGATAACACCTCGAAGAGTTGGCTCCCCCGGAATGAATATCGATTCCAAGCGTAACGGCTGGTGATTTAATGGGAAAAGGTCCCAAAGCATCGGAACTTTAATGCGGCGCAGTGTCCTTTGGCCGGAAGTGAAACAAAGATTGCTGTCAGATGGGATCGGGCCCGGTATTTGCATAAGAATTGAACGCTCGTGGTGCACACTGCCACGAGAAATACTTTTCCGGACGGCTGCGCGCCGCGAGGCGATCCGGCTAAACCGAATAGCAAACTTTTCTGGTGCTTCAACCTACTTGATAACACGACTACCGCGATTAATAAGCGATCGTGCGTCGAAAATTGATTACGAAACTCGTTACCGGCTTCTAGTACCCGTGACTAGCTAGATTTTTAAGTGGGGCGCGCTGATGAATTGCTGTTCGATTTTACAAGCTCATTTCGATGCAGTTTCAGAGAAGAAGAAGAAGCGTTTAGCAACTTTCTGCGAATTTCACGCTTCGGTTGCGGGGTTAATGTGTGGTCCAATTAGTGACGTATTTTCTTCATTGCCTCGTAAATTAATCTGCACTTCCTTGGAAATTTTTTGGTGATTGGAAAGTGTCCATCAATTTGGTCTCTTAATAGTTAATCGTTCAAGGTAACCGTTACATCACGCGATAGAGACTCTGACGAAACTGTGGCTATATTTATTGTGAGCACAATTTTAATGGCCTCACGTGGTTCATTATACTTAATATAGTAGCTTCGATGCTTCGACCCGGAGAGAATGTTAAACGTTATTATGTAAAGACTAAAATTTAATGGCGTGAGATCACGTTCTAAACTCGCAGCGATCTCCAATTAAACGATACATTTTCAACGAAGTTCGAGACCAGCTTTTCATATTTTTCTCGGATAAAGAAGCATTATTGAAAAAGTAAAAACGAGACTGTAAATAACAAAATGTACAATGGCAATACATAATAGTATAGAAATAAAATCGCGAAAAACGAATTTACACCTCGTTCCGATTTTCACGGAATAGTCTATGAAAATAAAAACGCGGACCGAAATCCACGGTCCACTAATTAACGAACACACTATCCACTGAAGCCCAATAGAATGACCCTCCGGCACATCATGAATTCCAACGAAATTCGATCGAACCCGAAGGGAGACCATGAAGAGGGAGAATAAATTTGATTAACTACCCTCCAGCAATTTTTTTATGCAGATTCATCGCTTTTAGCGTTACGGAATCAGCTCGAATACACCCTGTATATCGAACTCGCCCGTTCAGAGGATCATCTGCCGCTCGAAAGCCAAGGATGATCCCCCGGGTGAATGGAACGCACAAGAAGGGGTGCGAGAGAAGAAAGAGGGATGGAGAGAAAGGGCGGAGAAATTCTCGCACGAGCCGCGAAAACCGGGCCGCTTTATAACGCTACATTAACCGGCAATCTTCTCGCCTGGTGCACCAGGGGATGGCATTCGTCTTGCCAGCGAAACGACGGGGTACGTCGATAAAACTTTTAATTGCTCTCGCGGCAGCGAGAGAAAAAGAGACAGAGAGACAGAGAGGGTACGGTGTATGCACGTGCGAGAGAAATACAGAATGGCAGAGAAGAAGAGAGAAAGCCGAGAGAGCTTTATCGAGCGTCGTGCCCGATGCTTTCGAAAACTTGTCCCCGATCTGGAAGACGCCGGTTCTACGAGCGCAGGTCGTTGCACCGCGATGCAGCTGGCCGATGGCAACAGTATTTTGAAAAAGTCGATGACAAATGGCGGGTGAAATTCTTCTGACAGGCGTCGAGCGTTGCCCCGAGGACACTAACTTTATTTCTTCGCTTCGGAGACTACTGTCCCCATACTTTTGTTGATCCCGTTCGCGCACCAGGATTTAGAGCGGTGCTAAATGTCTAACGTCCGTCTATACGCTTTATTGATCATTTTATTGGCTGCGTCGCTAAGTGATTAGCTATAATTTGTAAATATTTAACATTTGTTTAATTTTGGTGAGCATTTCACTCTCAAATCTTCTTTGTAACAAAGATTTTAATTATATTTTATGTAACATTGTTACTGCATTTTTGCATTTTTGTTACTGCATGCTTGTAAAGCTAAATTAGATATCTATGGGTTTGTGGAGGTTAATAAGAAAGAAAAAAATTTGCAGAATTCTGACGGTGCTTCGGGTAGCTCATGCGGAAAAGGTTTGAAAAACGAGCGATGGCACATATTAATTTCACCAGAAGCCAGGAACAAAAGTATTCCAGGTATTCGCCAGGGAAAATCACGGAGGAAGAGGATCGAGGGACGGGCATCGATCAATGAGATCGACGTCGGGTAATCGACGCGATTAAAAGCGCGTTTTATGGCCGATAATCCGGGGCACGAGGATATCGGCGAAGTTGCAGTTTGAAATTGCTTGCCGCGGTGGCGATTTTATCGGTCACGGAGGCAAGCGGGGCGGTTCTCAGCGACGGAAACTTTATTCTGCGTATAACGCGGAACGATTTAAATTCGCATTAACGCTGTTTCGCGACGCGCGCGGGCGCGGCCGCTCTCTGTGCACTTAATGCGAAGAAAAACGGGTGCTCGCGAAAATGGCGAACGCGTCCCTATCTCGCTATTTGGCAACGGGCTGCCCACGAATATTCGAAATTAAACGCCGCAGGGTGGGTTTAATTCCGCGGGAAGCCGGCATAGTTTCGCGGGAGAATATTGTAAAAAGACCGGCGCTGGGCGGGAAGAAAAATATCGGACGAGCTGGTGAGGAATTTATTTAATTTCGCCCTGGAATTAATCGCGAATCTGATTGGCCAGGCAGCCGCGCCGTGGAAAATTCCATCAAAAATTCGCTATTTTATCCATTATCTCCCTTTATTCATTATCAGCGTATAATTGAAATCTACTGGTAGGACGCGGGAAACGGGAACGGAATTTCCAAAGACACTCTCGAAGCGAGAAATGGAACAGCAAATGCGCGGGCGTGAAAGGGTAAACGTGTCCTTTAATTTTTCCCAATTTTCAGGCTGCTTAACCGTGCCTTTGTATTTAACCCCGGCGCCGTCTAAACTCCGCCGGAACGACCTTAAGAAAGTTACCATCTGTATCTGCGCTCTTTCGTTCCTCTCTCTCTCTTTTTCTCTTTCTCTCTTTCCCCACTGTTTCTTATTACTCTGCCTGCAATCCGTCTCGAGACGGTCGTCTTGGCCGGCTTTTGAAACAAACGAGGGTTGCTCGTGCAACTCCGCAGTCCACCCGCGAGAAGTGGATGCGGAGAAGAAAGAACGAACAGTGGGGGAGAGAACGTAGAGGCAAGAGGAAGCCGGCTCTACAAGTTTTAAAAGAAATATTAAGTGGAGACTGCGCTAGTCCCGAGTCGAAGGAAAGGAAGTTGAGTTATCGGGGCACTTTGCATAATTTAACCCTAACCCCGCCTTCAACTTTCCTATTCCTCCTTCAACTTTCTCCCGCTCTCTCGCTCTCCCTCTCTCTCTTTCTTCCTCTTTCGATACGAACCGCTATCCGTATCGCGGTTTCTACGTTTTCAAGGCGTTATTGGTTAACAAGGAAACTCGCTCCGCCTGCCTGCGGATTGTTTTCTGATGTTACCAGTTTGTTTGCCAACGCCTGACTTCGCCGCTTCGACGCCGCCCTTCGCGATTTATTCATGGAATCAGCCTGGCACACCGTGGAAACGTAAATCTGCGCGGACCTGTAGAACTCTGACTTCATAAGCCGGCACGGCTAACGAGTGAGTCTACTACAGAGTTGGGCAAAAATTTAATCAACGACTGACGACTAAGTTTCTACTTCAATCTTTAATCGCAATTAACAGTTAATCTCCTAGTTTAGTCGTTAATTGCGGTTAACGATTAAATTTCTACTCCAGTCGTTAATTGCGATTAACGATTATTAATCGTCAATCGGATAATTGATCAATGATTAACTGCTGAAATTTCGAAATGAAAAATGGAATCAAAACTGTATGAATACTGAAAAAAATGTAAACTGTTTTTTTCGTCTATATACAGTAATGTCTCTATCGACGCAAAAGCCTCGGGGGGATTCGGTTGCGTCGAGCGTAGACGGGTAGCTATTTTCCTGAGCTTCAAAGACCGAGCCGAACGTAGAGAAGGACAGCGCGTGTAAAGAGAGACCACACGCGGGCCTTGCAACTGTGCCGGCGACTGCGACTGTCCTTCCTTGCGCCCGAAACGTTCATCGTCAATTAAACCACTAAATACAGTTGAAATTATATCGTGTTTGGTCTTTTTTAATGAGGAAAATGCCATGAATATATTGATGAAAGTTTCATAAAAAAATAAGTAATAATAAAAAAGATTAAATATTGGTGTTACATTGAGAGGACGCACGCACCTTTGAACTGTGACGACGACTGCGACTCTCCGCGTCGCATTAGTAGTGGGGTTCACACTGATGTACCCGAGCCGAGATCAGATTACTACAGTGGAGGGGATATTTTTTTTGCGTCCTGCGTGTACAGCCTTTTTGAGTCGACAGGGACATTACTGTGTAATACAAACTCCTTTTACCTGCTTTTATGTTTTTTTTCGATGATTTCTTCTTTTAATGAACGATTGTCGATTAACTTTATCAATCGATTGAATCAATCGTCGATTTTTCGATGATTCCTCCTTTTAATCAACGATTGTCGATTAACTTCATCAATCGGTTGGATCAACCGTCGATTTTTCGATGATCAATCGATTTCATCAATCGATTGTTGGATGATTTCTTCTTTTAATCATCGATTGTAGATTAACTTCGACAACCGATTGAATCAATCGTCGATTTTTCGATGATGTCTTTTTTTAATCGTATACATTAATTAATCAATAACGATTAAAGTTTTAATCGATTAATGCCCAACTCTGGCCTTCTACTTTTGAGAATAATGTTTAATAAAAGTTGTAGGACCTAGAAAAAATTGTAGAACCTAGAAAAAACAGTCAGCAGCCCAGAAATAGTAGAACTTGAAAAAATTGCATAGCCTAGGAAAAATTCTAGGGCTAATGGTGGGGTAATAATAGTGATAATATAACCATGGAAGATTGCTTGAGAAAACGTTCGCACGGCGATGAGATGACGCCCGAGAATTCCGTTTAGCCGCGAAAGATTCTCAAGGCGAGATAGCTCTCGCTCCGGAAAGCTAGAGTCACCGGGCACCAGACACGTTCGCGAAGAAATCGAAGAGCACAGAGACGCATCAACAATCAAGTCGGATGAACGTCGGTCAATGAGGCAGCAAAAAAAATAGCGAGTCGATGCCGGCTTCCCGTCCCATGGGGTGTTTTCGACCCCCATCGACGATCGGACGGGCTTTCACGCCTTCTTCCGTAAAGTGTTTACGGCGCACAGAGGGAGTGACGGCTTTTGATCGTGGAACAGGGGAAAAGCGCGCACACTTGTACACGTACGAGCTAGTTGCCCGGGGAGAAGACGAGAAAGACAGAGAGAGAGAGAGGCATAGGACTCTCAAAGCATGTTAACGACCTCGTCTAAGCTTGCTTTCACGCCTCCCAAGATCTATAAGAAGTTTTTAATCAAGAATTTTCCGAGACGCCGCCGTGCGGGGTCGCTCACCGGTGACGTCTTTACCGGTGTAATTAAACCCAGCGTTTGACTTTGAATCGCCGGGGAAACAGGAATAATTTCGAAAGAAAATAATGGCGCATCTCGCGAGTTTCGTTTCCCTTCAACTTTTGACAAGGTTCGGAAGTTTCGCAGAGATTCGTTGGAGCGAGGACCGGAAACGCGACATTAAAAGTCACATTGGAGGGAGGAGAGGAGTACAAGGTGTCGGGGAGGTTCTGGAATTACAGTGGCACTCTAATGTTCTACGCGAGACCGTCATAAAACGGTAGTCGAATGCACCGGGAAGGAGAAGAGAGCCAGCCGTAGCATCCGTCGTTTTATGACTCGTTTACGAGCTGAGGTTACGAAGGAAACAATCAACGCGGCTTTGAACGCTCGGACTAGTTGTTTCGCCGTGTTTATATCGATTATACTCGAAGACGAGGGTGCTTAACTTCGCGAATAAATCCGGAGATGTTCCAGGCGTGTAACTTCGGCGCACCGATGCGATGCGGTGGGGAGCTGCGAAAACACTTCCAGCAAATGGAGCAGCAGGTCCACCTTTATTCTTGTTAGCGAGATGCCGGCAAAGATCCTGGACGACTATTCCGTGTCGTCGGGCAACTTGTGCTTGGCTCGTTTGTCCTCATGACCCGGGCGTGACCCTTTCGGGTTACTGGTTATTTCCTGAGAACCGTGTCACGAGCATCTCTCCCGTCGTGTAATGCTGTTTTAATGATTCATTTCGGTGGAGGACAGTGAAGAGTCTCGAGAACGAACAAATCTCGGCCTCCAATTCTATTTTTTTAATGTAGCCGTCGACATCTGGGACACTTGTTATTTCTCTGCGTTCTCCTGCGAGACGCGTTCACACCTTCCGGCGAACATTCATTTTCTTTCCGAGGACAGGTGGTGCACGAACGGGTAATATTGTTTACTTCACGACTCTTCAGGGCCCCCGTGCTTAGAACCCTTATCGCGGAAGGGTCACTTCTTCTTGGAGAGGATTCTTCGTTAGAGAATATTCCAGACTTTCCCTCAGACTTGAAAGGGCGTCCCCACTCCATCACTCTCACGGAAGGTTCAAGGGCGAGAATCAAAATTATTTGTGCTAACCGCTGCGCACACGGTTACAATCAAATATACAAGAAAGCGAGCTAATAAAAACGTGGTAAAAATTGGACAGAGCTCGTGCACCACGATTTGTCGCTCGATAAACAGCTTTCCAATTTACAGAGATTGCCGGGCGAGCCGCGCCGAAGCAAATTGCAATAATTGGCAACGTCACGCGAACATTGAAACGTAATTTTTATTCCTCTCTCGCAAATTACTTTCTGTTCAGGGGGGAGGGGGGTTACGCGCGTGCTCGGCCTGGCCCGGGAGCACAGAGAGAAAAATTTTTAACGGGGAGTCCACCCTCCGTGATACGAGCGAATCAAACGCCAATACCAATCCGAACGGACGACAGATAACCCGGCTAATCGACGGTACGGAATTCCATCTACGTCGCGTTAAATCGTCGTTTGCGGCGTGACTTTCGTTACAAGCGGGCCCACCGTGTTCAATCTTCCGTAGAGCAAACAAATCGCAAACCTTTTCATTCCCCCGTCGAAAGACACTTTAATAGAAAGTAATAGAAGAAAGAGAGATAAGGGAGTTCCTGACACCCACTGCAAACGAAGGGAGAGAGAGAGAGGAAGAGAAAGAGAAGCGTCAAGTGATCGGGCCAAGAGAGATATTTGAATAATTTCACAGGAAATTAGCGCTTGACACCGGTTGCTCCGTTACCTTTGAACTTCGAACGTGGCGCACGCGGAAATTCGCAAACTGATTCTGATTTTCCACCGTCTGGAAAGAGAGGAGGGAAGAAGAGAGCGAGATAGCGTTAAGGAATCTGCGAAATTACGAATTCCTTGAAACACCGACAGGAAAACTCGAAAGCTCCTTCCACCAGTTCCTTCGCTGTCTCCTCGGGAACGTGTTGATTCGGACTCGGCTTCTTTCCAACTTAATTACGTATTTCTCTTAGCGTCGCCTCCTTATCGTTTCTAATTACATTCGCCGTCTCCTTCCGAAGAAAACTCGGTCCATTAAAGGATATCGGAAAGGTTCATGATACGTTAGTTGTGTATACAAAATGCCCGTGAAAAATTTTCTATAACTATTTCGGGAAAATTTTTCGCATGCAAAGCGTGCATCTTCGATTCTCTGTAAATTGCATCGAGTCGTCGGATCGGCTAAAACGCGTTTACAGCCTGGACTAATCAACGTTCGCGGACAATTAAACCGGGGGCGGGAGGAGTCGCGCGACAACGAAATTCAGGAGAGGACGAGAAGAGGGACGAGAGACGGAAAACAGCCGCAAACAGAGACGACGAAAAAAAGCAATATGGACGAGAGGGTGGTGCGGAGTAAATAAATTGGACGGAAAAGGAAAGCGAGACGCCGGTCGAAAGAAAGAGGGTAAACAAGGCCAGGGAGCACGAGGGGAGGTCGAAGAAAGGGATGAAACGGGTCGGGGACGACAATGCGTAGTCGAAGCGGTGAGCTTGAGGGCTTGCGTTTATTAAATCAACAAAAGCCCCGACGCAAGGCGGGGGTCGGATGGTTTTCAGACGCGAGCAGTACATCTGCTACAGAAAGCTTTCCGTCGTATTCTTCCCCCTCGCCGCCCTTGTGCTTCTATTTATTTGTCCTGGTCTCTCTCTTTCACTTTTTCTCTCCCCCCGAAGCTCCCTTTGCGGCTTATCTCGGCGGGCTTCCTGCTCGCGATAATGACAGAGAGCGCGTTTTGTTTCAGTTGCAAGAAACGTGTCGCCACTACGGAACGCACTGCTAATTTTAAAATAAACGAGAATCACCGCGAAATTAGGCGATCGCGTCGATTGCTCTCACCTGCGATCTAGACTTGTTTCTTTCTAGCCGAGGAAACTGGAATCATAGGAGTCGAAAGCTTGCGTAGATGCGAGAAATGTGTAAATATGCTTGGAAAATCTGCACACAGCGGAATCGATGAAATTTTATACAACAGTACGAGTACTGTAAAAATCGGGGAAAGAGGTTAAGAGCCTTTCTCGAACTTCCGTGGGCAATGAAAGCGACGCAATTATTATTTTCAACGGTCGAGCGCTGCGTAAAAAGCGAGACCTAATAAAACCAGCTGGAAAACCGTTCATAAAACAGCGCGTAATCTATTGAAAGGTTCGATCGATTGAGCTACGTATACATGCACAGAGAGAGAGAGGGAGAGGCGAGTCGTTGAAAAGAACGTAGAAACGCAAAATCAAGAGGATACATGATAAACACTTTACCGGTGGCCGACAACAGCACGCCCGTGGAACGTTCAATACCTATTTTGGATCTCGCTATTTATTCTCTAAATAGAAACGAACCATTTTTTTTCTCTTCGACTCGCACCGGTCCGCACTGCAACTAGAAAAATAACGGCGTTCCAGTTCGGAATCGTTTCCGGCGACCTGGCCATTCCCAGCCGCCACGAAATTGTTCGCGGTTCTCATCAGTATATTGTGCCGGATACGTTCGCCGACTGTCAAACCGAATCGATACCGGTTCCGTTGCGCTACGTTGCCGTGTAAACAAGTTTCCGTTTCCATCTGCGCCACACGCGTTCTTAGGAAAAGATGGAATGGCTCCGCGACGGAAAACAACGTACCGGAATCGAGGGGTTGGACTGATTGGGGTCAAAACTGAAAGGCTGATTTATGTAACAGACGAATCAGAGAATAACTAGAAAATTGTTCAGTAAGCGTATCAGAGCCTGGGAAAAATAGTAGAATCTACTAAATATTTGTAGGTGCCATGGAAAAATTCTAGAGGCTATTAAAAACTTTAAAGTACTGTCCAGTGAAAGAGTGTAAACTAGCGGGACGGGAACGGGGCAAGAAGGGCATTGTGGACGCTCCCGCCCAATCCCCACTTTTCGACTCACGCGTAGCTCCCGCCGTGCATAGGCGTAGAAACAGATATTGCTGCTATGCATTTCTACTATGATAATTTGTAAATAACTAATAACGCGCGCGCGATTTTATCCCGTGGCCAGGTATTCGTCGGTCACAAATAAATACTTATTTACTCATTATACCGAATAAGATGGTCAAAACTGCCCTTCAGCCTAATTATTTTGGCGATGAGTCATTCGACAGAGTATCAAGAAAAAATGTACTGACAATGAGTAAAATTTCAGCCCTGTATCTTGATTGGGAGAGTAGTTATGGGGTAAAATAAAAAAACCAGTTTTTGGCCTATTTTTCCTAGTTAATGATGTTTAGAAATTCTGAGAGAAATCTGACACATGTCAAGGACTCAAATACATATTCTGCAATTGGTTTCAGATTTTTAAATTAAAAATCCTGCTTGTAAATGATCAAAAACCTCAAAAAAATCGGAAGAATGCAGATTTCACATGGAAGTTCTGCAGTGACAATATTTATATTTCTTACAGTACCGATATAGTACAGTTATTGTTCATGAATTTTTCAGATTTTATGGTTTGGTGCGCCGTAGTTAAAAAAAATAACCGATTTTTTCTACGTCTTTTCCGCGAAGAACTAAGTTAACCTTACAATTTTTGTTTTATTTATTCTGTAAGTCTATTAGGCACTGATAAACCTTGCACATTTTACAGAAGTAATTAAAAAATGAAATCAACTTCACAGTTAGCTAACTCTTGAACTACACCGATAACGCAGCTAGGCCGCATAGGCCGACTACGCCAATGGATTTCCGTTGACCGCATCGGTCGCTCTGTCTCGTTTGTTTGTATACATCTGACTTCGCTGTCAGCGTCACGCGCCCGATTAGTGTGTGCGTCCGTCTCCACCAATAGCGCGTTAGAGCCAAGAATGCGTGTGAGAATAGGCGTCTACGTTGTAGTCTGACCACTCAGGTGTCCTTTGCGTCCTAGCCCCGTTCCCGTCCCGCTAGTTTACACTCTTTCACTGGACAGTACATGAGGAAACGTGATCCTATGGTCTGAGAAAAAATAATTGCATAGTCCTAGGATAAAAGTTGGAATTTATAAATTGACAAAAATAATCTACTATTACTTAGTAGGCAAATTCAATTTGTTTGACTCTCGAACACCTATACAAATGAACATTGTATCAATGCTGTCTTCGTCATGGAACCCTCAACTCTTATCTGTTTCTTAGATCGACGTCTGTTACTTTCTGGAGCGATCCTATCTTCTGTCCTGTTTGTCAAATAATAAAGACGTGCCTCACAACGTGCCTTCATATATATTATATAGAATAAATTCTATTTCACATTTAATCGTGAGTGGTTTATTGTATATCCATATTCCAATAAAATTGTAAGGCCTAGTAACTAGAATTGTATATTAAATTTAAACGAATTGGGGACCAACGATAATTCCCCGGAATTCTGGCACCGCGAGGCGCGCGATTTCCGAGGGTTAAATAAACACGAGCATTCTGCCTCGTTATTATTTCCGTGGCTAGCGAAGGAGAACGGGAAATGGTACATCGCGATCGGAAAAACGGCCATGACGCAAATGACGTGGATCGAGAGATGCTCTGGAAAGATGAATCGCGCGGCGATCGCAAGAAAAGTGGGGCTTAATGCGTCCGACATTCGCGGAGGCTCGTAATGACGGATGGAAGAAACCAGATGGGGCCCTTATTGTCGGGCTAAAAATATTGAAGCGTTTTGCTCGGCCGTTCGTCCCGGCTGCGCAGCATTCTGCGATAATTTAAAATCCTTTCAGAGCGGAACGATTGTACCGGGACAAAAAAAGAAGAAGAAAAACCAAGAAAATAAATGCTCCATGAAAATCGGTGACGAAACACTTTGCTCCGGAAAAACTGGCGTCCCGTGTTTTCGTTTAATGCTTCCTCGTCGGAAGCAGATATTTCAACAGACAATCTTTGTTCTATTGGACATTTTTTTCTGAAATTCTATATTATTGTAGAAGAATGTTAAGCAAAAAATCAGGCATAAAATGAGCAGATACTTGACTGAACGCGTGTCGTATTTTATAAAAATTTCCACATTATGTCTTCGATTAATATCATCGTGAAACCGAGGACGCAAAGAAATTCTTTGGACCGACAATTTCCCGGCAAACTAATATGGGTATTAAAGCGAGCCACGAGAAAATTCACCGAAGACTCCGCTCCATTTTAATCTAGCAGGATCCACGGCAAAGAAAGCGTATAATCCCCGAAATCCTTCCCCCCTAAATCACTCCGGAAGGTATAAATTTCCTCGAACGTCCGGAATCTTGTAACCCGTTTCGTGATTCTAAGTAAACTCGGCTCGGGTCTCGGTTAAATAAAAACCGAGCTGTTTCGCCGGCAAAATCGATGTCCGTCTGATTGCTCAATTAAAGGAATCATCCTTGTTAGCCGCGGGAAGAACAAGCCGCGCGCAATTACGAAACAGCGAGATGCCGCGCGAAGATGTACCGCTTTGAGAGCTGCCGACAACGACGACGACAACGTAGATGCAGAAAGAGAGTAAGAGAGAAGGAGAGAGAAAGGAGACGGGAACGCGCTCATATTCCGGCTGCTATTCATATTACCTGGAATTTCAATTCCAAGGACTTTCAGCGTCTCGGTTTAATTAACCAGCGGGGCTAATAAACGCGTCTGCGAGCCTCGGCCCTCAGCTGAAAAACCGTCGGGCAACCTTTTTACCCGCGGTGCGACGCACGCACAGCGAACAAGCCGTAATAAGGATACGCGAGGACCGAAAGGAATGAAGAACGAAGAATACACGACGAGAGGCCACCCCTTCCTTTACGCGCCAAGGCTCAAGGCCCGTGGAAATTCCGCGGCGCGCGAGCTACACGCGGAATCGCTCCTCGCGCTTTGCTCTGCTCGCGAACGGGACTCGTGAACCGCTGCGCTGTCTTCTGGGACAAGAAAATGAACAGATTCCAGCTCTCATGTGGGATTTCCTCTTGAATTTTCCGGATAAGCGGAATAATGTTTGCAAATGTGCGTGTGGACTTTTTGATTACACGTGAAAATTGCTTTAGAGTGCAATTCTGTACGATGAAATAAGAAGGATGGATAAAGGGGTGAAATTGCCGTGAAGGTTCTATTTTTGAGATATTAGAAGTTGAAGTTATCCCTGAAACAGAGCGACACGCCAGCATCGTGGTGAATCTGTAGATCTCTAGGTGCACAGACTGTGTCGAATTCATACAAATGACTGTACAATTTTATTACAAATTAAAATGCACTAAAAAGGAGAAAATATTTTTTTTTGACATTGGTGACTACATAAAAGTGTGGAACGCTAAACTATATTGACGTAATCTTCGTGGGCGCTCCACGCTTTTATTTATAGTCACTAATGCCTAAAAAAATTATTATTTTATAAAAGTTTTTTTTATATACACTCCTCAAAAGAATTAAGGGATCACTTGTGCAAACCCGAAAAATTGGTCCCACTTTACATGATCATAACTCCATCAAAAATGCCGTATCGATATCGTTAAGAAATGGTTTGAAAGCCTGAAACCTCTAGTTTCAGATGCTCTGTTTCAAATTGTTGCTTTGTTGGTTTTTTACAACGTTATAGCGAGATGAAGACAATATTGACGGTTCACAAAAATTTTGTGCAACTTTGGAACATCACACGGGGAGCAACAAATTTTTTTGATAAATCGCGTTAATATCATTTGGAAGGGTAAATCTCTCCTGTGTAAATTGTGTGGTTGTTAAATATTGTGTGATTTTTTTTATTCGAGTTATTCAACATTGAAGTAAATATGGGCTTTTTAACTTTAACTGGCTCCAGAAAGCGAAAAAATTATCGTAGAATCTTGTGCAAAAAAGCAATAGAGAGAGCGTTTCTTTCTCTTCAAGAAACTCCTTTTACTTTTTCAATTTCACTAACATTTCGATATGCCAGGTGTTTCTCAAAAAAAAGGTTAAAAAATGCACAATTGCCATTTTTCCTTTAACTCGCTATATCTCGGCGAGAAATAATCGTAATACCATGATCCGAACGTCAGATTGAAGCAGAGATTCTGCCGATTCGATTGAGTACCCCATGAACTCGCTGCGACAATTTTTTACGTATGGCAGCTGTGTTCGAAGTTAGTGCTTCGCAGAAATTAGAGCGCCACGTACAGCGGCTGTCTAACATCTTTGAATATGTTACCGCCGTGCCGACCCACAGTGGAAAATTTGGACCAAACTCGATTCAAAATCAAAGAATTTTCGATAGAAATGAGGTAGAGCGATGAAATTTTTTAAAAATTAAAGTTGAAACTTTGCAGAATATGGGAAAAATAGGGAGGTTACGGTACAAATATTTTTAACGTTGAGAAAATTCGTTAAACATGTAGAACTTCAAGAAAATGTGGTTTCTCCAGTATCACGCGCGCAAAAAATTTTTTTTTAGCATGCTATATATCATTTCCCGTAGATTTTTTCACGCTGATTTCAAATCTGGTCTCAAAATTTGTCTACGATCCTCAGGACTTTGCAAAATCGATTTCTTGCAAGACATAGTAATACTGGTATGAAATATTAAGATATAAAAACGTAAGGTGTGGAAATACGCGAGATAAAATGAGGGGATGACTCCGAGAGACGACGTCTCTTGATGGAGTCCCAAATTGTCCGAAATGGAACTGAATGATCGGAACACCAGACTGACTGAGCTCCTTCGGAGTGAAATGGGTCAGTGGAGTGGGGATGAGTCGGAGTGGGAACTCGTAGTGGAGTAGGGAGCGCTGGCGCGCGGAGTGGGGATCGCTGAACGCGATCACGTATTCACGTAGTCACGCGGCGAGGTGTGACGGTCAATATAACAATTTTTTAAAAATTTGTTTTCTAATATTGCATTACCATCCAGTTCTGAGCTATGTTTAAAGCTTCAAGTCTCTAGCTCATCGGAAAGTGGTTTAAAATTCGATTACAAGATTACAAGGCATACAACAACAACGACAACTCGGCAAGCTAATATAAGATAGATAAAATACACGGCTATACATATTTTTCTCTGATTTGCTCGCGCCTGTATCATGATATACAGCATCTTTGAACCCGTTTTCTATTCTAATGGAAGACAAAGACAATCTACTCCCGGTTTACATACCTCGGATATTAGCCCCCTATGTATGCCGCCACATGTCTGTGGACAATGTGTGTATATACAGTGTTCCGTTCGGTCATAAATCTCCGAAACGCAGTGTCGAATGAGGATCGCGGCAAGATGACTGTCGCCACAGTTGAGCAAACAGGAAGGGCGATCTGAGGTTTCCTCGACTAAATATTACTCGGCGTTCTTTTATCGGGCCGCGCCACTTGTCACGCGTTTAGTGCTTCCGGTTCTCCTCTTCGAATCTCGAAGTCAGTATAGAACGGGACAGTCATCAGTAAGACAACCGGGAAAAATAGCACGGGAACCTGTGTGAAAGTCTTGTAATCTCGGCGACCGTCGTTCGTTCGATACGAGGAAATGAGAAAATCGTCTGGTGGGAATATTTCCTATCGGCGAGGAGGCAGATGCACGATTATGCGGCAGAAATTCAGGCGGCAAGGCGAATGCGTCGGGGTGGCGAAACGCGGCGCAAAGTGCATCATTTTTTCCCGATTCTGTTGCTTTTCATCGTCGATTCGAGCGCAGCTGGTATATACGGGGAAGGAGAGAGAAACGGGAGCAAAACGAGAAGAGCACCGACTCTCTCTCGGTTCAAGCTAAAAATACCTCTCCTCTTTACCTACGCCCCCTTCGCTCTCGGGCACACCCCAAGAGTCTCTCTCCGTCACTCCTTCGTCGTCTCCCGCCTCGATCCGTCTCTCTCTCTTTCTCTCTCGTATTTCTAGTTCGCTCGTTTCTCGCGCAGTCGTGTCTGTCCTTCCGCTTCTCGCAGCTCGAAACCGTCGCTCCACGGCTATAAATAAAAAAAATAACGAGAACACCGTGCGCGCTGCGGGTGTCTCGAGAGAAGAATAATTAGAAGCGGCCCTTGGAGCGTCCGCAGAAGAGAAAACTCTCCGGTGCAAAGCGTTCTTCTTCCCTGGCCAAGCCGTCGTCGACGACGACGACACCGTCGACCGTCCGTCTATCCGTCCGGCTGTTCCTCTTCGTCTTTCCTTACCTCTCTCGCACGTCCGCTTTCAACCTGCTTCGCGCGAATGAGAACGTCTCTACTCTCGTCTAGCGCTCTCTTGCGCGCGGACAAACACATTTCGCCGATCCCATGCATCCGCCCGCTCACGCTCGGCTGAATATGCGATGAACCCTTTCTCGACACTTCGGAAAATAAGCGGGACCACGCCGTTCCCGAGGGAAAATGCCACACGACATTAGCGAGCGCGTGCTCGATTTTCCGAGAATCTCCTCCTCTCCGGACTTTGAATCGCAAATCTCGAAGCTGGCTGGAAAACTACTTCGTCAACAATCAATTGTACGTTGTGATTAATAGACTCTGGATATCACGCCTTTATGAGAAAAATGGATTCTGATCGAATGCAAAGCTACGAAGACATCAAAAGAATTAAATATGATGTTAGTATATTATTCTCGACTTAAAAGAATATTTATTCGAGTAATGAACGAGTATGGAGATCGTAATTAAGCCAGTCAGTTTCTGGATATTCATTTAAATTGCCAGGAGTATTCAGGAGCTTAGATAAAGTGATTCACAGAAATGTTCTGTATCGATTGATGGTCACGGGGCAAGCATGATCGCGTGGAGTCGCGTCGAAATAAAACGCAGGTCGCGGAAGTTTCATTAATTCCGTGACGCGGCCCGTATTTCTAACACGGGCTGTCCGAATTCTCGGAAGCTCGCGACCGAACGAAATCTCGGTAATGCAAAAGCTGCTGGTCTGTATCTCGCTGGTACAATATCGCAGCGGAGACCGATGGAAAGGGTTGGAAGAAGAATCGAGAGAGAGGAGAGAGGAAACTATGTGAACAGTCTACGTGACCGTCGATACTTCCGGCTGGCTCCCGATGGCATTAGAGGCACGCGCTAACGCTCTTACGCTTGCTGGAAACGCGCGGACGAGAGCGTGGAGGCCGTTGGCGAGGTCGAGTGCACGGCCAACGAGAAAAACGCGGAAGAAATAAGAAATAAAAATCGTCGGAAGGGCGACGAGATAGAGAGAGTGAGGCAGAGAGCGGCCCCGTGTGGACGTTGCAGAACCCGCTGGAGGGGGTTCTGCTGGAGGTACAGGAGTGCGAGAGGGTGAGACTCGATGAAAAGAACAAAAGAAGTCGCGGAGCGCGAAAAAAGAGGGAGGAAGAATCGAATTAAGTCCGGCGAACTTGCCGGGATTGCAGAAGGAAAACAACGCGCGCTCGCGTCGGTGCCGATTTTACGATTCCTCCTGGGGTGGACGGCGAAGGGGTGGAAACGGGTGCACCAGGGGCGGACACGAAGGTCGGGAAATGGAACCGACGTTCTGGACGCGAATTCCATTCCATTAGTCGGCCGTTAGCGATCGTACGTGCCTGCTCGCCTGTACACGCAGGATGTATCCCGGGAAACCTTCCTCTCTTAGAGATCCTGCCGGAATGCAGGCCGTCCTAGAGAAAAAGAGAAACGGCCCTAGAAAAACTAACACCCTCGATTGCTACTCCGATCCGCGCGACGAATCACCGTAAAGGATTTTCGATTACGATTCCCTGCTACCCTCTTTTCGCCTCTACCCACTAAACTGCCTCGATGTTTATCGCCTGCTACACTTTCCCACCCCCGCTATGTCTGTTCGCGATGTTTCTAGACTTTGCCAAGTTCTTACACTGGGAAATTTTCTTTTAACCCCTTCTACTACGACTTATTCTACGATTGCAATGATTAAAACTTTTCTATCTCCACTTGCATCAAGAGAACTCATATTTAGAGGAGTCCCACATTTTCAGGCTACCTTACACGGCTTGTTCTACTGGGTAAGTAGACTGTCGTCTGTCAGACAGCTCTTAGGAACAGACATTATCTACCTACAGCGTTCTACAACCGGAAGTTGCCGGCAAACTATTCGTTCAGTCGCGGGAATCCTGGAAACTGCGACTACGAGAGTTCAGTAGATACGGACGTTCGTCGTCAGACGTCTCAACAAGACGCATGATACATGGCACGATTGAATCTAGCAAATAATATGTATGTTAATAACAATGAGGAACTCTTGAAAAACACTTTCGTTTATGTTTTAGGAATCTTCGCAATTTTTTGTAAGACGAACAAATAAATATTGCGGGCTTGATTATTTATTTACTGTAAGAAGGATTCTAATTTCAAGCTCGTTCTGGACTAAGCTTCGACTATTTTTTACCATGAAACTACAAAAGCTTTTGTGACCGGGTTTCGGTGTACACGTTCGTCGATGTTTCACCAGTCTCCACAATTTTTCATACAACGGAAAAATAAAAATTGCGAGCTTGTTCCTTTCCTCGGTTATTCGAGGGAGCGTGAGTCGCGGAAATCTCGCGGCTGGTGGCGGCGCAACGAATTGCAGGAAATCGATCGAGTTCCTGCAACACGCTTCATTTGCCGTGTTCGCGGCGTCAAACGACGCCCGGGAAATCCGCAGGATTAAAGCTTTCCACGAGGAATCCGCCGCGGCGGTCGCGAGACGACGGGGACAAGCTAACGATTCACGAATTCAGTCTCGGCGCAGCGTAAAACAAAATGCCGTCGACGCTGGAAATGCCGCTCGTCCGCATTCTCCGCATTTCCCTCTTTTCTGTTTCCTTCGACCCTAACCGTGCCCTTTCCACGCCCCTCGATTTTGCTCTGGGAATGCGAGAGGACGGTCTTTAAACCGAAATTCAATTTCGGCGGACGCGTGCCTTTCTAATTCGAATTTGACGTTTTCCCAGGGAAACACGGGCCAAGAGAGGACGGGTCCCTCCCACACTCTCCTATCCAATGTTCGAGGCACTGTCGGACCGGATTTATTCGACTCCCGATTCCCAGACATTGAGAGGCACCGATTCTGGCCACAGGCACGAGTCGAGAACGCGAAACTGCGGAGAGTTACGAGCCGCGAGAGAAATTTATAGACCGTCAGGGACCCGCGACACCTGTTCCCTTCGTGCCCCCCATTACCCGTCTGAAATATTTCTCTTGTTTATGGACCAGTGGCTCCTGCGGAAAAGTCCCCGCTGCTCTTTTCGGCGCTGATATTTTTTCAGTTTGATCAAGCTGCTTTTCGATCTGACACGATTCTAGACTCTATCGCAACAATTTTCATTAAATTACCTGCGTTGAGAAAGAAGAAGGGAACGAACAATTGCGTTTCATGTACGAATAACTAACGGTGCGACAAGTAGCTCTGATTTTTACCACTTCCAGACAGTGAAGTTTATGTAGAATTTATAGGCAACGGTGCCAGAGTGTTAAACCACACCCATCAACGTCGGCAGCCTGGCTATCGAGCGAAACGAATAAAAGCAGCGATATCGGTAACTTTCCTGATTTTTATAACGCGTTACTTCCATTTTCCAACTTGTTCCTCGACGTCGGTAAAACGTTTCTCGCGATACTAATTTTTACTGCAGACGTTTAGTACTGGAACAATGTATTTTATCTCCGATAAAAGTTCAACGAGACTCGAGAGTTCCTTAAAATGTCCCACTGATCCTCGACGATACTTTCACAATAATTCTAGTGAAGAAAGTAGAAGATTCTCCCCTGACAACAATTAAAAAGCAAGTTGCGTAGAGGTACATTAATTTGGTACGAAATCTGTTTATATTATTAAAGCACCGACGTACAATTAATCTGAATGTGCCAGGTGCCCGGATACTTCTGGACGGTAATGTACATTAAATTGCAGCGAACCTACGGGGTTGGGGAATGCAACGGATTGAAGCCCTGAGTCTGCCATTCCGCGCGGCCTTGTTCCTCGAGCGAATATATCGCACGCTGGCACCCCGGAAGAGACCTCAATCATCGCAGACACGAGTCGCAACGACACCGTGTTCGCGTCGACGTCCGATAATTCCCAACTTCTCCAATTATCGTTTCTCGCGCGGACTGGGAAAGGAGGTCGAAGAGAACAAACCGAGGAAATGGCGTGTTCCGGTGAGCTGACGTAGCTCGGAGCACGCCTGCGGCGGCATGGCGGCTCAGGAATAAGCGTCGCTGATCATAGAAATCAGGTTGTTGGAATTTCCCTGGGAATTCCCTGCCCTCGCTTTTCTCTCGAGCTCCCCGCTACCGAATCGAATCAACCTCTCACACTCGTTTTCGAGACTTTCCCTTCGCCCCCTAATTATCTTTCAAAAATTCAAACCATCGTATCTTCGAGATGATCGTAGAATCAAGTTGGAATTTTTCTGTGAATTTCGTAGCCTCGTGGTCCCCCAGGTTTCCCTAATTGCACTGACCAACACCTAATTTGTTCCACAACTACAGTTGGGTGGTTCTTAATCATGTTTAAACAATCATAATGCATTAATATTGGACATCACTGTATTCGGGAAAGTCTACAGAATCTTTTTCTGTAAAGAACAATTCAATATCTTTTATAATAACATCACGATGATTGTATAAAGTTGGAAAATATTTTTTTTATCAAAGTCATGTTTCCAAAAACTATGTGTCTAGGAGAAAAAATTAAGGGCAGGTTCGGAAAAGACTCTATAATAACCACCCAACAGTAATTAGCAAACATAAAAAAAGTTTAAATTTGTTGGCCAGTGTTATAATATGTATATTTTTCTTTATTTCCTAATTAGTGTTCGCAGACCGTGGACCTGAGCGAAAATTGTCAAATCAAGGACCTGTTTCGAAAGGACTAAAAATTCAGGGATTAATGGTCTGCTGGAAACAAATGCTCGAAAGACTCACCGATCAGCTTGCCGAACTGAGCAGGTGGCTTCCATTCCGGGTAGTGCCGTGGAAATCGCGCCCTCGACCAGTAAGTCCTTAAAGTGACTTTATACAGCGCCAGCTTATCCTGTTTGTCCTCTTTTTCCAATCTGTCCTGGGCGAACGATCCACATTGGGCGACCACGAACACCAGCCGCGTTCCAAGCAGTGTCAACAGCAGCGTCGAACACTGCAGCCACGTCCCGCGGAACATCTGCAAGTTAGACGACAGGAACACTTTAGAAACGACTGGTCCCATCAGATCCCTTTTACCGTTGAAACCCTCGTACTACAGGCCTGGGTTTTTAGGTCTGGATTAGGTCTAAACCACCAATCTGTTTACAAATCTATCAAGTGTCCTAAAAGCCCGCCCCCAATGCTGCTACCCCTAAATACGCTATCAGGCGAACGTCCCCCGAAACAAGGTGATCTCCAAAAATCTGCATTGATCGATAACAAAATGACGAGCGGGGCGGCGTGTCTTTGGAAACGCCATCGTTCATTTCCCTCGACAGGGGTACAAGGAACAAACCGTGTTCCGCTTGGAAAGTCAATCCATTAGCCATCCTTTCTCCAGTCAGCACACCGCGCCGCCCAGTGAGCATGAACAGGCACGCAACAACGTTTTTAGAATACGAAGTCATGGCACGGCGCTTACCGCGTCCGTCGCTGATCGATCAGCCTTGTGCACCAGCGAGTGTGTACGCGTTTGCACGTGCGCATCTCCGATGGGCCGCATAAATTTCACTGTGTTTTTAAAGCCCGGTAATCTTTCAATCAGAGGCTCGATCAATCGGCCCCGGCTGAATACGAATCGAAATTACGAGCGCTCCGCCAGGGAACGATCGAATTCGCCCGTGCCCAGCCGAAGGACTCTTCTGTTATCCTTTCGGATACGATCGATCGATCCCGCCACCCAGGATTACGGATTTACGCTTCCTGCTGGCTTGGCCGCCGCCTAAAGGTCCAATAACACTGTTATCATTAGTCTCCGGATTTTAGATTTATCGTAAAAATTGGCTGACCAGGTACAAGGCAATGAAGATTGAATCAAATCCGCAGGCTGTTCACAATGCGAAAAAATCATTCAGTAAATTGCTCTGATGTCGGTGTCACTTTTTCTGTGATTGGGCACGTGTGAAAATTTGCCAAGCGAAATCGAATGTAGAAGAAACGGCTGTTCGCAGGTTCTCGAAAATCGCAACTGCAGTTCGATAATAAAGAGTTTTTCCGCGCGGGATTGGCGGAGACACGATGTATAGGTGGCGGAATCGTTGCATACAACTGCAGCGATCGTATTTGGCGGGCCGGTGCTCCGTACCGGTCTGTTTGCATATGCAGATCCGCGAGTGTACTCAAAATTCAAATCACATTCGAATCGCTTCCGATCGGTCGGCGCGCGCGACCACCACTCGTCGAAATTTCACGGCGCGGCGGTGTGCCGGCTCCGCGCGATTTTCCGCCACGCCGCACAATCTTGTTACACTTTGACCGTGAACTCGCTCGGTTTTGCATCAATTATCTTGAAACTTGCTCGGCCATGCCCTGGATACCCTATGGCTGGGATCAGGACGGGGTTGATTAGGCGAAATATATCCTCAAAGTCACACCTGGCTCGTGTTAACACTAAACCGATCGAGCACTAAATATGGTCTATGTTGTCCTATAAGAATGAAATGATTGAATTTCTTTGAAGTTTGTGTGATTTTCATTGTGATATACGCTTAAATAAAGAAATGCATTTAATCATTTTATCGACTTTTTTATATTTAATGATGCAAGGGATTGTTTTCTGTAACTGTTTGTGGGGAAAAGAGTATAATTTATTTAACCTGCCGTCGGGCGCAACCGATCTAAGAGGCACAGCGCCAGCATTTAGGTACCTCTTAGGTACCTCAAAAACAGTCACCCCCACCACAGGGCCCAAAAGGGCGGCCCTACGAGTATAGACCTTGCCAAGTGCACTATTTCTCTAACAGCAGTTGTATAAATGAACTTAATTAGGTGTTTATCATGTTTTTTGAATGTGGGCCTGTCAAGCACATTGCGCCCGAACTCGGCGGTCCAGATATTGCACCCGACGCAAGGTTAAATAATTTGTAAGTGATTTTCAGTGGCGACAATTTATAACGAATTCAAGTTAACAAGCAGTGAAATATTTTTGAAACTCCAAATTCTTTCCAAGAAAAACACCGAACCCATTCTGCTGCTGCCTTATCGAGTTCTCGCACGCTTCTGATAAGAACCTATTCCAGCCCTGCGTTCTCAGCCTTTGTACGTCGGAAAACACCGTTTCCATCCCGTTAGTTTATATAAACTTCATGCAAATTCGTAAGTAATCGCTTCTTGGGTCTGTCTCTCGTCGTAGAACTATCTGACTGTCGGATGGGACCGGATCTATACGACATGTCTAAACCATGAGAGAGACTACTATTTTCTGTTCATCAGAAATTAATCTACTACTTTGCTTGCTGCTGCTGCATCTCTTGGTAAATGTTCTACGCTTAAACTACAGTGGGTCACGAAAGTATTCGAAAGCTCTGAAATAAAAAGTTTCACTCTTAAAAAATATAAGTCATGTTACGAATTAGAAAATACTTTTATTCCTATAGTAACGTGTAAGTATCAGAATTATACATGTTAAATATAAAGTGTCTTTGATAACATAATCAATACTTACTTTAAATCAGAATAACTTTTATATAAATGGACCAAACGACTTCAATTTCTCTGTAAGGCGAGAAGAATTAATTTAGTAAATGACGTCTAATACTTAACTAAGTTGAAACAATGCATTTAATTGTGAAAAACAATACTAAAAATTGATTTTTGCAACTTTTTTAGTTGGCTCAATAACGAAAATTAAAAAAATGTGTTTTGTCAACTGGTATAAATTATATACGCTCTGAAAATTTCATTGAAATTTTATTGGTTTACGAAATTGGTTTACGAATTACCAACGATCGAAAGTGGTAAAAAGGCCAAAAATCTTGAAAAATTTCAATTTTTACCACTTTTATCTTCCAAAGACTTTGAAGATTCGTTAATTCTAAAGATTTCCCAGACACTGCCAAGTACAGCAGGCCAAAAAATAATTGCAGCGTGCAACTGGAACGCATTTTCTTCTGATCCACCGCAGCAAGGACGCTGAAGGCCTAGCAGAGGTCTTTGAAAAAGCGGAACGCAAAGTTGGTAACAAGTAACACGGAAACAAACAGCGCTTTTGTAAGAGGATTCGAATGTCGCTGTTTTTCGAGTTCCTAGTCCCGGTATCGCGGGAGGAATTCAACATTCAAACAAAAAAAATAGTGCAGAGCATCATTGACTAGGGAACGCGGGGCTTCATCGCGCGCGTAGAACGATAGGCGGGGAGGTTTCCCCGTTTAATGGCAAACGAAGTAATTTTGCTGTTTCATCGGGCAAAAACATCGGCGCGCTCGTGAAATTCTTCCGGGTATTCGAATATTCGAGATTTATAACGCCGGAACGAAGTTGCGAACGCGCTTGTGTGCTCTCAGCGTTACGATTTCGACGCAACCGCCCGGAAAATACGCGCAAAAATGGCGTGACCTGGTTCGAAAGCGATGTTACAGCGCTTACAGATCGTGCAGATGTGATTTCAGTTTGTTAACTCGATACTGCCGCTTTTCTAACTGTTATTATTCCCCTGTTCTTCTTTGCAGACCGCGTGGGATATTTTATTTGTCGAGTTTCATTTTTACAGATTAATTGCTGTTGAAAGAGATAACTGCATGGCGCGACACTGAGCAATCCTATCACCCGCGTACGATGCTAAAGTGAATGAACGAAGTGCCCCATAGTCAGGTCACTTTGTCAGGCTCTCAGAGGCGCGACTACGCCATGTTCGACCACGTTCCTCTATTTTATTTCTGGCTTGAATTAATAACGGCAAAATCGTCGAATTGCGCAAATCCGTCAATATGATGACGAATCAGTGTGTATTCAGCAGGCTGCCGCGGCCGCGCCGAACACAATTACGAAGTAATGTAATGACTACACTGTGGATGGTTACATAAATACACAGTTTGATGTACTAATACCGAGGAACCGAATCCATCCGCACAGAAATATGGTTGCTCCATCGAGCATCGAACGAAACTTTATCAAGCATTAAACTACGATCGGATTTGTCCGCGAAGAGAGAGAGAGAGAGAGAGAGAGAGAGAGAGAGAGAGAGAGAGAGAGAGAGAGAGGACCGCGCTATGAATGCGTGAAATCCGCGGCGTCGAAATCTATAAATTTTGTAATGTCGATGCTCCGCACGAACGTTACATGTTCAGCACCGGTGAATAATAAAGCCAAACCGGATAACAAAACGCTCGACGATATAAACTGACGCGTAAAAGAGCAGATTTCAGACTCTCTTCAGGGTTGCTGTGAAAATTGATCCGTCCGTCGGAGTGGCCGGAAAAATCATCCAACGCGAACCTAAAACCGAAATCACTGCTCGTGGCTTGTAGAATATTAAAGTGGGATTCTCGCGTAATGTAGGAAATCCAACGAATGTTTTAACATTTTTTTTCTGAAAAAACTATTATTTATAGGAGTGTATTATTTGACAAAATCCCGCTTAACCTTAGCGACGGGTCCGAATTATTCGCAACTAATCGTGAAGTATACCAGCCGTGCTTGAGGCGATCAAGCAACCCGCCGGTAATCAAAGTGGAAAAACGAGAGACACGATAGCGCGCGAGCTCGCGCGGAATGACAAGCTGCACAGCACTTTTGCAGCGGTATCCGTTTCGAACAAAATGAAACCGTGCAACGCGAAACTTTTCATTGATGATGGGGATCGCGCAGCGGACGGAGAACGGGGGCTTGTAAATATCATATCGCATTTACCACGGTCATTATTCGAGAGGAACGAATCCGTGGATCAACAACGCGAAGCTGCAGCCAGGTACTATGGAGTTTAATTAATTGAAAAATGTGTATCGCTGCGCGGCCATGGTGCCCTGTCAAACTCTGTCAATCTGTCTCCATCGGGGATGGAAAATCGAAATCGTAATATTCCACGGCCCGAAACATTAAAGTATTAGTTTTTCCATTTTTGATTCTTTACGTGTGCTTCGTTCGCGAATTTACAACGATATTCAAAGTTGCTGTGTCGATTGACAATGATATCCAAATTTATACAATATTGTTAAATAAAGTTAAGTGGGGTAAATCCGCCCTACTTTTTGCAAAGTTCGACTTTAAATTTGTTAAGGATAGAAATGTGGAGGATCCGGCTCGAAGGACCAAAAATGTGGAAGATCCGGCTCGAAGAACCAAAAATGTGGAGCCTGCGGTCTTGCTTGGCCAGAATGAAAGGAAAGCGTAATTGGAAAGAATGGAATGACTGAGAAGAGTGAGACAGGATCGCAGAGTGATTAGTATAAGAGACAAAATGCAAGATTGAAAGGAATGGATAAGTGTGGTGGATTTGAACGGATGGATTTGAACGGAAGAGAAGTGGACTGTATAAAAGATATTGTGAGCACGAATGTATGGATCTACGTATAAATAAACAATATTTACACTTTGTGAACAGTTTGTCAAATGATATTACACTGTGTAACAGAACTAATGTACAATGAATTTGAAATAAAGGAGAACTGAAATGCTCTGCAAGGAATCGCTTTGATTTGACGTTCAACAGCTGATGGTTTGTCGCAGAGAGAGTGAGGCGACGGTTGTCTCTCTCTTTTATTCACGCACCGGTGGTTCCGGTTGAACGTTCGCGAACATTCCAGAAGCATCAAGAATGGGTTTAGACAAATCACGCAGTCGATTGCCCGCGTAAGCCTCGATTGCATGCGCTATCGCTCGCGATTTCGGCGGGATCGCGCTAGTCTTGGCGGGGTCGCGCGGTGCCGGTGTGACAATATGGCGCTCGGGCGCGCAAATCTTGAACAAAATTGATGTATTTTCGGTCTGGCATGTACAAACTTAACGTTCTTGGTATCAAACTCTTGCCACAGTTATTACTGATGAATTAGTATTATGTAGGATTCTAATTTTGCTTGAAAATTATCATTTTGATAGAATATCGTACAAAGTGTCAACTAGGACGCACTTGCCCCGAAAATGGGGCAAGTCCGTCTCTGAGAGTTTAAAGTGCTTTCGAACCTTGTTTCAAGTGCTACGGGGCAAGAAAAGAATTATTAACAAGCCTGCTATAAAACGCTTCTTATTTCTTTAAATTATATTGTTTAGTTTTATAGTTATCCATTTTTAAACAAACAAGTACTTTTATCTTAATATATGAAAGAGGATACAGTGATATTAAAACAAAGTTTAAAAATGCTTTCGAACCTTATTTCAAGTGCTACGGGGCAAGAAAAGAATGATTATCAAGCCTGCTACAAAATGCTTTTTATTGCATTAAATATATTGTTTAGTTTCATAGTCACCCGTACAGTACGCACTTACCTCACCGTGATAGTACGTACTTGCCACATGCTGTAGTATTTACAGGGCAAGTGCATCTTAGTGTTTTTCTCAATAAATTTAAAAAAATACAATAAAAACGGTTTATTTAATGTAAACCTACATCAATATTTGTTGTACTTACCTAAAATAACAACACAGAATATATTAATAACTTGTAAACTATTGCAGGTTCAGGGTAACCTCAAAGTTGTACGTGTACCTCGCACGTGACTGTTTGACATTGGTTGATTTAAGCGAGGAAAACACCTTTATTCTTGTAGAGAATAGTTCATACTACATTAATAAATACAAACAAGAGAAATTTCGTTCACATTATAATAAAAATAACCAATTAACGAACTTGCCCCGTAGACGGACTTACCCCACTCCACCTTATCTAAATTCCGTAGGTAAAATGGCTTTGAAAAAAGATTGGATAAACCAACTATATTTTTCTCGGCTCTCTATCGCTCTGGTACGTGCTCAGATGACAGTGCATAAGCCTCGAGCGAATAAATTCAAAGCCCCCCAAAGTCCGACAAAGGGAAAAACCGTGATGTTTCAGTCGGAAGGACAACTTTGCGATTTTACTTGGCAGAGACGAGAAGAAAAACATGAAGGGACGATTTCGAAGCAGACAGGAGAATCAAAAATACCGGAGAATCTTTTTATCGGACAGCCGACAGCGGCCGAAGTTCGGTGCGAGTTGGCCAGCGTGTTAATCCGCTCCACAAATACAAATATCCCTGAGTAACCGAGCGCGGGCGGCTCGCGTATTAACGCAACTCGTTAACGAACCGCGTGCGTCCGAAAGTTTCGCGTTTTCTGGGGCCCGAGGCTCGCCAAATCAGTGGGAACTCGGTAATTACTTTCCCCGCCGCGCCGGCGAACTAAAATATAACTCGGCGTCTTTGCGAGACGAGCGAGCACTGCTTGTTCCGGATTCTTAAGTTTGGCGCTCGCACTCGCTCGAGATGATCAACTATTGGCTCTTGAGCCACTTAAGCATGTGAATTTTGTAGGTGCACATTAGCAATAATTAATGAGATCCCAAATACGCAGGTGTCACTTAATCAATCCTCCCGAATAGAATCTTAATGCACGTCCCGGAAAGTCAAAATAATTTAAAGGATTAAACATTAGGGATCACGAAATTATTGACGGAAGAAAATGAAATTTTTGATAATTTTATACGTACGATTTCGTAGTCGTTTGCGAACAGACTACGTTGGTATCGCAGGATTTCGAATGGATTCTTCCGTTATCGGAACCGATCGACGAATGTTAATTAACGAATTAATGGCCGAACGAAAACGGTAATGAAACTGCGGGCTGGGTGAAAATTAAATACACCTTCCCGGCGACGCGCGCGTTATATTAAATCGAACGAATAACATTGTACGCGCGCCAAAAATACATTTAAGGGGATTCGGTTTTTATATTTTTCAGCGGGGCTGGTTCCTGCTCTGCCTACGGTTCCTCCGATGGATTCAATTATTTCGGGTGTATTGATTTATCACGTGTATTTATCATGCTTCGGCGTGGAATCGTGTACAGGGAGGACCGTAATGTGTGGGGCGCGCTTTAAAGATTGATTTAGTGCGATATGTAACGAGTTCTGCGTGCTACGGATTGATATTTGATTGCTAGACAGATGTTTATAACATCGTGAATATTCAGGGATTGTATTTATCAGAATTTCGAATTTCTGTGTCGTTTATCGCTCGATGAAATTATTTATGGAGCCATTTGTACAGTCAGTCGGAGTGGTTCTATAGTTTTTTATGATGTCCGATAGTTTATTGATTTGATTTCGATATTTTTAAGCGTTATAGGAATTTGTTGAAATTCGTGTTGAATTCTGCGATGAAGCAGCTCGGTATTTGTTGTGGGCTTATCGGAAGAATTACGATAGCGCATAATAACTGTCTTCATTACTTTCAAACGCTTTGTTGATCCCCGAACTGGGTCACGCACATTATGAGACACCCTGTAGCGTAACTCAGAAAGCCGGGTCACGTCATAAACAGGATCATTCGATGCAACGGTGTAATTTCCGATTAATAACCGAGCATTATCCATTGATCATAGATATGCAGTCCCGTCAGTAAATATTAGACCACCCATTGTGTACGCGTGCCACACCAAATTTTATCGAAACTGTAGAATATTTTACGCCGCTTTTGTTACGCGGGTATAGCGTAAACGTGATTTATTAGACTCTCGATAGTCCCTAGAGGATATTTATTTATTATCGACGATAATTTCATCGAAGTCTCTAACGACCGTCGAACACAACTGTGGCTGCCGCACAGTTTGCGGAGAATTTCACCAAAAACCTAACAGAGACCTTGATAAATTCATGAGCCGTTATTTCATTTATCAACAGAGCGCACACGTAATAAACGGCGTGAAAATATAAAAATTCAAAATATGGGAAACATTTGTTCGGCAAAAACTTCATCGCGATTAGAGCGGAATAAAAATGTTGCAACATTTTTTTAATAAACTCCATCCTCTGCATTCCACCAGCGCAAAAACGTACGTGTATGCTCGCGAGGAATCAAACTGCTATTATCAACAGTCCCAATCAAATAGAATCTTGCCCCAATCAAAAACCTACACAGATCATGAAAGCTACAATCTCTAGGCACAATAAAAGAAGAAGAAATGTAAAATCGATGCAAAACAGATCGAGACCCGACGCAGATCGGAAGCAATCCGAACCCCACTAAAAAAGTGATAACTATAAACCAGATCAAGGCGCGTCCCATCGAAATCAAACAGAAACGAGGAGCAGTTCGGCATCGATCGCGCCATAAGAATCAAAACCGTATCAATCGAGGATCTTATGGTTTCGGGGAAAGCACCGTGGGTGCTAGGGATCCACGGGGCGAGTGGCTGCATTATTCGCAGACCGGGGAAATATTTTCGCGCGAAAATAGCCAGGGACGGGGACGTTATTTCACCGGCAAAGTCGTATCTCGTTTACTGTCACCGGTGGAAAAGGTTTCCACGGCTACGGACTCGTGGCAGCGAGCCACCTAACTGAAAACTACCCTCTATCTCTGCCCCTCTCACCTTTTTTCCCGTCTCTCCGTCTTTTTTCTATTTTTCCTCTCTCTCTTTCTCTCTCCTGTTACGTACGTTTCATTGCGTTTCATTACCTTGTCTCTCGCTCGTCGGGATATCTCGCGGCGCGAACAACGCAGCACACCAGCCGAGTTTCGCTTACGTGTCGGGATCGTTTGTCTCTCAACGCCGCTGACCTAATTTCAGTCCTTAACTTGCGTGCATTAAGTACAGAGACGCGTCCAAGGGAACAGCCCGAAAAATCCGGAACACGCCTCGAATCCGTCATCCACTGTTTGCTCACAATTTGTCCGCGAGCTGTTCGCGCGAAACCGCGACGCGCGATTTTCCCTGATGCGGAATATCAGCAAACTCTCCAGCTATTATATATCGGGAACTATAGCACTACCATTGTTCATTGTTTTCTTCGGATGAACTCTAACTAGCATCCCTAATAGCAAAATTACCAGGTATCATCTTTGAAGTGAAACTTCTTTGCTGAGGTGGCAACAATTTTCTAGCGTTACGGAAGTGACGAAACTTCGTGAATAACCTCGAATAGTTTGACAAGTAACATTTTCATAATTAATATACTAACTTGAAAGACTTCATTGGTGAACTTTTAAGATTGTAGAATGTAAAATAAAGCCTTGGCTACATTCCCATTTCAGTTTTATGCAGGTTCGATGCTCAAATTGTTAGTTATTAACAAATTTTGGAGAAGTGGTATGTTATGTATGTCTGTCCTTGTCGCACAGTTCGACCCTCCTTGTCTTACGCATTATAGGAACTTCCGAAACAATCAGCTCGCGCAACAATTGTTACTAATTAACCAGAGTTAATTTGTGAACATTTGAAATTGGATAACATAGAATCAACCTCCAGCTACTTTCACATGCAGTTTTTCATCGGATTTTATTCCGATTGAAAGATTTATAAACAATTATCCAAACCCTTGTTCTAACCCAAAGTTAGGCAAAAATCAACTAATAGTTAAAAATGACTAATAGTCTGATTGATTGTTACTCAAAACTTAAAAAAGTTAGTCAAAACTTTCTGATTAGTTAGTCATAACTACATGGCACTAGTTAGTCACAGCTCTAAGTAATCGTTAGTTATTGCTTATTAGTTATGATTAATCATTAGTTAGTTTAAATGATCAGTCATCAATCTTTAGTTCATCAGTCACTATTGTACGATTAACATACATTAATATGTATACTTAAATTATATCGGAATTTGCAGTGACCAAACGGGTCATAATCTGTATTTTGTATGTTTATAAACTAATAGGATATTTTTTTGTTATTATTATGTCTTATTTTAACTTGTAATCATTTTTAGTGATTAGTCATAGTGAATGATATTGAAATGATAGTGAAATGCTATGAACTATGTCTCTTTCTTTCCCATACGCTCTCCTTCTTTGCGTCGCAAATTTTGATCGTTCATTATTTTTTCTATGATTTTCTATGATTCTATCATTGAAACAATTGGCTTGTGATAGCTAAAATATGATGTAAATATTCTTGATTCAATTTTGTCTAAATGTCTTGCAAATACTGCATCAAGAGTTGTTCCTGATCTTGTCGTCGCTTCATTAGGATTATTTACCATTTCCAATCTTAATTTACTTCTAAACATTACTAGACTGCAAGAAGTCTCACTTCTGCCGCGCGTGGTTTTACCACGCGTATGTTTTTAATTTACAATTGTGGACGACTCTAACATTTAAAATTGCTATCGTTGTTGAATGATCCATTAAAAAATCCTTAGGAGTACACCACGAGCTCTGATAAATTATGAAAGAATCGCCAACAGATATCTGTGGTTGCGAGGAAAAACGCTGCACGTCACAATTTCAAAAAATTCGAGTTTACGCATTAATTGAACTTTATACCATAGGATTTACGTATTTACCAGAAAAGTCATGAAAACAAATTCGAAAGACTCCAAAAAATAATGCAATTTAATCAATTTCCTATGTCGAAGCATTAGTGATGAAAACTTAAAACGGCAATATCTCGAAGGTGGAAGTATGTGACGTGCGGCGATCTTCCTGACAAACCACAGATATAATGTGTTGAATATTAAAACAGAGTATGTAGAGGAAGGGGTTAAACCATCCCCAAAGAAAGATCGCGGGTCGTTGGTCGTTTCGACGGTCCCGTAGCTCGACGGAACGTGTTATTCGGTTCTCCCCGGGTAATCGTTTTTGCTCGACAAGCTAAAAGCTAATCCCGGGCCGGTTGTTAATCGGTTGAACGGGGGTTGGAAAAAGCCTCGCGTGCACGCGATCCGCCCCGCAATTATCCGGCGAGGGGCGGAGAGAGGTTCATGGTTCGCGGAGGAGAGGGCTGGGGGATGATTCTCTTCCGGGTCCTGGCTACTTCAGAATTTTCTAGTAAGCAACAAGTTGTCGCGAGCCGCGATTACTTGTTGGCACGTAAATAACGAAAGCGACCAGGGAGAGAGTGAGAGAGAGGTGGAGGGAGGGGGGGTCCTCGGTACACAACGCGTCGAGATTTTTACATGAATTTAAGCGACGCTTCTGTTCCTGCCGTGGAAATAAAACGAAAAATTCTGGCACTGTTCTGTTGACCATAAAACGATCGACGCCATCCAGAACTACACCCGGTAGTAGAAGCAATATTTCACGAGTATTTTGTTTCATCAACACTGATACACAAGCTTCTTTCTAAGATCAGGATAGAAGCATTGTGTCGAACAGACCAGATGTTGTGGGAAGAACATGGACCACCGAAATCATGGCAACATGTTCCTGGGAGGAAGTGTCTGTTAGAGAAATCTTAAAATTCTCTACTTTCAATCCGAAGAGTTTCCGGGTTTCTTAATCGCTTCTCCATTAATGGGACTCGCTATTAATACAATGCTTCAGAACACACTCCAGAATTCTAGAAATAGAAATTTCATCAGAAACCAGAAACATAATTTTTGACCAGATATTAAGATGACCACTGAAATATGCTGAGAATCTGCAGAAGACTTCCTGTCCAACGCAGATACGTATTTCTATCCAGAGCAGAGAAATTTAACGAGCCTTGATCTACCCGAAACTGTCGAGCCGTTTTAAAAATAATTCCGGCAGGCTAAAAACAAAAAGATACTGCAGCAGATATTCGTGCAGTCTACATTTTTCAATTCTCCGAGAATTTGCACACGCAACGTTGTCCCGAAATTCCATGGTGCAACGATAAATCTGTATTTTAATCGCACGAATAATCCTCCCAGTACGAACGATCTGAAAGAGGATTCCTGATAGCCAGTCCCATCGATCCTACCCCAGAATGCTCCGAAAAGAGAGAGAGAGGGAGATACATAAGTTTCAAGAGAAGGAACGTTTCAATACGTTTCGCGATTCCACGGAAGTCGCGACGATACTTCCCGCGCGGCACGGTGCTTTAAATAATGTTTGAATAAAAAGCCCGAAAAAGTTTTTCGGTTAGACCGTGCTCGGAGCCAGGATTTACAACAAGGGTAGAATAAGCAGCCCCTCCACCCACTCACCCCTTTGCGTTCCTATGCAGCCGAGGTAATAATAAAGTAAGACGAAGCCGGAAGGATGAGGCGGAGCAGCGGAAACGAGAGAGGCGAGAGAAACAGCCGGGGAAGACGGAGATCTCCTTCTCTCTTCTGCCTGTTGCTACAACTTCCATCTTCTGCTGTTTCCGTCCCTACGTCTTCCATCTTCCATTCTCTCTACCCCGTATCTCTTTCTATCTTTCACTCTCTGCACCCCTTACCCCTCTCTACCCCTCTTTCTCTCGACACCCCTACCTCTTTCTATTTTTCACTCTCTCCGCCCGCTATCTCTTTCTATCTGTCACTCTCTCCACCCCTTATCTCTTCTATCTTCCACTCTCAGTCCCTCCTCTCTGCACCCCTAACCTCGGTCTGTCTCTGTCGATCTCTGTGGATATTCAATTTCAATCGGATTCCTCGAGAGCTTCATCCCTCGGAATCCGTTACAAAAGTTCGGTCGCGACGCGAACCGAGCAACCGGACCGATTTCGACCGCTTCCGGTGGACGGGGGCGTGTTTTAAAAGTATACGGAGGCACCCGAAACTTCTTCCCCAGCGAGTCGTTAACTTCCCTCGGAACCGTAACTCCGTCTTCGCCAGTAACCCCTTCTACCGGGGCTGTTTTGCCGGGGAACACGTGTTCCGGAGTGTTTCCGAAGTGTTTGCGAGGGCGGACTCTCTAACTCCCTTTCTCTGTTGCCCTCGCTCTCTCTCCCTCTGTCTGAATCGCCGCAGAATGGCCTAACAAATTACCGCTGCCCCGAACAATACTAAATATCCAATGAGCCGAGCGAACGCATTCGAAATACCTGCGAGCAATCTAGCAAGATTTCTACGCACGTGCGAGAGCTACTGATTACTAAATTATTAGCTGACTGTGGAAATTTGTGCACTTATATTGTATAACTATTGTTGAAGTACGTCATACGAAAGTCTGATCCAGTATTCTCTCGATTATGCAAGAATAATTGCGCGCTCTATTGGTGCACGACAAATTACCTATGATCGTACCGATTGCACAAAATTCTTGTTATTCCAATCATTTTTGAACACAAATCATAAATCGATTGAAAAAACCTCTTTCCTGAAGATCAAAAAGTATTAGCAATAAAGAACCCCGCACTGATCATATGGAAAATCTATCCCGGTAAAATCAGTTGGATTTTGGAGAACAAAAGATGTAATGGGTACAAAGTTCAATAGTGGACAGTTATCGAGTTATAATCAGTCAAACATGACAAATTCGAGCTGCCAAATACTCAAATCAGAGACCACCACAACAGAATCCAAATGAGTAATACATAATAAGATTATTTTTTTATTAATCCACACACACACACACACACACACACACACACACAGCAGAGAGGGCTTCTTGGAGTCAAAAGGTACCACGGGAGTGACGAACCGTGGGGTCCTTATGTCCGCTGTGACACGCAAAGATTTTTGTGACAGATTTCTGTATACAGACCTTTTCAAGATCATTCAAAATTCAAAAATATTGACACCACCTAACAGATTTTGTAAAACCCTACTATTTTTGTTTCAAACATTTTTCCAAAAAATAAATACTTCCCGAAATTTGCTTATTCGGCAGCTCGAATTCGTCATGTTTGACTGATTATAACTCGATAACTGTCCATTATTGAACTTTTTGCCCATTACATCTTTTGTTCTGTAGATCACAAGCTACAACATATGAAAAATCCAACTGATTTTACCGGGATAGATTTCCCATATGATTAGTGCGAGGTTCTTTCATCGTACAGAATCCTGCTTCAATTATAAATGAACCAAATGAAAATTTCATCAACGCAGAACACGGTCCATTTATTTACAAATAAATATATAAGCGGATCTTTCGATTCGGATTAAATCCCCTCGATCGCAACCCTAACAAAAGCAACAGAATCGTGGAAAAAAGTATGGCTGAAAGTTAATTGCGATTCCAAGTTCACAGTCAAAGAGTGCTCTCTTGAAGACCAACAGTTTACACGAAATGAATTTCCAGTAAACGGGCCAGAGGATTACGCGCTTAACCGAAGCTTACATGCAACCGTTGCAAATATCAACAGGGGGAGGGTAGGGGGAGGCGGGCTAAAGCATCACTATAATTCGGATTTTAATATCGCTGGTAATGCGATATTCCATACTGAGCCGTTAATTCGCGGGATAAAGGACACTAAAGTCGTCGGTCCGAACGCGAGCGGCCCGCAGATAAAACGACGCACGGTATGGAGCGGGGAAGAGTTCACGGCTGCAACAATTAATTAATACATTTTCGATAATTAAACGTGGCGATCGTAATAGGAGTCGCGTCTCTAATTTCCGTCGGATAATAATTGGTTGAGAATCGGGTCGCGTTAATAATAACGTTACGCGGTAGGCATCAAACGCGCGGATTATCCCCGGCGAATTAGAAGATTCTATGTTCGGTGGACGAGTCGTTTCGCTAAATTCTAATAAACAAACCGGCGCACCGGGCCGAGCAGAGCGGGCTGTAATTTTCATTGGGACATCGAGCACGACGATACCGAGGGCCGCGTCTGGAAATAGTGGTGCCACACGATTCCCTATTTTCAGCCGTCTAACCGGTCGCAGCCGGTAGATCTACTCTTCTGGCCCAGAAAAAAATCGGTTTTTCCGTTTTGTGGTTTCGTAAAGCAGTGTTTAACGCAGCTCTCACTGTACCCGCTGACGGTGAAACAATAATAATAATGTGTACTTTGACAACAAGAAGTCCATTGTCCAAATAAAAAAATTAGTCGTGGTGAACCAGACATGTGTCCAATTAATGGAGCTTTCCGCTGTCAAATTTCTGATTTAACCGGCCCCGTGCAACTCTCTAAAGCTCGCGTGCACTCTTGTCGCTCAGGCACGAAAACTCGTTAATCATATCAAGCAATCAATCCCGCTCGATGCTCCATCGGCGAGCGGCACCCGTGAATTCCGCCCCTGGATCCCGATTTGGACGCATTAACGAACTGTGGAAACAGAAAAACTGGGCCAGTCACCGACCGTTGCGAAAACAAGTCCACTCGGACGAGGTGGGTGGAGAAATATTGTTGAAGAGGTAACACGCCATCCGACAAACATGCTGGCAGCTCGAATCCGAAGCTCCGATGACGAACATTTTTCGTTAATTATTACTAGGCGGCTTATCCCTTAACAGCACTTTTGCCAATGCGTGACATTATTTTCATGTTTTCCTCCGGGGAAATAATAATCGTGTTCGTAAATTGTCTTTTAACAACGGTGACTGTAAATTTTAAGCAGGCTTAGGTTTTTAAAAACGATTTTGAAACAGGACGGAGTATGTAGATTTGTTCCAAGAAAAACTATGAAGGATGTGCTTAAATACTGTTTGCCTCTTTAAAGGCAGAATTTGGATGTCTCGTTCTAAAATAAAGTAATAGGCAGCTTAAAGCAAACCCAGGATTTAATAACAATTGTATTTACCAGAAATAGTGTATCTCCATTTTAGGGTCTAAAATTTTGATGTGCCTCCAAGGGGAGTTAAAGCACGCGAAGCTAAAATTTGATTCATGATAAATATAGAAAAGTTTTGATTTGATTAGAAAGTTAGTCGGGCAGCGAGGGACCCGACAATGGAAGTTGAGAGTACATTCTCGTATTCCGTAAGTTCGAGAGCTATAATAAACTCGGTGAATGATTGCATTCGCGGCCGGTGTAGTCTATCGACGTGGCACACCGGTTCAATTGGCTCATAATTGTTTCACATTACAAGCCTTTGGTAACGAATCCGCAAATTAACCGCAGAACGTCACACACGTAGCTGTGCTCTTCCGTCATTCGCTCGTGTTTCACCCGATAGTATTCATTTCAACGTCGCGATGCTCTTAACAGGGCCTTCGTATGTGTTTGTATACGAACCCCTCTAGGTCTGTTACATGCTATGTACCGAAACGTCGTTGTTGTGTAACAGTCTAATGAAATGATCGGGACATTTATTTGACACCACCCGACTCGCATGACACAATCGCAATTTCCAAATTGCGGTGTGGGTTGCGGATTCTATCATGGATATCGAGAAAATGGTAAATGGCAATTGTGTAAAGTGTGACACAATCCAAGAAAATGATAAATTAATTATTCACGTATTATAGTACAGAAAATGTTAGATCCTGTAATTATCATTGCAATTGTCAGCAATCTCTTCATGTAATCTACAAAGAAATATCTAAAGAATTAAACTAAGAAGAAAAACAATTAATTATTCAAGAGCGAATTTAGTTGAAGAAAAATTGCTAACCTTGTCACTACAATATCCATCCATTTCTTAAGAGTGACATTTCATAAGCGCCAGGGAAGAGCAAATATTTAGCGATGGGTTGAAAAATGATTTAATACGAGAACACCTCCCATAAAATTGCATTCTTCTTTGTCCTCTTCTTAAAGATATTGTAAAGCAAGAAGAAATTCTATTTTAATCCAGTTTCCCCGTGACTGCCAATAAGAATACGAAGTTGCACAGACACTTGTTGTACGCCAATCTATTTCGACCAACCAGAGCAAACAAAATGTAGGGAAGAGCGTTCTTGGAGCATCCCAGGCACTGTATTACATTTCCCAGCGGCTGTTCCGGTTAAAATTCTTTGGAACGAGTCCGTGCACGTCATTATTGCATCCTAATATTCTTCGCAGCGCGGCTTGTTCGCCGCAAAAGAAAATTTCAAGAAAAAAGAACGCGGCAGAGTTGGCTCTCGTTACCGCGGCATGGCAGCGCAACCTCAAAACTCCGCCAGCTGCGGTTCCCCGTGTTTCAACTATTCTCGGCATTACGCAACGAGCGGGATCCTCTGGTCGATCACCTCGCAAGAAAACCTGCGAATCCTCCGTGAATTGCAAACAAAAAACGCGATAGCACCCTCGCGACCATTGCACCCCCTATCAACTTTGTTCGCAAGCGAAAGTTGACCTTAGGACGTCGTCTATTTATGTGAAAAGCTTGGCGAAAGCGAGGGTGAAACAAGTTTAACTCCATCGTCAGCTATAACTTTCGGGTAAATGTAAACATATATGTTTTTAAAATACACTGATTTTTATTTTGAATTTATCTGCGAGTTCACAAATAAACATTGAGTCACTGCCGCTCCCATGCTCCTAATTGTGTAATTCTGGCCGCGGCGCCTACTTAAGGGTTGAAGCTCTCTCACGCGAGGCATTCTAAGAATTCATCCTTGGATCACGTTCCAACATTCTATTTACCTTTCTTTCTGATGTTCTTGGCTGGCGAAGACACATCATTGTTTGGTACATTGTTGACCCGCTTTGAAAATAATACCAAGAAATACGAATAGATACGCATTCACCGTGCGCGCACGGTTTGAAATACAAGAAACATTTTCTATTCCCACAGAAATTCATATTTCATAACTCTGTTATAGTTCGCGCAACAGTTTATAATTGCCTCTATTAACCTAGTACCTTAACCAACCCCTCTTGACGTTATTATACTCCAACAAAGTTTCAAATGAATCAATTAACCGCGAGTACCATTTCTTCCCTTTATTAAAGGGACGCATAAGGAGATAAGGACAGCTTTACACGTACAGCCTGGCGATTTTTCAGACAGCGAAGAAAGCTATGCTAGTCGTCATTAACAATTTATTCTCGGTAGGTTCAGTATAACACTTTATCTACTGTTGTGTTGTACTAAATGAAAGCTTAGAAATCTTTTTTCGACGGTGAGTTTGTGGGTTATGATTGAACTTTGCTGTCAAAGGATCTAAAAAATTGGATAAAGACTAATTGCCGGTAGACGGTAGATAATGTGTTAATTGCAAGGGTGTTTGGAGCATATATAAATGAACAGGTTAATTTTCATCCCTTTGAGCCTCAAACATCAATTAAATGTCATTTCGTGTCCCGGTGTGGGTTACTTAAGTTTCATAAACACCGAAAGTGTGGAAGGTCCCTCGAGAGATGGATCCCCCATCGATCTCTCGAGGAGGTACCATTCTTGGGTCAAAGTTCTCACCGTCCTCGAGCTGCGTAAGTCCCTATTCGCTGGCTCTCAGTCAGTCTCTGCGAATCGGCGGCGGTGGAGACGAAACGCCGAGAACCGAACACACTCACATATCACACACAGAGGCGGGTTTTAACTCGCGGCGATCGAGTCGCGATGGATCGTTCGCTGGACGAGTGAGTGTTCGCCGACGAAGATTCACCAGTTTCCGGCGCGCGCGAAAGAAGAGTGACAGAAACAGAGAGGAAGATAGAGATAGAAACAGAGAGAGAGAGAGAGAGAGAGAGAGAGAGAGAGAGAGAGTATAAGAGAAACAGAAAAAGATAGACGGAGGTGGCACGAGACGAGCACGAATTTGGTCGCGAGCGAACGAGAACGAAAGGGGAAGGAGGTTCTCACGTTTCACGACACGTATCACGCGCGGGTCACTGTCGAGACCGAGACGGGCACGGTGCTTTTAGCTTGAGGGTTGCCGCGGTACTGCGAGGTCCGCGCTGAATCGTATCCGAGCCTACCGAGCAGACCCGCTGCCTACCCTCCCGACCCGCTCGCCCATCCAACCATTGGTCGACGCTTTCGCGCCGGCTTTGTCCATTGGACTATTCAAACCCGAGCTTGCGCTCTCCTAGCTCGCCGAACTTAGCACCCGACAGCTTCTGCTTTTCCAGACCACGAAAGTTTGTCCTTTGAATCCTTCAGGAACGATCTCTGTGTACTATACTGACTCCGACAAATATTTCGGAATTTATTCAGGTAATTGTTCCAGTAAAGCCACTTAACTCATTAAGTACCAAATATTTATTTCAAAATTTTTGCGTGGACTTTATTAATATATAGGGTGAGTCACCTAACGTTGACACCTCAAATATCTTTGTTGTTTTTAAAGATACATCAAATGTCTCAAGGACAAAGTTGAATGGTAAAATGGGGCTCATACGATACCAAACAAATTTTTGTTTTTATATAATTTTTTTAGAGATATGAAGGTTACCTTCATTTTTAACTTCCCGATTCATAGGGAAGTTACTGTAATTACCCCGAAAATCGAAAATCGATTTTTTAGCAGATCTTCACGTTTCATGGTCATTGGAGTCATTTTAGACTATTTTTATCAAAATGTTTGTATGTGTATGTGTGTGTGTGCGTATGTCCGTTTGTATGGTATCAAATTTCTCGTTAACGTTTTCTGAAAAAGTAACAACGCGATCAGAATGATAAATGATGCAATCGATGTGCCCCGTCGTAACTTAGAGCTGATTAGATTTTGGTCCATATTGGTCAAGTAGTTTTTTAGTTTTTTTAGTTTTTTTCGAAAAGAGTTGATTCTACAATGCAATTTATAAGGGAGGACGAAAATTTTCCACCAAAGAACCAAACGCAATTACATAAAAAATTTTTTTCTTAATTTTTTTTAGATTAAAAAAAAATTTTTTTTAAACTGATTCTATTGTTACCGCTTGGAATAATCGAAAGTTATTCCAATGCAAGAGTGGGTTAATCATCTCTACTCCCAAGAATACATTTTGGGAGAATATCGATGAAAGTACAACAAAAAAAACGATGTCGGCGATGTTGGCAAAGGAGTAACGAATCGGGAAGTTCTTTGTGTGACCCTTGGAGAGTCACACACCAAATAAAAAACATTAATAGCAGTAGGCCCTACTAGCATGCGTATCACTAACACTCTCGCAAGAGCAGTCCTACCCGCGAGCGAGCAAAAACAGCCCTACTCAATAGCCCTACAACAATATCCCTCTAGTTTTAAATGGAATGAGTTATTTTTTAATACATCAATCGATGCAACTGGACATTCGTTATAAAAAAGTACTAACTAAAAGTTAGTAGTTCAGTAGATATTTCAATTTAAATAATTCTAAAACACAATTACTGTCGTACTAAGACATTAGCGTTTATTTACTCGTGTAACGTCTTAGTGCGACAGTAATGGTGTTTTAGAATTATTTAAATTGAAATATCTCCTGAGCTACTAACTTTTCGACATACATAGGTATAACTTTTTTATAAAGAATGTCCAGCTTCATCGACTGATGTATTAAAAAATACCTCATTCGATTTAGAAAAATGAAGGTGACCTTCATATCTCTAAAAAAAATTACATAGAAACAAAAGTATTTTTGTATCATGTGAGCCCCATTTTACTTTGTGCTTCAGACATTTGACGTATATTTAAGAACAACAAAGATATTTGAGGTGACAACGTTAGGTGACTCATAGGGTTGCCAGAAATGTTTTATCCAAATATCGAAGAAGTAGTGAAAACTGCAATTATGTATACACGAGTTAGGCTCAAAATATAGGAGTTGAAGTAAAAGAGGTACACAGCACATTTTAAACCTTGTTATTCAAACAAAGATTTTTGAAAATTCAAATATGATATAGGAGATCGAGCTGAAATATAGAAGACTCATATCAAATATAGAAGATCTGGCACCCGTAGTGGCTCACACTGTATAGGCTGACCATACCGCTCATTCAAATATGGGATACCGATTTTGTTGGTAAATATTTATTTTTGAAGAATACACGAACGAAATTCCTCAATCGATATGTACCATTGCTTCCGACGAAATCAAGATGACGTATCTCCTAATCTATTAATTAAACAACATTACAGCGTAGTTACCGAAACAATCGCTCTCCCACCGACCCCGAACTAATACCATTTCACTCTGAAATAATCAGTCGAGCTCGGAGTGCAGCGTTTCCGAGATTCAGAGCCCAATCTCCAAAGACGACGTCAGACGCACATCAGATAAGAAGCAATCTCACTCGATCTAGCATCGATCCCGACGCATGGAGTTTAATTACACTTTCCCCATAACCGAAGGTCTACACACGGCAGAGTTTTTTCCCAAGTCCACATTTCCGGTGGAAATATGAAGCAAACATAGAGGGAGACCCATAGACGAGAGAGAGAGAGAGAGAGAGAGAGAGAGAGAGAGAGAGAGAGAGAAGGAAAACTGGAAATGAAATTACAACTGTTCGCGGTAATAGTAAATGTTTCCATCGCAGCGTGCTAGAACATTTGAAAGTGTAATTTCCCCGACACAATTATAACACTAGTTTCCCCCACCCCCTGGCCACCCGGTCTCCACCCCAGCCATCCCTTTATGCTTAGTACCGCAATGCGCTTCTGTATTCAATTCAAGCGTTCACTGTCAAATATACACCCCTGAGCTCGCAATTCACCGAGATCTAACTCAAACAAAATTACTCCAGCTCTCTCCCTCTCTCTGTATCTTTGCTGACTCTCCCCTATCGATCGAGGGTGCACGTGTGTATGTGTGCCCAGGCTTTTTCCTCCGGTGTTTCGTTAGCGATATCTCGCTAATAACCGAGCCAGCCCAGCGCGTCAATGAAATCCGGCAACGTGATATACAAGGTTCGTGCGATACGAAAGTACAGGATCGTTCAGTGTGTGGAGAATCGTTAATTTATGCGAGACCGGAAGATCCGGTATGATGGACGGCGCTAATTCGACGAGGCATCGAGATCCTTTCTCACGCTCGTCTCTCGTCTCCTCTCGTCTCGTCTCGTTCCGTCTCGTAGACCAGCTAAGATGCTACCAGACGTTACCCACCAACCGGAAGTTGCTCCAAGGAACACCATCCTCTCATCCTCCCAAATCGTTCTCTGCGAGATCTACGTCTAGAGAGAGAGAGAGAGAGAGAGAGAGAGAGAGAGAGAGAGAGAGAAGGAGAGGGAGAGAGCGAGAGCCACTTAGCCGAAATTACCCGATCCGACATAGACGAGTGGCAAGAAGCAAAGAGAAACGAGGGGCCAGGCGAGAACGACGTGGCCCACGTAATCTTGATTTGCGAGTGTTTCGTGATAGCAATCGATGATAAGCCACCCCTAACGATGATCGAAGGGTGCACACCCGAGAGAACCAATTTGCCGTTTTCTACGCGATCGTAAATACCACTCGTTCGATTTAAGAAGATACCACGATACAAATTGCTGATCCGATTTGTCTAACGCTTTTATTAATCAGAAATTCATCTTTTGGACAATCGTGATCAATGGTGCAGAAGTCTGTTAACACATAAATTGGCGATACTTTCTACTGAAAATATGTTCTCCACAGAGTCTTCTAAACTTTACAGCTAGTCCAGCAAGGGCAGCGGGTAAATTATCGTAACAGAGTGCGTAAGCGGAGTAGCGATGATCCCCATTGGATAGCGTCTGCGAGGGAAATTTAGGTAGCAAAGTTGGGGGTGGATAACGCCTGTCATCCCTCTTGCCGTTGGTGGGAGACTAAAAAAGGGGCATGGTAACAATTCACGGGACTTTGGACCGTGCGGATGCACTCGGCCGGTCCGAAGGACAAACTTTCCGGTCTCAACCCCCTCGAACATCTTCCCGCTATCTTCCCAAGCGTTCCTTCCTCCTTTTTTTTACAAAGAGGAATCGGCCTGGTTCCGTTAATCCTTTCCAACCCCCGGCGACCACCCTGTTTCGGGGGTGTAAAAACTTGTATCCAGGAGTTTCTCCATCCTTCTTCTCCGCCGTTATCCGTCGGACGGTTCTCCCTCATTTCTCATTCGTCCCTCGGAGAGAAGTGCACTTTAGCCGGTGTCACCTGTAGACAAAGATACAAAGGAATATTCCGTGCGTTCCGCGAGTATCACGTAGCCGGGGCCACTGGAATATTTCATGGGGGTGGGCACGATCCTACCCCATTTAACCCCCCCCGTGAACCTCTTTCCACCTACCGTGAAACACCATCGTGTACGTCGCACCGGACCGGGACACTTTTATCCGTCCGCGAAGGGAGGGACGCACAGCTACTCGCGGAATGCATCTTGCAACAGGGATTGATGCACTCGCTGCTGCAACAATTCATCCCCGAAATATTGCACGCTCTATCGGCCGCGATCTGAGTGCATTTCCCTTGCTCTCGGACGTTCTGCCAGCGACGACGACATTCCCGAAGCGGTTGTACTCTCCTTTCAACCCCCTGAGTGATCATCCAATCGCACCACACTGCATAAAATATAAATAAACGCGGGCACACAGAAGTGTTCCTACGAGTGGATGGAAAATGTTCAATTTAATGTACATAGATGGTGATAATTAAAACATTACATTAACAAAACAAAACATTAAAATTCTTCTTCATTTGAGAAGGCCCAGGAGAATTAATCATTTTTGGTGAACTGTACGAGGAGCAACTGTTTCTTCAGAGGAACACAATATTTGCACGGCAGGCATCGAACCCGCGTCTGGTAATTTCTCAGCGGCGAGGTTTGTCGCACGCACAAACAGAAGGAGGATCTTCTCGACATTGAAGCTAGCAGCAAGATCTTGGTGAGCGCCGAGCCGGAAGCGTGGGTGGAACCATTTCGCCGAAGGTTGTCGCATCAAACTAAACAACGCTTTCAGGGGTAACGATACGAGACGCGCGGGGCTTCAGTAATTTCGAGAGCGACACCACGAGAACGGTCGTGCAGCATAAGTACTAATGAGATCCGAGGAAATATAATTATTTAAGCAACCCGACGAGCTTTCCCTATCGACTGCGTCTCCTACGTCCCCTCCCGATACTGCGTCCCCCTTCTAATTATTTACAAACGTACCCCGTTCACTGCAATCTGCGCGCGTAATTAAATGCACCGCGGCTGAATATGAACTTGTTCGCCACCCGACCGATTTTAATTGAGCAACGAATACTTTCTTGCGTTTATTTTCGCGCTATTTAATGGAGCAGGCTTGAACAAGCATTCATCAAATAAATGAGAAAAAAGAACGACTAAAGAAATGTTCTATAATAGATGGTGGAAAATCGATCCGCTAATTGTACACCGTTATAGACCGCCTCAGAACACTGCAAAAAAATTCTACGACACTCGGCCTGTTGTGCCGTAATCAAAAAGAACAACGAAATCCAAATGTCGTGGAGGTTTTTTCAAAGTTTTGATCGTATTCCAATGGTTGAAGATCGAAGATGAGATTCAGAACGTTATTTTGTCAGGCAACTTCTGGATTCGTCAGATCCGACGTTATAGGTCGGCGTGAAATTAACGGAGCCCGAGGTCGAGCGTAATGAAGCCGTCGCCACTTAGCAAGCCAAATGAAAACGGATCATTTCCGTATCTTAGACTCTCCATTAGGGGACGAGGAACATCTCGGCGCTCGTTCTCGGCCACTCGGTTTGCTGAAATGATCGCCAGCGCGTTTCTTTCGATCCGCCAGGAGACAGATTACTCGGCAGGCCAAACTTTATCACACCCCTCACCCCCTTTCTTCGCCACCATCGCCCTGGATGATAGCCGCTTTATCGAATTCACTCGGAATGATGGATCGTCGGTCGCGAAACACCGGATTCATCTTGAACGTATCTAGGCGGCGAGCGATGAATTATCGATACACTTCGAGACGTCGCGACGCGTCTAGGTAGCGACCGTTGCCTCGCGGCACCCGCAGCAGTCTATGGTGATAAATGAGCGATCATGCGAACGATATCCTCGACGGAAACTCGACGGGTTCCGCGACGCGGTTCTATGAAAATGTTTGTCGAGGAGCGTGGACAGCTGCTCGCTAAATCTCGATATTATCTTCGGTTGTTTCATTTTATTCCGTTCGTTTCACTGGCGATTTATGGTACTTGTGGTTCATCGAATTTCATATTGCATTTTCATATTTTAACGGAATATAACTATTTCAAGAAATCGATTTTGCAAAATCCTGAGGTCGTAGACAAATTTTGAGACCAGATTTGAAATTAACGTGAAAAAATCTACGGGAAATGATATATAGCATGTTAAAAAAAATTTTTCCGCGCGTGGTACCGGAGAAACCACATTTTCTTGAAATTCTACACGTTTAACGAATTTTCTCAACATTAAAAACGTTCGTACCACAATCTCCCGTTTTCCCATATTCTGCAAAGTTTCAGCTTTAATTTTAAAAAAATTTCATCGCTCTACCTCATTTCTATCGAAAGTTCTTTGATTTTGAATCGGGTTTGGTCCTTTTCCACTGTGGGCTGGTGCGGCAGTAGCGTATTCAGAGATGTCAGGCAGCCGCTGTACAGGGTGTAAAAAAAGTAATGGTCATCCGTCCTAGGGGTGAATCTACACCTCTGGATCGGTGGACATTTGTAAGAGAAACTTGCCGCAAAATTGTTTATAACACAGAAAATTAGTGTTAAAGTTTTTTTGCATCAACGCATTCTACTCATCGAGAAGAGGAAAAGTTTGAAAGGAGCCATATGTCACAAACAAATAGTTATTGAGATATAAGCTGTTAAAGTTTTTGCAAAATTTGATTGTGTGGAATTATACGTATTGACAAAAGCCTACTACTACAGTCTACACGTCCGTGTCGATGAGACAGAAGATGATCGTGTGCGTGCCGCGAGACAGACGAAATTTAAAGGCGTAAGGTCGTCGCTCACTAGAACGCACCGGCGCCCACCCGGCACCGCGCGAACTCAGCTGTTTTGGATTTCTTCTATGTATTTTAATTGATGTGCGCACATCCATTTAAAATACATAGAAGAAATCCAAAACAGCTGAGGCCGTCGCGCGGTGCCGGGTGGGCGCCGGTGCGTTCTAGTGAGCGACGACATGTATTCGTCGTTAGGCTCCTTTAAATTTCGTCTGTCTCATCGACACGGACGTGTGGACTGTAGTTGTAGGCTTTTGTCTATACGTATAATTCCACACAATCAAATTTTGCAAAAACTTTAACAGCTTATATCTCAATAACTATTTGTTTGTGACATATGGCTCCTTTCAAACTTTTCCTCTTCTCGATGAGTAGAATGCGTTAATGCAAAAAAAAACTTTAACACTAATATTCTGTGTTATAAACAATTTTGCGGCAAGTTTCTCTTACAAATGTCCACCGATCCAGAGGTGTAGATTCACCCCTAGGACGGATGACCATTACTTTTTTTACACCCTGTACGTAGCGCGCTAATTTCTGCGAAGCACTAACTTTAAACACAGCTGCCATAGATAAAAAATTGTCGCAGCGAGTTCGTGGGGTACTCAGTCGAATCGGCAGAATCTCTGCTTCAATCTGACGTTCCGGTCATGGTATTACGATCATTTATCGCCGAGATATAACGAGTTAAAGGAAAAATAGAAATAGTGCATTTTTTAAGCATATTTTCAGAAACACCAGGTATATCGAAATGTTAATGAAATTAGAAAAACAAAAGGAGTGCCTTGAAGAGAAAGAAACGCTCTTTCTATTGCTTTTTTGCACAAGATTCTACGATAATTTTTTCGTTTTCTGCAGCCAGTTAGAGTTAAAAGGCCCATATTGACTTCAATGTTGAATAACTCGAATAAAACAAATCACACAATGTTCAACAACCACACATTTTACACTGGAATGATAGCCCTTTCAAATGATATTACCGCGATTTATCAAAACAATTTGTTGCTCCCCGTGTGTTGTTTTAAAGTTGCACAAAATTTTTGTTAACCGTGAATGATGTCTTCATCTCGCTATAACTTTGTAAAAAACCAACATATCAACAATTTGAAACAGAGCATCTGAAACTAGAGGTTTCAGGCTTTCAAACTATTGTTTAACGATATCAATACAGCAATTTTTGACGGAGTTATGATCGCGTAAAGTGGGGGCAATTTTTCGGGTTGGCACAAGTGATCCCTTAATTCTTTTGAGGAGTGTAGTTGGCGATTTATGAGCGTCTTAGCAATCAAACGAGAAAAAAATATATTAAAAAAAACTTTTTAAAAACCACGCTTATATTAAAATTCACTAAAAAGGAGAAAATAATTTTTTTAAATTAGACATTAGTGACTATAAATAAAAGCGTGGAGCGCCACGAGGATTACGTCAATATAGTTTAAAAATAATTTTCTCCTTTTTAGTGCTTTTTTATATAAGCGTGGTTTTTAAAAAGTTTTTTTTTATATTTTTTTATTTTCTAATTTTTTAGTCTTTTTTAAATGGAACGCAAGATATAGTAATACTGGTATGAAATATTAAGATATAAAAACGCAAGATATGAAAATACGCGAGATAGAATGAAGGGATGAATCCGAGAGACGAGGTCTCTTGATGGAGCTCGAAATTGTCCGAAATGGAACTGAATAAATGGAACGCCACATTGACTGAGATCCTTCGGTGTGAAATGGGTCAGTGGAGTGGGTATGAGTCGGAGTGGGAATTCGTAGTGGAGTAGGGAGCGCTTGCGCGCGGAGTGGGGATCGCCGAACGCGATGACGTACTACCGAGTGTCGTGCGATGAGGTGTGACGGTTAATATTAAAATTTTTTTTCTCGTGAACGCACAGTTTATTTTTTAATTTGATTTTTAATATTGCATTGTCATCCAATTCTGAGCTATGTTTAAAGTTTCAAGTCTCTAGCTCATCGGGAAGTGGTTTAAATTTCGATTACAAGATTTGACGTATACAAAAACAACAACGACGATAACTCGGCAAGCTAATATAGGCGTGGTAAAATGATTATTTTGGTTCAGTTTGTAAGACATTATTTATGTTTTCACAGGGAAAGATAAAATCACATTAATTTGTAGCTTCAAATTTAATCGACAACATGAAACAAACTTCCCATTCGCTCCACTACACTCCCTACGAAAGAAATATACTGCGGCAGGTGTTAAATTATTAGAGCCAAGATAGTAGAATATCAGGGCTAAGCGTATGAATGCTATACATCACAAACACCTACAATCCATCCTTGTCCATATGAAAATATTTCTACAACCACTTTGTCAATAAACTGATCGATCAAAATATTCTTGTGCAAGTATTCCAACATGTCGATATTCCTCTGTGCTCGGGCGAAAGTGTATGAAACAAACTTTTATGAAAACGATATAAATCATCACATTAAAAAATGTTTCCAAATCAACTACAATTATTCAGAGGGAAAAGTTACCGTTGCACATTTGAGTAGAAAATGCCAAGTTCAAGGATAGAGTTATCTCAATGTCAAGGATCTTTTCTATCCGTATCTCGAAGTTCAAGTATCACAGTTCACTGTGATCTCCGCTGGATGAGTGATATGAAAATCGAAATTGACGGGAACGAAGCCACGGAAAGCGAGCCCTCGTAGCAGATCTAGTCTGCAGCGGCGGGTTTCCCGGAATTAAAACGTTTTATTGTTTTTCCGAGGTCCCCAGGCGCTTGTTGAACACGATGCAACGTACGCGTTACGGATATCAAGCCGCAAATCGCCTCCTTGCGAACCTGCCTCCAGGGAGCCACACGTTATAACCGAATGGGAACGAACTTCGGCTGGAATTCGTTCGCATAACGGAACTGCTGGGAACTCCAGGGGAACATAGAGAAGCTCTCTCTCTCTCTCTGTCTGTATCTTTTCGTCTCTCTCTATCATGGTCTCGATACCTGGTATAGTGCGCGACGTCTGATTACTATTCAAGTATTCCTGGATACCTTTAATCGCTCGTACCGCGTTGGTGAACCTGATGTCCGATACTGAGCCCTGTAAGAACGGAATAGGGAACGTTGTGCAATCTACATTGCGATCATGTGAAACACAATGGGTCCTCTATAAGATCCATCTTCAACGTCTACTTCAAGAATCTATTTATGGGAGCTGTTGATCTATTTCCAGGACGAGGAATAAACGACGACATTTAAATATTGAGTCAAATAATTTCTGAAGGGGAGAATATGCGATATATTTATCTTAGCTTTGATAAAATATATTTACAATTTCGCACACAATTCGGCAAACGAACGCGACAGGTTTTAGGGAACAGAAATATATTCGTCACTATAAATAATACCTGATACAAAATAATGGGTCACCGGATTAATTTCCCGCCTTCTGCGCGAAGCTTGCAAACAGAAAAGTTATTAATGATTATAAATGGCGAAGTCGGGCCATCCATTTCATTTGTGTGTTACTTCAACGCTCGAGCTTCAAAGTTCTATTATACAAATAACCATTCGCTGTCCAATATACAACTTTCGGATATGAAACAGAAAATAGATTCCTTTAGATTCGACGGGAATCACAATGATTCTACCAACAAATAAAATATCCTTCATTTTTTAAAATCTTATAAATATATACAAGCCTTCTCAATTCAACTTGATCGCGAAAGAAAAAAAAAATAAGTGCAGCCCGCGTCTGGCATCGGTATCATCCAGAACGGAATTACGCAGCCGGGTGCTCTCATAATTTTCTTCCGCGCAATTGGTCGTCTCGTATTACCTTCCCGTTTCCGTCCACGAGTGATTCGCCCATCCTTTCCACACCTGCAGCCCCTAGCTCGGAGGCAGCTTCTCCGCCCTCCCTTTCCTTTCACCGGCAGAGAAAGTCAATGTCAATGGTGCTATCCTTCGCCTTCTTCTTCACCCCTAACCTCGCACAGTGGCGTGGGAGCAGTCCGAACGTATCAAAATCCTTTTACCAATCCAACCCCACACCTTACCCCTTTTCTCCTGTCATTTAACTTTGATTTCATACAATTGACTTGGACAATTTTTAATGTTCGTGATTATACATGTTTTCTTGTATTTGAAAAATGTGTGTGGAACGAATAATTTCGAGCCTGAAACATTTTTTACCATTTTTTACGTTTCGACTGGATCGGCTCCACTGTGCAGCTAGCAGACTCGCCAATTCGCCGTTCCTGTTCCCAGCTATTCGACCACGCCATCTTCCAGGACCTTTTTTCTCGGATTATGAAAAGAGAAAGAGTCGGACTGGCTGCTGCCGGTCCCCGTCACGGGCACATCCCGCATTTTTCAGTTAGAACGCCCCCGGGGAGACGTGTTTTTCCAGCCGAAAGAATGCGCCCTGCTCTCGCACGGATGACTTCAGGAATCGCTTGGATCGCGGAGGAAACGGGGAAATCGTGCGCGAGCGGAATACGCAACAGCTGGCCCCCGGGACTTTTAATTGCTTCGAGGATGTCTACTGGCGACTGTGCTGCGTGCCGCAGAAACACAGAGAATCAACCCCCTCGTAGAAGATGCGTCCGACCCTCGTCTACGACGTGGTCCGAGGTCTCCAGGACCTTAGTTCGTCGTCTGCCTCTGCAAATACGCCGAGGATCTGTTTGCAGTGATATTCTGGCTTGATTGAATCTGCCCTCCGAGTCTCGCTTTCTAACTTCGTTTCTGCTCTATTAAAGTATATTAATGCAGTCTGTTTATACAGGGTGAGTCCGAAGAAACAGAACACCGAAATATCTCCGTTACTTTTCGTTGTACAAAAAAACTTCTTTGGACAAAGTTACACTGTTTGAAGGGCCACATGTAACGGTGTAAGGGAAAAACTTTTCAAGATCATTTTTTATGAGATTTCAAGGTCATCGATGTTTTCTTAAATGGAATGATATATCTTCGTTAACGTAATGTTGTAGCTGACAAAATAACGAATTCATCCATGTAACACAATATGACCTACAAATGACCTCCAATCCAGAAAAATGGAATAAATAAAATTCAACATGTAAGATTCATTTGCTTTATTTCTGTTACGCAAAATGTTCAAAAATATTCCCTTGAGCTGCTATACATTCAAATGTATCGCAATACACAACATAATAACAGATTCGGTATTGACAGGAAGACATTTATGATATACCTTCACCTATGCGTTCGTACAGAATCGTGTTTATCAACTACTAATTACTCTGAAGACCTCCTTGCTATAAGATTTCCACTGTTTCTAAGATTTCTAATCTATCAGTTTATCGATGAACGTTTCACAGTGCGTTACTCGAAGGAAGATAAGATTGATATAATTTTCATTTATGGAGAAAGTCGACAGTGTTTAAGAGTAGCAGTGCGGTTGTACAAGGACCGATTTCCTAATCGTAATTGTCCATCAGTTTCCGTTTACTCCAATTTGATAAATAAATTCCGTGAAACTGGTTGTGTTGAAAATAAAAAATGTACGAAGATGCGGACTGTAAGGAATGAAGCAAACACAATTAATGTTCTGGCGGTAGTGGATACAAACCCTCATGCTAGTACGAGGCAAATCGTACGAGAAAGTGGCATTAGTCAAAAATGTGTAGTGCAAATACTCCATGAACAAAAATTTCACCCCTTTCACCTATCAATCCACCAAGAACTTCATGGGAGACTTTGTAAATCGTGTAAACTTTTGCCAGTGGGGATTGAGACAATTGATAAACGATAGAGCATCTTTTAATAAAGTATTATTTACCCGTGAAGCTTCGTTTACGAAACACGGTCAGATACATATAAAAAACATGGATTATTGGTCATCTGAAAATGCGCAGTGGTTGCGGACAGTCGATAAACAAAGACCATGGTCCGTCAGTGTTTGGTGCGGAATTTTAAACAATCAAATAATTGGACCTCACTTTATCACCGGAACATTAAATGCAGAAAAATACATTGCATTTTTACGCGAATCGTTACCAATTCTCCTGGAAAATACACCCTTAGACATTCGTGAAGATATGTGGTATCAACATGACGGATGTCCAGCCCATTCTTCCCGTGTCGTAACACAATTCTTGAATAACAAGTTTCCAAATCGTTGGATTGGACGTAACGGACCCGTATTATGGCCAGCTCGCTCACCAGATCTTAAACCCCTTGATTTCTGTCTATGGGGAAAACTGAAAGACGATGTTTATCATGATCCACCAACCACTGTAAACGACATGAAAGAAAGAATCGTCAAGGCTTGTGCGTCGTTACCTCAGAAATGAATTACACAGCAGTACGTTCCGTAACTTCACGGCTAAATGAATATATAGCAGCCCAAGGGCATATTTTTGAACATTTTGCGTAACAGAAATAAAGCAAATGAATCTTACACGTTGAATTTTATTTATTCCATTTTTCTGGGTTGAAGGTCATTTGTAGGTCACATTGTGTTACATGTATGAATTCGTTATTTTGTCAGCTACAACATTACGTTAACGAAAATATATCATTCCATTTAAAAAAACATCGACGACCTTGAAATCTCATTAAAAAAATGACCTTGAAAAGTTTTTCCCTTACACGGTTACATGTGGCCCTTTAAACAGGGTAACTTTGTCCTAAGAAGTTTTTTTGTACAACGAAAAGTAATAGAGATATTTAGGTGTTCTGTTTCTTCGGACTCACCCTGTAGACACGAACGAAGGTCTTAAAGCACGACCGTGGTGGCTCTAACTGGCCATTGCAATGATTTTAAGATTGTACTTGGTAACTGGACGGATGTTCAGACGTTTGATCTAGTTTGGTACTCTTGTTCTGATGGACAAGTCACTTGAGAGTGGACTTGTCGTCATAGTCGAGTGCGGCCTAACTCTATGCCCTCCCGGAGACCACTCAAATTGGCTCATGAACGAAGTCTAGGTTCAACTCGCTTAACGAGAGACTTTGCAAACATTCTCTTCGGTTTGTTAGCATGGAGAGCAGAGTATAAATTGTAGAAAAATTTTTAACAAACTACTGGTACGGTGTAGTCTTTGGATCGCCTCTGGTCGCTCGTTAGCGTTGTTGACAGTGGCTTCAAAGGCAGTTCCATCCACCGATTGTTTTCGCGTTTCCGTTCGGCTAGCCAGTCAGGAAGCAGACGAGCAACTCTTTGCGTTGTCTTGCACGCGGTTTTCAACCCCGCTGTTCATAGCGCGCCACCCCTGTTAACGCGCGACCGCCCCCGACCGCGGCCACCAGTCCCTTTGTTACCCTTCGGGGCAACGATTCCATCGACCTGGCTCCAGCGAACAATTACACATTACCTGTCTCAGGTGAAACAACGGGTTAATCCGCAATCATCGATCGCTGTCGCTGAACCATCTTATTATCCGAGCTTTCCAATCGTTACTTCAACTCTAAAGAGTTCATCATCATATAGGGTAAGGTTGCTGAAGTCGTACCAGTGCTTAAGTCGTACCACTTGAATTTCTGAGTCAACCAAGTTGCTTTACGTATTATTGTCTGCGATAAACCAGCGTCATTATAAATCCTCTCATCAAGTAAGTTTATTTCAATTTTCTTGTAATTTTCTGCATATGTTTGGTAGTTAATCTTGCAAGTAAATTATTCATAAAATTACGTTTCTTATTAAATATAAATTCAGTAGAATTTACATAATCCTTTGGTCGAAACGAAATCGTATTAATCTTATTCAATTAGGTTATGTTTACTTTTTAAATTTAACTTGTGCCTTGTCTCAAGTCGAACCCGTATGAGGTTCCTAAGTCGTGCTACCTCGTCAGTCGAAATAACGTCAACGCAGAATAAAGAAAACATAAAAAATGCGGCAAATAAAAGAAACGCAGTAATTAATAAAATGGAATTGGCATCAAAAATTAAAAAGAAGAAAAACGATTGATTTTGTTTTATTTGTGGAGAAGATCGGGAGGAAAACATGATTCAATTCAAATTCAAATTGAGAAGAACAAAAAAATTTGTATGTGATGTTTGTACTAACTAAATACCTATGTGTCATGTAAACAGATTAATAAAAAATACGTTTCAATTATTATTGTTGCTTAATTGAATTCTTAGGTACGACTTAGGCTATATGTGGTACGACGTCGGAAACCGGTTCATTTAGCCGTACCGATGTAAGTTTTTAAAGATTTAGTTTATTTCACATGAAAGCATATAGATTTTTTAATTTCGTTATAATAAATAACAACAATATTAACACAAGTTTTGAATAACACATTTAATTTCTATTTATTTGATAAATTCAAAGTTTTATATGGTTTTTTTCTTAAGGGGTACAACTTGAGCAACCTTACCCTACACACATTCAAAACTACCTTTAAAGTTCAAGAACCAATCCTACGATTAAACTAATTGTGCATCAAGGGATCAAGAAAGATTAGGACATTCATAATGACATTTCTGATGAACTTTGAAGAGAGATTCTTAAAGTGATTCTTAACTGGAAAATCCGGATTTTGGACGGCAGTGCGTTGGAAACGAAGTGGTTTCATTCACCGTGGAACACTTCGAAGACGTCGATTCAACCACGAGAAAGTGGTCACCGTGTAAAAGAGGAAAAAAGTTTGTTCAGTGAATTAACAGGGACGCGGAGGTAAAGCGAATAAGGCGAGCAAATATCGAGCGGACGAGAACAAGAGGGGACCATGTCGAAAAGATACCGACCCTAGCTCCAGGCCGAATGTGCCCGGGTAAATGACTCCGACGGACGCATAATGGGAAGGACGTGTCATACATTCGGGAAGATAAGAGCGCGCTTTGCTCCATTACCCTCCTCCTTTCCTTTCTCTCTATCTTTCCGGTGTTTAATTACACCGTTTTTGCGTTTGACGAAACGTAATCTCGCCGCCGCTGAAAACTCACCCCTGCTCTCGAAACTCCTGGAAGCCTAGTTCGCAAATTATTCTTTTTCTGCTTGTATCAACCCCGGAAACATCAACCCTCCGGGGGAAACTTCGAGAAATGGGAACTGTGTTCTTGTTGGCATCAGGAGCCCCTTGTAATTGTAAATGGACACTCTGCGATGTATCGTAACTCAACGCTTTGATTACTTAGTGTTTTTGGTCCTCGGCGAGCATTAAACAAACCGACGAAACGAATTTTCTTCTCGCGTGAATATTGAACTGGCTCTCCCGAGGCCAGCAATAAAATTGACTCGAAGCTTCCCCGAGGGCGATCCAAATAATTTCATAGCGAGTTTATCGTCTGCACATTCCCCTTTCACCGTTCTCGAACGTGTCGTAGCCTATTTCAAGAGAACCGCAGCGATCCGCGAGCAGGGTTTCGCGTGGAAAATTTTGCGAAGCGCAAAAACCGATCCCGAGCGGTATCCGCTGGAATCAGTATCCTCTAAACTCGGAGATAGCCCCCTGGAGTGCGACCGATTTCCTTCGGGCCAGGTTCGAAGCGTTTCTCCGCATTTTCCGGACACGGTTGCCTGCTTGGTCGGGTCGAAGGCGGGTTAGGTCGGGTCGAATCGGGCCGACGCGACGCTTCTGCATAGGCGATCGTGCTGGCCGATCGCGTCCTTTTCTCGTGGCGAGATTGAATTCGCCGGGGTAAACTCTATTCAGAACCCTCTCTACGACCATCCACGCGATCTAGCTTGGATAGAAAGGGTCGCGGCTTTCGGACATTCTCCTCTTCACCTTGCGAACCCTCCCGTAAGCACAAGGTCGCCTCAATCTGTCGTTTCTCTTCGTCATTTTCCACTTAATTCTTCCAACAGCTTGAGGTCCGGTGAAACAGGATTTCGTTTCTCGAGAAAGAATCTGTCAATGGATTCTCACAATGGAATTTCTGGACCGTGATCTTCGACCTTGTGAGACTTAATTGGCTGGACGAAGTCTCCGAGTCTGTATTAATTTTCTGCACGAACGCAGAGGTGAATGTTTTCTTTTCACTTCGACTTGGAATTTGGATTTCTCTCTCTCTTATTTGAAAACTTGCTAAAACATTGTATAATTCCATTGCATTCCGCAAAAAGGAAGAAGCTGCGGGTTAAGACACGAGGTTTTAAATTGCTAGAACGTTGTTCCAGCAATTACATATTCTCGATTTAAGTACTCATTGCGGTACTTGAAAGCTAATTGTGTATACACATAATTTTAAGCCGCGGGACCATGAGTAGTCTGCAAACGTTTGCACAAGCGAGCAATTTCGTAAAGAAACTTAGGTAGATTTTAGCTCCTGTAGAGGTGGGTTATATTTTTTCACAAGAAAGACGGTTGAACACCGAATGCGGCTAATCGTTAAACTAATTGTTAAACTGTTGAACTAATCGCTACACTGCGGATCTGTACGTAAAATAAAAAAAATTCTGCGTCAATTACAAGGTGCTGGAACCAAAGGGTGAACTTTACTTTACCGGACTTAAAATTGGTACCTTTCTCCTACGAATTATGATGTATTTGGTATGTAATCCAATAGATTTGTACCCGGCACGGTTGCAAATCGAAGTTTCGATCCTGTAGGATCAATAGTTGAGGAACTATGGTCGCTTAAAGTTGAGCATTTTTGACAGGTAAGTGTGCCGCCATATTGGTTTGTAGTGACGACCGCGAGCAGCTTAACCTTGCCGCGCTCCCAACCCCCCTCGACCTAATCCTAACCGAATCATTAAGCGGCGTGCGACCGCCACTACAAACCAATATGGCGGCGCCCTTACCTGTCAAGAAACTGGAAATATGCTCAACTTTAATCGACCATAACTCCTCAACTATTGATCCTAGAGGTTCGAAATTTCGATCTGCATCTGCGCCGGGTACAAATCTACTGGATTACATACCAAATACATCATAATTCGTAAGACGAAGGAAGAAATTATGAGTCCGGTAAAGTAAAGAGCAGCCGAATCAAATAACAATTTTCGAATTGACAAGCCTATACGAAACAGTGTGGACAACCAAAATTTTTTCGGATCACCTGTGGACAGAGCATAATGGCGGCGAGCCTATCGGGTGAACGAGGAACGTGTCCGCGACGGCGTGGTCGGCATACGCGTGGCAGCTCGGTTCGCGTGGTTTGCGAGAGAACGGGAATATGTAAATTAGGCGAACGCCAATTTCGCGTGTTCGTGACTCGCGGGCGGGCACTCGGCATTCGCAAGCGCCTGCTAGCACGACAAACAAACAGTACCCGCTAAAAATTTATTAAAACGCCGTACCGTAAATTTTTCGGCAGGAAGCGTCGAAAGGAGCACGAGCTAGCGGAGAACAATAAAAGGAACAAGAAGAGAAACGAGAAGGAGAAAAGAAACAAGGTTGCCGGTCGGAAAACGAGGAGAAATCCGACGCGATTCGGCTCGAATCGGTGGAAAATACAGTCTCGGAGCTTGCGAAACTGTAATTGAAGATCAAATAAAACGAACGACCGCCCCGGAAAAATCCCGCGCCGTTCTTTTGCCGTTGCAATTAGATTTCAAAGAAGGAGCGAGCCGAATGAAAGTAGTCTCCTCTAAGAAGCGAACCGTTGAATCGAACTTCCCGCTAGATTTAATCCCGGGGATTTGCTGGACACGCGCCGAAAAACGTCGCGCATGAAAATGTCGCGACGCGTCTCGTTCCGTTTTCGACGATTTCGTTTCTTTCGCTGCGGAGACGGAGAGACGCACAATGAGGTCTCGCGATGAAAGGGCTCTCTCATGGCCGGAACTCGAGCCTCTCTGCTCTCTGATGCCCTCCTCCCCCACCCTGTGACCAGCCTAAGTGGCTTCTCGCCGAGTTTCTTTCCCCCGCGCGTTCCGAATATCTCGCTTTCCACCCGCGCCTCTTTCTTCCGACCCCCTTTTTTCTCTTTTTTCCTTCGTTTCCGTGGAAAGCCGGGAACAATGAGCGACGAAGGACTCCGGCGACGATAAAGCCGCGACGTGGGGTTACAAGGTTATGAGGAAAGCTATAAATACGCCGCTTCCTCGTTTACGGTTCGACGGTAAAACCCTGCAGCCGGCAGCTTCGATTGTCGAGAACGAAAAAGGCCGAAGCGCTAATGAAACGGATCGTTAACGATCCTCCACCGTGCGAGAACTGTGTCACTGTGCTCACGCAGCAGGTGACTTCTGCGAAATAGTGCCTCTGGAACGGGTTAGATCTTGGAAGTGATCCAATAAAGAGAGCGCATCACGTTTCAGATCTTCACATTAGAAGATCTTCTCTATAAGGTTTAACAAAATGACCCAGATGAATTTCCTATTTAATTGTCTGATCGTAAACCCAATTCTACTTAATTCTCTCGAGAGATCGTCGCATTTCATAATGGAGAAGAGGATCCAACAAAACGTTCACGAGCGCGGCGCGAGGCCGAAAAGAGGAAAGTATAGTTGATAATGGAGCCGCGAGACTCCATTTTTTCGCAGTTTTTAATGTTTAGCGAATCGCCGTCACGCGGCCCGAAACAATGAAACATTCCTCTGGTGTCGTATAAATACTCCTTTGGTGGGCATGGGACTGCTTTTAAAGCTTTTATGGGGAGACAGGTACTTCGGGCCGAGCGTCATCCCCCGTCTACCTTCGTTGTAGATGGGGTGCACGGCCGGCTCGAAGCACATCCCAATTCACGGACGATGTTTGCAGTCTTCCGGTGTGTATTCAGCTACAATGGTGCTTTCAGCCGTGCGCGAAAAAAAGATTTCATGCCGGGAGACTCTGTGTTTCCCTGGGACCGAATCGCTTTCTGAGGTTATACGCCATTCAGACGATCCTGCCCGTATACTCCCTTCGCGAGCGAATCCCCGTATTTGAATGTAAATAACGTCCTGGCATCGGGATAGACCCATTCGTCCGATCCGCTGTCTCCGAAAACACGTGGTGTGTCAATATTCATGACGCGCAAGAGCCGAGAGCGATTCTTCGTGAAAAAGTCAGCGAGAAATGTAGAATATAATTTTTTGTCGGAATAAAACGAAGACGGGTTGATTCTTCGTGAAAAACTACATCGGAAATGTGGAATGAATTTTTTTCGTACGAGATCTCGTTTTTAAGAAAATAAACTCTGAATTATTTATTACTCGAAGGGAACACGCTCAGCCACGGCCAGACAAGCTTATTGATTCCTTCGAACTAGATTATCTCGAAAAAGAATCATCGTATCAAAGAAATTTATTGCACATTTTCGGTTCGGTTTTTCACGTAGAATCGCCCTATTTCCGAATTTTGCATATAAAAAATTTCTATACGGTAGTTTTCGTTCCTTTTTTTCTCGTTCAACCATTTCCTCTTGATTATACCGCGAGTACCGGGGCGCTCTGTATAATTTTATTATGTCTGACCACGAGTGTCCGTTTCTACTTGTGCTGGCCGACCATGCCAGGTAGACACGGCATTATCCGCCGTTTCTGTTCCCCATTATATTCTTTCCGCTCGGTAGAATCAACGAAGACTCCCTCCCGTTGAATGCGTATCGATAATGCCGATCTTAAGCACGGATTCGCGCAATAACGGCACGAAAGGCGGTCGCGTTAAAAGGATCCATTGAGAACATCGTTGGCTTCTGCTCGACTAGCTGCGCCATGAATCGGGAAAACATTCTATTTTTAATATTAACAACGGAAGAATGCACGGAAGCATTCGTATGGAAATAGAGCTAGGAGTCTGACGACGTACAAAGAGCCATTTCCATGAAATAGATGGACTTAATCTGACAATTTCCGACAACATGAGAAGGGTTCTATCTAACGAAAATATTCTATATCGGATAAAATGTCCGAGTACTGAAGACAACAGATTCGAATGAAAAAGATTAAAATGGTGTACAGGGTGTCTCAGATGAACGAGGCCACCTAAATATCTCCTTTATTTTTAACGACATAAAAAATATTTATGGCATAATTTATAACGGTATCGAAGGAGGAATATCATAGAAGAACCATTTTTTTGTCCGGTTATTTTTTCATAGTTTTTTCATGGTCATCGTTATTTTTTATCGGGAAAGCTTTTTTTTAATTTCATTTTATAGCGGCTGAAAAAATACATTTGAATATACTTAAGTCATTAACAAAATGGAATAAAAAAAAAGTTTTCCCGATAAAAAATAACGATGACCTTGAAAACTATGAAAAAATAACCGGACAAACAAATTGTTCTTCTATGATATTCCTCCTTCGATACCATTTAAATTATGCCAAAAATATCTTTTTTCTGCCATTAAAAATAAAGGAGATGTTTAGGTGGCCTCCTTCAGCCGAGACACTTTGTATAATAAACCTGCGGGCTATAATAGATTTCTTAAAAAACCGATTCTTTAAAATCGGACATTTCATATGTAACAACCTAATACATTTCTCGCGCTGTGACTCTAATAATTTGATCGCACCGTGCAACTTATTAAAGCCACGCGCGAGAGTATAATTAAATTATCCAACGTTGCAGCAAGTTCCGAAATAAAAGGACGCTTTGGGCCACAAAGGGTTAACGCGTGAAAAAAAACGGGACGGCTTATGGAATGACCCGGTTTAATTAACAGAGACACGAAATTTCGTCCGGAACTTTTCGCGACTCTGGACCGTAGCGAAGCGCCCGTTGTTGCGCTCGATCGTAGAATGGATAAGTAGCGAACGCTGTGCATGAAAAGCGCGCTGCGGTAGGGTGCGACAACTCGGCTGGTGAAAGGACATGGAAAAGCAAGGAAAAAATACAAATGCAGTCGCCGCCGCCGCCGCCGCCACGCCACGCCACGCCGCCCCTATGACGGGCATTCCGAGCGGCTGACAGTGTCCACAACCCTTCGCCGACGCGAGCTACGAAAATATTAAAGCGAAGCGTCGCGACGCGGCCAATGTCACGCCGCTAATATTATGCGGACCGGCGCGGCGTTCTCGACGGGAGAACCGACCGATCGCGCGACCAAATATCCAGTACCGCGATTTTACTGCTCCTTTATTAACAGGCTTCGTCGGCTGACGCGCGCACAAGCGTTCGTTTAGTTACACGCCTCGTCGTAAAAAGAAGAACGCGACCGAGACACGGGGGGAGATATTCCCTCCGGCTTGAAGCGGATGGAACGTTAAATTCGGGATCGATAGCCTGCGGCACTGACGTGACAGCGAAAATGTTATCTTTAATGAAAGTAATACAGGGAATTTTTACTTTCCATAAAAATCCACAGTCTCCTTTAACCGTCTGCAAAAAACGACTCGCACCTCCCACAAAAATTGACGACTGTCAAAGTTGACAGGATACGGTGTACAACAAGGGGAAAGCTAGGGGAGGCTGACAAGCTAAAAGGAGGGGGTCTGTCGATTGAATTTGTGCAACGCTGGGGGCCCATCCTTATATATCAGAGATCCATTCAATCAATCTGAGAGGAACACTTAGCGCCGTCTTCCGCCCCGGAGTAATTTAAAAATGGTTGGAGAACCTGTCGTCCCCTGTCCGTTTCTGCCGACTCATCTCTATCAAACAGCGATTCCGAGGGGTGGGCAGCCGGGCCATCTTTAATAAGGTAAACCAAGTGGATTCGAGACGGACTGGATCGGTTCGTAGACCGGGGAAACGAGGAAAGTAGGAAGAGGGAGAGAGAGAGGTAGAGTCTTCCCTACCGAAGCTTAGTCACGAAACTTTCGTCGAATCAGGGAAATTATAATTCTCGTAAGTGCTGGCGGAGGAAGCCTCGCGAGTCGTCTCGAGAACGAGAAAATGCTGGCAGACGAAGGAAAAACCGAAGAATTTCTTCGGTCGGTGAACCTGCACGCATTTTCGACGGTCCCGGAATTTTTCGATTTTCGAGTGGCTGCCGCCTCTTTGCGCCGAGGAATCATGCTACCCTAAGAGATTAGGTCTTGTTGGCTGGCTATGGGGTTCATCTGTGCCAGGTTTGCATCAAGTCGGACTTGCTACTGCTTTTGATTTTATTCAAAACAAATCTGAATGCGGTCTAGACTGGGTCTGAACAATGTATCAAGTTCAGACGAAGAACAAAGTCTAGATTTGTATTAGGTATGGATAGGATCCAAATGAAATCTAAAATTATTTCGAAATAAATTCTATGGAAGTCTGAAGAACTGTCCTGAAGTTCTACCTTAGATCTAAGGAATATCCAGGCCAGGATCATTTTATATTCGATTTGGCTGGAACCTACGTTTACTTCAGGTCCGATTGAGATCCAGGCGACGCGAGATCGAGGCTGGCTCTGCGTTAGACGTTTTTCCGGGGAGCTGGATGGTTGGCCTCGCCGCCGTGGAGATCAAACGGGAGACAGTTCGAGGACAGAGTAACTCGGAATACGCGATTAAGCAGGGAGGATAATTGAATCGCTTTCCAGGGCAGGAGCCGGCAAAAGGGTGGCGCGAAGGCTGTTTTGGACGGAACTTCCCCTAGTTCCGGAAAACGTTAAAGTGGATCATAATTGAGAACGGTTTAGTAATTAAATTGAGATTATGAAGTTACCGTTTCTGACCTGAATAAAGTTCGCGAACGTCGGTGGTTACCGGTTTTGCCGCGGACAAATCGGCCCTGATGGTGAAAAAGTTTTCGCGCGTGCCCGCGAGAAAAGAAATAAAGAAATGTCGTGGCTAGCCGAAGAATCCTTGGGAGCTGTTCATCGTGATTCAGTTCTCCGGTGAAACAGTTCCTCTTAACACATTATCTACCGGCGATTATTACATAATTTCTAAGAGCCCATGGTCCATGAAAATTCCTAAGCTTCCTTTTAGTACAGTGCAACTACTGAAAATTCTATTATTCGGATTCCGGTCGGTAAAGTAATTTATCGGACTCGATCAGCCAGCGGAGCCCGATGGAAACGCGTCCGGGCCCAGTGATAAATTACGATTCTCCGCGAGTCTATTAAGGCAACGAGCAATTAAGTCTGGATTCAATTTTTGAGTCGACGGAAAGAGTGTCCCGGGTGACGAGAGAGAGAGCTCCCATTTCCCAGAGTCCCGATCAAAATCTCATCCGGGACCGTGGAGTCGAGTTGCGTGGGTGCACCAGTCTCCCCGGTAATCGTTTCTCGTTTAACGAGCTGCTGCACGCGGCCGGCATTCGTAATCAACCCCGCTCCCAGAAAACGCATTTTAATGACACTTCGACAGTTACTCGGGCTCCATCGGAAACCCATATTGCGACGCCGGCCGATTCACACGTTCGCAGTTCCAGATTAAAAGTCACGCTGTTTTCAGTGAATTTATTCAATTTGCTGCTCTTGCCATTCGGCGCAGTTTCATTACGCCGAGAGGTTTATTGCGCGGCGATTATAGTAAAGAACTGATAAAGCGACCGTTCTGAATAAATTCCCGTTCCCATGAACAAAAATTTGCTGACGCGAAAAGTGGCTCAGAAACATGTTTCCATGTTTATAGCGATTTTAAAAAATACATAATAGTCATTCACACAGCTTTTACGGTTAAAGCAGAAATAATTGTTACTATCATAGCAACAAGAAAAATCTATAAAAATCGTCTGCCACCTGTCGAAAGTTAAAATTACTTCTGATTACAATACTGCGCAGCTTCCCATGAATGTGGTTCCAATAAAACAACCGCAAAACTAATTGCAACTAAACACAATCTATTGTAACAAACGGCTCGGACAAAAGCACGAATGGCATCATCGATACCATACCGTTCCCCATGAATGTGGATCCATTAGGACAACAACGGAACAAAGCGGCAATCGTTTATGGTACTTTATTCCCGCGAAAGCTTCGCGGGAAGGTTCTTTCGGTCGACTGTGTCGAATAAACGGGCAGCGAGAGGCGACTTAATTTCTCCGTCAGGGCTTTTATATCGCCGACAGAGGACTTTATATTAAGAATACTTGTTTCCCTTTCGCTCGGCGAACTTGCGTACACGGCGAACGCGTCGCAGACACAATCTGATAATAAGTACTACTTTCAACGGGGGCCCCCGGTTTATTTACTCTTTTCCCAGAGCCCTTGCGAGAGGGAGAAAGCAGATGTAGTTCGTTAAAGCGGCTTTCATGCGGCGAGGCGTGGCGTGGCGTTTTCCAACGGAGCGGGCCATTTCCACCAGCCCAGGATCTCGCAATTGTGTGACGCGCGTCGCTGAGCATCCGAGTGACATTATTTAATCGTGATAGACGACGCCAGACAAGGGTAGACGGAGGAGAGAGTCCGTGGGCGAGTTAAGGAAATGTAAACATCGAAAATTAATCCTCTCGGTTTTGGAGGAGGCGGGCACCGCTCTGCTCCCCCGCTTTTGTCTCCCATGCGAAAGGACCGGCAAACAATGGAGATTGGTTTTAATGAGCACGTTTTCCTCCCGCCACGTGTCTACCTCTAATTCATTCCCGAACGCAGCTGAGCAGTCGAGCTTACCCGATACGACGTTCTTTCTGTATACAGGGTATTTCACCTAAGTTGGCCACCTTGCATATCTTTGTTGTTTTAAGATACGTCAAATGTGTGAAGACAAATAAGTTGAATGTTAAAATTTGGCTCATACGATACCAATAAATGTTTGTTTTTATGTAATTTTTTTTAGAGATATGAAGATCACCTTTATTTTTTTTAATGGAATGAGGTATTTTTTAATACATCAATCGATGCAACTGGACATTCGTTATAAAAAGGTACTAACCTATGCGTATGTCGAAAAATTAGTAGTTCAGGAGATATTTCAATTTAAATAACTCTAAAACACCATTACTGTCGTACTAATACGTTACACGTGTAAGGTTGTTACTTTTTTATAACGAATGTCCAGCTGCATCGATTGATGTATTATTGAATACCTCATTCCATTTAAGAAAATGAAGGTAACCTTCATATCTCTAAAAAAAAATTACATAAAAACAAAAATTTTTTTTGTATCGTATGAGCCCCATTTTACCATTCAACTTTACCCTTCAGACATTTGACGTATCTTTAAAAACAACAAAGATATTCAAGGTGGTCAAGTTAGGTGAAATACCCCGTATACTGTGTATTCTCACTTAAACGGTACACGCTGTAGAAATAGTATGTAATACAAAATTAATTTTAACTAGAGGGCTATTGTTGCTCACTCGCTTCGCTCGCTCGCGAGTAGGGTTGTTTTTGCTCACTCGCTTTGCGAGCTCGCGGGTGGAACTGCTCTTGCGAGAGGGTTAGTGATACGCATGGCTAGTAGGGCCTACTGATATTAATGTTTTTTATTTGGTGTGTGACTCTCCAAGAGTCACACAAAGAACTTCCCGATTCGTTACTCCTTCGCCAACATCGCTAACATCGTTTTTTTTTTTTGTACTTTCATCGATATTCTCCCAAAATGTATTCTTGGGAGTAGAGATGATAAATTCACTGTTGCATTGGAATAACTTTCGATTATTCCAAGCGGTAACATTAGCATCAGTTAAAAAAAAAAATTTTTTTTTAAATCTAAAAAATTTTTTTTTAAATTTTAAAAAAAATTAAGAAAAAAATTTTTTTTATGTAATTGCGTTTGGTTCTTTGGTGGAAAATTTTCGTCCTCCCTTATAAATTGCATTGTAGAATCAACTGTTTTCGAAAAAAAACTAAAAATCTAAAAAACTACTTGACCAATATGGACCAAAATCTAATCAGCTCTAAGTTACGACGGGGCACATCGATTGCATCATTCATCATCCTGATCGCGTTGTTACTTTTTCTGAAAACGTTAACGAAAAATTTGATTACATAGAAACGGCCATACGCACGCACACACACACACACACACACACACACACACACACACACACACACACACACACACACACACACACACACACACACACACACACACACACACACACATACGAACATTTTGCTGAAAATAGTCTAAAATGACTACAATGACCATGAAACGTGATGATCTGCTAAAAAATCGATTTTCGATTTTCGGGGTAATTACAATAACTTCCCTATAAAATCGGGAAGTTAATAATAAAAATGCACTAAAAAGGAGAAAATAATTTTTTTAGGCATTCGTGGCTATAAATAAAAACGTGGAGCGCCCACGAAAATTACGTCAATATAGTTTAGCGCTCCACGCTATTATTTATAGTCACTAATGCCTAAAAAATTGTTTTCTCCTTTTTAGTGCATTTTAATATAAGCGTGGTTTTCAAAAGGTCTTTTTTTATATATTTTTATTTTCTGCTTTTTAGCAGAAAACAAATTTTTTTTCTCCTAGACGCACAGTTTTTTTTTTAAATTTGTTTTTTAATATTGCTTTGTCATCCAATTGTGAGCTATGTTTAAACTTTCAAGTCTCTAGCTCACCGGGAAGTGATTTAAAATTCGATTACAAGATTTGACGCATACAACGACAACGACAACTCGGCAGGCTAATATAAGCGTGATAATAAAAATCAAATAGAAAAATTGAACTGCTTTCTTGGAAGTATTCCGAGATAAAGTTCATAAAATGAAACCGTTGAAGAAGAAGCTTGTTAATTATTTACCAGTACCAATGCTCTGGAAAAAGCGGGATAAATCCGTTTCTAAGGCAGTCTAGACAACACACGAGTGGCTAAAATAAATATTGAAGCGTCGGAAGTGTCGCAGGGACTGGGAAAACGTCAGACAAGGTCGGTCTGAAAGGTACAGGTGCGAGATCATCGAAATGCGAGACAGAGGGTCGGGTTGAAAGGAGGGTTGTAGCGACTCTCGAAAGGTAAGAAAGAGTCTGAGCAAGGTTCAAAGGGTTGGTGCGTGTGCGTGTGTGTGCCGGTCTTCCGTAGCCGGTTGGAGGGTAACTAACCGCTCGGTGGCGAGAGCTTGCATATTTTAGGATGTCATCAGAGGCTGACGTCGCGCGCCAAGGAACTGGTTTGAAGCGGATTCACTTGGGAGAGCGCGGAGAAGGTTGCGACGGCACGCTGATTATAATGTCTTTGGTACAACATGACGACGGAAGAAGACGTCGAGGACACGGACGTGGTGTTCTCTCCCCCCGGTTGCCCGGGAGCCAGAGCGAGAGAGACGGATTGATTTATCGAGGTACAAGAATGCGTCCCCGCGAGAGCAGTCGAATTAAGAGCGTCTTAGACGAAGACGAGGCAGCTGACAGATTAGTCGTCGAAATTAATTAGAATACGACCCCCGCCGTTGATTAATTATTAGGCTGATGAAGGCCACGGACGGGCGAGCTGATTAAACGCGAGCCTGTAACGAGCTCGAGAGTACACTGCATCGGGAAACCATTTGTCGAAGAGTGAAACGTACTATATGTTCGACTCTTTACAATTGGAAACATTTCTCACATCGTTTACTAACACTAGAACGCGTTTATTTGTTTCTTATTTATACAACTAATTGCTTCGTTAAATACGTATACTGTAAAGGGGGCTCCCGATCGCAAACAAAAATGTTTTCATGGGTCGACTGCGTTTCAAATTGACATTGTAAAGGGAAACGCGGTGTTTCATTGGTGCTCGACGGCCGCACGAAAATTAAGCGTCGGTCCACGCACCGGTAACAGAGGGTAACGTCGACGGCAAAAAGAAAATCATGGTGTTAATACAAACATCAACTTCCCGGCGTGTTTGCCGAGTATTTTCCGACGGCGACGACGGCGGCGGCGGCGGCAGCGGCTGTTGAAAATTCTCCGCTCATTTTTCATACGCAATTTCTTCGATGCCGCCCCCGGCCTTTCTGTTTGTCCCCCGAGCTCCCCCGAGCACTTTTCCTCTCTTGCTCGGCGGTCGAGTGCGATTAAACATTAAACAGGCGGACGCGCGGAAAAGTTTCGCGAGGAAGAATAGAGGGGGCTGAGGCACCTGAGAGAGAACCCGGAAGAATGAAAGTTTGCTCGGATCTGGTTCAATATGCGCCGGCAAATATCATCCGGATCCCTCGTTCGACGCGCACACGGTTTCGTTTCGATGAACACGGAAAACCAAATATTCTGGCTGGCGCACCTGTTGGCCGCGAGGGATTAACCCTCGGTTCTAATTGGACACGAACGTAAACACTCGCTTTGAATAATTCCTAATGTAACCGGGAACGATCGACGAGACTGCACGCAAAAATCAGACTCGAAAAGTCTGCCGAAACGGCCGGGGATCTCTTTATCGCAGCTTCGATGTAATTATTATTTTACATGGCCTGCTTTTACGAGCTTGAACGCTGTTGTTTGGAATTTTATATTGGATTCGACATTTACGCTCTGTTTTATCGTCGTTCATGCTCTTCTTTATTCGGGCAGCTACATGTTTTTACATTGAACCGTGTCGTGACATTTTCAACAATGGAAATGAGATTGTAGATCTGATTGATGTGGGGCACGTCACTTCGGATCGATGTTACTATCGTTTAACAGTTGCGTGTACGGTCAATACGATTTTATATTATTGTGTCAGGTCCATATAATCTTATCATATGTCCTTTCTTTTTTTTGTTTTTTAGTAGATAAGAATTTTTCCATTTATCTGGCACGTGAAGAAGTTACAGAATTAGAGTCCAGTTTCGACAAAGAGCGGCGTGCAAGTTTCTCTGTGGGAAAAGCGCGAGAAAAGTTAGAGAGACAGGCAGCGGGACTCGAAAAAAGTCTTCGGACGAGCGGTAATAAGTTTCCTTTGAATAAAAGCGGCGGAGTGCCGTTCGAGGATGTAGCCTAAGTATCTACGTGCCTTGTCGATCGCAATCAAGCGATTAAATCGGAAGCAACGAGTCGTTGTTCAAACTTCTGAGACGCCTCGGAGCTTCCTAGGCAGGTTCTTAACGTCCTGGCAGCGAAGTTCCCATTTCCCCTGGAAACGCCATCGCATCGATCAGAGCACCTCCGGGGCCGAGCATCCACAGCCCAGCCTCTGTTTACTCCGCTCCATCCGCGAGCAATATAACATTATAAAAGTTCGACGGACTCGCGAACGATCTTTATCGGCGACAAGAGGGAGAAACCCGGAAATTTCAGACGAGATTTCGGCGTGGGAACTTGAAAATAGTGAGACCAGGCTCGCGAGAGCGTCTACTCGTAATTAAAAAGTCGAGGGACGCGTGATCCTTTTGTAACGTCCACCGAAGATAACGTTTCAGAGCGCAGCCGGCGAGGCCGCGATAACTGGGGCGTGAATAGCGCCGGGAATTATCAGAGCACGAATTGCAGAAGCAAAACTGTCGGCCAGAGATCGCTGAAAATGAAAGAGACCCGTCGGAGCCCTGCGTGCTCGAAATAAAATCTTCCGCGACCGGGCCGACCCTCAAAAACGCACCAAGACCGAGTAATCCCTCATCGACTTCTCCCGTTGATTATGTTTTATCTTTGCAAAAATCTCTGTACCTGTCTTGCTAACAAGCAACACCTTGCACCGTCTTCATCTTCTTGGTTGTAAACGAAAGTACTGGGAGAATTTATTCCTGAAGCTGCAATATATTATACGATATATTATACGATAGTATCAACAATGTTTTAACTGAATTGTCACGTGGAGTGTGTATAAATATATCTGAATTTCTAATAAAAGGAAATTTTTCGCACAATTAATGAAAGCAAAGGGCGTTTGTCGAGGTTCACGACAGATTTATGCGAGCACGGCTCCACCTAAACGAGTCAAACGAAACATAACGTGGTGCACGAGACGGCCGTATTTTGGGCAAGAATAAACGAGAATTCGCTCGGCTGATTATCGTTGATCTAGCTGCGAGATACGTCCGACTGGGAAACGAGACCGGAACCGGGACACGGCCGCGAACAGAATTTCTGAGCCACGGGGGTTGAATTTATTATGTGGCTCCTCGTGGCCGACCACACGCGTATGTTTACTACTGAATGATAGAGCTGCAGGAACACAACCGGAAGAGGAAGGAGAGGTAGAGACAGACAGCGCTAGAAACGTTGGAATTACGCGAAAATGGGTGACTGATATAGCAGCCGACTGTTGGGATGCGGAACTCGGTGAATGATAAAGGTTTGTGTCCATTGGGGCAATGATTCGAAGGAAGAGTGCTTTAGAATTGCTTTGTCAAATATTTAGGGCATTGAAATCGTGATAATTTTTCATCGACCCTTATAACACCGCGATTTTCTATGAGAAATATGTTTTCACCGAGAAATAGAATTTTATTAACTTCCCGATTTTATAGGGAAGTTATTGTAATTACCCCGAAAATCGAAAATCGATTTTTTAGCAGATCTTCACGTTTCATGGTCATTGGAGTCATTTTAGACTATTTTTATCAAAATGTTCGTGTGTGTGTGTGTGTGTGTGTGTGCGTGCGTGCGTGCGTGCGTGCGTGCGTGCGTGCGTGCGTGCGTGCGTGCGTGCGTGCGTGCGTGCGTGCGTGCGTGCGTGCGTGCGTGCGTGCGTGCGTGCGTGCGTGCGTGCGTGCGTGCGTGCGTGCGTGCGTGCGTGCGTGCGTGCGTGCGTGCGTGCGTGCGTGCGTGCGTGCGTGCGTGTGTGTGTGTGTGTGTGTGTGTGTGTGTGCGTGTGCGTGTGTGTGTGTGTGCGTGTGCGTATGGCCGTTTCTATGTAATCAAATTTTTCGTTAACGTTTTCAGAAAAAGTAACAACGCGATCAGGATGATGAATGATGCAATCGATGTGCCCCGTCGTAACTTAGAGCTGATTAGATTTTGGTCCATATTGGTCAAATAGATTTTTAGATTTTTACTTTTTTTTCGAAAAGAGTTGATTCTACAATGCAATTTATAAGGGAGGACGAAAATTTTCCACCAAAGAACCAAACGCAATTACATAAAAAATTTTTTTCTTAATTTTTTTTTTTTAGATTTAAAAAAAAATTTTTTTTTTAACTGATGTTAATGTTACCGCTTGGAATAATCGAAGGTTATTCCAAAGCAAGAGTGAATTTATCATCTCTATTCCCAAGAATACATTTTGGGAGAATATCGATGAAAGTACAAAAAAAAACGATGTTGGCGAAGGAGTAACGAATCGGGAAGTTCTTTGTGTGACTCTTGGAGAGTCACACACCAAATAAAAAACATTAATAGCAGTAGGCCCTACTAGCCATGCGTATCACTAACCCTCTCGCAAGAGCAGTCCTACCCGCGAGCTCGCGAAGCGAGCGAGCAAAAACAACCCTACTCGCGAGCGAGCGAAGCGAGCGAGCAACAATAGCCCTCTAGTTTCTGAAATCTTCATGGCTGAATCAATATTATAGAGCGAGGGGCTAATAGCTATTAAATTTAATGAGTTAGGGAATATAGAGGCAGATGTTTAAATGTTGGATGAGAAACCGCGAGACCTCTAAGAAGCATTACTAGTTCAGCCAACAGAGCAGTGTGGTTAGGTGGTTAAGCCATGGCCTACGAGTCTCGAGATCCAAAGGTTCCACAATTTTTCTGAGAACTTCACATTTTAATAAAAACTAGATGCAAATGTCCATAGAAAATTCCCTTCAATGGGACTTCGGGATTTGCTGAAGGGCTTTAATAAGAATTAGGGAGGTCTCTTGATGGATTTATTGAAAAGCTTCTCGAGGATTTCCTTAAAGTGCTTCCTTCTATAGAGACCTTTGATGAACTAATCCAAAGGGCATCGAGGAGGGCCGACCCTTCTAAGGATTTTTATAGGGCGTCTGCTGATAAATTCATCTGAAAACTCTCAGAAATCCATCGGTGGATCTTTCTTGTGGAAGAAATCTTTAGGAAGAGTTCTCCAAGGGCCCGAGATCTTCTAGGGCTGCCTCAGAGACCCAAATATCCTTCAAGATTTCTTCCTAGGCCTCTTCCAAGAACTCACATTAAAGTTCCAGAATAAGATCGACCAAATAACTCAATAATCTCTTAAACGATTTTCCTGGCACCTTAGGGATTTCTCCGATTTTCATGCAAACCCTTGTAGGACTCTTCCAAGGTACTACAAAATTAAGTGATCTTCTTTGAAATACAATATCCATTGGAATATAATATTAGGTGCTCAAGGAATATTCTCAAGAGCCTCACGGCTCCTATGTTCTGAAGAGAGCATCTTGACATCTCGAGTTCCATAATGATGCCAGCGAAAGGTCAGCACACTATACCGACTATAGCGTATCGTTAATAGCCATGCAACCGCAACAAGACAGGAGAATATGTTTGCCCATAGTATTCCTACTTTGCGATTGAATACGAACTCGATCTCAAAAAGAATTGCCTGTGGTCTGATCTCCGATCGACAGCAGCAGCTTTTCTTACCAGCTCCGTTTATTTATTCAATTCAACTGACCCGGTTTTCCAGTGGCAATATCTGGAAACGTATATTCCTCACGAACACCAAGGAAATCCCAGACTATTGAGAATATTCTGCCGATCAATCGACGGGATCGCGTTCGCATATTCCTCTCGCATAAACGGGAAGAGCCGCGCATCCCATGAGCGATTTGTAGAACGTTAACGGTATCGCCGATTGACAACGGGAGCTAACGGATCGGAGACGTATTCATTACTCGATCGACTAATGATTCGATTATGCATGTGCGAATCCTTTTTGTCTATCCGGCGATGTGAGAACACGAGAGCACACGGCGATAAAACAGAAACTGCCGTGTAACACAGGACGTGAAGGAAAAAGTATCGCTGTGGGGAATGTATTCTCGCGAGGATGTACCATGACGCGTCTCGGGGGGTGGAAACGTGCGATAGATTGATGGGGATGGAGTGGTTGGTATCGTGCCAATTAGCAGCGACCGGGGGCTACCGCATTTATCCTCGTTACCCGGGGATATTAAGTAATAAGAAAGAATAAAGATCCTGTCCGGCGATATTGCCGGAGCACGCGCGTACGTGACCGTCTGTATCCAGTTGCCCGGTTCCGTCGATCTGATATACGGCAACACGCTAAACGAGAAATAATTGCCGGACCCGAGGGCGAACAAAAAAAAGGAACTGCCAGCGGGACCGGGTGCTCTCCACACGCGCGACACGATTCCGCCGCGAAAATTACGAACATCCCAAGACCCGCAGACCATTAACCGTATCTCAGCAGCCATTTTCGACCGTGTAAATACGCGAAAGAAACTGACCATAACCGACTACGCGCGCACACTCCGCACTGTTTTCCCTTATTATTATACTTATTATACTGCGAATCTGTATGCAAAATAAAAATAATGACATTCTTAAATTCTTTGAATCATTCTTACTATTTTAAATTGCTTCTATAGATTGATCCATTGAAAAAAAACAATTTAATTGATAATAATCCGGAATGAAATTGGTCAGAGCAACATCGGCAGAAAATAAGCATGTTCGCAAATACTTCACTTAGTTTTCCAAAGCTGGAGCTGTATTTTAAAGCAATGTGCAACGCGGGAACAGCGGGAAACCGAACGCAGGATTATTGGCGCGATAAACTGGCGTGAACCGGAAGGAAAATCCGCGGAATTAATTAATATGAACCGATAGTCCGCGAAAGGCGAGATTGTCGATGAGAAAATACGGTCCGCGTCCCAGCAGAGGCGTCCTCGGCTTCGCAGCCATTACCAAACCCGCGGGTAGCAACAAATTCTAATTTTCCTAGCCGAACCGCCGCGAGAAACTCGAATTAATTAATAACCCCCGAACCAGGCCGTATCGGTGTTTTCTCCTTTTTTTCCGAGTTATACAGGCTATGGCCATCCGTCTATCTCCGCGGCCGACTTTCGCGAATATCCCTCTTGGGGATGTTTCCGGCGCGATAAACTGTGTGGTCCGTAAATTTCTGCCGTTCCCCGGAAACGATAATGCAATTCGGTTGGGGATCCCGTTTCCCCTTTTCATCGGCTCGTTCTGCCGCGAGCAGAGTAATCCTCGTTGATCCTTTCTTATCTGTGCCTCATCTCGAACCGTGCCGGCAAAATGATATTCTATGTATTAGCTACCGATGCGAGGCAACGCTGCTGTCGTTTTCATTGAGCAGCAGTCTTTCGGTTTTTATATTTACGGCATTTTTATCGAATCTTTTGGTATCCTAATTGATGTTTTTAGGTAATCGTTTCCAGATCGAAATTTCCAGCTCCCAGTTCCAGTTCCAGAGAGAAATTTCCAGCGAGATTTTGGGAATTTTTATTGAAATTTCTGCGAACTTTCAAGACCCTCGGAGACTCGCAATCCCGCCCCAAGGGACAAGGAGTTATGTCGAACCGGATAGTCAATAATACTTCAAACAGAGCGTTCCTACAGCCGTCTAGACGGGCCACGATCGTTCCCCGAAACGTATCACCGGTAGAATACGTAATTTACAGGGGTGTTCGGTCATCGTACAACATCGTCGGTCGTCTCGGCGTCAAAATAAGCCGTGGCTCAAATTTATTCTCGATCGCGAGCTTGCGACGAGAAGCGAAGCGGAGGGGCGAGATTCAATTTTCAATAAATTCGGTCGACTCCGCGTGCTCTCCCACTCTCCCTCTCTCCCTCCCTCTCTCTCTCTTTCTCTCTCTCTCTCTCTCTCTCTCTCTCTCTCTCTCTCTCTCTCTCTCTCTCACTCACTCTCTCTCTCTCTTTCTCTCCGTTTTTTCCTCCGGCTCCTCCTTCTTGTTCGCGGGCTCGAACAAACGAAGTTCAATTTATGATTCAATTTTCGAGCCGCCTCGAACACTGCTCTCCCCGCCTTTTCCCTCATCCTCATGGAGTTTCGATGTTGATCAGCCGGGGGTTTAAGTAGAACACGAACTCGCAGATATTGATCAATTTGCCGCTCGAAGCTTCGATTCTTCGAGGCACTCGCGAAAGTAATATTTTCGTGCTTGCTCGCCGAGCTAGCGATTCGTTTCTCTCATGTCTCGTGGATGTATCGTCTGAGCTTCAGTCGGGTCTGCCTTGCATCTAAAGCTTCTTGTTTAAATATCGTGGTTGATATATTCCTCGAAAACAGAATGTTAAGTGAACTTTCGTCTGGGTTGGCTCTTTGGTCTCTTTGAAAACTTGTGTGGAAGAAAGATCGACTTGTCCCGGCAGGAAACGGCGAAGAAACCCGTCGGATGAGATCTTACATCAACGTCAAGATATTTAAATTAATTACCGATCCTCACTCGGCCCCGATTCTATCGCAGAACACCCATAAAATCCGCGCTCGGCTTGTCGTTATCGGGGATCGCTCGGCAGCCACGCGACATAATTGCGGCGGATCGAAAATCTGCCTCGATATTGCGTATCGATCGTGCCCGTCCGCCGGGCTAGCTCGATCATTTTTTCATTTTCCGACGAGCCATCCACGAGCAGGAACGGGGTGCGGGGACAGCGATTAAGAATTTCTAATGTAATTAAATTAAACGAGATTCTGCTCCATGATAAGAGGATTCTGTCTTTCCGAGAATCTCCTCCCCGGGTCTATCGGCCATCTTCCGCGACAAAACGAATGGCTTAATTTCGCTTTAGGAATAAGAGATTGCGACGAATGGACCGAGGAATAGGAAAGACACGTTCCGAATCCTCTGAAAATTGTATCGTAAATTGCGCTCCGTTTGTTTCGCCCCGAAGCAAGCGCGAGGCTCGACGATAGAGCGGACGTCTGCAGGAAAAAGTCTAGCGGATGCATCGCCTGAATAGTGTAGAATTAATCCACGTCTCGTTGAACCCGTTAGTCGAAAGACTTTCTAATTTTGAGTTCGATCCGTGGATACTGCATAGGTTTCACCGAAAGCATCGAATAATTTTGGAATAGTAAAGGACTTGGGATTTTATTATATCAGCCGCGTGGGCTTTCTCGCCATAAAATAGGACATTACAGTGACTTTCAGCGCGAGTATGCGATAAGAGACGCACGTCCCGCGATACCGACAGAGCCGCAGCCTCTCCATCGGTCTTTGATCCACCTCGGTTCCTGCGAATCACGTTCCATCACGATAAAGTATGTCGTCGGCCTGTTAAGCGAACAGACCTTCACGATCCGGAACATAAATTAGGATCTATTCGTCTGGATGGCTCGGGGATCGTAACTTCGACTCAGTTTCTGGGGCAACAAACTGCGGTCCCGACGATTGAGCCGACGTTCCACGGTGAACGTAGCGGCCAGCAAATTCTACAGTCCGAATCCCGAACACATATACATGTGCAATTCTCTTAAACATACAATGGATCTACTGTAAAAAGACTTGTTGGCCCGTGTACAATTAATTAATGCAGTTTATAGCGCAATAACAGAGGATTAATTTTATCTCACAACCGCACTTATGATCCCGCGCACGGTACGAGCAAGGACGAACAGAGAAACGGTTAGTTCGCACGCGAAAGTGGGTCGAAAATGTAGAATTTGTTTCTGAGATATCTCGCGTTCGTGATCCCGAGATGTAGAAACGGTGAGCAACGAACACGCCAGACGATTTAACTTAATAGTCTACCTGATGAAGTTTCAAACTATCGCAGAAATGAAGCTTCGCAATTTTAGTCGTCCCATTTTGTTCCGCAGATTTATTTTAAACACAAAAGGAGTCGTTGTGTATGCTGTGGAGCAAAGACGTGGTTCGTTGGGATAACGTCAGTCAAGCTATCTTTAGAAGACAAATAATTCAGAGTATCTCCATCGAACCATCAGCAATTTATGCATCGATGCAACGTGAAACAGTTCATCGACCAGAGAGCACATCATTACTACTTGAAAGGAGTACGAGAGTGCTCACTACTAACTCTCTATTAACGAAGAAGGAAACTATCATTTTGGAACGGGCTGAGACTGATATATGAAACCATCGAATATTCCAGGAACTAAAATTCGGAGGAGCAAGTCTGAAGATTGAATATCAGCAATGGGATACGAGCAATCGATATTTTGCCAAAAGCTGGCGAACAGAATTCGCGACTGGGAATTTGTTGCTCGCTTGTAGCACATGAGAAGCTGAAACCGCTGAAAGAACTTATGGTCCCGTTCCTCATAGCCCGCAATGCGTAAATCTTGGCGGAATACGGTCGCGGAAACGGCGAAACTTCCCCGAGAACGGGCATACGTTCAAGACGCGGCGGCAACTGTGGAATTACGGGTGTAATTAGCTTCGCGGCGCGTCCAAACGAGCGGCAAAACTCTGCGAGCGAAAGTTGCCTTCTGGATTCTTCGAGACGTCACGCGACGCTTTCGGGTTTATTAAAAAGTTCAAATAACGTTTCGGGACTACGGTTTTCTGTTTGTGCACGCGTGTTCGAGTAATCTCGCCGCGGTTCCGCGATATTCAATCGGATTCCGAGGAGACCGGCTCGTTAAAAACGCATTAGACATGGAAAGCTCCGTTCTGGTATCGTTTCCTGATCGTTTCCTCAAGATGCTCTCTCTAACGCTCTTTCGTCTCGACACTTTGTTCAATTGTAGGGTCGTAGTTAACCAGAAGGCTGGGGATATCTGGGGAATTTTGTTTCCGCATTTACAAAAAGTAGTTTACTACATCACACGGAAAACAAATTTTCAGAATATTGCAATTGGTCAGAATTGTAAAAAAATCGCCAGGGCTTGCTTTTTTCATGTGCTGAAAATGTCATCGTCTTTTGACATAATTCGCGGAGAAAAATGTTCCGGGTCTTTTTAGAAAGTCCTGGTCAGCAAAGGGTTCAATTCAGCCTCCGGAAAAAGTATTTGCAGTGTCATTGATACGTGGACACGCGCTATTGTTTTCGGTGGTACGCGCCCTGCCCGTTCGCAAAACAACCAGGCAGCGGGGGCAACCCTTAAATAAACAATCGGAAAAGCAACGTCGGGGGATGAAGGGAAAAAATGGCAGAGTCGACTAGCCCAGTTAGGGGTGTATTTTTCCTCGGCAACCCCAATATCTCGTGTATTCTGTGCCGGTGTGTTTCATACGGCGAGGTATCACGCCGGAAGACCGCGTTTTCTGCGTGCAGAAACCTGCGGAACATTTTTTTTCAGCTGCGCCGAAGGCTTTCGCGGGGGTGTCGTGTTTCTCGGGGGTTGGTGCGAGGGTGAGCGGGGTAGATCCACCCCATTTGTCTCCGACCACGTTCGTTATTTGTTCTGCTCCACCCTCCCGAACTCGAGAACGGGAGTTGCACGGGTTTGCGGCGGTGCTCGCAGCCAGCAGCGCAAATATTAATCCGCAAAGAAATTCTCGCCGAGGAAAATCGAGCAATCCTACGCCCACTCCCTCCACGGTTGGCTTCCATCTTTTCTTCGTGGCCCTTATCCGTCCGCCATCGGCCGCCCCGCGCAATTTCAACCCGGCGAGGGTGTCGTTCACGGGAAATAAGAATTGTCAGAAAGTTTACAGTCTCTCCCATACTAGGCTACACGGTGGAAAAAGTCCTCCTCAGGCGGACAATCTTGTCCGAGGACGATATAACTAACGAAACGACGAAAAGAATTTTGCGGAAATTCTGTCGTTTGCCATCGACAGTCCTAAATAGTCACGTGCTGATCGATAACCGTCCTGCTGTAGAAGATCAAATACAAACCAGTGAAGATCTTGCAATTAATTCGTACAATTTTTATTTCGCATAAAGAGGGTTCTCCAGGAGGAGTAGAATAAAATTGGCAACTCCAATCCTTGGTGAGAGTTTTGAATGTAATAAGTGCTTGACGAATAAAGATTATCCTATGACCAATCCGGGGAACGACGAATCTTCCCGCGGGAGTTGATAGTTCAATAAGAACGGACAGAACAAACGGTGAACATTTTGAAAAAAACTTGGTCCCCTCCTCGGACCTGGTTCTTGAGGAGCAGCAGCGTCGGTCTTGCGCTCCCCGGTCTCGCAAACTGCGCAATAAACGAAATTGCGAAGCTGAGTAGCCGCTTTGAAAGGTCGGGGAGCCGGGTATTATTTCCTCCGGCTGGGTTGTCCGTGGCTCTCGCCCACCCACGCCCCCGTAGCCGGCGTCTTTTGCGCCGGTTTGAACCCTAGCGAACGTCGGACGCACGTACACACAGAAAATTAAGGGAGGCCGAAGGGAAACGCGAACGAAAAGAAAGAGAAAGAGGAGAGAGTCTCGTTCTATTCCCCTCGCGGAGAGTTTCCACGGCTTTGAAACAATTGAATTCCAAGACGTCTTCGGGGTGGGGTGGGTCACGGTGGAGTCCCATTACGCGAATTACATAATGAATCCGTCAGACGTGGAAGTAAGGGGAGGGGGGAAAAAAGACGCCGGTTGACAGTCTAGGCTCGTTCAACCCGGCCCGCCTTTTCTTTGCGGCTGCCGATGGAATTTCGGCTCGGACAAAGGGGGAATTCCGCGAGAGGATGCTCGCCACCTATCTCCCTCTCTCTATCTACTATCTCGATTTACTCTTGTCTCCGAACGTTCTCTCTCGTTTGAACGCCCTCGGGAGCCTTCGAATTCAAGCCGCGTTCCTATCCAAGCCTCTCCCGGTCTTATCTGGTTATATCAATTATGTCGGTGCCTTTCTGTCCTCTCGCGTTTGCATTCTTTTCATCGTTCCCCACGGACGTTGCCGGGGAGAGCAAACTCGTGATGATCGAATCCTCTGACGACACTTCCGGCCGATTGGACGCTAACCGGCTGACCTGCGTGACGGTATTGCGGTTTATTGTGTTACCAGGACCAACGAAAAGTAATGACTCCCCAGATTTGCAACCCCAAAGAGCTAGATTCTTCCTCTGAAAAATATAAGGATACTGATCCTCGGAAGCCATAGATTCTAGTAGTACGAGTATAATGTGGAGTGGATCCTAGACAACGTGTGATTGTTAGGGAGGAAAGGCGGCGGCGAAGGAGGTACCAGTTCCCGACCGGAAAGAAAGAGAAATGGCACTTCGCTCCGGCGTTCCTGCCAAGGATCGTTAGTTCGGCGAGTTTTAATTGTGTTCCGGATGCATCGCACGTCGAGTTTCCCGGAATTCTCAGCGCGGAACGTGTTCCTTCAACTTCTCGAAAGTGGATGTGTGCCACATGTTTTGGAAGGCATCGCGACCGTCATAAATAATAACCTGCATACACAGCCGCGAACGTTCCGGTGCGGCGTGCCCTCACCGATAATAAATTACCGAGAATGCAAACACCGACATGAATTATATTTGCCGCGGCGCGGAGGAGTTATTCCGTGACTGTCGATAATCAGCTCCGTGACCGAACGGCTGCCAGAATTCATTCCGACCATCGATTCCCGGAACGGGATTCACCGTTCTGCAACTTTCAGCTCGAAAACTCTCTGTCTCGCTTTCCCTTTGTCTCTCGCGTGTTCCTTAATTTTTACTGGAACCAGGTCGCTCGAATTAAAACGCTCAATCATTGATTCGCCCTCTCTATAAACAGAAAGAGACAAATCTACAGCAGAGTTCATTAGGACGCTCGCCAACTAGAATTACCGAATAAGATCTTCGAGGAACGAATTTAAATCTTCTATTATTGAAGCTATTCGTGTCGCAACGTTCCTTGATTGTTTCGTTCTCCAAATAAGTGTCTACTCTAATCTTTACCACATTATCAGGTTAGAAACGTCAATGGAGACTTTCCTAATAACTTCAATTAAATTATACCTAATACGAGAGATGAAATATAAACATATATTTCATTCAATGATGCATATTAAAACGCGTCAAATAACCTCCTATCGATTTTGCATACTCGAACAAATCAGTACAATATATCCTTCACAATCTCGGACTTCATTCACAAGCAGTGGAAGCTCGGAATAAATTTCCCCACAGAGAATAAACAAGAATCGATTCCGGAATCGTTTCGGAACCAAAAAAACAACAGCATAAACCCGCATGGAAACCGAAATGAAAACCGTAACGGAAACAAACGGTAGTTGGAAATTTCGGTGCATCGTAACTGTTATTCAGAAACGAAAGGTTCTTCCGCAACTGTTTTAATCAGAACATTTGCAGAACTGTTTTAACCAGTTATTTTCGTAGCCGTTTCGAGCCGTGCTAATTTCCGTCGAATGCTCGGCGTCGTTACCGAACGCGGCCGTTCGTTTCTCTGGGAAACGGCGGCGAGCACGGGAAAACAAGGGAAAGGATTAAATTGCGAGCGTTCTCGCGTCGAATGATTCGTGGCGGGGACGTGCATCCCCTTCGCAACGGGCCGTGTACACTTGTAATTCCGTGGTACGTCGGTGTAACGGCCCGTGTCGTGAAATATCGGGCCGATTGCGAGGCGAGAGGGTCGCGAGCGACGAAAACCGAGCACCGTTTCGTGCTCGCTACCTTCTAAAACCTTCTCCAACTAACAGACACTACGTGGCCGGTTTTAAATCGCTGCCATTTCGTGAGCCAAACAACCGCCTGTCATCTCCACTCGTCATTGACTTCGCAATTCATCGTTCATACGACCAACGTGTGTCGAAGATACTACATTTGCAAGTCAATTCGATCCTGAAGGAATAGGGATCGGTGTCGGACCTAAACGAGTTGTTCTTAATGTAATTTAGGGCATTAGCTACTATAGAGGCTCTGGGGAACTGAGACAAACGAGAAACTGGAGTGAGTAAAATAGAAGGCAAGTGCTTGCACTATCTTAAAATCGACTGTTTTTAGACTCGAACCTTAGTACTTCTTTTGTTGTATTCGATTCTAAGTGGGAATGTGTTGTTATTGGATTGGACTGGCTAATGCGGGATCTTTCCAGACCTATAATATTTTATTAAAATAACGAGCGAAGGGAAGAAGCTATACAGTCGCGCAGTTATTATTTTTATGTGAATATGAAACTGCAATATATAAAATAGAAATGGTCAGGATGAACCCTGAATTCCCAGACCACGGATAACGATGCTATCCTATAGCTTTAGGGGATGAATTTTGGAGATGAAAGTTTTTTACAACATCAGGCCTATTGCTCGTTTTTTATTAATACATCCTCCTTTATAGTCCAGCCGACAGATGTTGAAGTGTCCTCTTTCCCAAGGACAACTTTACATTGTCGAGGGTCGAAGAACCATGAATGTGAAATTAAGGGTGGGTTCCTTGGGACACGGACTTTATGATCACCTTTTCGCGAATAATGTAGCAACCGTTGCGCAACAGAAACTCTGCGTGCAATTGCTGTTCTCGATTTGATATCGACGGTAATATGATGAGTTAACCCCTTTGACAGCTTTGAGCACTAACGAAAGCGTTGAAAGTTTATTCGGTATAAAAAAACTGTATGATTGGATCGAACTACGTGACGATAAACGAATCAAATTTCATCAAAATCAATTACGAGACGGACTTGGGTCTGAACTATTGTTGCAGCTATGGGGGTTTCTCTATTTTGATGGACTACAAAAAATCGATACCATCACATTTCACTATAACTTCACAGCCTGAAAAATATTTCCAAAGCATTACAGTCAGAGTTATGTTTGTTAGCAACAAACTTTATTCTCAAAGTTAAATTTCATAAACATGAATTGTATCCACAATAATATATTTTAATATAAAATACCGTAAAAATTTTCGACAGATTTTAATCATTACAAACACTGTGTGCATCATTTGTAATTCGTGGGTTATGCCGATAAATACTCGTCTAGCATGTGTTTTCGAACGGTTTCCATACTGTTATCATTTGCACACCCGTGTGTCTTATGTGTGTACAAGTGAACATATAGGAGCTCGCGCATAGTATGAGGCGACGCGCCGGAGCATAGCCAAGAACATATACACATTTCCAAGCCAGCACGTCAAGTGTGCGTGCAGGCTCGTCTTCGTCTACGTATGCAGGTAAAGAGACGCGTATGTACACGATGATGAGCCGCGTACGTGATGGCGACGATGAGTGGGCGTGACGTGTACGTACACGCATTACACGCATTCCTCGAGCAGTTTCTACACCGCGAGGCTCCCCGAGGATCAGGGAATCATCTGAGATGCTATGGTCGACGGTACACCTTCTGCACAAACTGCCAGCCTTACGCGAGACGTGTCACTCGATTAATTCGGTGTTTTCTTACGCCCTCTACGATATATTGTGGCTAAAGTAAGAAACAGAAGGCCACCGACGGTATTTCGTCGGTGCAGAAGCAGAAGGCCACTCAGAAGATTCTCGTCTGTGAGAAGGCGAATCATCACGGAACCACCGACCAGATAGTAGAGACTGCCACAGCTTTACGGGATATCGTGTCACTCAAATAATTCGGTGATTTCTTACACTCTCTAGGATATACATTGTGGCTGGAGTATTCAGAGTAATTGATATCAAATGTTATAATACATTCTCCACAGACTGTATTTCAGAAGATGTTTTGGTGTTATAAATATTAACCAGTCCGAAATAATAAATTTATCAGTGTATTGTGTTCAATAAATTAATGCGCGCGAATGTTCATGGTTTAAAAGTTATTCTAAACCTCGAGTTCTATTACCTATTTTTACTAAAAAATTAGATGGCAAGGTGGTCAAGGGAGTGCTTTTCGACAACGTTAGCAAAAGGAATTATTATAGACATTAAACAGCCGGAAATAATAAATTTATTAATAATTATTGTTACTTGTCGAAATCGATCGATATTAGACGGAGTGGGGAGAGTTGCGCCTTCGTTGCGCATTGCCGCGTACATATTGCTTGAGCTCGGCGGAAGCGCTCGGCGCTCATTTTCAGTCAGTCAGTCAGACGGGCCGGGAATCCGGGAATACTGGCAGAAGCGGCCGGGTCCGGGACCAGGAGGCCCAGAAGGATCAGAGGTGGACCGGAGGCTGACCAGATGAGACCTGGGCAATCGGTATTATCCTCTATTTCTAAGAACTTCAAGTATCTGTATATTTACAATTTCGAATAACATTGTTTAGTCGAATTTAAAACACTTGCTAGATGTCAGAACAAATGTATTGAAAGATTTTCAATAAAGATCTTGTAAATTAATATCCATGATTATTTCAAACCTATTCCCTTCCATTACATTTTGCAGTCACCTTCCCTCAGAACAAAATATACATATTATTCAAGCTGGTTCATTCAATTTACGTATTAATTCGAATATGATGAGCTACTATCATTCTGCCACTTTCTCCAAGTGCCTCTATACGAAGCATGTACCACGGTCGAGTTTTAGTGAATATTAGCGTACACTGACACAGTAAACTGAAAATGTATGGCTGTATGTACATATATGGTCTAAGGTTCTCGTGGGTCTAGTTCCGACATATATCATTCGTCGGCGTAGAGGGCGTAAGAAATCGAGATGTTGTTAACCATGTCGGTATTTCAGATCGTGAGACACGAAAGCCCATATGGTGATTGGTCTACTCCTATACCTCGTCTGTGGTATCATTCAGTTTTGCACGTAGCTATTGTTTCTAGGAAGAAGCAGGATCTCTCGGTGTTCCTCGGTCACGAGAAATGACGTGTTTTGCCGGTCGATCGTGGGGCAGGCCAGTTCTCGGGGACCCCCTATATCAGACACGTAGGATATACAAAGAGCTCATCGTTAGCTTATCGGTGTATTCTGCATTCCTGTGCAAAGGTCACGGTTCTCTACTCGGCGATCAGAGAACGTAAGAGGCTATAGTTCTCGAAAGAGGATAACCTCCTTGCTAATTCTGCGTTCACAATAAGTACACTTGATTTCCTACGCGGTGAGAAGAAGATACAGAAGGCTTTTAATGCTCAAACAATCTCCCAGCTTTTTCTACATGAAACTCTTTGTATATTCTGTACTCCTATTGAAAGGGGAGCGCTGCGGAGTGGCCGCTCCGCGCATCACTGCGCCCCACTATTCTTCACGCACTCGTAAACCGCGTATATACGAATCATATACTCACCTTTCGAATCCTTTTTGTCTACAATTATGTCAGCTTCTACCGCTGAATACCAATTAAGTCAATCAATTGCCTGTTTGCTAGATCGAGTCTCTTTAACAGTTCCGATTTCGCCGAGGAAAATCCATTGTCACCCTTTTGACTAACTCGACGCAACTCATTCGAGTCATTGTTTTCAAGCATTTGGAATCTAGTTTAAATATCTTTAGCAATTTAATTACAGAGTTCCGTCTTGTGACGTAAATAGACCAGGTGGTAAGGAACCGTTTATAACGCAGTTTACATCGATTCTTTGCCATTCAGACTGGTCATTACGAGTTTAGAGTTGGGATAATGTGAAACAGTGCTGGGACCACAAAGAAGGTGAATCTTCATTAGAAAGTAAGTCGGCAATGTAGAATTATGATAATTAGGCTATATTTTTGGATAATCTTATCCTATTTCTATTTCTAATTTCTAATTCTCGTCTCAATTAATCAATTTTCTGAAAACCTATTATAATTTGAAAGAAACTCGTTCATTGTTTATTTACATATACTTCTGTGTATCGGATTATCGCCTGCGATTGCGCCATAGTGACAGAAATACCCAACGCTAATCGAATCTGACGTTGATAAAGCTACAGGCGTGATGATGAGTTCGAAGCATTCTCTTGCATTTTTAATACTCGGTGAAATAATCGCATTTAAACCGCGAGCATACAGTGTATATTCGACGCGATGATTCTTCATGTTCCTGGCGTCCTGTTCCCGTGGAGTTCATTGGTACGTTTCCACGGTGCTCCGTACTGTAGCAACCGAATCTGAATGACCTAGAAACTCATTATCCGCCTTTCCTGCACCGATACAGCCTCCTCGATGATCATGCTAGCCGAGTGAACCGTCGACTCTAGTCGATCGACAAAAGTGTTTTGTGGCAGTAGCAACTCTACTCTCCGTACTATCTCGCGTGCAGATTTTTGTTGTGGACGATAGAGTTCACCAACTATGATCATATTTCGTCGACACATTAATGTTTGACTAAATTAACTAATATAGCTAGAGAGGAACTACAGAACATATTTCACGTACACAAACAGCAATAAATAATTTCAGTAATTATTTACAAAATGGCGTATATTGATTTCAATGACCTTGAATTATACCACAAAGGTCAATATCCTGAGTACTTTCGCTTATGTATAACCGTCGTTCGTCTTCAGTGTCGGGCGAGATCTACTTGAAAATATTTTCAATAAAATATAATTGAGTATTGATGAGAGGTTTAGAATACGTTTTATTAAATTTTGACACACTATAGTATAACGTCAGAATCAGATCACAGCATAATGGCGTTGGTTTAGAAGTTTTGATGGAATTCGCTGTTCTTGCAACTCGCAATCACGTGCACAGATTAACAGGAGATTGTTAGAGTAAATACCTTTACGGTAATAATAAATGAGTAACAGCATTTGTCATTGTACATACAACGAAATGCGTAGCGTAAAGTCGAGTTCCGCGAACTAGTTAAACGATAGCAACTGTTTTCGAGACAAACAGCGAGGCATATTGTTTGCTCGTGATTCGTTTCTGCATTGGAATGCGCATTAATCGCAATAATCATTTCATTTTTATTATAATGCGTTCTATCTTGAGAGATTTCTATTTTTATACCGGCGGAGGAGCGCTCTCGCTGCCATCTGTGAACCGACAGGAAAATTCTTTACGCGAGTTGTCTTGTGCACGACCTCGACTCTGGATTTGTGTGTTCTAGAAGAAATGGACGGTCGTTTCTACGATGTCCAACGCAAAAGGTATTTTTTCACGTTAATCATACGTCGAACTACAGATTAATTACTGAGAATCGTGTCTAGTGGAAGCTGGGATGAGACGCACGGCTAATTTTCTGCACGCCAGTCTGTTGCGCGCTAATGTCATAACTCGATAATCTTTTTAACGTTCCTCCGCAATCTGTTGTTTTACCGTGGTCCAAAGTCTCTGAAAGCCCGGCAATCTTTATCTACGATAATGTCTCCGAGTGTCAGTCCTGTAACACGTATCACGAATCCCTGATAGACAGTGAACAGTTGAAAATATAAAAGACAATATTTTAGGTCATGTCGTGTCGATCTTTGACGCAGTAAACGTAAAATTTTAATATTTACATTCGCGATTTAATCGATAATATATTGATCAGCCTACGTTTCAACGAAAAATATTTTTGCTTCATCTAGAGCCTTTACTCTTTCGATATCAAACATTAAATTACTCGATTTTCATTTATCGAGAACTCCGTTTCAAATTTCGAAAACAACTGTTGCCTCTTTTCTGTTAATATTTTCAATGGTGTGCTTATTTTCTTTTAACATCTATGCTTTGACGTATTTGGAGTATGGAATATTGTTCTAAAGGCTCCAGTTATTACATTTCAAATTCACAAGGGGATGTGTAGTGAAGCAAGGAACTTATGAGATGATCTAATATTATTTAATAAGTATAATATGTAAGAATATTAACTCGATCGTGTTGTGTACCTTCGCAGGTAACTGTGTGTCTTCCATATCCATTGAAGTTTCCCAGAGACCTGCAAATACAAGTTAAGAACATTAGTTTTGTTTGCTACAGAACAATTGGGCAACATGATCTCCAATTGCGGTGATACACCCGATGCAGCTGGTAATTATTATTCCAAGATGTGTAAAACTCGTGTTATTGAGAGGGATTTAGAGCATACATTATGTCTTAGCTCCATTACAACTGGTAACTGTTGAGGGTATCTCCAGCACTGACAGTGTTGGCACGCACAGCGATATTTCTGGGCACACTACCATCTTAGGAAGGCCCAAAATGGATGTGGCGTGTGTTTTGGACCTACAACAACCGGAGCACATAGCACAGAGAAGGAAAGCCTTGGAGGAAGTCAGACAAGCTTGTAATCTTGTTAATGCTAATATGCATCATATACAGGTGTAATTTTGTGTCTTATCAAGCCAGACTATCATTTTTGTAAAGGTGTATCACCACTGAATATTAATTAAAATTTGTTGTCCTAGTTCGAGAAGCTTGACTTTGGAGAAACAAATGTGCTGGACACATTCTATAATGCAGATGTAGCTGTGGTGGATTTAAGTATACAGCTACAGCAGTCTGCCTTGTTCTATCATCTTGGTGTCAGGGAAAGTTTTGGCATGAAGGAAAATATTTTACTACATAATGATACAGACTCTGAAACAACCATTAGACTCAAGGTATGCTTGTTGTTATCATTAAAAATAGCTACAGAAACGATTTAATAGACATGTTACACTGAAATTTGCAGTTGTCATGCGGGAGCTACACATTTGTTTCATACCGTGTGGTGGACTGTGGCTCATGCGTAGCCACAAATCCAGCCACCACAAGAATTACCGGGGAGGAAGCTATAGATCCAAAGCAACACTTAACATTGAGGCTTAAGAAACTGTTCCAAGACGTTGAAGTACAATCTAAGTACGTTTCACTCATTCTTTTCTTCTACATAGATAGAAAATCGAAATCTTTATCGCTGAGTGATACAATTTTTCTAGAGCACACATGAAAGAAAAGTTCCTAGCAGACTTGCGGAAAGCACGAGAAACGTATTCAGGCGAGGAGCTTTCGAAAGCTTTGAACAACATGCGCAAACGTTTGGATGACCCGAACGTTCTATCCGGAGAAGTCGTTTTGAACGTCCTCATTTCTTTCCGAGAGATACAGGTAATAACATACACATGTATTTCATTGCAATTGATGTGTTACTAAGGATTGTCTTCAATTATATTGTTTCATCTGCAGGATTATGATGCAATGGTACAATTAGTCGACGATCTCAGGACTATACCAACGCACAAAAATTATATCAACACCCCCGCTATTCGATACCTGTACGCGTTCGCACTGAATCGGAGAAACAAAGAGGGCGACAGAGAAAGGGCATTAAAAGTTATAGAAAAGGCTCTGGAGAAGAAAGAGAATCATGTTCCAGACATGTTGTGCCTGTGCGGAAGAATATACAAGGATCAATTTGTAGAGAGTAGACACACAGATGAAGAGAGTTTGAAGAATGCTATCCATTGGTATAGGAAAGGTTTTGAGGTACAGCGATTTTTAGTTTTGAAACTAAATAGATTATCGAATTACATAATTTTATGCAATGAAATTATTTTGTGCCCAGGTACAACCAAATGAATACGCTGGAATAAACCTCGCCACGTTGCTGGTCATAGCTGGAAACGAGTTTTCGAAAAGCGAGGAACTGCAGCACATAGGCATGGTGTTAAACAATCTGATTGGCAAGAAAGGTAGTCTATCTAGTTTAAAAGACTATTGGGACGTGGCCACCTTCTTTGAGATCAGTGTGTTGGCCGAGGATTATTCGAAAGCTATCCAAGCAGCCGAATGCATGTTCAAATTGAAGCCGCCAAACTGGTACGCATCGATACATTATTTAATTATTGTGTGTTCCTGTGAAAATAAATTTTGAGAAATATAGAAATATTTATGAAGACGCAACTTCTTGTCCCCCCTTAGGTACCTGAAATCAACAATAGGGAACATAACGCTGATAGATAGGTTCCGTAAAAAGAATGAGGAAGCAGAGGTATCGCCAGAGGAGCAAATATTTAGTTTTTGGATGGACTACTTTGTCGAAGCAACGAAATCGGAAGTCGGCGATAGTATACGGTTTCCAGTAAGTTGATAAATGGAATCGTTCTACAAAGGATCCAGTTTCCAATTCGGGAGACTATGGCTTATAATATTGTGTTACCAATCCAGCTTACTTCTGTACATTTTGGGTCAAAGTAAGAATAATATAAAACTGCTCTTAGTGCAGGTCCTTAGCTTGACTTTATAATCAATCAATCTTCTAAGAAGTACACGCGCTCGATGGAAAGAACGGATTAGTCACCGATCCTTCCTTTTTCAGCTCTTGGTGCTGGAACCGACTAAGATCTTCATGCCGAGCTATGTGAACGTAAACCTCGGAGCAGAGGAGAAGTCGGTGCAAATCTGGAACCTATGTTTGGACAATATGAAGAACAGTTGTAAGCAAGTCCACGACTGGCTTTTCACCGCGAACATGATACGCAGCGTGAGCCTATACAAGCGAGACGAACGCTGCCTCTTTTTGTACGTCCATCAAAACTCTGACGATTTCCAAATGTACTTCCCATCGGTCCAATGCAGACAAAGGTTCTACAACTTGATTCTAGAGATGACCAGAGATCAGGAAGGCATGGTCACTGATCTGGACGCTTATTTGACTGACGATAGAATGAAGGTGTGTGGAGTGTCTCTTTATTTATTGAAGTTCCAGCAGCACGAGATTCTACTGTGCTTGCTACCTATCGTGTATTTTATTGAAATTGACGCGTATTTATTAACATCATGTTCATTGTAGTTTGAGTACGAGCTGGATGATCAAAGCAAACGAATGATCCTGGGTAAAGGTACATACGGCGTCGTTTATGCAGCTCGAGACCTAAACACTCAAGTTAGAATTGCAGTCAAAGAGATACGCGAACGGAATTTAGGGGATGTGCAGCCACTGCACGAAGAAATTAAATTGCACAGTCAGCTGAGACATAGGAATATTGTACAGTACCTTGGATCAGTAAGCGAGAATGGCTACTTCAAGATATTCATGGAACAAGTCCCTGGAGGTAAAATGATAAAATAAAATATCCTACGGGATATGAGATATTCAGAGTATATTTATTCACTTTTTAATGCTTGCAGGGAGCCTGTCAGCTTTGCTGAGATCAAAATGGGGTCCCCTGAAGGAAAATGAGTCTACGATTGCTTATTATACTAAACAAATTTTGGAAGGCCTCAAGTACCTGCATGATCAGAAAATTGTCCACCGAGATATCAAAGGTAATTTAATAAATATTCTAATTCTATAATTTTCGAGACTTCTGGATGCTGATTGCAACTAATTCTCAGGCGACAATGTTCTGGTGAACACATACAGCGGAGTAGTCAAGATTTCAGACTTCGGCATGTCAAAACGATTAGCTGGTTTATGTCCCAGTACCGAGACATTCACTGGAACACTTCAGTACATGGCACCGGAAGTGATCGACAAGGGACAACGAGGATACGGTGCACCCGTAAGTTTTACTTGTGGCACATAATTATTAGACAGCGGATCTTTATGCAAAATATTGCTACTGTTTTAACAGTACACTAATAATTACATTTCAAGCGAGACACAAATATTATAATAATTTTTATACAAATTGTAGGCGGATATTTGGTCTCTGGGTTGCACCATCGTAGAAATGGCTACTGGTAAACCACCTTTCATCGAACTGGGTTCTCCTCAAGCTGCCGTCTTTAAGGTAACTTATTCGATTGTTTAAAATGTAAACCATTTTGACAGCGATTTCTTTTTCTCGATAGGTTGGATATTACAAAATACATCCGGAGATTCCATCAGAATTATCGGACAGGGCAAAGAGTTTTATACTTCGCTGTTTCGAGCCGAATCCTGACATAAGAGCGTCTGCAGCGGAATTATTAGAAGATCCGTTTTTAACTGAGTACGTGGCATATATAAATTAGTTGCTATATAAACAAATATAAAGAATGGTTCTTACATATATGTACGTTCGCAGGAAAAAGAAAGCCAGTCGACTGGTGGCTCCACCCGATTTTAGTCGTAGCATCTCTGTACCTGCTGACCGATTCGAACGCTTAGGGAAGTTCGACAAAACAAACAATAGCCAAATTGCTTCCGCGGCGCCTATACAAGCTTCACAATCGGATGATAGGTAATAAAACCATTTTACTTGCACAACAAAGGGTCTTGTTGCAAACTTGATTTATCAGTATTTTGTCTTGCTTGATCATCAAAAAGAAATTTTTATGTTCATGTCAACGTAGCTTTTTGTGATAGTCGAAGTTAATTAGAACAAGTCGTTTTTTGTCTAGTCAATAATAAATCTGGATACATTGCGTTCAATGTATTTCGAGTTAGTTCCATTACGTCATTCACGTCTTTTTTAATCATTTGATTTTTGAATTCTTATCGAGTCTCTATTGTGACGAAATGTAATTGAAAAGTGTTACACACAGTGGAGGGTTGACAAAGTCTAGCCCACTGAGGGAGCGCAGTCCAGCACACCTTCTGTCTCCCATCAGCATGCCCAGTGCAACCCTGTCTTTTAACAGGTATGGTGCTAACGTTATAAGCGGTTAATCCCATCCACTTTAAAGAATCACTAATAAACAAAATAATATCGTAATGAATGAAATAAAATGATTATTAACACTAGTTACGGCGTGTATAGAATTAATACAGTAGATTCAACGCTTTGTATTGTCACGCATTCATACGATAGGGGCAATGGAATTTCCTGTTGGTGATTGTAACATGTGCAAATTCAGTGTAAAAATGCGAACACACCAACAAGTAATTTGTGACTTTTTCTTGCGAGAGCAACTTGTAGAAGCGTGTACAGTTGTTTGCAAATATTACAGATATATTGTTTCACTCTTAAAATGGACTCTAAAGTGGACACTCTGTCGTTCAACTAGCAGGCCGCTATCTCAGAGGCGTTTACACGTCTCATGAGAATTACTCTTGCAGCAAATGTCACAAGTCACTTGCTAGTGTATGAGAAGCAAATCCTTAAGCAATTTTTCCATTATTTCTTCGTCTAATTGACCCTCGGGAGTTGTGTCCGTACGCCTGCCGTATTCCAAGCCAATAATACTGTGATCTGAAGCTTGATGTACTAAACAAGTACAATGAAAACGTATTAAAAAACAGGATTATGTAATACCGTACACATATGCTTCTCAATCATACTTGTACTAGCTGTCTCGCGACAGTGTACCGAATCTACTCGCAGCTTCAGTGAGTGTTCTATGTATTCAGGTTTATTTCCAATCAGAACTACTGCCAGGAAATGTTCTTGCCCTTGTGACACGTGCATCGCGCAACCACAGAATCGAAAGCTTGAGGACGTGGACGCAAATAGGAGAGATAATTAATAACGATTCCTTGTGTTTCTAGTACAATAGGCAATACACCTTCTATAGACACGAACGAATCAGACACGGCGGGACCTTCAATGACCAGAAGGAGCTCTTCTGGGGGTTTGTTGTCGCCTGAAGTCGAATTGGGAGGTCAGTGCTCGCAATCAGCTTCTTAAGGGGGGTTTTTGAAAATGAATAACCAGAATATTCCTTAACACTTTATCCACCAGAAGCCTATTGATAAGTTTTTAAATTGCAAAAGTACTACTAGTAAATTTATTCATATTTTTTACAGGCCAACCAGGCCAGAAGACTGGTGAAGAGCAAGAAGGCTTTTATTTATTAAAAAAGGATAGTCAGAGAAGAATGACGCTCACAAGAGTCCTCTCACAGGACGAGGCCAAGATCTGTGAGGTGTGGATGAGAGGTATTCATCAGGCAGAGGGCCAAACAGTTCTCCAATTGGTAATTACTTCTGCAGATGCCAATACACAAAGTAAATGCTTCCAATGACAAATTTATTTTTCTTCTTAGAGTCATCTAGTATTGCTAATGCGAGCTCTGAAAGATTACATAGCTGAACAAAATAATGAAGTCATAGGAACGGCTATAAGAACGTTGAAAGAAGAATTGGACTTCGACTCCATAGCTATTAATCATCTGAACCAAGCCATTTATCTCTTTCAAACCGCAGTGAACGAAGTTCTGCGAATGCACAGTATAAAACCTCATTGGATGTTCGCGTTAGATAATTTGGTGAGAAATGCTGTTCAGGCGGCAATCACTGTGCTCTCTCCTGGTAATTATTTAGTGATTTTTATACATTTTTATGTCATTTAACTTGAGAATTTTTCTATTTCAATGATTATGTTCCTAAAATTGTGTTTAGAACTCGGTGCCAATTTGCTGGGTCAAGAACGAGTACAGACAAGTGGCCAAGGAAACGGAGATGGATCCACTTCTGGTGTGTCCACAGTAAATTCTGTAAAGTCGCAGAAAATGGGGGACTCCATCGACAATAAATACTGGAAGGAGTACCGAGATCAAATGGGAGAGTTGAAGTTGGAAAATATGAGATTGATCCAGGAATTAATCGACAGTCAAAAGGCGTATCAAGTCCTGTTACAGCAGGCTCTCGAAGACCAAAGAGTTCGGATTAACACTCTAACACGGCTCTGCGAGAATATTAACAGAAGAACTACCAGACAAGAATCAGGGTAAGCTTTTCATATTTTCAAGCTTAACACTCTAACTACCAGAATAATCTATTAGGATATCTTCAAGGAACATTTTTATGCTTGTAGTTACAATTCATCTTTCTCGGGGAACGTACCCAATGTACAAGTTCCAGTAATTATCAACGATGCAAGTTCTGAGATAACTTCAATCACAGACGGCGATCTTGTATGTTGGCTGCAGAACCTGCATATCGATGAGGCGTCAATCGAAAGGGTAACTGTCGCATTCCCGTGTATTTTAGTTCCAAATATCTAACAACCCGTTAATTATCCTATTATTGCTTGCAGATTACATACGAACAGTATACGTTAAATGATATTTTGAATTACGTTACTCATGACGACATACGAAGACTTAATTTGAGGTATTACATCTTTTTCATTTCTGTGTTATACTACCCCTGGCAGAAAATATTTGACCAGACCGTGAACGTGATTCTTTATGGAAGCACCCTACAATAACACTGTCCAACAAATTTCAACTTTTTTTATGTTCTCTAACTACTGTTGGATCCTTCTTATAGTGTTTTTTGCGCTGATTCCGAATCTGTCCTTAATTTTCTCCTATACGCACAGTTTTTGAGGAACATAGCTTTGAAAAAAAACATATTTTTCAACTTTAAACATATATTGTGATGTTATTATAAAAGATATTTAATTGTTCTTTGCAGCAAAAGATTCTGTAGATTTTCCCGAATACAGTGATATCCATTATTAATACATGATGATTGTTTAATCATGTTTAAACAATGATTAAAGACGGAGAGACACCACTTTTGCACCAATTTTTGAGGATATTTTTCAATTTATCTCAAAAAATAAGGGTCCAGCGGAAAATCGAACTATACCACTCGATAGAGCAGACTTTTATCTTGAGAAACCACTCTGTCAAGTTTGAAACGCCGACGTTTTTTTTTTTAACCAGAAAGCATATCTTCGCCCGACATGAGTTGCCGCCAATGGCGCTTACCGCTAAAACAGGCGTTCCACGGGATACGGCGCGGTGCAGTGAACGCCCGTTGTAGCGAAGATATTTTGCTTTCTGGTTCGGAAAAAACGTCAACCATACAAACTTGAAATGGTGGTTTCTCAAGATAAAAGTCTGCTTTATCGCGTGGTATAATTCGATTTTCCACTGGACCCTTATTTTTTGAGATAAATTGAAAAATATCCTCAAAAATTGGTGCAAAAGTGGCGTCTCTCCGCCTTTTCAAACATGTTTGAACAATCATAATGTATTAATATTGGATATCGCTGTATGCGGGAAAGTCTACAGAATCTTTTGCTATAAAGAACAATTCAATATCTTTTATAATAACACCACAATATTTGTTTAAAGTTGAAAAATGTTTTTTTTTTCAAAGTCATGTTTCTCAAAAACTATGCGTCTAGGGGAAAAAATAAGAACAAATTCGGAATTAGCGCGAGAAACTCTATGAGAACCACCCAACAGTAGTTGTGGAACAAATTTGGTGTTGGACAGTGTAATTGTAAATTAAACTAGTGCTCAATTGTTTGTCCCTGTACCTCTTCGATCGAATACTTTTTGCCAGGTACGTGTATTGTTCTTGTCACTGATAAATTGTTTCTTTAGAGGAGGGATTGAGCTGAGGATATGGCAAGCGATATTAAGTCACCGGCGGTAGAGTACACAAGCCAGAAGACGGTTTCGCTTTTAATACTACATTGAAATTGGTCAACTTCATGCAGGGTAAAATAATTGTTCAAAAACGTGGCTGCCAGAGAAAGGTGACGGACAAATGAGCTGAGTTACTAGATGGTTAAATAATTCGTGAAATACCCGTGTCATTCGTCAGTACTTCCTGGACTGAATGATTGCAGAGTTTTTAATGCACAAAATGATATTATTAGTTTATCTTGTAGTTCCTAATTGTAGATTATTTAATGGTCACGAGACAAGCGTGTACATAGCAGAAATTTTGCATATACATATATGATTCGTTAAAAGATTAAATTGACAGAATTCGTTGATGGTAGAGAGAGGGAGAGACAGAAAGATCAGTATTGTCGCGTCGAATAGAAATTTATTAAACTCTTTAGATTAGAGTTCCGATCTTGCCAAGTTGAAGAAATCGATATCGTTGTTCAGAGGAGAATTGTTGTTCAAATTTACCAACTCTACTGCCAGGAACGATTGATATTATCGGAGAAAACAGATACACGTGGATGATTGCTTTGTATGTTCGTTCCTTGTATTCTTGAACGACCATAAGCCACGAGAAGCCACATGGAAGGCTAACATGAATCGAAGAAGCAAAGGATCGTAGTGCCTTATGAACCAGTGTAATAGTACAAGAGAAGATATTTATTACGTGCAACCGATCACGTTTCGTTATTGTATTTCTAGTTTTCGGAAGGTGTATGCAATTTGCTCGATGCATACGGAAATGTACTCGTAGTTGTGTGCATAAAGCGCTTGTTGTACGTTGAAATAGACTGTGGATCCTCGTGCGGACTCGTAGCTGATTCTATAACTACACTGCGGACTTTTACAGCTATCTATAAGGGGCAGAAATTCTCTTAATAGTTTTAATAAGCTATCGATTTTTATCATAATCGCATAAACTCCACAGTCTGTTTATATTGGTTAGAACTAAGGAAAAATTTCTTTCGCTGATTGGAACATTCATTGCGAAAATGAAATTAGAATGTATAAAGGTCCGTAATCTGGCAATACATGGTTCGCCATTAACAGTTTCAGAAGTTTATTGTGCGTTTCACAGATTATTGTAGATACTGATTTTTATATAACGACAGATGTCTTGCTTTCTTGTGCAGTCGTTCGTGCACAGAACCCATGCTTCCTTTCTACATCGTGTAGGCTAACATTCAGCTGTGTCTTCTAGCGCCTGAACGCAGTGATAGAGCGTGATCACGCGAGTCAATTCATACAAGTGCCTAAACGCATCAGGGATTAGCGTGACGTCCATTCAATTCAATTATGTCGCCGATGCGTGTTGATCTGGGATGAGACTCTGTCCGAAACAAGTAGAGGATGCTCCACAAACTGAATCATAGTCCCTATTGTTCATCTTCCTCAAACCCACGGAACAATTAACATCAATCTGTGACAGAGATTCTGCATTTGCAAATACTATATTGTATTTTTAACTAAGAAGCGCGTTGTTGATCTAGCTCCTTTAATTGTTTCGAGTAGCATTCTGCAGCCAGTAGGGTCACAAAATAATGAAAGATTATCTCCCGAGATATTGCTGCGTCCGAGTGTTGTGCCGATAATAACCGTGGACGCGAGTGCTATGGTTTCCATTGCTGTTCCCATTCACTGTAATCGTTAAGATTAATTATCCCCGTTATTGTTGCAGGCTGAAATTTGTAATAAAGATTCCAGCGGACAGACAACGTGTCTTTTTTTCGTTCCGTGACCCTTGGAGTGCCTGAATGCACGAATGGAGAGTGGAAACGTGTGTGAATCATATGCATTTTTGAGTGCATTGCTTCATGAACTTGATTAAAATGTTTCCTAAATTAATGCTTTAGGATCCAAGTGTGCCAGTACATTTTATAGAGGAACGCCAAGTTACCAGTGTAACAAAAAATATTAGTATCAGTCTGCGAAATCGTGAAAATCATGTTGAAACAGGTAATTGATTTCGCCCCATCTACGGCGACCGCATTGATGTGGATGAGGCGTTCCCTCCTTATCCGGATGTGACGCTCCGTTTAAAAGATAAGCCAAATAGATTCGCAGCTCATCGACAGGGAAAGCCTCGTCGCGACCTCCGGGCTTTTCTTTTTTCCTCCAGGATTATCCTAGCGATACGATCTTCTCTTCGAAGGGGTGGGCTTGTCACCAAGCTTTCAACACACGCTCTCGAGGTGTTCGCAGGGGGAGAGTCAGGTCGCGCAGGGTGCTCGAAATTTTTGCAGGAGAAAGAAACGCACCGGCGAGAGGCAACCGACGCCCAAAATTGCGAAAGTTTCCGAGGGTCGGCCCTATTCATTTACACTACAAAAAAGCCGGTGGCTTATAAACGCACCCCCTCGGACCAGCCGACTATTTTCACTGTCGGGGCCCCTGTTTTTTTTCTCCCTCGCACACACCCGCCCCCTGCACCCACCGTTCCCCTATTCGTCCCGGTGCATTCGGCCGCGTGCAATCCACCCCCGGCGAAATGTGTTTAACCGAACAAACTGTATGTCTGTTGGAAAAATTAATCGCATTCGGGCTCAGGGAATGCTCTGCAGCAAACAGGATACAACAATTCGTAATTTTTAGTCAAATACAATTTAATATTGCCGTACGAATGAAATTGCTACTGTCACTCGGCAACAACTATTATATATGAAACCCCGAGTGCAAAGCGTTAAATAAAAGCTAAAAATTACATGATTCTTTTGACTATGTGCAGAAGATAGAAAGAACTATTAGGTTGGAAAGAAAGTTCTGGCGGTTTTGAACCATTAAATTCAAATGCACATATCTCAGCTCAAACAAAACTTTATTAATCAAAATAAAGGCCACTGCGATCAATACACTTTTGCCAACGAGAAACAAGTTTTGTTATTCCGGTTGAATAAAATTTTGGAGTCCTGGAGGCAACAAAATCGTTGAATGCCGTTTCAGCATCTTTCTGGGATTTGAAGCATTTCTCACGCAAGAAGTTGTCGAGGTGCTTAAAAAAGTGGTAATCGTTGGGCGAGAGATCTGGCGAGTATGGTGGATGAGCTAGAGTTTCGTAGCCCAATTCGTTCAACTTTCGAAGGGCCAGTCGGGCGACGTGTGGCCGTGCGTTGCCGTGGAGAAGGATATGACCATTTCTGTTGACCAGTGCTGGACACAAACGTTGAAGTTTTTCGGGCATTTCGTCGATTTGATGGCAGTACTTTTCAGCTGTAATGGTTTCACCAGGCTTCAGGAAGCTGTGATGAATCAAACCGGCCACAGACCACCAAACTATCACCATGACCTTCTTTTGGTGCAACTGTGTCTTTGGGAAGTGTTTTGGATCTTCGTCGTGGTGTAGCCACTGAGCCGATCATTTCCTATTGTCATAAAGAATGCATTTTTTATCGCACGTTACAATTCGTCTGAGAAATGGATCATTTTTATTGCACAAGAGAAGGGCAGACGACACTTCAAAACGACGATTTTGTTGATGTTCGTTTAATTCGTGCGGCACCCATTTATCAAGCTTTTTTGTTTTTTCAATTTTCTGTAGATGGTTACAGATTGTTGTATGCATTACGCCCAATTCAGAAGCAAGCTCCCGAGAGGATTGGCTTCAACTAGGGCCCTCAGGTCATTGTTGTCAACATCTGATGGTCGACCACTGCACTCATCGTCTTCAAGGCTCTCGTCAAAGCTTCGAAATTTTTTAAACCACCTTTGTGCAGTACGTTCGTTAGTGGTCCCAGGGCCAAGCGCCTCGTTGATATCGCGAGCAGTTTGGACAGTTTTTCGACCTAGTTTGAACTGGAATAGGAAAATTGGTCTAATCTGCTTCTTGTCCATGTTGTTTTCAACACTCTGAGAAATCGGGAAAAATAACTTGCAGATAAAATTAATATCACATTTTCATAGAGCGAAAAATGCACTTTAAAATTATATACAAAGTCAATGTAACAACAACTTAATCGGAAATAGACCATTTAAAATCAAAATAACAAAAACCGCCAGAACTTTCTTTCCAACCTAATACTTGCTTTAGCAATTTTTCGAAACAGTATCTAGGGGTTATGTTTTTATTCATCTCGTCCCTGCTCTTTTATTTGTTATTCGCGAAACAATTTCTGATCTTCTCCCCAATCTTCCATCTCAATTATTTTTCGATATTCCGTCATTATCACGGTAGCCTAAAATCGATTGTCGGGGATGATGAAGCTTCCCCGTTCGTTGTATGGAAAATCGCGTCGGAGGGCCGCGTTCCCTATGTATTTCGACGCTGCGAATATTTTTTCATGCTATCGGGCCGATTCAAGAGACAGCGACTGTTATTACAGTCACGGTAAACATCTCGCCCTCTTGCCACCCTGTTTATCATTAGCGATTCCATTAGGGAATCGAAGACCTACAATCCACCGCGGCATCCCAAATATAAATGTTAATGTTCCTCCGTCGGGTTTCCGCATAAATTACGGTCGTCGCGAAAAATTCACGGAACGACTGCGGGGGTGGGTGATGCTCACGGTTAGGCGATTGCAACCACTGGAAATCGGCTGCACCGTTTTTATTAATTCTGAAAATTGTTGTCTGGAGGCTTATTTACAAAAATTTCATTGATTTTCGGAGGGCTAATATTTCAATTTCACATTCGGCAAGAGTATCGAATTATATCGCATAGTATTATAGGAATTTCGTCGAGATTCGCGTAGTTCGAATCGGATCATGGCGTTTTAAGGGAAAGTTGTTCGTAATTTCATGGAACGGATTACCGGGTACCGAAGTCGCAAATAAAACGGCGCAAATATCCAGTGGATCGCAGTGCGAGCGCAGAAGGGTTGCTTTGCCGCGATCAGGATACAAATCCCGGGCTCTCCGGTGCCATCCCTTTTCGCCTGCACCGTACGTCCTATCCTGCGGACCTTCTCTCTCTTTACCTTTTAATTAACTAACTGCGCCGGCGGAGTAACTAAAGAGGATCCACGATTTTCGAGCACGAGGCTTTCAGCGCTACCCGAAATAATCCATTTTCCCGAGTGAAAGGCTAAATAAGATTATCGCGTCAGGTTCCGCCACTCTTGGCCATAAGGGAGAGAAAAGAGAGAGAGAGAGAGAGAAGGAGAAAAGGACTGTATCTCTGATAATCCCTTTCACAATTTCGTCTAATTGACTGCGATTTTTTTGCGGTTTTTATTCGCTGCGACAAAATTTTCGGAAGTATTGGATTTCGAGAAATTGTCTGGTGATAGATTAACATTTGAGCTAGTAACTTGACCCCTTTGAGATTATTTATTGCAAATAAATTAGCATTCATTAAAGTATCAGTAAAAAAATAATGAATATTCCAGTTCTGTTTGTAAAAGCAATTTCTTGATCTGTTAAGGGTAGAAACGTCCCTAAAGCATATCGACGATTTAAATCTTTTCTGAAATGAAGTTGATAATTTCACTGACTAAAAATTCACCGACAGTGGCCCTGGAGGCTTTTCCTCCGGTCCAAAGCAAATTTGCAAGATTTATCGCGAGAGCGGAGTTAATTTCGCCCCCGGAGAGGGTGAACGTCAGCATTATTTTTTCCCGCTTTTATCGAGGCATCCGAGAGATCATTGTCCACTCCCGTTCCTCCTCCGTTTTTCGCTTATTTTTCCACAACAACGACGAATCATCTTTTTAAAACGCCTTTTACAGTGAAGACGCAAAGAAAGATTTTATCGGGACGAAAGACACGCCGTCGTCGGTCTCTCGGCAACAAATTAAGGATTTTAAGCCGAAAGTAATTAGTCCCGGCGAACAAGGTGTCACTCCGTGGAAACGAGGAGCCGGAGCGAGGACGAGGAGTCAGGCCTCATTGTTCTCGCTATAATCCCCTGGGAACGTTCATAAGGTCGTCCCGCTCGTCTGCATCGAAGAAAGCGCTCGCAAAAGGATGATTCCGGTTCCCGGACAGATTAATCGTCATATCGACGGAGGCTTTCCTACTTTTTTTGCCTTCTTGCCGTCTGGCTTCGCGACGACGGTGATTTTCTACGAGAAACATCCCCTGAGAAAAAGAAAAGACGACGGGAGACGAAAAATCCCGAACGTCTTCTAGCAACATTTTGATCTTGAATTCTTCCAATGTTTTTACTGTTTGATATTTCATTGATCCATTAAATGGTTGAGGATAAAACAAAGGAACGTATTTTTTAAGAGCGTCTTGAAAGTATCTACTTTGTCTGATATAATTATTTCGTGTGCTGTATCTTGCTGCCTCGTGGCAGGCTAGAAGGAATTAAAATATTACAAATTGCCCTCATTCTCACCCTAGTGCCACCGAATTTCTTTATCGCAGGGCACGAGGGGACCACGGTGAAAAAATGGACCTCGTTCCAGGATCCCTGGTGCCATTCATACGCAGCTCGCCGGCGTAATAATTCATACGGACGATTTAATTAAACGGCATCTATGCGCTTTTAAATTACACAAGATCGAGGGCGATCTCCAAGGGGCTGTGCCCTAAGAGAAAGGGAGAGAGGAACCAAAGAACTGGAGATCTCTCGTAGCTGGTTAGAAATTAGACCCCCGTTGGCAACTTCTGCCGGGCTGCGAACAGCCAGCGGACCGATATTGAATCGCGTCCGCACCCCTTTCTCTCGTCTCATAACGCAAAACCGGGGCTCGCGAGGCAACAGATGTACCTGATACATATTCATATCCGGGCTCACTGGGGCTCTCCGCGTTACTGTTACTGTTATTATTGTCAGGCCCGAGACAGTCGGCCGTAATAGCCTCGAGAAGAAACCTCGGAGTGCTCGGCTCCCTCTGACCACGGCTAATTTCACCTACAGTCCCCCGATTATTGTTATTACCGACAGGATTCTTTGACCATCTTTTTACGAGGCCCCGACCTCCATAGTTCGTTATTCTTTCCTGAAAAATGTGAATTGCGCAATAGCTACCTACCCTCCGATTTCGATCATTTCTCAATATGTTAGAAATCTCTACTTTTAACGAAAACTGTACTATTTTGAACAATGTGGTAGTCACAGTGGTCATGTACAGTGAGCCACGAAAGTATTCGGACGCCCTTTAAAACAGAATAATTTTTTTATAATCGTGCCAAACGACCTGATTTTTTATAATCAATTAGAAGCATTGGTTTACGAAATGATATGCAAAAAAGATTTTCCAAAAATTATAATTTACAAGGTTACATGCAGAAATGAAAAAGGTATTTTTTAGAACTTTTTAATTTGGTCCCTTCATGAAAATTTAAAATATATGTGTTGTAGATCTATGTTAGACGTGCACAAAAAATTTCATCGAAATCGGGTGACGCAGGGAAAAACGACCGCATCGCAAGATGTACGATTCTGTGGATTTTAAGCAGAAGCTGATCAAAAGTCGTGTAAAACTACGATTTTCACCATTGTTCGTGTATATATTAATCGATTTCGAAGAAATTTTCTGCATGTGTGCAACTACTATAGATCTACAAAACAAATATTTTAAATTTTTTCTAAGGGCCGAAATAAAAAAGTTTTGAAATATGCCTTTTCTATTTTTGCATGCAACTTCGTAAATTGTAATTTTTTGAAAATCTGTTTTGCACATCATTTAGTAAGCCAATACTTCTAATTGCTTACAAAACCTCTGGTCGTTTGGTACAATTATAAAAAAGTTACATTGTTTTAAAGGCCGGTCAAATACTTTTGTGCTCACTGTAAAAATCATTCATCTTAAAGGATTTCACTTTTCGCGGAGTTCCTGCGTGAGTTGTTTTCCACGGGTTGAATTTCAAAATCCGGGAGCAGCGTTAGCAAGGCGCAGGGGAGTGGAGAACTGCGAATGTTCGTCGACAAAAATATCGCAAGGGGTTGCAGGAAATCCGTGAAACCGCAGAGGATCGAACTTTCCCTACCGTGGGATGAGGGGCTGGATTTTCTGGTCTGGTCCGACGAAACGAAGCCAGCCGGAAGTTCGAAACTTCTCCATAACGCGGCCGAATTAATGGCAATTAATGGCAGCCGTGTTTGCCGGTCGGCTGTACACAAGGGCCTGTTTGTGCTGCCAATTCGCTGGCTCGCGGGCCGCAGCACGTGTAAATTTCCACTCTCGATTTCGGAGCCAAGACGAGCCTCGATCGAGGGTCCTTTGCCAGCGCCCCGGCAAACAGACCCTAATGAATTGCTTGTTATTCGAAAGCGGGGAAAAAATCCAATTAACCGGGTATCCGAGAGGATTTGCCGGCGCTTGTTCCTCGACGCTCGACCCGCGATTCAAACTGCTGACGCGCGGGAACAGCGAACGCGAGTGCAACTGGACCGGACCGTGAAAGTTTTAAGAATGTCAGCAATTTGTGATGGTCTTTCTTTTTCAGTCCTTTCTTTGGGTCCCAGGCAGGTATTTCGTTTAACATCGCCAATAAGCGCGATTGCAACCTAAAAAATTCGAACCATAGTGTAAAAGCACTTATGCTCACCATGATAGTGTGTTATAAGTAGGGATGGGATCAAGTATCTCGCAGGTTCGAACTTTGATTGATTGAATTCGAACTAAGTATACTCGAACCTATGCCAGACAGTTTCGAACCTTTTACAACTACTTTGGTAAATGGAAATAATACTAGCAAGTATATTCGATTCTTGGTCGAACAGATTCGAAACTTTTATGAATATCGTACCGACAATTCTCTGATTTTTCTAATCATTATTTTTCCATCGTCTGCTGTGTTTGGAGTGGAAAATTATCTAAAATCACAATATTTAGAACGCAAAGAAGACCCGTTGTTATTTTGGCGTGAAAATTCAATGAAGTACCCCATTTTATCAAAAATTGCACACGTGATTATATTTGTATAATGGCCACTTCTGTACCTTCAGAAAGAGTGCTTTTAAAAGCAGGAAATATCATGGTTAAAAAAAGAAATAGGATAAAACCAAGTATTGTAAATAAAATATTATTCTTAAATATGTATAATAGTTACGAATTTAATAAAGAAAGTGCTTAGAACCTACTATGCAGTTCTGATTTTCAAGATTCGATTACTACTTGTGAAAGATTCGATTCCTTTCAACATCGAAGTATTTGGTTATTGAAATTGACTCGGATTCGTGAGTACATGTTGAACTTGATCCCATCCGTAGTTATAAGAATATAATGCGTGTTCGTTTTACGACAGCATTAGAGGATCAAAAGGAATAAACCTGAATTGTTGCAAACAACAAGGGTTTTATAACAAAGGTTTTATCATTTATTGACCATTCTCTAATCCCCTAAAAATTACAATTATTTACAAACCTGAAATAACAAAGAAACTACAATATTTTTAGAAAATGCAGAGTAAATTTCCAGTAAAACGACTGTAGAAACTAATAAAATAGGCAAAGAAACATTTCCAACATACTAACCGCAACCAGCAGCCAGAAAATCGTCAGTGGCGCCACGACGGGTTGCGACACCAGGCAGGTGTTATGGTCGTTCCAATTTACGGTACAGGGAATCAGTAGTCGGTGGTGTGAGTGATCCCCATAAAATAACCGAAGAGGAAGAAACTTCTTCGCGGTTTGAAATCGAACAAACAGCGTCTCGCGCGTATTTCCGAACGTTCCACCACTCCCGCTGTTTTATGGCTCGTAAACAATGCTCCAGAGGAACGAGAACTTGCGAAAAAGCGCCGCGACCAAAAGGTTTGCCTCGTCGAGTTTCTATTTATTGTCGCGATATATCGACCGTTCTTGCTCGTGATCCGTGTGATTCCTCGAGGCACCCGAAGGCGAGATCCCCGATAAGAAAACGTTTACGTCGTCACGCGGCAACAACACCTCGTTGCTAGGTGTTTGTTTGCCCTCGACGATGACCGCACCCTCGACGATCCACCAATTAGGCAACGGGGATGACGGCAATTAAACGGTGAAAGGGTTCGAGAGTTTCCGAGACAATGGTGCCGTGAGTTTTTCGGCCCTCCGCACGCGGAATATCCGGTTAACTCGAGGGAAATGTTGGTTTCCGCGGTCGGAGCTCTCGTGCGGACTGCCTTGAGCCCGTTGCGCACTGGCGATCTGCACGGCTCTTCGTTTTGGTCGCCTTAAGCCCCTTTTACACCGACAGGTTCGTATCGCTCCTCGTTACACTTCTGCTTCTGCGCTCCGCGGCTAAAAACCTGACTGCAACTACAAACATCACTAACCATAACATTTTTAGTCCCTTTTCTAGTCTGAAATTATGTTTTAGGACCTGCTCGTGTTTTATAGATCGTACATTCGATATTGTTACGTGTAATTTTCTCTTTCGTTGTTCTCCAGTCTATTCCCAACAACTTTATCAACAGAGTTCTTAAAAAATGAGACCTAAAGAATGAAATTAACATGACAGAAACGTAAAGATATTATACTATCTTCACAGCAAACGGAACAATAGAAGACAGAAACTTCCTACTCAGGGAAATGCCCGAAACCTCGTAGGTACTTAGACCCTCAGACTTCAACCCCTCGACTCTGAAAACCTGCGATTCGCGTCATCCCCCAGACTCTGCCACTCTAAGGGTAGAAGCAAGAGTCCGAAATCTCCATTCCAACCCGAGCATAGGGTGCATCGATCAACACCTCCCGGTGTAACAGGCTCTCGTTTTGAAAGCGCGTCGTTGCAAAGGATCCGCGAAGCTGCGAGTTTCCGTCGGAGGCTTGGTCTCAGCCAGTCTCAGCGGGTCCGGGGTTGTTTCTCGTGGCGGAACGTCGTCGTCTGACGAGAAGGCGTCGTGACACGCGATAAGAGGACGTCGCAGGCAAAGTGTTTCCGAAAAGAACGCCGAAGCGAGTGTCGACGAGGGTGGCAGACGCTGAAGCGGGGAGGGGGGGGGGGAGGAGTGGAAGACGAAGTAGAGGAAGAACAGGATGAGGAGGCGGAGGAGGAGGAGCCGTGAAAAAGAAGAGGCTCGACGTCAGCAGATCGAAGGTTCCACTTTCGCCGGGGGGTGGCTCGGGTATTGGAAAAGCCTCGGGAAGAATGGGGAAAGGCCTCGGCTGCATGCAACCTTCGAATAATATCATCCGAATATTGGAGACGCGACTGCCGCCCGCTCGCTCGCTCGCTCGCTTTCTCGTGCACACGCTCGTAAACCGACGAGGATATGAATGCGGATAGCTCAATTTTCCGCGGCTGCCGCCCGGCTAACACGCAAGACGTGACGGCTTTGTCGGCGACGCTTTCCTCCTCGTCCCGCGACCATTTTCCTCTTCGTTTCGCTCGTAGTTCGCGCCCCCCGAGACTTGCAAACGGATCGCCGACGAAATTATTGCCCCCGTTCGAACCTAATCCGCCTGATCCCGCGGAAAACTGCGCCGGATTACAAAACGCGCGACGGATCCCGATACGTTTTATTGCGTCCGCTCCCGATCGCGTCTGATTTATGCGATTGCGCCGGGATTCGGCGTAGGATGATCGATGGCTCTTACATAGGAATTAAACGAGCCCGGTGCTGTGGGCTGATTGCAGGATCGACCGCAGACATGTATTTCTCGTTTGAATTATTTCGCGTTGATATCAGGTTTTTATTTGTTATGTCAGTCTCAAGTGTTTCCAACAGTCTGCAATGCTTAGCAGAATTTTGCCGATGATTATACAGATTTGAGAAGACCGTGTACCGGTGGATGTTTCAGGATGTCGTTGTGAGACTTTTCGTAACTGGCACCAGAGACGACAGGAAAAAGGATGTCAGATTCCGAGGGAAGCTTGGAGAGCGTCCACGACTCGGAGAAGTCGGAAACGCGGGAGGAAATCATGGTGCCGGTGCCGAATCGGCAGAATCCGAGTGCCGAAAAGCTCGAGGAATTCGAGAAGTTGCTTCAATCGATGATGGAGTCCCGTTCACCCTCGCAGGAGGCGGACGAGCCTGACGAAAACGAGAGCGAAAAGAAGATAGGTGCGTCCTCGACACTTTCACTTCTGTTATCCTAACCGCGCGGCAATGCCTCGCTACTTGCCCATTCCGCGATCCTTCTCGTCTATCCTTCATCCGGACGACTTATTCAATGGACCCATTATTTCTCCCACTTCTGTTAAACAATTTCGAACACTGCCCTCCTTCTGGTAAGACTTCTGTTCTTAACTAAGCTAATCTTAGCTAAGACTTCTTGTTGTCGATTGTGAGCCACCCGGTAGGGAATAAAGAAGTCTTCGCCAACTCTCGAGAAGACACGCGTGTAAGAAGCGGGCTCTCGCCTCGCGTGGATCTTTCGCTCAGGTTCTACAACAGGGGTGTTCGGGGTGGGTCAGGGGATGCGCAGTTTCGCAGTGGAAACTCAGGTAACCTGTTGAGAGGGGGTGGTGGAGTGGGCGAAAATGGAGAGCTTGCTGCAGCTTAACTCGGAGAATTTCCCAGACGCTCGCCAAGGGCATTTCCAGGGAAAGTGGCTCAGCAGCCGGTTCAAGGGAAGCTCGGGGAGGGGGTGGGCGGGGGACAAGGTTCATGGGCCAGGCGGGGGGACCCTCCCATGGGGGGTAGGAGGGTGGAAATTTCTTCCCGTGGCTTGGGGATTAAGTTCCGCCGCCCGAAACGTCTCGGTGCTTTTCTCTCTCTCTCTCTCTTTCTCTCGTCTTTTTCTTCCCCTCGGTTCCATTCTTATTCGTCCGCTTTTACGGGGCGAGTGAGCACGGGCAACCAGATGGTAACGCGAACTTTAATGATCTTTTTCGTGGCTCGGTAGACCCGGCCGGAAATTAGCGAACGCGAGAACTTGCTAGCCGGGAGCCCTTTTGCTTTTGTATTCCGTCGTCGTCGTCGCCGTCGTCGTCGTCGTCGCGAGATCCCTGGCGAGGAAAGAGGCAGAAAAAGATTTTTCGAACTGTTCTGGGAGCTCGTTTGCATTCGTCCTCGTCCTCCAGCGCTTCTTTACCCCAGCCCCCGCACGCCTATTCTTAGCAGATACTTGGGAAACCTTGTTGAGATACCTGAGAGAAGATTTTTTTCGAGATCCGCAATGGTTCCGTTCGTTTTCTCGATCTTGTTAATCGAGATACGTGTCTGGGGGCTTCTGGGAGGGTGGACTGAAGATTCATCGTGTTAGGGGGTGGAAATTATTCCACGAAAGGCCAACGGCGATGCGGCTCGCCGCCCACGCACGTGGAATTAACGATCGTCGCTAGGATCGAAGCGTCGACCTTTGGCGAGCCAGTGGAATGAGTCGGGCTTGGTCAGACGGCTCTGTGATAGTTGATGAGATTGCGTTGAACATTCGAAACAGCGACATAATTAGCCCAGTGAGAAGTACTACTATTATAATAATTACTAGAGTGAGAATCTTTATGCAAGTTTTTTTCAGGCATTGCCATAGATCGCTCCAACGAGCATTTCTATGGCATCCAAAACACGCTGAACGAATACCGAACAAATAGAACAGGTTATTTGCCCCAGAGGGAAACATCCAGATCTGGAACGTCGAACATTTCCTCTTGCCTTAGAATACCACAACATCCAGTGTAATAATCACACAAAGGAAAATTCGAGGCAATTTCCAACTCGATCAGATATTTCCATAAAAAACGAATTCTGAGTGGCTTATTCGGCAAGATGGCTCTCCCACAATGCGTCGAGACCCCCGAGACGCTTATCGACGTGTTTACGGTTATTTCTTGGCCACGGGGTCGTACGTTTGTGGATAAGAATCGGGCGAACTATACTGCTCGGTTATTAGTGATTCAGGAGGGCAAACGCGGTATCGCCGAAACTTCGAAACTACGGAAAGATCACGATAGTAAATCATCCGCGGTGAAGTCGTCGGCTGAAAGATGGCCGGACATTTATTTGTGGTCCTGTTGGCGCAGAAAATGATCCGAGAAATAAGTAATCAGGGAATGTCATCGAGCCATCGTTTAACGTTAGAACGTGCAAAGAAGATTCCTGAATTCATTTTACATAATTTTTGCCGGTTTAGTCGAGTCTCATCCTTCAATTCGAAACTGCTGAGTCCCGTTTTGGGACCAATGTGCACCGTTGCACGTTCCGTTCGATATTCCCGCGGTGCAGCGGCGGTAACCGCTTTAATTACGATGCATCGAGGAGATTTAGGGCGGCGTGTAACGACACCGGGCGACCGCAGCTGTTGCCAAATTCGCGTCGTCGTCGGCTCGCGGCTTCTACCCGATCCGACCCGCCACGACCCGCCCTAAATTCGACCGTGAATTTCCCGTAGAACCGAAACGCCGCTGTCCCGCGCGACGTCGGCCAAATTAAACTCATAAAATGTCCGGAACCGACGCGACCTCGCATTAGAGACAGCTCCGAGGGCCTCGAACGCGTTCTCTGGTATTATATGACGCCATACGCTTGTAAACCCTGCGAGCTCCCGTTAGTATAAGGGCTGAAACTGGTCCGAATGCTGGGAACAGCGTGAAAGACAAATTAGAAGCTGTCGAACAAACGAGAATTCACTATTGTCCATCATTCAACGAGATTATTCTTTATGTGAATAAATTCTCAAGATCTTTAGCGTTTCTTCATGCGAGTTATTCTTGCAAACATTCTTATTTTACATGAGGACTTCAACTTCAACCATCGACATGTTTGCACACAATTCCTGAAACTCAGCTTGTAACACCACTGAAAAATGACTCCAGTATAATTTTCACGAGCCACAGGATTAAAATTGTGAACCACCTACCACTCAGTGAGGGTTGTTACCAAGAATGATCGCGCGGAGATCAACGAAGTTTCAATTACACGCGCCTAAGCGGTGATGAATTTGATGGTCCGCGAAGGTGTCAGGCCAGTAACCGTGATTAAAATAATAAATTGTAGGGACGGGTTGAAATTAGCGTCAGCACAGGGGTACACACCCCCGCAGTTTCTGCTTTTCGCGCCGCAAAGCACGGATACTCTGAATTATAAATGCCTCTGAGGGCGTTGCCTTCCGCCGCGGCGGTGCTTGTAAGGAAACTCTCGCCGAAGGGAGGACACAGAAATTCGCTGAAACTCGCTGCGTCCCTGGCGACGGGCCAATTCGATCTCATGGACTACTCGTTTTCGGAATTGTGTCGTTAGATTTACGGAAAAAGTGTTACAGTTCCCTGGCTCGCCCTTTTCGACGGCCACGATAACCACTTGATGGCATTTATTGCGAAACGGGAACGCCGAATCGTATTAGCGAAGGCCATTATCAAATGGGATTTCGAGAGGGAAAGTGTACTAGTTCGGGGACAGATTGGAATGCGAGATTATGGCGAATTATTTCGATAGTTCAGGTCCTGGTAATAGAAACCTCTGTTAATATTCCGTGTACTATGAACTTTGCGTCTAGTTGGAGTAACTATTCTTGGAGACAGTGCTGTTGTAGATGGAGGTAGTTATGACAAAAATGAATTGGTGCAATTTAAAGTAGCAAGTACAGTAAAAACTGTTTTTATGCGATTTTTTTGTCAGATTTTTTGTGCTGTCTTTTTTATGCGGTACATATGTATTGTATGAATATCGAGATTCTGTTCGCCATATGTAAGTTCGCCGCGAGGCATAGTGGGCTGTATGCCCGATTTCAGCGGCCACAGCTAGTTCAAAACTCGCTCAATATTGAAACTGCTGTAACCTTGCTAAAATTTATTCGAATTTGATGAGAAAACAACCATTTTAAAGCTTGAGATTTTTACCTTTCGTGCAGTATTCGGTTTTTACTGAAACGGATGTATTGAGTGAAAAATTTGTCCATAAAGAGGAGCGTATCAGATTGTAAAGTTTGTACCTATTTTTCAATCAAACACTGCGGATTATAATCAATATTTTATAATCAAATTCTGAGTATAAAAGTGTTGGCCTTCATATGTCCTAAACCTGATAGTTAACGAGATATTATCAAAAGAAAAAAGAAGATTGTTTCGATAATATCTCGTTAACTATTAGGTTTAGGATATATGAAGGTCAACACTTTTATATTAAGAAATTGATACTCTATCAATCTATGGTATAAACTAGAGGGCTATTGTTGCTCGCTCGCTTCGCTCGCTCGCGAGTAGGGTTGTTTTTGCTCGCTCGCTCGCTTTTAATCTAAAAAAAAAATTTTTTTAATTCTAAAAAAAAATTAAGAAAAAAATTTTTTTTATGTAATTGCGTTTTGTTCTTTGGTGGAAAATTTTCGTCCTCCCTTATAAATTGCATTGTAGAATCAACTCTTTTCGAAAAAAAACTAAAAATCTAAAAAACTACTTGACCAATATGGACCAAAATCTAATCAGCTCTAAGTTACGACGGGGCACATCGATTGCATCATTCATCATCCTGATCGCGTTGTTACTTTTTCTGAAAACGTTAACGAAAAATTTGATACCATACAAACGGACATACGCGCGCGCACACACACACACACACACACACAAACATTTTGATAAAAATAGTCTAAAATGACTCCAATGACCATGAAACGTGAAGATCTGCTAAAAAATCGATTTTCGATTTTCGGGGTAATTACAGTAACTTCACTATGAATCGGGAAGTTAAAAATAGGACAGTCCATTTAAAAAAATCAAGGTAACCTTGACATGTCCTCCACCCACAAGAAAACAATTAATACTGCGTAATGTAGCTCGTCATACCAAACAACTTTTGTAGGAACACTTTTTTGATAACGACAACGTCTTCCGAGATATCCTGCTGATCTCATTTCAGAATTATGAACATTTTGAAAATTTCTCCATGTTTAAAATGAGAAATAAACATTTTTTAAAATGTTTCCATGTGTAATTTAATTATTTATTTTGTTTGGAAAGCACTTTCTCGCTATTTCGTAAAGCTTTGACATATTTTCTAAGTGAGACTTATTTATGAGGTCCCTCTCCACCGCATAAAAAAATTTTCTTGAATATAAATTCAATATGTTTTTCGATCGTAATTTTGATAATAAACGTGTGATGGTATGCTTGTGTTTATATCATTGATCGAACCTGTGCGCCGATACCATCACACATTTCTTTAATATGTTGTGGCAAATTGTTTATTATAGCTATTTATGAAGTTCGTGAATATTTTTTTAGTGCCGTTTTTTTCTGCGGTCCCTATCCACCACACAAAAACAGGTTTGACTGTAGATGAAAAGAATTTAGAAGGTCAAGAATAAAGGAAAATTGCAGTTCTACGAGTACCGGGTGATTTTTTCGCCTCGGGGCAAAAGATTATATGTCTCACCTTGCCACGTGTTTCCACCCCCATCAATCCAGCCATTTTTAAAGGTTGCGTCTTATTAGCAGCCCCCTCGACGTTTTCCAAGTGGAGTGTCAATACACAATACCCGGATTATCATAATATCGTTCGCCGGGCCGCCACGTATGCGCGTACATGCTCGCAGAGTGACATCTTGCCACCCCTAGCTCTCGCGACGAGAGCTTTAAGCCTCCCCTTCAGGAAACTTTCCTGGATCCTGCCAGATGCGTTGCCGTTTCTCGCGAACGCCTCCCGCCGGCACTCGATTAGGGTCGAGTTCATGGAGACTGTTCCACTTTTATTTGTCCTCGGCCCACCTCGATCCACCGGATGGCCGTCTGTCGCGACGAACGCTTCTGGATTACGTGAAAACATAGTAATTTCCACGGAGGAATGCATTCGGGGACCTCTTTACTTTTACACACTCTCGAGGGTCCTGACAACTTTCGAAAATATTGAAGCTTCTACGTTGATGGCCCGTTCTACATCGAACACAATATTCTCCTCTTTTAGGGACTCTACTTTTTGCTGAGATAGAACAGACAAAGATGTTTCCGATGTGTCTGTATCCATTCTAAAAATTGATATTCCACTCTCCGAGGCAGTTTAGCAGAAATTTCTGCAGCCGGCAGCTCAAAATACGATCTGTGGAAACTTCGAGGACCATCAATTTCCAGAAAAACCCACCCTCTCTGGTAGAATCGACTCAGCAAAATTGAATACGGGTTCCCCACGCGTGAGGTCAGGTTTCATAATCATCGCGGTATAATTTCACAGTAGACTCGTTCCCCCCGTAAAATCGGAAAACAGTGCGAGAAAACGTGGGCGGATCTATTGAACGGCGGGCGTGTCGAGGGACGAACGTTCAGGGAAGCGTGCGTGAAAAATGACACCGGGTTCGAACGGTCCCTAAATAAGAAATCAGTGGAACGATGGGTACGTTAGCTTCTGGAAGTCGAGGAAGCTGCCACGGTCATCAATTTCCAGAAGGAAAAGAGAGACCAAGTTTTGTTTCACGATCGTCCTTCTCGCGATAAAGAAACACGGAAGACAAATGGCAAGTGGGACAAATTTCGGCGGAGGGTAGATAACGTCCGAAATCATTATCCTTGGTCCGTGCAAATTGTTTGGCGATACTAGAACGAGAATCCTGCGTGTCGCTTTCTCCGACTCGACGATTTCGATTTGGGGAACCTGGAACGAAAAGTGATTAATGAAGTTTGACCAGCGAGGGCTGGATCCGCTAGCCAACCATGAATTGATTAAGGCTGTTGCGTCGCGAAGCAATCGGGAAGATTTATACGCTGCTTGTCTTGTAGCAGATGCCCGCCATCATTGGCCGTTAAATGGTCAAGGATCTTGCAGGACCTCCCAGGAAGGTTTTAATAAAAATTTCCTCTGTAACATTTTTTTTTAATTTCCCGAACCCAATACTGTGAACAGCTTCCATCTAATTGTAAGTACCATTTTGGCACGTAAGAAAATAACTTCGTGTTCTACAATGAAAGAACAATTTGTCTGAGGATACGTACTGAAGTGTGAACTACCAAGAGGTTCAATCATGTCGGCACAAGCCTAACACATAGATGCGGCAGACGCAACGGCAGAAATTCGCGTTCTCGGCGTGAATGCGTCGGATCTCGGCCCGCGTCGATCCAATTTGCGCGATAAGTATCCAGCAGGAGGAAAATTCAAGGGGGCAAGGGGGCTAGTGGATGTAATTTGAAGCGGCGAGCACGAGGGTGCTCGTGTTCCTTTCGCCTCCTTTCCATTCTCTTCCCTTTTTCCCTAATTCGACGCAACGCGAGCAGCCGCTGCGGAATGAAAAGCGCCTCTTTGTGCGTCGCGTGCACACGCGGCCGCTTTTCTAAAGCCGGCCGTGTGTGCTCGAGCACTGGAAAATCTCGAGCCTTTTTGGGAAACGGCTAATCTGTCGACGGAATCGGATCGGCGCACTCGAACCGAGCAAAGTTGCCCGCGGGCACCGGGCACCAGATGGTCAGCCCTATCGTTCCCTTTTTTCCACCGGGCTTTTTTCGGGTCTCTTTTATTTGCTGATGAATTAAACGACTGTCAATCAGAATTTCATCAACACATGCTGTGTAGCATCAAACATTTTTAACAAATTAGAATGAATGTATAGACTGTAACTTGGAAGTCAGGGCGATGATAATGACGAACACAAACCGACGAAGTGTTACTTTGATCGTTTAGCGTTCTGTACATATTGCATGCCATTGTGCGTATGGGGGTTCTATGCCACCCTCTAGTTCTCGCTCTTAATCTCCGAGGCCCAAACAATGGTCGTAATGATCGAAAAACGTCGCGGGCCATTCCCGCCTGGCTGAAATCCAAGGGTAAACAGCTGCACCAACGAAAGGGAGCCTTCCTATTTTTACGTCAGCGTGGTTTCCACACCGTTTTTACGGCCGATCGATCGAACTGATCGGGGTTACCTGCACACCCTGGCAAACGATCATGGGACCACGGGTTTTCCAGCGATCGCGTTTTCGTGCATTGTGCACGCGGCGAACAATCGGCGACATCGTCGAACGAAAGTCCGCTTGTGTTGAACGGGTCGAACGGTTCTGGCGATCCGCTATTGTGCAAGCTGTTAATCCCTTGCACTCTGATCATTTTTTACTGTGTATGTTTGTGGCATAAAAATATTTATAGTGTTCGTAGATTATGGAAGAAAAGTAGGAGGAATAGTTTATTGATTCGTAGTTGTTGACTTAGAGACTTGTACGGGTACAATATATTCTTTCACACACTCTGTACTACATGGTTTTAGCATCCAAGCAAACTTAATTTCTTCGCAGAAAATCAGAACCAGGACAATTTCCAAGAAAATTGCAGAATGTAAAAGTTGAAGGGTCAAACTCAACTCTTTCGCTATCAACGACTTCTAGCATTCACAAAAGAGGCGAACAGCAAGGCGTACTCACCTCAAAGAATTCCTGCGGGTCTCCAAGGAATCGTCGGAGCCCGTTGCACTTTAATTACCATTTTCAGCGATAAGATCGACCGGTTGACATTTGCAGGCAGTCGGTGGGTACAACTCGCGTGTCGATCGGCTCGACGGAAGACAGAGGAGTCGTTGTCGGCAGCGAAACACCGACTAATATCGTCGGTCGGTCGCGGAAGAGTAAAATGGTACCTGCCAGTACGCGGGAGGCGGGATCGCGTGCAATGTCAGTTGCTCGGATATATTCCGTGCGTCCCGCGACAATAGGGAGCCAACAAGCAGGCCCACCTCAAAGACACGATCGGCCAATGTAACGTCGGGTTCAGTCGGTGCCTGGTCTCTTGACCTGCTTGCTCGACGGCCACCATTGGCAATTTTTCGCCGTTTATAACCACCCACAACCCATTCCGCCCACCTCTGTCTCTTCTTTCCTGTATTTTCTGCGCTGAAATATGAGTCGAGTTTCATATCGCGAGCCTTGCCAGCTCGCTCGATTCCAAGGAACCGAGTCCTCGCGTTAACCACCCTCGTGTTCCGCCGTTCTCTGCAGAAATGGCTGCCCCGGATGGCCCAACGGACTTCCGGTTGGAGTACATCGGGGCTTTCGTGCAAAAGTCGCTGAAACTGAAGCCGGAAAAATGGGGCAGACTCCTGCTCACCGAGGAGTACCGAAACGCCGTGATGGACTTCCTGGATAATCCGTTGCCCGCGGCGATTTTCGTTGTCCTGACGCCCAACGCGCAACTTGTCGCCTCCTCCTCGTTCCCCATACCCTGCCAGAGGACCAAAGGTGAGTCCTGAATTTTCTCGGAATTTTTCTAGACGAGCTTCGGTCGCTGCAGAAGAAAAATATTGTGTATTATCTGGATCTAACGGTCAAAGTCCTACAGTGCAAGCTTTTTAAAAAAATTATCTCAACCTTAAACATGAGAATTATATGACACAGCCAGTGAAGAAGAAGGGTCTCTGCTGTACCTGGCTACTGATTACTCAAAATTGCACACAGGTATCTACGCGGTGAAGATCAAGCAGATACCGCTACCACGGGAAAAGGAGGCTTGCTCGTCGATGTTGATCCTCGGCGATCTATCCTCCCGTATCGTGGATCAGCTAGCTACTCTGGTCGACAATGTGTTCGCTCCTCTTCTGAGGATGCCGGAGAACCACAAGGATTTGCCTGATGTGGCAGTCCAGGACATCTGCAGACACGTTCATGCTCTTCGAGGCACCCTGTACCAAGTAATAAAAATTCGAGAAAGATCCTGTGATACCGACTGTAGATTCCTAGAGATTGATCTGGAACAGATTGGTGCCCATTATATTTGTAAAGGGTCGACCTTTACTGTCACAGGTGAAAGGACAGGTGAATGGTAGGACGGTCCTCCCAATGCCAGCGGGAATGGAGAAGGTGATCGAGGTTGAGAAGATGGTCCGAGCAGAAGGGCCTCAGGCGGTCGATCTCTACTTGAAGAGTGCGATCGAGGGTGTTGTGATAAAGTGGGCCTATTTGGTGAACGACGTTGTTACTCAGGAATCGGGCGCGGCCTTCGAAAATAACCATAATCCCACTCCTGACGTTGAGCTGGAGTACTGGTCAGCTAGATTAGCGAATTTGAGGTAGATTGGGTCCAGAGGTGTTCGAATATTATTGCAAATGAATGTATCTCATTTTCACCAATTGTTATATACCACGTTCTCAGATACATTTACGACCAGTTGCAAGAGGACCGAGTGAAGAAGATGGCGAGCATCCTGGAACTTACCGAGAGTGCATACTACCCCTGTTTCCGCACACTGTTTGAGAACGTGGTGTCCTCGATGGCAGAAGCAAAAGAGATCTCCCTGTACTTGTCTCCTTTGTCCAGGTGTTTCAAGGCGGTCGAGGAGGTCGATTTCTCCGAGGCCAAACCATTAATGGCCACCCTGATACACACGGTCGGATTAGCTTGGTCCAAGTCCAGTCACTATCAGAGCTCGTCCAAGGTGATCATCATGTTCCGGCAAATTTGCAACCTGTTGATACAGGAGGCTCGTCGATTCCTCGACCCGTCGTCCATCTTCCAGAGCGACGTGGATGAGGCGTTGCAGCGCGTTCAAATATCGAGAGGTGGGCTGACGACAATTTGACGATAACCTCGACTATAAAATCAGTTCCTCCCGAACCTTGAAAACGAACAAAATCAACAGACGATTGGTCTAAACGATATTTAAACGGTTCCGCAGGGGTTCTTGAAGAGTTCCGATGTCAGTTCGAGCTAAGGAAAGACATGCCGGCGATGAAACCGCACGCTCCGCCCTGGACTTTTAATTCTAGTGCGGTGTTTGGACGTTTGGATGCATTTTTAAAGCGACTGGCTGATATAGAGTGGCTGTTTAATACTGTCATGGAGTTCTCCAAGCTGGAGAAGATAGAAATCGGTGGAATACTAGGTCGATCCCTCAGCAGTAGGATCATCAATGTTTATAAGGAGTTCCAGCATCTATTCGTCGCGTTTACTGTGAGAGCCAGCGATGCTTTGGAACCTGATGATGAATCCTTTGCTATTGACTGTCAGAAATTTAATGAAGCCATCAACGATTTGGACAGCAAGCTCGCTGCCATTCTGTGTCAAGCTTTTGATGATTGTGGAAATTTGGAGAGCGTTTTCAAGGTATTAGGTCAGTGCAAAAGTTCATATCCGATTCTTTGTTGTATTTTGATATGAAATCGGGTTCGAACTTTTGCACGTTCGGCTACTCTCCGTTAGTAATTGATCGAGATTACAGAAGTTAATTCCAGGTGGTTGATTCTTTTTTGTAACCTCATCCTTCCAGCTGATAAACATCGCCGGCTCCGTGCTCGACAGGCCAGTGATAAGCAAGCAATTCACGGACCGCTACACCAGGATTTTAGATCTGCTAAATGTCGAGCTGACGGTGGTCGAAGTGCTGTTCAATCGCGGCACCAGAGGCGCGCTAATTAATCTTCCGCCGCTGGCGGCGGCTCTCACGTTCACCAGCATGCTGCGGCAACGCATTGACCTGCCAGTTCAATCTTTCAAGGCTATTCAACACCCGTGAGTGACTCCCACTGAGATTCAGGACCTGTAAGAAGCACGACGGGGTGTGGAAATCGCTTTTGAAGTGACATTAAGGATACAAAGTCGCGGAACACACTTGCGAATTCGAAGCTTGCTCAACTCGAGACTTACTTTTCTCATTTTTAGGACGTTCGTTGGTACTACTCCCTGCAAATCTCAAAATTAGAATACTGTTCCAAAAGCAATTTCATCGTGCTAGAACTATTCCTGCCAGCACTCCCGATTCTCCAAACTAACCAAACTACCCTCTTCTTCAGTATGGTAACGAGCGAGGAGGGCAAGAGCATAGAGCGTCGCTACGAGAGACTAATCAGGATCTTCAGCGAGAAGGAGGACGAGCTCTTCACAGAATGGGCCCAAACGGTGCCAGGAACCGTGGACATCGGCCTAAATCGCAACATCCTAACTCGCGAGAAGGACTCGACGCTCCTCCTAAACTTCGATCAAGAGCTCCTTGCAGTCCTCAAAGAAGTAAACTATCTGAAGCAGATGTCTCGTACGGACATCCCCGACGAGGCAGTAAAGGTTCGTCCAAAAAGGTTGTTCTCGAATGGACCAAGTTGATAGTTTTACATTTATCTAGGTGCACGGTAGTGCACCAGCCAAGTTCTCGCACTACCTCCTTTTACACGAAACAATTTAGCCGTTTTTTAGAGTGTTATAACTCGGAACTGGAGGCAGATGGAGAGATGTAATTTCGTACACTTGTTAAATGCTATCATGTCTCAATATTGATAAAACATTAATCTTCCAACATTAGCAGGTTCCGAGATATAGGACCTCAAAAATCGTTAAATTTGTCACGGACTGACTGCCTGACTGACTGACAGATCATCAAAACCTTTTGGGTACTTCCCATTGACCTACAAGCTTGAAATTTGGTACATAGGTGCACCATAACAAACACTCAAAGGAATAATTACACTGTCCGACAAATTTCAACTTTTTTTATGTTCCCTAATTACTGTTGGGTCCCTCTTATAGAGTTTTTTGCGCTGATTCCGAATCTGTTTTTAATTTTTTTTCTATACGCACAGTTTTTGAGGAACATGGCTTTGAGAAAAAACATATTTTTCAACTTTAAACAAATATTGTGATGTTATTATAAAAGATTGGTGCAAAAGTGGTTTCTCTCCTCCTTTAGTGATTGTTTAAACACGATTAATATTGGATATCGCTGTATTCGGGAAAGTCTATAGAATCTTTTGCTATAAAGAACAATTCATTATCTTTTATAATAACACCACAATATTTGTTTATAGTTGAAAAATATATTTCTTTTCATAGCCATGTTTCTCAAAAACTGTGCGTATAGGGAAAAGATTAAAAACAGATTCGGAATCAGCGCGAAAAACTCTATAAGAACCACTCAACAGTAGTTGTGGAACAAATTTGGTGTTGGACAGTGTTATCAGAGTTTGAAATTTTACACCTTAAAGGGGTTGTATCGACAAAAAACATTACGAAATAAGTATGTTGGATAGAACATATAAAAAATGGCTGTATTTCGGGAACGGTGCGTCCTAGCGCAAAAATAACGAAATTTTCAAAAGGCTTAACCCGAAGCATATAGGGTATGCCCAACCACATGACGTATGTAGTCTTTTGATTTTTCAAAAAAAAAATTAAAAAATGGCTGTATAAATGTTAAATGCTTTCGGCACAACGGTTCGGTCGTTTATTACTAATTATGAAGAAATTTACTAATTATCAAACAAAATCAACGTTTTTTTTTAAACAAATGCTTTTTTCAGTATTGTAAGAGGTATTTCTAAGCTAACGAACTTGGCCGTATTTTGTTTGTTCTCACAACTTTTTACGGCCATAAGAACTTGGCTCCTGTTTACAGAATGTTTTTGTTGGGATTCAATAAACAGTTTACAACTTATTTTGCACGAATTTTCCTCAAAGTTATGCTCGCGATAAAATTCAACAGAAATTGCAGAAATGACTCGGGATCGTCGTTGCAGGTATCGGAGGACGTGGAGACGTTCCGGAAGTTCCGTACGTTGTTGGGCGCGACTGTGAATTCGTATAATAATATTCGGAAGACGACCACGCGGGTAGAGTTCCATCTGATCGAGAACGAGATCACGAGGATCGATTCGCTGGTGTCCCGCGGTGAGAACGAGCTGTGCTGGCGATCCGCGGGCGTTCTGGAGTACATAGTGGAGCTTGGCGAGCTGGTGGAGGGCCTCTGGAGGCGGATCAAGTCCGCCCAGACGAACGTCGGCAAGATCAAAGCGATCCTGGAGCCCTGGACCAGGACGCCGTTGATCGAGAGGAAGGACCGGCGCAAGGACGCTTTATTGTCGTTCGAAGAGCAGCCGGAGAAAGTATCGAGACTGTACGGAGAGATTGAGAAAGCCGCCGAGCAGATCCACTCGTTGGTGAAAGAGAACAGGACGCTTTTCCAAGTCTGCGACGAGATCGAGGAGCCATGGCGCAGATACGTCGAGTACGTCGACGACATTGTTGTGGAGTCCCTTCGTAGAGCTTTGGGCTGCTCGTTAGGTTTCTATCATTGCCTCTCTCTGTCTTTCTCCCTCTCTCGTTGGTGGACGGCCTTCCTGCTTCGTCTACGAAGCTTCTTTTTCTATGTTCGTTAGGATACTTGGTCGAGAACATGGATTCCGTCGGAGAAGGAGAGCCTTTGCTCGAAGCGAAACTCGAGCTCAGGGAGCCTGATCTTTATTATGTCCCTTCACTGGAGCCCGACGATCCCGACGGACTCGATCAATTGATCCTCCGTTTGCTGGACGATATCATTGGAATGGCTGCACTGCTGCCGAGATTGAAGGAAGACTCTCCCGGCTATGGACAGGAGCTGGAGGAGGACCCAGACATCAAAGGGATGAAGAACGAAATTTTGAATAACGTCGGCACTGCTGTCGAGGACGCTACCGAGTTCTGCAGCAACTTCGAAGGTCATTAGTGTTTGCTTTGCTCGGACCGAGAGGTTCTGATACAGTGCTATGCTGGGCAGTCGATATTTATGCAAATATATATTTTTATGGAATAATTTGTAGAAATTGTGAACGAAGATAAAGTTCTGTCTACTAAAGGTCCGATTAGATTGAAAAGAAGCTCATTGTACGTTTAAATGGTGATTTTATCAAGTCTAATCAACCGATAGAGAATATTGTAAATGATTGATGAGATGAAGGAGTTAAGGATCTAGCAATCTCCAGTCGAGGATCGTCGAAAACGGTCGTCTACCGTTAATCACGGACCCGTTGCCGGCCTTTACCATTCGATCCCCGGTGATCCTTCGTCGTTTTCTTTTATCAGGGTACGCCTATCTCTGGTTGGACGACAGGGACATGGTGATGCAACAGTTCCTCGAGTATAGCCGACAATTGACGATAGAGGAAATGGAGATGGTGGCCGTCCAGGATCCCAAGGGGCCGGCGCGGTCGCCGCCGAAAATGGAGCAATTCCGCGAGCAAATCGACCTTTACGAGGGCCTCTATCTCGAGATCGAGGAAATGGAAGCGTCGAAAGTGTTTTGCGGCTGGTTCAGGGTAGACCTGAGACCCTTTAGACAGTCGGTGCTGAACATGGTCTGCAAATGGTCAAGCATGTTCAAGAGACATCTGGTCGATCGCGTCACTAGCAGCCTCTCGGATTTGGGGTCGTTCATCAGGTGTTTCCCCTACGACACTAAAAATACACTACCTGATAGATTTATGCATCTCCTTCGAACTGTCGAGAATCTAATTAAAATACAGCATCTTTTCTAGTCACTTTTTCTAATAGAACATCTGTAGAAAAAGAAAGAAATTCTATTACATGTAAATTCTTTGCTCTGGAGAAAATTTTTGGGGTTCTGTTTCTTTTCTAAGGAGAGGCACTCTACTTCCATGTCCAAAATTTCTGCAGCTTCTAAAGAGATTTTGGAAAATGCTAAGGAGGTATAAGGCGTTTAACTATAACCCTCGACGGAATGCGAAACAATTTCGGTTCTCAGCAGAACCCTTCCCATGCTTGACGCAATACGATGTTTGATTCGCCGCTACGGTTATTTCAGATTATCACGCGACGAACGAGAGACAATAATAAGAATATGAAATCCTTAGGAGAGCAGACGAGGGTCTGCTCCAGCCAATCCAGCCGGGTGACTATATCGGCCTAGTCAGCGTGATGGGCTATCTTCTGCAAGTGAAAGAGAGACAGCCGACCACCGACGAGATGTTCCAGCCGCTCGAGGAGACGATCGAGCTGCTCAAATTTTACGACCAGGACATCCCGGAGGAAGTGAATGTCCTTTTGCAGGAGCTGCCGGAACAGTGGGCCAACACAAAAAAGCTCGCCCTCATGATGAAGCAGCAAGTGGCCCCGTTGCAGGCTGGTACGCTCGTAAATCTCGGGGAATTTCCCTTAACACCTTGCCATCCGAATCGATTGCCTTTTGTTTCTGTATCCTCGAAGTTTCACGATATTTTCTAACCGACTTCGAAAAAACGCACTAAAAAGTATAAAATAATTTCCATTTAATTTATGTGAATACACACGAACTTGAATACAGTACAATCTTTTCGGAGGCGGCGCAAAATTGAAAATTTTCCAAATGACAGATGTTGATTATGATTTCATTGGAATATGGTGAACTTGGAAATCAGTAGGTGGGAAGAGAAGATACATTAATATGTGAAAGCATGTAGAAGAATTTAAGGATTTTCGTAATTTCTAGTGTCGAAAATTTTTAATTTTGCGCCGCTTTCGAAAATATGTAGTAGACCGAAAAACTAAGACAGAAAGTCTTTTAGAGATTTGCTCGTTTTTGCTTCGTTTTGGAGAAAACCGCAAAAAAAGAAACAAAACAAGTTTTCATTTTTGTACTTATTTATTTACGTTATCATCTATTCTATTCTCGTTTTCTATTTTTTTTTCGTTTTTTCTATTTTTTTCACAAATACAAGTGTATACAACAACTCAAGAGAGCAACTGACAATAAGATATTGAATTTTTGCGATTTTCTCCAAAACGAAGCAAAAACGAGGAAATCTCTAAAAGACTTTTTGTCTTAGTTTTTCGGTCCCGTACACGCTCCTGAAGTTTTGCCATTTAAATTCGGGACACTGTATATTTAAGTTCGTGTGTATTCACATAAATTAAATGGAAATTATTTCATACTTTTTAGAACGTTTTTTCGAAGTCGGTTTAATTTTTTTTTCCACTACCAAAATTAGCTTGATTGTTTCACTTGAACGTCGACTGTAGATCTATCTATATGCATAACAGGCGAAGTGTCCAGGATCAGAGGACGAATCGCCGCATTCGATACAACTATAACACACTACCGCGAGGCGTTTCGTCGTTATACCTTCTTCAAATACGAATGCCGTAACCCTTACGAGCTCCTGGACGAGGGTCACAGGGAAATCTTGATGCTGGAGACGCAGATGAAGGATATCCAAGAGTCTGCGTCACTGTTCGAAGTGATTGTACCAGAGTTTAAAGTCCTGAGGCAATGTAGAAAAGAGCTGAGGATGCTCAAGCAGCTCTGGGACTACGTGAACATCGTGCGGAGCAGCATAGAGGGTTGGAAGACGACACCATGGAGGAAGATCGACGTGGAGAACATGGATATTGAGTGCAAGAAGTTTGCCAAGGAGATTAGGGGTTAGTAGTTAACTTTACATTCGCATCATCGAAGAATTCTTTGAAGTTCTGATATTTCAAATCGACTTTACTAGCTTTGGATAAGGAGATGAGGCTGTGGGATACTTACGTGTCACTGGAGGCAACAGTGAAGAACATGTTAACTTCCCTAAGGGCTGTCGGAGAGCTCCAGAACCCTGCCATTCGAGAAAGACACTGGAGACAGCTGATGAACAGTACTAAGGTACCGACGAGGTTCGAGGGACGGTTCAGAAACGCGAAGAGAATGATTCGGGAGTACAGATACATATGAAGTTTGTAATATTTTTGTACGAACGATTTTTGTATTTTTGTATTAGAGAGGTAACTCTGTGTGATTCGAACGATTCGGAGATTAGGTGCGTGGTTAGGGAAACGGGAGACGATTTTGTATTGACGGGAATACTAGATGTTAGTTGCACAAGCTGTATATACGCTATCGGTGTTGCAGAAGCTGGGCGACATGACTCCAGAAATGACCGTAAGTCCACTGTAAATACGCGCACGATTACGATTTTTATTGTTCGACTGTTCATTGATTATTGTTGTGCATGCTCTATACGCATCATTCATCCGGCATCGTTAGTTCGAGACTTGTATATATTTTGATTAATAAATTGGTTTTGCGATGAACACGATCATTTCATCACCCACCTGCTTCATCCTCACACTTCATTCTAAGAATATATTCTGTATCGTCACTAGACTTCGGATCCTTATGCAAATAAAACCTAACTGCTACTTTCACAGATGTTTCTACCATTCACTGTGTGCACTACCATCTCAAATGTCATTACCACAAAGCAACAGAACAGTCACGTATTTTTAATTTAATTAAACCCCCAAACCTAAACCCCCTAGTTACGAGTTAATTTTGTCTACGAATAAATATTTATTCTGAAATACTACGAAGCTTGCAATTGCCATGGAACATCAGAGGACACACTGAACACAGCGATCACTGCGTTTAGGTTCGATTCGTGATGGACGAATCAACTACCCTGGCAGACCTGTTGGAGCTGAACCTCCACGACTGCGAGGAGGAGGTGAAGAACATCGTGGACAAGGCCGTAAAAGAGATGTCAATGGAACGATACATGCGAGAGCTGAACGTCACATGGTCCAAAATGGAGTTCGAAAAAGAAACCCATACTAGAACCGGTGCCACCTTGATCAGAGCAAGCGAGGAGCTAATCGAAACCCTTGAAGAGAACCAAGTACTCAAAGAACCCTCAATCTTCCGTTTAAAACCACTTGACAGAACACAATCTAAAATTACAATCTATTCCAGGTCCAACTGCAAAATCTCATCACCTCAAAATTCATCGCTCACTTCTTAGGGGAGGTCTCCAGCTGGCAGAAGAAGCTCAGCATCGCAGATCAAGTGACCACAGTCTGGTTCGAAGTTCAAAGAACTTGGATGCATCTAGAAAGCATTTTTACTTCCTCGGAGGACATTCGGAGACAACTGCCAGTCGATGCAGAGAGGTTCGACAGGATAGACAAAGAGTTCAAGCTGATGACAGAAGAAATGGCGAAGACGCCTAATGTGGTGGAGGCTACTAATAAAGAGGGCCTAGCAGCAGCTTTAGATATCCTGCAGAAGGAGCTGGTACTTTGCGAGAAGGCTCTGGCAGAGTATTTGGAAACGAAGCGTCTGGCTTTCCCTAGGTTCTATTTTGTTTCATCTAGTGACTTGTTGGACATTCTGTCCAACGGGAACCAGCCAGAAGTGGTGGCCAAGCATCTGACAAAATTGTTTGATTCCATGGCTCGATTGAAATTCGATGATTCGGCTGATAAGCTGCCCAGCCGGGTACTGGGTAAGTTAATTCAGGAACAGAAGAATTTTTTTGAATGATTGGTTTAGCTATGAATTATATGTAGATTTCTGGTAGATAACGTGTTTGTTCCTGTGCAAAGGTATGTTCGCTAAAGACGGCGAGTATGTGGACTTCGCGAATTGCGAAATGACGTGCGAGGGGGCCGTAGAGGCGTGGTTAAATGGCCTCCAGAGAGCTATGAGGGTGTCCATAAGACACTACTTCAGCGAGGCAGTGGTCGCATACGAGGAGAAACCGCGAGAACAATGGCTGTTCGACTACCCAGCTCAGGTGTCGCTCTGCGGTACGCAAATCTGGTGGACCACCGAGGTGAACATCGCGTTTTCCAGGCTAGAAGAGGGCTACGACAATTCGCTGAAAGACTACCTGAAGAAACAGATATCGCAGCTGAGCATTCTAATCACACTGCTGATCGGGGAGCTGACGAAACAGGAGAGACAGAAGGTGATGACGATCTGTACGATCGACGTGCATTCAAGGGACGTCGTCGCGAAGCTGGTCCAGTCGAAGGTGGAGACCTCGCAGGCCTTCCAATGGCAGAGCCAACTGCGACACCGATGGGACGAGAAGGAGAAGGATTGCTTCGCTAATATTTGCGACGCCCAGTTCAAATACTCGCACGAGTACCTGGGAAACACTCCCAGGTTAGCGTCATAAGGTCTAGCACATTGGGATCATTTGTTGAAGGCTTCTATAGAAATCGTTTTCTATTGCTGTAGGGCATTGTTGTACTTTTATTTTCTCTCTGCGGATCTTTATGCAAAATTGAAGTTCCCTTTCTCCCTCAGGTTGGTCATAACGCCCCTGACAGATAGATGCTACATCACCCTAACGCAATCCCTCCACCTAATCATGGGCGGGGGTCCAGCAGGTCCCGCGGGCACCGGGAAGACTGAGACCACAAAAGACTTGGGCAGAGCATTGGGCATAATGGTCTACGTGTTCAACTGTTCCGAGCAAATGGACTACAAGTCCTGCGGCAACATCTATAAGGGTCTAGCGCAAACGGGAGCATGGGGATGCTTCGACGAGTTCAACAGAATCACCGTAGAAGTCCTATCAGTAGTAGCAGTCCAAGTAAAATCGATCCAGGATGCAATCAGAGACAAAAAAGAGAAGTTCAATTTTATGGGAGAGATGATTAGCCTAGAACCTACTGTAGGCATTTTTATCACTATGAATCCTGGGTATGCTGGTCGCACGGAGCTTCCAGAGAATTTGAAAGCCTTGTTCAGACCTTGCGCTATGGTGGTACCTGATTTCGAGTTGATCTGCGAGATCATGCTCGTGGCAGAGGGTTTCCAGGATGCTAGGGTCCTTGCCAGGAAGTTCATCACGTTGTATACTCTGTGCAAGGAGCTTCTGTCAAAACAGGATCACTATGATTGGGGTTTAAGAGCTATAAAATCCGTGCTCGTGGTCGCAGGGAGCTTGAAAAGAGGAGATCCTGGCAGACCTGAAGAAGAGGTGCTGATGAGAGCTCTGAGGGACTTCAACATACCCAAAGTGGTGTCCGACGATCTACCTGTGTTCATGGGATTGATAGCAGACTTGTTTCCAGCATTAGATGTCCCAAGAAAAAGGGACGCAGAATTTGAGAAGATGGTGAAGCAAGCTGCAGCTGACCTGCAACTTCAGCCAGAGGATGGGTTTATTTTGAAAGTCGTACAACTCGAAGAATTACTTGAAGTGAGACATTCGGTGTTCATCGTTGGAATCGCTGGTTCTGGCAAGACCCAGGTCTGGAAAACCCTCTTCAGGACCTACCAGAACATGAAAAGGAAGCCTGTGTACAACGATCTAAACCCAAAAGCTGTTACCAATGATGAACTCTTCGGAATCATCAATCCTGCGACCAGGGAGTGGAAGGATGGCTTGTTCTCCGTGATCATGAGAGAGCAGGCGAATTTAGGAGGCGAGAATCCTAAATGGATCGTCTTGGATGGCGACATAGATCCCATGTGGATCGAATCTCTGAACACCGTCATGGACGATAACAAGGTTCTGACTCTAGCTAGCAATGAGAGGATTGCTCTGACGCCTGTGATGAGGCTGCTTTTCGAGATCTCGAATTTAAGGACTGCTACCCCGGCCACGGTGTCTCGAGCTGGGATCCTGTATATTAATCCTCAGGATCTAGGTTGGAACCCTTATGTTACCAGCTGGGTAGAGAAGAGGACATCGCCGATAGAGAAATCGAATCTGGTGATGCTATTTGATAAGTATATCCCTCCTTGCTTGGATACTTTGAGGATCAGGTTCAAGAAGATCACGCCTATCGCTGATATGGCGCACGTGGAGATGCTGTGCCATTTGTTGCATTGTTTGCTGAAGCCTGAGCTGACTGGCACTGATTTTTTAAAGGAGCATTATGAACTCTACTTTGTGTTTGCTGCGGTTTGGGCTTTCGGATCCTCCATGTTCCAGGATCAAACTGTTGACTACAGAGTGGAGTTCAGTAAATGGTGGGTGAACGAGTTCAAGCAGGTCAGGTTCCCCCAGCAAGGCACCGTTTTCGATTACTATATCGACGCTGAGACGAAGAGCTTCACTCTCTGGACTGAACGTTTGCCTAAGTTCGAGTTGGACGCCGAAATGCCTCTGCAAGCAGTTCTGGTTTACACATCAGAATGTATCAGGATCAAGTATTTCTTAGATTTGCTGATGGTGGAGAAACACCCGGTGATGTTAGTAGGCACTGCTGGCTGTGGGAAGACGGTGCTGGTTGCTGAGAAGCTACTGCATTTGACTGAAAACTATGCAGTATCCAATGTACCTTTCAATTTTTATACTACTTCTGAGATGCTGCAGAAAATCCTGGAGAAGTCGCTGGAGAAGAAAGCTGGCAGGAATTATGGCCCACCTGGGAATAAGACTCTAGTGTATTTTATAGACGATATGAACATGCCTGAGGTGGATGCTTACGGGACTGTCCAACCACATACTCTGATTAGGCAGCATTTGGATTATGGTCATTGGTATGACAGGACCAAGCTGACGCTAAAGGACATTCATAATTGCCAATATATCAGTTGTATGAATCCTACCGCAGGATCTTTCACTATCAACCCTAGGCTGCAGAGACACTTCTCCGTGTTTGCTGTTAGTTTCCCGAACGCTGATTCATTGACCACGATCTACGCTTCCATTTTGTCGCAGCATCTGTCCAACATCGAGCACAGGTACCTATCATCATTTATAGACTGCGGCTTTTATGCCTTTACGACAGAAACGAGTGAAACAATTTAAAACGTGATGATATTTTAGGTTCCCTCACGCAGTCACCGAACTATGCAACAACATAGTGCAAGCCTCCATTCAATTGCATCACCGCTGCGCTCAGATGTTCCTTCCAACAGCAGTGAAGTTCCACTACATCTTCAATCTCAGGGACCTATCGAATTGTTTCCAAGGATTACTATTCAGCGGCAACGAATGTCTACCAGCTTCTTTAGATCTAATTAGGCTCTGGCTGCACGAGACTCAGCGCGTTTATGGGGACAAATTAACCGACGAGAAAGACATCGAAAGCTTCACAAAGTTACAGTTGGACATCCTGAAGAAAAATGTAGAAGAGATCGACGAGGGATCTGTACTAGAGAAACCGAACATCTACTGCCACTTTGCAGGTCATTTTACCATCTCCTAAGCTTTGGTGTTGTCTCTCTTAATCTGTGTATTTGATGACAAGAATCATTGTCTGCAGGCGGAGTCGGCGAACCTAAATACATGCCAGTGAAGGACTGGGCGACACTACATCGATTGCTATCGGAGGCAATGGTCAGCTACAATGATCTAGTAGCTGCCATGAATCTAGTGCTCTTCGAGGACGCGATGATGCACGTCTGTCGCATAAACAGGATTCTGGAATCTCCCAGAGGCAGCGCTCTTCTAGTCGGCGTAGGAGGATCTGGCAAACAGAGTCTGTCTCGACTAGCAGCGTTCATAAGCACGTTGGAGGTCTTCCAAATTCAACTGAAGAAGGGTTATGGAATCACTGATCTCAAGCTGGAGCTCGCTGTTCTTTATAACAAGGCTGGCTTAAAAAACGTGGGCCTGGTGTTCTTGATGACTGACGCGCAAGTGCCGAACGAACAGTTCCTTGTACTGATCAACGACATGCTAGCTTCTGGCGAGGTGCCCGACCTTTTTGCCGAGGATGAAGTGGAGAATATCATTGCAGGTTCGATGCTTAGCAACATTATAAGTAGACTGCGGATTTTTATGCAGAATAACGTGTGGCGGTCTAATTTCTTACATGAGCCACAAGAGGGACAGGTAGTTAAAATACCTTTCCCGCAAGTACTCGATTCCTCAATGATTTGTATATATACCGTCCTCAACCGCCTTCCGACATCCCAAACGTCTAAGGCAATACCCGCTAGATAGCCTTACTGATGAGTCCTCTAGCGGACCTAGGACGAAATGCTCTCCTTCCTTTTTCCTCCTCTCTTTCATATTAGTCGAGCTCCTTATCACTTTCCTTCTTAACGAACTCCCACAAAAGTTTTGGTGATTCTGCTCCTGGTAGCGATTTGATTAGCAAGGGTGTTACACCAAATCGGTTTTCATCCCGCTTCCTTGATCGTCCTCGTGGAAACCACGCTCCTAACCAGCGTTCAATGTATCCAACAACCCTCTACGGTAAACGATCAAGTGTAAAACTCATTCTAAACGTCCACAGGCGTCCGCAACGAGGTGAAAGGTGCCGGGATGCTAGACACCCGCGAGAACTGTTGGAAGTTCTTCATCGACCGGGTGCGCAGGCAGCTTCGAATAGTTCTCTGCTTCTCCCCGGTGGGATCCACTTTAAGGGTTCGCTCGAGGAAATTCCCGGCCATAATAAATTGCACGGCGATAAACTGGTTTCACGAATGGCCGCAAGAAGCTTTGATGTCTGTGTCGAAGAGGTTCCTGCAGGAGTTAGCCGAACTTCCCGAGAGTTATAGGTATTCCGACGCGTTCTGGCGGGAAGGGAAACGCGAACTGTATCTTCGGCCAATGGAAATGATTGTTGAGCCGGACTTTGGAGAATTACGCGTGTTTCGGACAGAGTCTGAGAACCGTCTAAATGCACTTCAATCGAATCATTATCGGATACTCTAACTGAAACTATCCTTAACTTTGCCGGACCAATTGTGGTAATGGCTGAAGTCTTTCGCTTACACTTCTGATGAATAACAAATTCTCCAGTGCAGGATCGATCACTGGAATTGATTAGTTTAATATCTAACACAAAATTAATTTCCTGATGCAGGGACTCGGCAGCAAAGTTCATGGCACACGCCCACACAAGTGTCAACGCAGCCAGTCGCCACTACCTAGCCAGCGAGCGTCGTTACAACTACACAACTCCAAAATCCTTCCTCGAACAGATCAGTCTGTACACTCGTTTACTGAAAACGAAGTCCAGCGAGCTTCGAGCTCGAGTTGCCAGGTTGGAGAACGGTTTGGAGAAGCTTAGGTCCACTGCTGTGCAAGTGGACAAATTAAAAGAGAAGTTGGCAGTGCAAGAAGTGGAATTGCAACAGAAGAATGAAGCCGCCGATACGTTGATCGCGATCGTTGGCGTGGAGACTGACAAAGTGCAGAAGGAGAAGGCTATAGGTACTCTACAGGCTGCCCTCCGGGTAATCCGCGTCTATCTAAAATTCCATTGATGTAATTGAACTTCTACTTGTGTACAGCCGATGAGGAGGAATCAAAGGTGGGAATAATCGCGGAAGAAGTGTCCAAAAAACAGAAGGACTGCGAGGCGGACCTGTTGAAAGCGGAGCCAGCTCTGCTAGCGGCCCAGGAAGCTCTGAACACGCTGAATAAAGCAAACTTAACCGAATTAAAATCGTTCGGCTCGCCTCCAGGTGCTGTGACCAACGTGACAGCAGCTGTGATGGTCCTGCTGGCTCCAGCAGGCAAAGTGCCCAAAGACCGCAGCTGGAAGGCTGCCAAGGTAAAATGAGGTCAATGAAAGACAATACAAGGTTACCGGAAACATCCTTCCACCCTACTAGATCGTGATGGCGAAGGTCGACACGTTCCTGGACTCCCTAATTAATTACGATAAGGAGAACATCCATCCCGAAGTGATAAAGGCCATTCAACCATACCTGAAGGACTCCGAGTTTGAACCTGAGTTCGTCCGGTCGAAATCAGCAGCGGCGGCAGGTCTCTGTGCCTGGGTCATCAACATCATCAAGTTCTACGAGGTATTCTGCGACGTCGAGCCTAAACGGAAGGCCCTGGCGCATGCGAATGCTGAACTGGCTGCTGCTCAAGACAAGCTAGGCGTGATTAAGCGAAAAGTTGTGGTATGTAAAAATTGTTTAAGCGAGAAAGATATTGTTCCAATAGCCTGAACATTATTTGTCGGTTGCAGTCCCTCGAGGAGCAATTGGCGAAGTTGACAGCAGACTTCGAGCAAGCCACAGCTGAGAAACTGAAGTGTCAGCAGGAGGCTGACGCTACCAATGCAACTATTGCACTCGCCAACAGGCTGGTAGGTGGTTTAGCCTCGGAGAACGTGCGCTGGGCGGACTCCGTTGCAAAGTAAGTTGCATGAAGTTCAACAACCCTTTTAAAGTTCAATTGGAAAGTCAACTGAAAGGTTAAACGATTCGTTCAAGTTTCATGCAGCAAGCCTCAACGCTGCCAGGTGACGTGCTGCTGGTGACAGCGTTCATATCGTATGTCGGCTGCTTCACGAAGCAGTTCCGTCTAGATCTACAGCAGAAGCAATGGCTACCATTTCTAAGAGCCATCGAGCCCTCGGTTCCCATCACAGAAGGTCTGGACCCGCTATCTTTGCTAACAGACGACACTCAGATTGCCAAATGGAACAACGAGGGTCTACCAAACGATAGGATGTCTACAGAGAACGCTACCATTCTGACGAACTCGGATCGTTGGCCCTTGATGATCGATCCTCAGGTAGACGCATCACTCTAGGTACAGTCTTCGCATAATCGCTTCTGAAACTATCAACTTTCTCAGCTCCAAGGCATTAAATGGATCAAGCAGAAGTACGGAGAGGAACTGAGGGTCATCAGGCTTGGACAGAAGGGCTGTCTGGATGTCATCGAACAGTCGTTGGCGTCAGGATCGACCGTACTAATCGAGAACATCGGGGAAACGGTGGATCCGGTGCTGGATCCTCTGCTCGGCAGGAACTTGATTAAGAAGGGTCGCGCGATTAAGATCGGCGACAAGGAAGTCGAGTACAACCCGCTGTTCAGGTTGATGTTGCACACAAAGCTGGCTAATCCGCATTACAAGCCCGAGATGCAGGCGCAAACTACTCTGATCAATTTCACGGTGACGAGGGACGGCCTTGAGGATCAACTCCTGGCGGAAGTGGTGAAGGCCGAGAGACCGGACCTTGAAGAGCTGAAGGCAGAGCTCACCAGACAGCAGAACGACTTCAAGATCACGTTAAATAGCTTGGAAGACTCGCTGCTGTCGAGGTGCGGGTGGAAGGAGATATTCTTGATCTTTATTCTGTAATAAAGAAGGCTCCTGTCATATGAATTGATAGAAATAATTAATGGAAAAATGTGAAACTGCTGATTTGATCGGCTATTGTAGGTTTAATGTTAACAACGACAAACCTTCTCAGAGGCGGCAGGAGTTTTCTCGGTTACCCGATATTTCCCGTGCATTCGCTATCTGTGATCGTTTCCCAATGACGAGCTGACAATCGTCCGCAGACTTTCGTCGGCTGGGAGCAACGTGTTAGGGGACACGTCACTAGTGGAGAATCTCGAGACGACGAAGAGGACCGCGGCGGAAATCGAGTCGAAGGTGACGGAAGCCCGCGGGACCAGTAAAGAGATCGACGCTGCTCGAGAACTGTATCGACCAGCGGCAGCCAGAGCTTCTCTGCTCTATTTTATCTTGAACGATCTGAACACCATCAACCCGATCTATCAGTTCTCGCTGAAGGCCTTCAGCGTCGTCTTCCAGAACGCAATCTCGAAGGCGGACCCGGCGCCGGACGTGTCCGGCAGAGTGAAGAATCTGATCGAGTGTATCACCTATTCGGTGTTCATGTACACGAGCAGGGGTCTGTTCGAGTGCGACAAGCTGATTTTTGCCTCGCAGATGGCCTTTCAGATATTGCTAGCGAGGAACGAGGTGACTGCTGGCGAGCTGGATTTTCTTCTACGGTTCCCCATCACGCCCCATGTGACTTCGCCCGTTGACTTTCTCACTAACACCAGCTGGGGAGGAATCAGGAGTCTTGCTAGTCGAGAAGAGTTTCGGTGAGCTGAGTCCACTGCTACAAGAATTTTTCTCGTTTCAACATTTCACGTGCAGCAATCTAATAATGTCCTTTTGCTATCGTTTTTCTGCGCAGCAATTTGGACAGGGACATTGAGAGTTCAGCAAAACGTTGGAAGAAGCTAGTAGAATGCGAGTGCCCCGAACGAGAAAAGTTTCCTCAGGAGTGGAAGAACAAGACGACGATCCAGCGTCTGTGCATGCTGAGGGCTCTACGACCTGATAGGATGACATATGCAATTGCAACGTTCATCGAGGAAAAACTGGGTCCTAGATATATCGAAGGGAGAACAGTCGAATTCGCGAAATCGTTCGAGGAGACCGGTCCATCAACCCCGATTTTCTTCATCCTTTCCCCTGGAGTGAATCCTCTGAAGGTCTAAAAAATCTTCTAATTTCCCACAAGATCATCCCATGATTATCCTCCTGATTTTTCTGCAGATTCATCTGGTTGCAGGACGTGGAAGACTTGGGTCGTCGTTTAGGCTACAGCCTGGATAACCAGAATTTCCACAACGTATCCTTAGGCCAGGGTCAGGAGACGGTAGCGGAGCAGGCGATGGACGAAGCGGCCAAGAACGGTCACTGGGTCGTCCTGCAGAACATTCATTTAGTGAAGAAGTGGCTGCCATTGTTGGAGAAGAAGCTAGAGATAGCTGCGGACGGTTCCCACCCCGAGTATAGGGTGTTCATGAGCGCGGAGCCGGCCAGCACGCCCGCGGGACACATCATCCCCCAAGTAAAAGCCTCTCTTTGTACTCTGACACCCTCTAACTAAGGCGAAGTAGTCGAGACGCTCAAACGAGACGAATTAGGGGATCCTGGAGTCGTCCATTAAGATCACGAACGAGCCACCGACGGGGATGCAGGCGAACCTCCACAAAGCCTTGGACAACTTCAGCCAGGAGACCCTCGAAATGTGCAGCAAGGAGGCCGAGTTCAAGGCGATCCTGTTCTCACTGTGCTATTTCCATGCGGTCGTCGCCGAACGACGAAAGTTCGGCCCGCAGGGCTGGAACAAAATCTACCCCTTCAACGTCGGGGACCTGCACATCAGTGTCAGCGTGCTCTATAATTACCTGGAGGCCTCCCCCAAGGTGCCCTGGGAGGACTTGAGGTGAGCGTTCTAGTCACACAATCTTGCTGGCGTAGATGATCCCTAATCTCAGGGTTGAGTAAAACGAAAAATTTAATAAAAAAACTAGCTTTCCCCCGCCATGCGTTGCTGTGGCTCAGTATTTTTTAAAAGCATATTTTTACCTGTAACAGATGTGATATTTACTTATGTATTTTATTTTACCGTGCATCCTCAAGTCTGGCACGTATTTGAATCATTCTTTGTGTTGCCCGTTTTTCCTCAATTTGATTTGATCTTAATCGTCGCACTGCTTCCGTTCCGCGAGTACGACGACCTAAGTTTGCTTTTCTGCGAGTCATTCTTTTTATGTACTAAAGTAGAAAGAAAGTTATATCAATAACATCTAAAATTGCTAAACATTAAATAAGGAAAAAACACCAACTAAAATACAAAGAAAAAACTTAATAATTTGACAGCTGAAACAGCTGAATTGCAATGCAGTGAGAAAAACTGAAAGTAAAACTTTAATTTTCGAAGGTCAAGGTCATTTCAAGGTCATGTTATTATACATATCTGAATGTATTTTTCGATCAGTTATCCAATGCAATAAAATAAAACTGTAGTCATGTAACGAAAAACATCGATGACCTTGATAACTCGGAAAAAAGTGACCTTTGGAAAGAAATATTCGTGCCAGATATTTGGTCCATTGACAATATGCACATTACGTAACAAATACTTTTTGCATCACAATAACCTGAAAACTGAAGAGATATTTAGATGTCCTTATTTAAACGGACCTCCCTATATACTATACCTAACCTAACCTATAATACTAACCAAATATTTAAATTCAAACGCAGATCAATCTACTCAGCTGAATTCCAATGCAGTGAGAAACTTACAAAACACATCACTCCGAATAGGCCGATCTTTCTATTTATATACAGTAACGAACAAAAGTTTAAGACCGCTCTAAAGAAGACGATAACTTTTTTAATATTGTACTATACGATTTGAACTTTTTTTGGGAAGCTACAGCAATTAGTTTACTAAAGGATGTGAAAAGAAATTTTTTCAAAAATTGCAATTGATCGGAATTGTTAAAAAAATACTAAAAGTTGAATTTTTAACTTTTTATAGGCCCACATAAAAAAGTTAAAAATTCAACTTTTAGTATTTTTTTAACAATTCCGATCAATTGCAATTTTTGAAAAAATTTCTTTTCACATCCTTTAGTAAACTAATTGCTCTAGCTTCCCAAAAAAGTTCAAATCGTATAGTACAATATCAAAAAAGTTATCGTCTTCTTTAGAGAAGTCTTAAACTTTTGTCCGCTACTGTAGATATTTTTTCTATTTATATAGATATTTCACGATATAATTTGAAGCAGAATCCCACTGAGAAGATTCTCGTCGTGACGCATTGGTTATAACGCGAATCAACACGAAACCATATCGATTATTCTATATCAATGTTTTAAGCGGTTAGCGTTGTAACCGGTGGAAAAAGTCGTCAATACTCTTGAACGACTGGACTTTTTCGAATGCGGATTGTCCTAAAACCTTCCCGAAGAAACGCTGCGTCTAATGGCTCAAACCCCAGCTTTTTACGTTCAGCCGTTACGGAGATGTTCGATTACAAACAAACGGACATTTGCATTTTTATTTATATAGATATGTGCATCAGAAATAATTATTGGATTTGTATTCATTAAGGTACTTGTTTGGAGAGATCATGTACGGAGGACACATCACAGATGACTGGGACAGAAGACTCTGCGTTTCGTACCTGGAGGAATTGATGCAGCCGGATCTAGTGGACGGGGAACTTCAGTTAGCGCCAGGTGAAGCACTAGAGCGATCGATTAAGATAGCTTTCGGTTCGGATTGGGGTCGGGAAGTATCGGTTTCTTCTTTCAAGGATTTCCCGCACCCCCTAATACTGATCTCATCGGCTACCACGCGTACATCGATGAAGCGATGCCTCCGGAGTCCCCTTATCTTTATGGTCTACATCCTAACGCAGAAATAGGCTTCTTAACGATGACTGCGGAGAATCTCTTCAAGACCGTCTTCGAGATGCAGCCTAGGGATTCTGGGAGCTCTGGTGGACAAACTGTAACTCGGGAAGAGAAGGTATAGTAATAGTAATCAGGCATAGTAATCAGTCTGGACCAAAGTTGGCATTCAATTAAAAGAAAGGTTCTTTTTATAATTCAATTGTAATGTGGATGAGGATCAAGACAGTTAATTAAACGATCGTCCAGGTGAAGCAAATATTGGATGAAATAATGGAGAAACTGCCAGACGAGTTCAATATGACGGAAATCATGGGCAAGGTGGAGGAAAGGACGCCGTACGTGATTGTAGCGTTCCAGGAATGCGAGAGGATGAACTATTTGACGATAGAAATCAAACGATCGCTTCGAGAGCTGGATTTAGGTTTGAAGGGTGAGCTGACCATCACGTCGGACATGGAGGACCTGGAGAACGCGTTGTTCCTGGATCAAGTGCCTCCTGTGTGGGCCCAGAGGGCTTATCCTTCTCTACTGGGCCTGGCTGGTTGGTTCGTGGACTTGTTGCTGAGGATCAGGGAGCTGGAGACCTGGTCCACGGACTTTGTCGTAAGATATACCATCGTAGATGCCATAAATGCAATCATGCAGAGGAGCCTCACCTACAATCTCGTTTCAGCTACCAGCATCGGTTTGGCTAGCAGGATTTTTCAACCCCCAATCCCTTCTGACAGCCATCATGCAGTCCACAGCCAGGAGACAAGAGCTACCCCTCGACAAGATGTGTCTGCAATGCGACGTGACGAAGAAGAACAAGGAAGAATTCACGTAAGCGACGAAAAAGAGAATGATTTGGTAATCTATATCTGATCCAACGTTTTCTGTGTTAGCTCGGCACCAAGAGACGGTGCATACATTCACGGAATTTTCATGGAAGGCGCCAGATGGGATGTTCAAACAGGAATCATCGTGGACTCGAAGGCAAAAGAACTGTTCCCTGCGATGCCTGTGATCAATGTCCGAGCAATCACGCAGGACAAGCAGGACCTGAGGAACATGTACGAGTGTCCTGTCTATAAGACGAGGACAAGAGGGCCCACCTACGTGTGGACTTTTAACCTGAAGACCAAGGACAAGCCGGCCAAGTGGACCTTGGCTGGAGTTGCGCTTTTACTTCAAACTTAAAGTATAATTGTTAACAAAATTCTTCTTCGTTGTTCTACATTTCGGAAGTTAACTCGTTGCCCTATAATGTCGTGTCAGAGTCACGATGTTGAACAGAATTTAGTGAATATTAATGTTATTCTGTTGAACTGAAATAAAATTCTATTTCTCCACATACGGCTCCATATTTTCCAATTTTATTTCTTCAATCAAAATTCTTCTTCATTGTTCTACACTTCCGAAGTTAACTCATTGTCCACCCTATCATGTCGTGTCAGAGTCGCGATATGTTGAACAGAATTTAGTGAATATTAATGTTATTCTGTTGAACTGAAATAAAATTCTATTTCTCCACATACGGCTCCACATTTTCCAATTTTATTTCTTCAATCAAAATTCTTCTTCATTGTTCTACACTTCCGAAGTTAACTCATTGTCCGCCCTATAATGTCGTGTCAGAGTCGCGATATGTTGAACAGAATTTAGTGAATATTAGTGTTATTCTGTTGATCTGAAATAAAATTCTATTTCTCCACACACGGCTCCATATTTTCCAATTTTATTTCTTCAATCAAAATTCTTCTTCATTGTTCTACACTGCAGAAGTTAACTCGTTGTCCTACCTATAATGTTGTGTCAGAGTCGCGATATGTTGAACAGAATTTAGTGAATATTAGTGTCATTCTGTTGAACTGAAATAAAATTCTATTTCTCCACATACGGCTCCATATTTTCCAATTTTATTTTTTCAATCAAAATTCTTCTTCATTGTTCAACACTTTTGAAGTGAACTTGTTGTCCTACCTATAATGTCGTGCCAGAGTAGCGATATGTTGAAAAGAATTTAGTGAATATTAGTGTTATTCTGTTGAACTGAAATAAAATTTCAATTTTATTTGTTCAATCACATACAGGGTGTCACAAAATTTCTTCAACAGCCGGTAATGGGAGGTTCCTGAGATCATTTAAAGCAATATTTTCCTTTGCAAAAATGTTATCCGCGGCTTTGTTTAGGAGTTATTAACGAAAAACACGCACCAATCAGAGCGCGACCTAGACGCGAGTTGGCACAGTCAGTCAATAGACAGTTGGCGCGCCAGGCCGACTGTGCCAACTCGCATCTATGTCGCGCTCTGATTGGTCCGTGTTTTTCGTTAATAACTCCTAAACAAAGCCGCGGATAACATTTTTGCAAAGGAAAATGTTGCTTCAAATGATCTCAGGAACCTCCCATTTCCGGCTGTTGAAGGAATTTTGGGACACCTTGTATAACAAGTTGCATGTTGTCATTCTTATAAATTGCGGATTTTACACTCATTGCGACTGTTTTAAAGTCCACCCATAGAATAGAGAATGTTTCAGATCACTTTAAGGACATCGTTACCACATTTTCAGATGCTTCAGGTTCTCAAGAAAGAAATTAGAGTTCGCTTTCTAACTCTGACCGCTCCAGGAAGTTTCGATTCCGTCCAAAGACCCGTAGCCCAATCACGAGACTCCTACCCACGTTTCCATCGAGTCTCGTGCCCGAAATTATTCCCGTCCACCACAACGACCGAATAGAATGAGTCAAACGACCGGTTCGCCTGTTATTAGCGATCGATCTGGCAAAGTCGGTCGTTTAAAAAAAGCGAGGGGGCGATACACGTGGCTGGACGGTTCCGGCGGAAGAAGAAGAAGAAGAAGACAATAATTCGAGCGTAAATCCCCGAGGGCCCATCGAACGAAGCAGATATCTGTAGGTCGGCTAATCGACCAAGAGTTAATAAACCGTAAGACGGAAGAAAACCGACGCGAGGTCTCCGGAGGAGTGCTCCCCGTTTCCTGTCGATTCCTGGGCGACTTCTTCGAGCTTTGAGGCGGCACGGGGAGGGAATTATCTGTCATTCCTCGAAATAAAACCCTCGCCGACGGGGATCGATACTCGCGAGAACCTCTACACCACCGCACAGTGGGCTGGAAATCCGCATTTTGGGGCTGAAATTATTTTAGCGTTGTTTCAAGGTTTGAGGTTACAGTACCAGCAGATCGTTGAATTCATCACGACACCAGCTAGAATAGTATGAAATCAAAAGTATATATTAACATTTAAAAAATCGTGGTAACCTCGCCTCCGAAGAGGTGAAAAACGCGTGTATATAGAAATCCGGGGGTCGCCTCGGGGACATAAAAGCTTTCAGATTGCGGCGCTGGATCAAAATTGTATCGTGTTAGCGAAAGAAATTAGATTTCCCTTCCGACGGGGACGTCGAAGCGCGCAGCGGATATCGCTCGGGGAACGATCTCTCGCTACAGAATGGAATCCCATCAAATATGCAGAGGTTATTAGCTCCCGAAGAACCGAGGAAAAATGTTTGCCTTCGCCAAGGAGGAGGATCCCCGATCCCTCGCCCCTCGAACACAAGGCGAAGATAAACTCCTGTTGATCAACCTGTTAACTAATGCAACCGATGTTTCCGACGTGGGGTGGCTGCTTTATAAATTCTACATCGGACCCGTAAGTAGTTCTAAAAACCTCTCTGTTTCCCGGGTCGCTATTTATTTAACCCCCGAGATCAGCCACGGAGCCGGAACGTTGCCTTGTGTTCCCGAAAACGATATTCTGGAAAGTTTGGAACTCTTCTTTTCCGTGTTGTAGCTTATTCTCTGTTACTAGTTTAATGTGTTTCCTAAAACATTGAAAAAACCCGTGGACAAATGCAACTTTCCGTAATAATGCGAATTTCTGGTGCGTCCTAAAATAGCGACGGATTGGTCGCGTGCACGAGGCATCGAATCCGGGGTTTCCCGGCCCGCCTCCGTTATAAGAGTTTCATTAGCCCGGACACAAAGAAAATCCGGATGGCCCGGACGGTGCACTCCGGGCAAAGTCAACTCATGAATCCCATCGAATCAAAGGGGCAGAGACAGAGAGAGAGAGAGAGAGAGAGAGAGAGAGAGAGAGAGAAAGAGGGAGAGTGAAAAAAAGTGCTCGGACGGAGGACGGTGATTGGCTAGCAAACACCCTCCTCGTGATTCGTGCCGATCGATTGGCCCCTCGTGCACCGGCTTCAATCACGGTTTTCATTAAGCCTCGCCGGACAACGGAGGGCAAGAACAGGATCGAATACCCGGTGCTCCTTGCGTCAACCATCGTGCTCGAGAACCTTGATACGCCTTCCGTTAGCTACGCTGACTAATCGACCAGTCAGACATGCCCGTGAATCCGCAGAGTTTTCCTAGAGGAACCACGGACCTGTGAACAGAGGATGAACAGGAAACGAGGAAAGTTTGGAACTGTGGTCTTTCGCGGGCAAAATTCGAGCCGCGAATAGATAGTACGAGAGAACCACGAAGGGCTGATAGTCGGCGAAATTCGGGAATTATAGTGATGCGTATGGAAATTACGCTGGAAAGAATATGTAAAGCGGATAGGATGAATCAGTGATTTTAAGGGGCGACTTGATGGCTGTATCGATTAAACAAGTGGACTGATGGTGCTGCTTTCAAGATCGATTTTACAGTCATCCAGGAAGTGCGTGCGTTGTTGCTGAACGTTTCGAAGCTCCTAAAACTTTTATATTGTTTACTACCTCTCAAAATTTGTCTACGACCTCAGGATTTTGCAAGAAATCAATTTTTGTCAACAAAACTAATGTAATCATATTTTTGTTGAACAGATTTGATAACCCACTTTGAAATCAGCGTGAAAAAATCTACGGGAGATGATATATAGCATGTTAACAAAAATTTTTTTCCGCTCGTGGTACTGGAGAAACCACATTTTCTTGAAATTTTACATGTTTAACGAATTTTCTCAACGTTAAAAAACGTTCGTACCATAATCTCCATATTTTTTCCCTATTCTGCAAAGTTTCAGCTTTAATTTTAAAGAAATTTCATCGCTCTACCTCATTTCTATCGAAAGTTCTTTGATTTTCAATCGAGTTTGGTCCAAATTTTCCACTGTGGGCCGGCGCTAATTTCTGCGAAGCACTAACTTCAAATACAGCTGCCATAGGTAAACAATTGTCGCAGCGAGTTCATGGAGTACTCAATCGTATCGGCAAAATCTCTGCTTCAATCTGACGTTCGGATCATGGTATTACGATCATTTCTCGCCGAGATACAGCGAGTTAAAGGAAAAATGGAAATTGAGGATTTTTTAAGCATATTTTCAGAAACACCTAGTATATCGAAATATTAATGAAATTGAAAAAACAAAAGAAATGCCTTGAGGAGCAAGAAACGCTCTTTCTATTGCTTTTTTGCACAAGATTCTACGATAATTTGTTCGCTTTCTGGAGCCAGTAAAAGTTAAAAAGCCAACGTTTACTTCAATGTTGAATAACTTGAATAAAAAAAATCGCACAATAATCAACAACCACACATTCTACACGGGAAAGATAGCCCTTCCAAATGATATTAACACGATTTGTAAAAAAAATTTGTTGCTCCCCGTGTGATGTTCCAAAGTTGCACAAAATTTTTGTTAACCGTCAATGTTGTCTTCATCTCGCTATAACTTTGTAAAAAATCAACATAGCAACAATTTGAAACAGAGCATCTGAAACTAGAGGTTTCAGGCTTCCAAACCATTGTTTAACGATACCGGAACAGCAATTTTTGACGGAGGTATGATAACGTAAAGTGGGAGCAATTTTTTGGGTTTGCAGAAGTGATCCCTTAATTCTTTTGAGGAGTGTATATTTCACGATATAATTTAAAGCAGAATACCACGTAGAAGATTCTCGTCGTGACGCATTGGTGATAATGCGAATCAACGCGAAACCATATCGATTATTATACATCAGTGTTTTCGCAAACGCGCCACATTCACATAACTCGAAGTAAGCAGTTAGCGTTGTAGTCGGTGGAAAAAGTCGTCAAAACTCATGAACGAATGGACTTTTTCGCATGCTGATTTCTCGTAAACCTTCCCGAAGAAACGTTGCGTCTAATGGCTCAAACGCCAGCTTTCTACGTTCAACCGTTACGGAGATGACCGATTACAAACAAACGGATATTCACATTTTTATTTATATAGATTTACGTACTAACTTATTTTCTTGTACCAATCACTTGAAATTTTGCTGTGTAATAACAAAAATAACAAACAATTTCTATACTGCCGAAATTTTATCTCGCGGAATATATTTCGTGGAAGCGGGGCCATGAGGCAGAATATTTCGAGAGTTGTCTCTGGTAACGAGCGATCGATAGAACATAATGAAACCGACAGAGCCGAGAGGCTTCCGAGAAGCAGGAGTGGCTCTTTGACAAAGAATTCTTCGCGACGAGTAATCTTCCCCTTCGGAATGCTAATTTGAACGGCGAAGAATGGGCTCCGCCTCTCTCTCCTTTCTCTCTCTTTCTCTCTCTCTCTCTCTCTCTCTCTCTCTCTCTCTCTCTCTCTCTCTCTGTTCCCCTGAGAGAGTACAGCGTCGAATAAATTCACCGAAATTCCCTTGCCGAACGGATTTCGAGCGTCACCTTTCGGAATCACGGATCGTGCACACGTGTCCGCGGTTCTGCATCTGTTGGCGACGCGATCGTTAACGGAGGCTCGTTAGCGTGACGAATCGGTTGTCAAAACGACGTGTCGCCGATACGCGATCTGTTTCACTGTGTCGGCGGTGCTCGATCGATTCGAGATCGATGGGCCCTCGAACCGGTTCGTGACAGAGGTTTCAATTGGGTGAGAACAAGCTTGAAACGCGCGCCCATTGGAATCCATTCGGTACGATATTTCACGTGAACGGGAGATGAAAACTATGCCGGAACGTTGTCAAAAGGATATGGTGTGAGAACAGTATTCAACTGGACTGCGCATTTTATGCAGTTATAACTAAAAATCAGTTCGAACATTTTTTGCCTGCAGTATGGGATCGGTCCGATGGTTTGGAGCATCTAGGAGGAATAACTGAGCGCGGGTAACGCAGGAAATCAGCGGATCTTGGGCACGGGTCGCAAGGACGTCGCGTTCGCGATATTAAAACGCGCTCGAACGGACGTCCGCGATAGCCAGGCCTGACGCGGCACGTAGGGCGTGCGAATTTATTCGTCTGCGGAAGAAAAAGCGCTCGCTGTTGGCACAACATTAGCGAGAGAATTCATAGGGGCTGCGAGGGAGAGTTATGGCGAACACGTGCCGTTCCTCGGACACGTACGGGCGTACCTGTGTTGCGGAGATCTCGCGATACACCCCCGCGGGGAAACTGCAGAGAGAACGAGCGCGGTAACCACAGCTCGTGGAAGATGCTGCCGATTTGTCAAACTGACCCGGGGAACGCGCGTCCGTTTCCGGAGAAAGGTAACCGGAAAGAAATGACTCGCGGTGCGTCACGTTCGAATTTCGGGGGCTGGTAATCGTCCGCGCGGCGAAACGATTCTAATTTGAAAGAGGGGCGTGTCAGATTCTTGACGGACGTGAAAAATGTCACTCGTATGCAAAGCGAATCGTGCCGCTGCCTTTCATTATTTCGTCGCCGGTGCCTCGGGGCCTCGGCTTTCTCCCTCGCGGAAAATTTCATTCTACCACCTCCGGAAAGTCGCACGCCCCGCGAACGCGACCCCTGTTTCCTTTAATATAAGATCACGAGGAGAGCCGGCAGCGAGCACGGGACACCTGCGGTCGCTGCTTTAAAAATGATTAACCCGACGGAGAACCGAGGCCGGACCGGGCCGCGTTGACGCCGATGAAAAATGAATCCCGCCCCAGGCTCTTGGAAAGTCGCCGCACTGTCGTTAACTCTTCCCTTGATTTTTAATGATTTTCTAACGGCTCCCATCTGATATCACCCCATTCCCTAAGAAACGCGTCGATTTATGCCAACAGTTAAATTAAATTTGAAAAATTAATTATTGTTATGATCGATTGAAGACATAGTTAAAGCGGCTGAAGCGAGACGGGATAAGAAGAATTTGTACTGCAGTAAAAACCGAGGAAGTCCAAACAGTTTTTCGTTTCTTTCTTCGTCCGGTTGGCAAAGTTGTCAGTTAAACGGGGTAACAGAATTATCCGGCGTGCTTAATTGGCTCGGTGAAGACAGCAGAATCGCGACATTCGAATAATGGAGCTCGAGAAAGGATCCCGTCGTCCGTTTTGTTTCTTCGGCGCGTCTCGTTTCGCCGACTGTTCGTCAACGAGCGTTCCTGACGATTCATTTTTCTCCCAATTAAGCGTTAATTTATTTATACACCGTGATCCGGCGGGCGGGCCGAGCGTCTTGCCACTTCGCGAAATCAAAGGTGCTAAGCCTCGAAGCAAGGATTCGGAGGAAACTTAATGAAACGCCCGCGAAAGGAGGAGGATGAGGGACGACAGAAGGTTCGGCAAGGGCCGACTCGGCTAACTAGAGAGGCCTTTGAGCGTCTGAGTTCGGCTCAGCAGATCTGTAAACCAATCAGTGACGCCTCGCCGATACGGGAGGCTAAGTCGACGTAACCGGATCGCTCGACTAAACTGCTTACTTGATTATAGCGTTAGTTAGCGCCCCGTGGCCGTCCGTCTGTGTCGCGGGGAACCGTCCCCCTGAATTCTGATCACGTGGCCCAATTTTTGCTGTCCTACGCTGTCCCGAGTCGACGCTAATGGCGCGACAACCGACACTGATTTCTCTCGTTTGATGAATCCTCCAGGACTTTCGTCCTTTGAGGATCTTCCCCTTTCAATTTGCGGAATCCTCTTCTCCTTCTTCGCCCTGACGTCCTCTGTTGTTTCTTGGAATACTAATGGCTCTTCTGTGGATCTTAAATACTAGAAGTTGTCCTCCATCATCAAACTCGAGAGACCACTTCCACCTTTTTCTTTATAGAGTATTGGCTAGAGATTACCATACCTTTGACTCTGCAGGATCTGTAGGTTCCCAGGGATTTATAGGTGTCTAGCAATCGCGTGGATCTTCAAGGACTCTCTCAGGGACCTGGGAGACCACAAGCGACCCCATCGAGCGGCCTCCACGAATTCCCAGGAATCCGTAGGAACACCCGTGTATCCCCAAATGCTCCCAAAGGCAACTATAGAAGTGATTATTTTATAGATACAGAAATACATCCAAAAGAATCCCCCTTAATATTCAAACGTCCTTCACAGAATAGATGACCATTCTGTATCAGCTCTCGTCGGATGTTCCTCAGTGGATAGCAACATTCCGCTATTCTTGTCGATGGGTCAAATGAGAGAACCTAGAACGCGGTGCTCCATTCCTTTTAACCTCTCCCTTTCAGCGCAACCTTTCACATCGCCTCAGACGTTCATAGAACTACTTCGCATCGCGGGATCCCCCACATGAAAGTGGAACTGGATAGCAGGTACACGTGGAGTTCAAAGGCTCCCCCGACCCCGTGGATTCTACCTCCCCCATAGTAATCGTCGACATTGCGGAGTGAACCAACGAATCCGAGGCAAACTGACGAGAGAGAACTGGGGAGAGCCGGGACGTGGTCTCGATCCGGGCAAGGAATATCGAGCGTACGTGCATCGGCTCCGCTCTCAGGAGATTACAAAGGAAACACGACGAAGAGTGTATACACAAGGGTGGCTACTAAATTTGTACTACGTGGATCCACGGGCTCGGATACCTTGCCCTCCCTCCGCCCACGCAAATACTCTTGGGACAGGGCAAGTTATTCGATAGGTTCGAGCTTGGCCAAACATCGACCAGTCCGATTCCGCGTCCTCCCTTCGACGTGGACACCAGGGAAGCACGGTTCCCGGGATCGCAACTGTCTATTGTTATAATTAGACCGGTCGCGATCATTATCGTCGCCATGTTATCGGTTCCGTTGAGACCGAACTCCAAAAATATTGATGCTACGCTTACTTACAGCCCCGAAGATGTTTGATCAACATCTTTACCACTCTGAAAACGTCGGTGGGTACCCGAGCTTTCACGTAAGTCCAAACAAACTAACACAATGCTTATTGTATTTTTCTTTCTGCATTGGGCCTGTCCACTGCTGCCCGTTATTAACTAGATTTATTTCGATACGTCTCTTCATCTATTCCTCCACTTCCGGAAGTTTGTTTCAATTTTTTGTTAGCAACGACGATGATGGGGTCATTCCATGCCAAATCGATCACTTCTTACAGGCACCATCGTCGATTTTGTTCTAAATGAAATATGTTGTAGTCCATGTGAAATTAGGGGGGGGGGTAAGTCATAATTTTGTCGGTTTCGAATTTTTTTAGAAATGGCAGGCCTTCAAAGTTTTAAATTTTTGCCCATTTCGGCGAAAACGAGCCTCGCTTATGAATTTGTATTTCGGGAAGTGTTTGTCCGACTGAGATGCATTTCTTTTTGTTTTATTCAAAAAGGATTGAGCTATTACAAAATCATTTTTTCAACCCCGACAATCAACTTTATAATGTCAAAAAATTTAAACTATTTCTTTTTTTACGTTTTTTTCGATGATGGGGAAAAAAACGTAAAAAAAGAATTTGTTTAAATTTTTCGATATTATAAAGTTGATTGTCATGGTTTAAAAAATTGTTTTGTAATAGCTCAACCTTTTTCGAATAAAACAAAACAAATGTAGCTCAATCGGACAAATAGTTCCTGAGATAAAAATTCGTAAGTGAGGCACGTTTTCACCGAAATGGGCAAAAATTGGAAACTTTGAAGGCCTGCCATTTCTAAAAAAATTCGAAACCGGCAAAATGATGACTTAAACCCCTCTTAATTTCGCATGGACTACAACATATTTCATTTAGAACAAAATCGACGATGGTGCCTGCAAAAAGTGATCGATTTGGCATGGAATGACCCGAAGAAGAATAGACATTCAGAAATCCATAAACAAATATGTACTCACAAGGATCGTGGCAACGATAACTACAAAACCAACTCAAGACAAATTTGATCTGTGTCTGTAAAATATCACTGTGACAATGTAAAAATCGATCAATCGTCGCCGCAGCTTATCGAAGGCGTGCCTCTATTGCTCACAGGTCTCGCCACAGAGATTAAACAGATAAAGCGAATTTTTCCGTCTAGCCAGAAGTCGGCGATGGCACAAAGCAGGAAAAAAATACGACTGTTTGATCGTAGACGATTTCGGAGTAGAAATAGCGACTGACGCAACGCCAGGCTCCGAACCACTTGCTAATGCGAGTCGCGTTCTTATCACGCGCGACGCGCCGTACTCTCCAACTGGTCTTGAGTCCGAGGTGGAATCTGGAAATACCGGCGTAAACACGAGGTCCAGGCCAGCCTCGGCACACCGACATTTGGAGAGAAAATATTGTAGGCTAATATTTACGTTCCGGCAGCGGCGCGCGAGGCCCGAGGCGTTTATCGTTAATGCGATTAAGTCGACGCGTGATTCATTCCCGAGCAGACATTAATCACATCGGCGGACGTGGCGCGAGTATTATCGAATTTTAGAGGCGTCCGGGGAAACTCGGGTTCTAATTGCTCGCACAGGTTCATGGAGAAATCATCCGGTGGCTAGACAACTAGTCTGGCCCCGTTGCGTTGCTTCCCCGAACCTCGCGGAGCTGTCTTTTGTAGATAAAAGTTGATATTGTTGGTTCTTCTTCTCTTGCACATTAGAGAACATAGATTAGTAAAATCTAAACATGTCCAACAAATTGATTGATCGAATTAGTGTCGATTTCTCTGGTACTCTAACTCTTTTCAACCCTTAAGGGCATTGTTGAGGAGCTAGTTCTCCTGATCCTAGAGTCACAGTTTATTTGGTACACTCCTGACACTATAGAACCACCTCAATTCCTTTCATACACGTTGAATAGCAGCTTGACTGGAACACAATGGCTGCCATACCCACACTCGTGAAGATCCTTCAAAATCAAAACCGTTTGTAAGTACTTGCGATTTTCTTGTCATCGTTGAACTTAACTATTCGATGTCGTCGATGGATTATCAGTTTGCTTTTGTACGGTCAACGTCATATGATGTTACAATAATCTTCTGATGATTTAAACTGTTTGATGTTTTCTCTAGCTATCTTTCGATTCCCAGAAAGCCAACAATAATGCATGAGAAGGAAACACATCGAATAATCTATCTTCTATAATCAATTTTCAAATATTTCTCAGAGAATGATGTATTACATGAACACACTCGGCGATAAATCGCATCTTCGCTCATACCTGCTATTAACCTTGCGGTCTACGAACAAGTATATTACCACGCTTATATTAGCTTGCCGAGTTGTCAATGTGTCGTTGTATGCGTCAAATCTTGTAATCGAATTTTAAATCACTTACGAGCTAGAGACTTCAAACTTTAAACATAGCTGAGAACTGGATAACAATGCAATATTTAAAAAAAACTGTGCGTCTAGGAAAAAAACCGTCACACCTCGCCGCGCGACGCAACGCTCGGTAGTACGTCATCGCGTTCAGCGATCCCCACTTCGCGCGCCAGCGCTCCCTACTCCACTACGCGGTCCCACTCCGACTCATCCCCACTCCACTGACCCACTTCGCACCGGAGGAGCTCAGTCTTAGTGTGGTGTTCCGTTCATTCAGTTCCATTCCGTACAATTTCGGCCCCCATAAAAAGACGTCGTCTCTCGGAGTCATCCCCTCATTCTATCTCGCGTATTTCCATATCATGCGTTTCTATATCTTACTATTTCATACCTATATTACTATATCTTGCGTTCCATTTAAAAAAAGACTAAGAAGTACAATAGAAAATAATAAAATATATAAAAAAAACTTTTTAAAAACCACGCTTATATTAAAATGCACTAAAAAGGAGAAAATAATTTTTTTAGATATTAGTGTCCATAAATAGAAGCGTGCAGCGTCCACGAAGATTACGTCAATATAGTTCAGCGCTCCATGCTTTTATTTTAGTTACTAATGTCTAAAAAAATTATTTTCTCCTTTTTAGTGCATTTTAATATAAGCGTGGTTTTTACAAAGTTTTTTTTATATATTTTTTTACAGTAATTTTGCGGTGTCTTTGCGACGAGTAGGACACGCAGCTCGATCGATACGCCGTCGACTGGTTTTAAGTAATTTAACAGAGGCCTACCGGACGCATAAACAAACACGTGCGCGCTCATTGCTGTCGATTGAATATTCATGCGTCGGCTCGTATTTACATTTCGTCCGGAATTATCATATCCACGGACTGCTCTGCGAAAATATAGGTGGCTAACGGCTGTCCAGAGTTTGGGTTCGGCTACTCAAGAAAATTTGCGGCCGCTACCCCTGGGATCTCTGGAGAGATTCGCAGCCCTGAAGAAGTTCGTCGAAATGACGGCGGATTAAATGGGCTCGTTGGGGTTCGTGGCCCGTGTTCTTTCCTCGATTTTGTTAATCATCCGATTGAGCCGAGCTTAGGGATCATTTGGACTGAATTAGTCGATGGTTTTTCCACTTCCTAGTAGAATAGCAATTTGCTAGACAGTGTCCTCTTATTGCGACAATTTTCTAAAAATGGATGCAAAACAACTCAAAATTATCTGATCATTATAGATGTCTAAAACTCAGTGCTGCACCGAAAAGAGTCATCACTACTACGCAATATCGAATATCGCTGTCCACATACTTACATTGCCGTCCCCTGCAGAGAGGGAACAAAGGGTCCGTTCAAAGCCGGCTGAAAGCGAAACAGAAAATCGGCAATTGATGATGCCGCGTAATCCAGGTGAAACGACGACTATGCGCGTGTGTTCGTCGGATAGGAAGAAGCCTGTTCAATCCCCAGTCTCGCTGGCACCGCGGCGAACCGGAACGCGCGGATTCATGCGACCAGGTTTGCACAGAGGGACGACTCGAAATTCCGTCGAGCGAGCCATTGTAAACCGGTGCGGCGCGGCGCCTAGCGAGCCGGGTGCAACCCTTCGTGCCGAGGCCGTTCTCTGTTTTGGCAGCGTTATCGGTGCTCCCGCAGGGGACGTAGGAACGCACGGCCAGCCCGAGATTATCCGCGCAGCACTGGGGAGCCGAGCGCCGGGAGACAATGCCAGGATTTCGTTGCCATTCCTCTTCGTCCGACTCCCTTTCGTAGTTAGCACGCGTGACTCGGCGACCGGGTCTCGCGAGGATTCCAGGATCAGGTCCTTGAGGCTCAAGGTCGGCGATCGATGCTGGTAGAATGGAACGAGATCGACTGATAAATGGTCTGTCGAGAAAAGATTTTTTCACTGTAGTCGTTGTTGAGTTGGAAAATGTACTATTGGATAATGGCAGGGTATCATGTTAGAAAATGATCGGGAATTACACTATGGTTGGAACACGATAGTTTGAACGTGTATGTAACGTGTTCGAAATTGCGTAGTAATTTTCCAGCGCTGGAAGGTTTCCCCTCGCGTTCCAAAAGAAGCAGTTCGCAGGGAATCATCAATCGCAGTCGCGGCGTTAATGGAACAGCTCGTCGGCCGATTTGTAAAACTTCCAACTGGAATTTCGTCGTGCTACCCGGTTTCGGGGGTAGAAAATTTTCCTGGGGCTCCGTGCAAGTGGCCCGTTTTTTCACCCCCGTGTTCTCAGCCAGGGCGCTCGCCCGTACGAATGATCGGCAAATCGGTCGGAAAAATGATTGGGTAGTGCGGCCGGATGCTTGTCGGGCAGAATCGCCGAGGCTGTCGACCGGGACGAACGAAATAACGGCAGTGAGCAAGATAAATACGTTGCTAGTCGTGGAGGCTGGCCGAAAGTAGGGTGGAAGAAACGACAATGATTTCTATTAGGGGTATTCTGGTTTCTCATTTTCCAAACATCGACTCGTTTTTTATTGTATTTTCCGTAAGTATAAATGTTGTAGAGCACGCGTGCAGAAGAGATTGTTTGAATTGTGTAAAATGTAAAATCCAATTGAAAGCAGTGCTCTAATTGCCTTTAAAAAATTCCCAGGATTCGCCTCGATTTCCATTCTCGCCATTAGCAAGGTGCCGACCACCGTAAGGAGGACGATCGATTCCCCGGCTGTCTCATCGTTTCGCAGTCACGTACCTGTTACCAAGATAGACACCACCGTACCGTCATGGACACCATGCTATCGCGATCCGCACTACCCGACAAACGGTGACTCAGCCGGTCAGCTGCAACTGCAACCCGTGCTGCACCTTTCGCATCCGTTCCGTGCGGACGCACCGCTCAGCAGGTAGCTACATTGTATCCTGATCGCGCGAACGCGTTTTGTCGATATCCTTCGCAGAGACTCGTGTCCTACCGTGAAGTGGGCGGGTCCTGAAAGTTTCATTAATCTGGACCGATTGTTCCGCTGGTTGCAGTTTTACGCTTTGTTCTCCTCGCAAATTTTAAGTAGTAGTTACTGCTGTCTTTGTTGCCTGGCATTTCTTATCGAGACGTTTGATTAATCGATCCCGTGATGCCTTTTGAATCACGCTGCGTTGATGTTCAGCTTTCGAAAATGTTTCGGAGGGTTGCCAACAAATCGATCAATTTAACTCTTTGATTGGTTGAAAGTCCCTTCGATGAGAAACTGCATAAAATACAGAACCATCTGTGTAACAGCTGCACACAGTCTACAGGAATTTGTTTAAAGTCTGTATAAAATCCGTAATTACCTGGTCAAGGACTGCATAAAATCCACAATCATTTCATTAAAAAGTGTTTAAAATCCATTAAAACATTTCACCAAAGCTGTTGTTTAAATAAAATCGAGCAACAACTGATGCTCTCATCATTTCAGTAAAAAGTGTCTGAAATGCATTAAAACATTTCGCCAAAGCTGTTGTTTAAATAAAGTCGAGTAACAATTGATGCTCTCATAATTTCATTAAAAAGTGTCTGAAATCCATTAAAACATTTCACCAAAGCTGTTGTTTAAATAAAATCGAGCAACAGATGATGCTCTCATAATTTCATTAAAAAGTGTATGAAATCCATTAAAACATTTCACCAAAGCTGTTGCTTAAGTAAAGTCGAGTAACAATTGATGCTCTCATCATTTAATTAAAAACTGTCTGAAATCCATTAAAACATTTCACCAAAGCTGTCGTTTAAATAAAATCGAGCAACAGATGATGCTCTCATAATTTCAATAAAAAGTGTATGAAATCCATTAAAACATTTCACCAAAGCTGTTGTTTAAATAAAGTCGAGTAACAATTGATGCTCTCATAATTTCATTAAAAAGTGTATGAAATCCATTAAAACATTTCACCAAAGCTGTTGCTTAAGTAAAGTCGAGTAACAATTGATGCTCTCATCATTTAATTAAAAACTGTCTGAAATCCATTAAAACATTTCACCAAAGCTGTTGTTTAAATAAAATCGAGCAACAGATGATGCTCTCATAATTTCATTAAAAAGTGTATGAAATCCATTAAAACATTTCGCCAAAGATGTCGCTTAAGTAAAGTCGAGTAACAATTGATGCTCTCATCATTTAATTAAAAACTGTCTGAAATCCATTAAAACATTTCGCCAAAGCTGTTGTTTAAGTAAAGTCGAGTAACAATTGATGCTCTCATCATTTAATTAAAAACTGTCTGAAATCCATTAAAACATTGCACCAAAGCTGTTGTTTAAATAAAATCGAGCAACAGATGATGCTCTCATCATTTCATTAAAAAGTGTATGAAATCCATTAAAACATTTCACCAAAGATGTCGCTTAAATAAAATCTAGTAACAATTGATGCTCTCATCGTTTCATTAAAAACTGTCTGAAATCCATTAAAACATTTCACCAAAGCTGTGCTTAAATAAAATTGAGCAACAATTGATGCTCTCATCATTTCATTAAAAAGTGTCTGAAATCTACTAAAACATTTTACCAAAGCTGTTGCTTAAGTAAAGTCGAGTAACAATTGATGCTCTCATCATTTAATTAAAAACTGTCTGAAATCCATTAAAACATTTCATCAAAGCTGTTGCTTAAATAAAATCTAGTAACAATTGATGCTCTCATCATTTCATTAAAAACTGTCTGAAATCCACTAAAACATTTCACCAAAGCTGTCGCTTAAATAAAGTCGGGTAACAATTGACACACTCATCATCTCATTAAAAAGTGTCTGAAATCCATTAAAACATTGCACCAAAGCAGTTAATTTCACCAATTGATGATCGTTATGAAAGCAAACGAGCAACGCTTCCTGGAATGAAGAGGAGACGATGGAATAGAAAGTAGGTGAGAAAGGATGAAAGCGGCATTACGGGAAACCGATCGACCGGAAGACGTTTCTCCCCGTCTTCGGACGGTAAAGAGGATTCAAAGGCGATGGAAAAGGGAACGTTAAGAGAATTCACCCTCTGTAAAGTGGACCTCGGCCACGCGAGAATCGGCCGACGTTTGTTTGCGGGCCACTGGCAGAAGCCTGAGGATGATATCGATAGCGGGCGGCGGGCTTCCCCGTGAGAAAAATGACATCCGTTGTAGCCGAGAAGTATCCACTCGCGGAGATTTAACTGCGGAACCGTGCTACCCTCTATGGAGATCGGCGAAAAGAAATTCTCGGAACGCGCGCGGCTGAGTGCTTCGCCATGGATCGCGAGAGCTCAGATACATCATGGATGGTAAAAAATTCGTTGGAGGGTTCAAAGTAATTCCCCCTCGTTGCCTGGCGTCGTGGAATCGCGGAGGAATCACCTCTGAATCATTCTCGATTTCATTGTTTCGCCTGCCAAGAAATCTTGTGCTGATTCAGGCAATTCGATCGATGGTTTGGACTCGTTCTAGTTATAATTGAAACGAGGATCTACATTTGATGCAGTAGAATCCCGATTATTCGACACGTCCTAATCGTTTTTTGTGCTTGGTCGGTTTATTGTTGATCAAACCATGAAAAGATAGACTTTCGGTAGATACACATAGATCATTAAAATCGATGGGGTGGATTCGAACACAAGTAATAAATCGACGTAGATTTATGTTCGCCGAACAGTTGCGACGACGAAAATATTGACAGAGCTTGGTAACGAGACACCTATAGCCTCGAAGGCATTCATAGCCGCTAAATGTACAAATACATCCCCAAAATTGTACCCCAACACCGAGGCTCCGAGCAACACACCCCTCGAGTTTGACTCGCGAGAACAAAAACGCACAGACCCGTTGCTTTCGAGAGAGTCTTTCACCTTCTCGAGAGAGAGAACGTTCGGCTCGACAAACAGTAGCGGTAAATGAAATAGTTCTACGCCTTGTCCCGCCATATGCTCCCCCGGAAACGGCCCGTATATTTTATAGTCTCGCGAACAAAGCTGGCCCTACCCCCCTAGAAATCCCGCAAAGACCGAATTACAGTTACGCTCGTTCCACTTTGATCCGGCGTTTAGTCCGCGTCGATGGGGTAACCGAGCAGAAATGAACTCGCGATAATGATATACGCAGTGCGTAAAACGCGCCCCGAATGCCCCACCGACCCCCTCGCATCCCCCGTGAGAGGGAAAGTTTGCGTTCGGTAGGGGTCGTTCCGGCGGCCATGTTGCCAGGCGAAAATTCCGCGGTCGCACCCACGAAGACTCACTCGCTACCGATAACAGCTTGCACGACAACGAGAAAGGGGATGATTCTACCCCTCTCTGTGCTGCCGAGGCCTGACTCCCAAATTTCTTCGACGGTCTGCCTGAATCTACATTATGAATCTACCTTCACCTTGTGGTTTCCTGTGGAAACTCTTAGGAGATCCAGAAGGGCTGAAATTTTGGGTCGTCGTTGCTTTAGCTTGTTTGTTTTCAATCTAACTTTGTAATACTTTAACTACCGGAGGTTTAGGAAGTATTTAGCTGCCGGGGATAGCTGGGCTGTGTTTTAAAAATCGGAGTCACAATTCAAGGGTTTTTAAGCAACTCTATTCTTTAACGAACAAGTATAAACAAACGTATCCAATGCACGCTGGGATACGGAGATACACTCCGGGACGAAGAGAGAACACACTTTGAAATTAATGTAATTTCTGTTTATTAAACATTAGAAATTCAATTTTTTTAATACACATATTTTTAGTATGTCTTTCTTAACATATGAATGAAATGAAACGAAGCTTCATTAACTTCTCTATTTTTATTGAAAGAAGTAGAATTATTAACGAAATTAGAGGTACAAAATGATAGCACACTTAACGGAAAACTTCTGTATAACAGAATTAATCGATAAAAATTAATGCTCAATATTTTGTAGGACCTCCTTTACAGCTAACAATTTTAATCATTCGGTTTGGTAAATATTTATACAATTTTTTAATACTGTTTTGGCTAATATTCTCCCATTCGTCCAAAATGCACTATTTTAAATCGTTAATATTTTGGAATTGTCTGCCATTTTGGTACACAGCTCTGGCAAGATGTCCCCAACAACTTCCAATAATGTTGAGGTTGGAGATCTTGCTGACCACTCCAAAACATGAATAATTTTTGAAGAAAATTATTTTATCTTGTTGTAAAATGTGTTTATGTGCAGCAATTCTTACAGCATAAGTGTTTAGTTGTTCATTTATAATTTCAACATACCGTTCACTATTCATTCATCCTTTTATAAATTTGATTTCTTTTTTACTCCAATATCCAGTATCGGCCCAAATTATCACACAGCCGCCTCCCATTTGGCGACGGCTTAAAAATTGCTGTTCTTCATTCAAATCATGATAGTAATAGCCTGCGTCGTCTGGACCATCCAAATTAAATCTTTTCTCGTCAGTAAATATGACTCTTCGCTACTTTGTCCTCATAGTTATATGCTTTTCGGAAAATTGTAAGCGGAACGCTTTATGCTCCTTCTTTAATCAAGGTTTCTTCTGCAATTCTCTTCGCGCTAAGTGCTTGCATTTCTGTAAAACCCAATACATTCTTTCCGTTAGTATTTACGCCAACACTATCAGCGATTTGTCTCGAAGTCATCCTCGAATTTGATGCTGTTCTCTCAATGTTGCACGGTTTTCACGGGAAGTTAGACTTTGTGGGCGCCCAGAACTACTCTTTTCCCTTAATTTTCAGGATTTTTTAACAAGCCCACAATAACTTTTCGGCATCTATTTACAACTAGCTTTCCCCCGCCACGCGTTGCTGTGGCTCAGTATTTTTTAAAAGCATGTTTTTACTTGTCACAGATGTGACATTTTAATCACGTGATTGCTGATCACGGAGTCGCGTTTGACGCTGATCTGCTGTTTCTCGTTGTCGTCTTTCAGCCACTCTCAGCCTGTCGCGTTCATTCTGTTGAGTTTGATGCAGATCTGTAGCTGCAGAACCCGATCGCCGTGCTCGCAATCGTGCATCCTCAAGCCTGGCACGTATTTGAACCATTCTTTGCGATGCCCGTGCTTCCTCAATTTGATTTGATCCTAATCGTCGTACTGCTTCCGTTCCGCGAGTACGACGACCTAAGTTTGCTTTTCTGCGAGTCATTCTTTTTATGTACTAAAGTAAAAAGAAAGTTGTATCAATAACATATATACTAACCTATAATACTAACCAAATATTTCAATTCAAACGCAGATCAATCTACTCAGCTCAATTCCAATGCAGTGAGAAACTTACAGAACAAATCACTTCGAATAGATCAATCTTCCTATTTATATAGACATTTTTTCTATTTATATAGATATTTCACGATATAATTTGAAGCAGAATCCCACTGAGAAGATTCTCGTCGTGACGCATTGGTTATAACGCGAATCAACACGAAACCATATCGATTATTCTACATCAATGTTTTCGCAAACGCGTCACATTCACATAACTTGAAGTAAGCAGTTAGCGTTGTAGATGGTGAGAAAAGTTGTCAAAACTCTTGAACGAATGGACTTTTTCGAATGCGGATTGGCCTAAAACCTTCCCGAAGAAACGCTGCGTCTGATGGCTCAACCCCCAGCTTTCTACGTTCAGCCGTTACGGAAATTTTCGATTACAAACAAACGGACAAACGGACATTTACATTTTTATTTATATAGATTTTTGATATTTGTGTAATCCAATCTTGTTCTTTCTGTAACTTCAATATCGTATGTACTTCACATACATTTAGCTTTGTTCCACGCCCCATTCTTAACATTTTAGTATGTTGTTTTATTAAATAAGAACGAAAGAAGCTAGTATCCACTTTATCAATTACGTTTTGCAATGAATGTTTGCTCTTCAATAACTTCTGCACAACTGACAAATGTAAAACTGCTATTTGTGCTACCATTTTGTCCCGCTTGTTGGCCCCAATATTTGCGTTTTCATTTCGAAAATTCTATTGAAGTAAATATTGTGGATGATATTCAGTACATTGTACGTACATGCATGTCAGAATATATTGACATATTGAAATATTCATTTTCTTCAGTTTAATGTACCAAATCAGGAAAAACAGATATCTTTATGTCCCGGAGTGTATACAATATTGAACCGAATGACTAAATTATCGATACAAGGTTGAATTCTTGAAGAATATTGTACACAAGCCTGTTTTCCTTCGATACCACGTTGGAAATAACGAGTAATTAAAAGAAGGCTGAATATCACGTGGCCCTAATTTTTTCTCACGGTATGCCCTCACAAATACTCACAAATGCATTAACAGTTTCCGCCAATGCATGTCTCACGACGCATCATCGTTACACGTTTACCCAGCCAGAAATTAAATAAACAAGATAACGTTTACGTAACGTTGCACGTCACAACAACGAAGTAAATTCTCGACCAACACTTGCGCACAGATAATGGATACAGGAAGCGCTGGCGAACGGATCGAATGACTCACACGCGTTTGATCGCATAGTTTCGAGGCAAGGAAACTTCGCCAATGAAGAGCAATTATCTGCAATGTATATTTTTAGCGTTGGGATTACCGAGCATTAAATCATGAAAAAAATGTGGTAGAAAAATCACGGGCTCCCTGGAATTGAGACTTAGCCAATGCATATTCATTGAATCGTGATCGCAACTTCTTTGTGCGATTTATGCAATTTCATGCGACTGCAAGTTTGCAGTTCAAATAGTCGTAAAACACGGAACAAGAACGTGTCTTTTGGATCGCATCAATAGTATAACAAAAACATTCGTTTGTTCAAGAGTTACGACGTACACGTTGCTAAATATACAGTTTCGAGTTAAGTGGCTTCAAAGTTTGAAATAACAATTACTACAGCTCATGACTTAAACACAAAGTCTTGTAACATCTATAATTATGCAAATACATACATGCACGATGCTTCTTTAAAACGATCAGCGAGGTCGACAAAATTGATAACCATTTTTTACCGCACATACTATCTAAAATTGATGGCTCGAAATGGAAATACACTCTTGACACAACAGCAAAATTTGCTAAACGAGGTAGCAAAAGAAGCGCAAAAAAAATCCTGCGAACCAATCCATCAGCTACTAGAGAAAATAGAAGACTGGAGGATAAAACCGTGGGTAAATGATGTCAGATTGCCTCGCATGATGAAGCCATCATCGCGTCGCTTGGATCCATCATCCCCTAAATCGCGGCGCGTCAATCGCGAGCATCAGCGTCGCTGGTCGGCGGAATGTCGCGTGCGCCTCGGTGGTGGGAAAAAGCGAAAAGGGGAAGCGTGGGGAGAGGGGAAAGGGGGAACGGGGAAAAAGGGGAAGAAGATCAAGGTCAGGGGGTGGAAAAGCTGGCGCACGTGCGGCCGCGCATTTCCAGAGCGATGCGGTCGTGCAGATGGGGCGGCAGGGCTCGTGCAGGGGTGGCTCCGGCGGCCATGTCGGTTCCCAATTAAACAAATGCCTGGTAGGAAGCTCGAGCAACCCCTCGGGCATAGGTGGCTCTCTTTTCCACCCCCCTGGTGCCATCCAGCTCCTCTCTGTTCGCGAGGGGCGCGGTGCACGTGTCGAACGGCATGCGAAATTTGAGTCGAGAACTGCTGCCATGTCGGTGTGCCTGCGTGTTCGATCTGTTCGCGAATGCGTGCCATTCTACGCGCTTGTGTGCGTCAGATACGCGCCGCGGATTGCTTCGCGAGCGGACGCGTGTGTTGCGACACGCCGCGCGTGCAATCGCGAATACGCACGCGACTGGAATTCCTAATTGGCCTCCTCGTTCGAGAGACGCCATTCTACGATTCCCTTCGATCACCTAATCGAACCGAAATCGGTTCATTGCTTTCGGTATCTTGATCCTTGACTAATTAATTAGGCGAGCCGGATGAACGACCCGCTTGACGGTGAATGATGATCTTTCATGCTGCTTAGCAACTCGAATATCAACTCCAAAAGGAATAGCATCATTAGCGGGGGACAATCGATTTTCTTGTTTGTATATTGACTGGGTTTGACTGAGTGTATGCTCTGCTTCACTGCGAATGTCTAATCCAGGGATGAGCAACCTTTTGTTACAACGGGCCAGCTACAAATTTAAAAATGTTGTGCGGGCTGCATGTAAGAGATTTATAATAATACAAACACTGAATGATGAAATCAAATTATCTCTTTATTAACACAATAAACCTAGTATAAAAAATTACAGAAATAAAACACTCATTAATAGAAATACTATTTAAAAAACGACGAAAGATATAAGTGGAAAAAGATTATTTAATGAGGAATTCGGCATTGCTTCTTTGCCATCAATTGGTCTATATTTACAGATATAGACGACACAGCAACTCGCTCGCAGCTTTTTAACCGTACATCATTTAATCTCGATCGGTGATCGCTTTTAATTATTTTCATTGCGGAAAATAATTGTTCTCAAACATAGGTGCTTCCATAAAGTGTCATTATTTGTTTTGCATGTGCGCCTAATCGTATGAATTTTTCTAAATTCACGTAATTTCGATAGAAATTATGTATATCAACATTTTGAAATTTATTTTTTAGATCCGTGTCGCTTTGCAAATCTATTAATTCTATTTGTAACTCATCCGGAACTGTTTCCATGTCTAAAATAAATGGTAAAGAAAAAATGTTAAAACTACGAACGGTTTCTTCTGACCTAAATATTTTAAATCGCGATTCAAATTCCGTTATCAATTTTTGTAAATGCTGGCCATATTTTCGGGTTTCTGAAGGAGTTTCGTTTCTTAAGTGTGCAAAATGTGACGCGTTGTTCGGCAACAGATGTTTGTTCCAAATTTTGAGTTTGCTTTCAAAAGCGTTGGTTTTATCAAACATGTTACGAATACACTGGCTTTTTCCTTGAAGTTCCACGTTTAAGTCATTCAAATGCTGAGTTATATCGACGAGAAAGGCAAAATCACACATCCATTCTTTATCTTCGAATTGGGGAAACGGATATTCTTTCATTTCCACAAACAATTAAATAACATTTTTTAAGTTATATATTCTTTTTAGCACGATACCTCGAAGTGCGTTTGTAAAAAGACGATCGGCCGAGGCTTCGTAGTTAACGCCGCGCCGCGCCGCGCCGTACGGAAAGCGCGCAGTCTTTTGTAGAACAGCGGGACACTGTAGGAATTTTTAAAAGTCAAAATGTAAAATCTTTGAATTGATCTCTGGTCTAATCTTTTGTAAGTCTCGGTCAAGCAGTCAAATAATATTGCATCTGAAGTATCCACCTAATTCTAGAATTTGAAACGGTCTCGCAATATCTAACCAGTCTAAAGAGGTCAATAATCTGCAATAATCTGTGCGACATGCAGCCGCGTTTTGCCGAAGCTACAAAAATAATTTCTATCAACATCTTTCTGGAGCAAACACCATTAGCTCGATAAATTTGGTCCTACGGCACGGTGAATCGAAAGGATACCCTCTCAGACGGATCCACTCGTGACGAAAAGTGTACAAACACTCGTCCATCGGGATCCAAGAGAGCAAAACGCAAGCGATGGACACAGATAACTCTCCACGAAGCGTCCGGGCGGAGACTCGACCGGACAAGAACAGTCGCGAAGCGATAAACCTTTATCGGCGACGGCGACCTTATCAGAAAAACTTTTTTTCTTTTTTCTCGAGAAAGAGAGAGAGAGAGAGAGAGAGAGAGAGAGAGTCCAGCGTAATCTCGCGAGACTCCGAAAGGCTGGACGACCATCGCGGGGACAGGAAACCGGCCTCAGCACTTTCGACCTCTCCGTGGATTGCATTACGGATCCAAATATTGGAGCACCTCTTCAGCTACGGACCGGTCAAACTGTTTGACTTGCTCGAACGGAGTCTGGCTCGTCAGCAGCCGGACACCGGCTACTGGCAATTAGGCTCAACCCTCTCATGCTATCCAGAAATGTTTCATTCCAAGAAACTTTACTTAAATCCTTAATTTCATAGTTTGACCGCCATGTGTCCCTCGTATCGATCGAGTACATTATTCACTGTTTCTGGTTATGACTAGACTGGGGATTTTTATGCAAAATAAAATTTGTCTAAGTAGATTGTAGGAAATGGAAGCTAGATAACAATGTATTTCATCTTTCAATAATCTTAACAAGTCGAAAATAATGTAACATCAATCTTAAATTCATCTAATGTATTTACAATTTTGTTTTTCACTTATTCATCTGTTCATCTATATAAATAAAAATGTAAATGTCCGTCTGTCCGTTTGTTTGTAATCAAACATCTCCGTAACGGCTGAACGTAGCAAGCTGGGGTTTGAGCCATTAGACGCAGCGTTTTTTCGGGAAGGTTTTAGGACAATCCGCATTCGAAAAAGTCCATTCGTTCAAGAGTTTTGACGACTTTTTCCACCGGCTGCAACGCTAACTGCTTACTTCAAGTTACGTGAATGTGGCGCGTTTGCGAAAACATTGATGTAGAATAATCGATATGGTTTCGTGTTGATTCGCGTTATAACCAATGCGTCACGACGAGAATCTTCTACGTGGTATTCTGCTTCAAATTATATCGTGAAATATCTATATAAATAGTTATATAGATAATAGTTAATATGAATAATTTCTATATAAATAGAAAAAATATCTATATAAATAGTAAGATTGACCTATTTGTAGTGATTTGTTCTGTAAGTTTCTCACTGCATTGGAATTCAGCTGAGTAGATTGATCTGCGTTTGAATTGAAATATTTGGTCAGTATAAATAGGTTAGTATATATATTTTTGATATAACCTTCTTTCTACTTTAGTACATAAAAAGAATGACTCGCAGAAAAACAAACTTAGGTCGTCGTACTCGCGAAACGGAAGCAGTACGACGATTAAGATCAAATCAAATTGAGGAAGAACGGGCATCGCAAAGAATGGTTCAAATACGTGCCAGGCTTGAGGATGCGCGACTGCGAGCACGGCGATCGGGTTCTGCAGCTACAGATCTGCATCAAACTCAACAGACTGAACGCGACAGGCTGAGAGTGGCTAAAAGACGACAACGAGAAACAGCAGATCAGCGTCAAACGCGACTCCGTGATCAGCAATCACGTTATTAAAATCTCACATCTGACAAGTAAAAACATGCTTTTAAAAAATACTGAGCCACAGCAACGCGTAGCGGGGAAAGCTAGTTTTTACTATAAATGCATAAAATCCGCAGTCTAGTTATGACAATTTCGAAATTAGAGCTGTGAAATAAATGGAGACAATCTATGTAGGATTAGCGAAACGCTTAAGTTTATTTCATTACATTCGAATACAGTCGTGATCGGTTAACCAACGAGAAGTTACGAAATTGACCCCCTGAACTGCGCCCTCTCGGTACACACCAGTACAATCTCCGATGTAACATCAAAATAAATAATTAACAATTTCATCGACGTAACCAATTCTTATCGCCGTCGTCTAGTACGTAGTCGAACGACGACTTTCATCGATTGCGCATTAGGCAAGCCATCGTACAAAAAAGAATCACAGCACAAATGTCAGTCACGGTGTTATCTATATTTTTATGTCGCGGAAGAGCAGAGGTCTCGTAAAATCCGTCGCAGTATCATCGTGGACGGATCAGAAGCGTAAAATCCCTGGGTACTTCCGGTAAAGTATATTTCGCCTGCATCCTTTGCCTGGACACGATTCTATGGGAATGCACTCATCCCTGCAGTTTCTTGCATAACCTGCTTGGCAGTAACAATCTTCGTTGCACCTCTGAAAGGGAAAATTTCAAGAAGAAATTGTTAATTTCCAAGTTGCAATATTTTTATAACATTCTAAATCGTTTAATCTATACTCACGATGTTTACGATGGGACACGGCTTGCCCAGGTTGTCACATGTGGTTTGACAGGCAGATCCACAGGCATATTCCTCGTGAGGCTTGCTGCAGTCTAACTGCTGGCCGGAAGTTGCTGAAAAAGTACCGAAATTTTCAAAATTATCGTCCCAAAAATTCAGCTTCCACAAAGTGATCTAGCTTTGTTTAGAAGACTGTTGTTTATTACAGAAAATATGTATACAGAGAAATGAAGAAAGTTGATTGAATGAGAAAAATGGAAGAGAGACCCTTTCGAAATTAGCAAGAAGAATGTTGTTTATTTTGGAGAACTTACAAGAGAAAACCGCCGCAATGGCGACCAAGCATACGATCCACAATTTCATCATCTTGACGGTGCACACAGTGGCTCTAAACTGGCAGGAAAGAGTCAGTAGAGCAGCTTATATACATACGTCGCATTTTGTTGTCCCCAACGCGTATCTATGACACAACGCTACTGAACATTTATATAATTCCCCTTTCCCCACTCGTCGTCATATACATTTATGTTTGTAAATGTCTATGACCATCCATTTTACTAACTATTGACGCAATCTCGAGTGGTTTCCTTTTTCTTGAAGTAAACTTCTGGAAAGTGCACTAAATATGTACGTTAACTATTGTCCATGTAATTGCTATCCTCGTGATAATGAAGAAAATATTCCACGAATTTGTTTAACCTTCAGCGCTTGAGTAGCCAATTCCTAAAATAGAATTGCGAAAACGAAATTCGCGGAAATGTCGCAGCGTGAAATCCGATTTTCGTGAATGTTGTACTTCTGCGCGGGAAATTCGCAACATTGATACGCGACGCTGATTAGCTGTGAACTCTTCATGATTAGTCACGGGCAACTCTCGCGGTCACCGATTTGCGAAATGACAATTCATAGAATGCATACAAGTCATGGAATAATCTGTGGGGAAGTACGAAACGGTATCAATTTTAACTGTAAGCTATATTTTCGATGGATTGCTGATGGAATACATTATCTTGGTTGTGCAAGAGAGTTGCGTTTGAGATGCTGATTCAGTGAAAGTGTGCTTCCAAAGGAGAATTGGGTTATTTCTAGCCCTATTAACTTCGTATGGTATACAAACAGTGGAAACTTGTTGCTTGGATTTTTCACGGTTGATTTTTCCCATTGGCCAATGGGTCGATCGATGTTTTCTGATTCATTGCCTCTTCAAATTCTAACGTTTGTCCTGAGTTCGTATATCACAGGCATGGAATCAACATGTGTTATAAAGTTGTAAAGAGTTTAAAATAATTTGTTCACTTAGCAAGTAGGTTTGTTTTTTATGCGGAACGCAACATAAATTACACTTTACATTAATTTAATAATTTTTACAGACGCAATTATATGAAAATTTTTCTTGAAAATGGTCTAAATAGTTGATCGAAACGTTGAAAATTTTGTGGTAATTTGCAAAATTGCTTAAGTAGTAGCATCAGATCGAACCAGTGCGCTGTAAACATTAATATACCCTACCAAGAATATTCTAAATAATCTAGAATCTGGAGACTAGCGGCAGTCAGTCGCACTGGAACGCATTTAAGACGTTCGTTAACAGCCCCATAGTGTCAAGGAATTGACGACGAAATCCGCAATTAATTTGTGATACGAGAGCGCGTTGACCCCCTTCAAAACCAGGAAACGTTTAGGTGGAAGTCGAGCGAGGCTGATTGGGACGCGTTAATATCGGGTCAGTGTGTCAGTGCGTTTTCACCAGGGGGTTAGATCGCGGCCCTTCATCGGCACAAAGGAGCCAGGAGCTCGCCTCCTGCAATGTGACGTCGCTGAGGGGTTGAGAAGTGGAGTAGAGTGCCTAGAAGGGGAGGAGATAGAGAGAGGGTGGGTCTCCCTCGAGGACTTCCAATCGAGTTTTCCGCTGCCAGTGGCTGCTGGTCGCATTCAAGCAACTTAGAACACTGAATAACCTCGCCGAGACAATGTCGAAGACCAGCTGGACTCCTGAAGCCTTTCACCGTCGAGATTCCGCTGAACAACCTCCCGAGGAAATGTGGATCACAGGAGTCCGATTATATTCTGGAGAAAAGAATATTATCGATGAGGATGCTTCTCGGATTGTTAGACACTGCATGGCCGGTTCGAAAGGTAACGCATGCATGCAGAGACTGCGCTCTACTCTGTTCTGATCCAGACGCCATCAGGAGGGTCTGGCAATAGACACAGAGGGATTATTTATCGGTAGAGGGATCGAGAGCGATCGAGAAGAAGCACTAGCGGCGAAAGCAGCCTTTAAAGCACTCGCTTGCCGTCGAGACGAATTACCGACCCGAAGGATGAGAGAACAGGGAGGGCGGCGGCTAGGGGGGTCCCGAGTCCTGAGTGCTCAATAATAAATAGCATTTTGACTGTCGGATATTCGATTCTCGACTCCCGGTTTCGCTAAATAAAAAGCGAAGCGAGGAGAGAGGGAGAGGGAGGACCAGCGAGGCGACGCTCGTTGTCTCTGCCGGCTGTGAAAAGGCATTTAAGGGTAAAAGCAAACGCGAATTCAGAGAGCTGGATCGATCGATCTGCTGCTGCTGTGCTGATCCGCACCGATCCGCAGAGTCCGCTCCAGGCTCAATGGGGCGAAATCCGCTCGGAACCTTTTCACGCGTACAAGCCGGGAAGGTCGCTAATTGCTGGCTCCGCACAATGTCCGCCGATTGACCGGTCGATACTCGCAGGAATCGCTTGCGTCGCACACTGGGCCAGAATCGAGAAAAACTGGACAGTCTGAATGTTAAATCGTCGTGGAAGCACCAGAGAATTATATTTAATGGATTATTTTATTTGGAATGAAACGTTCGTTGCTTCATATTCTCCTCAGATCATTAAAAAGTAAGGCTGAATGTGTTAAACAATAGTTGAGCATTTTTCAAAACACCCGAATTGAAACACACCGATGAATCATTAAGAACACATAAATTAAAGCTGGAGATCGTACCACCATTGTTGAAGCAGCAAATTCGAATCTAGCAGCCTGCAGCTGCACAAGCAGATTATCTTCGCACTTGCGAACGATAATAATTTTACTACACTGTAAACAGACGTTTAATTTTATCTCTGCAAAAAATTATTCCGTTTGCATTACGCGCGGACTTACGTCACCGGTTTCTCCTAACTACAGCTTCCTCTGTCTTTGTCTGGCGTTTCTTTCTTTCAAATGCTCCCTTGTTATAATAGTTTTTGCGGTTTTTAAGTGCCGGAGACTGATCAAACAAGGTCGAACGAGAAATGCAAGAGAAACGGAAACAATGATGACTATCGTTTATCTTATAATATAGCGCGAACGACGTAACGATTGGCTGTCGTAACGGCGCTATATAAAAGCCAACTAGTTTCCGCGAGTTTTAGTGTCCGTCATAAGCTGTCCAGTAACGAGTGCTACAATGTCCCGTTTCGTCTTCGTTCTCATCGCCGTTCTGGCAGTGTTCTCTGCCAGTAAGTAAAAGACTCGATTCGAGTTGACCTAATCGAGTGTTCGAGGGTTGCCCCGAGGTGTCCTGAGTGAACTTGGTGAATTTGACCTAAACATACAACGATTGACTGTGTCCAGAATCATGAGTAAAAGTGGGTCCTCGGCGAAAATGGCTGAATTTGAAATATGTTGTACCTTTTGGGTCACTGAACAAATGTATGTCAGGTAAAATGTCAAAAAATGGACAGTTTCGTTGTTTCAACCCTTCAAAAGTCTGAGGTCAGACCAGCAAATATGAATTTTTAGTGAACAAAATAGTTAAAGAATAATTGTTTATGAAAGTATTGTTTAAACAATTTGAAAATGTCATTATTTGCAAGAACTTATTTGCAAGAATAGCGCTTTCCTAACGCATTATTTGTTTTAAAGTAAGCAATAAACAAATAACTGATAGTGAAACCTATTCCAGTAGACTGACCCTTAATTATGAAAAAACAAGTACTATTAAACAGAGACAATGATATCTTTGCTGGTCTGACCTCAGGCTTTTAATTGGTTGAAACAACGAAACTGTCCATTTTTTGACATTTTGCCTGACATACATTTGTTCAGTGACCCAAAAGGTACAACATATTTCAAATTCAGCCATTTTCGCCGAGGACCCATCTCACGTGGTTTAGTGTGGGGTCCTTTGTTCGACTAGAAATTTGAAATTTGTCGGACTAGAAATGTCGGTATAAAATATTGATCTCGATCTGATTATTCCCGACAATAACCCCGAATTAAACTCGAGCCGGTCAAAGTGTGAGCGGAAGTGCTCCCGAAGCATAACCCGAGCGTTTATTCTTTTCCGAGGTTCAAATGGACAGCAATGTGGCGTGAACGAGGAGTTCAAATCCTGCGGATCAGCTTGCGAACCGTCTTGCGGATCACAGAACCCGGAATACTGCACTATGGTTAGTATTCACACTCTTTCGACACAGTCCAGAGATTAATCCTGATTTCTTTTGTCTCGGTTTAGCAATGCGTAATCGGTTGTCAGTGTAAGAGTGGATTCCTGAGAAGCTCCAGTGGAGGTTGCGTCGCCCCGCAGGATTGTTAACATCCCTAACAGCTGACTACCCAATTTGTTGATGACCGGATCCATCCACATTGATCCTCGAATCTCTTTAACCGTTTGAATTATCGTTCAGATTACGTTGTACCGTGCGAATAAATAATCGATGAATTTTTATGCATTTTAATCCGATTCTGTGTTAATACTCCCGACCGACATGATAAATTAAGAAGATTCGCGATAAACGCTCTCGTGATCGTAATTTTTTTTGGCCTTTATCGAATCATAGATCAAAATTTACGATCTCAGATAAGCTGCGAGAGATAACGCTTCGTTAGTGGCCCGGAAAATTTGCATTTATTCGTAAAACAAAGGTAGAGACATTGTCTTTATCAGTCATATGCTCGATGATATCGATGAGTCATAATTGTTCGGAGATTTTTTAAAAGGCTTGATTTCCATTATCGTGGAAGAATGGAGAGAGAGGGAATAAAGGAAAAGATTGGGATGGAAGATGAGCGACCGGAAGAGGGATCATGATCAGGGGTGTTGGAAGGGGGGGCGGTGGTGTGAATGGAATATTGTAAATATAATAGTAATTTTTTTGTAAATATACAATATTTTCTCTCTCTATCTCTCTCTCTCTCTCTCTCTCTCTCTCTATATATATATATATATATATATATATATATATATATATATTTAATATAAGTATAGCTGTAAGTTAGTTTATAAGTCAGTAATAAGGTCAGGTTGTAAGAGCGGCGTGAAGGGGTAAAGGGAAAGAAGGGAAAGTTGTGTCAGAATTGTAACCCTAAGGGGAATCAAATAAAGTTATACAGGGTGGCCCACGCAACTTGCACACCTATAATAACTTCCAAAGTATACGTTGCACAAAAAAGTTTTGCATACAGAAGTTGCATGGTCTGAAGGGGTACATTATGTAGTGTATTTAATTTTTTTACAGGTGAACGCGTAAAGGACATATGAAGGTCAACTACATTTTTTTTAATAGAATGAGGTATTTTTTAATACATCAATCGATGCAGCTGGGCATTCGTTATAAAAAAGTACTAACCTATGTATGTCGAAAAGTTAGTAGTTCAGGAGATATTTCAATTTAAATAACTCTAAAATACCATTACTGTCGTGCTAAGATGTTACACAAGTAAGTAAACACTAACGTCTTAGTACGACAGTAATGGTATTTTAGAGTTATTTAAATTAAAATATCTCCTGAACTACTAACTTTTCAACATACATAGGTTAGTACTTTTTTATAACGAATGTCCAGCTGCATCAATTGATATATTAAAAAATACCTCATTCCATTAAAAAAAATGTAATTGACCTTCATATGTCCTTTACGGGTCCACCTGTAAAAAAATTAAATACACTACATAATGTACCCCTTCAGACCATGCAACTTCTGTATGCAAAACTTTTTCGTGCAACGTATACTTTGGAAGTTATTATAGGTATGCAAGTTACGTGGACCACAAAAACTTTCAGTTTATGCATTAATTGAGATTTATAGTATAGGATTTACGTCTTTATCAGAAAAAAGTCATGAAAGTAAATTCGAAGGGCTTAAAAACATAATGCAATTGAACCGATATCCTATGGCACAGCATCTGTCCAAAAGTGACCAAAAGTTTAAACTATCTCGAAAGTGAAATTATGTGACATGCGGTGTTCTTCCTGACAACCACAGATATATTTCCATTATCGATATCTCGGAATAAATGCACTGACGAAATAAGAGTCTTTTTATTCTATGAGGTTATTTTCGATGACGAGAACGCATTCAATTTTTATCGAGAGGAAAACGCGAGCGAATGAGAGCGCAAACGTTTGCAAAAGGATCAGCGGATTTAAGCAATGATTACGCTTGTTGGGAATGAATTACAGTCTCCTTAAACAATCGAAGTTGTTCAGTATAAAAAGCCGTGCTGAGACTGCACTCATTAGTGTTGCATTATACTTTCTCGTGATACTTTGCAATCGGGCAAGATGAATCGCATCGCTGCAATTTCTTTCCTCGTATTTCTTTGTTTAACGCGTAAGTGTGCTCGTACGCCTCGATTCGCATAATCGATTCTCCTGGAAAATATAGTCCACGTTCATTCATTTTTTGACGAGCTAATCTTGACACTCTATCTACTAGACGTTCGTCAATGAAATTCTGAATGACGGTGTTGCGTCGGGAAGAACATATTCACCCGTGAATCATAGATTTTTAGATAGTATTAAATAATCGCTGATTAGTTGTGTTAACGTTGAAATGTGATTATACTGTGACACATTCGTCGTTTTGAGAATCGCATGTGCTTCTCACCTGTATTTCAAAGCTTTATACAGTTACTCGAATTAATATTCGGACTCTCTAAAAAAGACAATAACTTTTTGAATATTGTACCATACGATTTGAACTTTTTTGGGGAAGCTAGAGCAATTAGTTTACTACAGGATGTGAACAAATTTTTCAAAAATAGCAATTGATCGGAATTGTAGAAAAAAAACTAAAAGTTGCATTTTACAACTTTTTTATGTGGGCGTATATTGAAAATTTAAAAAGTACGTTTTGTAGATCTGTGTCAATTATATGTACTGTGAAATTTCCGTCCAAATCGGTTGATGTGAGAAAAACTGCAGGCATTGAAAGATGTAAGAATTCTTAGATATAGGCCGAAAATCGTGAAAATCTGCAATTTTTGCCATCTTTGAGTGTTGCAGCACATTGCAACGTCGACCGATTTTGACGAAATTTTCAGAATATTTCTGACGCAGATCTACAAAATGTATTTTTTAAATTTTCAATATAGGCCTACATAAAAAAGTTGTAAAATGCAACTTTTAGTATTTTTTTCTATAATTCCGATCAATTGCAATTTTTGAAAAAATTTCTTATCACATCCTGTAGTAAACTAATTGTTCTAGCTTCCCAAAAAAGTTCAAATCATATGGAACAATATTGAAAAAGTTATCGTCCTTTTTAAAGCGTCTGAATATTAATTCGAGTAACTGTATTTATTGCGGACAAAATTGAAATTGAATATTCTACATAATTGTGCATTAAAATTAGAAAGACGTGTTCCTGAATGAGTATAGCAAAAATGAGTGGTGAGAACAGAATGTGAAGAATATCAATTTTTCAGAGCTGCCTGACACGGTTCTAACTGCTCCAGCAGATCCACCGGCTGCTATTGGTAAGTTTCTTATATAATATTTTAACAAAATGAATAGCACCATTGCTAACATTTCACTAATTTGTTGCTTTCCAGATACTGCAATTGTATGTTCCCAAAATGAGGAACCCACGAATTGCGTCTCGTGCTCGGCAACTTGCGAACGCCCTATACCTGGACGGTGTAATGGACCGGTAAGAAAAAGAAACTCCGACTATTAAACACTTTTAATCCCTTTAAAAATGAATTTCTTCTTATACTTGTCTCTCCTTCGTATACTTGCCTGCAGTGATTGCTAAAAATTTTTATTTCAGTTGTGCAGACCAGGCTGCAAATGCAAACTCGGCTACTTCAAGGATAGCGATGGCGACTGCGTTTCGATCATAGGTTGCATAATCGACAACATAAGATTCCAAAGGGAATGGTCGGTGTCCGAGTTTCTCAATATCGTGAAAAGACCTGGAATTGGTTCCCAGTAACCTTATCTTCCCAGCTGATTTCTAAACATTGCGACCAGCCTAAATCTACGAACACTGAGCATACCACACTCGAAGCAGTCGCTGTAGAATTAAATACGCAGATATATGTAACGCTTTACGCAATAAAAAGAACAAGTTGCAGGTAGAAATCCTTATAATCATGAAGATTGAACATCTAAAAATTAATATCTAATTAATATCTTGCTCCGTAATTGATTAAATTCACGGATTCCTTAAATCCAGCAGTAAAATATTGAATCGGGGCGAACTACGCCTTGAAATGTAACCGAGAATACGGAATGAAACAAAGTTTTCGTTTACTGTGAAGATTACATAAATATTTACACGATCGACCCAGAAATGAAGGCAATTCGACTCGGTTTCGGTGTCGGAGATCATGACCCGTGTGTCAGACCGTTGCTGGTCGAGAGCGCAGTGTCCCAAATATAAATTGATAACGGCACTATTATCGCGACGCGGTTTTATGGATCGTGCGTGCGATCAAATTTCGGAAAAATATTTACCGAGACTCGTCTGCATCGGCGAGAAATTTTCCGCGCAAGGTGCAACAAACAGAGGCTAATTAACGATAATCTCCCGATTTACACGAGACACTCGAGATTGAAGCGATTCATTTCGCCGGCAGAACTTGGCGAATATTCCCCGCGATCATCTCGTCGGTATCAGCGATTCTTCTCGATGCTTCGAAGCAATTGACACCCTTTCGACGAACTACATGATAGTTGCTTTAAAAAGAGAGGGAGAGAGAAAGAGAGGGATCAGCCGCGTCACCTGTTTCTCCTCTCTCGGCAAACACTCTCAGCTTCCGAGAAGATCTCGGCTCAGTACAAATAGCGCAAAGTCAACGGATTCGAGGACGATTCGTATTAATAATTTGCATAAGATAAGTGCTCGGTGAGCGAACAAACGCATCTCTCTCTGCTTCTTCTTCCTCTTTTCTCTCTCTTTTCAATCGTTTTTTAGGGAATTTAATAATAGGGCCATAATAATATAAAATGAATAAAAATCCAGAATGAATGGTTGCAATGTTATACATTCTAGAGATGTTACAAGAGGTTAGACAACCTGCAAAATCAATGACAGAGGTCGTTATTCGGGCGATAGATATCTTCACTCTACCACCCTTTACCAACAAACCGGTACTCCCAAGTGAGATTCGCGAGAACAAATCAAAGAACGGTAATCTTCCAGTAAGCTAGCTGGGCTCGGTCCATTGGGAAGCTTGTAACGAGAGAGGGTCGCCTTTTTGTCTTGAAAATCGATGCTGCTGGACTGAAGAAATTTCTGATAGAATCTAGATCGATAAAATGACTAGCGAATTATGTCAAGGCATCATATGATTCAGCAAACTAGGTAGAAACACGTAGAGTCTGCCGATGGGGACTTTAAAATTAGAGATTAGAGATTAGGTAGGTGTATTCACACTAGATTTACCAGACTAGTCATTTTTACTGGTTCAAGATTTTTTCTTTTAGAAATATTGATATTCTAAATATATCTTTCTGAGAAATTTTTTTAGTGAACTTCTTTACTGAAGCACATATTTAAACAAAACTCGAACGAGATCTAAATAAATGCAATTTTGTCATTAATATAAGGCAATGTATGCCAATTGCGTTTAGTGCTCGGTAGATCTAGTGTTAACGTAGTCGTGATGAAGGTGAGGTTGAAATCAAAATAAAACGCGTGAGAGAACAGTGTCTCCTAGAGGATGCAATACTTAGTGTTCTGTTGCACATCCAGGACCAACCTAACCACAGGACTAAATGGGCTAAGCCCCGGGGCGCAAGCCTTTTGGGGGCTGCAATTTTTATTGGTGTTATATTTTTTTGTTATTAGTTTAGTAAGTAGATAAACTTCTAGCAGAAGTACAAAAGAGAAAGCGTGCCTATGATGACATTTACTGAAAATTTGGGTTTCTGGTCATTTTAAAAAATTTAAACGAAGACACAATTAGAAAGAATGCTGCAAAGTTGTGCGAAACGTATATGGACGACCTAGAAAATAATTTTATTGAAGAATGCCTTCATTTTAAACACGTATATTTATTGGGAAGTAAAGAAAAGATATCTACTGCGGAACTTAGTTTAAGGACAATAATTAACTCGAAAATTGAGTCTATATTTCCTAACGTGGCCACAGCACTGCGCATTTTTTAAGTATTGCCACTACAAATTGCAGCGGCGAAAGATCTTTTTCAGCACTGAAAAGGATAAAAAATTATTTACGGTCTTCTTTGGGACAGAGCAAATTAAATGCTTTGAGTATTTGTTGCATAGAGAGTGACGTATTTAACCCAGCGATAGTTAGGTGGGGTCTCACAGACCCCAGAGATTTTAGATTGATTGTAACATTGTAAAGATGTTTCATTAGTTAAGTATTTTTGAATAATAAAAGTTTAATTTCGTGAATCTGCGTTTTTACTCTGATAAATTGCAAGCCTCTTAAGCAATACCTAATCTTATATTCATGAAAAAGGTATTTATTTCTATAATACAATATATTATTTCGGTGGGTCTGCGAGACCCCACCTTACCACTTACGATACATTTTCCCACCTTACCAACGCCGCACAGTGTGACGAATGGCCTTTTTAGCTGGACAAAATTAAGTTTCAAATAAACGAAAACTAACTGTGCCAATATTATCTAAAATAACCATGTATTAAAACCCTTGAATATTAAAACTTAAAATTCTTTTGTTGTATGTTTACAGAGCGTGTAAACTTCACCTAAAAGGCGGACGCCTAACCTATAAATTAATAGGCACATTGCCATACGCGCTAGAAATATGTTAAAATGTACTAAGGAGTATTTAAATTTCCTATGTATGATGGATATAGCATCTCAAAACATGTATTTTCACTTTAGTAATTCCAAATTATCAATAACATTCCTCTATTTTTGTAAATTAAGTGTCAAAGACGGTACTTATTTTTCCACAGAAACGCCCATGTTACTCCTCTTCGTTAATGAATTAGTATATGCCCCACGTCGCTCAACGCGATGATTTTTATATTATTATAAAGTGGAGATTCTCTAGTTTATTGTAGTACCAAAATTGGCTTGCTATACATTGCTATACTATACTAATTTTTACAATGAAGTTACGTCGTTTTACGTTCCCGCTCGTGACAATCACAGCCCCGGCCGGGCTTAGTTTTAGTTATTAGTTTATAAGTTATTAGTTTCTAGCAACCGAACGTTCCTATTTAATACTTTCATTTTGATCTCTGTTATTTCTTTTGTTTTATTTATATTTTTATGTTATTATATTTTTAATTTTTTATTATATCAAAATAATAAACAATAATATGCAGCAGATTATTTATAGATTGAAACATTATACTAAACCAAAGAATAATTCTTTCCCGTATGTCTGAATTTCCAAAAAGTAAATTAGTAAATTATATTAACATTCTTTTTGTCCATAATTAAAAATAACGTCTTCTTTGATAATATCTACTACTTGTTAAATCATTCTGTGTTACATAGATCCATTACTAACTTCGTTGTATATCATATTTAATTATATCACTTAAAATATATTGTTTAATTAACAAAAACCAACTAAATGTTGTAAAAAGTTAATAATTATTCATATACTTTATACAACTGTAAACATATCAATTGATAAATATAGAAAAATAGGCGATTTAGAATTTTGTCCAGCTAAAAAGGCCATTCGTCACACTGTACGCCGGGTTAATAACTTAAATACGTATATTATTAATCATACGAATTATACGATATTATTAATCAATCTGCAAAAGAAAAATCTAGGAAAATAAATATATAAGTTACTTTTGTTTTTTGTTTACTATAAGGTTTGTTTTTGTTCATATAGGTTTTATGAATTTTACGTTTTTGTTTAGTGTAATGGTAATAAATTGACTTTTTCTAGTTCTGACACTTTTTTATAACTTTGCCGGTCATCCCGCTCCCGCTAGCCATCCCGTGTATTCTCTTATGAAGAGGGGCGCATTATTTTTAGTAGCCCATAGGCGCCGAATATCTTAGGACGACCGTGTGCACATCTTGGAACCTGCAGTTACTACCCATTTTATTCACATATACATAAAATATCGAATTTTAGCAGGTGTAGTGGACGTTTTTATTATTCTGCATGGCAACGCGTCATTTCGGAAACGTTCTAATAGAACGCTAATTTTGCTAACTATACGAGCTGTTGCATAATATTTCGAATTTTCCGGTAGTCTACGACGAAGATGGCTACCGGGAAGTGAAGTTTAGCTCGAAATTTGGGTAACAGAGCCTAGAGTGAGTCAGTTCTGTTTGGTATCGCATCGATCTCTTGTTTGCTGTAAGCAGACACCGCATTATCTCGACAGGCAATCGATATGACAAGTCGCAAGCGATAATACGAATCGTGAATTTTAGAGAGCGATACGCGGAGACGTGTGGCAAAAATCGGGGAGAGCAGACCGGTGGTCATCGTATAAAAGCTCGAGCGGACCGAGCGGAGATCAGCATTCGTTTTTGAGCACTCGACAAGTCTAACTCGTACTATCCAGAAAAATCTCTCAACATGACTCGCGCTACAGTTCTTCTCTTGCTCGTCGTTGCCGTCGCCTACACCGGTGAGTAGCGAATAATCGTAGATCCGCCATGTTTGAGGTCATTGTTTAATCAACTCGGAGTTTCATTCAATGTTTCATTCATTAGCTTCAACCAGCAAGCTTCGAAATTATCGAAGTGTGAAATCGTTCGACGAATTGTAGTGTATGTGTGCCTGTGTATAGCGAATTTTCTGAATCATTTGTAGTTGTTGATACTGATAACGATAGCTTTCACCTTTTATTAACTGACACAGCTTTTTGTAGCAGGTTTGTTGGCAAATCAAACGTATTTTCGTCTCCATCGACGCAGGGAATGATAAACATCTGCATGCGAGTGTGCCTTTTTATCTGTTTTTGTTTAATCTGGTAAAGGAACGTGTTTGATAGAGTCTGTGATATTAGACAATCGTGCTTCAATTATTTTAATTTAGTGTGTCGTGCATATTTTTTGTTTTTTCGTTTAGTGTCACAATTTTTCGAGACTCGGTTAGCACTAGAAAAATTATACTTCTTACTGTACCATGGAGTCCACAGAAAAATTCATAAATTATATCTACATCATATGTTTTAAAGAATAATTTTTCCGTCGTAGAAGTTCATAAAATTGTGGCGAATAAAATGGTAAAAATTAGGATTTCGTGATTTTTCTTTCAGTGGCGTATCCTCAGGAGACCCAAGGTGATGAAAAGTGCGGACCCAACGAAGTATTCAACAGCTGTGGTTCACCCTGCATAGACACGTGCGAAAAGAAGGCTCCGCCAATTTGCGTAATGGTTAGTGCGAATATGTTGGAATATACTGTATTAGAGCGATACGTAGAATATTCTATCTGCACTATGCAGAGGTTCACAAAGAGAAGAAGGTATCCGCGTACAGGCGACACGCGTAAGTACTGTCCAGAGCACGAGAGAAAACTAGCGGGAGGGGAACGGGGCAAGAGGAACGCAAAGGGGCAATCTGAATGGCCAGGCTTCATTCCCCGTTTCCTTCCTCCTAGTTTTCTCTCGTGCTCTGGACTGTACGAGCGCCATCGTATGAGGACGCACGGTATAAACAACTTATAAGTAAATACAGAAATATCGCGATTAGTACAACGTGATCACTCGTGTTCTAACAGAATAATTCTCCCATGAATCGCTCTCGATGTTTAATTATCCTTTTCAACAGAATCTGATTGTAATTTGTTCTTTGTTTCAGAGCTGCAAAATTGGCTGCGAATGTAAACCCGGCTACGTCAAGAACAACGAGGATAAATGTGTCCTGACTCGAGACTGTTAATTTTTTGGACGAGGTAATCGATCGCGAGGATCGTTGCCAATTTTAGAATAAAATTTTCCAGCGTTTATTAAAGCTAATCCTTCGAGCCGTTGTCACTCGTTATACACATGGCGACAATTGTATCAACGAATGTTCCATTGTAGAGAACATCGCTAATTTTTGTTAACTCCGTTTACACAGAATATGTTGAATAAAACGACCGCTTGAAACACATTTCAGCTTTTCCCGTATTATTATCTTCCGAAGAATGAAGAGAACTTATTAAAATGATTCCTCTCTCGTTTTTAATTGGCGCAACGATCGCGATCGATCATTTTCGGTATCGATAGTCGAAAGCTCCAAGGATCAAGTGTTAAGGATTAATCGTAAGGTGTTGGTAATTTCTTGGAATCGTCCGTGAATGCTGCAACGATTTATTAAAAACCACCAGTTCAATCACCGGTTCGTCGTTCTTTTTTTCCATAGATAAGGTAAGCGCGATACTCTCTTATCAGAGGGCACGATAAGATTGCTACTTTGGTACGGATAGTGTACTCGATTGACAACGTGAACGAAGGAACAACGCGTGTATTGATCAACTTCGATGACGTTCCATCTCGTTTATCGCTGGAATTGTCGGAGGAGTCGAAGTGATTCATTTCATTTTGTTAAGTGTAGATCGATTAGTGTCTAATTTTAGGTATGGAGCTTATCATTTTTAATCTGCGCAGGATTGAAGGGTGACATTGATCTTGAAACACGAATGTACAGCTTGCCAAATCTAGCTGTGCGGCTGAATGTCCCCGCAAGGGGTAATTTTTGATTTGTTTGCCCATTCCTGTTTTGGTCAGCCGCACAGCTAGATTTGACAAGCTGTAGTAAGAACGATGTTATTTCGCTGCTCCGGAAGTATAATGACACAACTGTAAAAATTGAAATTTTGCAGGACAATCAAAAGAAAAACTAGAGGGCTATTGTTGCTCGCTCGCTACGCTCGCTCGCGAGTAGGGTTGTTTTTGCTCGCTCGCTTCGCGAGCTCGCGGGTAGGACTGCTCTTGCGAGAGGGTTAGTGATACGCATGGCTAGTAGGGCCTACTGATATTAATGTTTTTTATTTGGTGTGTGACTCTCCAAGAGTCACACAAAGAACTTCCCGATTCGTTACTCCTTCGCCGACATCGCTAACATCGTTTTTTTTTTGTACTTTCATCGATATTCTCCCAAAATGTATTCTTGGGAGTAGAGATGATAAATTCACTGTTGCATTGGAATAACTTTCGAGTATTCCAAGCGGTAACATTAGCATCAGTTAAAAAAAAAATTTTTTTTAAATCTAAAAAAAAATTTTTTTTTAAATCTAAAAAAAAATTTAAGAAAAAAATTTTTTTTTATGTAATTGCGTTTGGTACTTTGGTGGAAAATATTTGTCCTCCCTTATAAATTGCATTGTAGAATCAACACTTTTCGAAAAAAACTAAAAATATAAAAAACTACTTGACCAATATGGACCAAAATCTAATCAGCTCTAAGTTACGACGGGGCACATCGATTGCATCATTCATCATCCTGATCGCGTTGTTACTTTTTCTGAAAACGTTAACGAAAAATTTGATTACATAGAAACGGCCATACGCACACACACACACACACACACACACACACACACACACACACACACACACACACACACACACATACGAACATTTTGCTGAAAATAGTCTAAAATGACTGCAATGACCATGAAACGTGAAGATCTGCTAAAAAATCGATTTTCGATTTTCGGGGTAATTACAATAACTTCCCTATAAAATCGGGAAGTTAATAATTCCAATTTGTCTTAATAGAATGGACTATAGATTCGGTTTAATTCTTCTATGAGAGTAGTTTATATAGACATTGTGGTAAAGAAGTATGCGGGTTATAACGAAAATAAATGCATTTTTGAGCCCGCCAACACAATAAAGTCAATAAAGTCGATTTATTGTCAATCACAGTCTTGTACATATTGTTATCCATGAATTTCTTGAAGCAATTAACGCGATAGTAATTCCTTAATTAAGCTTTTTCAGTCTTGATACACTCTCCTTGTTTGTTTCTACAGTATCCCAATTTACATTGGCAGGTAGGATCTCCGCACACCTAGACACAGAAGTTAAATATTATAGTATTCGATGAGAGTAACACTGCCTTGTTCTACTTGTCTGACTGTGAATGACATATTCTACAGCGAGAGTAGCAGTAAATATTACAATAAATCCTCTATAAACGCAAAAGCTTCGGGGAGGTTCGTTTGCATTTTTCGTAGACGGACACTATTTTTTGAGCTTCAATTAAAGGCCGAGCTGAACGTAGAGAAGGACAGTGCGTGTAAAGAGAGACCGCGCGCGGCCGAAGCGACTACGACGATACGCTGTCATCGTCAATTAAACCATTAAATACAGTTGAAATTATATCGTGCTTGGTCTTATTTTAATCAGCAAAATGCCACAAATATATTGGTGAAAGTTTCATAAAAAAATAAGTAATAATAAAAATTATTTTATACTGGTATTACACTGTGAGGACGCACGGGCCTTTGAACTGTGCCGACTATTGCGACTCTCCGCGTCGATATACCCGAGCCGAGATCAGATTACTACAGTGGTGGGGATATCCTTTTGCGTTTATCGTGTGCACGGCCTTTTCGCGTTTACAAAAGTCTTTAAATTTAAAGGTGAGATATAAGTAATTTAAACCTCGATGCAGGCCATTGGTTCTTCGTTGCATTTAAGTTCGCACCGACTTGAACACACGTTGAACTGCTCGTTACGGCCACACGCTTGTGCCTCGCATACTAATTAAAGTAAAATCAAGAAACAGGAAAAATTAACGAAGCATCGCGAAATCGAACTGAAAGAGTTAATTGTCATCTATCCATTGATACTTACAAGCAATGTAGGCAACGGCGACGAAGAGAAGGAAGATGGCAGAGCGAGACATGTTTGTGAATTCTCAAAACTTACTACTGAAAACTCACGAGACGATCTGACTTTTATACGAAAACAACCACTTATCGCCTTCTGAATAATTTATAAGGACACCTGCCTGTTTATTCAGACACGATAATTTGCGGGAACGTAAATAGACTTTACATTAAGAACGTAACAACAGGAGGAAGGAAAAAATTGTATGAACGTATAGGAATTAGATGTTAGATACGTTGGTGTTGATACCGATCGATCGTCGGCGACCAGCTGGCTCGATCTGGCGATCGTCGATTTGTTATTAACGACCGACGTTCGTTTGAAAATATTTGGAATTAGATTGAAATGTACTGCGATACGATAAAGATCCGTTTGAATAAAACTCCTATAAACTTGAACGTCCATCGAGGAAGAACACTGTTTATCAATAAGAAGGAATTGTGATAAATCATTTAGCAAATTGTTGTATAAATTATTTAAATAAACATAAATTATTTTATATATATTATAATTTTATATAAATTATTTTATACTTTTTAGTCCGTTTTTTAAACGATATTTTTTTAAAAATCTATTTTTATTTAAATTATTTTATACTTTTCAGTCCGTTTTAAAAACGTGGTGTTTTTAAAAAATGTATTTTTACTTGTTCAGGATTCAAGCAGTGGAATTCGGTCTCTGTCGCCGATACTGGTGATCTCATTGTCACCCGTTTTGCCGCGTATGTCAACACGCGGATAGCTCGCGGATCGTCGTTGCTCGACGCCGCTTGGCAACAAAGATCGCTCTCATTGGCCGAATTCCACCGCTTGAATCCTTGTATGATACAATAGAGGTACGCTGGTGAGTGTAGCGCGCGGGAGCGTTGGAAAGGAACGTAGGGGCAATAGTGGGCTATGGTGGGGGTATGGTTTAGTACCACAGTACCACGGTACTGGCATCACTGCACTGAGCTCCTTCGGTGCGAAGCGAGTGGGAACGCGTGGTGGAGTAGCGAGCGCTGTCGCGCGGAGTGGGGATCGCTGAACGCGATGATGTATTACCGAGTGTCGCGCGGGGAGGTGTAACGATTAAACTTAATAATTTATATCTCCTAAACACATAGGCTTTTCTAAAAAAAATTTCTAACTATTGCATTGTCATCCAGTTCTGAGCTATGTTAAAAATTTCAAGTCTCCAGCTCATCGGGAAGTTAGTTTAAAATTAGTTGCAAAATTTATACCGAATAGACAAACAAACAGACAGACAAGAAAACGAGCTAATAAAAACGTGGTAAAATGGCAATATCGATAAGGTGTTGCTAGCTGCTTCGTTAGGTGACTCACGCATATTAACGATGACTAATTAGCACCGGTAAGGTTATGGATTATTAGTGCGAAATATGTGGCAGACGGTTGTGCAACATGTGTCTCGTGTCTCTAAGGTGCGCTCAAGCCGTGGACAACGAAAATCCAGACCTCATTCTATCAAGAAACTGATCTCTCCAACGTTAGTAATTGGATCCAGATCGATTCTTCAAGTATTTAGATAAGCATCTGAGCATCTGAGTTAGACTGCTTAGGGTTAAAAGTTAAAACCTTCAATCAGCCTTAAAGTAACCCAATGCTAAATAAAGGCGTCTCGGCCACCACCCAAGCGACCAAAGCCACTCGGAACGCAAACCTAGGACTCTGTTGGCCTAACCGGAGCCTCCAAAGTCCAGTGATTAACAGTCGCAGCCGCAGACAAGCATTTCCCACGGAACGATCGGAACATAAACGAACCGGCCGCGGCCGGCCCGATCGTTTTCAATGGGCGATCTCCGTGTCGTCTCTGTAACGGCTGGTTCGTTTTCGGCGCGGCCGCATTTGTCAAGGGAGGGTGTGCTTGGTAAATTATCGAGCCGCGGTCACGGGTTAATGTTGCGTACAGTAGGCTCTGCGCGAGGCAGCTTGTCTATTCGCCGTTACTCGCCCGCTGTGCAAACCGACCAACGGGTTTAATCGCTATCACATCGAATCTCCGCAAATGTGACTTTTTCCGTGTAACTTACGTCCTGGCCAAACACCGACGCAACGCGACGCGGCCCACGATCGTCGCAAAACGCTTGTATAAATTGCCAGTTCTCGCGCATTACCGGTCCGCTCGCGAAAACCTGTGCCAATTAAAACTTCCGATCCTGAAAATTTCACCGCCGCGCCGTCCTCTTCGTTTAATGGTGTTGCTCGCGACCAACATCGTCGTGGTAATCACTTTATCGTCGACGGAGTTGATTATATACCTTTCAACACTTTCACTGACTCTATGCTGGGGAAACGGTAACGTGGAATTTTTTGTGTTCTTTTTTTTTATCTTTCAGTTGAAGTTGTAACGAGCTGGCGCTTGGGATGTGATTCGTCTCTTTTTCTCGTTTGTATGAGTTTTATGTGCAGTTGGCATTTTTTGATACGTTATGATTGTGAGAAGATGAGTAGACAATACTCAAAACAGGACTACATCAAAAGAACCTAAGAATAAGAATTGTTTAGAGTTCAGCATGAGTAAGCTGCAGGCCTTCGCAGCCGCAAATGCGGCGATTATGTTCATGATTATCATTAGGCGCACCGGAGGGAAAAAGACGGGCGATTTCGTGTGCCGCGAAGCGTGAGAAAATTGCGGCACGTGGGAACCGGTAGGTGATATTTACCGATCGCTTCATTTAACACGAAGCCGATCGCGGGGAATGAAAGATAGCGGACAATTTAGTTTTCGAATAGGTGTTACGGATGAACCCCGCCGCGGAATGACGGTCCCGGAACGTATAATAACGTCCCGTCGCGAATACGAAGTACGCCCGCCCCTAACGGGCCATTTGCGACGGAAAATTTCGGCGTGGGTGGTCTGACCGAGCGATTTATGAAAATCGAGGGCTGCCGTAACGGGTCGTCTGCAAATCTATCGCGACCCGGTCGTCTTTCTCGCGTCTAGACGTTCTTGCAAGATGCGGTATAACATGTACATATAGGGAAAAGTTCTTCATCATGCTAACCTCGGCAACAGATCTCAAGGTTATCAAAATCAGCGAGTACCCGTAATTTACGAGCTGAGCTAAACTCGATTCGATTGCTCGAGCCGAGTCGAGCGTTTGGTTTTTCCGAGCTACTTGAGATCGACGAACTGTTTGAAAAAAATGCGAGCTACTTGAAAAAGTCAAACGGCTCGAATATTCGAGCCCTCGTAAAATTTCGATCTACTCGAAACTGAATTTTCAGCTCGAACAGATCTTTAGCTTTCGAGATACCGTGCGTAACACACGTAGTTGACCGTACAGACCACAGGCTGTTTGACAAGAATCGCGACTTTACTGTATCCGAGTAATTGGAAAAATTACGAGCTAAAAGTTCATTTTCAAGTAGATCGAAGTTTTACGAGGGCTCGAATATTCGAGCCGTTTGATTTCTTCAAGTAACTCGCATTTTTTTCAAACAGTTCGTCGATTTCAAGTAGTTCGGAAAACTCAAACGCTCGACTCGGCTCGACAGACCAGGGATGCGAACCGCGGAACTAACCCTAACCCGAACCCGGTTAACCGAGGAAGGTTTCTATAACCCGAGTAACCCGTCTAACCGGGTTACAGACAGCGATGCAAATGCTAACCCGAACCCGGTTCGGTTCTCGTAACCCGAGTGACCCGTCAAACCGGGTTACTTCTGTTTCATAATGTACACAAACTTTTTTCTATGTTCATCACTTTCATTATTATTTCAAATTTCAATAACATCATATTGGTGAAACAATTGTTCAAATAAACATATTTTTATAATTTGTTAATTTATTCATTACTCTCACTATTATTTCAATAACAATTTTTTGTTGAAATAATTGTTCAAATAAACATATTTTTATAATTTGTTAATTTATCCATTACTTTCATTATTATTTCAATAACAATTTTTTGTTGAAATAATTGTTGAAAAAATTAATTTTTATAATTTATTTCCATCAAGGATGCGAATTCTATACCGAACAAATACTGATTTATTGTTAAAACAAATGTTTAAATAAATAAATTTTCATAATGCACACAAATTTTGTTCTATATTCATTACTTTAATTATTATTTCAATAACAATGTATTCTGGAATAACTGTTTAAATTAAAAAAACCTACGCCTGGCCTTCATGACTGACCTTCTCCCCTTTCAGGAGAACGTTTTTATTTTTCATTAGCGGCTGTATAATGTGAGCGCATATGTGTGTGAGACGGTATAGACGGTATAGACGGTATGCATGTGTGGATGGCTATGTTTGGAACTGTGGTTTGTTATTTCATTCCTCTGTCTATTTTTTTTTGTCGTTTTCTTCTTCTGTCTAACATTCTCTTTTGCAGATGCTATTCTGTTCCACGTTCTTTTAATGTTGATTCTATTGTTTTTAAGAAGAGAGTGTCCGATTTGCCGGGGTCTACCGCAGTCGTTTTTTGGGAGATTAGAAACATAAAAATATGTTTATTTGAACAATTATTTCAACAAAAAATTGTTATTCAAATAATAATGAGAGTAATGAATAAATTAACAAATTATAAAAATATGTTTATTTGAACAATTGTTTCAACAAAAAATTGTTATTGAAATAATAGTGAGAGTAATGAATAAATTAACAAATTATAAAAATATGTTTATTTGAACAATTGTTTCAACAAAAAATTTGTTATTGAAATAATAATGAGAGTAATGAATAAATTAACAAATTATAAAAATATGTTTATTTGAACAATTGTTTCAACAAAAAATTGTTATTGAAATAATAGTGAGAGTAATGAATACATTAACAAATTATAAAAATATGTTTATTTGAACAATTGTTTCACCAATACGATGTTATTGAAATTTGAAATAATAATGAAAGTGATGAACATAGAAAAAAGTTTGTGTACATTATGTAACCTGGTTTGACGGGTTACTCGGGTTACGAGAACCGAACCGGGTTCGGGTTAGCATTCGCATCGCTGTCTGTAACACGGTTAGACGGGTTACTTGGGTTACGAGAACCGAACCGGGTTCGGGTTAGGGTTCGCATTCCTGCGATAGACTCGAAATTCGAGTACTCGAATATATCGAGTACTCGCACACCTCTAGTAATTACCATCCTTTAGTCAAATTTTTATTTGATTGAGAATGAATCTGCATGTTTGTACAACTCTATGGTTATTATGCAATGACAGCAGACTAGGAAGCAACAGATTAGATAACGAAGATAGGCTTCGATCGACGTGGGATCTTGGTTAATTAGAAGATGGTTGAATTAACACGGTGCCTAGAGCTGTCGGCGCCTCCGAGAATGCTACCCGGCCGACTGCCAAGCGAACAGGGACTACGGTTGTCAAGGAGACGCTTGCGACACTTGTGCAGCGAAGAATACGCGATACATCAAAAGTGTGAGCTTACTTTGCAAATCCTTGTCGAGGATTAAATCGAGCAACGAATTAAATAACTACACTAATTGATAAAAGACTTCGATTATTTGTAGAAATACCATATCAACTTCGAATTGTAGGGACAAGCCGTAAGGAACAGCGTGTGTATTAATCGTTTCGATCTGCCTACTTTTTACAATTCGTTGACAATTGTAATTTTACAATTCTTCTTTTCTTGGCGATTCTCTATTTTTATAAATTTAGTTATATACAGGGTTGCTTGTTAACACACACACATACATACATCATCCCTACTTGAACCCTATAGAATGGACAATTCCTCTAAAAATCCATGAATAACTAGATGCTTTCAGCCACTACTACCTGTCAAGGATTAATTGCGATTAACTGTCACTGTGTCGCGAGCTCTTCGATCGATCTATTCTGCGATGAAAAAGGCGGGCAATCGGCGTGGAATCACGGTACACAGTCAAGCGCAATCTATTCCGCAATAAACTTTCTGAACGACTTTGTCCGGCGGCGATAAGATAATCTCGCGGATTAAGAGCTGCGCGCGAATGTAAATCCGCTCGGGCCGGAGATATGCATGCTAATTAGCGGGAAACGAAACAAAATAAACGAGGAGTTGGACAGAGGCAAAAATAGCGAAACCAGCCGCGCTCATCAATTATTGCCAGTCGAATGGAATTTATTTTGCTGGCTCTGTTTTACGCGGTTTTTTTTTCTCCGGCGATTAGGGGCGGATTAAAGATAACGCGCGTAATACCGGCGAGATGCGCAGATCGCGAGCTGGATAAAACCGTCGGCGGTTTTATCAGGCGCGTGCGCCTGCCCATTAGAAGGCCGTAATGAAATTGGACGGTGACTTCGGGCCCACGGATTTATATCTCAATTAAAATACGGCGGCCGCGCTTCCTCCATTAATCACCATTAAATTCCGTGACCGTCGAGAGAAAAAGAGAGAGAGAGAGAGAGCGCTATCGCCCCCAGCTCTCCAACGAGAACACGCTCGCGACAGGTGCACACCCCGTTCAGATATAATTAACCGCGTAACCATCGATTGCGACGTCCGCGGAACATCTTCTTTATCCGCGTGTTTATTCCGCGGCCGTGGCCGATTAGTCGATAATTTGCCGTGAGCAAATGCGCTCGTTGCCGATTACGATCCCGGCGGGAATGTCGTCTATTTGTCGAAATGTGTGGCAGACACAGCGGGCCTGATACTGGCAGTTCTTGCAGGGAAGATGGCAGACTACGCTGAAAGAAATAAGAGAGAGAAAGTAAGAGGAGAATCTGCCAGACTGTTTTCTGAAGCAGGAACATTGATGGTCGTGATTAGATAGAAGAATTTAATGTATAGGTACTTTTGTAGACAGGTTTGAGAAAATGAAGATTGCAGAGACGTTTTATTTTATTTGATAATAGTTTCATGATTGAGACTGACAATGGAAGTATATTGAATTTATATCGATCTTTAAGTCGAGTCTTTTTTGGGGGATCTAGTGGTTTCAATGAATGAGATATAAAGTGGAAGTATATACAGGGTGAGTCCGAAGAAACAGAACACCTAAATATCTCCGTTACTTTTCGTTGTACAAAAAAACTTCTTAGGACAAAGTTACACTGTTTGAAGGACCACATGTAACGGTGTAAGGGAACAATTTTCAAGGTAATTTTTTTATGAGATTTCGAGGTCATCGATATTTTTTTAAATGGAATGAGATATTTTTTAATACAACAATCGATGCAGCTGGACATTCGTTATAAAAAAGTGTTAACCTATGTATGTCGAAAAGTTAGTAGTTCACGACGTATTTCGATTTAAATAATTCTAAAACACCATTGCTGTCGTACTAAAACGTTACACAAGTAACGCTAACGTCTTACGTACGACAGTAATGGTGTTTTAGAGTTATTTCAATCGAAATATCTCGTGAACTACTAGCTTTTCGACATACATAGGTTAGTATTTTTTTATAACGAATGTCCAGCTGCATCGATTGATGTATTAAAAAATACCTGATTACATTTAAAAAATATCGATGATATCGATGACCTTGAAATCTTGTAAAAAAATTACTTTGACAATTTTTTCCCTTACACCGTTACATGTGGCCCTTCAAACAGTGTAACTTTGTCCTAAGAAGTTTTTTTATACAACGAAAAGTAACGGAGATATTTAGGTGTTCTGTTTCTTCGGACTCACCCTGTATATTAAATACAAGGCAAGTGACTGTCAAATTTTTGTAGATTTTAATAGCAGTGCATTCCTTTTAATCATAATTGGTTCTTAAAATATGCAGCAGGAGCAGAATTCTATTTTGGTATAAAAATCCACAGTCTAATTACACTCATCAGAATGAAGCGAAGAAGTGGATCGTCAACGGAGAAGAATACTAGCTATCTCGCAAAGGAAAAGGATAGTAGAAAAGCAAAAGTAGCTTTCCTCGTGAAGAAAATGAAGAGCACTTTTGAGAAGCAGAAGAATAGCTTTTTTTGTGGAGAGGGAAGATAGCTTTCTCGCGAAAGCAAAAGAGTAGTTCTCTTGTTGAGAACAAAAGTAGCGTTCTCGTGGAGAAAAACAATAGGCTTCACCCAGAGAAAGAAAGGTGCTTTTAATAAAAAGGAGGATTGGAATCATTTTCTCATGTAGCAGAAGAACAGTTTCCATACCACGATAAGGAGAGACAAACGTTTTGTTATGGAGAAGTGTGGCGCTTCCCTTGTGGAGGACAAGGATAGCTGTCTCGTGTTGCTCTGACAACTCTGAAAATGTCCGACGTTCTCCCAGATGAAAAAATCAGTTGCCTAGCAAAAGGAATCGAGTCTCCCTTACAGGATACAGCCTAAGAAGGTTTTGCTTTGGACATGGTCGCTCCCATCGCTGCGTTTCGCGCACCGGGAAGCGTGGACAAGCGGACGTGAAACGGTCCCTCCTTCGAGACGATTTACCGCGGAGAAAAGACGCTGGTCCAAGCCGTAGCGTCGCGCTACGGGACAGATTTCTCTCCATTACGAAGATTGCGGTCGTTTCCCGTGGACGTAAAGCGCTCAAAATCTCGGCGGATAAGCTCGATACGGAGAATTACAAAGGGCGCGATGGGTATGCGCATCAGGAAGCTTTCATACGAGCGTCCATTGGAAATTAATCCGAATCCGCGCGTGTACGCAATCTCATCCTCATTTCGAGGGACACCCTAACGCGCCACCGTGAAAGGGTTGCTTCACCTGTGCAACACGAGCCGACTCGGTTCGTACTCGAAATGTCAGCGACGCCTGTTTATGGTTGCCACGGAAACACTCGCGAGCGAGTCTGCTTGCGAAAGGGGACCGTGTATATCCGACGCTGGACGTCGTAACTTTATTTGAACAGTAACTAACGAGTAATGAATTCTTTGGTAAGTCGAGCCTTCCTTCGCTCGATAAATATTTGAATCGCTATTTGTTTTTCAATCATCTAATAAGGCAGAATTCATAAAAGTTTAGATTAAACAATGTTCGAACTTATACTAAAATAAAATACACAATATTTTCCGGTTAAACAAAAATTCTTGTTTCGGCGTAAAAACCTCGACGGATTACGAGGAAAAGCCGAAACAAGACACAATAGATTTATTTTATCAAGAAAGAGCATACAAGTATTATTACACGAAGGCTCAACTCTTTCTACAACTAACGCGGTTTCAGAAAATCAACTAATTGATAATTATATTCTAAATGGCCATTATAATTTAAAATCTAAGAGAGCTCTCTTACCGTTTGTCATCAGCGACAACAGACATCATCCACGCGCAGTGATCCTCAACAGAGTTCCACTGGAACTCTGTATGTACCATTGCCGGCCTCCTTTGCCGGCGACACTACGGTTAGCCTTGCAATCCGTCCCAGCTTCGGTGTATACTGGGTAGGAGCTTCAGCGCTTCCAATGCCTTCAAATGTATAACCGGCCTGGTAGGATTCAAGTATTGCCGAACCGAGTGGATAAGGACCCAACATCCAACTTCCTTTCTAACCCGGGATCACTGCAAGGACTCGTTCCCACAACAACATGTCATAACGCAACCGCCGGAATCGCTCGCCGGACTCTCGAATGTACATCGACACGGCGAGACTATCATATACCTTCACGGTGCATACGATTAACTTTTTGAAAATCGCAAACACTATTGGAATAAAGCTGGATCATTGCACTGGCGGCAGTGAATTCTCATTTCATCTGGCTGTGTAACAGCCAGTACAATATTTCCAGGTAGCTTTGAAGTCAGTGGAAAGGTCTCAAAATTTCGAGCTCTATCTGGCTGCGTGCATCGAGATGGACGTCTCCGATAATCTGGCAGCAATCGGTGGCCATCTTGCGGTACACGGCGTGTGCCACCTGGGGCGATCGAGCGGGCCAAATTTCAAGGTAGCTATTTACGGTTGCCAAGGAAACATGCGCGCGGACGATGTTACGAGGGAAAGCGGAAACCCCTTTCGCGCTTGTCCACCGGCGACGATAACTGTCGCCGTATTTTTGGGGTCCGTGCACGCGGGGGGTAACACGAGCGAGGAGGATCGTTACAGATAATAACGCGCGTGTGGTTAAATTCGTAACAACCGACCTGGGCGATCGATTAGACTGAGGCTGGGAGCCGGATAGATAACTGTGGGATTAGGACTCCTCGTGTTAACCCTTTCGTCCCTATCGAAGCCTAAAGACGTCTTGAAATTTTGTTCGTAACATTTTACTGTCATTTTGTTGTGGTTAAATTTCTAAGGGGTTAAGACAACGTACGGTGATTAGAAAAGCGGGAGGACTACGTGGCCCATGTTAAAAGCGAATTTGGCGAGCGAGCGAGGATGAAGGAGCCGCAAGGAGTTGTGGCAGGCGATTTATCGCGGCGCTGTGCTGCTGGCGAGCAAGCGAACCACGGCAAACGTTCGCAAGGCGTGAAAACTCTTGGCCACGGAGCCAACGTTCTCTATCCTCGGGCTCGGACTGTGCTCGGACGTTGCACCGTTACACAGGCATTAGACACGGCTTTGCAACGCCGGACAGCGTCCAGCACGCGCGCAATTTCTCCCTCGTTAATTTCCAATGTGTTCCTCCGCAAGCCGTCCCGCCAGCTTCGCCTGGCTCGCGTGCGACTTATCACGCGACAAGCATAACCGGCTACCCGGCGATACCAACAATCGCCACGGTGGCAAGAAGGAACCCACATGGCCCGGACGGCGCGAGGAATTTTAATTGCGAGCGCCTCCTTCTATGGTAATTGCCGGCGATTCCGCGCAAGCCTCGAGGATCGACGATTTGAGGGTCTACCGAGCGGTGCAGGGCTCGAGCTGCGATTTTTTACAGGGTTCTGGGAAGATGTCTTTTCTGGATTTGCAATTGTTGTAAGTGGCTCATCGATATCCGTTTCTGATCAAAATTTACAGCCTCTGCTAGATTCCGTAAAAAATGTTTGCATGAAATCTGTGTCGGATCGCTACCACGTGTGCATCACTGTTCGCCTAACATCGCATCGTTTACCATAAAAAAAATCTCGGAAAAGATAAGTCGTCCCCATTTTCTGCCTCGGAGCTAACTCGCAAAACGGAATGGACTCTCGAGCGAACACACAGGTGCATAAACGAGCATAGGTGAGTTTCATAGTCGGTTTTGTGTCTCGACGCGAGAGAAAAAAGAATCGAATAGACAACAATAGCGGGCGAGATAAGCCGCCGATAAATACGAGCCTGTCAGTCTCTTACGAGGATAGATAAAACGAGCATTCTATTCGACAGCTCCGTTCGCCGTCCTTTCTCTTCGTGTCCGCGCGAGTCGCCAACTGTCTTCATTCGCATGCGAATCGCGAATTCGCCCCGGCTAGCCGCTCGCTCTCCGGCTGGCAGAAACTATCGGAATAGGAGTGTTTACCTAGCACGGTGGCTCTCGCACTTGCCTCGGCCTGCTAAGCCGGCCGATCCTCTCGCGATGCAATCGCTCGGCACGTTGCAGCCGTTGCTGGCAATGCTGGCATGCATGTGCACGGCGACGGACCGAGCCACGTGCATCCTTGAACTGGTTCGAGGTTCCTGAACCCCCTGCCATGCCGCCTTCTCACGCAAATCGCGCGACGGACAGACGGTCCTATAACCGAACCGCAAATCGCACGAGCGAATGTACTCACATTACGTAACAGCCATTTTTGTAAGCAGTATATACGGAAAAGAATAACGAGAAGACATTACCTGCAATATAATTGATTTTGTCAGATCAACGTGACGAGCTTCTGTGATCGTGGATTCGCCACGGAACCAACGGAGGTCGCTAGTTTCAGCTCCCGTTCAACTTTAAAATCGAGTTGTCCGCACATCGCGATAAGCAGACGGTTTGAACCAAAGTTTGAGCGAGCCCGTGAGTCACCGTGCGTCAGTCGTTCGCTAAATTCCCGAGTACACAGTTGCTCGGCGACGACAAGCGGGGATCAAGAAGAAGAAGAAGCGTTGAGCGTAGAGAGAATCGTCGCTCGATCACAAATAGACTTTGACTGGCTTGTTTGCCGCGGCGAACGATTAAATTTTGTTGACGACAGCGGCGGTGGGCAATTAGAGAAGGAGAGCTCCGCCGCTTATCAGCAGCTCAGCGTATTTACAAACGAGCGGTAAACACTTTTCGCGCGCGAGATACGCATCTGCACTTGTACAAGATCCGAGTTTATCGACCGATATCCTCAATCCACGACCCTCTCGATCTAGTCGAGATGATTCTTAGATCGAGCGAGCAGGTTCACTCGGGATGGAGGGGGGATCGTAGCCGTCTCTCCCAACTATGCGATCCTCGCATAGCGATTCCATCCGCAAGCATTATTATATTTGCCAGACGGTTAGGTTCCACGTCGTAAATTATCCTGGACGATCAGTGCAACGGTTCGCTTCTCCGTGATCCGCAATCGATTTATCGCTAAACAAGGAAGTTATTGGCGATCGCGGCCACCGGCGAGCCAAGCGTGCTGACATTTTCGCAGCCTTTCACCGGGTCGCTACCGCGATTGGCAGCGCTACCGTCCAAGGAGCAGTTTCCATCCGGAATGGAGTCCAAGGACCTCGGTTCGACGTCCGATTGCGCAATGCTGCGCGTGTCTGGCATCCCATTAGGCTGTTAACTAAGGGTCCAGCCGGATCACCGTCGCCACACCACCATTTTTAGCTTTCAGTTCCACGATATACCACCACTGCCACTGAAACACCTTTTTCGAGAGTGTCAGACCTGATACCAATGTGTGTGAAATAGATCTCAGAAACATCCCCCCGAAAAATAACTACCTGCATTACTAAAATATTAAGGTGGAGTGGGGTAAGTCCGTCTACGGGGCAAGTCCGTTAATTGGTAATTTTTATTATAATATGAACAAAAGTTCTCTAGCTTGTATTTATTAATGTAGTGTAAGTTAGTATGAACTATTCTACATACATGTCGCCCAAGAATAAAGGTGTTCTCCTCGCTTAAATCAACCAATGCCAAACAGTCACGTTCGAGGTACACGTACTACTTTGAGGTTACCCTCGAACGTGCAATAGTTTACGAGTTATTAATATATCCTGTGTTGTTATTTTAGGAAAGTATAACAATTATTGATGTAGGTTTACATTAAATAAACCGTTTTTATTGTATTTTTTTAAATTTATTGAGTAAAACACTAAGATGCTCTTGCCCCGTAAATATTACTACACGGGACAAGTGCGTACTATCAAGGTGGGGTAAGTGCGTACTGTATGGGTAACTACAAAACTAAACAATATATTTAATGCAATAAGAAGCATTTTATAGCAGGCTTGATAATAATTCTTTTCTTGCCCCGTTGCACTTGCAACAAGGTTTGAAAGCATTTTTAAACTTTGTTTTAATATCACTGTATCCCCTTTAATATTTCAGCATAAAAGTACTTGTTTGTTTAAAAATGGATGACTATAAAACTAAACAATATAATTGAATGCAATATAAGCATTTTATAGCAGGCTTGTTAGTCATTCTTTTCTTGCCCCATTATCGGGGCAAGTGCGTCCTAGTTGACACTTTGTATAATATCCTATCAAAATGATAATTTTCAAGCGAAACTAGAATCCTACATAATACTAATTTATCAGTAATAACTGTGGCAAGAGTTTGATACCGGACACTCTTAAAAACACCATAACTTTTTTAATATTGGAATATACGACTTGAAATTTTTGGAGAAGTTTGCTACACAACGTGACAAAAATTTTCGAAAAAGAACTGCAAGTTGTCGGAATTGCAGAGAAAATACTAAAAGTTGTATTTTTCAACATTTTTATGTGTGCTTATATGGAAAATTTAGAATACACGTTTCGTAGATTTGTATTAATAAAACATATTCTGAAAATTTCACCAAAATCGGTCGACGTTGTAATGAGCTACGAACGTTTAAAGATGGTAAAAATTGCAGTTTTTCTCGATTTTCGGCCTCCAACTGCAGTAATTCTAAGGATTCTTAAATCCTTCCATGCCAGTCGTTTTGTCCCGCATCAACCGATTTGTATGAAACTTTCATAGTGCATATAATTGCATATAAAATGCAACTTTTAGTATTTTCTCTACAATTCCGACCAAATGCAATTTTTGAAAAAATTTCTTTTCACATCCTGGAGTAAACTAATTGCTCAAGCTTTCCCAAAAAAGTTCAAATCGCATAGTCCAATATTAAACAAGTGATGGTGTTTTTAAGAGTGTCCGAATATTAGTGGGAGTCACTGTACCAGACTGAAAATACATCAGTTTACAATCCAACTTCGCAAAAACTAGGGCGGACTTACCCCTCCCCACCTTATTTATAGAAGTCTGCACAGGTTTCTAAAGTGTAGAAAGAATAGAAATTGCAATGTGACATTAAATAAGAGCTAGAATTCGGTTCTCTTCTCGATTTTACCGCGTCTCGCATTCCAGCATATCGAATAAACCATGAAATTAGATTTACAACTTAACATTCCTATACCAGTCAACAATCCATCGCCTGATCTCTGATCCACAGCACGCAGTCCGATTAAGAGTCTCTCGTGAAAGGAGAACGATCCCGATGCCGATCGCGATCTGCTCTTTTTTCAGTTTCGAGACCAGCCATCAAACGAGTCCTTATTGGCGAGCACTTGAGAATAACTCGCTCGAAGAGATCGTATCGATGCAAAACAGATCTGCGTTTCCAAAATTACTCCTGTCTCTTGCAATTGAGAGAAATAATGTTTATGGTGTATAAAGATCTGTAGACGATTTATAAATTATACATAAAATAAGTCAGCAATCCGCCTGTCTTATAGAATATCCAAGGTGTTCCGTAAAAGTTTCAGGATTTATAGACCGGTTGGTTGCAGGGAAATTTTTCGAAGAATTTGCGAACGCCATCGGAATCCCGGAGGATTTTAAACATCGCGAAGCTATTGCGCATGGATCGGCAGGAACAGGCTCGAAGAGGAAGGCAGACGGAGTACCGTCTGCTTGGAGGAAGAGGAAGGAAGGAAGGCCGCAATTTCGACAACGATTCGACCGATTGGCCGGTGGGCCCGGAAACCGCAGCAGCTGCGGCAATCCGGTACGCAATATGCTCCGGCGGATCCTCCGGAGCTGTGACGACAACGACGGCTCGCGCGGCCTCTTATGAAACAATGGACACGCCGAAATTGGAAGACGACTGCCCTCACCGAGATTAAAGGCTTCTCTTCGAGACCGCCGATGCGTCCCGCGTTGCTCTGACGCTTTATTAGATTTCACCATCGGGAGAATGTCGTGCGATCGAGAAACCTGACGACTGGACGCTGCCTCGAGTACAGGCTGACTCAGACATTATTCACACATTATTCAACACTAGGGATGTCGATTATTTTCAAAAAGATCGATTTTTCTGGATCGATTATAATCGAAGCTTCAAGGATCAATCAACTAAAAAATCGTTTCCAAAATAATCGGTGTTTTGAATAATCGATTTTTTTTAGAAATGTCTAAAAATGATAAAAAAACGAAGATCAAAATTTTGTTGGACTCTTTTATTAAAGAAATAAAATAATAATTATTAGACTGCAGTAGGGATGTCGATTTTTAATCGATTATTTAAAAAATCGATTATTTTCATAAAATAAATCGATTTTTAGAATCGATTCTTCAATATCCGATTTTTACAAATAATCGATTCTAAAATTGTAAAAATAATCGATTTTTATGGCAAATTGTATGATTGTACGTGGAGACCTGGAGACGTGGAAACACGACAATTCTACTGCGCATAATGATTCTAACGGAACTCGTTCATTGGCTAATTCTCTACTCGTACTCGGCCGACCACGTGACCATTGGCTAACGCGCAACGACATGCGCTAAACAAGTACGTAATAAATTTTTCAACTTCTTCGATATTCATATACTCAATTTTCCTATAAACGCATAAAGATCCGCAGTCTAATAATTATTATTACTTAATTTGTTTAATAAAAGAGTCCAACAAAATTTTGATCTTCGTTTTTTTATCATTGTTAGACATTTCTAAAAAAAATCGATTATTTAAAACATCGATTATTTTGGAAACGATTTTTTAGTGGATCGATCTTTGAAGCTTCGATTATAATCGATTCAGAGAAATCGATCTTTTTGAAAATAATCGGCATCCCTACACTGCAGATCTTTATGCATTTATAGCAAAATTGAGTATATGAAAATTGAAGAAGTTGAGTTTATTACGTACGCATTTCGTTACGCGTCAGCCAATAGTCGCGTGGTCGGCTGAGAACGAGTAGGGAATTAGCCAATGAAGGAGTACCGTTAGAATCATTATGCGCAGTAGAATTGTCGCGTTTTAAAAACGTTTATATAGTTACTTTTGATGCTAGTTGGGTCTCTTTATACAGTCTTCACAGTAAACACTCCACGCTCTCCACGTACAGTCATACAATTTGCCATAAAAATCGATTATTTTTACAATTTTAGAATCGATTATTTGTAAAAATCGGATATTGAAGAATCGATTCTAAAATCGATTTATTTTATGAAAATAATCGATTTTTTAAATAATCGATATAAAAATCGACATCCCTATTCAACACGCTCGAGACGAGAGATTTAACTTACAAATACTTTAATTATTATAATAAATCAAGAAATGTCAGCAGCAAAATGGTCACCAATTTTCTCTTTACGATAGCAGCCGGTAAAGGCGCAGAAATAATGGAAGGTTCAATTATCCTGGTAGGGGTGCTCGTTTGATCGCGGGAGCGTCAAATCGCGCGTTTAGGGGTAGCGCAGTCATTAACGCTGGCAACAGCGATGGTCGCGGGTTAAACTGCCGAAACGATGTTGAGCGGCGTTCGTTCGAGAGTCGACACGGTAAATCGATGTAATTGCTCGACCATTGCCCGGCTTCCAGGTCTGAGGAACCGTCTCCGGGCCACCCCGAAACCCCGAGGTACGTCTACTCTCGAGGCTTTTCGGGGCGGCGATTTTATTTTTCGGAACCCCCGCTGCCATGTGATTGACAGCGGGAGGGCAGAGGGTCCAGGAACACGGCGTGTTTCGTCCAACCCCTATCCGGGGGTTGTAGAGGGGATGGGTGGAGTGCTGGATGGCAATGGCGACTCGACGAGGGTCCTTCAACGTTGCCACCCCACTCATTACTTCGGCATTAACGGGGGATGATGCTCCTCTACCCCTCTCTTCTTCGCGGATTCACTGGTTCAGCAGGACGCACTGAGAGAGGAGAGACGAGAGGGATGAAGTTCCAGGGAGAGAGAGAATCGAGAGAAGGACGGCCTTCTCCGGGGAGAAGGAGTGTCGAGCAAAGTTAAATCGCTGGATTTACGAGCTGGACTCTGTGCTTTAGCCTGGTTCGCTGTTGCGTCGACGAGTTTCACCCTTGTTCCCGAGATGCGGGTGTCTGAGTGACCTGGAGGAACGATCTGGCGCTCGATACTCTGACCCACTGACTATATTAATTACAGAATTGCTCTAGTCATGTTCCTCTTGGGGAACGGGACAGAGAGAACTTCGTGCAGAAGAAGGGAATAGATTTGAAGATTGAAGTCTTCCAAAACTGAAAAGACATTAGAAAAGTTCCATGGACGTTGTCCTATTATTTTTGACGTTTTAAGATGATTGAAAGAAAACGTACGTTTTCATTTAGCATCGATTCGATACGATTAACTTGGACACAATTTTTATTTCATACGAAGATCCGCAGTCTAGATATGGTTATCGTTTACTTGCCACACTTTCAAATTTATTTTCATTTGATACCGGCCGTGAAATAAGGCTAGTTATTGTTGTTATCGCTTGCACGTGTCGCGTGTAGCATTAGGATCGTAAATCGGCGCGGCCGGCGCGGTTTCGTCGGAACGGCGTGTAATAACCGGCCGAATAGACGATAACGGAATCCATAAAACGGGTTACATCGCTATTCGAGATTCCAGGAAGCGGCGGCCGGTCCTCCCTTTGAGCCCAGGCCGTGTAAAAGAAGGACCTCGGTTGTGTCTGTCCTAGCCAGCGGTCTACGATCCTAATCGTAAACAACGGTATGGCCGATCGACCGCTATTAAGTCAGCTCCGAAGAGAAACGGGGAGCAAAAGGGCCGTCTCTCTGATCCACGTTTCCTGCGGCTGGAAAGTTTCGCCCTTGGCCAAAGCCACGTGGACGATGGAAAAGGAAGGATCGCGCAGGTGGCGCGAAATGGCTCGTACGCGGCGGATACATCGCCAACGGAATGGAATTGCATGAAATTACGAGCCCTGCTGTTGCTCGACCTCGCTTTAACTCTTGTCGACCACTCGTTCACCGTAGATAGGTTCTTTTAATCATTCCATTTCATTCCTCGAGCCTGCTTTTATAGGCAGATAATAAAACGAATGGCTCTCCTCGTTGTCTATTATTCCTCCGGCTAGGATCCGCGAAGAGTCGTAGACATGTACGTACAGTGGCCGAAATTTCTATAAAGTCATCTTCATATTGATAGATATTTTAAAAGTATCAATCACCCTATTTGTTAATTTATCGTATCTGGTCTTCTGCCTTGTTGACACTCGGATAGAGGAACTGCCCCCCTCTGGACCGCTATGTTTACTATTTACGTTTGTTTTAATTTTTTTTTGTGTGGTGCAGAACAGAAGTGCAAAGTTTCTATAAAGTCATTTACAAGTAACACTACCCAACTGATACTCACTGATTTGAATGAAATTTAACTTATTAAACACAGAAAAATATTAAATACGTGTTATTTTGTTTCGGCTAAATACGCTTTTTAGGGGTAGATAGCACGTTTGTGGCTAAATATTTCTTTATTGATCGAATTATTGACTGATCTTGCCTTAATTGGTTGAATCAATGAACAATTTTAAATTGCAGAAGCTTGTTTCATTTACAAACCATCATCGCTTTGAATGTAAAATTTTACGCTCTATCGATTCTCGGGGTAAAAAGCAAAATACTCCCTTTGATAAACATGAAATGATTTTCAAATGACTTGAAATGATTTGAAAATCGACCTCAAGGTCGATTTCAAGGACGCCATCAAGTGCCTCACTCTGAACTGTACAACTCTGGATCTAGCACTTTTTTCAGAAACTGTATCCTGTAAGAAATAAATAGACATAAACGTTCCCATCTCCAGTGGTTGAGGGATGCTTTCTACCCCTAAAAAGCGTATTTAGTCGAAACAAAAAAACACGTATTTAATATTTTTCGGTGTTTAAAAAGTACGTCAAATTTCATTCAGATCAGTGAGTATCAGTTGGGTAGTGTTACATGTTAGTGTTTCTATGTATTCTGAGCAGAGAACTACGGAAAATTGCAAATATTCTAAAAGTATTTGTTGTAAAACTCATAGAAATCCTGTTTATTAAAATTTGATTCACGTGTATTAGAATGCCGAGAGGAAAAGTACTAACAACTGAAGAAAAATCATCAAACGATGCTTATAAAGATATGGGCTTCTCTAATTGCGCAATTGCTAAGAAAATTAATCGGTCATACACTGTGATTAATAATTATATCAATTTACGTGAAAATTACAGAAAAAATAATTTTGAAGGTGGTAATAAAAAATTGTCAAAGAGACAACATTCATTATTAATGAGGTCTGCGACTAAGGAAAGGAAAAATGCAGCACAATTTCGAGCTGAATTGCAGCTCCCAGTAACAACAAGACGTGTGCAACAACTTTTAAATTCTTCTGGGCAATTTGTGTGAACAAAAATGCAACATAAACCAGGCTTTAAAAAGTGCATAAACAGGCCTGTCTTGATTTCGCACGGGCACACATTTCCTGGACGATAGAGTTGGAGTCTATCATTTTTTCAGATGAGAAATAATTTAATTTGGATGGTCCTAATGCTGTAAACATTATTGGCACGATCTGAGAAATGCGAAAAGTGTGGCAATGAGTCGTAACTTTGGTGGTGGTTCCCCAATGATATGGCCTGCGTTCATAGCCGACAAAAAACTCCAATGTGTTACATGAATCACAAAATGAATTCGGAAAATTATACAGATTTGTTAGACATGGTTTTAATACCCTTTACAGAAAATATTGAAGATGACAATTTTATTTATCAGCATGATAATGCTGCAGTACACGCGAAGAAGCACACAAAGCTGTGGCTTCTTGAAAGAAATATCAATGTTTTGCCATGGACTGCTTGTCGCCCGATATAAACCGTATTGAAAATGTTTGGGGTATAATTGCGCGACAAGTTTATAAAAACAGCAAACAATACAACTCCATTAGCGAACTATGGGATGCGGTGAGTGAAGCGTGGGCGTCTGTTAGAACAGAAACGCTACAAAAGTTAGTTTCGTCAATGCCCAATCGTATTTCTAATATTTATAATTCTAAAAAAATGAAGGTTACACTAAATATTAAAATAGAAATAATAAAAAAACAATTGTTATTGTCAACTTTATCCGTATAAAACGAAAATGACATTATAGAAATTTCGCAGTTTGTTCTGTGTAAAATTATATTTGTGTTTTCATTTATCAATAAATGTTATATTTATGTTTCGAGATCGGTGTGTATGCTTTCTTTATGTATTCCCGAGATGCTACCAAATACAAATTTTTCATTGGTATGGTATAATTATAAGAATTCATTATAAAACACAGTGACTTTATAGAAATTACGGTGAGTGTATGTACCGCCGGAATTTTATTCCAATTACAATGCCGATCAATGAAATTGGCTACCAGCTACCATGACTAAATAAATTACAAAAGAAACGCCTTTTCCGACTTTCACCCCGAAAACAGCTACTCGCGAGTAATGCAGACATCACTGGCCGCGCTGCCGAAAGAGCAGGGGTTTCGGTAAAATATAGTTTCCACGAAGCTGGTGGCCAGCTCGCGAGTCAGTGAATTATGACGGTTAAACGAGACCGATCGGGGAATAAATTGAGCGGGACAGTAGGGGTAGATGTCGGCGATACGGTGGCTCGGCTGGCAGGTTTGCAAAACGTACGGCGCGGCGTCACGTGAAATTTCGCGGGCCACACGTGGCAATCCGTGGCGCGATCTAATAAAAAATTAGTCGGCACGCGAGCGCCCTGTAATTACGTAGGCCGGTGGCTTCCGATAATAACGCCTTCCCGGGACGATCAAAAAACAAAGAAATGAGGTAGGTAGCGGGGTGGTTCCTCGGAGCGTTTTCGGTTAGAGGTGCAATGAGTCACGGGAACTGGGTCGAAGGAGGAGACCAGCTGCCCCGGAAATCGATTTTATTGATAGCATTCTCGGGCTGCTCGCCGAACACACGATTTCCGATGACCAATGGGCGCGACGCCCAGACTGTTTCCTACGCGGCCAGAACCCTAATGGCGAAATGAATTTAATAGAGGCGATCGCGCGACACGTAATCCGTTATTACCCGACAGCGTTGTAATTTGCGGTCGTCTTTCCTGCGTGCAGCCATCACTTTATGGAATTGTCAGCGAAGATGAATGGAGGCTCGCCGAGTCGTTGTCTCCTTCAATATTCCCCTGGAACTCGGAAGACAGTACGTGCATGGGCGGGCTGCTCCGTTGATTAACCCTTGGAAAACAGATATTTCTGGTTACTCATTATATATTTGCGAATTTTTATCCGGCGACCTAGATATTCCGACTCCATCTTGAATTCCCGGCTGGCAGCCTCCATTTTGGTGTCCGGAAAGAGAGAGACTCGTAACTCACCCACCCTCGAGTCGCTCCGACTGCACCGCACCCTCTGTCAGACACCCTCGTGCATACACACTCGGATAACACGCGAAAATACTGCGATGACAGTAATGCGATTCGAGCGAGCGACGTTCGCAGCTCCCGCGTGAATTTTAGAGATCTCTCCTCCGCTCGTAGGATTATCCCCCTGTGCAACGTAGTTTTTTATCCGTCGCCAAACGAGCGGAACGGAAAGGCGCTCGTTTTCGAACACTTTAGCAGAAAAACAGAAACGAAACGCGACGATTTTCCACTCGCAATTCCATAGATTGATACCGACTATAGAAAAAACGTGTTTTTCTGTAATCGTGGTGCTGCTCTCGTGGGTGACAGATGTCTCGGTGCTAACTCGAGTCGATAAAGGGTGGAAAAATGTTTCGAAATTCTCCAGCGTTTTCATACGAGTCGATCGGAAGCGAGGCTCGAGTGAAAAGCAATCGCGTGGTGCGTGGCGTGGACGACCAGCACGGAACGTATAATTTCGGGCAATAATTCCCGGCCACGGACGATTTCAGGCGAACCGACGCGTGCTTCCGGACCGTCGAATCCCCTGATTCGTTGTTGCGGAGACAGCGTGAGCTGGAAACTTCCATAAAAGCGAATGGAGAAAGTAAATCACCGGTCGGGATTGTTCCGCGATGGATACTATCTTCATCGGTTCGAGTACGCCTCCGTTGCTCGATCGACGCACGATTTACTTGCGGAATGAAGGAATTACGTGGACGGAGGTTCAGGTAGACCTGGAATTTATTCTTTGAATTTTCGAGACCAGACAGCAGCTTAGATGGCTCTATAGCCACGGTTATGGCTCTGCAGAATCTGGGAGCAGAGCGGCGCCTATTAGATACGCCTGTTTAGAGTATTCTACATGCAGAGAATGAGATAATCATCTTCTGTCGACGTTGTTTTACTATAGATATTTTATTCTAGACACTCTGAGTAGACTTTGATCTACAACTTTCAAAATCACAAAGGAGCGTGTCGACAGATAATTTTTTTGAAGCAAGAACAAAACAGTCTCGTTCGACAAAAGTAGTGGCTGTAAAGTTTAATCCACAATTTCCATAAACAAAAGGGAACGTCGTCGTATTCCTCGGATCCGTGTTTGATGTAAATTTATCTCGTCGCGACGATTTAATCGCGCCTAATCGCGGAAAAGCATCGAGAGAGAGGAAAAGAGAGAGAGAGAGAGAGAGAGAGAGAGAGAGAGAGAGAGAGATCACATTCCCAGACGCCGGGAATGGCTTTTCAATCTCGGCGGGTTTTTTTTGCGCGCGGAGGGAGCCCGATGAAAAATCGCGGGCGCAACGATGATCGATGCGTTCGCCGATATACGGGACCGAGCACAGAACGATGGAAAGAGAGGAGGAGAGAAAAAGGGAGGGCCCGGTGTATTCTCGATGCGTTATCGGCCTTCGAAACGCAGCGACGGATCTACATCAAGGTAATCACGGCGATACGTCATATGGAAAAAGCTTATATACACGTGGGCACGTACGGTGTCGGGGGGGTGGGGCCGAGCAAATATAGATTCATCGACAAGGCTCTCTGTATTCCACCCTCTGCCGTGTCTTGTGGGGTGCGAGAATCACGACTGGTAAATTAGGCATCTGCCTACGCAAGTCGGACCCCAGCATTTGTCAAAGAAAAGAACCTGAAACCACCAGCAGCAGCACGCTGACAAACTTGATGATGGACAAGAAAATGGTCTCGATTCAACGAGAATTTCGATATTCTCTCCTGGGACAGAGGCAGGGGTGATTTGGATGAGATAAATCAGGTTTGGAGCAAAGATTGTCGCTTGGAGCACTGTCCCGGCTTCATCAGGAGCATCGAAGCCACGCCTATCCGTAAGGGAACGCCCCCTGTTGAGAAAAAATTTTGTAACTCACACCGATCGGAACTAAAACGTATGTAAACAATATATAAAAACAACTTTTTAAATACCACGCTTATATTGAAATGCACTAACAAGGTGTAAACAATTTTTTTAGACATTAGTGACTAAATAAAAGCGTGGAGCGCTATACTATTTTGACGTAATCTTCGTGGGCGCTCCACGCTTTTATTTGTAGTCTTTAACGTCTAAAAAAATTATTTTCTCCTTTTTAGTGCATTTTAACCCTTTTAGTGCCGGGCGAAAAAGAGGTGCTTATGCGAAGATAACCGGCCGAATTTTACGATTTAACTAGGATTTGGAAAAAGGCTCATAAAAGCCAAACGAAAAGCAATATTTACATAATTAAAAAAGCAATGTATTAAAATCTCTCGTAATGAAATTAGACTATTTATAACGTACTATAAATTTATTTTGAGATAGATCGGCTCTGGCACTTTTCGCCAGTACAGCGAGGGCCGATATATCGGCCTCCGGCACTAAAAGGGTTAATATAAGCGTGGTTTTTAAAAAGTTTTTTTTATATATTTTTTAGTCTTTTTTTAAATGGAACGCAAGATATAGTAATACTGGTATGAAATAGTAAGATATAGAAACACGAGATAGAATAAGGGGATGACTCCGAGAGACGACATCTCTTGATCAGTGATGTGATCAGACCCACCGTAACTCGCGCATGCGCGGCCAAGACAGTAGCGTATCTACAATGACGCAGCCGAGCGGCCAGGGCCCTGACGCCTTGAGGCAGTTATTCTGGCGGGAATGTACCAGTGTTATTTCCTTGTTTTATTATGTATTCTTTTGCGTAGTTATTGCAGTGCTCTTTCCCTATCCCATCCTCAAAATAAAGAATAAGTTTCAATTATAAAAGTCTGCGTGGTGCTCAAGCTACCCGATTTCATCGAAATAGTTACGTTACTGAGGCTGAGATTGCCGCGCATGCGCGAGTTACGGTGGGTCTGATCACATCACTGCTCTTGATGGAGTCCGAAATCGTCCTGAGCTCCTTGTACTAATCTCCTTCGGTGCGAAATGGGTAGATGTGTCCGAGAACCAGAAATATCGGGTCGGGACGGGAACACGAAATTTTTTCGAGATCGGGACGGGTACCCGAAAATTTCGAGATTCTCGAATTTATCGGGATTCCCGAAAAGAATCGGGATTCTCGAATTTATCGGGATTCCCGAAAATTTCGAGAATCCAGTAATCATTTATATTCGTTTTAATGAATACATTCATAGTTCCGGATTTTTTATTCTAGATGTTTTCGAGATTGAAAGAATGTTGTCCATCACGAATTCTTTTCAAGAGTGTCTTATGTCATATTCTCGAAATTTTCGGGAACCCGATTTCTTCGGGAATCTCGAAATTTTCGGGAACCCGAGCCGACCCGACTCGACCTCTTCTCGACTCGTCCCGATCATCGGGTTCCTGATATTTCGGTTTCTCGCACACCCCTAGAAATGGGTCAGTGGACTGGAAATGAGTCGGAGTTGGAACGCGTAGTGGAGCAGAGTTGGGCGTTATTCGAATGAAATTTCATTGGAAATTATAATTATATTTAATTGGAATAACCCAGCGAATAAAAATTTATTCGTAAAAACCCAGCGAATAAAAATTTATTCGAATAAGCCAGCGAATAAAAATTTATTCGAATTAGCCAGCGAGCGAATAAAGATATCGAATGACATCGCGCCGACGACTCAGGGCCCCGAGTGTCGAGTGTCGAGTTCCTACTTCAAAAGCGGCCCGCCGCCGGCTGCGCTTATTCTCGGCCTTTATTCTTATTCGCTGCCGTCATTTAGAATAACGAATAAAAGTCCCGAGATTTATTCGTGACTAACGAATAACGAATAAAGCGTTATTCGTAAGCTACGAATAATTTCTCAGCGAATAAAATCGTTATTCTTTATTCGTTATTCGAAATAAAATTTGCCCAACTCTGTAGTGGAGTAGGGAGCGCGGGGGCGCGGAGTGGGGATCGCTGAACGCGATGAGTCCGTGGGGCGGACTCAGCAGACAAGCTGGGCGAGGGCGGAAGGGTAAGGGGCCTGGCGAGACTAGAATATGGTAACCCTGATCTCGACTGCGATTTTCGCATACGCGGTGTACAGAAATGAAACCAATTAGCAGGAAAGTATATGGAATAGGAACTCGTGACCATTTGCACACGTAATGAATTATACATATATTTAATCTATTGATATATTTATATATTTTATTCAATTTGAAACACATCGATACGTGTTAACAACCGATGCAATGTCGACCTGCTGTAGTTCGGAAGATTTTCGTCGTTGTTTACAGCTACCAAAATTTTCTGCACAGTCGGAGTTTCCCCATTCATCCGTAAGCTTTGCACTTTGTCCCTTATGGCGATGATGTGTTCTTGTGAAGTCTTCTCAAAAATATTCAGGCGTTTCCTTTTTTTATTTGGCGATGTCAGGGTACCTGTAGACTTATATTCCGAGAGAGTTTTAGATATCGTACTCTGTCCAATGCCTGTCTGCTTACAAAGTTTTTCAACGAGCTCCATATATTTAATGTCCGGGTTTTCCCCAGTTATAGATTTCTGCAGATTAATTATAATCTGTTTTTGAGCAGATCCTACAAGCTAGAAACAGAAAAAAGTTTTGTACACGTAACTACATCACAAAAACCATGATTTTTGAAAAAAGAAACAAGCTTACAGTATTGAAATGCATGATAAATTACCTTTCCCTTCGGATTTTTCTTAACTGGGGACATTTTAGACGGTCCAGGAACTTCCATTTTACCTTCACTGAATTAATGTTTCACAAAAACTTGCAAAATATAAAACAGCTTCCGCAGAAATGATACTGAACACTGTAAACACTGTTCGGAAATCCAGTATGGCTGGGAATAAGGCAGCATGCAGCGCAGCGCTACAGAACGTGGTGTCGCTTCAGTGCCGCTGCGCGCATGTGCTATGCATTGGGAACGGGAGTACTACCAATCAGGACGAAGATGCGTAGCGACCATGGCGTATTATAGTGGTATTCGGACTTCTCTCGGAAAAGTGTGGTAGATAGAGAGGTTAGTTCTCTAGTCGCCGCCAGATGCAATCATGGACCTAAGGACTGAGCGTAAAGTAGATTTATAGGTGAGAGGGGGTGACCCCAAAGACGGAAGGGGAATCAACTTGTCGGCCATCTTGGATGGCAGCACTGTGATGAGCTCTATAGGCGACTTTAAATACTAGTGTAGCGTCTGTCCTCGTCTGTGCTACATCTCTAGCATGGAACAGAACCTACATCACCTTTAGCAGGAAACAGAACCCACTTTACTGTTATTAAATCGGTGGTATGGATCAAAAATACTATTAAATAATAGTATTCCTTGAGAATGCCTCCGATCGAGCTACGAATTAACGACGATTCATCAAGTGTACAGACTACGACACTGACACTATGTACGTGCTGGTACGTGTTACAGTTACAGACGCTACACTAGTATTTAAAGTCGCCTATAGAGCGCACCACAGTGCTGCCATCCAAGATGGCCGACAAGTTGATTCCCCTTCCGTCTTTGGAGTCACACCCCCTGGAAAATGCACAATCCATAGGTCCATAGTCCATGTAGCCCATACTAACAATAAGATATTACGCGGCATACATACTTAGTATGAGCTACATGGACACGTTAAAAGCGTGACGGTGCCTCGTATTCCATCTGGCGGCGACCAGAGAACTAATCTCTATCTACCACAAAACTTCAACTTTACAGAGGTGTTCAGTCTTAACACCTCTATAGGGGACAGTCGTGCAGTACCGACCAATCAACCGTCGTGTTGGCCAGTATAAGCCAAACTTTTCTTATCTGTAAGTTCAATCTGTTAGCATTTGAAATGAAGTTAGAAGATGTTTATTTAATCTTTCTTCTACCTTTTCCCACAGAGAAATGTCCGAAATTCCAAAGCAGAAAAAACCATCATCACCGCTCACTTTAAATATTAACGACAATTTTTCATTAACTTCTTTACCTGGTGTAACTTCAAATTTTTCATGGAAATAGTGAAATCAATCTCTCCTAGAAACGACACATTAGAGTTGCAAACAAAAATGAGAAAACAACGGACGCAACAATCCGAAATCTTAACTTCGACCGTTTTCATAAACGAAGTCCAGAAAAAAAAGAACCTGGCTGAAGGCTGCGCCGGAGCGGAAATAGTAACTTCAACAGCGCCAATCGAGGAGAACTACGAAGACAGAGAAGCATATGTTTCTCGCAGGAAAGACACTGACAGAGAATATGAGACAGCTGGATTCTTTCGATAACGCGGGTGGGCTGCATTTCGCGAAGAAGCAATATTTTTTGATGCTCTTTGTGTTGAAATATTCTTTGCATTATTGCGGGGTCCCGCACAAAGCTCTTTTTTGCAATTTGGCTATTGGAACGTTATAAACAACAAAAGTGTACGTTTTCATAGAAGAAATTTTTTTCTGTATAAAAAAAATTTTATTATTTAAATTATTATTATTATTATTTTATTTTTTATTATTTTTTTTTAATTTTATTTTTTTATTTTTTAGGGTATAGATCCCCCTTAAGGGGAGATGAGAATATGTACCTCGTCTGTGTCAGTTTTGCTATGATTTCACGTTGACAGCAGTGAAGCAGTGAAATGTTGCACAATATCGCAGCACTGATTGACAGTCCTCCTGATTAGGCGCCATCTCGACTAAACTAACTGAACTAAAATTGGCTCTAGACTGGCTCTGCATCAGAGAGGACCTCTGTCTTCATGAACGTAATATGGGGAAATCTCTGCTATGTGAATGAAATCACGCGCCTCGATTTTTTGTCCTTATACGAGCATATTTTGAGCTGCACAAAGGTTCATTTGATAGAGGAAGGTTCATCGCGGCGCGCCCTGGTCATCACATCAGTCAAAAAGTCTCTTTGAGACAGAAAAATACATTGAAATCTGCGGTTATTTTTCTAGATTTTTTCTCTACTTTGGGCACTCATATTATTAGATATAAACATAATCTCGTTAAATCAATAGCAGTGCGCGCTGTATTTAACCTTCCTCTATAGAATGAGCCCTCACCTAGCCATAAATCGGCTCAAATAAGGACAAAAAATCGAGGCGCGCAAACCCATGTTTCGACCCAAAATCTAGTAAGATTCTAATTCCTTTCTAGTTACAATCCGAAGGGGGATCTATACCCTACTGAAGTAACTAGAAAGGAACTATAATCTTACTAATTTTGGGGCGAAACATGGGTTTGCGCGCCTTGATTTTTTGTCCGTATTTGAGCAGATTTTGAGCTGGGTGAGGGCTTATTCTATAGAGGAAGGTTAAATACAGCGCGCTCTGCTATTGATTTAACGAGATTATGTTTATATCTAATAATATGAGTGTCCAAAGTAGAGAAAAAATCTAGAAAAATAACCGCAGATTTCAATGTATTTTTCTGTCTCAAAGAGACTTTTTGACTGATGTGATGACCAGGGCGCGCCGCGATGAACCTTCCTCTATCAAATGAACCTTTGTGCAGCTCAAAATATGCTCGTATAAGGACAAAAAATCGAGGCGCGTGATTTCATTCACATAGCAGAGATTTCCCCATATTACGTTCATGAAGACAGAGGTCCTCTCTGATGCAGAGCCAGTCTAGAGCCAATTTTAGTTCAGTTAGTTTAGTCGAGATGGCGCCTAATCAGGAAGACTGTCAATCAGTGCTGCGATATTGTGCAACATTTCACTGCTTCACTGCTGTCAACGTGAAATCATAGCAAAACTGACACAGACGAGGTACATATTCTCATCTCCCCTTAAGGGGGATCTATACCCTCAGATTTTGGGGTATTTATCAATGTTATCAACCTCTGTGCAGAAAAAAAGTATGGTAACATTGATAAACACGCAACTGCATAATGAACACGAGATGGAGTTGCTTGCTGTTTCCATATTCTATTCAGCTCGTCGCGAATGCCGTTATACAGGGCAGGTCGCACTAATATTAGTGCCACCGATGAGAATATGTACCTCGTCTGTGTCAGTTTTGCTATGATTCCACATAGACAGCAGTGCAGCAGTGAAATGTTGCACAATATCGCAGCACTGATTGACAGTCCTTCTGACTAGGCGCCATCTCGTCTAAACTAACTGAAATAAAATTGGCTCTAGATTGGCTCTACATCAGAGATAACCTCTGTCTTCATGAACGTAATATGGGGAAATCTCTGCTATGTGAATGAAATTACGCGCATCGACTTTTTTGTCCTTATACGAGCATATTTTGAGCTACACAATAGTTCATTTGATAGAGGAAGGTTCATCACGGCGCGCTCTGCTCATCACATCAGTCAAAAAAGTCTCTTTGAGACAGAAAAATACATTGAAATCTGCGCTTATTTCTCTAGATTTTTTCTCTACTTTGGGTACTCATATTATTAAATATAAACATAATCTCGTTGAATCAATAGCAGAGCGCGCCGGATTTAACCTTCCTCTATAGAATGAGCCCTCACCCAGCCATAAATCGGCTCAAATAAGGACAAAAAATCGATGCGCGTAAACCCATGTTTAGACCCAAAATCTAGTAAGATTCTAGTTCCTTTCTAGTTACAATCCGAGGGTATAGATCCCCCTTAAAATTCGATTACAAGATTTTACGCATACAACAACAACGACAACAACTCGGCAAGCTAATATTATAAGCGTGGTAAAAATGGAAATTATTATTAATTATTACACAATGTAATGATCAGACTGCGTATTTTTATGCAAAATAATAGTTGTCTGCATTATTTCTTCCTCTTTTCTTCATTCTTTCTTCACAGCGCGAAGTAGTGATGATAAAAACAAGATACTCAAAAAATATATAAAATCAGGCACGATCTTAAAATAAAAGGGCCGTAAAGAAAGTTTATCCACTGGAACCATCATGTTTTCTGCTGAATCGTCTCGCAGCCAACGGAGGCTGGGAACGATCTCGCTGCTCCATGGGTTCCACCATGGTAAACAAAAACGTGGAACACGTGCTGCGCCGAATTCCAGGTCCCGTAACCCTTCCTGCTCCACGGCTGCCTCTTCGAAAAATGAAAACAACAAGAGGGGGTCTGAAGAAACGACCTGTTCTACGCCTCCGATTCGACTAGTTCGCGTCGCAGTTTGACCCACATACCGGCGCACGTGTGCGAATTCGCGGGAAGGTCGGAGCCGTGGACGGTTTCTCCCTTTGCCGGGCGACAGGGACGAATGCAAATCGGCTTGGAATGCGCGCGCGTGTGTGTGACCGAGGCTCATGCGTGAGAGAGTTAATACGTAATAGGGGCCCTTAGAGCCGAGAGAGACCTTGGGCCCCGCATAACCCGGACTAACTGGCTCTGCCTCCCAGCTGCCACCGGCGCATAACAGCCTCCTGTGTTCCTCCGCCTCCCCCTTTTGCAAATTATCGAGGCCTTGGACTCGACCAGGAACTGCGCGTGCGGTCCCCGACGAGGATGCGTTTTTGCCGAGGCTCTTACGGTTCGTTACGAAACTCTCCTCCACCGTAAACAACGCGGCTAGCCACGCGTGAAATGGAATTTTAGCCTAAGCGGTTTAACCGTCCATTTTTATTCATCCCCCACCGCTCTGATATTCTCTCGGAACTTTGATAGCCTCGTGTCGCGAAAACAACGACGTCTTCGAAATTCTTTTGACCCTCTTGGGTCTGTTCTGACCCGGTTCCGTCTAAATTACAATTCTTTGGCACTGCAACCGAACTACTTGCTAAAATATTAGAACACAAATGGGAGGTATATAGTTCTAGATCAAGATGGACCAAAGTTTCAACATCGGAGGGTTAATAAGCACAAAGAAGACTGCTGATGCCGCCATTTGGCCCTTCTTGCGGAGCAGCCCCAGGTTGCGAGGAATTAATTAGGACGAAAACACAATAGGGTGACGTCCCCATGTCGTGCACCGAGGAAAGTGTTTTCGATGCGTCTTAAAGGCCCCTCGGGCTGCACGACGGAAAGAGATAGCAGGAGATATCGAGGGTACGGGAATTATGGGAGGACGAACGATCCTCGAGAGGACCCCGGGGGCGTTCGATCATTATTTTCACGGAACGCGGCTGCTCAATGGGCCGCGATCCCTCGCGCGGCGTTCGCCAATATTACGAATCCGCCCTTAATCGGGAACAGCTCTTCGGAGCACGTCGATTCACAGGACAAATCGCTGGACACCGGGAAAAAAAGGCTCGGCGAGCGTGTCCGATGTGCTCCACGTCCCCCTGGAGCCTCGAAATATACGCCGGGGGTCCAAACGGGGACATGGAACGATCAACTATCGAGGATAACCACCGCGATTTCGAGCCGGATCGATTTAGAGCGATGGGACGTCCGATTTTTGCGAGCATGCAGATTCATCGTCTGAACGGCTCGGGGGATGTTTTCTGAAAGGATGGAGCGTCGGAGCTGAGCTGGTGGACGCAAAAGTATTGTTTGATGAAAATCATTTGAAGAAGGATTACAAAAATAATTTAGTTTTGTTCCTGAAGAAGGTAAGGGTAGCGTTCATTTCTATTCGAATTAAGTGATTGATTTCCTATTCTCTTCTGCCGGAAGAAGTCTATTGTTTTTTCCAGGAAAAATTGCTGTAGGACACGTTTATTTCAGACGGTTAACTAGGCAGAACGCTTAACGATGGAAAAGAGAGTGCAGCGCCCCCGCGTCATTCATCAGATCATTTCCCTCGGAGTTTAAGTCGGCTCAGGCCGGAAGCAGCGTTAAACAAAGCTCGATGTAAATTGCGGCTCGTGAAAGGGGTGGCTCTCGTCCGATCAATGTCCCAGCTGTTTTGTTCGCACGGCTAATCCTTGGCGCCCTAAATCATCGGGAGCTCGTCCCTGCACAAAGCACGAGGGGATTAACATGGTGAGTCGCTGTGCTTGGAATGAAAGAAAAGGAAAAAAGGAAATTCCGTAGTCAAGAAGCTAAAAAGGAACGTCTCGGGGCCAGACTGCTGTAGAAAACCGACGTTCCCCGTGGAAATTGCTCGTTCTCGAGAAGAGACGGGAAACGTGGGGAGGTTGGGAAACGCTGGGAAGAAGAAGAAGAAGAGAAGAAGAAGCTAGGGGGCTTGAATTTTTCCGAGAGCTAATTCGCGCACTGTCACGGGTCATCCGGAGGGTGAGATCCGTGGCTGACTGGGAGGGACGCCATATTTGAAATTCAGATGCTCGGATTGTTTCGTTAAATCAAGAGAAATGTGGCCCCGGTGGGTTCCGACGGGGCGAAATATCGCGCTCGTGTTCCACCGCCCCCGTAGCCACCCCTGTATAGTGCTCGTCGCGCCGAGTGGCACGTATGTTTATGGCTAAATCACTTTCGTTCTCGTCGCGCCGAGTTTCGCCGGCACCTTTCATATTCTCGCCACCCTCGGCTCCTCCTGTCTTTCGCCGCCGTATTCCTGGCACTGCGAACGAAATTTCCGGCACGTGGGACACGCGCTCGATCAGTTTACCAATATTTACTTTTCCTGTGTGTGCCATCGAGCCATCGCGTCGCGCGTCGCTCGACTAAAGGCCGCTATAAAGCGCGCGATACAACGGCTCAAAGTTTTTCTATTACGATAACAATGGGGCCGAGATCTGCCTACCAGATACAACTAAAGGGACACGAAGGGGTGCGACGACCGTGGAAGCATTCAACGATTTTTAATGGCCCCTCGTTACCAATTTGCCGAAAAACGACCATGATCCTAAAATGCAGTATTATTCGAATCCATTACCCAGAAAGTAAAAATCAATACTCGACGAAAGAGCGGACGAGAATTAACTCGCCATTCAATTTGCGTACGCGGCCCTCTTATTTCCGACGTGTCTGTTACAGGTCGACGGAGAGGAAATTTCCTCCGAGATTATGCTGGCGATATCGGTCCTAGATTAAATTATTATTTGAGCCAGGAACCGAACCGTTCTCACAATCAGTCCGCGGGGAGGACACGGCCGTGTCCTCTCTCTAGCCTCTCCTGGCAATAATTCAGAGCCCGTTTTAAAAGCGATCGGGGATGATTTAGCGCGCATTGTGGCACTGTTCGCACGTTGAATTTACGAGGACCAAGACCGGCACCGCAACCGATGTATAGCGGTAACACAGCGGCCCTTGTTGCCGCCATTATGCTGTTACCATTTTTACTGGCGCATCTTTTAACAGGGGAAAGAGACGTCGGGGAGACAAGGGACCTATCGGCAAACTACCTGCGGCCCCATTGTTGCGGAACTGAAGCAGTTCTCGCACAGTTCCTACACTTTATTTCTTCCTCGTTCTATGGTGCTCCTCGTTCGGCTCTGATGTCTATCGACAAGCAATCCCGAGCAACCGAAGTTTGATCGTCTTACCGTTAGACAGTGATTTAGGTCTCTGGAGAGCATATTCGCGAATGTTCGGAACAGTTAGGACACATGGGAAACCTTCGGTAAACGTGCGTGCTGATTTTTTTAAAGATTGTATCTGACGCGAAAACGCAGTTGGAAAGTGCACAATTGTGAATAATAATAAAACAAAAATTGTCGACGTCGCACAGTGATCGATTCCTTGATTCTAGGCGGACAAAATGGTAAATTTGATTAACTTCAGATATCTTCGCTGCCGTTCTATATTGTTTACGAACATTTATTTATTCGATATATAACCTAATATTTCGATTGCACGTGGTTATTACGACGTAATACGGCGTTAAAGTTTTGTCTTTGCGAAGTACTATAAATAAGCTAATTCTTCTCCATCGTATAACTTGTTTGTTTGTTGTTTAAATTATTATCTAAAAAATGGAGCGTGTAAACGAAGGTAAGTATTTAATTTTTACATATCGGTATAATTTTATTTTGCCGTGTATATCATATACAACAGGTTAACTAATAATATTATTTAAGAAGAGGTCAAACTGTATAACTTCTTTCTCCGGACTCGGCTGGACTTCGTTCTTTGATAGTTTTGAAGAATACTTATTTCAAAATAACGATACTAAATATCGCTTGCCCGTTTTGGCCCGTTAGTCATTTATATCATTTTTTAGAAAAGACATGGAGTATGCCACGAAGACTGATGTTTGAAACCTGGTATTCAACAAGTTCTAAAGATACCAAATCCAAAGTTGATGCAATAATAGGGCTGATTCTAAACTTTTTTAACATCGAAGCTATTAATGATTCAGCAAAAAATATTTTGCATACAAACATTACAAGTTTTTGCAAAAGAGTCCAAGAAAAATGGCAGAAATGCCACCGCACTATCGACCGCTTTTTAAAAGAAAATAGAAAAAAAAAATGTAGAAGACATATTTCATATGTTACTTCTAACGTCCGATCCACTTATAAGTAGTAAGAGGAAAATTACTAAAAAATGTTCTAAAAAATTAGCAGCAGAGGCAAAAAGTTTACTCAAATCACCTTAAAAAAGATACGAGATTTACATATGACAATTATAATTTATAATAATTTAGGATATGCACCTTTGTCATGCACATTCCTTATTATAATTTTGTAATTTTGTATTATATTTTCGTACAACTTTATCTAATTTTTAAATATAAGTTAAGATTAATTCTTTTCATGTTGTGTATTGTGTATTCACGTATTTAAACAAAAACTATAAAATATTTAATTTATGTTATTTTCACAAATGTTACAATTAATTGTTTTATTTGTCCATTATAAAGAAATTATATAAATCGTTAAAGTTCATGTTGTTTTTATACACTTGTCATGATTTCTGAGAAATAAAGCTATATTACTACAAGAAAACACAAAAATTTGAATTTTGTCCACCTAGAATCGAGGAATCGATCACTGTGGCGTCGGTTATTAATGTACTGCGGATTTCATGCATTTATGACAAAGATGAGCAGATTCAATGCAAAATAGTAAAACCATTGTATTATTTTCAACTCGTACCACCAGTAAAACACGTACAGCATTTTATCCCAAATACAAAAACAGAGTACCTCGGTATACGTCTGCTTCGGAGTACGTCCAATTCGGAATACGTCCTGTTTGGACGTGACAAATTTTGCTCGGTATACGACTTCTGTTCGGTATACGACATAAATTTTGTTGTGTGAATTTGTTTTTTTCAATCAATTATATTGAAAGTTGATATATTATTAACTGACTGATCATTCAAGTAAGGATCGGTAATGAAATTACTGATGAGGTGGGCGTATGATCGCGAAGCCCGCGAAGACACAACACAGAGAGACGAAAGAAAATGATCAGTCGATCGAGTGTTTCTTTTTGGATTTTAGCATTAAGCAGAGTTTTTAAAAATCTATAATATATAATTATATTGTTACCTCCGCTTCAAGAACACTCGGTTTCATTTCCACTGATTTTCATTCAATCCACACACTTAGATTGCTATATATCACCCTCGTCCGTCCCCTGTTAGAATATGCTTCAATTATATGATCTCCGAAAAGCTTTAATTACGAAATCATGCTCGAGAGAGTTCAGCATTTTCTCAGATTTTGTTCATATAAGCTAAATAATCCAATGTCATTCTTTGATCATGATTACTCCACAATATTAACCACAATGAACCTAGAAACATTGTCTGCTCGAAGAAGAGTATCCGACCAGAGCTTTATTTTTGATTTAATTAATAATCATATTGATTGTCCCCCTCTACTTGCGCAAATCAATTTCTATGTACCTGGACGTGTATTGAGAACTAGAGCAGGATTCAAACCCTTAAAGCCAAATCTACCTATGGATTAATTAATCCAATAAATCGCATTATTGCAGACTCTAGCACTCTCTATAATCGTATTGCTTTTTCATTGAGTCTTTCCACATGTTTAAAAATTCAAAAGTTACACATTATTATAGTTTGTACTATTAGTTTTTGTCCATGTCCCTTCTATGTCATTATACAAGTAATCTTTCAGTGTTTTCTATTGTCAACATTTATGTAAGTCGGCTTCGGTCCGTTTATAATAAATAATAATAATAATAAAATCCCATTTTTTATTTATGTGTTTAAACAGTGTTTAAATTATTTTACAACCCCATATTAATGTAGGTATAATTTCAATAGAAATTTTTTTACATGAGAACGGATTAATCATTTTTATATTACGTCTTATAGGAAAGGTTGGTTTGGTATACGTCCTATTCTGTGTAAGTACAAACATCAGGAACGGATTAAGGTCGTATACCGAGGTTCCACTGTACATATCTCTCCTACCTGAACTTTCAGAAATCGAGTAACAAAAACTTTTGCATGAAGTTGCTCACTTGCACTATCTCACTTTTCCCGAACACAACAGGTGCCTAACGTTAAAATCCAAATCGACACACAGCATAGGGTCCACAAAAGCTCCTCGACGGTCGAAAGAATTTTCTGTTGCGTCTCGAATTCGATTCGCCGCGTCTTTCGGGAGCGTGAATCGCGGGACAGGTGATCGTTGTAAACCCGGACACGGTTCCCATTCGAAATCTGCGCAACTATAGGGCTACGGGAGCACGACCAGACGTTCATCGAAGGTTTTTCGCGAGTACTGTGCTCCCGATGCTCCGTTTTGCGATCTTTCCGCTCTCTTTCGTCGAGCGCGTCGCTTTTCGGCCATAAATATGCCTCGTGCATTTCCATGGGGCTACGGGGCGGTTCTTTGTTTGCCGTTGCTGGAGGGAGCCGGCCTGCTACAGAAAGAGGACGGAAGGGAGGACGAAAGTGGGTCGTGAAGAAGGAGGGGGCACCGGGAAGATTCTTTTTCTAGCGCAACTCCACGGCCAAAATAGGCGGTCCTTGGAATCTAATTATCGGTACCCGAAACGCCGGATTATTTATGTCCGTTCTTTGTCACGGCCGCCTCGCGTTCCTCGCGCAAGTGTGTGCGTGCCCTCTTCCTCCGTCGAGAGGAGGGGAGGGAAGAGGAAAGAAGAGGAACGTAAAACGACGGAGGAAGAACCGAGAGAGGGAAAAAAAGGGGCGCCGACGTCGGGACGATCGCGCTCGATCGTAAGTAACGGATGAAATTCCCGGACGATCGACGGGACTGCGTAACTGCGACGGGGTCGAGTTTAATATGTATCGTTCGGAACTCCGAATGATAAATCAATTGCCTCGGATAAAGGAAACAAATCGCTTTTGTTCGAGAAAGATGTGTAATCTCGGCTACTCGCACGAAACATTCGTGGAACTACTCAGAATCTATTCAGCCACCGTTCGAGTATACTTGGAAGTAGCTACTGGTTACGTTCCACAGAGTACTTGCACAGATTTTGATCCTACCTCGTCTGAGTTCCAATCCACTTGAAGGTATTGCTTTCACTCTTCGAAGCACTCGTGTGAAATGTTTGAAACCATCAAGTTAAATTGAAGTCTACCTATTGTTCGGAGCTTGAGAGTTGGCACGAAGGTGGCACAACACCGTGGAAGCTAGTCCAAAGTTTCAAATTGTCTCAATCCACTCTACTTTAGTCACGAGGAATTTAGTTGAACACTTAATACGTAGAACGCGATCTACACAATAATAATTTGAAGTTATGCTAAATATTTTAATAATATAAAATCAACATTGTTTCAACTGTTAGAATTCTACCATTAGATGATTGAATCTAACAATAAATAAACAGTAACTTTTTAGCTTTCGAGATAGCCTAATGTTTGAAACTATAGGTTCCACCTTTCAAAGCGTTCGAAGCCATCAAATTAGGGTCGAACCAGCTCGCACTGTTCTCGATCCCATCACCATCTCTCGCGGCGCCCTTCCCAGTCCTGCCCCCATAAGAAAGACCCGTGCCCTATCCAGCGCGAATAAAACTGCGGTTCGCCGGAGCGAAACGGAGCGTCGCGGAGGACTACGCGCGAGCTCGCTCGGAAACGCTCGTAAAATGCAGGCCTTTAAAATTCAAATTAGCTCCGGCCAGGGGGGACGCATCTGCGGCCAGTTTCTGGGTCAGCCTGCAGTTCGATTTCCTGCTCGGTTCTCCGTGGGCGATCGATACATACGTTGCATCGAATCGCAGCCGTTTCACGGCGGTTTACGCGTCAATGAAAAATGGGGGCAATTTGCATCCAGGGGGACGAATTTTTCGCAGCCGAGAGAGTCGATCTGTTGATATTCAAATGACCATGCGAGGAACATATGTAGCGCGAGAAACATTCACGAATGCTGTTACGGAATTCTGTCTCGCATTTCTGAGAGACACGGTACTAAAAATATTAACGAATTATTCACGAAAATATTAAGAAATTAATCAATAAATTGTACATCTTGTTTGGTCGAATTTCACGTTCCGAGATCATCGAGTTCGACCAGAAATTCCGGATTGAAACACAGTCCGGTCGTCCGGCGATGTAAAGGGGGCCAGATGTGCCCAGAGCCAGTCCCGAATTTAGGCCATGGGGTTCACAGAACTGCACCGCCCCTTTCCAGCCGGCTCATCGTGTATGATAGACCCGGGTGCATCTCTGACGCGCGTTTCGCTGAAAGGAGCTTAACCATTCATGGCTATAAAATATAGTAACACGAGGACACATGCCGCACTGGCGCCCGGCTATAATTCCGCGAGTCTCGATGCGCATGGTGCACGCAGATACACCCCCCGATGGCCGCCATACTGACTCGGATCGGTTCGATCCGCCGAGAATCCTTTTACGACATCGTTCCGCCCGGATGTATTATTAAACGAGCTGTGCGGTCCGTGCTTTTCCATTTTCGAGGTCCATCGGCGTGTTTCGCTGTTCATTGCACTGGCCATTGTGCGGCTAATGTGCACGTAACGAGCCGGGTGCTCTAATCATAAACAAGTAATAACAATTACTGCTGGAGAGTTCCATTAGATTATTCGCTTCATGAATGTCTAGGTTCGAATTTAATCCTTGAAGTCACGAAATGTTAAAATTGATAATGTTTTTCATGAAAATCTTTGTTGAATGGATTGAACGGCAGATGTCGTAGACGCGTCAGGTTCCGTAGCAGAACGTGCGTTTGAAGGAAGAGGTGAGAGGGAATTCCGTTCGGAAGCACTTGGGATGGAATCGGGCTCCTGGGAATAGGTAGCGAGAGGCATTCACAGTGCAGGGCCCCGGTGCAGTCTGCACTTCGACCTGTCCACATGCTTGCACCGGTGCACGCGTATCTGTTTCGGATTGCGTACCCCGTTCCCTGTCCGACGGCGTTACGGTGATGCGCGATGGGCTCTAGTCCCACGAAGGGCCCAGAGCTGGCATGCACACAGAGAAGTGAGCCTATAACCGGTAGCGAGAGACGAGCGAGTAGTAAGCTAGCCGAGAGACCGGTGCACGCATAAAGGCCCGGTGAATTTCAATGGGGTTTGCGCGATGCCTTTATACTTGGCCCATTCTTTTCTGGACATAAAAAGCGCACATTCCGCACTCCCGTATGCAACCGGCTTAAAACACACACGTCCCATCGTAAATCACCTCCCTTGCACTCGCAAAACTCGCCTAACTCTACCTCCCTCCCTCCCTCCCTGTCTCTCTCTCTTCCTCTCTGTATATCGCGCTTACGGACCGCCAGTTTCATTAGAAGCAACGCGAACCGTCCCCTCACCTTCCCTGCCCCTCGCATTTCCTCTCTGTCCCTCCCTGAAACGTGCACGAATGCACGCATGCACCCGTCGCCCAACTGCATGCACGCGTAGGCTGCGCGTGGGTCGCGAAAAATAACAGCGAGGCTCGACCTATGCTGAGATTGCACACGCGGGGTGTTTTCGTTCCAACGCTCTCGCTGTTGCACTGCAGCTCCCAATATGTAACTCGAATACTGCAACTATGCGTCCGTTCCGCACGAATATGCTAAATGGCTGCACAACCATGTTTGCACGGTGATGGGACACCGATGCCGCTCCAGCTACCCTCGCTCCCATCGCTGCCGGGCCTCTGTTTGATCATATGTTCGACCACCCTTTATGGGTTACGCTGAAACCATCATGAGTTACTAGTTTGGTATCGAGATCCTGCAATTAATTCGCGGGAATTGTTGCATAAACGATGCCGCTTCGCTTTGCGCTCTTGCGCTCGAATCTTGCAGCTTTGAACCTCGCCAGGATATATTTGCATCATTGCCTGTCAGTTTCGGTTAGGTTCACTTTCGTATTATTGGATGCAGTTGTCATTCCACATTTGCTGAACGAATGATTCTGTCATCCATTTTTGGTAGATGTGCTTCTCAAAGTGTAAATTTGTATTTTTATTCAAATAATGTTTATAGAGGGTTCAGATTGGGATTAACTGCATACGGCACGACTTTCATTCACCAGGACCCCAAAGGGTCAATTACGTCATTTAATACTTAAAAACTTTACAATTCATTTCTGATAGGGTTGAAAAGTACGGTGTCCCTTTGAAAAAGCTGGATCAAAATAAAGGACCACTTTCGCCATGTGTTGGCAACGCGTAAGGGTTGCCAGTCACGATCAACGTTCATGTCGATTGATCGTCGTGTCCAAACTGGTTTTGATGAATTCTATCGACGCGAACTGCGTAGTTGGAACCGGTATGAGCTGAATTCAATGCAACCCGGTCCCCGCTGCAAACTGGTAATTGGTTATGAGTAGAATGCAGCTGATATTTATGCAAATCTGATCGTTCTCGAAATATTATAATAGGTACATCGACAGAAATATTTATCGTCAGCACAAAGTAAAGATGTCATTAACTTCTTGCACTTTAATATCGGGTCAGACTGATGATGGAGATTTCGAGCACAAACTCGTTTTAACTACAAGGGGTTAATGTTTGCCGATGGAGTTGTGTTCTATTGTTCTGAAACTTTGTAAATTTACAGCTCGAGTTGTGGAGCGAACATGAAGCAGTCGGCGTTAGGGTGACCAGGAGGTATCACCACGACTGTTTACGCGAAGTCCACGTCGGTTCCCGGGCAGTGTTTTCGCCGTTGAACACGCTCGTGCTCGCGGCTAAGTGTAAAATTGGGCAATATCGAGCGATTTTACGACTTCGAACCGTGTGGGAATCACGGGTGTGCAGTTAATGGGCTCGAACGGGGGGACGTCGATCGAGCTGCGGCTCTGTGTTTGAGTTACCGTGGGAGGAACCTAGGAAGTCCCAAGTGGCTGACTGGGGAACGTATAAATAACAGCGGCGGAAAGGTCGTGCGCTTGAAATATAGTTGACGGTGTAATTTCCCTCCGGGAGCTGACTTAAATCACAATGCTCGACCCGATGATCTACATTTTAATAAAACCGGCTAACTCGTCCCCCAGCTCGAAGCAGTTCGATCAGCACCGTGAAATCGCTAGCTAAAACTCGCCTTTCCTGTCCGTGAAAATGGCACCCCTATGTAAGCGAGGACAATTTATTCAAAATTTCTAATATCTCCAGAAGAGCCTTCCAGCTTCAGCTTTAAAAAGTTTCTTTTATCATTTCAACAAATTTAATATTCTGATTTTTCTATATTCAGCAATCGATGCACAACCAAAGTATCGTTAATTAATTTTTATTTACAGCCTGGAGTTTGTCGTTTATTGAACAGCGTCCGTTCGGTGGCGACGCCTCGCGACGCTTCCCCAAAGCTTTCCCGGCGTCGTTATCCCGACGCGCGCGTACTATCAGAGATCAAATATGCATTCGATCATGGGCGCGTGTAAAAATCCATCGATGCCTGTAAACGGCACGCGGCGCGCAGGCCGCATAACAACCGAGCTGTTGTTCGTACGATACCTCGGACTTTGCAAGTCAATGCTCTCGGGAATGTCGTAAAAATGGCGACTCGCCGAGAGAGCGGACACGTCCGCGTTTGCAATAGACAGGCGAATGAAAAATTAGCAGGCTATAAAACTCTCTTGGCCAGGAGCGAGACGCGTCGTCCGATGTAGATAAGAGCTTCTTCGCCGTGCGGTGCGCAGGATGCACGGCGAACTTATGCGTCGAGATTTATGTGTTTTTCACGGACGCCGACTCTCGCGGTAATAGAATTTTCGAGCGTTCCACGGGAAAACGAGCAACTTCTTCGGAAAGAATATCTGCTGGCATTTAAATTGGATGGATGAAAAATGAGAGGAGCCTCTCGCGTTCTGAGAGCTTCCAGTTTGGAATTAATTTGACTATCTTAGAGTGAATCCTGCTGTCATCTAACTCTATTAAAAATATTGCTCGCGAAAGACGAGATTAAACAGCATTCTTGTTATCCACCATCAGCTATGAATACTACTACGGGACAAAACGAGCGTCACTGTTCAAAATGTGTCGTTCGCAACATGTTCGAAGAACTCACGCGAGTCGGACCGGAAGCGTACACGTGTTGGCCACAGGCGGAATGTAAGGAGGCAGCGTTCGTCTAGGATTTATGTTATCCATATTGACGGGAAGATGAATGACCAAGGACTAATTTTCCCGTTGAAAAATACCTCGGGGGCGTCTCTAATGTTTCACGGGCATTAATCCGCGGTGTCTTTAATTTCGCGCCCCCGTAACGTCCCAGTTTACTGGCGGAGGGGTGACAGAGCGGGGGTGGCAGAGAAAAGGGGTTGGAAGCCGAGCCGAGCCGAGTTGACTCGAGCGGAGAGGGATAGAAAGGGAGAGAAAGATGGAGAGAGAGAACGAGTGGGTGGAGAGGTGGCGGCGCTGCGGAAGGGGTAGCCTCTGCAGCCCCGGGTGGCCGAGGGTGGGCGATGACGTCACGCAAGATGCAGCAGGGTGCAGCGATGCAAGGGGATGAAGCGAACTGCGTGGAACTGGGCCAGTGGGTCTCCGGCAGCCATCTGCGATTCGCCGAGCGACTCGGCGCCGCGATGCACCCGCGTCTCGCGATTTTCTCGCTGGGATTGTGCACGAGCGGATGCCAGTCTGCAATCGGGACGTCGCTGAACAACGTTCTGTGCGGGCATCTGGCCATTTTTTCTCTCCGTTCCTTTTTTTTTCAACTACCACCACTGCTCGTAGTTTGTGAACGGTGTGCATCGTCGAGTACGAATGCCCCAACGACAACGAGTGTCGCGAGTTACAACGGAATTCCGTCCGAACGAGACGAACGTTCCGAACACGAGGAATGACTAATCTTTTGTTATGTAAACCGTGACCTCAAGTTTTCCGCTGCGCAATAAACGACTTCTTTATCGAGCGCAACCGTGGCTTCGTCGCAACGCTTCGTTACCTTCTTTTCTCTCTTTTCCCTTTTCTTTTTCTCCCCGCCCGTGATTCACCGGCCGACGATTCCGTCCGCGAGCTCGTTTAATAAACTGAACCTCGCGGACTGGTAATTTCCGTTTCCCGGGGGATGATTCTGTTTGCAAGTCGTTAATTGCACCGTCGCGGGTTAACTGACCGGACCTAATCGCGGCTAATGGGACACGATCGGAGTGATTACGCTCCGGGATCTGCCAGAGGCTAGGAGAGCTCTCGACCGACCGGGAAATCTCCTCGGACTGGATCTCTCTCGTGTGTCCATCGGCTGCTCCAACCAAGATAAGTTGTGTGTCAGCGATTCAGCATCGTCTCGTCCCTCGTTGTTCATCGGGGAAATGAAAAAACAATGAGCGGATCGTCGAACCCACGGATAGATCGAGCGCAATCCTCTTTTCGATGATCGTGTACACTGATACACTTTTATCCGACTGCGATTCGGGCGCAAATCCTCCATCTCCTCTCCGCCCGAATTTGCACGTCCGCCTCGTCTCTCCCAATCGCGGCCAGGAATTTTCTGTACACGTTTGCTCGTTCGCCCGCCGCGTTTACAGAGGATAAAAGCGGGAAGAACGAGCGGACCCGGCCATTGTATCGCCAGTTAATTTACACCGGCGCACACACCAGCGCAATCGCTGCACGCGCCGCTGCACTTTTCGGCGGTGGCCCGCTAAAATCGCGCTCCGACGGGGTAATTAACACGACCCGGCTACCGAGTAAAATGCAAAGCGATAAACGTACCGACGGCCAGCCTTTTGTTCCTCGCGCCGTACAATACACACGCCGCCGTGAGAAGGAAGAACGCTTGTGTCCAATGGTCCTCCTAATTCTACCTCTCCAACCGCCTCCAAAGTATTTATCCGTCAGTTTGTTCATCAACCAGAATATTCCTTCAGAATTACAAAGCTTTGACTGGCTTAGTCAAATCTTGCCTCAGTCTCATGCCTTTATTTTTAACTGCCATTTTAAACCATTAACCTTCCGTCGGGCGAAACCGATCTGAAAGGCACAGCGTGATCATTTAGTATACAGAAAACACAAGCGACTCAGTCACCCCCACCCTTGGGGAGGGCCAAAAGGGCGGCCCTACGAGTATAGACGGCACCAAGTGCACTATTTCCCTAACACCAGTTGTATAAATGAACTTAATTAGGTATTTATCCCGTCAAGCACATTGCGCCCGAACTCGGCGGTCCAGATACTATTGCACCCGACGGAAGGTTAAATTCATTCGTTTTTTATTCGTCTTGAAACAATCCTGAATTATATCCCCTGTTCTCAGTGTTGCTTTCAGCCCTCAAGTGCAAAGTTCGCTCGCTAAAAAATTTTTGACACAGCACAGCTGTCTTTTTTTCAGTGAGTGATTCAGGCTCGGGACTCTCATTGTCTTGCGGTTTCTCGATCGCTCCTCGAAGCAGGGTCTTTACCCGCTCTGAGACCCGCCTATCGTATTCGACCACGCATAAATCATCATTCCATTTGCGCAATCTTCGATCCGGCCCGACCTTTGTTCCCGTCCGCGTGAGAGTCATCGCGATTCCGGCTCGGAATTTCTAAAATCCCGCGTAAACACACCGACAAGAGAGAGGATCTCTCTTTCTCGTGTGTTACGCAAAGCCTATTTCTCCGTGCCACATTTAGTCGAGCCGTGAATCGCATCGGCCATGTTTCGGCGAGATACGAACGAGAAAAGAGGGACGCGACGCGGAAAAGAAAACACCGGGCCGCGTTCCAGGCCCGACTTGACGGCCACTATATTGCTCACGTTTTCGCGGCTGGTCACGCCTATTCCAGATTTAGCGGTATTTCTGTCGGCTCCGCTGACTCACAAACTCCATCCTCCTCTTCTTTTCACTCTTTCGCTCCGTTTCAGCACCTTCGTTGCTGAACTCGAGTATTATCGCTCTGGATTGTTTGTCTGTCATCTTTTCTGGTGATGTAACGGTGACAGTGATCGGTCAATATCTCTCTTGTTTAGGAATATTAGGAGGAAATTATAGACATCCTTGCGTCACCTCATCTTGCATCTGCTCGACAGAATGTCGCCAGTTACACGAGTTCGACGATAATAGATTATACCGTTGCATCATGGCGAGCGGATCGATGCGCCATTTCCTCGATATCTACACTATTTGCTTTCTACGAGATAACGTTGTAAATTTAGCTTCGCACAACAATTATAGCCTCGTTGGCAAAATGCAATGATTATAGAATTTAGAATGTTGCTGGGTGGCTGGAACGGTTGGGTGGCCGTGTACTTCCATTGTCTTTCAGTTAGCTTGCGTCATTGATTGGGAGATGTGAAAGAACGGACGATCCTCGTAACTTGAATACACCCGCTAATCTAATCGGCGACACTGTTGCTTTGCGAGCTTATCGCCGCGAAATATTTATAAACGGCCGCGAAGGAGCGTATCTGTCGCTGTGAAAACAAACGCTGCCACCCCATTCGTCGACCGTCAATCGAGCCGATGAATGCCCCAACAACTCGATTGTTCCCTGACCTTCTTCGCCTGCGAGCTTGTCTGTTGTTCGGAAACCGTGCTCGACGTGCTTGCATTCATTCTTTTCTAATTAAACTCCCCGCCACGCTGCCCAGTGGTCTAAAGACCCTGTTTTCGTGGCCAAAATTCAGTTTTTCAACTTTAATACATTGAACAAATTTTTTTTTCTATAAAGTAACAACCCTTCAAAGCTCCCAAATCCAAAATATTATACATTTTAGATAATTCTTCAAAGTCAGAAAATTCAAAGTAAAATAAAACGTTTTAGATTTCAAACATCAAATATCAGAAAATAGATTTTAATGTTGATTTTATATATGTTAGCAAGCGCATTTCAAATATTTAATCAATTTTTAAGCATTGTTTAGTCCATACACGAATAGCGTAAATTAATAGCATTTCAAACTTTGAAAAGAATTATACAAAAACGCTTAAGACCGCTAAGCATCGGACTTGTTTTATATGAAAGCTTGAACATTTACTAAGAAGATCATGTAAATTTTAACTACAATCTCCCGCAATCTTGAACTATAAACGGATTTTAACAAATACGGGCCCGCGGTTATTCGACGCCTGGATACGCAGTTCCACTTGAATCTTGTATAGCAGCTTGGTATTACAATATGTATTGGGTTGGCAAATAAGTTCGTTCGGTTTTTGTGATTTAGTCCAATGTAAAAAACCGAACGCACTTATTTACCAACCCAATATATGTACAATGTTTTCTCTGCGCCAGTCAGAGACCCCGAGAAACCTCTCATTACTAGATTTCGTATAATTTCCTATGAAGAATTGAATCTTAGCTACTTTTCCGTGATTTATAAACAATAGTATGCACGTGAGAATTGTTAACAAGATTTTTCAAATATTTCCGATGATCTGACAAAAAATTGTTTCCAACGAAAGTTAATCAGTATTCACTTTTCTACAAACTTCAATACAAAAAGTTAAAGAAAAATCTCTTTTTTTTTATAAAAAATGAAGGTCACCTCAATGTTTTAAATATTAACATATATTTTTTATTTCACAATATTCTAACTGGTATCAAGACGAATCCAACCACCTATAATAATATAACATTAAACCTTGAAATCACGCTACAATAGTTTTGGCCACAAAAAGCGAGCTACCGGACCACTGTGCGCCGCAGAGAAGCTTTCACTAGTAGCTACTCTTTACAATTTTTCTTTTACTTATAATTCAGGTAGAAAATTTTAATTTTGCACAAAGATCAGTTGTCTATCCATAGTCTAAGCGTCAACGCCTTCATCGAACCACAAATTGAGATGAAAAAATGTGGAGCAAATGAAACGACGTCAATTCCGGAAACGTCTGAATAAAACAGTGGAGTTTGTAGCATCGTTCAAAAAGAGTTGTAGCTTCGAAGAAGTGAGTGCCTCGAACAGCGGCGGGGCGTCCTTTCGCCTAATTTAATTGGACTCGTCGGGCCGCGTTACAAGCCCGAGCATCGTGAAAAATGCTCGCATTCGCCACAACCGACGCGAGCAATTACACGCGGTCTCGTAACCATCGTTCGATCGGGGCCCGCATATTAAACCCAGCCGGTCGAAGCCATTACTCTCCACGGAGAACGAGTTTGCTCTGGACGCCATTAGCGTTGCATGCCTCCTCGCTACGGCGACCTTGGCCAATGCTCTGAGTCACATTTAACTGCACTCCGCGACGCGAACTGACATTCGTTGCATCGGACGATTGAAACGCGTCGCTCGTGCTCGAAACGAGCCTTTTCAGCTCGTGAACGCACCTCGTCCGATTCTGGACGATGAAATCCTTTGAGACGCCTCCCTTCTCGCCTTGCACCGGTCGTGCACACGATGCACTCGGTACATGGAAGTCTCCGGAGCGTTCCTGCGATCTTTACGAGTTGTGAGAATGCTCTCTCGAATCCTTGTTGGACACTCGTCTCGTCTAACATTTTCCATGACGCGTTAGTGTAATCACAATTGTCAGACATCGTGATTTCGGAGTACACTTTTCGAATTTTGTGTAGGCGCCATTTCAAATATTAAAAGTATCACAGAGAAAAAGAAGTTTTTATTTGCCTTCGGATTGACATTGGGCAACGTACTGCGCGTCGCGCTGCGCGTTATCTCGACATGCACTCCAGATTGCACACAAACGAATACAGTGTTCTAAAACGAAGGTGACTCTGGCAAAGGTTGGAAAGAGAGCGCGCTGATATCGAGGAACGACGAAGGGCGTCCTGCTCGAGTATCTCGCGTGCTTTATAATCGCCCTTTTGCGGTGTGTAGGTGCGGTCTGGAAAGGGGGGAAGGCATAGCGAAGGTCAAGCTCGTATTGCGTCTCGACGATGCAACGCTGGCTGGTCGTGAGCAAAGAAAAAGAAAGAAAGAGTGGGGGCCAAGCCCGGGTAGAACGAAAGAGTCGAGGGAGAGGAAAGGATGAAGAGAGACGGAAACTCGGGTGTGTAGTCGAAACGAGTTGAAAGGGGCCACAGGGGGCGTACATCGTGGAGGGGGCCGAAATAAAAGTGAGGGGAGTATGTAAAAAGTAGCGTAGCGCCCCAGTGGCGTATCTTTTCGGCCCGTGCCTCCCCGGAAACGAAAATGGCTGGTCCAGGGCGCCCCCTGCTCGCATATTTCAGACGGAAACGTAAACATCCGGGCAGAAAGTCGATCGGGAATTACTTCGTACGAGGAGCGAGAGGATCGGCGCGTTATGGTCCGATCGAATTAGGTAGTAAAATGTTACGAGAGACGTCTGCAAAGGTCGCCGGCTTCAGATAGGGCTCTCATCTAATCGCAAATGACAGAATCTCGAAGGCGTTGCGTGGGATGACGTCACGTCCGGGCGAGCGTGAGCCGCGCAGCTTTCCCGATAAGACCGCGCTTCCGACGAATTATTGTGTTTACAAGCGGTTATCGATGATCGCCGCCGCGGTTTATGGGCAAAGGGAAAACTGTGTTCCGGCGTAGATCATGGCTGACGATGCCTGCCTACTTTCTGCCATACCGGACAGATCGATAACGTTCTCAGCTGCTGGGAGGAGGGGACGAGGCTTATCGCGAGAGCTCGATTACGCTTTGCCGAACAATCTTCATTCAGAACGGATCCACGAAAAATGTTCGCGAGCTTAATGGAATATCTGTGTCGAGGATGTTCGTGACTGCGAGGGATTAGCGCCGTTATCGAGCCTCGCGAGCCGACGGTTTAGTGTACCGCGATTTTATGGACGAATTTTTACTGTGACCAGCCTCGCTTGTGTGTGTAGAGTGGTCTAATGTTCTTCATTTTGTGAGCTGGTCTATCCAAGAACCACAGAATGTCGGTAGATCCTTTGTGGGAATGTTAGTAACAGATACCTCTAGTTCTTAACCGGTGTTCCGCGAGCTTTTTGCAAGTGTTCCGCGAAATTCCGCGAAATATATTAAATATATTTATTAATATATTTTCTAAAATACATTTATGTCTACGCGAGATGTTTTTGTTTGTTTTTTGGATCATTAATTTTTGTGTTCCGCGAATTTTTCATATAATCACAAGTGTTCCCTGACTTCAAAAAGGTTAAGAACCATCGGTATACACTATCTTAATAAAAGGAGGGAAATTCAGACGAAAGAGGCATCATGGTCTTTTGAGCTTGCTTAGAAGGGGATTTAGACTGTCTAGGTCAGACGTGGGTACTGTCTGCTTTATGAAGAGCTGATGTTGCTCGTTCGAGAGTTATAAAGCCTCGTCCACTCGAACACTATACACAGAGTTCAAGATAGAGCTAGATTACTCTCACTGATCGAAATTATTTTTATTTATTTGATAAGAAACAAAACGCAGGCAAAATAAATTCCAGCGAAAAGAAACTTTTTAAATACCACGCTTATATTAAAATGCACTAAAAAGGAGAAAATAATTTTTTTAGACATTAGTGACTATAAATAGAAACGTGGAGCGCTAAACTATATTCACGTAATCTTCGTGGGCGCTCCACGCTTTTATTTATAGTCACTAATGTCTAAAAAAATGATTTTCTATTTTTTAGTGCATTTTAATATAAGCGTGTTTTTTAAAAAGATTTTTTTATATATTTTTTATTTTCTACGTTTTAATCTTTTTTAAATGGAACGCAAGATATAGTAATGCTGGTATGAAATAGTAAGATATAGAAACGCAAGATATGGAAATACGCGAGATAGAATGAGGTGATGACTCCGAGAGATGACGTCTCTTGATGGAGTCCGAAATTGTCCGAAATGGAACTGAATGAACGGAACACCACAACCACACTGAGCTAGGGATGTTGATTTTTAATCGATTATTTTCATAAAATAAATCGATTCTTCAATATCCGATTTTTACAAATAATCGATTCTAAAATTGTAAAAATAACCGATTTTTATGGCAAATTGTATGACTGTACGTGGAGAGCGTGGAGTGTTTACTGTGGAGACTGTATAAAGAATTCCAACTAGCATCAAAAGTATATAAATATTTCCTAAAACGCGACAATTCTACTGCGCATAATGATTCTAACGGAACTCGTTCATTGGCTAATTCCCTACTCGTACTCGGCCGACCACGCGACCATTGGCTGACGCGCAACGACATGCGCGAAACAAGTACATCATAAACTGAACTTCTTCGATTTTCATATACTCAATTTTGCTATAAATGCATAAAGATCCGCAGTCTAATAATTATTACTTTATTTCTTTAATAAAAGAGTCCAACAAAATTTTGATCTACGTTTTTTATCATTTTTAGACATTCCTAATAAAAATCGATTATTCAAAACATCGATTATTTTAGAAACGATTTTTTAGTGGATCGATTAATGAAGCTTCGATAATAATCGATTCAGAAAAATCTATCTTTTTGAAAATAACACTGTCCAACAAATTTCAACTTTTTTTTTTATTTCGATTCCCACTATGCGATTCTCATAGAGTTTTTCGCGCTGATTCCGAATCTGTCCTTAATTTTTCTCCTATACGTACAGTTTTTGAGAAAATTGAGTTTTAAAAAAAGACATATTTTTCAACTTTGAACAAATACTGTGATGTTATTATAAAAGATATTGAATTGTTCTTTACAGCAAAAGATTCTGTAGACTTTCCCGAATACGGTAATATCCAACATTAATAATTAATAATTTGTTTAAACATGTTTAAACAATGATTAAAGACGGAGAGACACCACTTTTGCTCCAATTTTGAGGATATTTTTGAATTTATCTAAAAAAATAAGGGTCCTGTGGAAAATCAAACTATAACACGCGATAGAGCAGACTTTTATCTTGAGAAACCACCCTTTCAAGTTTGCGTGGTCGACGTTTTTTTCGAACCAGAAAGCAAAATATCTTAGCCCGACATGAGGTACCACCAGTGGCGCTTACCACTAGAACAGGCGTTCCACGGGATACAGCGCGGCGAAAAATATGTCTTTTTTTTAAACTCAATTTTCTCAGAAACTGTACGTGTAGGAGAAAAATTAAGGACAGATTCGGAATCAGCGCGAAAAACTCTATAAGAATCGTATAGTAGGAATCGAAATACTTTTTGGCTGTTGGACAGTGTAATCGACATCCCTACACTGAGCTCCTTGGGTGTGAAGCGGGTCAGTGGAGTGCGGATGAGTCAGAGTGGGAACCAGTGTCGCCAGACTGAAAAAATTGAGGGGAATTAAGTACCCCCTCTCTGATGACCAGACCACATGCGCATGGTGCTGGAATGGGATAGTGGAAGGGGAAAAGGAGGAGAGGAAATGAAGCCGATTTCTACCTCATCTGGCGACACTGGTGGGAACGCATAGTGGAGTAGGGAGCGTTGGCGCGCAGAGTGGGGATCGCTGAACGCGATGACGTACTACCGAACGTCATGGGACGTGGTGTGACGGTTAATATTAAAATTTTGTTTCTCCTGAACGAACAGTTTTTTAAAAATTTGTTTTTTAATATTGCATTGTCATCCAGTTCTGAGCTATGTTTAAAGTTTCAAGTCTCTAGCTCATCGGGAAGTGGTTTAAAATTCGATTACAAGATTTGACGCATACAACAACAACAACTCAGCGAGCTAATATAAACGTGGTAAAAATGGTCAATAATTGTTGTGTTTAAAATTTGCCCGCATTTCACTTACCCACCAATTTCCGCTGTTCTCCCACCAATTACTTAAACATTACCGAAACGCATGCACAGCAAATAGCAATAATAATCACTATCAAGGAGGCTATCAAGATCGCCAGGATATCGTAACAAACGGGCAGGCGCAGGAACGTGATAACTCGTTCGCCCGACCGAAAGTCCATTCCCCGGCGTCAGCTCGTTAATCATTACGCAATTAAGATGATATCAGTAGATTCCAGTAATACCGTGTCTGCTTAACGTCTCTTAATCCGGTGTAGCGAGTGGAAGGATTCGGAGATCTCGCGCCCGGCACGGCGCGTTTGCAGCATGTGGCGTTCTCGAAAAGATGTTCAGCTTCTCACGACGACGACGACGCCGGGCGTCGTTTTTTTACGATTGTCGTCTGCGAGAGGGCCAGCTTTTCTTGCGACGACGACGGGGAACACAGAGCACAAGTTGTGTTCGCCACGGATCGTGGCCGACACACGAAATTCTCGTGACCACACGAGGGAACGCGACGACGACGATTTCACGCTCGTTGCAGGGCCATCTCGCGCAGGAATTTCGATCAACGATTTCGATGCGGGATTTACGACCGACTACGGACACGCCGATTTATTTCCTCCGCTCGAAATGATCCAGAGAGAACTTGTACCGTGCCGCCGCGCCGTGGCGTCCCGTTGTTTTATTCTATGGCCCCGCAGCAGCGCGCGGTGGTGCCATTTCTTGAACTGCTCACCGGAGTTCAATTTCTGAAGAGCGCTGCAGCACTTTGATACAGGAACAGGTTTTTTCGATGCATGTACATGGATCGGTGCATCGAATGCAGCTTGGTTTTTTGAAATATCTTGATTGGCTACTGAGATACAGCCCGTCGAAGTTAACGTCCCATGCCCTTCGATGTTCGAATGAAACAAACATGTTATCCACCGAAATTCTGACAGGAACTCTTAAAGTAGAAGTGCATGGGAACGTTATTAGATCCTTCCGAGTGCTTTAGTATTTTGCATTTTTGACGGGTCTAAACTACTTACAACAACGTACATTTTTCTCGCATTTCGGCCACCTTTAGAAATGGCACCACCGCGCTCGCCGGTTCTGTCGACAGTGCCCATAAAGGACAGCGTGGCCAAGGCGAGAGAAAGAAAAAGAGGGGAAAAAGGCCGTGATCGTTCGATACACTCGAAACGGCGTTTTCGTGATCCCCTCGGCGACTACTCGCCGATCCGCTCGCGCAACACACGCGATCCTCGCCGGTTTCGTGGCGCACCGTTGCGCAACACATTCGCAATCCCGTACAAGGAAACGTCGAGATGCGATCGCGACCAACAGATTCGCCGAATTTGGGATGTATGAATGGGTCCTGTCCTTTTCCCGTCAACGACGCTAGTCGATGACCCACTCACTGGCTGCGTAGACGTTTCGGGCGAGAGAGGCTTCTGCGTTTCGGCTTTCATCGTTCCGATTGAGACGTCTTTGTCCTCGCAGATCGATTGAGAAATGCGATTATAGAACTGCGTCTCCGTTCGTTGACGCAGATTATTACTATGCTACGGATTGTATGCATAAAAATGGTTAAACGGCAATTTTGTCGTATTAACGGTATTAACCCTCCGAGTGCCGTGCCGGAGTTATTTTTGACCGGGAACATCCAAATTGTCATTTAAGTACTGAATTTGTGGGTTTTTAACACTAAACCTACCGAGCTTTAGAAGTAGCCAGTACATGTTACCTTATAAAAATAACAAGATTAAATTCGATTTATATTCTAATATCTGCGCTATTAAATATATTCATTGAATCATCTACCGCGAAAGCATCTTTAGAATTTCAATAATTCTACTATAAAAATTCTGGAATCGGTCATTTCACCGGTGGTGGTACGTTTAGTGTTAAACTAACTGAATAGCTGTTTCATTGAGGATATCGGAAAGATTAATGTGTCTACACGAGATATCATCAAAAGTAAATTTTCTAAAATTACTAATTAAAGCTGTGGACGGTCCTAAGCATTGCCAATTTATAAAAATGGTCCGTGGTTAAAGGAAGAAATAAATTTTGATTAGGATCCGGTACCTTGTAATCAATCAAGAAACTTATTTTGCATAAAGATCCGAAGTGTAAATATCATACTGTTATGTACTCATATAGCTATCTCGTTGAAGTGGTGAAGAGGTGCGGTTCATACGCATTTTTAATACAATTCGATCTATTTATAGCGTTCAGTTGACTTTAGATTGCAAACGTGCAAATACTGATTTGAAAATAGCTGCGTCAACACTGTACATCTGCAGTCGCGATTTTTTAAAAAAGGGAAGAGTCCTGTTTAAAATGTTACCTATGTTCGTTACTCCGCTGCATTATAATTAACATTTTTATCAGAGAAGATTACGCGGTCCATCAAATCAATCTGTCTCTCACCGGCCATGTAGCGAATTTTACAAATTAACTTCTGCGGAACGAAATTTCTCCGGAAAATCGCGAGCTCGCAGAAAATTCCGCGGTCAGGCAATTAATCCGACGTGCTCCCCAATGGAAATTCCCGATGCCAGGAGTCTAGACCTTGACGAGCGAGGATAACGATCGCCGAGGCGCGAGTCGTGTGAAATTATCGGCTCGCGGACGGGTTTAACGATCGGCTAATGTATCACCGGTTGAAGCGGTTGTTCCTGATCCCCCATCCTATCAACTAGCCGGCGAATAAGTCGATCGAACTTGTCATTATTCCTCGACTAACGGTATGGCAGCGGGTCAAACGATCCTGTTGGTTGTATTGATCAGGATGCGATCCAGCCCCGGCGACGTCGGTCGCGTCTTCTGGGATCGAGTTTGAGCGATGGGACTAGATCTTGGCTTCGATTCAACGTCAATGACTGGTTTTCATGGTGCTTGAACTGGATTCCGCGGTCTACAATTACCACAGAGACCGGGAACACGATCGATATCTTTCGAGAACCCCGAAACCCACCGAGAAAACCGACTCCCCCGGCTAATTGCGACTGCGAAAGAAAGAAAGAGAGAGAGAACGCGCCGCTGCTCTCTCGCGGTATGAATCATGATACCAAGTGGTTAATCAGTATCTTTAATTCGAGTTAATTGGCCTGCGAGGATGACTCTACGGTTCTTGGAACCGTAGGCCTCTCGAGAGACCTCCGTGCAAAAACCGGACGATTGCGCGTCTCGGGGAGGAGACTGCTCGCAGACACCTCCATTAAATCGCGCGTCAAGACCACGTGCTACGAGGATGATCTCCTCGACGATGTTGGTAGTTTACAGTGTCCTGACATTATATTAACGCTCGTTTCATTAGCGCGAGGCGATTATTATAGCCGCGGCTAATAAAAATTCGAGTAATGAAGACTTCACACTTGGATCCATTAAAAATGCACTGTCAGGATCACGTGCTAGGAAAATGATCTCCTCAACGATATCGACTGTTTATAGTGTCTTCCACGTTCCACAGGCTTACACAATCGAGTGTGCGAATGAAATCAGTAAAGATGAAGTTGGAGGTTCGATTGTTGTTAGTATTTCAAGGATGTTCGCCATTGGAGTGGTCGCAGGGGTCCAGACGGGTGACCCCGACCGGTATTTACATTTTCGGTGACGTCAAAGCCTGAAAAAAAGGGACCGAAGGTCCCCGACACGCTTTCGCAGATCCTCGGTTCCTTCCTCCGAGGTCCTTTTCTCTGGAGGACCCTCGAGAGCACTTTTCAAGGACGAGACGCGCTCGGTTCGCTGCACTTCGCAGCCGCTAATGCGATTAGCGCGCCGTTATCGTGTCGCGGTCGTGTCGGTGAGTGCTCGTAAGGATCACCACCACGAAGAAGAAAAGGAAGAAGAAGAAGCGTTCGGCAGGCCGAGTAAAAGGGGGCGTACTCGCCTCGGGACAAAGAAAACAGCGGCGACCCGAAAACGGTACGAAATGCGCGCGGAGCGTTTCTTTTCAATGGCCGTTCCCCACCACGAAGCTGACTCGGCCCTCGTGCTCCGGATATTTTCATCCGACTGTCAGGCAGATGCGTCCGTGGAAACTGGCTGCGATGAAGCTGTGTGTTCGAAAGTCGTTAGCAGCTCGTCGACGCTCGTAAACCACGCACAAAAGAGTCGATGGCCGACGAGGACTGGACTTCTCTCACGACGTGCTAGCTCAAGATCAATAGAAGTGCATGTAGAAGACGGGAGAGAAGTCTCTCTGGAATCTCTAGAATTTCTAGATGATAACTCTTTTAGGTTTGCCGGGCAAATTTTATCAAACAGCCCGCTTCGATTTTATCTAACGTTTGCAGTTGCTGAGTCTGCAGTCAATGTTGTATTAAGTGAACGATACTCCGTCAACAAATAATACGACAAAACATTGAAGAACCATCAGGCACATTCTCGAGAGTTATCTGAACGGAATCTTCGCGAAGAAGCAACTCTTCTCCGTCGACAGCGAAGCAAGAACGAAGAACGCGATCGGAAGCGCGCAGAAGTCGACGTCACTCGCAGGCGCCTAATCAGTCGTGTTGGGTTCCAATCTCGCAGATGTTGTCTTATAGAGGGATTACGGCTGCCGTAATTTTTTCCTCTCTCCCTCGCTCTCTTTCTCTCTGTTCTCTCTGTCGGAGGCCCCTCCGCCCCCGTTCACAAGAAACCGGCGCGTCCGATTTCGCAAGCCCCTTCTCCGATAACTCGTGTAATCAAGCCCGAGCTGAATGAAAGCCTCTGTGAACCTCCGACACGATCACACTGTTTATAAATGTCAGCTTTAAGCGATGCGTGTCGCCCGGTGAATCGTTCGGGGATCTACACGCGTGTGTGCGTTTCTCCGCGCGCTACTCTCTCTCTTCTTCTCTCTAGAGCGCGTGCAATAGCAGGGATGTTCATTGTTGGAACAACAAAAACTCTCGACACGGCCAAAATTGTATCGTTAGACGGCGACACGCGTTTCCATCGACAACAAACTCATAGAGAGCGAAAGAGGAAGGGAGAGAGCAAACCTTTCCCCGTGCACACGCGTATACAGACACCCAGGACGAACAATGCGATCGGATGAATGCGCTCCATAATTTGCATAATCGCAGCGGTCGCGAGCCTCGATATCCCTGTGCGCGGACAATGGGATCGTATTGCTGTTCATAAACAAATTCTACCGTGCGATCGGAACGATCCACCGTGGCCACCTAGCAATGATCCGGACTACCGATGACTACGGACTCGTTGATTTGTCATCGAAGATCCGGGATTATGGTGGAACGCGTGCGGCGGGAAGCTGTCTATGTTTCTGGTAGTCTGTACCGATATTCGCGCCATTCCAACATCAAATAAGGAAACTAGGACACTGTCAACGAATGCGACGGAGTCTCAGTCCCCTTCCAGCCCAAAAATCTCGAGGACACTCGTCCGGAACCTTGATCCCCTAACGCGTGGCCGATTCAGCTCCTGGCGAGCGATCAAGTCGCATTCAAATCGGAATACAGATCGGCTCCCCGCAGTCGCTGGACTATCGCCGGCCCTGCGAAAGCAAACGCTCTCGTGTGTGCTGCTATACTAACATGTGTCACGCACCGTAAGCGATCGGTTCGTGGTAGCCAGCCGGCATAGGTTCGCGGTAAGCGGACTCTCCTAAGAAAGAACAGAGCGTCGACGAGGGACCGGGACGAAGAACGCTGAAAAAGGAGGACGGAGAGCTGCTCTCTCGGGGAGCAACGACCCATCGGCCTAGTTTTAAAATCCAAAACAAACCCGGTGGCCACCGTCGCCGTTGCTCACCATAGCGCTCTCGGCTTCCGGATTAGAAAACACTTCCGACGCTCGCGTTTGACAAAGCTCCTCTGCAGGCCGAGTCCCCCACCCTCTTCGGCACCGTTTCCAACGCGATTCCCGCGCGATTTTTACGAGCTCGTAAAACCCCGCGCGTTTTCTTTATCTCCCGGAGGCCGAGGCGTCGCTCAAACGACACGCGGCGCGATTGAAAAATCGCCGCGCGCGATTTAACGAGCGCAGCTGTAGCAGTGGGGGTCGCCGTGGACCCGACGACGCCATCTTTTCGAAAAGGTGGGTGTGTTCTCTCCCCTGTCGTTGCCTTCTGTTTCCGGAAATTTATAACGGGCGTTTACGAGCCGCGTAAAAATACCGCTGGTTGTAGACGCGAGTACGCCAACGGAATTTTTGGCGATCGCCGAGAGATTCGAATGAACAGCGCCTCTCTCCCTCTCGCTGGCTCGGCCTCTCCAGATCATGCGCTTTTATAGCGGTATTTATGGGTGAAAAGCCCGGCCGAACCCCCGAGTAGTTAGCTTATCTATATTTCTCCTTTTGTTTTCAATTCCGGCCGTGATTCCCGCGCCGGTCGTAATAACTCGGGTATCGCCCGACCAGCCGGTAGTCATAAACTCAAAATAGCCCTATAACTCGGTAAGTTATGACGTCACTGTTCCGTGTGATCCGAGATCGGCCGGGCCCTACGATCTTCAGGTCGACGGAGATTTTGGAGCGAGCATGCCTTCCACAGCTTCATTTGAAACCGAAGAAGAGAAATAGATGTAGCTTCTATGTGTTGTACTGGATACAGACAATTTTTATTTTACGTAGAAATCCAACGGATCCGCGTACAAGATGAATGCTTACATGAACAATGGGCAGAGAGACAGTGCATTTCGGAGGTTTTCACGTTATCGGGACTAGTCACTGGAGCCACCGCAAAAACCAAAAATTGCTGGGTTCTGTCCGCCATGTTCCCCGATTCCCACGGCTCCTCCGTTCCCCGAATAACGTCACGAAACCGTCGGCCAACCTGGAATTGTCTCCGCTTCCTAAGAATTTCCTTCTCACTAATTCATAGAAGGAAGAAAGCCATAGCGTGACGTCCTCGAATTTCAGCCCTGCCTGAATATAAGGTTTCCTGCAGTCGATTCGCCTCTTTCCAATAGACAGTTATGCCACCGTGCGCTATCCAAAGCCGGTCGGTTCGTGGCTCGCTGACTTCTAGTATTAGCGTGTATTTCTGGAACGTTTTTCGGCCCACTTATATCCACCGGTTCCGTCGAATTCCATGTAATCACGCGGCCGTTCCGTCGATTCTAGAAAACCGACCGACCCGAACATCTTTCGCCAGAAGTTCGCACATGTCCCTGGAAAATTGAACGTTCTGCGTATAGACAATTTCTGCTATTGTTCCTCCCGTTTACTGTTCTTCGAAAACTTGCGAAATTCCCCTGCGACAGTCCCTAAATTCGTTACGTGATTATTGCGGATTTGATACAGTGACGACAAAAATATGCAGATCAAATGCAGAACAGTGAAAACAATTCAAGAAAGTAAAAATATTTGTGTTGCATGAAAATCCGTCTACTAACAAAAACAGGACACAGTTAAAAAAACTGATTCAACTTGCCTGAGATTGTTTCAAGGAATTAATTTGGTCTCTTTTAAAATGGTTGAACGAATAGCGCTATATTCGTCCTCTATCTGTAGAGTTCCGTGCACAATAAAAGTAGGAGCTTCTGCTAACGATAATTGATCTGGGATAATAAGGCGTACCTAACGTCCACGCGAAGTCATCGTCAAGCATCTCACGAAACTCCCACGTTACAGTGGAACAAAGGGGGAAGCGAAGCGTCATTTTTCAACGGTGGTCACGGTGATCATCGCGCGCCGCGAAATTGCGTCGGTGAACATCGTCGAATAGGAAATTGATTGAAAGGGTTAGACGCGCATGAATTTTTCCGGTCGGCGCGGTACGGTGCGGCACACGTTTCCCCGGGGCGGACCGGCTGCAAAAAAATAATCGATTCGCCGTCGTCGGACGGCATCGATTAGTCGCGCCCCGTCCCCGGACCCCTTGTTCGACGCCGGGTAATGCTCATTATTGGCCGAAAGCTCGGTTACGTACATCACCGACGACGACCACGCGGGTCGGGTCATTAACGTAACGACTGTTACGTACGCAAACGCGTAGCCTACCTGTCCGCCTCACCTTTCAATCTGTTGCCTGGTCGATACCGAGTGTCTGACGCGAAACCTTCCACGAGGCACATCCCACTTGCGCAGCTCCCAAACAGCCTGTCTTGTACATCAAGTCATCGTTGCAAAAGTTAGGAGAGCTTTAGCAGGCATTTTGTGTAAATCGAATATTCATATGTGATCGAATGCCTATCAAGTAGCATAGAGAAAGTAGAAGCAGGTAAATGGGAGGCGGCATGGGCTGTCTCGAAGAGCTCATTGCAGGCCCACAGTGTTTCTGATTTATCAACATTTTTCATTTCTCGAGAAATGAGAAATAAGACTATATTTCTCGAGAATTCTCGTGAATTCTTTAGAATTTTTAATAAAATAAAAAAATATTGCAAAACTTATATTTCGAATATCGTTGATAATATTTATCGAAAGCGCAAAAAACATTAACTGAATGCTTATATCCTGCTTATGTCCAATATGTACATTAGTGTGGACCTAAGCTATACTTGGAGAAAAACTTTTATCGGTATAAAATGCACGCAACTATCCAGTATTGTTCCTTTAGATGAGAAAAAAATTTGTGCAAAGTTTGAGATCGTACGGATAAAAGGATGACGTGACGCACTTAAATTGAAAATTTTGAAAATACGTTTTGTAGATCTATGTGAATTAAACATATTCTGAAAATTCCGTCGAAATCGGTCAACGTTGCAATGAGCTACAAACGTTTAAAGATGGTGAAAATTGCAACTTTTCACGATTTTCGGCCTGCAAACTGCAATAAATCTAAGGATTCTTACTTCTTTCGATGCCTGTCATTTTTTCTCAGTGCATATAATTGACAGTGATCTATAAAATGTACTTTCTAAATTTTCAATATAGGCCCACATAAAAAAGTTGTGAAATGCAACTTTTAGTATTTTTTCTACAATTTCGATCTATTGCAATTTTGTCCCAATATTTTTAGGTAAACATAATTCTGTACCAATAATACATGAAAATAGGAGTGCCTAAACGCTTATAAGCGATAGTGTACCTCGCAAGGTTTAAGGGGGGGACCTTATGTAAATGGCCTCAAGAATTTTTTTGAAAAATCTAATGCGTAGATTGATTTAAAATTTGAGGTATCATTTATTAATCTTATAATGTAAAAAAAATATTTTTTATAAATTTTAATTGTTGCTAACAATGGTGCAATGACGGCTTGAAAATGGCACCCTGTAAATGCGCTGTGCAGCGTACAATACACAAAAATGATAACAAACAAGAAAATCAAAATGGATTCGTTAGTTTATGCAAAAATGCTCAGCATGACATTCTTCTTTTATTAAAATTTGCAAAATTGCGAAAATGGCGAAGTTTTGAAACAAAAACGGACTTTCTGTTATAAACAATTGTTAATAACAATATTTCAAATAAAAAATTAAAAAATCGGAGTTCGTCATGCTGAGACCAATTATTTACAGAATATATATACCAAGTTTCAGAACGATCGAGTGATCATAGTTTCTGAGCTACGTTGCACGGCATGCGAAATTTTGCGTTACGAGAAAAATGCGTTTAAAGTTCGAGCGCCCGACGAGGGCCCGACTACCTAAGCCGCTCCGCTCAATACTGTATTTTGTGTTCATTGTATTTTGAAAATAACGTACAAGAACATTTCTGATCACTGTCTAACTCTTTTTATCGTATTCCTCGGGAAATTTCCTATCGATTTAAGCAAAAAAAAGCTAAAAAAATTTCATTTTACACAAGGTTTCCCCTTAACCTTTTCTCTGTGTTTGATGTGCAAATGCAAGTGTATGTGAGGTGCAGTAAAAAGCTGACAAACACGGAAATAAAAAGTTGAGGAATGGAAAATTTCCAAAAATTTTCTAGGAATGCTATCTATGACATATTTCAAATTTTTTAAGTACTGCATACTTATCTGTTAAAAATCAATAAAATTTCACAAAACCTTATGCAATCAAATTTTTCTTTCATTTTACTCGAAAAATGTGTATGGTCCAATTACCCCTCAGTACACGATTAACATTAGTAGAGCAGTACACAGAGGAAATGTTAAAGCAAGTATGATCTACCTGGTAGATTCTGCCACAAAGTGTACATGAACTAAGAGAGTTTAAAGTAACGATGGGTTACTTCGGTAGGCTGAAAGCCGTTCGACTGGGACGCGATTGAAAATTGCCTGTATCGATTGTAAAAGAGTCGCACAGCGTAAATTCAGTGAAGAACCGGGGACCCTGTTGGAAGTACGGTGAAGCAAGTTTCGTGGAATTGAAAATACATGGCAAAATGGAGGCTTTTGTATGTGCACCGGCGTGGCGATAATAAAGATGTACGAGTAGCTGTAAAGAGCAATTCGAGAGGGGGCGGTGAAAGCGCGGAACGCTGTTAAAGCCCGTCGCTGTAAATTCCACGGGGAATCGGACGGGTAATCGCGATTTGTTCGGCACCGAAATTATCGACGCGGCGGCGCGTAGGCCGGACCCGCCACTCTACCCGCTCTACCCGGCAGGCCGCAAGCCTCGTATCGATTCGCGACGAGCGAACTCTGCCTCTCACCCTCTCTCTCTCTTTCTATTCCTCTCGGCAACACAATGTCCCGGTGCTAACGGCCGACGGTCGGTCATTGTTCCGCAATTATTGCCCTATCTAATCGACGCTAGTAGCTAGAAACGGTTGTCGGCCGATTCCCGATATCTAATCGCGAAAAGCACGAGTGACACACGGCCCAACATCGGATCAGAATGCCACGGCGGTCCCCAGGATTTTTCTGCCTTGAGATCTGGCCATCTCTCTCGGGTTCCAGAGTTGCGGCGCGGCGGCGACCGACACGTTAATTAGGCTTTAATGGTGTCCTCGCGTTCGCACGCGAACGCAATCTATCGTGACACCGCTGTTGCGCAACCATAGGCAGACGAGAAACCGTTCGAGAGAGTGCTCCACGGGAATGCCGACGAGCCGCGCGAATGTTCATGGTGTGCTCGAGTCCATTCACTGCCAGATGACTCCTCGAAGCGAGCTTGGTTTAGCATAATCGCGCCGGGAACGCGAGTTTTTACTTGCCGGTGCTCTACATGTGGGACACGGGTTTTCGAATTTCCTTGAGAATGTAATGTAATTTTCGCAGATGAAATACTTTTTTTGCTGGTTAAAGAGAGCTTGATATCTCAGCATTTTTTCGCAGCAGTGTCGAAATAATGTCGGACACATCGAGTTCAATCTTCACCGCACACGTCGAGAAATTGAATCCTCTCTGGCAAGCGTGTCATCCGAGTAAGAAATCGCGAGGTCCGAGCAGCTCTATCAATAATAAGCGTCGTAAATCGTCGCGGGCCCTCTCCTGACCCCACGGCGAGATCTTAGAAAGCAGTTTGATGGCCGGCGTTATCGGTGATCGGCCGACACTTCGCCTCTTTCTCTCCTTTTGTCTCTGTTCCGAGCCACGAGCAGAGCTATCGGTCGAATTGTACTGCGCGGCGTATATCGTAAATCATTGCTTCTGCCAGATAAGATCCGGGATCACGTTTTCGAATTTCGTGGGGATCGATGCCGGGCCAGCGGAGCCGGGAATCTTGTATATGTAATATATGTCTCGGAGCCACGCGATCATCAGTAATTGCAGCCTTCGATTGAGTTCTGGGTAAGTTGACACCGGGTTTAACCGATCGCCGGGAAAATTAGAGTCGGTCGGTGGATCTTCGATCGATATGGATCGGGAGATCGTGGGCAGAGGCGGAGCCAACGACTGGAAGATCCAGAGAGATCCAGGGAGATCCTCTGTGTCTTTAAAGGAGAAACCGAGGAGCCAGTTGCCGATCAAGAGATTCCCTTTGCCGATGCGAACGATGCGTCCCGAATATTTTAAGTACTCGCGCCTCACGGTGTCTGGATATGAGCGTAATTAAATTTACGCCGCGCTGGGGTGCGCGGACGTTAGCATAAATCCGTTCGCTTAGCAATTAAGGCGGTCGGTTTTCTTCGGGACGGCGAAACGAATGTGTGCCGTGAATCATCGTTGCGCAATTAGCGTGTACGCGCCACGAATAAGGCCGACAGGGCACATGTGCACGGGGACAGTTCCCGCTGCGGACGAAACGCTGCGGAAATATCCTTCGAGACGCTCGAAGCTACGGTGCTTTGATAGTTTTGCTTGAAATTCCGGGAAACATGGATCTTATTATTTGAATCAAGATTCGATGGAACCTTCTGTGAGAGGCGTCAGTGCAAATTCGATATTCGCAGAATCATGTTCAGGCAGCCAATCTTAACAACTCAAATCAAGGAAATTCATTGCACCGCAAACTAGCAATTCATTTCGTAGAAAACCGATGGAACATCTGCAATATTTTCCCATTTTCGACGGGTCCGCCGGCTAAAATAAATAAATAAGCAACATTAAACCGCATCGCGAATCAATCTCGTCAAAGGCACGCGTCTCCGCTCAAACGAACCATAGGAAGCTTTGCTCGACCCTCGAAAAACAGCCGAGAGCGGAGAAACCGGTCAAAGCGACAGAAAGAGAAAACGAGAAATAAGAGGAGAAGGAGGAGTGGTACAGCTCGAATCGGATTTATCCAAAGAGATTTAATCCCTGAAAAGAGGTTCGCGGTCAGATATCCGAGTTGCTCGAGTGAATAGCCGGGGACACGTGAGCCTGCAGATGCGCACAAAAGCCTCCAGATTGGACACGTATCTTTCGCCAGACCAGTTCCCCGGGTAACGTGTGTACACCATCGGGGTATACACTATATAGGCTACCCAGAAAACTGACCGTGAGGCTTTTGTCGTTGATCTACACGCGTTTCTTCCTACTGCGGTCGGCGAGCAACGCGTCTTAACCCAGTTTCGATCGAGGGTTGTTGCGTTGTCATCGACACCGGCTTCGAAACTTTACTCGGCCACTGTTTCCACAAGCGATCCAGGTGAGCAAGATGCACTAAGTGCCAGGTGGCTGCGATTCCAAGAAGAAACGAGCAAGAAAACAAAGGCAGAAGGAAGAGATAATGACATACTCTTATGCAGAAGCATGCGCTGTCCCTGACCAGAAAGAATTAAAGTGAATGCACTGAATGGTTTAACAAAATTTCTCCGGATTGTTACAATTAATCTTACAAACTGTCCACTGCATCATTCTATAAAAAATATTGCATTGAAAAATTGGCTACAACAAAGAGGAGTTAACTAGATAGTTCAACTGGTCCATAATGAACCGAGCAACACGAGAATAAATAAACACAATAATCCAACCGAACGTCTTCTTGAACATAACGTCTTAACAAAAACTCCGCGGAATCCTTTCTATTGAAGAACTGATTAAAGTATGCAAAAGATGGCCGACTCAAACGGTGTAGAGCCCTCGAGAGTCCCGCGGTTCCCAGCGAGGAACACTGCTGCTCCATTCTCGAAAGATCAGGCTCGATAATTTCGCGGTTTGTAGCGACGATCGTGTCTCTGCGATCATTATCGAGGAATAAAGAGGACTCGGAAGGTCCCGGAGATAACGCGTAATCCGTTGGTCGATGGGGTCATCGGATTCTTATCGGGACGAGGCTCTCGCCTCGCGAATTTCTTTCTTTTTCCATGGTACACCGTGATACTTTCCGTTTATCGAAGACAATCCTTATTATTGGAAGTATCGATACCGAGACGGTGTCGTTTACCGTAACGTTTCCTACAACTATATACATACATGTATGTATATGGAGAAATAGAGAGACTGAGCGACAGAGAGAGATAAAGGGGATAAAGGGGAACCGATGGGACGAGCAGTCTCTCCGATCGCAGTAACGGCACACAAACGGGACGCTTGTTTCGAAAGTCGATGGACGTTACCAAAAGAGATAAGGCACGGAGAGATTGCGAATAATACAACGATCTAGGCACAAATGCTCTCATAGATATACAGCGGCGGGCGAAACTATCGAGCGCGGCCGTGTTATCGTTCTGCTGATAGCTGGCACTAGACGCGAGTTACGTAACACTTAGGGTCAACGTATCCACTAGCTTTATGCAATTGCATGTCGGTACGCTATGAATAGCTTTGCCTAGCGACGGAAGTAAGCCGAGTCTACCGTGAACAAATTAAACGCCAAGCCGAGAACCGTTTCGCCATTCAACTTTATTCTCCCCCCTCCCTCTCTCTCTCTCTCTATCCTACACTTTCCCCTCTTTTTCTCACTCTTAATTATTCACCGACACTCTTCTTCTTCGTTCTGCTGCCAAATTTTTAAAAAGTTCAACCAACCCGAATTTATTCATAGGGGATGAATTTTTTGGCAACAGTCTAACTTCTTCTTTGCACTTGTCATCAGAAACAAATATTTCTTTACCAATTCTATTATTTATCAAAGAGAAATTTTTTGAGAAGTCTATTTTCTTCCTGTTCACTTCTTACGTCTTCGCTGGCACAGTTCTTCGTCCGAAGTCTACCTTCGAAGTGTATTTTCGGTTTCCCCTAGATTTTCATGTGCGAAGCTTAGAGCCGCCCATTACACTAGAACAGCTGGTTTATTGGAGACCGTTAATTAGAGTTCTTTCCGCGGCGCGTTCGGCCGACACGTCAATTTTCGTTCATTGTACCGGGACTCGTTCAAGGCCGCGCGATTCCACTTGAACTCTCGAGGGATGCGAGAGGAACTCGAACGCAATGAATTTTGCATGCAGATTTCCCGCGGAATCCTTTGTACCTTTGACATTGCGGAAACCGAGAGTCAAAGAGCAAGACTGCACAACACACGACGACTTTTGCTTGTCGTGTTTTGCAGACACGGTCGCGATGCCGAGAGAGAGAGAGAGAGAGAGAGAGAGAGAGAGAGAGAGAGAGAGAACGGTTTCTTCCGCGACAACGCAACCAAACGCAACGCGATGGCAGACGAGCCGTAAATCTTCGAGTTTTCCGCGCAGTCAATTATCTATTAAACGGGTTTAAACGGGCAACGAGATTACGAGCTCAGGAGATCCCTGCAAAGCCGGAATCCCCGCGAAAATTGCATCTTCAAAGGCGGAATGAAATTTTCCCCGGGTAATCTCTCGCGGAGCGGGAGAGACGAGCCCGAAGAACATTTGTACGTGCCTTCTAGCGGGAAACTAATTGCTTGCACACAGGCCGACGTGAATTACGAGATGAAATTAATTATCGCGTAACCCTTGATATTCGGAAGCCCGACGAGGAACCGTCGACGGCCTAGACGAGATCGTTTCGACGCGGTTACGAGCCGATCGAACAAGAACCATGGCTTGATTTAATTTCCAATCATACCGACGAGCTTCGCGGAAATTTTAACAGGTATTCGCGTCAGCATACTCCAATCTTCAGGAACTCTATATTAGAAGGTCTTCGCGAAACAATTTTTCTAATCATATTTTATAATTTCTGCATGCTAATATCTCTAATATATTGCAACTCGTGGAAAAACCAGCATTTTAATTTTATTGCCACAACGCAGTTTAAGGATTAAAGTGCACTGTACATACTGGGTACACAACAGCGTTTAGGATTCATTTTTAGGGGTTAAAAGTTTTAGTCAACCCCCGACAGCGCGTTCGCTGTCGTATGAACACATTCTCTTGTAACAAAATAGCAACGGGTTGCGAGTTTTTAATTTTTTTCGTTTCTTCTGCGAAGTATACTTTGATTGTTAAATCCATGACCAGAGCAATTCGGAATTTTAACTCGTTCATCTCCATTCTTTAAACGAGGTAAAAAATATTTCCATCACGTTATGCACACCTCCATATCGTCACATAAAAACAATTCCATTCCCTCATCTACATATAGCTGCGAGACTCAGCGATTTCGAAGTATCCTAAAGGGGCGCATTCGATCGGAGGGTAATCTGCGTGGGTGTGGGAAACATCGAAAGGGGTGCGTGCGCCCGCATCTACCTCGAAACCCTGCTGCTCCGTAATCAATATAATTTCCCAAAACCAACAGAGAACCGAAAAAAAACAACTCTTCTAAAACCGACATGAAAAACCAAGGTAGTAACCGCGACAAAAGCAGATGATGATAAAAAATTTCTTCATAAAAGTTATTCGGAATAAAGTTTCATAATCAGGAGGTTTATACAACAGTTTCAAACAGTTATTCTCGGACCCGTTCCGAGCTCCGCCATGTAGCAACAACTCGCTCGCGGAAACGACTGGGATGATGGTGGTCGCGCCGGGTTTTACGGGGCTCGGGACTTTACGAGCTTGTGCAACCCCCGGACTGCAGAGGGCGAGAAAACCGGGAATGCAACGGGCATGCGCAGCCTGAAACCGAAAGTGCACGCCCACCCGGCACCGCCGCCCCTGAACCTAGACCTACACCCCCGCTTTCCAGCACCCCACGGTCAACCCGGTGCCCCCAACCTTCAAAACCCCGTACGCCGAACGATCCGGTATCTCCACCCCGTAACAGCGAGCTATAGCCGCTCCAAACTGCAGCCCGGCGACTTTGAATCCATGGGTTCCGCTTGCGCATCACTCCGAGCATTTTTTTCTACGGCGAATATGCACAGTAACCCCCGAATTTGTCCACCGAATATTCCCCTTTATTGCTGACCATTGTGTTCACGCAATTACCATTCCTTTGGCATGATTCTATGCACTTTTTAACCCTTCAAGCATTCTACCTTAAATAACTTAACGAGTTGAAAAAGTATATTGACATTATTTCAATATGTCGAATGTTTCATAAAAAATAAAAATTATTTAACACTAAACCTACCGAGCCTTAAAAGTAATCGGTACATTTTCCCTTATAAAAATAACGAGATTGTACTCCTATTGTAATACGTGCTCTACTAAAGATATCTATACACCCATTTCGTATAGAATTACTTTTATAATTTCAATAACTGTAAAGTAAAAAATCTGGAACCAGTCATTTTGACGTTTAGTGTTAACTTCTTCCAGACCAAATTGCCAAACCTGGTGCATACGAGCTTATAAAATTCCAACGTGCTGAAAAATAATAATTTAAAGCTTTCCCACAGCCCGACGCATACAACAACAAAAAATAATAAATAGGTCAATTAGACTCACCTGACTCTTCCGCCACGAGGAAGCCCACTTTCCCCTCCGATCGTGCTCACAGCCACGAAGAAGAATACAGGATCTTCCTGCAGTATTCCTCGGAACAGATGTCAGTGGGATGACTTTAAACTAGTTACGGAAGGAAGAATCGCCAAAGAAATGATTAATCTTCGTTATACCTCGCTTCGACGACAAAGGGTGGTTCTCTCTCCGGCGATACAATAGTGCGCGCGCGCGGTACTCCCCTTCTCTTGCGTCCCTCGATTCTTCAATGAAAGAAATTCGTCTTCCGTGCGATTGTCTTCGGTGCCGTTTCACCCTTCGGGATTTTTAATCGGGCACCTAGCACCACGTTTTCTTAACGCGCGAACCACTGATGGTTCTCCTCCGTGGCCCTTTTCACTGTGACATCTGGTCCCCCCCTCTCTAAGCAGGAACCCCCCGTTTCGAGTCGTGTACCAGGGCTAAAGCCTCATTCACGGTCACCGTCCTAGAAACCCGAAACGATCAAAACAACTTTTTCATGCGGGGCCCTCTCGAGGACGCCGCTGGATTATCCTTTTTCAGATGCCTTGTCGTCCTGTTACCGGGGTGGCAATTCTCTTCTGTCCCCCATCCCATAGCTCTCTCTCGCTCTCTCTCTCTCTTTCTCTTTCTCTCTCCGACTCTCTTGTCACACGTTTGCGTCGGCCTGAACGAAATTCAAACACCAACTGACCTGGATAAATTCCCTATCGAAGTCGACGTCTTCGGGACATGCTACAATATTTACTCGATTCGATATAAACAACCGGTAAGCCATTGTACCGACGGCGCGACGCGACGCCTCGAACTCGGCGACGTCGTGCGAAACGACTCGAGGAGCGTGACTCTCTGGTCGTGGGCTTTATTTATTGCCTTTTCCGGGTGTTCGTCACGTGAGAATCGTAAAATGTCGAACAACTCTCTCATGGTTGCGGCATTTTTAAACGAAGAGAGCAGAGGGTGCGTTTTCACGCGGTAGCCTGGCTGCGGTGGCCTTTGACGTGTCTCTTCGATGGCCAGACCCTTTCAAAACACTATTCCAAATAAACCAACACTAAACTTTTTTTCTCTAGTTGCTGGGACTCTCCCGTGAATAGAGGTTACTTCAGGGTTAACGTTCGAGGTCACAATTTGGGCCTCAAAGAAACTTTTTTCTGTGTCGAATTTCTATTTTTATTGTGCGATGGTGTTTAAACATGCCAACTGAAGTTTCATAAACGACAGATGCTGTTACACAATCTAATACTGTCCGGCACAATTTAAACATCCACTAATCTTATTTGCTTCATTCTTTATATAACAATTTACCAAAGAAGATATACACACGTTTGATAAATTTTTTATAGCATTTCAGGATTGAATGACGCACAAGACATAATCTCGATAGAGATATCTCCTCGTTGCGACTTTTTAAGCTGCTCATTTGTGTTCTTATCGTGCGATTAGACTCGGCAGATGCTCCATATCATCATCCTCATGACGTGTTTCTAATAAACAACAGCAGCTAGACGTATGAAACTTGTATACATTCCTGCTTTCACAGATTTATTAGGTTATCTGAAAATTTCCCAAAAAGCAAATGGCGTAAGAGGAAGTTTAGGAAGTAATAAAACATCTCGTGTTATACAGGGTGAGTCACCTAACGTTTATCACCTCAAATAACTTTGTTGTTTTTAAAGATACTCATATAATGGGTATATAATAAGTAATAATAAGTAAAATGGGGCTTATACGACACCAAAACAATTTTGTTTTTATGTCAATTTTTTTAGAGATATCAAGATCACCTTCATTTTTTAAATGGAACCACTCTGTTTTAAACATTTATAATGATAGTCCCTTTTATTACGAATTCAGTGACTATAATTATTCAAGGTCATTCAACAGATAAAATTTATGTCGGGCCAGAACTCGAATTACGCCACTTTGACTCATGCTTGCTTCTCCAGTAATTTATCTCGTACTCACATGTGGATTGACAGCTATAGCTGCTAAAATATTAGTTTCATTGTCTTCAGTAGTCATGGGATTCTTTCGTTTACGCTTTCTTACATCTACAATTCCAGTATGTCTAAATAACTTGTAGATATTAGTAAAAGCCACCCTAGAAGCCTGCAATGCATTTTGTCTGCATTCACAGTAAACCGTTATCATGTCACACCTTTCAATCATCGAGTAAGACATAGCGGAATCGCGTTTGGAAACATACTGTTAGTAAATAAATAGCAGGGTAATCGGCTAGAGGATGTTTGAAAACATTCCATAGTATTGAAGGACCTTAGCATGTTTACTACAAGTCTCACTGATGATAAACGCATTCTGCTTCCATATTTTAGTTTTATACGTTCTTCTGTCCAAGACTTTGAATGACCTTGACTAATTATAGTCACTGAATTCGTAATGAAGCGGTCTATCATTGTAGATGTTTAGAAAAGGGTGGTTCTATTTTAAAAAATGAAGGTGACCTTGATATCTCTAAAAAAAATTACACAAAAACAAAAATGTTTTTGGTATCGTATGAGCCCCATTTTACCATTCAACTTTGTCCTCAAGACATTTAATGTATCTTTGAAAACAACAAAGATATTTCAGGTGATAACGTTAGGTGACTCACCCTGTGTAACAATCTTGTGAAACGTGCGCCTTGCGAAAGAAACTTTTCGGAGAATTTTCTTTCGAAATTTCTTTGTCTCCGACGTAAAGCGGGTCATGGAGACTGTTGTTGTTCGAGTCGAACGTTATGGTGGAAAAGAATGGCAGAGAGTCAATGATGCCGGCGTTATTTTGATCGTCCCGCGTTATTTATGGTCCTTGTCGTTAGAGAATTGGGAGTCTCACGTTTCGTAACAGCTTTACGATCGCCGATAAAATTATGCAACGTAATCTAATACGTATCTCGTTTCGCCGGTGTCCCAGGAGCCGGCCCCGGCCGCGTGGTTTTCGCTCGCACGAGCACACGCGAGCCGACAGCCGGCCCGAAAATCGGCTCTTTGTTGGAACGTCGCGTCTCCCGATGCGATAGCGCCCTGTCTTTTCGCCCGGTGCCCCGTGGGAATCGCGCCAAAAAATAACCCCCGAAAATATTCCTATATATGTATTGATAGCACCGTGGTGCTTGCTCCACGCGCGCCCGTGCGCTACATTAATTTTTCATACTAATGTTGGGCACCGTTGTTCCTTCGCGGGCTTGCGTGGGCGTCGATAATCGGCCGCAATATGCGTGCCCGTTACCGACACGTGCATCCCGTGATAAAAATTCGCAGACGCTTGCGTTCTCCGTAATCGTCCCTCCCTCTCCTACATTTTTGTCTCTCTCTCTCTCTCTCTCTCTCTCTCTCTCTCTCTCTCTCTCTCTTGCCTCACTTGTTCAACAGTATTACAACGAACGCGCATTTTTAGGACACACGAGGGCGATAAGGGAGTGGACGGAAACTACGGTTACAGAATGGCTCGCCGATTTACAATGGGTCGTAGGAGGATTCGAATGCTCGAGAATTTTTAACTCGATCGCGTGATTACTTCTTTTTTAACTATACATTGTAAACTAGTGAAATTTCGCGGTCTATTTATCGGGAAAAATTCACAAAAGCACATAAAGTTCCGCAAAAGGACAGAGGCGCGCTCTGCCAGCAACTATGTAATAATTCGGCGCCAGAGTCGCCGCGCGTCGCGCAAGATGTATGCAAATTGGCAATCTGCGCGCATTACACCGTAATTCATCGAAAGCTCGACACATCCCCCGGATCTTTGATCATAATTTACATCGCCGGTTCGACATAATTCTCTGCTGAAGCGTTCGAATACTTTCGCCGCCCACCGTGCATATTTCGCGCGGTTTATTTTCGACGTTCGCGGCAGCATGGCTCTCTCTCTCTCCCCCCTTCTCTTTCTTTTTTCATTCCGCCTCACCGCCAAACGAAATCTCTGCCATTAATGACCTTCGCCGCAGATAAGCCGAGCGGCTCGATAAGGGACAGCGCAACACCGCCAACCCGTTAATGTATGTATATCTGTGCTCGTTGTTTGTGCAATTCGCTGGTCGGGCTCTCGCGATAAACCGGGACCCACGGTGAGAACACAGCCCGAGAGGCACCGATGTAAAGCTTTGTCCACATTTGTTATCACGGTTCATTCTGCTACCATACAATTTTGTGAATAAGCAATATTTTCTAGATTATTTTTATGCCGTGAATGTAAATTAATCTGTGAACACCTAAGAATATAGAAATTTACAATAACCTTGCAGTTGGTCGACAACAATAGACAAGTTTCCGCGAAACAATGGCCAACTTCGTTTCTTTGCTTTCTTGGCTCGTTTACGACTTGAGCATGATCGTTTTGAATGTACCATTTTGTTGCCGACAGATTATACGCACAATTAATACGACGAAGTAGAAATTGGCATTACATATTACCGGCTGGTAATCGGCCAACATGCTTTCGACGATTATACAATGTGCCAATGATAAAATAGGACGGTGCTAAGGCTTGAGAAAATGCTAAAGGTTGCTGCTTACCAATTCAAATTTTTTTCAGAATTTCTTTTACACAAGATCTACAGTTAATTAATCCTTCCAACTTGTCGAAAAGAGTCGTTTTAAAGAGCAGAATATTAATGATGGAAGTTACAGGTATCGGACGCTGTAAACGGATTAAATTAAATTTCAAATTGATCCCAGAGCGAACCTCGTTAGCAGCTGGATGAGATTACGAGTAACGAAATGGGATAGCCAATGTGGACATAGCTTTAGCGACTCGTCTCAACGTGTTCGCAAACCGAAGGTACATTTATCAATAAGCGGACCGGTGATATTTTCGGATCGCGGTTTCCAGCGCTGTAAACATGAGATCCAGTTGCTCGATAATCGTGGTCGCTGCACGATTTTTTTTCGATAATTACAAAAAAGCACCACCCACAAATCTCAATAATTTAGTAATGTGTTTTCAAGTCCATTACACTGGATACTCTAATAAATATTTCACATGGCGATCGTTATCTCTTAAAAGGCAATTGACCTTGACATTAAAAATCCCTCGGAATCTCGGATCTGATATCGTTCCGAAAATATTTACCCGCTCCACGATACAATCGGGAAGAAATAAATCTCCTGCGATCATCAACCAGCTCTCGAGCTTTCAAAGACGATGATAAAACAAAAAAAAAATCAGAAGAAGCAGTACGCGCATTAGCGTCATCGTCTCGGTCCAGAATAGCAAACCAACTCTAAATAAATCTCGTCAAGTGGCCGGACGTTTGAGCGGCTCGGCTGAAAAATAAAAATAAATATAAAAGCTCGCAGGATCTCGGCGACCGCAACCTTGGATAAATTTAAAGATGGCCGACGATCATGACCGCCCTCGTCTTTCCTCGCACGCTATGTATATCGTTCCTTACACTTTTTCTTACGAGTTCAACGAACGCCGAACAATTTCTCTATACTTTCTGAAATTGTAAATAAACCAGTAGCACACTTTAGAATGTTGCGTCATTCATCGGGCGTCTTTGGGGACAAGAATCGTTTGTTGCCATTCAGTGGTCATTGTTAACGCTGTAGATGTTAGTGGTATGTAGTGACGTGTGGAGTTTGTCGAAGTTACAGATTCGAATTCGGTTTGCGAAGGATGAAAGGTGAGACTGACATAAACAAATAGTTGAAATCATTTCTAAGACGTCCTACGTCGTTCGTCGCTTCTTCAGGCTCTTAAAGAGCGAGACTCTTAAAGGTTTCGGGTGACTGTATATTTTCTCGGGACGAGGCTCAGTGGAACAAACTGTATAGTGGAACAGACTATGTATGTGTAACTCTAGAAATTAGGGTACGTTTATTGTACAGTGGCCGAAATAATGATAGGTTCATTTCAATTTGTTGACATAATGTTGTGTTTAATGCAGTATTTTTTATTTTACTTATTATTATTTATTCATTCTAATAAAATTAACAAAATATACAGCTCAATTTATAGGGTTGAAGTACGGATGTATGCGTGTATTGTAGGTATGCGTGTTGATAGGCAGCCCTATATATGATTAAATTTATAAAATAGAGAATCGCAAAGAACAGAAGAATTGTAAAATTACAATCGCCAACGAATTGTTAAAAGAAGGCAGATCGAAACGAGCGCCCGCGAGAAACACGTCTGTCAACGATTGGTTATCCGTGCGTCTTACGGTTTTTTACAAATAAATACGGCTTATTCCTTACAAATTGAAAGATACAATGTTAATTAATGTCAATTTTCTATTACAACTCTTGAGTTTTAGTTGCGAAATAAATATAGGTTCATTATGTATTTTTACATAAAAAATTAAAAAAAGAATAAAAAATAAAAATAATTCAGTACTTACTTGAACTTCCTTTGTGTTTTATAACTTCAAATATTCTGCGTGGAATTGATTAAATTAATTTTTGTAATGTTTCTAATTTAATTTCAGACCACGCCTCTCTAATCCCATTTTTCATTTCTGAAACAGTGCTATACAGTGTTTTCCATTGTTGTATACCTTCCGTGCTAATATTCCCCAAAGATTTTCAATCGGATTTAAGTCCGGACTCCTTGATGGCCAGGGTAAAACTTCAATTACTTCAGAACCTCTCAAAGTAGTTTTTAATTGTTTTTGCACGATGTATCGCTGCATTATCGTATTGGAATAATACATTAGGTCCATCAATCTTGTCGCCATATTCACCCAGTACGTATTCCAATAGTTCCTGGTATTTTTCAGCATTGGTTTTTGGAGGGAACCACATTATCGGAGTCTTTATCGTTCCAGCCGAATGCAGCCCAAACCATTACACATCCTCCTCCATGTACTCTCGTCATTTTTACACTTTTTCATCACGCAGATCGTGCCAATAATATTAAAACCCATCTAGGCCGTCCAAATTTAATTTTTTTTCATCAGAAAAAATCACCGTCTTCCACTTTTCGGTCCATGACATATGATATTCTGCAAACTTCAATCTCTCCTCCTTGTGGAATTTAGTTAGCGGAGGTTTTTCCGGTTTTTTAGAATATTTAAGTGTCCCACTCGATCTCACAACTTGCTGTACACGTCGAACACCAACTGACAAGTTTAATTTCATTTTTATTTTAGTGGCATTAAGCATATTTTGCGGTCCTTCTTGAAAAAGTGTATCTTTGTCCCTATGTGTTAATTTCTTTGGATGACGTGTAGATTTTTTACTGCCGTATTTTTCTTTTAATTTTAAAAAATTGTTTATGACATTTAATGACCTTTTCAATCTTCTTGCAATTTATCCGTTAGAGAGACTCATATTGTGAAAACGATAATTTGGCCCTTTTCGTTATTTAACGATTTCCCCGTGTCATTATGCTCTAATAATATTAAACGAACATAAAATATTTTTCATAATTCTTAGACTTCATAAATCTGTCTACTTACCATACAAAAACGTTCAAAAAATTGCACTATCAACAGTAATTTTTAAATATTTCTCCGTGAACCTAAGATTATTTCGTATGTATCTTGTACTCGATAATTTTCAAAGTATTTTTGAAACAGGTACATCTTTACACTAATACTGTCGATAGTCGACTGACTGCTTACACAATGTGTAGAACACATTCTTGCGAAATAAAACGAAATGGCACAGTACACTTCCGAAAACGAAAATAAAAGTAGAAGCAGTAAACCAGCCGATGCGGCTAGTGAATCTATCATTATTTCGGCCACTGTATACACGGAAATGTTTAGATCCATGTTTTCTTTTATAAAGTAACGTAAAATAGTCACACACTTGGAGTTTTTAAAATGTAATATTTTTATTTTGCGAAAGTCCTTAGTCTGCTCGTTACAATAATGTCTAAAGTTCTCTAATGAATTTGACCCTGCCAGAGCATCGATAAGAATAAAATGTTCACGTGAAGCAAATCTTTTCCGTTTCTTCCGTTTTCTTGCCATCAACGGGAATAGCCAAAGGTCGCACGACCGTTTGAGGGTTAAACTCGCAATGTGACTTGCATTCGATCGAATCTGTCCGTGAAATTTGCTTAGAGGCGGTGATTAAAGCGCGCCGGAAAGGAAACACGCTCGTTCCGGCGAGATCAGAGGCACAGCCTGTGAGTATGTAGTATAGTCACCGCGGTGCAAAAAGAACCGCAACCATTTCTCTCGAGAATTCCGACGTAATACACCCAAGGGCCAGGGGGGCGTAAATATTTACACCTCGCGAGACACGTAGCCGTTTCATACCAGCAACCCGCTCGAAGCGAAGGTACACACCAGCCAGGAGTCACATTCGGGAAGAAGAGAAGCTTTGCTATTGAAAGAGAAAAAGAGAGAGAGAAGGGCTCACCACGGTGTCTCTCACCGGTCGCTGGATATTTACTGACCACGTGACACACGGTGTCACTTCAAAGCAGACTGACGTTCAATTTTTAGGGCGAAGGTGTGTCTCGTGCTTTTAGCCCGTGAAAACGAGACAGATAGGCGTCCCGAGACCTTACCAGGTAGACTCTGCGTCCTCGCCGAACGAGCATCGCGTAGCTGCACACTTTTAACCCGTTTTTACAGCAGTAGAACCTTTCAAGGCCCGGCCACCTCAATTTCGGAGCCGATTGTTATGTTCGAATGGAAAATTTGCTAAAAATTTCATTCAGCGGAATGGTTCGCCAGGTATAAATAAAAATTATTGGAAGAATTTGGCTTAATACGCTTTTCTCGCAGCGTTACGAATTTTTATCCGATACAACGACACGATGTTGAGTGTTTGTGTGATTCTATTTTAAAGTTTGAACTCCGTGACACGGCAGCAATGTGGCATACAATGTTGCATACACGAACAGCGCGGTACATTTAAATCGAATTAACCTCGAGTATCTGCGAAGGTCGCTCAAGAAAAAAAGGAACAACAATTCATATGCATTAGGCTTACGCGTCAACGTGTAATTGATTAAGGGGAATGCTTCGTGTCATTGCTAATTAGAAATATACATATGTACGTTGAATGGGACACGTACGCCGCGCCGTGTTTCTTCTCTTGGAACGCCAACAGCCGGGAGCTGATTCGTAGAGAAACTCGCGAAAACTTTCGAGCCGCGTGGCGTTGCCTCGAGAATTTACTACGCGAGATATTTTTGTCTAGAGACAGACGAATTCAAAGTTCAAGTTAAATTGAACTCACTTTTATATTCAATGCTGAGAGCAGTACTGAGAACGAGTAATTAGTATGCACGTACTGCGTATTAAAAATTACGAGACGGATGATACTGTAACTCGTGAAACAGTAAATTTATTTGCAAAACGTGTTTGTAGTTTCAGTTGTTAGCTTCCGTGCATTTAACGCAGTTAAACATTACGCAACATCCGTACAGTTTCAAAATTTATCTTCGTTCCGAACTGTGTGCCAATAATCGAGTTGCTAGGTGTACACTTCCCCAACTCCAGTGTAAAACTTTATTTAACCGTGTACATTCAAAATTGGTCGGTAAAAATTTCTTCATCAATATTAAAGATGTTCAATGTTGTCGAAGAAAACCGGTTATTAACATAAGTGTTAGGTCACATGTCCAATTCTCCAAAAAAATGTCTAATCAGAATCGATGTCCCAAAAATCCACCCTCACCGAAAACCGAAAATCTCGCAATTCCGAAACCGTCGAGAACGTCTCCGCGAGGCGCGTGAAAAATCGCGGATCAGAGTGTTCCATGAAAACCGAAAGAGAAAAAGTGAATAAGAAAAACAGTAAAAAAAATCGACGTCGCATAAAATACGTCGGGAAGCCGGTCCGTCGGTGTAACGTTCTCTGTTCGTGCACGTACGTGCGCGCACACGCGTCGCGGGGATTATTCGCGGAGGCCTCGTCGGCCGGCGTTCGAAAAGTAAAACGCGCGCTCGCGTATGCAGCGCCGGCGTGCCGTTGGAGAGAGGAAGAGATCTGTATGAGCGCGAGAAGGAGGGAATTACGGAGCGGTGGCGTGCGCCCGTCGGAGGGACGACAACGGCGCGCATCGATTGGCGCGCTAGCCGTGACCCCCACCACGGTGCTTTCGCTTTCACCCAATGGGGCCTCACTTTCGCGCTCGGCCGCGCGCCGCGCCAGGGCAACCGGCACGCTGTCGTCGTTGCCGGCGCTCAGTGAGTGGTGCACCCTACGTGCGAGCAAGTGTTTTGTCGTCGTGGACTCTCTCTCCGTCAGCGTGGCCGCCGCGAGTAAAAACGGGAGAGCAGAGAAGTTACGAGGAGCCTCGGTGTGTTGTTTGTTGCTTTATCCCACCCCCGCGTACACATATATCCACCGGTATATATATGTACATATATCACCCCTGAACGAAGACCCGGCGCTGACAGAACTGTCTTCGCTCTTTGTTTTCGGTTTCATCTTCACATTAGTCGTTTCACGTCAATCGTTCGAACCGGCCGGGCTCTGGAGACGCGCTCTCGTCGCGAGAGGAACTGCGTGTTCGAGCGGTGTGCGCGCGCTTAGCGCTCGGTGACCCTGACATTCGGGACCAGCTGCCACACGACGTTGGACCACGATCGTCGTTCACCGAACAGATAGTGTACTCTACGTTTACGATCATCTCTGAACCGCCCTTGTCGTCGTTGGACGTGTCTCTCTTTGTATAGTGACTGGTACCACCGGTGACCTTGACTTTGGTGCACGTTCTACGCCCACGAGATAGAGATCCTCCGGGACGGTCGCGCGTGGATCTGCCTCTTGTGTCTGTTTGTTATTCGATCGTCGAGGGATTGTTCGAAATAAAAGCTGTTTTTATTTTTTGTCCGCGGGAGTACTTCCGATCGAATCGATCGATGAATGGGTGTGCGTGAGCGGGGACCAGCGAGACGCGGGAATTGCGTGAAGATGAAGGAATAGTGGCACTGTCCCTGAGGTCGTGTATCTTCTATCGAGACTGATCCGAGGATCTTTTTCTGCGATACGTCCGGCCGGAGTGTGTTTCTTGTATACGATTTCCGAGTTGGTTGGGAAGAGGAGCCAAGCGAAGATAGAGGTTACGGTGATCGCAAACGGTTCAAGGATTTTCGGGGCGATGGCACCGCGTCGTCACGCGAACGGCCACGGTGGTCCGTTGCTGGAGAACGGTGGAGCTGGAGGCGGGTTAGACACAATGGAGAACAACAATCTGCTGGCACAGACGCAAGCAACGACCCGCTGTTGCACGCCGACCGGCGAGTGTCTGCGGGGCGATGCGCTGATTCGGTTAATCGCTCTGCACGACACTGTCAAGGTGTCCTGTAATAACGACAGCTGCCCCGTAGGACAATTCATGCATCGCGAATGCTTCGACGCCTGGGAGCAAACGGTGCTCACCTACTTAAAGAGCTGCGGCAGAGCACGCAGCTGGTCTGAGCGACAACGCCACCAGAACCTCTGGACCAAGAAGGGTTACGATCTGGCGTTCAAGGCCTGCGGATGCCGATGCGGACGCGGCCACCTCAAGAAGGACCTCGACTGGATGCCACCCGGGTCCGGGGGAAACGCTACCGGGAACCGGCCTGACGAGAACGAGGCCAAGAAGAAGAAACGACGCAACCGACAAAACAGCAGACCCACTCTAGCTGTGTCCGCTGGACCCCCAAGTCATGGGAATCACGTCACCGCGAATGGACGCGGCACCACCGAGGTTCAGTTGATCGAAAACGGACGCGGCAGGGCTGGATCCTTGTCCTCCAGCACCGGGTCAAGCTCACCTCCTGCCACGTCCGAACCGAGCGTCAGCCCACTGCATCAACCGCAGGCCATCATGAAGAAGAAGAGCAAGGTCGACTTCTTCAGCGATCGAGCACGGTGAGTTTCTTAATACAATTGATCCACTACCGATGTTTTCACTCGTGGCTTTGTATATTCTTCTTTGCTTTCCGAATGTTCTTGCTGCGGTGTTGATCCTTGTGTCAAGACCTTGAATTCGTTTCGTTGATAATCAATATTTAAGCATTAAAATAAATTTAGTCATACAAAAAATATAAATTTTCTTTTCTCTTCTACGACAGTTTTGGGGATAAAGACGTTTCAATCATTGTAAGTGTAAAAAAAATGTTACGGCAACGGGTTAATTGCTCACCTTGCAATTCATCTTCTATAGTTGCCAATTTGAGACCGAAGGATCAATACAACTGAGAAAATAAGTGTCAGCCGAAGGAAGATCATTTTGTTTCATCTTCGACTGTCTGATGACAGCAAATGATGACAGCAATTCCTGTTAGTAGATCGGGATTTATTTCAGTAGATCATCTCGTTAGTGAGAACATTAAATCATTCAATAGTTGTTTCATTTGTGTAACATTCATTATACTGTCGAGAGTGTTAATGGCAGACACAAAGTTACCAAGTCTTTTTACCATTTGCCTTCAGAAGTTTTTCTCAAAATAATTCCATAAGTGAAGTTTGAATGGATCCGCACGGACCTAACATAGTTTACTGTGAGACTGAATGACCCTTCGAATAGAGAGAGTCGGCGACCCCACTGAATTAAAGATAGCATACCGAATGAAGATCCCTTTAGCACACAGTTCAAAGTCACTCTTTTACCTTGATCTCGTTTTTCAAAACGGAGAAAAGTTGCCACATTTATTCTCGAACATTCTGTCAATAACACAGCATTTCATATCCCGACTAATTTAACAATATTATTCGAGAATTAAAATAATGGTAAAATTTAAGATAAACAGTTTTTTTCGAATTGTCTTCGCGACAAATACTACATTATAAAATTTCTATCATGCTTGCGTGTTACCGTATAGCCTGTAATAGAGGCAGTAGACGCGTCTGTCCACTACAGGCCGTTTCTACTTACACTGCATATGCATGAAACATAGATCCACTCTACACATTTTACATAAAAAATGCATTGTTTAGATTCAAAAGATTTGAAAAATTGTAGGATACTTGTTGAAGTCTCTACTTGAATACATACTAATATTAACAAAAAATAAAAATTGATTGTCTCTCCTCCTTGCCTTACGTATTCAAAAGTGAAATTTTAAGGAACGACTCAGTCTACCTACAGAGGGTTAATACTCTCGAGAAACACGAACAAAACTTTTACACACGTATAAAGATTCCCAGTCTGCCGTCGATCTATTTCCAAGGCTTTTCTCGCAGAAACAGGAAAATTCGTTTTGGACAACGCCCCCTCAATTACGCACAGTACTTTCCGGCTCCTTGATCTATCAGCTCTAGAAGAGGAGAGGGTGGAAGGAGGTCGTTACAAACAATAATTGGCCTCGCGGTCACGATACGGATGGCTAGTCTCCCTGTGAGGTCTACGTGTAAGAATACAATTATCGCGATCCCTTATCAAATTGGTCACGTTTCTCTCCCACGCGGCGGCGCCGGCGGAGCTCTCTCGGCTCCGTGGCCTCGGTGGTCGCGTTCAATGACGTCGATAAGAGAGGCGCTTCTTTCGAATCGCGGTTACCGCGAAAGATAAAGTTACGAGACCTATTCACCTCTGAGCCGTATATCTCGCGCTAAATTGCGCGCTCGCTCTCGCGTTCTTTTCTCGGAAAGAAAGGGTTCCCTTCGAGAGCGTTGGTAGGGCGTCATCCTTTCTCTCTCTCTTATTCTATGGTTCCAAAAGCCACAGCGCGATAACGCCGGATGCAGCCAACGGATCCGTTTCTGTTTCCCTCGCGAATGGTGCCCGTGTCTCTTTTCGAGGCAGAAAGCCCCTCCGGGGAGAGAGAGGTGCTGCGGATACTCGATAAGAATGATAAACGCGAGAACACACGAGCAGCGCGTTGGCTTCGTGTACAAACGTGTCACGCTTTAATCTAGAAATGGACGCAGCTTCGAGATCGTAGAGATCCCCGCAAAAAATGGAACACACGCCGAGTAATTAGAGGCTAACGCGACCTTGAAGCGCGTCCTCGAATCGCGCCGCAACATTTTTATGTAACTGTAATTGCCGCTCTATCGATCCTCCTCGATACAAAAGCATTCCGTTCCGCGTACGCATTGTTATGTATTGTTGTTCATAAAATGGACGATCTCGTGCAATAATCGTCGCCGCATTCGATCGATCGAAGAAGATCAAATAGCGGCGAGTCCGAGCGGTTCCGTTTGAGTTCGATTTGCGCGCGACAACATTACAACATTGTCCCGATCGACGAGCGAGCGGTCGGCGCCTCAAAGCGTCGCGGGCCGTCTTTTTTCATAACCGGGAGCATCAAAGCATACTAAAACACGGGGGGAGCGGTGGCGTTGTCGGCTGCCGGTCCACTATCTGCGACTTAGATCTCGGTTACGGACGCGCCCGGTCTTTGAAGGATTCGAGCGGTATGTATTGAGTTACAGGCTGAAATCAAGCGTGAACTTCTGGCTGGCTGACTGTCGCGTGTTTCCTCTAGTCTCGTCGATCTTTGCGCGCTCGAGCGTGATTGCAGCCGAAAACGTCGTCGCCGATACGCGCGGCTAACGTTGTTCTCTTTTCTTTGATTCTTCTCACGCGGATTCCTTCTTTTTTCTTTCATTATCTCTTTCGTTCCTCCCGGCAGCTTTTTCTTCCCTTTCTCGCCCGGGTTCTCCAACTTCTTCTGGCTCCTCGGGCGATGTATTTCGCGAAACATGTCTCTCTCTCTCTCTCTCTCTCTCTCTCTCTCTCTCTCTCGCCCCGATTATTTATAGCCGTCTATACGCGGCGAACGCAAGAGGCAACGCCGCCCCCGAAGAAATGAAAATATTCCGACTTTCCTCCGGCCCCGGCCGCCTTTTTATACGAGCCTCGAAATCGCGCTATAAAGGAAGGAACGGAAGCGTGTGCTTTCCATACGGAATATGCACGTTGATTCGCTTAACACCCCCCGTGCGCGCGCGCGCGAACCCCAACCCCCACGGCTAAACTTTCTCGCGCGACACTCTCGAGGGCGCGACAAAGGCACTACATATATCGAAAATCCTTTCCGCTCCGGCGATCTCTCATAAATCCACGGCCGTCTAGAGCTACTTCTTCCTCTCTTCCACCCACTCGAGCGTCTAGGAGGCGCTTTAAGATTCGCGCGGTCTCGAGACACGTTCACTTTTTAGGTCTCATTGAAATCGGACTGCTTTATTCCAATCTGCAAGGCGGAGTCCCCGGTGGAATGTTCATCCAGCTGTACTTAGCGTATGCACGACGTTAGCCGATTAATAAATAAGTATCTGAATAAATCTGAGGTAGACTTATTCACGAACGACATACGACACTTCTTGGTCGTGAAGTATGTTCGATCGTATCGCGTTGCGATGTCATAGACTAGAATGACGTCGCTGAAGGTCGTAAATCTTCAAGTCAGTTTTCTGAGAACGCGAGTTAACCAATTCCTTACCACGTATTTGGATGGAAAGGATGTTATTTAAATGAAATTGCAATTTTTACAAGATAAACTCTGAATTTATTCAACTATGTACTGACGAATTTACAAGATTGTGAAAAGCTGATGATACTTGTCGAAGACTTCGAGAGGATCTGACTTGAGGGTGAGCATGAGGAAGCATTTAGGAAGGTCGTGACTTTAAGAAATGAGCCATGCGGATTCGTCGATTGGCATTTTTTCGAAATTGGTGAGGGATGCGGTCGCCTCACTAGTAACACTACCCAACTGATACTCGATGATTTGAATAAAATTTAACGTAACTTATAAAACACCGAAAAATATTAAATACGTGTTTCTTTGTTTCGGCTAAATACGCTTTTTAGGGGTAGAAAGCACCCCTCAACCACTGGAGATGGAAACGTTTGTGGCTAATTATTTCTTAAAGGATACAGTTTCTGAAAAAAGTGCTAGATCCAGAGTTGTACAATTCAGAGTCGTGCACTTGATGGCGTCCTTGAAATCTACCTTGAGGTCGAATTTCAAGGTCGATTGAATTTGGAAATAATAAGCCGGACTGGCCGGACCTTGAGCGCATCCTGTGTCTATAATCAGTAATTTTATGCGATGACTCTAAATCTGTCTTCAGAATTGATTTGTTGCGTTATTTTCCCAAAAAAGAAAAAAATCGGACGTTATGGGAAATTAGGCTCAAATTTATAGAAAAAATATGAATCCTTTAAGAAATAATTAGCCACAAACGTTTCCATCTCCAGTGGTTGAGGGGTGCTTTCTACCCCTAAAAAGCGTATTTAGCCGAAACAAAGAAACACGTATTTAATATTTTTCGGTGTTTATAATAAGTACGTTAAATTTCATTCAGATCAGTGAGTATCAGTTGGGTAGTGTTACTTGTCAGTTAATTGGTTAGAAAAGACATGTAATACAAAGGCAAATGACCGCCCCTCACTATGTTCACTCGCAGGGACGGATTGTACCTGCGGGAACCGCGGGAATCCGCGTGGCCCGGGCGAGAGGTATAGCCGAAAAGCGCCTGACTCGGACAATGCATGGAAGAATAAAACTTGAAGGTGGCTCGAATTTGGCCGCCAGATGTGGACCTAGGATTTGTAAAACACTAAAATCAGAAGAGTAATGTAACGGCTTTCCGGAGAGATTGCTTGTACTATGCTTGGATCGATGTTATTTTCAAAAACGTGCAAGGCAGATGGGGTCGACTTTTATGACCTCGACTACCTGCCTTACAATCTGAACCGACACACAGAGGTCTAGAAAAGTCAGTTCTAGTGCGAATTAATTATTGTGCGAGGAAAAAATTGACATCTTATGTAAAAATTACTTTTAAATATTTGCATAAAGTAAATAAAACATAATGTACAATACTGACTACTTGTTTATTAATATAATAATTATTAATCTAATACTACATTCATTAAAATTTTTTAATGGACCAACTCTTCGAACTCTTCCGGGTTCAAATTCGTGAATGTCAATCTCATTAAAGAGAAATACAGGTCGATTCTAACAGTCTTATTTTTTGACAGAAATCTATCTTTATAATTGTTGCCTATTTTCCAACGACTCTTAATATTTTTGATAAAGTTCTCTAAAATTCCTTCGATATTGTGTCCGCTCACATTCCTTCCGGTAAAAATAGCCTCTAGTAATAACGCAATCCTTCCGTTCCAAATTCTTCAATTTGAACCATTCTTCGAACAGCTCTAAGCGGGTGATCGTAGATACGTTTACTAAAATATTAAAATAAAATAATAATGGGATTGCAGGGGATCGCGTTTTCTCTTTGCCGTTTATGGAGATGAAGTAAGCTTTCAAATTAAATACCTCGCAACGCGTGCAAATGCGTGCAAATTTTGTAAAACTTAAGACATTCTAATAATTTTTCTTAAATAGTATCAGTTCATAAAATATATCATGAAGTGTGTGGAGGAAACGTAAATCTACCATTTCCAGTTACAGCCATATTGATAATATCATATACATATAACAAGATACTAACACAATTTATGCACACTTCAAGAAAGAACTCGATATTTTGAGGTTATGATTTGCAGCAATTGACTAACGCAGAAAAACAAAATGTGGGTACTGGAATGTTGACAGTTTTTCCAACAATAATACGGTGATGTGATTTACTAATTTTGCTTTTGTTATTGTAGTATACATATCAAACTATCATACAATTATAAATTTTAACAGATTTACGTTAGTTGGTATTTTTAATTTATTCGCGCTAGAACTGACTTTTAGACCACAGTGCGACAGTATACTCAAGATTCAGACGGTCTTTAACTGCGATGAACAAACTACGTTCCAAAGAATGATGTCACACTGTTTTGCTATTCCACGAGGGAAAGAATCGGGGAAAAGAATTATGCAAAACAGAGAGTCGGTTTCACGAAGATGGGGTCGACATCATCCCAAAACAGATACCCGTTCATTGATTACATCGTGTGTCGGGTACGCACATGTGTGAAGACGTCGAACCTAGTGTTATCGATCGAGGGTGAATATCGAGCCCGCGACCCAATCTATTGTTTTCGGGGCGTAATGGCGAGATAAAGGGGTCGGCTGGAATGAAGAAAAGTCAATTGTCCCGGTCACATATCGCGGTAAGAAACTCTCCAGACGCGCGTTTCGCAGGATATGAATGAACACAGGGGTCCGTTTCCTTTCGGGTGCGTGGGTCGTGTTCTATAGTCTGTATTATAGAGGTGTCCGTTTAGGTGTGTATAGATTGCGGAGAGAAGAGCGGCCCGGTTCTGCGAAAGACGAAGACGAAGGGTGGCGAACAGGACGATTACGACGACCAGCCCCACACACAACACCACAACCGTCATACGCACACTACTCGTATCCTATATTTAGATCCAGTCCTCGAACCTGTCCTATTTCTATTTGTTTTCCACCGAGTCGATGGCTCACCCACCCTCCATCTGATCTTTTATTTCTAACCTCGGAAATTTCGTATCTCGACACCACCTTGCTTTTTTTCCCTGAGCTGTGAGAAAAATGGAGTTCTTATGCAAAGGCTGGAGTACTGGGGTTTAATTGGAGAGATGTTTTCAATTTTACAAATCCAGCGTTCTTCACCGTAATAATCGAAATGGCCAAAAAGTATTCATCTACGAAATAAATAGGGGGGTTTAGCAAGTACAGTGTACAGTCGGAAGGCTCCTGGCAGAGCCAGAAATTTCCATTTCATGTCCGCGGATCGCGCGCCCCCATTAATTCTTGTGGGATGCAAATTATTCGTTCTGGCTGGTAAAAAATGCTGGGAGTCTGGCATATCACGGTGGATGGCTGCCAGAAATTCGCCCCCTTTCGTTATCACGATCAAAAGGAGAAACAGCATAGGGGCGGCCAGCGGGGTCTTGGTTTTTGGGCGGGTGCGGCGATGCGAGTCGCTGGGCAGATACTCCGCAGGTTCACGTGCGCTGAAACGCAGCGGGCGAGTTTTCGGCTCTCTCTCTACTATGGCCTTTGTATAGCGAAAACCGGCGAGAAAGGGAGAGAGAGAGACAACACGTCCGTGTGTTGTGTGAGTTCGCGTGTGTCTGTTCCGCGTCGGTCGGATAAAGCGGTGGATGTTGTGCGCGGATGAAAAGAGACGGAGAAATAAGAAGAAGACGATGAAGGAGAAGAGGAAGAGAGAGGAAGAGAGTGAGAGGGTGCCCGTAGCCTTGACCGTGGCCAGCACCTCGGGGCCAGCGGGTGAGGAGAGGAGCTTGACGCTCTAGCAGCCTCCAAGGCCAACTGCATGGAATCACGCCACCGCGATGCATTTAAACAGGCCGAGCGCCGGGAATGTTGTTAAAAAGCCCTCCACCGGGCCTGGTTCTTGTTGCGTCGTCGAAAAGAGGGGCCCACGGCACACACGATCCCATCCTCAGCCCTCGAAAATATCCCGAGGACGTTCAACGGTCTCTCCAATGGCTCGCATATCCTCCTCTCTTGTTATCGTTGCACCGCTATTGCCGTCCACTTGCGAGGGGTCCTCAAAATTCTCGAAACTTCAGTATACTTCCAGGTATAGAGTTTTGCTAAAACCTTTTCTGTTTCTACTTTGCGTACAACTGTGATCTACACCTAAAAATCCAGTTCTATTTCGTCGGAAATTTTCACCACGAATCTGACTCGATTTTGCGAGGCAAGGGGTTGATAATGTACAACTGAGAAAAATACGAATTTCATCCAAGTGGTTCCAGCCTGCTGTAAGGCTCAATAAAACAGCTCCTCGGAAGAAATATTCGGCGAACAATATCGAATTACAAATTCCTCGCTGGAGAGACGCGCGTCTCCGAACAAAGGGGGTTCGGCACTCTCGATTTCATCCCCCTGGAACCACCCCGGACGCGACGCTGATATTTCGCCGGGCGTTTTTCCGGGGTCTCGAATTTATGCCGCGCTCGTGATTCGCTTTTTTCTTCGCTCCTCTCTCTCTCCCCCACCCTCCAATCACCCTCTCGTTGCGAACGGCGCACGTAACATAGAGACATTTTGGCGCCGCAACGCGACCTATAAATCCCACTTTCACTGAAGTGCGACGAGCCAAGGGTTTGTCCCCAGCGCGTTACTCACGTTTTAACCAAAAATAAATTACGCTGGCAGCAGCAGTAGCAGCAGCACCCGCGTACAAAACCACCCCCTCGGTTCTTTCACTCTCTCTCTCTCTCATTCGAATTCGTTTCCCTGCAACCCCCCGTCGTCGTATCGTCGTTTCGTATCGAATTATATTCGCGAGGGAGCCCGTCGACTTATTTTCTCGCGTTTTACGATCTCATTAGGGCGTTTCCGGCGTATACTTGTGATGCTGTAAGCGTACACTCGAGTTATGAGATGTTTCGAGGCTTTTACCGAGACCTTGACAGTTCGAGGGCTGTTACCGAGTTTTACCGTATTTGCTCGATTTTGATACTGTAATTGATTATTCGAGTCCTTCTTTCTCTCCTGAGATATTCTGCAATTCGTGTACTCCCCTTAGCGTTTTAAATTTCATTTACTCAGTTGTGTCATGAATGCATCAAACCCGCAGTCTAATATGTAATTCATTTTGTAGCTGCAAGAAGGGCCACAGGAATGCGTTCCGCAGAGGTGGGCAAGGGCCACCTGTGACAATAGAAACATTGGAAACGCTCTTGGAAATTTTACATACATGTACCTAACTCTTTCCCCCCTCTCTCTCTCTTTCTTTCGCAGCCACCTCGAAAGTATAGCAACCGCGGCCGTAATTCGAAGATCTGCCTCGGGGAAACTTTTGGGGAGACCTCCGCGGCCGAGATAAATTACGGGAACCTCTTAGAACCTCTTAACGATGAAATACACGATGATACTCGCGCCCGAGACACTTTACCGCCCCTTCTGCTCAAAATAGAACCCTTCGACGACCAACGAGAACAGTTTTCGAAAATCTTCATCCTTGAGGAGTCGAGTACTTTGCACCCTTGTCTTTCTTCTCCACGGAACAAAATTTGTGCATTTCACAAGCGCGAGTGTGTACATTCATTCTGAAGCGATCCTTCGTCCTTGTAAGTTGACTACAGATTTTACAATATAAAATTTTCTAGTTGAAATTCGTGAAGACTGAAGACCAAGAACACCCACCACATTCCTCAAAGTCAATAATTAATATGAGCATCTTAAATTACGACCGTCGATAGAAATCTCAAAGATGGGGATCAAAATAAGACAAAGAAGATTAGGTTTCCCACGGAGAGTCGCTGGTGAATTCCAAGCGCGTTTTCGAATTTAATTCGAAGTTCAGGATTCCATATTGTCCAAGGGAGAGTTTCGTGGTAGAATTTCCCGAATTCTTTGGAATATCTCCCCCAAGGTTCGATGGGGAACCCGTTCGAATAACTTGGGAGATTTTTTCGTCTCGTCGAGAGCTCCGCAGTTTGCTTGCGGCGTTCGTCGCGCACCTGCAAACGAATTCTACGTTGACGATCTAAGGTTCCACAGCGGAGATGCAACGGTATGAGCTTACCGGAGATAACGATAAAAGCTGTATATCTGCGGAGCTCGGATTCACTGCTGCGTCAGGTAAACCAAGATAGAGAGCGAGAGGGAGAGAGAGAGGTTTGCTTTTCCGAACGGGGAAACGGATGTCGTTGCTCGCGGACTCGTTTACTCGGAAAGATTCACGAGATTAGAATGAACTGTAGCCGCCTCCTATTGCAGATTAGAGTGGACACTGGCCTTTGGTGCCTCATAGATCTCTGTATGCAAACGAGGTTTCTTTGCGTGTTTCCGTTCCTTGGATCGCCTCGAGGGTGTACTTTACCAATTTATTTTTATCCAACCGAGTAAGCTATCCTAATGAAATTTTGCGGGATTGTTTATACACTATCTGGTTATGTTCCTGGTAAACTTATGCAAAGATGTATCAATTATTTATAGAAAAAATATTGCCGAAGTGAAAAGTTCTCGACTGAGCAGGTTGCCGATGTTCGTACACGATCTTCCGGTTTGAAAATGATAGTGTACGCTCGAGCGATTGCTCGCGTTATCTCGATCTCGCCGGATCGATGGATTCCCGCTATCACCGGGTTTCTGGAAGTCTTCTGTGGCATTGTTCTTTAATTTGGCGCGCGCGGCACACGCGAACGCGTAACAAGGCAAATTGCAGCCGGCGGCGCGCTGTCGAATTACGCTCGCACGATCGCGTTTAATCGCACGATAATTGGTAACGGGGAGCAGCAGCGAGGCTGCGAATCACCGATCGGCACCCTCCGCTCCCCTCAATCGCGTTCCTAATTTGAAATCCACGTGCGTGCTTCGACAACGAGGCGTCCGGCGCAGGAAAAACGCGACGTTTAATGAGACAATTAATCGTTGAATCATTCTCGGCGCAATAATCGTGGCGTCAGTCACGGATTGCGAAGAACGGTAACGGTAAAACCATTCTCCATCTTCGAGACGCTATTCTAACGTACTCACAGTTACTATACTGTAATTCGAAAGAATTGTAGACAGCGGATCAGTATGCAACATAAAAAGAGAACGAGTCGTTTGTAATCGAAATCGCAGATAATTTCGACACGAATAGCTCGCGACATCGACGCGACCCTCCGTCGACTGAGAATGCATAATGATCGAATCGAAATGTCAGGGTTAAGCTGCTTGTGTGCGTTCGCGTGATTGTTAGCACCGGAAGTACCGCCTCGCGAGATCACGGCCAGACGAAAGTTGTTTTCTACGCGCGAAATTTACGATAGCGATCTACGTGGCCGAAATCGAGTGATAAATATTTAAGAAAAACGAGGGACCACGTGTCATGCATATTCGAGGCACACCGGCGGCACTTTCGTCAGTCTACTGTTTCGAGGCCCGTCTAGACGATGGCGATATGTTCGAATTTAATTATGCGAGGGGCGGGGTTTCGCGTCTAGGTCGCGTGACGTGTGGAATAGGAGCTTCGGATACAAACTTCGCAGTCGCGATAAAATTGCAAGGTTTCTTTTGTTACTTTTGATGGTCTTCAAAGCACACTTCTGAGGAAATTGAAAATTGGTCTTTTTGACCGGCAGTGTCCAATGGGGTGTATAAAAAATGGTTGAAGAATTATCCCAAAATCTTTTATGCAATTTCCGAGGAGTGTGCGAGCGTCTGCTGGCAAGCTCGAGCTTTTAAAGATTCTCCGTGTCGCTTTTCCTCGAAGGAGAAGGAGCCAGAAGAAAAAGGCGGTTGAAATTGCTTCGTTAAAAATGCGCTAATAATGAAGTCGCCCGGTTAATAATAACCGTACGGGGGTCGTTCGGGGGCGAGTTTCGAGTCCGCACGGGGGCCGCCGGATATAATAAAGTTTAATCCCTTCGGAAAGTTTCCAGAGCGCTCTCTCGCCCGGCGTGTTTCGTTCGAGGAAAACCGTAATCCTTAACCAACCGGGTGCGCTCGTTCGAATTATGTTCGCGATGGAAAAACACGGCGAGAGAGTCAGGATACAGTGTTCGTCGAGGATCGTGCACGCGGAAGGCGTTTTTTAATAAGCGAAACCACGGCCGAAGGGATCCTCCTCTCTTTCTCTCTCTCTATTTATGGCTGTCGACTCGCGCTGCGCTGGGAAAAAGAAAAGCAACGCGGGTGAGCGCGATAATAACGCGGAAATTTAGTTGGACTCTGACGACGAGGGGGGCCCGCGAGTATTACCAGGGGAATTTAATTAAGACAGAGCAAGCGCAAGACGATTCTTTTGAAAAAGATTCAACCGAGTCCACGGAGTATACCTTCGCGAACGGATACCTCGAGCGTACCTCGCCACGTCGTCTTTAAGCCATCCTTGGGGCGGTCTCGAAGGATCTGGGTTCAGGGTCAACCCCCGAACTCGTCCTTCCTCGCAGCCCTTCGGCCCAGGCCCGTTTTCGTCGTTACAACGCGATGTTTTCACGAGAATCACCAATCTTCGTTGATAAAGAAGAACCACCTTCCTCCGGATAGTTTTTTAATATTCTTTTTATCACGGTTTTTTGCAGTCTCCCTCTCTACAATTTTGTCTATACGGCTGGAAAGAGCTTCCCGGGCTTCCGCTTTTATTTAGGGCTCGAATTTTTCGAAGCCGCTCTGGGGCGCGCGTAACTCGCATCGCTGCAGCCGTCGTCGAATTCGTAACGAGCTGTTTGTCAAATTTATGCAAATGCGGGACCGTATAAGGCCGCCGCGGAACGGCTCGCCTTCCCGAGCGTTATTAGCATTCATGAACGTCCACGGTTCTCCCTCTCTCTTCGAAGCCGCTCCGCGTACCCCGAGGAATCGTGCGCTTCTTCTCTCGGTAAATTTTCATCGGGTCCGTTTTCGAATTTCGCTGCAGGAGTCGAGAAAATCACTACGCGTCTTTCCCTCTCCCTCTTTCTCTTTTACGAACACCGATAAATAAACCCCTGTCGGGGCTGGCTCTTTCGACGATACGCAACGGCCGTTTTATCCGGCAAAAATGTTTATCTCGTTCGCGCGAAATGTGTCCGTGGAACCGGTTGGACCGGTTCTCCCGCCGCGGCCACATTCGGGAATCGGAAACAAACGTCGACCGATATAGAAACTCCGGTGATATAAGTTCGAAACCAGGGGGGAAAAGAGAGAGAGAGACGATAGTGTTCGCTAACAAGAGGTTGTCTGGCTTGAAACGTACAAACGAGCGAGAACAGTTGAATAATGAAGCTGTTATTAAGTGGACACTCGAAATTTGAATCTTATCGCGGTTTTAACGCCCGAAAGACCTCGCTTGTAATGCCTTAGCCCCGATAACAAGCTTGGCCGTTTTCTATCGGTTGAATAATCGTCGTTTCGCGAGATTACACCACTCCCCCTAATTATATAACTCGCTCGGTTCATTTGTGGGTTAACTTCTGCAATCTGCTGTTTTTCCCGAGCTGTACAACGGAGAGCGAGAGAAATAAGTACGGCATTATCTGCTCGTTATTCGAGGAACCGTAAATGTTGCGCTGTTCGACGCGCTGTAAACCGTGCCGTTAACGACGACATTGACCCACGGGGCTGAGCCACGGATAAGAAAGCCGTTGCAGTGGATCGTTATTACGTCATTAGAGAATCCCTTCTATATTCTATGCGGCCCAAGAAAAAATCGTCAAGCAGAATGGACGCGTGGGCGGGAGAAGCTCGTCAAACGTCGCCTTCGCACACACTCGTTATGCTCAAGACACGGGGTGGCTCCGGGCTGCGTCGAAAACGGAGAGGGAGAGGTTCTTTGATAATTATGTATTCGTACTACGTAATCTTAGCTTCGTGGAGATGGGTAATTATTTCAGAGATTGATAACTTTATTCTTGGAAGGCTTGCGCTTTTAAATAATTGAAAACGAATCGCTCACTCTCCGAAAACGTTTCTCCCTTGAACGGTGAAAAGAAAAGAAAATATGAATATATGAATTTCTATAAATTTTCTCACTAGAGAATCTGAAAAGAAATTACTAGATTTGCCACTCGAAATTCTTTCCTACAACTAATCTGCGTTTCCATAATTTTTCTATACCATCGCTCGGAACTTCTCTGTTTATTTTGATTTGTTCGTAGTTCCTGCGACTATAGCAACCACGATCCGTGACACAGTTTCTTCGCACTTAACGGTGGAGCAGATAAGAAGGTGCGCGTCGCCGTGAATGTTATCTAAATCACCGTGAGAGGGCGAGGTTCAACTGCCGTGTTAATATCCATTTCCATATCAGAAACGAACATTACGACCATAATAGCCCGGGTTACGGTGGGGGGAAAAGAGCAGAGGCAGGGAATTTTCACGATTTGACGTTCTTCCTTCAAAGCGTCGCTGTTCGCGGGGTGTGTGGGGGTGGGTTAACCACCCCCGAAGCCATTGTATTATCTCTGGCAGAGCCACAGGACTCTACGAGGAATATTCTAACAGTGTCAGAGGCGAACAATGTCGGTCGTATAAATGAATAATGCAGCCGTCTAGCCGGGGAAGAACAGGGCTCCCCTTAACCGTGACAGTGAGAGTCGGAATTCATTTGGTGAATCGCATCAAAGATTCCGCGAGAATTTCGGCCATGTCCGGGGAAGATCGGGAGACGAGCGTCAAGCAGTCTGACAATTTCCCGGAGTCGAGAAGCCGAGGAACCGTGATTCCGAGAGATCGAATCGCGGCGTCACTTCCGTCTGAAGGGAAAAATGCTAAAGACTACCAGAACCACCGGGTTTTCTTTCGTCGAGAGCCTCCACGAAGTCACGACTCTTTATTTTCGACGCGAAACACGAACGGAGCATACGACTGTCGTCGCGATCCCATCTAGCAGGAAGCACTGTCGATCCTGGCACGAGTCTGTTATCCTGGTTCCTCCTTACCACACTTCCTCCTTTCGCCTGCTCATGATTATTTCAACTCTGGTGCACTGAAGAGAATTTTTCGAACTGAGCGATCCAGAGACTCGGAACTGGAAAAATCATATGATTTGTAAGAATATTTTTTTATATTGTAAATAGTGTGAAGCAAAATACGCGAATTTTGCGAACTGTTCGAAATCGTCTGGGCACGAATGTCTCCCCTTTACATTTTAAGGGTTAACAATTTCCTAAAGTCTTCAATACTGTAGAGAAGTAGAATAGATTCTTGTCTTTCCTTATTTAGGGAATTGAATTATTCGACAAGGTCCAGGTCTAGTTGAGTACTGTCAGTAATGGACTCTCGCATCGTACATTTTTAAGACCACGAGTTCATCACCAGTGAAACGAAGCGTTTCTTCCCGGTGTAATCGCCGCTCCCTAAATTTCACAGGAAGGAAAACAGAAAATAGTGGAGTAAATTCTCGTTTATCGCCGATTTTTGTGTTCTTCGTCGTGCGTCGCACATGGTCGACAGTAAATTACAGCGTAGCCCAGGATGGTTTACTGCTAATTGGATTGTTAACGTCGCATTTACCTCTCCGGGGAACGCTGCTGTTTCTTGCTTTCGTCGTGAGCACATCCCGTACAACTGTGAACAAATACTGTTTTATGCCGCGGCGAGAACGGATGGTTGAGGAATGGCCGATATTTGCCGGACGTCGCGTCGAGGTTACAACCTCAATCAGCACAAAAGTAGTTACGGTCCGAACCGAAAGAGATTAATAGAAGATAAATCGATTTTTTTCCCAGGTTTATACATCCTCTCCGATGATTCTTTATCTCTGTTTCTCGTGGGGACGGATCTCTATTCTTTACGGTGTGCTCTTTTTGTGTTCCTTCGCAGTTCGGTTTTAATATGCAAAATTTGTCTCCCGCGCGGTGTTCGTTGCGTAACGCGATTATGCGATGGAGAGTTTGCGAAGGAGGCGATTACGAAACCGATTCAACCGGCACCGAGTCGACTCGCTGGCGCCGCCGCGCCGGTTGGCTTTCGAGCCGACCGATTCCAGGTTTGCGCCGAGACCCGGCCGGCCAGAAGGAATTTTTTAATTAGAGGCGACGGACAAAGGTTACCTGCACCGTTGCCCGCAATAACGGCGAGCTTCTGGCTGCTAGCGTTGGTCAAAGCTGCTGCGCTCTTTCTCTCTACCTCTCCACAGCTCTCGTCTCTCTGCATTTACCGTTATTCAGAGCGTTCGAATGCAAGAGCTTCGTTTCCATGCAGAATGCAAATTTCAATCTTTCTTTTAACATTCTCCCTACATTTCCGAAAGAAACGCTCGATACTGTTTCTACCATTCCACAGAGAATTGTGATATTTCCTCCGTAACGTCGCCGTTACTTGCCACCGGTGGGCGTGGCTTTCTGGCTCTCGCATCCGCGAATTCGAGATACGCATCTTCCGAATTTATATCTTCTATTAGGAATAGTTCGAATATCTGTTTAAATTCTTTTTGACAATCCTAACGGTAGAATTTTTGTCTTTGAATGTGGGCGCGTATCAGTGAGCGTGGTTTCGTTGTTTTTGCTCCCAGAGAGTTTACACCAGTCCTCTATAGAACAATTTGTGCTAAGCCTCGCTCTAGAATACTAACAGAAAACTGTAAATACCAGATTGTTCGCCTAACTCTCGCTGCAGAAATCCCCCTAAATAGGCGTGGCATCTGCACTGCACTGATCCCGCTGCACTACAGTGCAATCCACGGGCCTGAGCATGAAATCCTCGCGAATACAGTCGCAACGGGCTCCCAAATTAAGCACACACAGCTGCATCAAAACCCTAACAAGAGGGAATCACAGTTCCTTCCGGGAGCAATCAGCTCCGTCGACGCTTCAAGATCCCAGGAGCAAGCTGATCCTAGTTACCTCTCCGACAAAGCTTCCCAGATACAGATAATAGAGCCCGCCCTTTTAACCAGGCCATTTCGCGCCCTAAGCAACGCGTAGGGATGTCGAAGTCTGAGCACCGGAACAGCCCGCGATAGTTGCACACGGGAGCAGTCGGTGCAACTTGCGTTCCGCCGGTTTCAAGGACTGTGATTCGCAGGACGAGCGTTTCGTTGGTCCTGTGTGTGTCGGAGGACGCATAATCCTCGCAGGTTTCAACAGTGCGCGCGTCCCTTGGCAGCGCGTATAACTGCGTACGAGCGAACTCGAAGCGGATTAACCTCTGGACGAGTTTTCAGGTAATCCTGGCCACCCCCGCGCGACAGTCCCGGGATTCGTTTCACGTTATCACGACGGGGATAAGTCCTTGCCACGAGACCGTAGAGAGGACCTTATACGATCGTTCGACTTCCTTTCTCGCGCGAGCACTACGTGTCCCCGGGAAAGAGCTCTTTATCCGTTGATTCCATTTCGGCTTATTGGACGGGATTCGTCCTGGGTCCTTGATGCGTATCCTGCAGCGAAGGTATCACGATCCCTTCTACTACTACTATTACTACTACTGCTACTACTACTACTCTACGTCTTCTTCTTCTCTTTTTCGTTCTTCTTTGTCCCCTCTCGCTTACACAGACCGGTCCAGGCCTCGCTTTCGGACGGGACACGCGTGGTCCCGGGTTTAGAAACCAGTTTCACCATGGTGCGGTCCCTCGGCGGCTGCACGGCATGATGCACGCCGATGAGAGACCCACGGAGTCTGTTTCGAAGACGGTTTACACGCGAATATCTCAATACATACTCCGTTCTTCAGAAAATCCTCACCGGACAATTGGACGCAGCATCGGGGGATCGAGAAGAACCCAGCATGTTCCTCCGAACATTATTCTTTATTGCTCAATATGTTTCCACGGATCCGCTGTGTTGATCTTATATGAGCTATGGAATCGGTTGTTCGAATTTCAGAATTTTTTCTCAAATGTATCCGATGCAATTTTAATTGGGATCCGCTTCGTACATATGTATATCTCGATGCTTCGATGGCGAAGTGAGAATTGACAATAGCGATGCATGACTCACTCGGCAACGCAGAGGACGAAACAAATTCTGCAGGGTTTTAATTGATTAAAGCCAAAGATCCAGGTAGCATCCGGTCATTCTTCGCGGATTACGGATTCCGTCGGCCGCAAACAATCCTCAAAGTCGATTCGTATGCCTGTGGGGGCTCTCTCGAAGGAGTTGCCGATCAGGTGCGACGTCCGGACAAGGTCTGGGGAAACTTGTCCCCCCCTCCCTCTTGTCAGCTCGGTGTCGAGAACTGGTGGCCGGGTGCACGGAAGACAGGTGTCTCCCACCGGTGCGGCGGTTTACCGGAACTCCTGAGACTAATCCCGTGTCCTCTTTCCTGAAAGATTTGTCCTAAGCCGTGGTAGACGGGTTCGGCGTGTATACGCGCACAAACACACACCGAGCAGCAGAGATAGGTTCCGTTTCTCGACACGTCGAATTATCGAGTCAGAGTATCGATGTCCATGGGAAAGGCGGGCGAGAAACGGGGTGTGCGGGGGTGGTAGAGAGATAGAGGGTGGATTGTGTGCCGAGGGAGCCAGCCACCCTGCGGGAACGCGTGTCCGTAAACACGGCGACCTTTCCACCCGACTATTTCGTCAAGTCCTGTCCACACCCCCTTTGTCAGGCTGTCTTTGACACTGTCGCCGCGGAGCCCGGGCCCGGGCTTAAAAGCCTGCGATTTTACGTGTGTCAGATACAGTCACCCCCCAACAGGGGGCAAAGGGGGGCTCAGTGTACAGCACTGTCGACGGATTCGTCGCTTTGTCGAAGTCGAGTACGACTCGTCACCGGCACTGGCAGAACCCGTCGATTTGAGGGAGCTGTGTAAACCAGGGGTTTTGGTAATCGCGGCGGAGCGTTTACTCGCCTCCGGAGACTCCGAGGATCGCTTTGCTTCCACGATGGATAGGGAGAAATTATCCCGGTGCCGATACACCATGGGAAAACAGAAGAATTTCGGCTTCGACGCCCGGGTTTACAAATAATTGCCCCGGGAGAGAGACTCCTCCTTCACGCATACGCCCCTTACTGTACACCCTACAGTGTACGAAAATATTTATACCCTTGTCGATTTGCTGTTGGCCGATGCTGAGGAAATGGAGATGGATGGCGAGCAGTATTGCGGATTTTGCCCGCCTGTTTGCAAACAAACATTAATTACCTTCTCCGCTGTTAACCGTTGTACCAATGCTAGGGTGCCTAGGGGGACCTTCCTTTAATTTGTTTCTAAAATTTTGTGTGGATTCTCCTTGTTGAGAAATAACAAAATTATTATAGATTTTTATTTCCAAATCCTTATGTCAATAACCTTTTTAACACATTACTTACCGGCGATTAGCAACAACAATTTGTGAACCAACTTACCCCTAGTCACGTCATTCAATTTTATTTCGTTCAAAAGCATCAGCATTAGCAAAAGAAGTCCGATTAAACAGAGCAGCAGGTTGAAACCGATGTTGCGGTTTCGAATAACGTAATCTCGCAACACAATACGTTCGCCGTCTGCTTACAAACTTCGCAGTAGCGTGTAGTGAACGCAGTTATAGACTTCGCAGTATCGAAGTGCATTTTGCTCGGCTAATGTTATGCGGACGATCGTTATCTCTGGCGAGTGGGAGAGAGAGAGAGAGCTTCACGGAAACTTTCCGGGGCTTTATGAAGTCAGCGCGTATACATACCTCGTGATCGAACCGAGTCCGGGCCGAGCGAGCGAGCGGGTGTATTTATTTCAGCAGGATTCTCGGGTTAATTAGTCCGGCCGTTTCGCGGAATTACCATACGATTAAAGCGAGATCACCGACGAATCTCCGTCTCGCAGCGAACCTAACCGAGAGATCGTTCCCGATTCGATGCACGTATCGGCGAACCAGCGGTGTCGACTGTTCCTCGTGTGTCTCGTCTCGTACGCGAAAGTAGTTGCGCTTTTTTTTCTCTCTGCCATCTTTCTCTCCTCTTGTCGGTGTTCCTCGCCTCGATGCCATTCCGCATACTTATTCCACCTATTAATAGGAAATCTCAAACTGTCCGGAAGAACCGGTCCCCCGAATGAGCCAAGCCTGCCATGCGCGATCTTCCGCGACATTCCGCGAATGCACGTTCCTTTCCAAGACTTGAAAGTAGTCCCACAAACGTGCGTCCACTTCCGTTTCGCGATGCAACTCCATTCGACGTGCGCCTTCTATCTTTCTGCATTGTTCGCGGGCGAGGTCGTCTGAAGGACACGGCGGCCTAGGTCAGTGGAGTCGACTTTGTTTTGATGATCGTTCCATGATCATCAAACACTGACACTCGCTTTATTAACTCTTTGCAATCGGAGCTATTTTTAACCTGAAAATCAAACATTTCTTCCGGCCTAGAATAATTCCATTGCACATGATTTTTTTCATTTTACGGATATGAAACTGATATAATACACCTCAGTAATAGTAATTGATTAAATACCAACTTAATAATAAACAGTATTGTGAATAATAGCACAGCAATTGTTAGTGGTGATTCTGAGTCTCCTCTCGACGGCTAAGGGCATAATAAATATTTCATTATGCAAAGGTCTAAGGACCCCTTCTCCTAGCAGACGACACCCGCGTGTGAATGTATGGTACACTCACACACCGCTAGACCACGTATACGTACGCGAGGATTGCATGGGTCCGGGATTCCACTTCTGATTTCTCGATAATACAATGACAGGATTTTGTAGTAGTCAAAATCGCTAGATGAAAGATCAATCTAGGACGCTGTTTGCCTCAAAAGTCCTTCTTTTACGTTTCCGAGCAATAGTTTTGCAATATTCGGCTGCATGTTGCCCGTCGCATGTTGCCCGTCAGATGGCGCTGCAGTCACGCCGGCGTACTAGCCTCTCCGACGGGCAACATGCAGCTTTTGAGGCAAACAGCGCCCTAGATCAGGGGTCGGCAACCTGCGGCTCTTTGGATGTTTTTTCTTATGAATAAATAGATTAGTTTTTTTTATCAAATAACTTTATTTATGCGAGTACTGTTTATTGTTGACAAGAAAAAATTTCGTGGCTCTTTAAAAACTTTGAAATTTTGTAAATTGTAATTTCTGACTCTTCCGACTCAAAAGGTTGCTGACCCCTGCCCTAGATTGATCTTTCATATAGCGATTTTGACTACTACGAAACCCCGTCTTTGCATTATCGAGAAATCAGAAGTGGAATCCCGGCCCCTTGCAATCCTCGCGTACGTATACGTATTCTAGCGGTGTGTGAGTGTTCACGCGCGAGCGTCGTCTGCTGAAAAAGACCCGCTTAACTTCATCTGTACAGAAGAAAGTTCACACTGTCCCACCTGCTGAACCTTTCCTAATGATTATTTATGTGGATCATGTATGCTAATGAAGCAGCCGAGGTTAGTAAACAAATATGTATACTCGGTCCCTGAGCTACAGGTAGCAACAAGAAGATTCAGCGTATCGTATCGAGGCTGGTCAATTGGGAAATTCTGGGAAAGCATCAGAGTACACATAGCTGCAGAGTCCACAGAAGATATGTGTGCTCAGCGTCTCGACGTTCTTTCCACCTTTCACGTTCGAATCTCACGGGCTGGGTGAAAGATCGGTTACGAAACCCAAAGCTCGTGAAAATGTTCCCGCGACACCTCTCAGGCCGGACACGGCCATTGTGTCCAGACTCGTTCGCGCCGGGCTTCCATTATCGTTCGACTCATTAGCGCACACCTGCGAGCTTCTTTAGGAGGCCCGCAGCGTGCCTGCTCCAGCGCTGTTTCTCTCTCTCTGTCCCTCTATCTCTCTCTCTTATTCTCTCTTCTCACGCAGACGTGTCCCGCGCGTGGAAATTGCAGCAGGCAGCTGCGCTCTTGGTAGGATCCTCACGTCGCGCGTAAGTAATTCGTGAAGCGAATCCTCCGCCCCATCCTGCACGCTCAAGGACACCGAGACTCGATTCTCTCTCGTTGCCACTCACGCTCTGTTAGGTAGCGAGAGAGCCAGTCGCCTCTTCGCTCGCGCGGCCAATCTAACTTCGGATGCGAGAAGATTGCGCTCCGAGCGGAGATTCGACGGAGATTCGCCATGCCACGGTTACGGGAACCGATAAGTCCCTCGAAATATGTTTGCCCGAGCTACCTTGGAAATCCTATTCGCTGCCAAAGCCTAATCCGACGCGACAACACGCTCGAGACACTGGTCGATGCCGCCGCCGGCGACTGTCATTCCTCCCGGCGCCGAAGTTATTAAACTTTTGGAAATAAGTTTTATGTCCGGGCGAGATTATACCTGTGAGTTCGAATCAATCCCTTGGAACTCTGCGTTCGTGTCTCTGCAATTATTGTTTGCATTGTCTACACACTTTCGGCAGATTGCAGAATTACATATCTACGTTTCTGATTTTTTAACAACAAAATCGGCGTGTTTGCAGAAAGTACGACGATCTAGTGTAGTATGTAACAGTGTCTGTGTAGCGAAGGGTGCAATTTTCGTCTCGGAAGGGTTACATTTACGAAAGTTTCGCTCGCACCCGAGATAAGCGGAAGAAAGCGAAACTCGCGAGAGCTGTAGTTGCTTATTATCTCTGGTCGCCTCAGCAAGTTCAAGGTGCAGGAATGGGAGCAGCGCATCAGGAAAAGCTGCAAGCTACCGCAGCAGCAGTCACAGCGGTTGAAAACAAGAAACGCGTGTATACCGCGCGATAGATCCCGATTGCCCCCGCGAAAGTATCGTCTGGCTCGAGAATAATCCGGCTCCGAGCGATAATCGCGGCGTTATCTGCGGCGCGCAGCTCGTTCCTAATGCAAACCGGTCATTATCTTTCGCTCGCGGCCTGCCAACCGTGATTTCTCTTTTGTGCATCGCCGGTTGCGTCACAAGATACGCGGGCCACGCCCCAGACGAGCACGGGTTTTGTTTTTTTCGGAGATGAGCCGCACGATCGACGAGTCGCTGTGACGACATTCTCGTTCTCTCTCACTGTGTATCTTCAATTTAAAGTTCATTATGCGCTGACATTTAACAGTAAATGTACTATGCATTAAAAGTATACTGCGGACCTTTATAAAAATAAAAATTTTCTACCGCAGTTGCAACAAACAGGGATCGAGTAGACGTTCTATTCTTTCTTTAATGACGTCAATATGCTAGAGATAATTCGTCGATATTCTTAATTTTCATTTTACTACTTTTTTAAGTTGGAGCTTCTCATTTTTGTCATAAATTAATAAAATTTATAGTCTAGCGATCTGCTGCCTTTTGAAAATGGCGAGGCGGAATTTATTTGTGACCGAGAAATTTATTCAATTATTTTAAATGAAAGCATCTTTAGAACCAGAAAGATCTAACTCTGTGCTACAGGCTTAAAGAGCAATTTCCTATCAAAGGCCTCTTGATTCAACGAAGTATCGATACAAGATCATCTCAATAATCAATGGGATGACACAGACATCTGGCAGCATTTTCGATGAGGCATCCTGCACAGTCGAATCTGCCATTGCCGGCAATGCTGTTATTGAGAACCGAACAGAAGGGCATCAGCGTGAGTAGGCTTTTATCGTCTAACTGCGCAAAAATGCTCCAAGCGAAAAACATCGTTAATTGCGTTGGCGACAAGTAAAACTCTCCACTTCGACTGTCGTCTGTTATTCTTCTTTTTCTTCTGAGCATCTTGCTCCTTTCTCTCTCTCTCTCTCTCTCTCTCTCTCTCTCTCTCTCTCTCTCTCTCTCTCTCTCTCTCTCTCTCTCTCTCTCTCTCTCTCTCTCTTTCTCTTTTTCTTTCTCAGCTTCTACTGATGCAACGGCGCCTAAGAATCGCGTGGCTGCGTAAACAAACGGTTTATCGCCTATAAATACACACCTCGAATGTGTACGCAGGTGTCTGTTGAGTGTCGCTCGCGCGTGCTGCACCTAGCGTGGGTGGTTGCGGATTCTCCCACGATTTGATTCGCGAATACGTCACTGATTCCCCTCCAACAACCAGCTGCGGACACTCCAACACACTGTCAAACCTGCTGGCAGCGAAGTTATACTCATTTTTCAACACAAGACACTTGGACATATTAACACTAACAATAGTAGCTCTATCATCTTGATGTCGTCTTCACGGTAGCTTAGAATAGTTGGCGGATCTATTGCGATCATCATTTTAAACTTTGTTGCAAGCCATTCTGCAGGAATAGAAGAATTTTAATTTGAGAGAGACCGAATGATCCAATCCGGACCTAACCAAAGCCTGAGGCCTCTTCGTCAACCTGCAGACATCGCCCCAGGTTTTCCTCTTCGAAATGAACCAAAGACCGCGATTCTAAAATGGGATCTTAATTTAAGTTAGAGGACGGGGGCTAAGCCGATATGTCGAAATGGAATAAGAGGATGGAGGACCCTGGTGAGGTCACAAACGATTGCCCCGAGGCTCCAGTTGTCTACCTAGGATCCTGATAGAACGGTCGATGCGGTGCCGAGATAAAAAGGAACAGAGTCAGTAGATCGGGTCGAGTTTTGGACGGCCATTACCGAATACAAGACGCGGCGGCGCGAAGGTCGGTCAAGGGGGGAGCGATAGGCAAATGGACTGATTAAAATTCCAAGGATGGGCCCGCCTGGCCTTGAAGAGCTTAACAAGCTGCAGCCCGGATGCGTGTACCGACCGCGTCCTTGCAGTGGCGCACCGGGTTCACAAATCACTTTGCGAGACGCGTACGCGAGGTCCTTGGGACTCTTGCGGCTTGCGCAAAATGGTTTTTCTGACATTTCATCCGTCACCTTCTCCCCTCTCTTTTTTAAAACCATTCTTTCTGCAACATACATTCATAATCTGTGCGTAGGCTATCAGGTTCTTATTCGAAAGTGTTTGTCACTCGAATAATGTACTAGTGTTTTCGGCGCAACGGTTCGATCATATGGGACTTACGTCACTGTTCGATTTTGCATAGAGCGTTGCACAGAGGTTAGTCCTCACTCATAATTTACAACCAATTAGCAGCGTTAATTACGCCGTAAGTATTTTTCTTCTAGGCATGCAGATTAATCGACTGTATAAGTCATGACCTATTAATACCGTTAATAATACTGCAGATGTTTCTCTTTCTCAAGATACGTGACGGTTCGTTATAGGTGTATGGAGGTTAAATTATGCTAACAATGATTAGAAAATGTATCGGATGAATTTTCATTTGTCGTTTCATTTTTGAGAAAATCATGACTGAACGTACTGATGCGGGAAGTACACTCCTCAAAAGAATTAAGGGATCACTTGTGCGAACTCGAAAAATTGCTCCCACTTTACGTGATCATAACTCCGTCAAAATTGCCGTATCGATATCTTTTTTTTTTACAAGAAATCGAGTTTGCAAAATCCTGAGGTCGTAGTCAAATTTTGAGACCAGATTTGAAATCAGCGTGAAAAAATCTACGGCAAATGATATACAGCATGTTAAAAAAAATTTTTCCGTGCGTGGTACTGGAGAAACCACATTTTCTTGAAATTCTGTATGATTAACGAATTTCCTCAACGAATTTTCTCCCGTTTTCCCATATTCTGCAGTTTCAGCTTTAATTTTTAAAAAATTTCATCGCCGTACCTCAGTTCTATCGAAAGTTCTTTGATTTTGAATCGAGTTTGGTCCAAGTTTTCCACTGTGCGTGGAGCGCTAATTTCTGCGAAGCACTAATTTCAAACACAGCTGCCATATTTGTAAAAAGTTGTCGCAGCGATTTCATGAGGTACTCAATCGAATCAGCAGAATCTCTTCTTCAATCTGACGTTCGGATCATGGTATTACGATCATTTCTCGCCGAGATATAGCGAGTTAAAGGAAAAATGGAAATTGTGCATTTTTTAAGCATATTTTCAGAAACACCTGGTATATCGAAATGTTAATGAAATTGAAAAAACAAAAGGAGTGCTACGAAGAGAAAGAAACGCTCTTTCTTTTGCTTTGTTGCACAAGATTCTACGATAATTTTTTCGCTTTCTGGAGCCAGTTAAAGTTAAAAAGCCCATATTTACTTCAATGTTGAATAACTCGAATAAAAAAAATCGCACAATATTCAACAACCACACAATTTACACAGGAAAGATAGTCCTTCCAAATGATATTAACGCGATTTATCAAAAAAATTTGTTGCTCCCCGTTTGATGTTCGAAATTTGCACAAAATTTTTGTTAACCGTCAATGTTGTCTTCATCTCGCTATAACTTTGTAAAAAACCAACATAGCAACAATTTTAAACAGAGCATCTCAGACTAGAGGTTTCAGGCTTTCAAACCATTGTTTAATGATATCGATACGGCAATTTTTGACGGAGTTATGATTACGTAAAGTGATCTCTTAATTCTTTTGAGGAGTGTAGAATAGGCAAGCCATGCACAGACACGCGACCTATCCGAATATAACTAGATTTTCATATACAGGGTGTCCCAAAATTCGTGAACTTCCCGGAAGGGGGTGGTTCCTGAGATCATTTCAAGCGATATTTTCCTTTGCAAAAATGTTATCCGCGGCTTTGTTTAGGAGTTATTAACGAAAAATACGGGCCAATCAGAGCGCGACCGAGACGCGAGTTGCCACAGTCAGCCAATAGACAGTTTGCGCGCCGGGCCGACTGATTCAACTCGCGTCTAGGTCGCGCTCTGATTGGTCCCTGTTTTTGGTTAATAACTCCTAAACAAAGCCGCGGATAACATTTTTGCAAAGGAAAATGTCGCTTGAAATGGTCTCAGAAACCTCCCATTTCCGGGAAGTTCACGAATTTTGGGACACCCTGTATACATTTGTAGGATACGTAAATGTTTAACATTCAAGGAAGTGTCTGTATGTGCTCATTAAAACGAACAATATTTTAATTTCGTTTCGGCCTGAAAGCACCTCCCAATGATGCTGAAATTTCGAACAGTTGAAAGATCGAAACAATATGTATAAGAATATGAATATGGAATTTCCAACCTCTTCAAACCGTTAAAAAAGAGAATCTCGTCTTCGTACAAGGTCTTTAACTGATGCAGAGAATTTTTATTCCGCACGAAGATGCACAGTCCACCAATTATTCACGGTCGCGTTATCAGCGAGCAGAAATCGACTCGACGTCACGGGCACAGTATATGAAATTCTAGTTTGGAGCTGTTCGAACGCGTGAACCTCGAGTGGCTACGTGACCGAGAATCTCTCTCCTCTCTCGGGACCACCGCTATTTGCAGACGCGAGCCAAGTCACCGGTAGAATTACCGGGAACGAGGATCGCGTTTCCCAGAACTCCCAGTCGCCGCGATTAACCGGCTGTTGAGTCCGCGCGGCTAAATTACAGGCGCACGGTTCGATAGATGCGCGCGCGGATAAGGCATGAACTCTCGGTGCACGCAATGTCACGCAATGCAACCGTTTCCCCGATGGGTGAACGGGAACCAACCGGGCCTGTGCTCCGTCATTCATGTCGTCGGGAAACGAATCGCCGATTACGAAAGACTTCCTAGAAATCGAGACCGTGCAACAAGCGGCGGCGGGCACAACGATACGCGAGGTGTCCGATTGCGAAAACTGATTCACCGGCGAATATCCGAGCGTAATATGGCTCGCGTTACCGGATCATTGTAAAACTATCGGAAGATCGGAGAGCACCAGAGATACACCGTTCGCGTTATTTATTTATCGAAATGGGAACCAGCATTATCCAGCAAATTTTAAACATAGTGAAGAATATCATTTTTGAAATTAATGTTAGGCTACGAAGTAATGGAGGTGTTGTAAGCTGTTGAAAAACGTTGTGTTTGTTTATTCAGGCTTCGAGAATACACCGATTTGTTTCATCCAATTGTGTTGTAGACTGCGGAGTTGTCAAGATGCACAACATTGTCGCATTCGTGTAAAATGCAAACTGCATTGTCATTGATGGTACCATTGATAAAAAGGTGATTCTATTTATAAGAATGTACATACGTAGTACAAATTGGTTTGTCTGATCGTGACTGGCCGTTTCTACTTCGCGTGGACAGAAATTGCTTTAATGTACGACAACGATTATTCCGGAAATAGATCTTCGAGTGGAAAAATTCTTTAATGTGTGGTCAACCTATAATCATGCCCATTACTTCTGCTAAGATAAAGTCAACAAAATATGTGTTCCAACAAAGTGGCAGTCATGGAAATAGCTAATGCACGTATATGTACAAGCACTGTACCGTAACACTTCCTACTTTGTCGTGCAATAACAAAGAACCTACTTGAGACACCAGCATAATTTTATACGCAGTTGTCGAAGGAACATCTTCCCACCCATCTCCGAAAAAAGTTACAATTCCGAGGACCCGATTTCGAAAGATATACTTCGTCAAGTCACGTTTCGAGAAAGTATAATTAAAGGACCGATCTTTTGCGTCGAGCAAACGGGAACACTCTCTCGATCGACAAATAAGGTCGGCGAAGTATAATTTTCGAGTGGCATGGTCTCGGTTGCAGGCAGCGCATCGTCATGGAAACGTTTCGAATCCGCGCGCGCGTCGCCTCTCCCCGTATTTCCACGACGACGATCAAGTTTGCTAATTGACTGATTATAATTTCAAATGGGCACGATCGATCCCGCGCATCGATACGATTGAAATTTACTATAAATAGACATCGCTCGGCCACTGCCGGTGGTTTCCTCTCCGATAAAAGCTGTTTTATCGTGCGGGCTGGTCATGTCCACCGACGCTTCCGTGCAACTCGCGCTGTAGTACAATATATAGTTGTTCGGCCATGTGTCTCGTCACACAATGCGTCGACTCGTTAGCGAGTTGCTCGAACACCGGCCGATAAGAACCGCTCTCGGTTTCCTTTTTCGGCGGAGCTTAATTCGGGAAATGACGCGCGCAACGTTGATGACAACACGACCGAAACGAGATAATAATTTCTCCTGCCGGCATAGTCGATCGGCGTCCTGCATTTTCGCGATAATATAACCGGTTTCCCAAACGAATATAAATTAAACCGCGAAACCACAGTTCTTTTTTTCTGGCATCGTCGCGTACGCTATACCAACGCGTAATGGCTCTCGATCAGTTCGTTCGGATCTCGATTGGCTTCCTTTTACGTGAATTATCCGCTGATGGTTCAGAGGATTAAAAATCTGCGTACCGGACACGCGTTTCTCTGTTTCAATGCGACACGCATGGTTAACGATACAACACCCCACTGCTTTTTTATGTCCCCAGAATGACGAGAGAGTTTCTATTGATACTCAGCTTTCGTTGCTGTTTCGAGCTTGTTTAAAAATCCCGTGCAAATTGGCTCGAGAATTGTATGTATCAACGTTTATATGTAGATCGAGTGATTGGGAAATTAGACTCAGGAACCGGTTATTTCGATTTGTCCGAGTAAAAAAAGCGTGGGGAATGTTGTTCAGTATTTTGTGACTAATATACAGACGCGCTCTATTAAACCTATTAATAGAAGAATGTATGTACACTCAGTACAACAAGTTTCCGTACACCCTTTAAAACAGAACAACTTCTTTATAATTACACCAAATGACCTGATGTTTTCTAAGCAATTAGAAGCATTGGTGAACTGAATGATGTGCAATAAGTATTTTCTAAAAATTACAATTTACAAGGTTGCATGCAAAAATAAAAAGACACTTTTTAAAACTTTTTTATTTGGGCCCTTAATAAAAATTTAAAATATTATGTTTTGCAGATCTATAGTAGTTACACACCTGCTGAAAATTTTATCGAAATAGATTGACATACATTTTGATCAGTTTCTGCTTAAAATCCACAGAATCGTATATCCTTCGATGCGTGTCGTTTTTTTCTGCGTCAATCGATTTCGATTAAATTCTCAGCCTGTGTATAACTAACATAGATCTACGAAACATATATTTTAAATTTTCATTGGGAACCCACATAAAAAAGTTTTAAAAATGCTTTTTTTATTTTTGCATGTAACCTGATCAATTGTAATTTTTGAAAAATCTTTCTTGCACATTATCTAGTAAACCAATGCTTCTCTAATTGCTTACAAAACATCGGATCGTTTGGTACAATTATAAAAAAGTTATTCTATTTTAAAGGGTGTACGGAGACTTATCCCTAGCAGCACAAGATATTGTATACACATTCATATAATATCTAAAAGAGATTCAATCTGTTTTTAATATTCAAATATACATACAATATTTATTTTACATTAAGTACCAAATATTCTTTTTTATCCTAACTTATAAGTTAGGAAGAAATATTTTTCTCATATTAAAAAGAATGGCTTAAAACATATTTATCCAATATTTTTGTGCTACTAGGGATTTTACTGAGTGTAAATCAGAGTTGGGCAAAAATTTAATCAACGATTGACAAATAAATTTCTACTTCAATTGTTAATCGCAATTCACGATTACATTCCTTTCAATTGTAATCGTCAATCGGATAATTGATTAATGATTAACTGCCGAATACTGAAAAAAAATGTAAACCGAGTTTTTGTTGAGATATATTTCTGTCAATTCTCCATCTCTCTGCCTCTATCTCCCTCCTTATTACAATTTATGGATAGACCGTGTGGCGATTAACTTCATCAATCGATTGAATCAATCGCCGATTTTTCGATGATTTCTTCTTCAATCGCAGATTTTTCAATGATTACTTTTTAAATCGTACGCATTAATCAATTGATTAAAATTTTAATCGATTAATGCCCAACTCTGATATAAATGATGCAGATCATTTTTATTTTGCATGAAGATCTGTTAACAACAAAACAAAAAGAAAAGATAGATAAATCATCGGCACAACTCTCGGAGTCTCCAGGCGTCGCATAATGACAAGCCTAGCAAACAGAAAAATAAAAAAAGAAACGCCAGGCCGAAGACTCCGCGAGCAAAAACACGCGGATAGGATGCAAAAATAGCAGATTACGGAGTAGGAGGAGCGGTGATGATCAAGACGTGTAAGTTGGACGAGGATAGACGGCGTTTGTTTGTTTCGTGGCACGGCGAGGCGCGGCGTGGCCAGGATCATTGTCTGACCGCTAATTGCAGGGACGCGATTCGTGGGAAACGGACACGCGACCAAACGCGGCGCTGAGATTTTCGCGTCGGCCAGCGAAATAATGACTCTATTGATTCTCGTTTACGTTGCAGCTTGCGCAACCGATATTAGTCATCGGGGAGCCGAGTCGGAACGCGACCGAGAGGCGACGTGTAAATGCCGGTGATTGAAAATAACTACGGTCGAGCAGAGAGGAGAGGGCTTGCTTGTCCCGTCTGCCTGGCTGATTCTCTCTCTCTCTCTCTCTCTCTCTCTCTCTCTCTCTCTCTCTCTTTCTCTCTGCCCGACAGCCCGATGCTGGTGGGTTCGCATCGTTGTAAATTAATGACGGAGACCGCGTCCGTATTTGTACGGTTCCCCTCCTCTCTCTCTGTCTCTCTGCAACCGAACCGTTTCCCGTCAAAGCCGCCTTTTGCAATCGAACGTAAATATCGGGCTTTCCAGCCCGATTATGCGGCTTCGTTGCACGATATGCAAATCGATCGCGCGCCAGCCTTTTTCGGACTCATCCGACTCGATGCTGACTCGGCGCGTCTCCTCCGCGGACCGTACGAGTTACCTCGTTGAGCTAATGGCTCAGAATTGCTCCTCAATCGACGGCGTTTATGCCGTTTCGGTGGTCCCCGACCGGCGAAGCACTTGTACACGGTGGTAAAAAAATTGTGGGAGGTTGAGCTACCATTCGAAGACAACTTACAAATTTTTGTATGCTGGATATCGTGCGATGTTAGGGATATTACTGTAATCTGTCAGTGATTTATCTCTGTTTGATATTTTCCGTAACTGTGCTCAGAATTCTAGAATGTAAAATTCTAGATTAGCTCTCTCTGTCAGCTTGCTAAATGATGTTACATTATAAACGGATTGAATTTTGTACTAGAAGATTGTGAAGAAAGAATACTCGCATCGTGGTAGTTTTACTTTTAGGGTGATTCGGAAATTAGACTTAGGAACCGGTTATTTCGATTAGTCCGGGTAAAAATAACGTGGGGAATGTTGTTCAGTATTTTGTGACTAATACATAGACGCGCTCTATTTTGTACTAGAAGATTGTGACAAAAGAATACTCGCGTCGTGGTAGTTTTACTTTCAGGACACACTGTGTATAGTGATGTTAGAATTTCGTAATGAATATCGTTCGAAGCAGGATGTTGAAGCTTCTGTAAGTAGATTACGACTTAGTCGGGCTTGTGGTCAGACTACGTCTCACCTGCTAACCTTGCGTTGGTGTCGGAAAGCAATAAACGACTGAGTTCTCTGCGGTTGCAGCTGTTAGAAAACTTCTGTAGTAACAGAATATAATTTGTACATGATAAAAAAGCTAGTCTGGCAGCTATGATCATCTAATGCTGAGATTGACTCACGTAGAAATAAAATATAAGAAGAACCATCAGACACCTTGTAAAATTATTTTAGAAGATATCCTGAAGTCAATTGAGTCTATTGAGTCTATTGAGTCTATATGAAGTCTATTGTCAATTGAGAAGCTGTTAGTCAGCTGTTGCTAGGGTTGCCAGAAATGTTTTATCCAAATATAGAAGAAGTAGTGAAAACTGCAATTATGTATATATGAGATAGGCTCAAAATATAGGAGTTCAAGTAAAAGAGGTACACAGCACATTTTAAACTGTTTTATTCAAACAAAGATTTTTGAAAATTCAAATACGATATAGGAGATCATGTTCAAATATAGAAGACTCATATTAAATATAGAAGATCTGGCAACCCTAGCTGTGGCCCATCTCTTGCTAATGAACTCGCGCATACAAATAAAATACATATGATAAGGTATCCCTGGCATGTTCTTCAAGTTGCCTAAGGTAGGTCAAGGCAGAAGAATCAACGATGATGCAAGAGAAGAGTATGATAATCTTTTCGCGAGTCTGTGGACAGTTCGAAGTGCACGTGACTTCGACTGCAATTGAGGTAATCGCGCCCGGCGATGATAGGAGAGGTCGAGCAGCAGTTTGTGGAAGGAAGTTACGTCAGTGTTAGGAAGACAACAAGCGGAATCGAAAGCAGCCAGTCGCACAGAATGCCGGTGTCAGGAGGCAGTCGAACGAATGGGCATTGTAAGGTGGAGGGGTCGACCTTAGCCTTGGCCTCCACTCGTGCGAGACCGTCCTCTACTGCCGGCCCGTATAGCTAACTTTTGGCAATGTCAACCGGGGGTCACGAAAATATTGCGCAGCATCGTCGCGGACGCGTCGTGTTCGTCATACACGGTCACCGAGGAAAACGATCTCGAGCCGCGGTTGCATTATGCAATGCGATCTGTTGCGTGCACTCGAGCCGATGATCGACCTCTCGTGATCCTCGACGCCAACATTTTTTCGAATTTTGGCACCATTTCCAGTCTCAGTTTCTTTTTCGAATTGCACCATGTACACTCGTAGAACAATTTCCGGTTTCTACACTTGGTCAATTCGGGTCCCATGGAAATCCCCGACACGGTTTTCACCGACTCCAGATTTTACCAACAATAGCTTTGACCGACAACGTCTTTAACCGATAACGAATTTGATCGACAACTATTTTGACTGACAATGAATTTGATCCACAACAACATAAGACGACCACAGTATGCATTATCATACAATATTATCATACTGTGTCTCAAGTCGTTGTGGATAAAATTCATTGTGGATAAAATTCGTTGTGGATAAAATTCGTTGTGGATAAAATTTGTTGTGGATAAAATTCGTTGTGAATAAAATTCGTTGTGCATAAAATTCTTTGTGGATAAAATTCGTTGTGGATAAACTTCGTTGTCGGTTGAAGGCGTTGTCGGCCAAAGCTATTGTCGATAAAATGTCGGTGAAAACCGTGTCGGGGAAATTTGTATTGGTGATTTCCATGGGACCCGTTAATTCATAGTTCAAATGTTTCGCAGCCGCTCGAGTCACTGGCATTTTTTTCGAACACTGCCTCTATACTTTCTCGAAACAATTTTGTAGCATTTCATCAGCGGAAATCTTACGGCTCGTGTACACAGAGTGCCAGTTCGCCACAGCAGACATTTCAAATTATCAAACCCCGTTCCTCTGCGGTCCGTATCACGTAAATGGACCGATCTCAAAGTTTCCTCCCCATCGATTCCGAGTGTCGAAACTTCGTCGGCCGTAGCACGGCGTTGACTAGGAATCGATTCTCAAGGCTGGCTCTCGTATCCGTTATTGAGTTCCACGTCTGTCACAGAAAGAGAGAGAGGGAGAGAAACTCGATGGAATCAGACATCGAAATCAGCCTCGTGTAAAAGTTCGCTGTACACGTGTGCGTCGCCGTATGCTGCTCGACGAATCTCGCTGAAACTATCGGTCCGAGTAATTTCGAGATTCCCGGGCCCCGGTTGGATCCGATACTCGAATCGTTTGCATCGGGATCAAGGATAACGCGTTCGAGGGTGGATCGTTGTACTGTGCGCGGGGATGGTTTATATCGCTCTACTCCGTTATGTCTTTTTCAGGGGAGGTACACGAGTACATCGAGCTTTCGCGAACCATCCGTGCCCCTCTTCTTTTTGCGCTCTCTCTCTTTTGCTCTTTCATCGACTTGCAAGGATAAACGCGCGAGTCCTGAAACGCGAGGGTCGCGAGACACTCGTACGGTTATCAACCGAGGGGCTCGAGCACGGAATTATTATGTATCACGAGGAACCCCGATTTTTCCCCCCGGAAGACTTTAAAGGGCTCGTTTCGAGCGGGAACGGCGACGTTGCGCTGAATAGGGACCGTTCCCAGTTGTAATTCCTTGATACAACGTGTCTCGTGTTCGCCTACTTCATAGGAAGACTTACTGCTTGTGCTTCGAGAGAATATCAAGTCCCTCGCTTTGGTCGTTAACGGGAGAAATGGGAATATTCTGTTTTTTTTAGATTCGTGGTTATTTAACTCGTTGTTTAATACACCTCAGTCATGATCTGGGTCATTCGTAGACAGTGTCGGACAAATTTTATTTGTAAATAATACATAATTAAATAATAAATAAACGTGTGATTTTAATTGCAAATAATAACTAAACTTTTTATTTAAATACAATTTTATTTCTTATTTGCAAATAAAAGATTATTTATTATTTGGATGAGGTGGAAATCAAATAAATAGTTTTTGGTCTTTTCTTATTTCTTGTATTTTGTGTATACAATGAACGCGTGCGGGTTTTTTGTCTGCTATAGCAACCTTTTCAGGTATACCGCCAGTGGTTGGGTTCGTCCGATGGGACTAGCTGCCTATAAAAAAATACAAATTGTATTTGTAAATAACAATTAACTTTATTATTTTAAATAATTCATTTAGATTTGCTCAAATAATAAATAACTTGTTATTTAAATAATTATTTATTTAAATAAATTTATTTATTGCTCAACACTGTTCGCAGACCATTCAATTTTCTTCAACAGTATTTTAACCAGACTGTTTGTGTTCCAGGCAAAGTTGCGGCGCGAACGGCATTTTCTCCCGTCGTCTGGACTTCAGCGCGTTCAATAGCCTGCCCCGAACCAAGCTGAATTCCTACCACATCAAGGTGAGTGTCTAATTTATGCATTTTCGTTCGCGACTTGACCCAGAAGTTTTTCTACCACATGCGCGCGTGCGCGCGCTTCTCTAGACAGCGAAAGTTCGGTATAGTAACCCGGCTAGAGCGAGTTGGCTGGAGAAGCTATACGACCTTCCTTAAAGCGGAAGGTTCGCGGTAGAGCAAGGTCACGGTGAATACCGAGGTCGTCCAACTTTAATCCCCCTTGGAAAATTCACCAACTCCACACTATACTTTTCTGCACTTTCACCTCGTACAGTGTCCACTGTGTCAAAAACAACTACCTTCAAATTAATTATTCTGTGAAATAAATTTTAATTTTCTTCGACATACACTTCCTAGAGGTTTAAAAGAAGATATACAAGATCTTAGACAAGCATACTGTTGCACGGTCCTGTCTCATTCAATATAGCAAGTATTAAACCCTTTATTTCAGAGTGCTTTATAGCTTCGTTCGCAAGTACAGATCGTTAACGGGGAATTACATGTCCGTTTGCTATTTCTCCTCGAGTCGTTTGTTTCTACGGTTCTCCGGTTTACAAGAGAACAGCGATAAAATCGTTTCGGCGTCAGCTTCAGGGTTTGTTTGCCGTTGGAGAAGCATGTCGCGCCCCTAACCGTCGTCCTTGATCCAGATACCGACGACCGTCTGCGTTACGCGTGTATCCGCCACCACGATCTCCACGAAATGATCGCTCACGCGAGCCAGACTCGTTTTTCTTCCTTTCTTTCAGGGGATCGCTTTACCTCGGGGACAGTGGCTAGTCCTTTCCGCCTCTTGCGTCCTCACGACGTCCTACCCCAAATCCTGCCCGGAAAATCAATAGTCATTGCCTCCGACTATCTTCGTCCTAACTCGTGTCTCGTCCTGCAAAAAATTCAAGCCGCTCAAAAATTCGAGATGATGATTATTCAATTCTGAATTTAATGTGTACTTCATTTTTCAACCTCGGGCACCTCATCTACGTGATGATTATTTCTATTGAGAATTATTTTTGACGCTCAAGTGAGCGTTCCATATAGACTAAAAGAATAAAAATGTATTTCTTGTTACCATTAATTTTAATGAATAGAAAATAATTTACGAATGTGTTCTTAACTTCTTCTGAAAGTTCTTTCCCTGTTTCATATTTCGCGTAGCTCCGGGAAATAAATTTTTGGTGAGGATTAGCCACAGTTGTCGAACCTCCATCGAGTTTATGAAATTGTTCGGTTGCCAAGGGTTAGTTTCGCCAGTTTCTGACGTCGGGGGTGGAAGGGGATTAGGATCGGTGACGCAGGCAGTTTTTTTTAGGGTTAATCGTCGCCGGACAATGGGGGGTGGAAGCGTTGCGGTAGGTCGATCGATGGGGAGGAAGGATACGAGGCCTATACGACGCAATATAAGGTTCACGCCACCGCGAAAGTGGAAAGAATTCTTTTGATGTTCTCTGGCAATGATTTACGACAGTGTCCTACGGTTTATGAGCCTCTTACACGCGCTGGGAACCGCGGAGAGAATCGTCTGGCGCATTTTACCAGCGAGCGCAGTTTTAATCCTCCAGATATATATCTCTCCAGAAGAGATTCATTCAACCGCTTTACTGTTCCGCGCGACCTACATATGTGGGTCATTGACAGAACGAAGATTTTATGCATTCAGTGGCACGATTTCAGGCATAAACAATTGCTCTTAACTTCGCTCTGAATATCATAATCTGGATCTACTCGGATCGCTTGTGGAAGTACTAAACATTTTAATGCGACTCTCTGAATACCTTGACTCGTATTTACAAGATACTGAAACTGTTTATTTGCTTTGTAATATCCCCGGTATCTCTATCTGCATATACATCACAAGTTAAATATAGTTACGCGCATGCATAATCACATAAATAAATAAATAAACGCGGGAACAGCTGCACAACGAGTCACTGCGATGCGAGTTAATGCACGGATCATCGGGGTCAGGTTATAAAGTGCTTTTTATGAATATACATCGACTCGCGGAACGATACCGATGAATGACCGCGGCTACATCGCGATTCTGAACGCGTTACCCGCAATTCCCGTTCCGACGAGCGGGCTTGCGGCACGGAGTGAGGGAAATTGATGGATTACAAATTGATTTAACGACGCGGTCGTACGACTGGTGTAAATTCGGCCGATAACGAGGCAGATTACGTCGCGGGACGCGTGCGACCAAATTACGGGGTGAAATCTACCCCCTGGCGAACAGTTTTTACCAATATAGTTACCGTTCTGCAGCTGCAATTCGATTTACCTGCTGTTCGCTTGGTCAAGGGAATTCAGGTACTGGAAAAAATGGTCCTTTTAGAAATTCTTTTTAACCAGACAGATACGTATTCAAATAATACATCAAATAGAGAGAGAAAATGTATAAAAATATCTCTATCACTCTTCCGTTCGAATATTTCACCAGCCCACAAAAATGTTAAAAAAAAATCGGCTCCAGCTCGGACACCACCCTTCAAAGCATGGAATACGCAAAATGAATTTGCCAATCGGATAATCGCGAGGATCCGCATTCGCAAAAATCCTAGCGTGTTCCGGGAGCCAGTAGATCTCTCCAGCAGCCCACGGCCCTTGTCCCTGACCTTCAAATTACCCTCCATCAGTTTAGAGCTGGTGCGCGCGACGTTGAAAAAAAGAATGAGGATGACTGGCGGAATAGCCGGCCGGTTCCCCCACGGAGTTCGGTAAGTGGCAGTGGCTCGAAACGAGCAACCATAACAGAGCCCACCCCATTATGCTTTTCGTCGGGCAGAACCTGCTGTTCGTGGGGGACGGTCCGCCGAAAAAAAACATATCGGCCTTTCGAAAAGGGGGTTAATTTGCGACTCGTGCGTAGTCCGAGGCTAGAATCGTGCGTTTCGCATTTTGTAAAATACCTAGGGTGGCTGAGGGGTTGGGACGGGGTGGGGAAGGGTTGTGGAGGAAAGAGTGCTCTTTTTACGTCTGGCCCTTTCGCGTAACCTTTCATCGCGTTGCTCGTGCAGTCTCGAGGAAGCTAGCCCCATAAAAGCAAAGCGTTCCGCCTCTTGCTCCCGGGTCGTCCACGACGCCGCTCGCGTTATTTATTCTCCGCGGAGAGACCGCGGGGGAGGGGCCACGCTTTATTAAGAGCAACAATGGACACGCGGAGGCAACCCCGCGGCTTTACAGGCCAAAGCGTAAGCCACCTCCACCCCGATTTCCTTTCATTCGGGCCCGCGAGACGAATCGGCCAAGCTGGATTTTCCAGCTGTGAAAAGCCGGCTCGCGTTTCAACCCCCTCTGTGACACCCCCACGGAAAACACCCCCCTCCCGGAGCGGTTTCCGCGGAGATTGTCGTTGGCTGTTGCGATAAGCCCTTCTGACCACTTTGAATACTGCTCGAACCACACCCTTCGTTTTTTTTACCGCGTCTCAACCCTCCGGTTTTACGTTTATCGGTGGTTCGAATGGATGTTCGAGGGTGGAAGTCGATCGATTATTTTTTAAGAGTTTGCACTTCGAATTACGTCCGCTTAGAGGTGCTTTACAATTTTTATTTTTCGAGATATTGCAGGGGGTGAGAGCAGACCGCCAAGTCCCTGATTTCGACCTGTAGGTGGTTCTAGTCGAAAATTAGGGGTGAATGTAGATCGATTATTTTTGGAGGGTTTACCGTTCGAATTACATTTACGAATTTATTTTTGTCGATATCGTGACGAAAATATAACACCCTTCACACTGTTCTATGTAACGCAACGAATCACAAGACAACTATCCAGCAAGGGTGCCAACAATCGACTTCCACCGCTCTCCAAAGTTCCACCGCGTCTCCTCGGGTTTCGCGATGTTAGGGAGGGAATGGCGCAGAAGTGGAAGTGTCCCGGCGTTACTTAGCTTCCGAAGGCTGGTTCCCATGGTACCAAAGACCCATTCTCTCCAGGGACATTAATAATATATGACTTCACCGAATCGGTATGCTCCCGTGAGTGAGGCTGGAAACGAGTCGTGTTTCTGCCGCAGTCCCCGGATTATCGTGCTCGGTACAGTCGAGATAGTCACGTTTTCTGCCGAGTATATTACACACAGTCTTCCGTGAGCAGCGTCCACTTGTTCACCATGGTTATTCTTTCTATCGCGCTTCCGTTTATTTTTATTTTGGATCCGTACAGAGGTACGAGTTTCAGGGGCGCGCTTTCAGTTTCGAATAATCTCTGCCCGCTCGATAGCAACCCCCCATCGTTCAACCCTTTCGCTCTATATCGAGGGTTGGCCGGGGCCTTTCTGCACGCCACGAATCGCAGAATGCAAGGTTTGCCTTTTGCGCGTTGAATACCGATATGCAGCCACCCCGGCCCGCGTTTACGTCGCTTTTAAAACCGGGGATTGCCGGCGTGAATTGGAAATCATGGCCGAGAGCTCTCTCTCTCTCTCTCTCTGTGGCTCTCTCCGTCTTCTCTCTATTCGCTCGTTCCCTCTGCGAAAAACCCTCTCCTGTTCTGTCGGAGGGTGGTTTCGCTCTCTCGTTCCCGGCAAATCGTTCCGCACCCTCTTCCGAGCGGGCGCTCGCGATTCGTTAAAGTATGATCGTAGGTTATTATTACTCTCCGCGCAGTATCTCTTGTTTATACGGAACGGGGCCGCCAGCGCTGCGGGGAGCCTGCAGCACGTTGCAACGCGATGCAGGAGCGTTGAGCGCGTCCAGTAATCAATGTCGTTCCTGCACTCCGTGTTATGGTTCTTCGTATCTTTCGCTTTCACAAGCGTGCCGCATTCGGGAACCGAGAGTAATGAAAGCGCCGAAATTATATATGCGGTGCAATTATTCTTCGTACCGCAAGTTTCATTGCAATTTTATTTCGCAAACAGCAGCGACACTGGCCAACTTAACGTTTTTGTCGTTCTAACTGTACAAGGTACAAGAATGATTTTTATGTAGATCGGTTGCTTACTCTCTCCGGGAACAGGCCGTGTTCGTAGCACAGTTGGACGTTTCGCTGGGACGGGTTAAAAATCGTGGATCATTACGTTCCTCCGCGGCTGATTTACAGCCGGCTCACGTGGGTGTCCATCGGCGTCGCGGTATCGCGTTTACAGCCGCAATTCCAGGTCGTCCGTGCGGACAAAAGGTGCAAGAGCCTCGTGGCCCTTTTAAAGAACGCGCAGACGTGTCCGAGGTCGTTGCGAGGCAATACCCTCTCTTTCTCTCTGGCGACACGCCACCCTGATCTTCCCGAAGGACGCTGCCTAACACCGGACAATAAATCGGGCTCGAGGAGCGATGGAAATGGGAAAGTGGCGTGCCGCGGTGCAGTTACTCTCCTGGCCGCTTATAGATCGGGGTGTGGCCGCGGTCTGTTCCGGTGTTTGTTTGAGCTGTCGTCCCTGCAAGTGCGCCGAACTCGCTCCCGTTCGACCACCGGCAGCCGCCGGTATGTAATTTGGATGCCTGCCCTATCGCGTGCAACGCTGCGAAATGTATAGACCCCCGTATCGGCCCGCGGTTTGCATTCCTTCGCAAATCCGCAACTCGAGAACCCAGCCCGCGCTCTCCACGCTCCGAGGAATCGATTTTTCCTCCGCCTCTTCGCGTAGAAACTATACTCCGTTTCGTAAAAATGTAGACAGTAGAGGTAGTTGACGAGACTATTTAACTAAATAAATGCAACGTGGGTGATGCGAGAAGACAATCGATCTCCCGGTGCAAGGACATAATGGTGTACTGTACTTTCTGACAGGATGATGCGTTTTGACGGCAGCAGAGATCGCGACTCGTCGCGGTAAAAATATTTTGTCCGCGGGAACAAGCGTCCTCGACTCGCGAGAGGTTCGCCAGTAGAGTTCTGAATGGCACTCGTGGCCGAGGGAGCGGAGATTAATTAAAAGGACGACGTCGAAAACCTTTTGCCGCGATTCAACCGCTTCTGCACTCGGCTCTAGGTGTGCTCCCTCTCTTTCGCTCTCCCTTTAGCCTCTGCTCCTTTCCTCCCCTTTCCTGTCCGTCTTCAGGCTCCCTTTTTCTCCTGTTCCCTCGTACCTCGCCGATGCTCGTTCAGTCGATTCGATGGACATTGATTCCCAATGAACTGACGCTGATATACGACATCGGGCTCGACCACTCGAAGCTAATAGGAAACGCCAGCCGGAATTTATTGTGCACCGTGTACCCCGGTGGATATCGATGTCACCGGCGCCTTCTCTCTCGCCAGAGAGAAGAGAGAGAGAGAGAACCGGTAACCGCTAAGGAGAGATATCGGGAGAGATTGACCGTATCGAGTTTTTGCCACGGCTAGGGAAATCGATTCTGTGGGAGTTGATCGTTTTTACGGCGAACCATCGCACTCTCCTCCGGAGAAATATATTTTTTTTCTCGAACCCCGCGACGAGCTTCCACGAAAGTAGTTTACAGACTCGTTTGATCACGCTTTAGCTACATGCATGAATTTTTATATCAAGCTATCTTCGAGTTTCGTGAAGCTCTCTTACCCAGATCGCCCGGAAAACATTTCAGAACTGCACCTTTGATGGTGAACTTTTAAATTCAAGCGGAAATTGCGCACTGCCGCGTGTCCCTCGACTACCCCGGATTAGACGATATTGGCTACTAGCGTATCGACTCCGCCCACAGCCCTTCAGCATGGCGAATTTCATCGCTGGCGTGGCGAGATCGGTGTTATTCCTAAGATAGTTTCTAAGTAATATAATCCGGACGCGTTTGCCCCTCGCCGGCGGCGGCGTTGATTAAATTCAGAGGCTGGGAAACGATGGACGCGGAAGTTCGGTCGGTCGAGTTTCTCGCAAGCCGGTTTCGGGGGCTGGGTCTCCTAATTTCGTTACGTAGCCGAGAGTACACGGCGTATCGGTGTCGGGACCGGCTGTTCCTCCGCGGCCTTTCGGTTTCCGTCCAAGTTTGATTGAATTCTACCTTCGGGACGCTTTTGGGGAGATTGCGCTCGCGGTTCTGTTGTATTTCCGCTTCAGGAGCCCCAGACGATCGCGCGGCGATCGAAATCTTTGACTTGGACACTCGAAACTCGCTCAATCGAAAAATCATCCGCTAGAATTAAAAAAAGTTTAATTGTATAGTATTTTATCGATATAAGTCCCCAACATGGGTCTGCCCAGGGACACTTATACGCCAGGCATACTATTCTTTGACTTTTGCCGATCGTAGAGAAGGACAGCCGAGCTCGAGAAGCCTCGGTTACCGAGAAGTGTCAACATAACTAATCCGATGACAAACTTCTTTATTTTTCATTATTTTTTTTATGGAACTATCACCAACAACCAAGGCCACTCGAGCTTCATGGCCCCTTAAGGGAATACACCCCGAAGTAGTGGGGATAGTTCTGGGACACTTACCGGCCATACATTTGGGACATTTATGGATAAAATACTGTATCGATCAAAATGTAATTGATCAGAACTTCTTTGTCGTTCTAGTAACTTTCCAATACACTTGGGTATTTTCTCGGAGGCTGAATAATTCAGCAAGGGTAGCACGAACACTATAATCTTCAGATTTTCCATTTTGACCGATGCGGAGTTATGAAAGCGGAGTTGCTCTGTCGACCGGTTATCGATTTAAATCACGCCCACGGCAGCTAATTCGGCTAGGCAATTATTGAGAGATCTCGCGTGGGCTCTCGCACGCACGTGCGTTCGCAGAGAGTTGCGTATCCGAGAGAAAGGAGTCGGTCTCTCGAGGGTGCCGCTCTCTTTCTCTCTCTGTCTCTTTGCTTGTCCCGTTCGTCGTCCCCTCCGTCCCGCCTTTATTCTTTTTTTCTTTTTTGTTCCCTGATGGGTACATTTTGTGTGTTAACCCTCGTTCCAGGCCCGACTCGCGGCGCGCACAATGGAGCTTTGCATTAAAGGTCATTAGCTTAAACGTTCGCCTTCCTGTTGCGCAACCCGCGCAATTCACCGGCCCGTTGCTCGCGACCGAGCGCATTTCAGACAGAAATAATTGTGTCGATTTTTTCGTTCGACCGCCTCCTCCGCCTCGCTTGCTTTGCTTGCTCGTTGCCGGGAAATTCCTCTTTCCGCTTCTGTGCAGCCGCGACCTTTCAGCGAACCTTCCTCCACCCTTTCTCTCTTGCGCTGACGAATTTTCGCATTTTCTTTCGGAGCCTTTCGATGTAATTTACTTTGCATGTTTTCTATTTTCAATTAAAAAATTAGTAGACCCTTATGGAGCCACTTTAATGTATCCACCATTCAGAGGTCAACAGATTGAACAGAGTCTTCTAGATTTCTTGTTAGTCAAGGGTCAATGCGGATTATTCGCTTCCGAGGTGAACTAAAATGATTTCGCGCTGCTGTGAGTTTTTTGATGGAGCACATGATCGATTTCTGCCGTAAGAGGAAGCTGTGGCCGTTCGCAGCCGACCTTGGAATTTATCCCTAAACCGGGATAAGTCGAGACTGGCTCCCTTGAGGGCCACGACCTACCTCACTCGGATCGATGCAAGATAGCCCCATGCTTTTCTCGCCCCATGTCACGCATACCACTATTTTTGGCCCTGAACTTGATGTACCTAAACGGCCTGCTTTTTCCGTGGTCGGGAGAGAATACGGGAAGCCGGGAGAAAAGTGACGTCAGCCCCGCCACTTCTGCTAGTATCTCGATTCAGACAGATTCTCTGGAGATTTTAACATTTCTGCAATGATTAGTCAGACGTTTACAGCCTCGATTTCTAGGTGTGAAATAATATTAGTTTTTCGTACTCAATCGCAGTTAGTCGAGTATGAAAATGCATAAATGCAACGTAGTTACAAGTATAGTGCAATTTTAGACTTCTTTTCTCGATAAAAAGCAGTAATGGCACTTTAGGCGTCGTCTGACTCGCTTTGAAGCAATCGTACCTCGATTTCTCCGCGACATCATACTCAATTACATTGATTACCGATAACTAATAGAAGAGTCGCGGGACGAGGCTTTCTCTTCGTTGTCAACCTCGTTAGACGGCGATCCAAAGAACTTTCCTCCTACGACGAATTGCTCTATGCAAATTCGCATCTCATGGAAATTCAATTGTCAATCAATCGTGATTTTCCTGTGAAGCATTACCCGTCGTTATTATACTACACATCTTGCTAATAATAGCACTGCCATACCGAAGTGATATATCCAACTGTTTTACATTCTACCTATTCATTTTCTCGCTGATAGAAACTGTGATAATACAATGAAGACTTTGCCACCAAAATTGCAATCCTCTTCAACGACTCCACCAATTTCCTCCAACCAATTCTTTCAATTCAACGAAGCGAAAAAAATCAATAGATTCATGCATCATTTCCCGTTCTTTGGGTCAAGCGAAGGGAGTAGATTAATGCGAGAATGTCCCGATCGCGATCCCCGTGGCAATTTGTGGTCGTTTCCGGAATTCCATTTCCGCGAGAGCTCTGACAAATCGGTCGCTGCGGGAACTCGTTGCAAAAGAAACAACGAACCTACTGAGGAGATGAAGATGGCAAGAGAGAATCAGAGAGAGAGAGGAGAGTGCACGTCATAATCGACGAGACAAATGTCACGCTTCCGGTGACCACGGTGGCCCCGAGAGTTTCTAACCTAACCCCGGAGCAAAAAGAAGCCTCGCGAACGCCGGGGACCGGGCCAACGAAGACGAAGGGGGATCTCTCGACGTGGACGACTGGCTCTGGTCGAAAGTAATGGTCGTGGTCGTTTGAGCTTCCGTTCTCGCGGACGCATTATATCGGCTGCCGACGAAACGCGTCTCTCGACCCGCCTTTTACGGGCTTCCCTTCTCGCTCGACCGGCTTTCTTCTCTTCTTAAACGGGAAAACCTTCGTCCTCCCTTCGACTCTCCTTTTTCTCTTCCCTCTCTCTCTCTCTCCCTCGCTCCCGTGCCTCTCTCTCTTGGCTGTTAATCGAGAGAACGCTCGAAGCGTACGCGCACCACTCGACTCTTTTCATTAAGTTGGTCCCTTTCAGCGCCGACCGATTTCTATGGCACTGGGCCACAGAGAAAACCCACCGCTAATTATTTCTTTCAATAATTGCGATCTCTCACCCCATTCGCCCGCTCTCTGTCTCTCCCTCCTCTCCTGCTCTCTCTTTCTATGTCTCGCCTGTCCACGGTATGGGTCCGAGTGGAACGGTTTTCGTTCGTTGTAACCCGCTCGAGGATCCTGTAATTGCCTCGAGGGTGGCTTTTTCCCTTGAATCCTCTTTGCAGTCACCGTATTTGGGATTCTGCTCTTGCCTCCTTCCGGAGGACGATTTTAGGTGAATTGGAGGAATTAGGGACTGTTAACGATGAAGAGATGTCGACGATGCCACCCGCATCACGATTTTTATGATAAATGCGCGGAAAGTATTTTCTCACAAATAAAACACTGTCCGAAGTATGTATTTCAACTATACTTGTACTATACCATTCGGAGAAAGCTGCTTTTTCCGCAAGAGTATTGTCTTCGGAGAAATGGATCGTAGGAGATCAAGAATCCTCTCTCGTAGGGGTGGGTTTCTGTAGCGTCACCTCGAATGAATCTCTCTCCGGTGAAAGTGAGGAGACTTTTGTACTTGTAAATGTAATTTCGTCTAACGCAGGTCGCTTTGTTGGCTCGTTCTCCCCGATTGCGATTAATTCATGAAGAAAAATCGCGCACGGGAAAGCAGATACCACAAGGTGGTTTCACGTTAACGCGAACCGTAGAATCTTCCGCGCGAGCGGGTTGGAAAAATGTTTCTCTGCTCGGCCACTCTGCCGAGCTTTAATTAAAATGTCTGGACGGTGGTGCGGCTGGTTTCTCTGTCGTGCTGTGAAATTATTTTTATTAAATTATCTAGCGGAGTCTAAGAAAATTCGCATGAAAATCCTCATTTCATGTATCGCAGGACATTTAAGATTTTCTACATTTATGACGAAAATGAGTAAATCAAATGTGAAATAACAGAACCATTTAATATTCAAAAAACATTGTTCTATTACTGTTAGCTCGTTAAAATTCTTAAGAGACGAGACAAATGTCTATGTAGTTCCTGTATATTGCAATTAATGTCGAACATTTTTATTTTCAAAATTGTCCCTCATTTTAACTCGCGTTGCGACACTAAAAAATTAGCACAATACATCGTACAGTATTGATAAAATATAATATAACAACACCAAAGCGCAGTGATTACCCGTTTCATCAACGTGAGAGTTTGATCAAACATTTTACTCGTGGATCGAAATTGAAGTGGTAGGTCGTGCGAACGAGGTCTAAAATCATGTTCCCGTGCGAGGGACTATAATCGGCGGATCGTGGATTGCCGTGTGCGAAGATCGAGCTTGTCGATTTGCTTTCGATTACAACTTTTCAATTTTCTCGCCGCGTATCTTTCGCCGTTTCTTGCGTCACGTTGGAGAAAGCTACATAAGAAGTGTGCACACGTCTCTCTCTCTCTTTCTCTTTCTCTCTGTCTGGCTGTCTCTGTGGATTACATTATAGTAGACTTCCAAGTCGGACGTTACCCTGATCCGATCCAAGGTGCGACTATCCTCGGGTCGACGACCAAGCCTTTTTCTCGTTCCTCGAATCTCCTGGGCGACGCATAAATTCGCCATTTTTTCCCTGAAGCCTTCTCCAGCAGACCCCCTTCCTTCCTATTTTTCCGGCGGTTCGATCCTTTTGGCCGTCAGCGAGAAAATGGAAATAAAATCCCGTTATGGAAATGGGAGACATCGGCTTCCTTGATGCCCGTTACGATACGCTCCAACCCCCGCCCATGCAACCCTTGGAATACGATTGCTATGACCGTCGCGATTGTTTTCCCTGACGGCGATTTTACCGAGGATTTTTCGGTAGAAATATCCGCCGGAATTTCCTGTTTAGCCGTCTAGGACGTTTACTTATGGCAACCCATTTTGCGGTACACTTAAACCGCCCTCTATACCGTCTTACTTCCTCGAATCGCCTTTTAACCCTCCGTCTGCAAATTCTGGACTGTTTCTGCACGGATTCGGCGTAGCAATCGGCCTGGAGATCTTTACGAAGATTCCTAAATCCATATATGTATTAAGATTCTTTACTGAGAGTACATGTGGGAAAATCGTCGATATCGTTGATTTGAGCAATATTATTTAACAACGCGGGTGCATTCACGCCCGAGCGCATCCCTTAGTGTATTCCCATCCCGAACGTCGGTATTCCGAGTAATTATCGAGGAACAGAGCGTAGAACGAGCAGAAACGTATTATCGCGGTACACACGGTTCCCAGCCGGTCGTATTACTTTCCCTTTCTACTTTCTCTCTCTCTCTCTATCTCCCTTCTTCTCCTCTTCCTTCCCCTTTGTCCCCGGGTGTCTTTGTCCGGGCCATCGTCTGTACCCGTCGGCTTTTTCCTTGTCGGTCGTCTGCTCTCTCCCCCAGGAAAACCGAGCCAGGATCCCCGATAGAGAAATAGTTGGAATACGAGACGGTGATTTGCTTCTTTCCCGCGCGATCGATCGATTTGTCCATCGTTCCCCTCTCCCTCCTTCTTTCTTTCACTTTTTTTTGCGGCGTTCTCGTGCACCCTGGGGCGATATAATATTCTCTTTCCACCGCTTTGTCCGCGTCGCTGCCTCCGCCGAATGGCAAACTCGGTTTCACCTGGAAAACAAGCCACAAGTAAACTATGAACGGGAACTTGGGAACGTTGGAGCGAACGCGTGGATTCGAATTGCCCCGTGAGGCTGTTGCTTCCCGGAGCTGCGAAGCCACGCCTACTCGGGACAATTTATTAAAGACGTGGACAGATAATTTGTTATCGCACATCAGTTTTCTAGTTGAGATAAAGCGAAAACTGAATTAATGGTTATGAAAAGTGAGAGTGTACTGATTCAATTGGAGCTTTAGGATATCGGCTCTGGGTCTGAGAAAATTTAGAGCAACGAAGCCACGCCTACTCGAGGGAATCTGTACGGTGAGAGGTAGACACATAATTGTGTATCATCAATTTTCTATCAGAGACAAATTAAAATGTAACTAGTGGTTATGGAACCATGAGCTGATGTTGGTGATAAGAACAATGAAGCCACGCCCAAAGCAACATAGCTACGCCCATCCAGAGCAATATTTCCAAGGAGAAGACAAATACTCCTCTGCAGCAGGTCTTCTATCTTCATTTTTGACATTAGTTGCTCCAAAGCTACACTTTCAGGGCTTACAGCTCTCTCAAGGCCGAAAGGAGCATTCTTCAGCTATACCTGCAGAGGGTCACATCTGGGATAGCGCTCCCTACGGGTCTAATCCTCTCCCTTTCTTTACAGTTTCATTAGAGGCTGCTCCTATGAATTATTAACTGCAAACGCAATCGCCTACGGCAGCAGAAATAGATTGATTGTTCGATAGCGTCGAGATAGGTTCCCATTGGGGGATCCGTTGAAGCGAGACGCCCCATGCTTCCAGTCGGATCGGACGGGGCGAGAGGGGGGGCCCGCGAAAAGTTGCTAGATTTATTACGCCATTATTTCGACCGATAGGCCGCTGGTGAGGAACGTTTATGGGTTCGAACGGTGAAATTTGCCTGCGGGAGGTCAATATAACGTCTCGGCGCACCGAGGAACCCAGTTTCCTCCCTCCGGGACACACGCACGCATCGTCTCCTCGGCCTCGTAGTCGGACAGAAAACCAGGGCTACGATAAACGTTCCCACGACGGGTCCCGACGACCTTTCGATCCTCTTCCACCGTTAAATCGCCCGAGCAGACACATTGTGCCACGTAGTGGCGCCATTTCTCGAAACGATGGCCAAAATTCATAATCTCGTACGATTGGAGGTCTCGTGGAAAACATAAAATTCATCACTGGTCATTTTTTCAGTTCATTCGTGTGGAGGTTGATTATTTTCGGATTTTTAAACCGCCAAAGATGGACGATCTGCTGAGAATTAATTTGAGACGCTGTTGAAGAAACTGGGAATGTTCTTAGTAGGCAGAAAGGAGTTGTACGAGCCGATGGAAATTGCGTGCGGAGAAAGAGCAGATCTTTCAGTCAGATAGCGAACGAATGCCTTGCGAAACCAGCCGCGGCTCCTCGCAATTGTGCAACATTTCTTTTACACGCAGTCGGACGGTTTAAAAGGATGCTCCGTTCCCGTATAAGAGGATGAAAGTCCTCGAACCGAAGCCTTGCCTCAACGTATTAGGCACCGGTCTGTCTGTCAGGCACGAAGATGGTCGTGGGAATCTGTTGTATCTTTTGGTAACGTTTCATTTTCGCGTCTTGTCTCTTCAACCTCGCCACTTACGCCTGAATAAAACAATTACTGAGAGTCAAACGCACATGTGAAGGTTCTCGCATTTACAACCGAGCCTCTTTCTAAACGGTGTTAAAAACCTCGTGGAAGTAACTAAAACGTTTCACAGCTGTAAATGGAAGAAACAATTTACGTGAGACGTTGAAGAATTCCAGATAGTTCGCGAATATTAGGGAATAAAATTCTAGTATGTATATCTGAATATCGAGCAGACGATTTCGCGAATATTTGAGGGCCCGCGACAAGATGGCGACCGGATTCCCGCCGCGATCCGGGACACAGACCGCGAATTTTCATTACTTTCGCGCGAACGACCGTTTGCGGACGGGGCCGTCGGCGAGCTTGGAAGTTTTGTCTGTATAGCACGCATTGTCCGGGACCAGGGAATGGCATCCTATTAAACTCGCCCCCAAGATGAAGGTGGCCCATTCTCCTCTCCCTCGGTCCAAGTACCGGAGATAGTCGAAGGAGCCAGCGCAGGAGAGAGAGTGAGAGCAGCGTCCCAGGTACCCGGGGTCCTCTCGTAGCTTGCTCGTATTTCTGGAAGCCGATATTCATTCCTTCTCCGTGAAACCGGCTGCTTAAATTACCGGCACTCGCCAAATTAGATTCTAACCCTGTCGAATGGACGGGGCTGCGCACCTATACGAGGTTTGACAATAAAGTCCGGCTACCCCATGCTGCAAAATTGCTGTGCGATTGACGAATATCACTTCGGGTACCTTGGAACTACCCTGCACCCTTCGTGCTGGTGCTAGGGTACGTCTAAAAGCAATTTTCGGAAGAGGTTTGTGGAATTTTCACATCTAATGTTCTGCTTTACCTGACGTTCTCACGGAAACGCGGAAAATGTGATCTTTAAACTTGGTTTAAAATTGTTTTTCAAAAGAGTGACTCCTAAACTACGAGCACTAGAATAGAGACATTCTGAAGTTTCTACCCAATCGCTTCGAAAGTCGTTCAACTAGGGTAAATTACCATGACGAACACCTTCCCCAGGGTTGTACCTTCGATCTAGCTAAAGAGACTCAGCTGCGAAGTTCCCCAGCAATTTCAAAGTGATTTTTACCGTCGGATCCGACACCGGATCGCAGTTTTCCGTGATCGCCGGTCGATTTAGAAACTGTTAGGAGTTTCGAGGGAGTTCGAGGACTTGCATCTTGATTTTCTGAAGCTTCCCGGTTGGTCCTTGACAGGACGGAGAGATTCCATGGTCGATGGTCGGGTCCCGATAAATCGGCGACGAGGATTTTTCCCCGGCGGGCCGAGATAATCCTGCAGGAACGGGCCAATGGCGGGAGATGCAATTTGAAGTTCGGCCGACAACGATGTAGAATTACGGAGGAAAGTTCGGCCCGGTAATCGCCCGCGGCTCTGAATGTCAAGGGCAAAAGGGTGGCGGCGGTGTCGGGTAGAGCAGAGGGTGGTGCTATGGGGGTGTAATGGTGGCGGCGGGGGTGGTGGGCGCCGGTGTGCCGGTGGTGGTCGATATTGGAACCGGCTAGGATCAGCGGAATTTACGATTTCCAGGGTCGAGTGGATGCTAGTACAATATCGAGCTCATTCTTCGTCGAATCGTTCGTGTACACCGGGAATTTTTCACCAGCCCGATCAGGCCCGGTCAAGCTCGGCTCGGCGAACTCTCGGTGAAATTATATTACAGTAAATTCGCGGAACAGTTATTGCCCTCTGGTCCGATGCGACGGAAGAAAGGAACGCTCGCCGATCGACATTATGTTCCGTTTATGGCCGCGTCGAACACAGCCGGCTGTCTTTTTATCGACCACCGTTTTTCCGGAGAGAAATTCGGGTGAGCATCATCACGAATCACTGGTAGTTTCCTTCTCCGTGAAAGATCTATTCCAATTATGTACATTGCATATTTTTATGTACAATCAACATTTGTCTGCATCAATCGAACAGTGGTCATATGTAGAAATTTCTTCCCTTCCTTAACCCTTTAACTGCGGGTGTGGTTTATAAAATACATACTAATATTATTATTACGACAGTAATGGTGTTTTAGAGTTATTTAAATTGAAATGTCTCCTGAACTACTAACTTTTCGACATACATAGACTTTTTTTTATAACGAATGTCCAGCTGCATCGATTGATGTATTAAAAAATACCTCATTCCTCTAAAAAAAATTACAAAGGAACACAAATTTTTTTGGTATCGTATGAGCCCCATTTTACCAGTCAACTTTGTCCTTCAGACATTTGACGTATCTTTAAAAACAACAAAGATATTTGAGGTTTCTCACGCTGTATAAACAACATGTTAATTTTTGCTAATATCAAATAGCGGCTGGGGCTTATATACCACTAAAATAAAAATAAAATGAATAAAACGAAAAAAAAATTTTTCAAAAAGAATTTTAATAAAAAAATTAAACCGACTTCGAAACGCGCTAAAAAGTATGACATAATTTCCATTTAATTTATGTGAATACACACGAACTTGAGTACGATATATCTTTTCGGAGGCGGCGCAAAATTGAAAATTTTCCAAATGACAGATGTTGCTGATTATGATTTCATTGGAATACGGTGGACTTGGAAATCAGTAGGTAGGAAGAGAAGATACATTAATATGTGAAAGCATGCAGGAGAATTTAAGGATTTTCGTAATATCCAGTGTCGAAAATTTTCGATTTTGCGCCGCCTCCGAAGAGATTGTATTGTATTTAAGTTCGTGTGTATTCACATAAATTAAATCAAACTTATTTCATACCTTTTAGTGCGTAAATTTTTTTATTTCACACTTTTTAGTGAAACGAGCAGAATTTGTAAGACACCGTAGGATGGTTTTTCGGTCTTATTAGTCATTTGCAATAAAAACCGCAAAGAATTACAAAAATGCAAAATTTGTTTTCAAGGGACCAATTGGAAGACACCCTACAAAATGCAGAATGTTTCGTCCTGATTGGTCTATCCATCTCGGAGTAATCGGTAATCGGTGAACATACATGAAATAATTCATTTTTCGCAAATAAAATCATAAGGAACAAGAAATTCAAAATTTTTCTCACGGTACCACCCTGGGGTCAAAAAGTGAAAAAAGCACATACAGATCGAATTGAGAAACCTCTTTTTTCGAAGTCGGTTCAAAAATAGAATATCACTTCAGTAATATAATATAAAATTGTAGCGATCGGCTGTGCTAAAAGTACCCGCAGTTAAAGGGTTAATAATCTTGTTGTTGCGAGAATACTGTAATAAGAAATTTCAGTGACAGTGAAATGAGAAATTCGAAGGATCTAATGGCTCTTGCGCAGAAAATGAGACTATGCCATTGAGGTAAATTGACAGAGCTGTGCACACGAGGGTCAAATATAGTACATGGAAGGTGTCAGAGTCGAAGTGCTCGTGCAGGATCCCCCCGGCACCCGTAAAGTCGTAAGGATCTCCGAAACGGTTGTACCGGCTAACCCTTTTGGTTATCCTCGAGCTGTGGGTAGGCAGGAAGGTGCTGTGGCGATTCTCTCACCGGTGTATACCGACCCTCTATGGACCCAGACATCGGCTACATTGGACGGATAACAGCGTCGCATCGGACAGAGAACCCTCGACGACATTAACGCGACCCCTGGCACTTTGAGTCTTGAATATCAACGACATTAGCAGCAACCCCTGGCAAGTTGATGGCTCAGAACGGCTTCGGAATGCGAAAACCCCGTAGGACGATGGTCAGAATAGGATCCGCCTGGCTTTTCGAGGCTCTGGAATATTTCCAGGACGCGTAATCCCATTGGGAGATCAGTGCTAACTATAGAGAACGCGGCTGGGGGCTCAGCTCGTGCAAAAAATTGGTTTTCGAGGGTTTCAAAGCAACGTAGCTCTGGGTTTTGCTAATTTTCCGATAGCTCTCCCATCTCTGGCATAGTTCTAGTAGAAAATAGTGCTAACTGTCGAGGAGATAATTCTTCTCATAAGGAAGAAAGCTGGTCTTATGGAGAGGAAAGCTTCCGTCATAAGAGGGGTAAGTTTTCTCGTAGGAGAAATTTGTTTCCTCCAGTTTAAAGTCGCACAACTCTAGATTTCGCTAACTTGCCGACAGATTAGCGATCCCTGACGAGAGGAACGCCATTGGCAAAAGTCGTTACGGTTCTCCACGGTGCTGTTCAAGTTTGCGACACGCTCCTCTTGCGCGAGATCAAGAGGTTGGCCTCTTGATGCCTGCGAGGAGGGGGATCCCGTTCGAGAACTTTTAGAGTTTCATGGGAGAGGCGGCTCCTCTTCGCCACTGCCGTTACCCGGCGGTGTACTTCGGAAGCCTAGCAAGGCTAGCTCGGGCTGAGTTGTTCGCGGGGGAGGCTAAAGTCTGGGATGTAACCGTTTGTTAGCTTTAAGGGGTTAGACCATCTTTGTGGCCCGACGGTAATAAACACTTTTCGAATTTTTTCTTTAAATAATCAAAGCAACAAATCTCTGTTAAAATATTTCCGATTTATTCCTCAGCTTTCAAAAAACTCACTTCCCTTTCGACCCATTTCGTTTTCTTTCACGGTCGTTAGAATAAAAACTTTCGATACAGTAGAAACGTCCGTGGAGAGACCGTGGCCGAGTCGGACCGTCCAATTCCGAAGCTGGCCAACGATATCGTGGAACGAACGACCTCCCGGGACGTACACGAAAGAGGAGGAACCAGATGTTCGGTGGATCTCGAGCAAAAGCCGATCGATAGTCTGGCCAGACCTATTGGAAAATCTGTACCCACTTCCGTTTCCCCGCGGCTCCTCGATTTCGATTCGACACGTGCCAGACTATCCGCAACGAGTCTACCAACCCTCCCGCCCCCCTTGAACCCTCTTTACACCGTCACCACCACCCCACATAGAATTCACCACCGCGTCGCCAGTAGATTCGCCTGGGTTTCTCCTGCGGGATCCAATCTCAATTTCCCTGGAGTACTCTGTGAGAAATATCCGGCGTTTTCTCGTTGTCGGTGCCTTTCTCTTCCCGCTTCGATTTTTCGGTGTCCGTCTTTTATCGCCTGTCCGTTCCATTCGACGGGACAAGACCGTCCATCCGTATCGTTCCTGGAGCTCCGTTAAATCGCGACGACGACGACGACCGAACGCGCAACTGTTTCACGTGGATCCTGCGGAACCTTCGATTCTCTCACTCGAGTGCGTCGGACCGACCTCTCGTCATTTTCACACTCGATTCTCCCTGCGAAAAATTAATTTTAACCCTGAGGACCCCTATTTTAGCAGAAAGTAGCCTTCATCCTTAGCGTTCGCGTTTTCTTCTTCTGTCGCTTTCGTAGTTGAGAGTGCATCAAATGCATCAAAAGAAATCTCATCATTCGCTCTCGCAAAAAAAATGCGGCACGATCGTTGCTGGTGTATTCGAGCCTTAAAAAAGTCAGGAGCGTTCGCGGCGGTCGTTATCGTCGCAGAAACAATCATCTCTTCGGCGCGGCGTCGCCCCTCGGCAGATCAGGACCTAGGATCACCCCTCGAGACGAGACGGGAGACACGGCAAAGGAGGTCACCCTATCCGGGGGAAGAATTGCGCGTCGGGTAAGAAATTTGGGGAAGGGGGGTGCGTGTGGGTGGATAGAGAAGAGTATACTCCCCTGTGTGGATCGAAGGGTCTCGTCTGGCGAAGTTCTCGGCTCGTCTCGAAAATCTGGCAGCGGTGACACATCGACGAGGTGTTCCCGAGGTGGCGTTACACAAATTAGCGACCTTTATTCCGCCCTCTCCGCTTTAAGTCTACGGGGCGCGGGCTGCTCGAACCTGTGGGGGTGGTGTTGGGGGTGGTGTGGGCCACGGGAATCAATGGCGCAGCTGACGAGCATTTGGCTGCGCATGTGCGCAGACAATTCTATCGACCGTCGCTGCAGCACAGACACGGCCTACCCCTTCCAACCCCTCGGAGCCAGGCTGATCCCTAGCAGAACGGGCTGGTTCGGTGTGTCTCCCACCCCCACCCCCCTCTATGGGCTTGTTTCTCGAAGATACGAGCGACGCTGCGGTCGTGAGTGTCGCGGGCGGACACCGCCAACCCTCCTAGAGGGGTTGAAAGGGGTGAGAGAGAAAGAGAGAGCTCTAGAGAACCGGCTGCGACGGCGCTGCAACGCTACGCGGCCTTGACTCCGCTGACGTCGCCAACTTTCCCCGATGATCCAGCCAGTGGCAGACACCCCGGCGACTCCAGGATCTCCCAACCCCCTTGCTCTCTATCTTCATCTCCCCCTCTCACTCTCTCAGGCTTCTCTCTGTATACTCTTCTCTTTCTCTATCTCTGGTTTTTCTCTCTATTCGCTCACGTTTCCGCCAACCCGCAGCATATATGTGTCCCTCCGCGCCTCTTCTGTCTCTCCACCCTCGAATTCTTTCCTCGTTGGCGCAGGACTGGAGGAGGAGGATTACCCGGTCCTCATAACCCATTTCACAGTGGAAAAAGTCGCGGAGAATCGCGCACGGAAGTCGGTCGATCGGCACGAACACCACCCATCTCTCTACCAGCTTCTCTTTCGACGGTCTCGTAAAGCTATTCGCGATGAACGATCGTTGCCTACACGACTCTCCGCGCAATTTCTGCTTACGTCGGCTTCTCTTTAATTTTCGCCAGCTGCCTACCTCAATTACGATCAACCAGAAAATTAGCATTGATCTCAGAGAAGTGGCTTTACGAAAAAAGTAAGAAAATTTTGAAAGAATTCGAATGGATCTAGCACCGTGACTGTCACGGGATCATGAATAGCATCCGGCAATGTTCAAGCCCATAAATTGAGTAATCAGATTTTCGCGCCGAGGGGTGAACTTTGTTAAAATTCGTGGCTCCCGGCGGTTTTCGATCAGGTTTTCTCCGGGTAAGAGCGCCTCCCGACGCATGTACTCGGCGAGTTGTGTCGGGCACGGTCGATTATCATATCCTGGAATTGAGTCGCCTTACGCGCGAAGCATCGCGCGGACATCTCTCGATCGGCGCTGGATCGCCGGCACGCCCTGTGCACCTCGCTGTTTATTCTCGCGTGCGTTGCATTATGCATGCATCCCCGGCGGGTATTAATATTGCGCGCATGGTACTCTAGAGCCTCGACCAGTCTACTGCTCCCTCTGCTGTCGGGAGAGAGTTTATCGACCACCGGACCTACGTGTACGCAACAAATCGCTTTACCCGCGTATCCATCCGTCGAGGAAGAGCCGTGGAAAAGCGAGAGACGCGGGGGAGAGTACGTCCCCCGTAACCTTTGACACGATCGGCCGTGCAAGATTACGACGAACTAACCTCGTGCAGACGTAGAAACTCTTTGAAGTCACCCTTGCTACCCAGAGAGAAAGAGAGAAAGCAGGAGACGGAGGAGATGGAAGGCAGAGGGGGAGAAAGGAGTACTCGGAGAAAGTTTAAAGCCTCGTTCGATATGGGCGGCCGACTTTAAGATCTTTCTTTCCCCGCCGCGTCGGTTTCAGCAGGCTCGTTCCCTGCGACCCACGCGACAACCATAATCGAGGGGTGTGGCGCGTGAGCGAAGGTGTGTTTTGTGCCGGGGTCTCTATCTCTTCGTGTCGTCCTCTTTTTTTTCTCTCCTCAGTTTCGTTCGACGCGGTCGTATCTTAAGTAATGACTCCTGAAGGAGAGCAGTCGCTGATGACAGAAGAAGAGGGTGACAGAGGGTGGCTGGGTACACGTCTATCGCGTTTCACGCGACATTGCGCCCCGAGCCGTCGTTGTTGCTCTTTTTACGCCTTGTCGGAAGCAACAGGACGTAACGACTCGATCCTCCGCGCCCCTAACCGGTTCAAGAAGAGCCCGGTCGTTTCGGGGTTGCGGGGGTGTGGCTTCCGATGTCAGATACCATTGCGTTTACTCGTGTACGGTTTAAAAAGCTTCAAGCGCGGTAGAACTGTGAATAACATTCGGCGTTTCTACCTCCTCGCTGTATATATATACCGGTAACAGCAACTTGACTAAAGCAATTAGACATTGTCGGGTAACATGTACAACGTGAACTGTACTCAACAATAATGAGTTGAGGAGGAGCATCGAGAGGGACAACTCGGTGGCATCGATCGCGGAACAGCAGCGCGTGTTGCTAGCAACTTCGAATTTCCCTTTCGACGTCTTCCTATTTCGCTGGCCGCGTAATCAGAAGCGCAGCCCTCCGGAGCAATTTTACCCCTTTGTTGGTAAACGGTCGGGTCCGAAAATCAGGCATCGCCCTCCGCCCATGACGTGCAGCTCCTCCCCCCTCGGTGTCGCAGTTGTAGCTCGTCCCGCCGACGGTTAACGATGGTTTTCGCCGTTTCCGTCATCCTCGACACGGGTTGCCGGCGTACTGTCAACTATCAGCGGCCAGACAATAGCGTGATTAGGGCACAATGTCCCCTCCCTCTGCCTGGGTTTCCTCGATTGCTACCGGGCTGCCTTTCCGTTTCCACTGCAGAACGCGTGCAGCGGCCACAAAAGGACACGCTGCGAGCGAGTACGAGAGCAAGTTGGAGCGAGTTCGAGCGTTCTCTCTGTCGCGGAGACCGGTCGTACCCTAACGTCGCGCTGATCTCTCCTTCGCTTTCTCTCCAGAGAACCGGAAGCCATTGTGTGTGCACGGCGCGGCGACCGGTGTTTCTCTCGGTTTCTCCCGCTGTTTCTCCTGGCCGCTCTCTCTCTCTCTCTCTCTCTCTCTCTCTCTCTCTCTCTCTCTCTCTCTCTGCGTGTCCGTCTCTCTGTCTCCCGCACCCTGTCTCCCGATTCGTGTCGTCGAGCCCGTCGAGGGAGTGTTGCGGCGCACGCCTGCGGGATGTCAACCGCGCATTAACTTGATGTATGAGCTTCAGAGCCGCGACACTGTCTGCCGGATGGCTCCCGTTTACCAGCTTCGACCGGCCCCGGGAAAAGAACCCCGAGCGAGTTTTCGCACCACGCCGCTCCTTTTTCAGAGCCAAAGAGCACCACACCCCCCGAGGGCCAACGTCCTTTTGCATAGGATCTCTTTCAGCCAGTCACCGAGCTGTCAGCTTCTCCCCGAAGACCTTCAACTTCGCTGCCATCGGCCTTCTCTATCTCTCTTGTGACCTTGCCGGTTGCTCTCGAGATCAACGGCATGTTTCCCGATGCATGACCTTCTATACATTGTATATCAGGCATTCATTAAAGAAACTCCTCGGAACTTCAACCAACAATATTTTTGTGAATATACTTCTTTCAGACACATTTCAGATTTAGAAGGAAACTGTTGGTAGTGTTTGCTCGGGGAAGAATCAGCGAGGTGCGTGAGAAACCGCCGATTTTCCTCGGGGCTCATAGTGTTTACGCAACCAGTATGGTTTTCGCGCGATTTGCGTTGTTCCCCGGACAGCCTATTCCATCAAACAGCGACGTACATCAAGGGGGATGATTCCACCCTTGCGTCTCTCTCTCTCTCTCCGGCGTCGCATCGCCTCGTCCCTGATGAAACGAGGCAGATTAGCTTCGGTCCCTGTTTGGGGAGCTGATTAGCCGGCGGCCCTTTGACGCTAGTCGGGCAGAATCTCCTGCAAATGACGATTCTCACCGTTTTCCGGGCTGTTTCACCGGGCACGTGTCGAGAACGCGGGAAATCCGGGGCTGTCAGATTTTTCATTGGTAATCACTGGGGGAGAAGATCTTCCTTGGTGTTAAAACACAAACACAACACAAAATCTTTTCCTCGCCAAGCCTTTAACTCGGAGGATCAATTTTGTACGTTTTCAGTAATACGCAGGGAGTGGAAGCAACCCCCAAATTAAGCCTGCAAGTCATAAAAAAATATTTAGTGTGTTTCGTAATACCAAATTCGCCAATGTGTATCGATTGTTAACGGATTCATTTATTTAAAAAATGTTTCCATCCACACGGCACGGTTTGTATAGTAAACATTTTCAATTCAGCTCGCTCCACTAGCCATGCAATTTATTCCCCGAGAAGGTTCAATGCTCGCGGGACTGTTTCCATCGCGTTTCATCGAGAACCCGTAAAGCTGCTTGGAAGCGACCCGCCGAGCGTAAAGAGCCCGTCGTCCAGGTCCCGCGAGCGGGTACAGGGGCGGTTGGACGCAGACCAGCCACGAGAAGAGATCGAATTTCCGTCCGGTCGTAAAGTTGGACGGGGATGAGACTAACTTGCCCGATGGCGGCGTCCTCGTTTCGAATTCTCGGTGCGGCGTTGTTACGCGGGTCGGACGGGTCGCTGCGTCACACGACCGGTCGAGCATACGCGCAGAAGGATTGTCCTCGGAGTATATCCTGCGCGGGATCCCCGGGAACGGTCGCCAAAGGGGGTAAGGACATTTCGTTCGGTCCGAATGATTCGAGTCGACCGGGTTTTTCTAAGACGCGTCCCAGGGGTCGCGCGGGTAACGACGGACCCGCGTCGGGTACGCTCTGGGGAACGTGTGACGCGTCTCCGATGTCATTTTTGCGGAATACCTTCTCTCTTCCTATCGCTATACTTGCGAGAAAAAGCCATTCTTTTGAAAAATACGTTCAAAATAAGACATTTGGTTATTATACGATTAATTTTTTAGGTAATAATATTCTTTCGATACACGATTCACGTTTACCACGGACCACATGAATTTTCCCCTAAAATTTTCATGAAACTGGAGAAGATCCCGTGCATTGTCAGACACGCCCACGGAGTAGAATACGCAGACCGGGAAATTGAAAGGGTAAAGAGACAGTCTAGAAGAATCATCCCTCGAATAAGAACGCGGAATGCAACGTGACCAGCCGGAGGCTCGCGGCGCTCTCGCTCTCGCGAGAGTTGGAACCGGGGCCAAGAAAGATCGTTGGCTTTTCTTGGAGCAAAGAGAGGGCGAGCTGGTGGGCTTTCTTGGCGCGTCAGGGTTTCGCCGCGGGGTTGCGCAACGCGGCCGCTAGATGCCAAGTTGGCTGCGGATCAGAAGAGGAGAAGAAGAAGCGGAGGAGCAAGAAGCGAAACGTCGAGGAGGAGAGAACCTCTAGATGAGCGACGAGGAGTGAGAGGAACGGAGGGGGCTCAGAGGTAGGGTCTGTGGAGAACGGGGGTGCGTTTTTGCGGCTCTCTCCCTGGCCCTCTCCGAAAATCTCATCCTCGACTGGATTTCGGGTTCGCGTGGAAGTCACGAGGCGTTGCTCCGGTGCGCGTCTCGACGTTTCGATCCGGGCCGACGCACGGTGTCGTCGCCCACCGTTGGAGGACGCGTGCCGGCGACCCCGTTTCACCTCTTCTCTTCAGCTTCCTCTCCTCTCTGCCCCTCTATCGGTCTCTCTTTCTCGCTTTTCCTCTCTCGATCTATCATCGGGACCAGCCTCTCCCTCGCGGTGACTTTATCCGATCTCGCCGGTTATATGGTGCTATCGCGATTCCGTGGCACGCTATAATGAAGATTTATAGGGAGCTTAGGGGTGGGATCATCGAGAGGACGGCTTATTGCCGGCCCCCGGAAAGTTTTCAAGGTTTAAGCACCCGCGTCTTGCGCCTCCTCCCTCTGTCTCTCCTCTCCTCTCCTCCGCAGTCAACGTACTCGAGGGCGGCGGGGGTGTGCAGGACAACACCGGTATATTAAACTTTTTATAGAGCCGGAGAGGGAAAGCAGTAAGAGGATTCTGTCATATTAAAATGTTCTCGGTACCAGAAGCTTCTCGTCCTCGTAGTCGTCGTATTCCGCTCTCCCGAGGATAGAGTCCCCGACTCCCTTTCTTCTCTCCGCTCACCTGCGTCGCGCGTATTCGATAAAACCGAGGTTCCCATAGTCGTCCGAGTTTCGGTGGCACGGCTATTATTGGCGCCGGAAGAATGCAGTTTTCGCAGTAAATAAGATAGTTTATTGGCCCGACAGCCGCCTTTGAACCCACGCTCTGCCCCCCAAGGCGGTCGTTCCTCGACCGGGAAAATACGTACCTACCCGGTGCAGCTTTCCGTCTACGCGGAAAAATCGGTTTTACGACGCCTTGTGGGCTTTAGTGCGAGAGCTCGATGGTTATCGGACTTGAACTCCCGCTTTAAGCAGTTTATCGCGAGCCGAGATGCGGGCCCATGCCGGTTCAACGCCTCTCTGCTCGCGTTCGGCGCGTGCGAGACGCGAAATCGACCTGGTGCTCGTCGGACATGGAGTAGAGACTCCTTAAGTAGTCGCTGGAATTGGCAATTTTACTGTTCACCGCTTGTCCCGTTATTTATGCACGATTATTTGTCCATCTTTCTTCATTTACCGATTTTTTGAAGTTGGAGATCTTCATGCAAAAATCAGTAATGTATGTAAAACTATAATTAGTTTATTCTTTGAGGATGTGTCGAAGGTGATCATTATAACAAAAATTAATATATGAAATACGCAATAGAAAAGACATCGGTAGCAATGGATACACGAGCGTGTGCTTCACGTAGTATGACGTTTCGATTATTTAGGGGCATTAAATTCTTAATGATGTTGTTTCTTTTTTTATCGTGTATTTTGTTAAAACTACTCAAAATATAATGATTTCTAAATAGTTTAACATGATTTTTATTGTATTGACCGAAAATACGTATTTTAAAAGGATTTCTTATCATATAAGAAAGTTGCAAACACAGTCTTACATAAATATATATTTAAAATTTGAATAAACTAAATATGTACATGTAGATAAATGCACTGAACAAGCTTTTCATTAACAGTACTGTATACATATGTATATTATCTATTAATTTTCACTGTCAGAACAGGAGTCGAGTTCATCGTATTCAGACGAACTTTCATCATCGTCGTTTGTATTATTTAATGTAGGCAATGCATGTAATTCTTGTTGTGGGAATTTGCCTTAAACTTGGTAATCAGAGAGTCTGATGATAGCAGCCTATTAATAAGGTCTGTATTCGTGGCAATCCGTGAAATTTTTCTCGTGAAAAGTTCACAAAACCTTCTGTTCTCTTTATTTCTAGCCACTTGTGCTTCTTCCGAAGGTTGACCAATCGGAAGAATACAAGAGGCAATTACATTTTTTCCATGATATAGCACTTTGTGTACGCTACTTGTGGCATGTAATACCAGGAATACATTTTTAAATATGAATTTGAATGATCATTGCCATATTGTTCAAATGTGTCGGCATTCATAGCATATCCACAATTTAATACTTCTAAAATAATATGAAAACGTTGTGTTAACTCCTAATTAACACCTGCTATTTCAGCCGATTTTGCAGCATTTCTAAAAAACCGTCGTGCAGTGTTTCCATCATTAGTGTTGCCTAATTCTAATTGTTTAAAAATAAACAATGTGTCAAATAATAGTCAAACAAAAAATATTAAACAAAATGCGATAACAATCAAACACAACAACAGTTAAACAATAACAAATAAATACAATAACAATTTAATACAGTAACAATCAAAGTACAGGTTTATGAATATCAACAGACATGCTAGAATCTTGCTAGAATAAATTGTGTTAGACGACTGCTTGAGATGACCGCGTAAGGCTGTTGAAAACAAATGAAAACTCCCATAGACGCAGACAAACGCAAAAATTGTTTTCATATCTGACTAGACAAGGCTTCAATGTACGCATTCAGTGTAGTTTAAATAATAATAAACATAATAAAGTTTTACTGTGTAGAACATTGGCAAATACTGAAAAGTTCTTCGATTTTGTATGATTATTAACCACAATAAATTATATGTATATTATTTAAGAACTAAAAATATTGAAAACACACTACAAAGGATTGAATAATCACTAAAATAGATACAATAACAATTGAAGTTCAAATTCACACACTTTTATTCAGGGAAAGTATCACTGATGATTGTATAGACAGAAGTTACACTTGAGGCTTATTTTTCTTATCAGAATGCGATGAAAAGTTAAAAACAATAGTGATTCTGGATTACGGAGGTATTGCTTTTAAGGTAAGAGTAAATACGCAATTTCCGAATTAAATTCCCCTAAATGATCGAAACGTCACACTGCGCAACGTCATCGTCTCGAGGATTGCGCAAAATTAGTCGGGGGAGGGAGCATGGATGCTCGAATTTCCGGAAGAGTCACGAGAGTAGGTATAGTCGGGTAGGTCCGCGAGCGACGCATTTTATAGCAGGCGTATCTTTTCGCGCGCGACGAAACGCGAGACGCGGCAGCCGTGTTCTCGGTTCGCCGATTAGATCTAGCTCGCCTATTGAATTTCACGTTCGCGGTTCTCGATCTTCCGTGGGCTGGCGCACGACCGACATAAATTTCCATTATCGACCCGGCTTTGTACACGACCCAGACGCGGTTATTGTCCACCGGCTTCCATATTCCTCGACGAGCCACTTCCTGAGATCCTTTTTGCCGATGCCGACGAGGAAAATGCAAATTCCGGTGCGTTTACAGGAAAATCCCCGATTTCGACCAAGGTCATTGCAGACTTCACTCTGCGAAAAATTCGAGCGTCTTATTCAAAGGTTGCTCTTCCGGTCAAGACAGAAATACAGAATCGATCGCTGTTAGAACACACTGTGAATCGTCCACATTCTCTGCCTTTCATTAAAATCAATCTACCAGCTATCTGCGACCATAAAATACCAGCCCACGGTTCCACAATATTTAAATTGTATAAACCCGCAATTTCTAACCAGTACCAAAGATAAGGGGAAATTCTTCGATAACAAAGTTTAATATACGATCACTCGAATCAGCAGGAAGATTATGGGGAATATAAAATTTCGACAAAAGTCCCCAGCTATCTGTAACGAACGGCCACGGAAAGGAATCTCAGCGGAGATCGCGACCGATAGCACATCTAACGGCGCGAGATGTGTCGGACGTCGTTCCTCGGTATACGGCCGGTGGTCGGTCCGCGATAATAATCGCCGGTGTGCTGCGATCCGTGTGAACGAGTTCGATATCTTCTCGGAGATAATCCGTGCCGCGGTGATTCCGGCTGTTAAGTCGCTTTTAATCGAGCCCTCGGTAAGTCCACGAGAGGACGTCGTGGCACGTAGCCACTCTAGGTGGCCAACCTAACCGCGTACACCGGGGCCCGTTTAGCATGCAAACTGCCGGCAGTCTCGGGGCGTTAAGTAATTGCGACGGGTAATCCCGGGATATGGGTTATCGTCGCCGGGGAAACGCTGCCGTGATCCCGTCTCGCCTAATCGATAATGTTGCGGGATCATGAAGATCGATGTCGATGGCCCGTTCGATCTATTCGACGCGGACATCAAGTTCTTTTGATGGATGTTGTGATTCGCTTCCAAAGATCAAGCTGATCCTTCCACTTGAATATTTCAGCAATAACTATGATCGAATGTCTCACGATTCTCGACAACTCCAAAAAGAAAAGAAACAGTTTGATGGACGAATTCCCCGGGCTCCACAGGTCGCCAAGAATCACTATACCTCAGAGCCGACATGCTCAGACCTAACCGAGCGACTTCAGTGTCTATCGTCGACGAGACTTTCTCGCCCGCGGGTAAAAAGAAAACGGTGGCTGAAAGCGAAGAGAGAACGCATTGCGGAGGGTGGTAGAAAAGGAGGATGGAGACACACGCACACAGACGCAGGAGAGACTGTGGGCATGGTCAAGCTGCGGAACGGTGCTCGAGAGCCGCTGGTTAATTCCAAAGAGGTCCCGCTTGTGTCGTCAAGCCATCCACTTGGACCGGCGCGGGAACTGGTGTCCGTAATCGCGGCGTTTTGTCACTGTTACGTTGAGAAAGGGGACGCGCGAGGGTCGGAGGATACATGGGACGAGCTTTTGCCCGCCGTCGTGGGTTGCCGAGGCCTCGACAAGCTTCGAATTACTGCATTCCCTCTATATTTCCTTTATATTTCCCTGTACAGTGGGCTGAAAGCTCTAATTGCCCAGTGGGGCACTGCTGTTGGCTCTGGAGCTGACAGGTCACGCCCAGGCTGCTCTGCGTTAAAAGGAAAATACTCTTCTGCTGTTACTTCTTCACTGTTTTTACTATTACTACTTTTGTTAAAAAATACATAGACCTTACAGCAAGTTGCCAATCAGTCAAAGCAAAGATAAACCAGTACGAACGCTCTCTAGCATCTCGCGCAACGCAACAGAGGGAAACCACGTTTCCAGCTGTAGAAGCTAGAGAAACACGACGGGTCTCCGCGATTTGTTACTGGTCCCGGGTCCGAGTAGACGCGGAATAACGAGAGAACGACGTCGGCGAGGCCCTAGGTGTCGTACTCGAGTGTGAATTTTACAAGAGCCGACGCGTAAACGAGGAGGAGGGTGTCGCGAACCGAGGCTAAAAGGGAACCGCCAAAGGCAGCCGTGTTTCTCCGTTGCTGCGTTCCTCGCCGCAACACAAAGCTCCAAGTCAAAGCGGAGTCGGGGAGAGAAGAGAGAGAGAGAAAGGGTTGAACCGCGAGAGTCGTCGAGCGCGTGTTTGCAATCGAAGCGTGTGCACGCGACGCGGAAACGTCGTCGCGCCGCAACGGTCCGAAGCCCCGGGAAATATTTGCGAGTTCCGCGGCGCGAAGAACAAAGCCCGAAGACGCACAAAGAGCACCCGGTTCCCTATCAAACGCCTCAGGCAGCTCCGGAAGTCGCCTCGCAACGCGGTAATGGCGGCCGGTTGCGTAAACACCGCCGACGATGACGGACGGAACCGGAATTTCTTTCGCGCCCAGAAATATCCACCGTTGGCGAGCTCTTTCGTCGCGAACCAGATCTCTGCACTTTGTGCAAACATTTAATGAAAATTCATCGAGCGTTCCTAAGTGCATGGATCACATGTGCCATTGAAATGCTACTTTTTTTAGTACATGTATACCAATTTGGCTTAATGAATGAGGCTGAATTCGCAATTCTTAAAAGGTACTATGAAGAGGAAATGAGAGCTAGACGGTAGACTAAGAAGTCGATTCAATTACCACGTCATTATGAATGTTCATAACAATGGTGTTCTTTCTAACTGCATCGCTCGACGTCTTTTCGCTAAAGGAGCGAATCAAAATGCAGTCGCACGCGCGCATTCGTCGAGCCATTCGCGGCTCGAATTCGCGAGTTGGCTTGTTTCGCGGGAGAGGCGAGTCACGTGTCGGTTACACGACGAATTACGCCACACGGTGTGTAGAAAGCGGTCTGCGTGGAGCCGCAGACAGCCGTGCAGGAAATCGCGCGCGATCTGTATTAATTTCGAGGTGCGCGGCGCCCGTAATCTGGCAAGCTTTGCCGGCCAGACATTATCAGGTTCTCACGCACCTGCGGCGCACGGTGGTCAATCACAATAAAATTATTTTAGTTTGAATGTTGAAGTCACGCTGATTTTTCTCCCACCTTTTAGAATAATTGACCACCCTGGGTATTTCCAAATCGCGTGACCGACACGCGGAAACATTGTCGTGGGTCAGTGCCGTGAATCATCGAGTAGTAGCAACAGAGCGGTCGCTTTGCCAAGAAACTCTCCGGCAGGTTTTTGATTAGAGGCGACTCGACTCGGAGCCAATTTCCCTGAACGCTCTCGAGCGATTCTCGGCTCGTAAAGCCTCTCGAATCACCTTCCCAGGCAGCTCGTCATCGACCTGTCGACCCCCTGAGGCGACCGGGGACAGCGATATTACCATTTTTCGCCTGGGAATGTCGCTTTAGTTTGGCTTTTTGCGCCCCGTAGCCGTGGGTCGAATTAAGCTACGTGGCCGTTCATAATGAAAATAAGCCTGGCGCAAAGGGTTGAAAGTTTTTTATGGGCCGCGTAAACGCTTCCAGCTTTACCGGCCGGGCAGAGGCCGTTTCTTATTTACGGGATTAGTCCCACGGGTGTCTCGTGAAATTCGGTGGCTATTGCTCCGGACAGACGTGATGTATGACGCGTGAAAGGCTACGGCTCTTAGGCTGTTCCATTACGGTCGCTACCGGTCCCTTATCGGCGGACACGATGTTTTTTATTTTATCGGGGCCTGGTCCGGCTATGTACTCTGTAACTGGATGTGTACTCTGGAGGCTATCACGCCGAACTGCCGCTGGATAGCAGAAGAAGCACTATGTAGCATAACCCTGACCTAACTCAGACCGTGAGGTGGATGTTGGGGCTGATAATAATTGTAATAAATTGAAAATAACATATGGATGTTCTTAAATCGCCTTTAATGTTTCTAACTGTTTTAATTACGTCCACTCATTTCTGTCATAAATGCATACAATCCGCAGTCTACTGATAAGAGAGTTAAATTAATTTTTGAATTGGAATCGATCTATGGGTCGAAGATGTAGAATCTTTTCCTTACCTCTGTACTTCTTCTGGATTCACCATCTACACTGTAGCGAAGCATTGGACCGAATTCTGCGGGGAAACGGGGATTTTTCGAGAATTATATCAGGGTAATAAAAAGAAGCGCACCTATTCGCAGCGTTGCGCGGACTACTCTTTATTGGGTTCTCTCCCGGGTCATTTCGAGTTTTAAGGCTGCCATTAAGACCTCCGGCACGGCATTTGCATTCGGCTGGGAGCCGTGGCTGACATCACGCGCTCATTCTACCGGAGACACGAGGCTCCGTTAACGCGGAACATGGCCGTGTCATAAATTCTACAGAATAAAGAGGGGCGACGGGCGGCTGTCTTGGCGTATAAATACCGCGGGCCCATTAAAACTTTTCGCGTACTTAGTCGGGAATTTATTTCGGCGCGGCCACGTGTGTCCGGTCGTGGGAGACACGCCCGTTACCGTTTTATGGGAGACTCGTTTGATTTGTCTATGGGGATGTTGAAATTACAGTATTATTTTAGTTGTGATGAGCAGTATTAAATGTAGATTGGTTTTACTCAATGCTTTATTATAATACATAGGATTTAACTTTCCAGTTGTCTGGTCGTACAGAGACTAAGATACAGACTGACTAGATGAGAATATACGAAATTGAACATAACAGGTGATTTTAACAGGCTAATTAGAATCTACCTTATCGACAGACTTGCCGTTATTACAATCAACAGGGAATAATTGTAAAATCCATAATATTGTAGAATTAGTAAGCTTTGCGGGTTGATTCTAAAACGAGAATGTTCTAGAAGGGGAAGGCGTAAAGTTAGAAGGTTTCAAAATAGAATGTTCTAAAATGCAGTGCTGTAGAACTCGAAGGCTTCAGATTAGAACATTTTCGATGTGAAAGGTCAAAGAGTAGAATGATCTCAAAGTAGAAAGTTGTAGAGCGGAATGTGCTCCGAGTATGTAGAAGGTTCTAGAATGGAATGTGTTTCAAGTAGATCAAGGGTGGCCAACCCGTGGCGCATGCGCCAGACGTGTGGTACATTGGATGATTACAAGTGGCGCATTGCATCTTTGCGCCTACTTATTCTTTTGAAATAGCGAAAAAGATTGACGCACGGGATATAAAAGGTTGGCCACTCCTGAAATAGATGGTCCTTGGCGAGAATGGTCTAGGCTAGAAGGTCCTAGAGTGAAATGTGCTTCAGATAGACATAGACCATCCTAGAAAATACTAGACTAGAATTCCTTGTGGAACTAGGAGGTCCTAGGTCTGAATGGGCCACCTCACAGTAGACCGTTCTGGAACCAGTGACCCTAGAAGAGGGCCCGCTAGATAAATTAGCCAGCGGGGATCATTCGTTCTCGCTCCCGAGGTCGCCTAAATTAGCAAAGAGTTTGCGGTTTCATGGTGCGTTGGCCGTTGAACGCTCGCAGAGTTCTCGAATTAGAATTCCGTTTGGGTGCCGGCCACCGAAACGGCGTTTCGTGGGCGTGATATGCGTGTCACCGTCGCTGAAACTTTGTAATCGTCTTCGTTCCCGAGAGAACCGACCGGCACGCTCTCGCCAAAGAAACGCTGCGGACAAGATAACGAACCGTCTAAACATAGCAAGTCCTTTGGGACTGTTATGACACGTTTGCGAGGAGTTCTGCCACGCTGCCGGGATTCGATCCGGTTACACACAGGAGTCTGTAAATTCTCTTTCTCTCTCTATCTATCTCATTTTACCGGGCGTTATTCCTCGGCCTGTAATTGGAGCACTGTGTGTGCATACGGACGGGAGTCTGTCGCGACGATAAACGGTCTTTTTCACGGCCGATTCCGCTCGCAGCGTGTTTGCGCGTAAAATCGGACGTGCGATCGCGATAAAAAGAGATTATCTCTGTGCTCGCGTGCAATCTGCGCACGGACAACCTTGAGCAGTCTCTCACGGCGAGGTCCGCGAGGCAAATCAACCTCCTTCGAACCTAGCTCGCACGTTTCTTCGACCTCCACGTACATACGTATGTCTCTTTGCATAAAAATGCCATAGAAACTGATGGAACAATTGCCGGTAGATAACGTGTCAACCATCTTATTGCAACCTACGAGATTTCTCATAACCATAGTTAAGCTATCATTCAAGAGACTCCATGGCAGCAAAGCGGAGGCGTTGTGCATCGACCTACTGCGGGGCCAGAAAAAGCAAAAAACGGCGCCGAACTTCCGTAATGCCATTGTGCGCCAGGTTCGGGGAACAATGGAGGCATTAGCGGGCTGAAAAGCTTGCGTGAATAAAGAGGAGGCCGACAGGTATTTGCGCGCGTTGGCGCGCGCGCGCATACACACACACGTGGAAAGAGCAGCTCGCGGCGTGGCGCGCGGTGCACTTGCATCGAGTGCATAAAATAATCAGTCAACGACCTAGGCACTAAGCGGCGAGCGAGCTAGGCTAAGCGCGCACGTTGCTACTTTTGCGTCAGGGTCGCGCTCGGCAACGTGCCGTAACGTTGAGCTAGGTTAGTAATATCGCCTCTCCCCGCCGGAGCTATTTATTAGCTCTATTCTTACGCGGCAGCCAACCAGCACGCGCGCGGACACCACACTCCTCTTCGTCGTCTTCCTCTTCCTCCACCTCCGCCTCTTCTCTCGCGTTTTCTGCTCGTCGCGAGGCAAGACCGAGCCCTCGTTGACTGATAAAGTCGATATCGCGACGCGGTCCTCGTTTAAATTCCAATTCCTGGCCGGATCTACGTCCCTATCCCTCGATTTCTCTCTTTCACTCTTTTTCTGTCTCCCGTCCTCCCTCGTTATCTCTAATCGAACGATTGCCACGGGTGTCTGTTTCAGTTGCCATGCCCCGCGAGCCACTCCGATCGAGCCGCCATCGAAAAACGACTATTACGTCGCTGGGAATTTTCCTCCACGCGAAAACAGATTGTACTATCTGCTCCCGGTTGAAAGAAGCACGCACTGTTTTCATTTCCGAGCTCTGTTTTCCATTCTCTGCGCGCAGAAATCGCTTTTACCGACGTGCCGCAGTATGTAGCTGGCCTGCTCGTGTCTGACCTGGCTGTCTGGATCTACTTAAAGGCTTCGAATTCGATTTCAGGCTGATTGTCCATGTTTCAATTGTTGTATTTTGTTCGAATTTTCTTTTTTTAAGTTTATGCAAACTTGCCTTTCCGGGGACGAATTATAAAAGCTTAGATACGAAGAGTTGTTGTCGCCTGTAACTGCGACGTAGAAGGTTCTTGAGATACTATCACGTGTTCTACTGATAAGTTTGTGGATGTTGCACATACTTTTATTGCAACAAACAAGATACAGGAATTTTATTTCCTATAGTAAACGTAGAATGTATGAGGTTCTCACAAAGATTTCGACTGGATGTATCTTCTCTTATTGCGTCCGTAAATTCTACATAACGTTTCGGGCGATTTATTTCCCAATGTTTGTGCAAACTTCCTTCTCAGTGGACGAACTCCAAGAACGTAGACGGAAGTAGAAGTTCATTTCGTGTAGCAGCGAAAATATAATAAATAGGCTCCTGTATTCCCGATGCCCAGTTTGCGGATGTTTGCGCAAACACCCACTTCCGACATTCCAAGAACGCCGCCACAAATAGCATTCTCTCTCCCGCAATAGCCGCATCCACGGATAGAAATCGTCAAAATATTAAATCCTATCGACTTTTACGCAACGTTTGGCTGCTCCCCAAAATGTCTGCAATTCGAACTACAACCACGGGGAGTTTGCGACAAGTTCGTCGGGGATAGAAACGAACGGCGACCATTTTCGAGCGAGCTCTCGAGGATCGTGGCGTGTTCGGCCAAGAGTTCACCGGGTACCGTAACCCGGTGCAACCAACGAAGCCATCGTCTGGGTAAAAGAGAGCGTCGCGTATATCTGTGTCATCGCGGCTTGTTGCGGCGCAGAACGCGGCGTTACGTCGCGTTTACGTTCCCGGTAAACATGTTTGTTTGCTCTTGTCGCGGCTCGCTACGTGTCTCAGCCAGTCGGGACTGGTTTTTGCGCTAGGTTAGTTAAGTGTAATTCCGTCTGGTGAGGTTACATTATATTCCGGGCCGGCTCACGCGGTGCCCACGCGTACGCGGTTCGACGATGCAGGCAGACAGGCACACACCAGTAAACGTTATCTCTCTGTTACGTCAGAAGCCGTACGAACTTGCGAGCGAGCGAGTGAGCGAGCGAGAACGAGCGGATTCGAGCGCGCAATAAACTCGCTACGTGGCGACCGCGGCTACGTGATGGACCGCGTGCAACTCCTTTTCCATTCCGGTTCGGCCTGCCTCGTGAATCACGGAGCCACCTAAGGACCTATTGCACTGCAACATGCAATAACAACGCTTTATCGCACACCTACCGGCGGAATAATAACGAACCCGCTCGAAAATAATCGAGACTCCATGACCGGGATCCGAACAGGATGTCTCCTTCGTTCTACTCCCCTTCGGAGCACTCTTTTGCTGCATCTTCCATCTTTGGTCGTTTCCGTTTAGGGCTGAAATATTTGCAAAATTTCGGATCAGGCAAATCAATTGATTTTTATTTAGATGATCAGACACAGGTCTACTGGCCTTTATCCGGCGGATGATTTCTGACGAAGATTTTAAGGGATGAACCTTAATGAGGAGAATTTTGAAAATTCTTCACGAACCAAGCAAGCTTTGCCAAGCAGAAGAGGTCGCGTAGCTGGCAGCAGGATCCCGTCAGAAGCTCGTTACAATCGTCGGCGGACGGTTCAATCGTAGTTCTTGTTAGCCAAATTGGATAACGAGTCATTCGCGTCGAATAATTGGCCGTCGAGCGTGGCGAGTCGTCATCGCAGCGACGAGCAGCATAAGACAAATCAATTTCGTCGACGATCTAGGTAGCACGCGCCTCCGTCGCGCGATATCATTTATTCTCTCTGTCTCTTCCTACCTCTATCTCTATTGCGTCGTTGCAACATGTTCGCCTAGTCGCGGGTAAACACGGTCGTTCTAGCGTATCGACTAGTCGGCTGTCGAGTTTTTCTTGGGCTAGGTTAGACACACTTATCGTCCGGTATCGGCGGTGTTTACCACTTCGCCGTCTATTCTTACACGACCGACGCTGACCGAGAACGTGAACGTGTCTACAAGTAGCATACACTCCCGTTCATAAGTCGATCGGACGTTTACATCGATAAGTGCAGCTACAGGAAACGAGCTGCTGGCTCGTTCAATTGCGTAAACAACGAAATACAGTGACTCCCAAAAATATTCGAACGCTAGCTATAACTAACTTTACGACTTGATAATTCGCTTGTTGATAAAGCAATCGTCCTGGGAATTGTTTCTAGCAATACAACATCTATTAATGTTGAGGAACATAAATAATTTATTTGAAAAATATACATACGTTTCATAATAAAAATTATTAAAAGAAATAATGTAACATTTGTGGCTCGCGCAAAATATTCGGGCAATATTAATTTTTCTATTTAGATTTTATTAATTATAGATTTAGAATTTAACATTACAAAATTTGTTTAATACTTCGTGGCATAACCATTTTGTTTAAGAACATGCCTTAACCTGTTTTTCATATTATTTGTAATTTTTTTAAAAATATTAAACAGTTATATTCGACCACTCAGTTGCAAGTATTTGTTTCAATTCGGCTATCGAGGTAATTGTGGGTTTTCGAATTTTTCTATCCAATTCATCTTCTCTTGTATTTTCAAAATGAAACTGTTTATTCGCTTCCCACCACACCATAGTTCTTCCGTCGGAATTGTACAGATTGTCACCATGTCTCATCCTTAGAAATTAGCTCTCTTGCAAAGGTTTTTCGTTTATTCCTATTCTTTTCGTTGACAAATGGTTTCTTTCTAGCTACTATTCCATTGTTACCAGCTTGCCTCAGCGTTCTCCGAACTGTTCGGCTGACACATTTTTGGGGCTTTCTCCTAATAGCTCACTAACCAGTTTTGGTGCACTTAAGCGTGGATTTGTTTTCACTTTCCGAATAATTTTGCTTTTCTCCCTCGTACATAAGAGACTTGGTCTTCCAGTTTGCGGAATAGAATCAATGCGATTCTCAATATAAAATGGTCGACAGATATCTGCAGCAGTACTCTTATTTATACGAAGCATTGCACTAATTTCGCGATAGGTTTTTCCTTTTTCTCGATGAAAAATTACAAGCTGTCGCACATCGAAACACGTATTCTTTCCTTTGCGACCCATTTTGAACGAATTCACGTTTACAACTGACAGTAGTGAGGTGGCATGGACATCTAATGGTCCACGAGATTCTGATTGTAAACGAACGTTTTCGCGTTCTTGGAATATCGCGTTCCCAGGAGGCGATTGGACACAAATGGTTCATTATTTCATTTAATAATTTTTATTATGAGACGTATGTATATTTTTCAAATAAATGATTTATGTTCATCAACATTAATAAATGTTTTATTGCTAGAAACAATTCCCAGGGCGATTGCTTTATCAACAAACGAATGATCAAATCATAAATTTAGTTATACCTAGTGTCCGAATATTTTTGGGAATCAATGTAGCTACTCGTTCATTTCGCACTCTTCGCGAAAACCTAATCAGAGTTTCCTGGAATATCGTTTCGGTTTTGTTTGGACTTGCCGAGCGCAAAATCGCATGATGGTTAACCTTGTCGCGGTTGTTGACCGAGCATTTGAATAACTATTTTAAAAAGTGCAACCAGAATTGCAAACATGCATTAGCTCGAGCTTGTTATTTGTTTGTTTCGTTTTTAAAAATGGTTTTGCGAGGCACGGATTTTCACGATTTTCACAGAGAGATAAAGAGATTTTATAAAATTGTTTGGTCGTTTCGTGTCCACGGTTTTGTTGGAATGAACAGTTGTCGGCCAACTTGTGGACCATAGTGTACGCCGCAGCGGTTACCGTGCACACAATGGACACACCTGTGTGTGCACCGTGGCGCTTGTTCTGGGTGTACGCCAGGTCGTGGGAGAGGATATTGTAAAACGTGACTCTTGGAACTGCTGCGTTTTAAATGTCCCTCATTCAACAATTATAACGTTCTGACGCTCTTTCGGGCAGCTCTATCTCAAAATGAACAAGGTGCAAACGACTCTGAACGTTCGCGACAGGTCTCACTCACGCGTTTGTACAATCTAAACGCAGTTTTATCTCAACTTTCGTTGTCAGCCATAAAACCATTCGCTCTCAGACATCCCGCAACTGAAAGATGAGCCCACGCGAACCATCCCCAACGACGCTGAGGCCGCATAAACCTTTGCATCATCTCCGAATCGCGCAACTAAGCTTAATGAAGTATCAGAGCCCGCTTCTTATTACCAGCTGTAAAAATTCTGGCTGTCAGTCGTCTTTAAGATATAATGAGCACTGCGAAATCCATTAACACCAAGTCCGCACGAACATATTCTTAGTCACTGCGATCCATTCAGAGTCAGGGGGGATACAAGATCATTCCCCATAGAAATCGGCAAGAATCTCCGAGCGAGTTAGAAGAGGGTCCGCGGCGCGGCGGCTTCGGCTCGTGTTCTCCGATGTTATCCGCTCGGTAATTAGAAGCGGCGTGTTTCGCTGGCAGCGGGACACGCCGATAAGTAATCTCGCCGGTGGCAATAATTCCTGCTCGTCCGAAAAAAAGGGCCGACGACCGTTTCTTAATGAGACAGCGGAGCGCCGGCGGTCACGTGTGCACGTTGCATCGCGCGTAATGAACACGTACGCGTATGCACGCGCTTTTCTCCGCTTCCATACTATCCACACGGATAGAGAGAAAGAGGAAAAGGGAAAGAGACAGCGCGTGCCGTCGCGGAATCCCGCGGGAGAGGGAACGGTGTCGGTAGTGCAGTAAACTCGTGCTGTCGGATAAATATACGGTATTATGTAAGTTGTTTGCGAGCCAGAGAACGCGCACCAGAGAGAACACAGAGACGAGAACCACGAGAACAAGCCGATCTCTTCGGATCTAGCCTTCTTCGACGCCGTTGCGCAACGATCGAGCCGATCGAGCGAGCTCGGTTTTTCCAAATCGATCGCTGTTTTCCAATCGAAACGCTCCGTCAGCTTTTTAGAAGTCTTGCTAGGTCTCCATCGCCTTATCTTCCGAGCCGAGGAAAATATTTACCCGTTTCTACTGTCAGAAAAAGTGAACAGGTCACACAATTTTTTCCTATTGTGTTTGTGCAGGAAAATTTCGACTGGCTCGGCTCTGTTTCCTTCGCGATGAATTCAGCAGCTGTCGAACTCGATCGAGATCATCGTCAAAGAGGAAACGCGGGTTAAGGACGCGTGTGACGCGCGCCCTTTGTCAGTCGACAAAGCATCGAGCTGCTGACACGGCAGCTCCCATTCCCCGAGCCCGATGAAAGGGAAGAAATTGTATGAAATTGAATTGTACGACGATTAACAGAAACAGCCGACGCCTTTGGATCCTCGAGCGGAAAAGCTTGACGCGTTGACAGCTCCCGATGTAAAAATGCGACGGGACCACGCATCAGATCGATTGAAAATTAATCCTTATTGTCAGGACTCGGAATGCGTCGGAGCGATCATGGGAAAAATTAGTTTCGTACGGATAGGTTTTTAGCTTGCTACGACGCAATGCGACGCGACACGCTCTATCAGTGCACTCTTTGTGCAAGCTGGAGCTATTTATTAGCACGAGTATAACGAATTTAGTACGCAATTATCATGCTTGTTTATTCGTTGAGCTATTAATTTATGCAATTTTTAATGGCACAATTGCAGTCAATAAAAAAAATTGAATATGTAAACTGTAATTTTCCCGGGATCTTTTGTAGAGCGGTTATTCCACTATAATTAAACCGACTCTGATTCTTTAGATTACGTCTGACCACGACAGGTGAATTCTCCTTCGCGACGAAAATAGAAATACCGTGGCGTCTAATCGATTTCACAGTTACATCCGTCGATTAATCGACTCGATCACCGCCGCGGGGGCCAGTTTCTCGCCAGGACTGGCATTAACTTCTCATCGAGCACGGCAAAAAGCCGATCGAACGTTACATCACCAGCGATCGGTTTCGCGGTGTGCAAAGGGTTGCGCAACGCGCCCCGTCTCGACAAGACCAGACGGAGACGCGTGGAACGATCAGAATCCATTTCGGATGCAACCATTCCGCGATCGTGCAGGAATCTCTGCTCCCTGGTCGAGAACCGGTCTTCGATATCGACGGGAACGCCTTCGCGATTATGTAACTGCCGACTCGAGTCGTAACAATGAGAGAAACAACCATCGGATCTCTTTTTTCATTTTGCTAACAGAGTTATTATATGGGAGCGAGACGTCTCCGCCAACAATTTATTTTCCGATGAATCACATCGGAGAAACCACCGTCTAGATCTAGAGTATGCCTCAGGGAGCGACATTTCAAAGCAAATGGTAGAAAGGTTACAAGAAGTGCTGGATGGGCGTGGTTTTGCAGCTCCCGATTTTTGAGGAGGATTGCTATGGTTTTTAATTTAAAGTAGTGAGAGAAGACTACGTATTTTGCTGTATCAATATAAAATGTCCCGAGTGGGCGTGGCTTTGTAGCTCTCGAGCGAAACGAATGGATGCCCCATAGGGCAGTGTACGCCCAGACATATTTCACACTATAGCACGATCCTCTACTTTGTTGTATATCTTCCCAGCCCAGGACATAACAATGGAAAATTATCAATTTTGTGCCCTCCCACGTGAAGTGCCTCGAGTGGGCGTGACTTCGCAGCTCCGGACGGAGTTAAAACATTGATCCTAGCTTTGAGCTACGTTTTGCGTAGTTTGTTTCGTGCTCGCGGTGTCGCCGTTCGAAAAATGGAATCTAGGTGAGCTAGAGGGAAGTGTGCGACCAGTTGACGATCGAAGAAACAATTTGCTCGGCGGAAGAGAGATTTGAGGGGTCAGCGAGAATGAAGGGCGGTCTCCGCGAGAAATCCGGCATGTCTCTCGAACGGTATAACGGAGGAAGAAACACGTATAGCGCTCGTCCGGCCGAGTATCCCCGAGAAGCCCGGTTCCCATCATATTTATGAGACACCCTCGGGCCAGCCGCAACGTGGGGGATCAAATCAGGGTAGGAGAGAGCAACGTGTGCCGACGTATTTCGCATGGTCGCGGCACCGACGTGACCTGCACGACCGAGAAATTGCCTGAAAGCTCACGTCGCACGCTCTTCAAACGAGGAAATCCAACGTGTGTCCCTCTCTCCTTCTCTTTTTCTTCCCTACAGCATCCATCCCTTTGAACCTGTCGATTCTACTCCCAAAAGGCGGCTGCTGCTGTTGGGTAGAGAAAGGGGACCAGAAGAAAGTCCCGCTTCGCTTTTCTATCCGTCACACGCACCGTTTTCTCCTCGAGGTCCCCCGTTCCTTCCGGAAAACGACATCCCCTTTCCCATCCCGAAATCGCGGCGCATTCGTACGCAATCAAGCGCTCGTTCTACGCCTGGCGAGGGCGTGGAAATCGCTTTTGGGAATGACACTGCCTGCCGGTGGCGTGCGGGCTGTCGTGACGTTCGTCAAACCTGCGGAAGTTTCAATGTTTCCGAAGACGTTCCACCGGTCCCTTTGTTCCCTTAAAAATCATTTTTATTTTAACGTGGAAAAAATTAATATTTTTAATAATAATATAATAATATAATAATATTTCAAATAATTATTTTCCTTTTCTGCACAGCATTTTCTATTCGAGTTAATTTCATGAAAACCGAGAGCAAACGTAGTCTTGTTCCCGGCTGCAGACAAGTCCTCTTTAGCAGCTAGTAAACGGTGCAAAATCGTTCAATCTACGAACTACGTTGCACCTCGGTGCGCTCTATGCACCAACTGTATGACATCATCGTGTCTACTTTAGCTCGGTTAACGCGATACTGCATTTATTTTTATCGTCCAGTGGGAAGTCTTGTTACATTGTGGCAAACTTAACGAGCGCCATTAGTCATATCTGCTTCCCGGCGATTCCCGGTACGATAATTATTAGTTCCGTGCCGGTCAAGATATCGTCGGTACGTCGAATTCCATGATTAATACAATTACGTTGTGCAACCCAGCTGTAATTGTTAGGCGACGGCTCCGTTGCCAAGTGGGCAGAGAGCCCGTGTAAGAGGTGTAAAACGTCTCCGGCGAGACGAGCAGGAGAGGCTTCTCTCTCTCTCTCTCTCTCTCTCTCTCTCTCTCTCTCTCTCTCTCCGTTGGATTTTTTGCGCGTTACTTTGTTTCCTAGAGCCAGCTGGTTCAAGCCAGTCCTCTTTCTGCCGGTCTCTCTGCTACAATGGAGCACGTGCTAACGCGGAACAAAGCTGCTCGTCTGGACCCTCCTTAAGTCCACGATGTGTACGGCTCGATGTATACGTACGTGTTCTCCCGCGTGTAACCGCTTTCAAAAGCCCCTTTTGTAGGACATCGATGCCATTCGGGAAACAGGATTTGTCGCACGCTGGAACGAACAGAACATTGCTTGGATACAGGAATCCCGTCGTGTTTCACGATGTCACTTTGTTCAGGTGGTCGGACGCGTCGATCTCTGCTCCGGCTCACCTGCTAGGTTGCTGTGGGACTTCATCGAATTACGATCAGTTATGTTAGCGGAAATGGTTGCTCATTGATCTTTCGGATGCTGGGGTCGTCTAGGATAATCCAGAAGCTGATTATTTGGTGTTCACGAAAATTGCCTGTGGAACATTCTTGTAGAGTTTACAAGAAGTAAACGTAAAAGTAGAGTTGTTTAGGTACAATGGTAGTCTGTGTCGTAAGATGGCGCTAGAATGATATAACTTGGCAGACGAACAGGTGGGGCGAAGTTATACATAGAGGTGCGCTGCCAGAAATTGTCAGTGCCCCGCGAACTGCCGGGGTCGACGGATCCTCCGGGAGCTCGGAAAAGTCCTGGTAGTTCCTGGGGGTATAATGATGGATCTCTCCTCTCCCGTTCCTTTTCCTTATCCCTCTCCCTGGACTTTCCTCTTCTTACAGCCCTTGCATAGACCCTCCCCTTTGTAGATATTGACTCTTCCATCCTAGATCCCTGGATCCTCTCCTCCTCCCTGGACCTTCCTTAGTCCTTTTTGGATCACCAGAACTCACTATCGTCGAAAGAACATTGAAGACAATGGGGCGTTTGGCGCAATCTCGCCGCATCCTCCGCAAGGGATTCATTCCTCTCCATCTCCTCTCTCAGAAATATTTCATCGAGCCGCAGCAATACTTGTTAGGCGGTACGCCCGCAACTCGTAAATATGGATCCGCCGTCCAGATACCTTCTCCTCCGTTCTCTCTTTTCCGGCAGACCCCGTGAAATAATAATCGCTCCTCAGGTAACGTCTGCGCCCCAGGTAATCTCCTTAACGAAGAATCGTCCCTTCTGGTTCGAAAAGACGCGTACGCGGGGTGCGGTGTATGGCAAGATGTGCTTCCACTGGCGGCGGATCCAATAAGCGGCTATCTGATACGCTTGTCTATTCTCCGGAGAGATGAAATTCGTGACCGAAGCGCGCGGCGCGGCGTCTCCCCGGAGAAACGGTGGAGAACGAGAATAAAAGAGAACACGGGCTGAAACAATCCCATTCCAGCCCGGGTCGAAGGGATGCCAGGGACCGCCGAAAGAGGTCCCGGATTGAGGACGAACGTGTGGGGCAGGTGCGTCTGTCTCTAGGATCGAGGCTGTTGGGGGACCCTTAATACGGTATTTCATCGGTCATAATGCGCTCGTACACCCTCTAACTCTAGACTCTCGTCCCTCTGTCCTGCTCGAGCGAAACTGCGCGGTGTCAATGCTTCTATCTTCCCTAACCGTGTCTCTGTCCTTTCTCACCCTCCAACTACCTCGCCGAGAAAAGCTGTCTTCTGTCCGCTCGACTGGAGAGAACGGCGTTGAAGAGGGTGGTTAAAAATGGGAAAAGTTATCGTCACTTTATCATATAACTATACTTACAGCGCGGTATTTTTGCTAAATAAATTCCCAATTCCAATTCTCATTCCTGTTCAAATGAAAGCATCCCTTTAAGGATGCCCGCGTGCCCGAGCGAGAGTGTGGTGGCACATACAAGGGTGTTTTTCTTTACAAACTGACGCTTCAGCATCGCAATGAGGAGTTCAGAAGCGATCAATTGTGATTCCTAAAACTCCAATCTATGTCTGTCCAGAGCCCAAAATGCATATTTTTACGCTATCTTGGAGTAATTTGTGATATTCGGCAGCGTGCGAAAAATGTGTAGGAAAAAATACACAGCACCTCGAGGTTCCGAAATTCTGCACTAGTAGCGCACCACTGTCTCTTTTCTAAACTGCACGTTACAAATGTTACAACAGAATACGGCTGATAATGCAGGTCGATAATGCAGTGTCCATCGCCCATGCAACAAGAAACACAAGTTTCAATAGAAATATAAAATCGCCTGGCCGGCTGCACAATTTAACATGGCCCGCGGGCCGCGCGTTGGCCAGGCCTGGTTTATCTTGTGATCTATACAGGGTGGTCCGTTTAAGTAAGGCCACCTAAATATCGAATAATGCAGGTCGATAATACAGTGTCCATCGTCCATGCAACACTCAATTTATTGAACAAAAACACTGGTGCGCGAAGCGGCTATCTTGTGACGTCATGCATTATCAGGGGCTGTGTATATATTGGATACGCGATTTTTTCGAATTATTTCAGACCTGCAGTCACTCGCAATCTTCGTTCGAGAATCCGATATGATCTCGAAGAAGACGTTCACTATACAGGGTGGTTTAAATAAGGCCACTTAAATATCACTTCAGGTTATTGAGATGCAAAAAATATTTGTTACGTAATGTGCATGGTGTCAATGGACCATATATCTGGCAAGAATATTTTTTTCGGAGTTATCAAGGTTATCGATGTTTTTTGATACATAACTACATATTTTTTAATTGCATCGTGTAACTGATCGAAGAATACATTCAGATGTTTATAGTAACATAACCTTGAAGTGACCTTGATCTTCGAAAATTAAAGTTTTACCTTCAGATCAAGGTCAATGTCATGTTATTGTACATATCTGAATGTATTCTTCAATCAGTTACACGATGCAATAATAAAAAATGTAGTTATGTATCAAAAAATATCGATGACCTTGATAAGTCCGCAAAAAATTACCTTCGGAAAAAATATACTTGCCAGATATTTAGTCCATTGACACCATGCACATTACGTAACAAATACTTTTTGTATCACAATAACCTGGAGAGATATTGAGGTGGCCTTACTTAAACGGACCACCCTGTATAGATCACAAGATAAACCAGGCCTGGCCAACGCGCGGCCCGCGGGCCATGTTAAATTGTGCAGCCGGCCAGGCGATTTTATATTTCTATTGAAACTTGTGTTTCTTGTTGCATGGGCGATGGACACTGCATTATCGACCTGCATTATCAGCCGTATTCTATTGTCACATTTGTAGCGCGCAGTTTAGGAAAGACAGACAGTGGTGCTACTAGTGCAGAGTTTCGGAACCTCGAGGTGCTGCATTTTTTCCTACACATTTTTGCATGTTGCCGAATATTATCAATTACTCCAAGGTAACGTAAAAATATGTATTTTGGGCTTTCGACACACATAGATTGGAATTTTTAGGAATCATAATTACCGCTCCTGAACTCCTCATTGCGATGTTGAAGCGTCAGTTTGTGTAGAAAAAAACTCTTGTGATTGCATATAGTATATGCGGATTTAGCGATGTGTGTGTGTGTGTGTGTGTGTGTGTGTGTGTGTGTGTGTGTACCACCACACTCTCACTCGGGCACGCGGGCACCCCTTTCGCGGAGCTTCCAGCATCGAAGGTTCACAGGGTGGCGTGTATGGGGTCGAACAAGTCTCATCGAGGTTTTCCAATTACGGGGGTTCGAAACATCGGAGGTGTGCCCGGGTGCGAGCGTTATCGCGACATGAAGTTATCAGTGAACACTAGTTTCCCCGGGGCGGTCCCTACGGAGAAAGAGAAAGAGGAAGAGAGAGGATCGGATAGAGGAACGTCAAAGGAACGACGGGAGAGGGACAATACTTCTCTGGGCGTTAATAATGAGCCTGGTATTCCGGCGGCATCGGTGTCACGTCCCTTTGTCCGGCCGCGCATTATTCGCCTGCGCGTACGCGTATCTGGAATAATCAGTCGCGTTTTAGTGGAAACAGCAACGGCGAGCATTGTCTCGCGGGACACCGTCGAAACGACGGAACCGCCCCGAGAACAAAGAGCACGAGAGCCGAGGGTATAAAGCGGCCTGGGAGAGGCCGGGAGAGACAGAAAGAGAGGCAGAGTGAGGACACGTTCCGTCGGGAAAGTTTGGTAGTTTCGCGGAACGTGGCCCGGAAAACATGGAAACGCGAGAAGAACCAGCAACCCTCTTCCTCCTCCTTTTCTTCTTCTTCTCCCTGCGATCGTATCGCCCCGGATCGTAGACGAGAGACTACTCTTTCCTCTTTTATCGACCTTCTTACGGCCGTTCGACTTCCAGCGAAAACTTTCCTATTAATCGAATGCCTTCGTGTACCCTCATACACCCGCCATGTTCCCACACGCCAGACAGGATACGATTTCAATCGTCTCACCCGGAAGTTCCAAAGTTTTCGCCGTGCTAACCTATATCTTCCGCTCGACCCTCCTGATCAACTGGAGCCAAAACGGAACTGTGAAACGATTTATGCAATTTCCTCCAGGCTTTCCAAACTGTTTGTCCACGTACACTCTTCAGTTTTCGTCGCGAAAGCGATTTTATTCGATGCGCGTTCTATTCTTCATATTTTAAACGATTTATGTGCATACACTCTTTATTTTTCGTCTTCGAAGCGATTTTATTCCATGCGCACTGTACCCTTCATCTCTCAAGCTGTTTACCGGCGTAAGCATTTTATTGTTCGTATTTCAAGCGATTCGATCGCATACACACTTTATTCTCCATTTCTCGAACGATTTACCAGCGTCTACACCTCATTCTGTTGTTTTTGATACGATGTATACCTGCATGTGTACTTTATTATTTGTTTTTCAGACGGTTTATCTGTTATTACGCAATTGATAAAGGCTCGAGCTTCAGAAATGTTCGTTCATAACATCGGATCACCGTAAACATTCACATATTTTCCTTTAAATCTGTACAATTCCATCAACACTCGTGCAAATTTTGTCCGATCAAAATTCGGCATCTCCCTTCAAGTTCACTGCACCATCGGCGGGGTTGCGCGTCATTCAAGACCGATATCGCTCTCAAAAATCGTTTAATTTGTCTGGCGGGTCCTCGAAAAAGTGGAAAAGCTGCGCCGAATTTCCCGTTCATCGGTCTTTAATTATTATCGCGTATCCCATTTTCGCATCGCTGTAAAAAACACGGGGAGCAGACACGCGGCTTTCAACGGCGCAACTTTTTTTGTTTCAATTTCCGCGGCTGTGTCACTGCATAGAGCGAGAGAGAGAGGGAGGGGGAGAAAGAGCGCGAGTGATGGTTTTAATCGAATCGCGCGTCGACGGTCATCGAAAATTGTTTTCCATTTTACAAACGATTCACTCGAGAGCCAGGCCCCAGCGCCGATTTTATTTCCCTTTTGGCCGGCGTTTCACACCCGATCGGACGAAGCGTTGAACGGATCGATCGCCGCCGCTCGAATCGTTACATCGTTCGACGAATTTCAAAATAAACCGTACAAGAATCACAACGGGAAAACGAAGATATAAAAATCGCCGGGTGAAGAAGCAAGAGGGGGACAGCTAGTTGCGAGGCGATCGGCTTTCCCCCGGCGTTTCTGCTCTTGGTTATCGAGCGGGGGTGGAGAGGAGGAGTCGCGTTCGAAAACGCACGAATTTAATGTAGCATGACAGAAATATTGCTAGCCGTTCTTTGTGCCTGTGCCGGCCGTGCCCGAAACTTCCTCCTCCTCGTATTCTTTTTCGCGAACCGGCCGCGCACTCCGTCCCCATCTTTTTTCCCTTTCCAGCCCGTTAACCATAACTCGGCGGCTCGCAAAAACACGAGATTTAAATAACAATTTAATATCGATGCCGGGGGCCTTGGCGTCGTCGCCAGTCGTTTCTCCTTCTACCACGGACGAGAATTATTGCCGGACCTGGCGAAACTCGGCTGCAAAAAACCACGCGGACGTCGGCGGCGCGGCGCTCCAGGGCCGGAATGTCCGTTGAGAAATCGATTTTTAATTATGCATCGCTGCTGGCTAGAAACCCGTCTTTTCTCGAATTCGAGACGTCGAGCCTAATCTCGAGATGGAGTAACCGCTGACATCCTAGTCAGATGTGCTGGGAGTAGACTGCGGATAATTATTCTAACCGTATCCCGTTCTTCCTCGTTCGAAAAGATTAATCGCTAATGAACACGCGTGAGAATCGCTTCTCGATCTTCGGTCCTTTATTACTAGACTGCGGATTTTATGCTTTTATGGCAAAAATGGGTAAGCACCATTTAAAGCAGAGGACATATTAAAAAGATTTAAAGACATCAGCGTATTGGTTTCAGTTTAATTAGATAATTAAACGAAGAAAGAAATGTTTATTTCGCTCGTGTGTCTTGCAATCAATGCAAACAATTTTTATTTTGCTTAAAGATCCGCAGTCTATTTATTACACTAGATTCATTTTCAATATAATCGTACCCTGACGAAGGAAATTTATTCCATTATTTTCCATAAATGAATCTTTACAATTTCAATCATTGTGAAATATAAAACCGTGGCAGGTTTAATTCTTCCCATCCCGCTTTCACATTTAAAATCGCCAAGGTGCTCGATGCCGAAGACGAGACATTTTACTTATCGGATCTTGCTGGAGAATTTAAAAGCGCGCGACAGTTTGATTATCGCAAGATAATCGCGTCGAGACGTTGAACGGAAAACGCTGAAGTGGCGGTTCCGCGGATCTACATTCGTCGCGAATCTCTTTCTTTCCGCAGAGTTGGGGAAAAGTGGGTGGAAACATCCCCCGGAGGCTTCCTCGCGGGAAAAAAGACCCGTTCTAGTCTCTTGAAGTACCATTGCTTCAGAGTGTTCTCCTCTTCTAGATTTATCTTACTCGAGCCGCGTGGAGAGCACGGAAACGTGAAGAACTGCGCGATTCCGCGTTAATTCCGTTTTCCAGAGTACAGTTGGCTTTGATTACCCTGTGAGGCACTATCGTAGCTCCGGGGAGGTCCTGGGCCACGAAGCCACGCCCCCGAAGATTGCTTCTGAAATAGTGTTTTAAATTTAAATTGAACGTAGACAAAATATGAACTGAAAGTGAAAGTGTTGCTCTCGGGGTCAGTCCAGTGCGCTGCAAAGAGAAGAGAGTTCATCGCCCATGAGAAGAATGTTCGAAGCGTTCGCGAGAGACGGCTTGGAGCCTGGGCGCCACAAAAGACGCGTTTTCTAAGCTCGTTTTCAAGAAACGGTAGGAAGCAGGTTTTTCATCTGGCAGCGTGCGAACCGGCGCGTCGTGCGCTCGTTTTTGCGAAGAACCGGACGAAAATCGCTTGGGAAAAGAACGAACGGAGGGGGGGTCTGTAAATGCCTCGCGGCAGAATTCGCAAAACGCTCGGCCAGCAGCTGCTCCTGGAGTCCTTCTTACGTTACACCGGCTATTTTCTCCTCTTCTCTCGTCCCCGGTCGTCCTCTTTCAATCCTCCGTTTCAGCCGTCGCTAGCCCATTTCTGCGACTCGAAAATCTGCACGCTACGTTTCCGGCGTCTTCGGGATTATTCGTTCACAAAGGAGACAATGCGGCCGAAAAATAAACGCTCGGCCCACCGGATACTGGGCAGAACAAACTGCTTCTGTGTGCCCGGTTCGTCTCAATCACCTATCTTGCAATGATGGAACCTTTTCTTCGCATTGCTCGACTGATTTCTGCGATTTAGCTGCTCGTAACGTTGGAAATGCTTGTTCAAGCTTCCAGCTGTCAATGATGATAAATGCAAATAATTATTAAACGAACTCTTAGCTTAATTGGAGGCTTATACCTGAAAGGAGAAACCCCTAATCAAGAGACGTCGAGTGTCGCGACGGCCACAATGGCAACCCCCTCCCATTGTCATGAATCCGGGTGACCTTTTGTTTCCCGTTCCGTCGCTTCCTTTGAGGCAGTGTCGGAACTACGTGTATAAGATTTCAGGTCAGTGGCTTTGGAGTCACTTCCCAAGAACGGAAAAGAGGGGCGGGGTTTTCGAAACGGTCAATGATTAGGGTTGGTGTCAGTTTTTCAAGGCAGTTGTGCTGTCACGAGGAGTTGAAACGAGGGTCGACGTTTCATGCACACTTTGAACCACCTAATCAGACCTGACACGATCTGCTGACGCGCATACAATGCCCCATGCCCCTTCATTAACCAACAACTGTTTAGGAATGAGAATTATCTCCCATGAACCATCCTCAGTGCTAGAAAAATGGTTCACCTTTGCAATATTAAGCGTACAAATTCATCCGCAGGACCTCATTCTACAATTTCTTATTTTTTTTAAACAGCATTGTGACTCAAAATAGTATGCAGAAATTATTTATTTATTGTCAATAGGTCATGTCTTACACCGTTGTCTCTACATTTAATTTCGAAGATTACTTCAAAGAAAAGTGAGGGATTCCGTACAGTTTGTTACCCAAATGCAACTGTGATTGTTGTTTCTGACGTAGCCGTCTTTGCATCTGCAGCCCGATAGGATATTTCCACAGTGTTCCAACTGCGCAAACGTGCGATGATTTAATTCAAGAAATTTATTAATAATTCAAGTAAAAGTCTCAGAAATATATAGGGTGTTCGACTACAGGTGGGAGAAAATTTAAGGGGTGGTTCTCAACGTTAATATAAAGCGAAAATGCGGAATAAAAGAATTGCGATTTCGGCTTTGGTTATTAACAATTAAAAATCCGCCTAAAATGCGGCAACGCGACCGACAGAGGTACATATACGTTGCGTACGTCATAGAGACGCGCGACAGTTGCGTATCAAGTGACAGACGCATGTATACTGCATACCTTGGTTCTCATTTGGGGCCCCAGCGAGGTGAAAATGTTTAATAAATCACTGATATTTTATTTTTCATGTGCGAAAGTCAAATTGGCGTGCATCAAACGTGAATTAGTTGTGTGTGATTCCGGTACGCATGTGCCTTCTTGTATGGATACTTGCATTTGTCAGGATTTTGTTCAATATTTATGGACACAATGGATACCATTTTATAGTGATCTCGAGTAAACTACTCATGTGAGAACAATTTAAAAGTGAAAGGGCATTTACCCGTTCTACTTGATAATTCCATGGGGCGGATATTAGAAATGTCCTTGTGTATTTTAACGAGTAGGTGGGTTTAATGTCGTCGAACGATTTATTAAACATTTTCACCTCGTCAGGGCTCCAAATGTGACTGTCGCGCGCCTCTATGACGCACGCAACGTACACCTCTGTTGGTCGCGTTGCCGCATTTTAGGCGGATTTTTAATTGTTAATAACTAAATAACGAAGCCGAAATCGCAATTGTATTATTCTTCATTTTCGTCATATATTATCGTCGAGAACCACCCCTTAAATTTTCTCCCACCTGTAGTCGAGCACCCTGTGTATATTGAGATGAGAAGTGAAAGATATTTCTGTACTCACGATCAACGAGCAGGCAGAGGGCAGACTCGGGAAATTGCATGATGGTTCGCATGCTTTTCCGCAGTCGTGCCATTCCTCATTCTCGGGGCACGATTTCGATTGGGGGGCAGCTTCAAAAGATACGAAAATTAAAGTTTGTAAAATCCGTAATATGAAAATATTACGTTCCGAAAACGTTACGAAAAATAAAGTTTCCGAAAGGTCGTATTAAATATTATTTACCCTCGATGTACACCACAGCCAACAGTATTACAGCAACGAGGTATCGGAACATTTTGAATGCGGTTGCACTTGTCGCTTTAACTTTGTCTTTGATGCTTCAACTGCGTCTTTAAGGCCTAACCTATGTGCAACTGACTCTTATAGTCTCCGTCTTTTATGCTAATTTAAGCGACACGTATGTTCCCAGCGCCAATTTATCACAAAACAATGCAAATAGAACTTCCGCTTAATATTTTACATATTTTATCGGCAGGTCATCAATTTGCCAACATTATGGCCAGCTAGTTTACCGTCGACTCCCCAGCAATTGAATTACTAGCATATGCAAGGATAACAAATTTATTGTCCTTTACAGAAATATATTGTTCTCTACATCGCAAGTTTATTGTGTATCATAGCCTGTTAGAATTTCTGGTGATCAGCATTTTTCGCATTTTCCAAAGACGTTTATTCCGTACCCCTCCTTGCAGCCGCAGGCTCCCCTTGACTCGTATGTACCGCAAACCTGAATCAAGTTGAATCATCAAATTATTAAATGTATAAACTAATTCGCACACTCTCGGATACACTCAGTAAAATAAGTCTCCGTACACCCTTTAAAACAGAATAACTTTTTTATAATTATACCAAATGATCTGATTATTTGTAAGCAATTAGAAGCATTGGTTTACTGAATGATGTGCAAAAAATATTTTCTAAAAATTACAATTTACAAGGTTGCATACAAAAATAAAAAAGGCACTTTTTAAAACTTTTTTATTTGGGCCCTTAATAAAAATTTAAAATATTTGTTTTGTAGATTTACATATAGTAGTTACACACCTGCTGAAAATTTCATCGAAATCGATTGCCATACACACGAGCTACAAGCGGTTAAAAATGGTGAAAATACGACTTTTGATCAGTTTCGGCTTAAAATCCACAGAATCGTACATCTTTCGATGCGTTTCGTTTTTCCTGCGTCAACCAATTTCGATGAAATTTTCAGCATGTGTATAACTAACATAGATCTGCAAAACATATATTTTAAATTTTCATTAAGGACCCAAATAAAAAAGTTTTAAAAAATGCTTTTTTTATTTTTGCATGTAACCTAATCAATTGTAATTTTTGAAAAATCTTTTTTGCACATCATCTAGTAAACCAATGCTTCTAATTGCTTACAAATAATCATATCGTTTGGTACAATTATAAAAAAGTTATTCTGTCTTAAAGGGTGTACGGAGACTTATTTTACTGAGTGTAGTTTCATAAATTTGTGTTTATTTGCAAAATCTGCCAAATTAGCACCGCCATTCAAAGAAATCGTAATTTATAAAAATTCAGCATTAAGGCACAATCACTAGATAAGAGATTAATCTAGCGGGGACGGTACCCAAGATGGCCCTACTTTTGCTTTTTCAAGGCGTAATTTGCATTATTCGGCAACATGTAGTGGAGCCGCGAGAAGCAATGTGGCAGGCGACAGTGCTGCCGCCTATCATTGCTGTCACCTATCGTGCCACATGCTGCCGAATAATGCAAATTACGCCTTTAATACGCAAAAGTAGGCCATCTTGGGTATCGTCCCCGCCAGTGGCGCACCTTGGATGTAATCTGGGGGGGAGGGGAAGTACCCAGCCCTAGGTTTTGCGTGATGACCCCATTTTTTTTAGCCAAAATATCTGTCAACGGTACCCAGGGCTATTCCGCGATTTTAATTTTGGAAGCTAAACATTTTTTTCTTAGGAGGGAGACTTGGCCCCCTGGCTCCTCCCCCCCCCTGGGTGCGCCAATGGTCCCGCTAGATTGATCTTTTATCAGATTAAGCACATTATTTCTCAGTTGTCGAGTGACATAGCATAAAATTAATGACGAATTGATACAGGTCGCAGAAACGTGTAGGAATAGTGATCATTAGACTGATTCTTATGCAAAATTTTCTTCACAAAGTGACTCACAAATAAATTCTTCCAACTAGAACTCATCTACACCTGCAATCGAACGAAAGCACTCACGTTGCAATTCAACATTTGTTTCTTCCTTTAATAAGTTCAATGAATCGACGATCCATATTAGTTCTGTTCCTTTCGTCTAATCATTCTACTATTTCACATTTCATCTACTTTACATTGAAAGAAATACAATTAGTTGCAAGGGACACTCACGGGATGGCAATCTGGGTAATGTCCCAGTTTCTGCATCGAACAAGGTAATTCGCACCCGATCCCACATGGCATCCAAACCCCATTTTCTCCACAGTCATGCGGTTTTTCCGTCGAGATGCTGGCGCCTTCGATCAAGAAAACAAAATTTTGCGATAAGAAAATTCGGAGAACTTCATTGAAAACGTTACAATAATGGCATTTACATTCAGCGTACACTGTCAGCAACACTAGCAGCAAGACGTATCGAATCATCTTCGACCAATGAGGCTACCAAACACTGACTACCAAACACTGTGGCTTCAGCTCAGTCTTTGGTGCCACGCTCGAAGCCAACCATGTTTTAATACCCCTACTTCTCATTCCACTAAATATCCTTGAGACGTCAAGAAAATTAAATATTAAATTATACCTAAACTTGCGAAGGCTTTCGTCCTTGTAGATAATGCTATCTCTAGAATATACTCCTGTATGTGTATAGCAATTGAAGATTTATGAATCTATGCAAATTGCTTTTACATATTTCGAAACGCATTTTTTAATTCAATTGCTCGGCCAACTACAGTAATTCTTCAATCGAAGTCCCAACACCCGTGTTTTAAACGGACTTCAGTAGCGTAGAGAGGCTATTTTTTTATGACTGCGTCTACCGCGCCGAGACTTCAATCGACGAGCCGAACATAGAGAAGGACAGAATGAAAGGTAAGACTTTAGAACACCCCCCCTTCCTTTCGACATGTGACATACGTCATTATATTCGTTTTAACACGCTGAACACAAAATTTATGTGTCATTTTTGGCTGAAATGAATAGTTTTCGAGATATTCGCAACAAACTATCGCTAATACTGTATTGAATTTTTCGTATTCCTGCACGCTCTGCGGCAACGTAAGCCTGTCCCGGCGCAGCGTTTGCTTACATTTTGCTTCTAAACACGCTGCGGAGATGAGAGAGAAAACAGGGTCTTTCAATTTTGAAAGACTACTCCTGGATTTCCGTATGCGTGGTCGGGCCGGTCCTCTCCGCCCTCCACCACCTAATCCTAACTAATTCTGATCGCATGATTTTTCATTACTAGTTCCGCTATAGTTTTTTGCGAATATCTCAAAAACTATTCATTTCGGCCAAAAATGACAGCTACATTTTGTGTTCAGCATGTCAAAACGAATAGAATGACGTATGTCACATGTCGAAAGGAAGGGGGGGGGGTTTCTAAAGTTCAGCCGTTGTATCTTCTTTATTTTCCATTATCTTGTAATGGAACTTTCATTAACATATTCGGCACTAGACTTCGATTAGATTGGCAGTGATGCCAGAATGAGGTTGAAACCAACCTCATTTCCCCCTCCAGGCTCCCCACCTTCATCCCCTTCCACTATCCTATTCCATCGTTCAGTCCCTATCGCGCACGCGCAACGTGTCTCCCATTCGCCTCACTCTGCCTCACTCTATTCTCTTCGCGCAATGTGTCACATATTACTCTCGTCATCAGAGAGGGGGTACTTGTACTCCCCCCGATTCCTTTTCGATTATTCCTGTCTAGTAACACTGTACCCAGGACTTCGAATGAAGAATTACTGTATTTTGAAATTTCCATCAATAAATCAACCAACAATTCCCGACAAAATTACTATCGCTGCATTTTATTTCCTAGTGTGAGATACAATGCAGTTCCTTGTTTCGTATGTTCTATGTTCCCTTTTTAATGTACACATATTACAGTAAATCCTCTATGGTCGCATCTATCGTATAGGGTAGCTATTTTTTATCTCCAAAGGCCGAGCCGAACGGATGGAGAATAGCGCGTGTAAAGAGAGACCATGCGCGGGCCTTCGAACAGTGCAGGCGACTGCAACCGTCAGAGTCTCTTACTTTTCTATACGCTATCCTTCCTTGCGCCCTTGCGTTGAAATTATATCGTGTTTGGTATCATTTTGCATTAGAAAAATGCCACGAATATGTTGGTGAAAGTTTCATAAAAAATTAATAATAACAAACAAGATTAAATATAGGTGTTACATTGTGATGACGCACGGGCGTTTGAACTGTGCTGGCGACTGCGACTCTCCGCGTCGCGTTAGGGCGCGATCACAGTGGATCCGATGTCGCACGATTTGGCCGACGTCCGACGTTGTGTCCAGTGTCGCCAGGTCGCCAGCAATCGAGGGAAACCAAGTACCCCCTTTCTGATGACGGGGAATCAGTGAGGCGAATGGGAGACACGTTGCACCAGTGATGCCATATGGAGCTCCAAACGGAGCTCCCGTACTCTCCTCCATACCCCTTCCATTATTCCATTCCAGCACCGTGCGCAGGCGCACACTCCACGGTCCCCATCGCGCACGTGCAACGTGTCTCCCATTTGCTCCACTCATTCCCCGTCATCAGAGAGGGGGTACATCATTTCACCGTGACTCCCCGCATCTGGCATCACTGCGTTGCACGTACGCGATGGGGACCGTGGAGTGTGCGCCTGCGCACGGTGCTGGAATGGGATAGTGGAAGGGGAAAAGGAGGAGAGTAAATGATGACCGTACGGTCATCATCTGGCGACACTGGTTGTGTCTCTTTTTCACACGCTCGAAAAAAGAGACAGATGCGTCGGACGTCGGCCGAATCGTCCGACATCGGATCCACTGTGATCGCGCCCTTAGTAGTGGTTCATACCGATATACCGAGCCAATATCAGATTACATACTAAGTTGCGGGGATATTCTTGGTCGCATATATCGTATAGAAATTGTTGCGTCTACAGAGGATTTATTGTATTTCTAATACAGAGTACATTGTTTTTTATCTAAACAACCGGTCATTTTCTTCTTTAATATATTTTAAAATATTCCTTCTCAGTGTTGCAATTAAACAAAGTCTATGCAGCTGGTTGACAAGTAGCATATCAACAAATGCAGTTCTAAAGTGGTGCAATGGAGGGGTGGGTAAAGGAACGTAGTCGAAGGTGAATGCTCAAATTATATTTTTATTGCCTCGAAAAAATTATTTCTCAAACATGGTTTCAAGTTAATGGCTGTTACAATCAGGGATGCGAATCCCAACCCGAACCCGGTTCGGGTTTTGTAACCCGAATAACCCGCGTAGCCGGGTTACAGAAGTCTCCTGTAACCAGGTTAGGCGGGTTACTCGGGATAGGAGAACCGAGCCGAGTTCGGGTTAGGATTAACCCGGTTAATCCGGTTACACAAGACTACAGTAGGATCATGAATACTTTTGTATCTTTTTAATGTAAATTTTCGAAGAAAATTCGAAGAAAAATCGAAGAACTATATCTCACATAAGTTTCATAAAAATCGACTTCTATCAACTGAAAATGTTCCCTTGTCAGTATGCTTTGTTAGGACCGAAGCGCTTCGTTATTTTATTGCCTGTTACGGTCACCAACCGAAATTCAACGACTGTCCGCTCGACAGTATGCTGTATTGAAACCGAAATAATGCCAAAATGGAAAAAATCGAAATAGTTAACACTCGCAAGGGTAAGGTCTAATAACAATAACTTAATAAATAGTTAAAGGTAAAACGTCTCCTTCGTGAAACCGGTAAAGTCCGCCACGCCTCCGCGCGAAGGAATAAGCGCGGATCCGAATTCAGGTACGTAAACTGTCGTGAACTCTCCACTGACAATGTATCTCCCGTGTCCGTAATAAAACGTTAAAACAAAAACCTTCCAGATGTACCCCGCAATTAAGTGATTTTCGGACATTATTTTCATGTCCCAGGTTCTTAAATACAAATTAACGGTTTATGCGTCACGTTTATGGAGGAAAAACCAATTTCTTCTTAGTGGAAGAGGTAAATTGAGGCCCACGAGGTGCGACCCATGTGGCCGTGGCCAACGTTAAAAAAAGGGATGTTTATGGAAATGCATATTTTTATAAAAAATGGGTAGACAAATGGGACTTGGACAGAAATTTATGTCATGATTAGATGATTCCAAAAATGTATCTTTTATTTTGAATATCTTGCATTCAGCATATGTTGTGCATAGTGCATATTTTTTACATTTTTCTCATGCAATAATAATAAAAAATAAATTGCTGTACCGCTTGCCGCTCTCAGTGTAAATACGGCCTAAGAAGCAGTTAATAATATTGTTACATTGTTAATAATAATAATTTTATCCCAATATGTGTGTGGTACGTATAATATGTGTAGCACTTGAATTGCACAGAATAGCGGAGGAAATACGAATGCACTTTCCATTGGTCGATAAAGTAATACATAGCTTCTGTAAAACAAATATTCTTGGAAGCTCCACGTACTTACATAGAATAGAAATTTACAAAGAAAAGCTGCCAAATGTTCCTTTATCACCAGAAGCGATCGTACCACGATGGGGAAGTAAGTAAATGTATTTAGTAATGATCAAGTTCATTAAGACTAATTGAATTATTAATTTTGTTGAGGATCTTTTTTTTCCATAATACATGTACATATATACGTATATCTCTGAACTCTGAAGTAAACTGTCTAGAAGTATCTATCTTATCTCACTAGTAACCCGGTTAACCCGGTGTCTCTAGGCTGTGAAACCCGCTCTGTGCGGGTTAACCAGCTTACGAACGGGTCTATTCGGCGGTATGATAGACTGGTCACAATCTTTCTCCAGGATGCAGTCGCCGCTTCCCCAGGAGTCCCTCACGTATCCTGATTTGCATCTGCAGTATGCACCGGCGGTTGCATTGGGGTCTTCAGTGTCTTCATCCGTGCACTTCAGGAACAAAGCCAAGAATTAAAGATTCGATTACAAAAATTGCCAATCAGGTGCAAATTTGATTAAACACTCACGAATGGGCACGGATAATCGTTCGCGTTTGGCAACTCGCAGGACGGTTCGCAAAATTCACCACACAGATTAAATTCCTCGTGTTCAGGACATTCATACACCGCTGCCACGCCGATAACCTTAGCACCTTGGATAATCGAGGAAAGAAAATTGAATTTTTTCGGCACGACAGGCTAAATCGTTTCGAATAACTTTTGAGGTACTTACATGCAACGTAAAGTGCAGCCAGGAGCAGCAATATCTCGAATTTCCCCTGCATTTTGAACGCTGTGGATTGTTTCGCCTAGTTACCTGACTCTTCGACTTCACCTGCGTGTCTGATAGTCCGGATATTTGTCTTCCATATTTTGTGCGTTAAACTATTTTACTGTCTTTGTCTCGTCTTAGCTGATAACGCTATCTTCTAAAGAAGTATAATAACCGTAATTCTATTTCAAAATTTACGGCGGAAGTTCGCACGTGGTTAGAACATTTCATGAGGCTAAAACGGCTAATGACTGATTAGCAATTTGCTAGTAACAAATGTCCGCAGCTTGAAAAGTTTAATTTCTTCGAGGGAAATTGGACATTTGTTATTTCTTTGATTGGACCGATTATTAATGTCGATTACTGTGGCTGTATGCATTCGTTGCAATACAGTAAAAGCTTCTTCGTTGTCCTGAATCGTGGGCACAATCATTGTCCACCGCCTACCCACTCCACTGCCTGTCAACGTTGAGTCGCTCCGCAGGGCGGCGACGATTGATGTCGGCTCGGGTATATCGGTGTGAACACCACACATTGACTCGAGTGAATCGAATTCTCAAACTTCTTAATTTCCATTATTCCTCTATGGGACTTTTACTAGCTTATTCCTGGCATTTCTCTGATTAAAATGACACCAAACACGATGTAATTTCAACCGTATTTACTGGTTTAACCGACGGTAAAAGTTTCGGGAGCAAGGAAGGACAGCGACAACGCGTGCCTTTGAAGTGTGCCGGTGACGTCGACTGTCCGCGTCTCTTTCTTTCCCATTCGCTCTTGTTCGTTGAATTCAAAACTTTCATCATCGATTTAACCACTAAATATGGGCCAAATTATATCGTGTTTGATAACATTTTAATCATAGAAATGCCACGAATACGTTGGTGAAAGTCTCATAAAAAAATTAATAATAATAAAGAAGATTAAATATTGGTGTTACATTGTGATGACGCACGGGCGTTTGAACTGTGCTGGCGACTGCGACTCTCCGCGTCGCGTTAGTAGTGGTTCACACCTATATCCCGAGCCGAGATCAGATTACATACTAAGTTGCGGGGCTATTCTTGGTCGCATCTATCGTTGTATAGAAATTGTTGTGCCTACAGAGGATTTAATGTATTTCTAATACAGAGTACATTGTTTTTTATCTAAACAACCGGTCATTTTCTTCTTTAATATATTTTAAAATATTCCTTCTCAGTTTTGCAATTAAACAGAGTCTATGCAGCTGGTTGACAAGTAGCATATTAAAAAATGCAATACTAAAGTGTTGCAATGGAGGGGTGGGTAATGGAACGTAGTCGAAGGTGAATGCTCAAATTATATTTTTATTGCCTCCAATAAATTATTTCTCAAACATGATTTCAAGTTAATGGCTGCCACAATCTTTCTCCAGGATGCATAAGCCGCTTCCCTCCGAGTCCCTCACGTATCCTGAATTGCATCTGCAGCCGGCGGTGTATTTCGTGCACTCCTGGAACAAAGCCAAGAATTAAAGATTCAATTAGAAAAATTGCCAATCAGTTGCGAATTTGATTAAACACTCACGAGTCTTGAGCACAACCGTTGGACCGGATGTGGTATAGCGCAGGTCGGTTCGCATCCTCCACCACACAAATTCCATTCCTCGTTCACTGGACATTCAGGAGGCACTATCATGTCGATAACCTGAGCAGCTTGGATTATCGAGAAAAGAAAATTGAATTTTTTCGGCACGACAGGCTAAATAATTTCGAATAACTTTTGAGGTACTTACATGCAACGTAGAGTGCAGCCAGGAGCAGCAATATCTCGAATTTCCCCTGCATTTTGAACTTCGTGGATTGATTCGACTAGTTACCTGACTCTTCGACTTCACCTGCGTGTCTGATCGTCCGGATATTTATAGTCCACGTTTCGTTTGTTAAACTATTCCACTGTGTTTGTCTCGTCATAGCTGATAACGCTATCTTCTGAAGAAGTATAATAACCGTAATTCTATTTCAAAATTTACGGCGGAAGTTTGCACGTGGTTAGAACACTTCATGAGTCTAAAACGGCTAATGACTGATTAGCAATTTGCTAGTAACAAATGTCCGCAGCTTGAAAAGTTTAATTTCTTCGAGGGAAATTGGACATTTGTTATTTCTTTGATTGGACCGATTATTAATGTCGATTACTGTGGCTGTATGCATTCGTTGCAATACAGTAAAAGCTTCTTCGTTGTCCTGAATCGTGGGCACAATCATTGTCCACCGCCTACCCACTCCACTGCCTGTCAACGTTGAGTCGCTCCGCAGGGCGGCGACGATTGATTTCGGCTCGGGTATATCGGTGTGAACACCACACATTGACTCGAGTGAATCGAATTCTCAAACTTCTTAATTTCCATTATTCCTCTATGGGACTTTTACTAGCTTATTCCTGGCATTTCTCTGATTACAATGACACCAAACACGATGTAATTTCAACCGTATTCACTGGTTTAACCGACGGTAAAAGTTTCGGGAGCAAGGAAGGACAGCGACAACGCGTGCCTTTGAAGTGTGCCGGTGACGTCGACTGTCCGCGTCTCTTTCTTTCCCATTCGCTCTTGTTCGTTGAATTCAAAACTTTCATCATCGATTTAACCACTAAATATGGGCCAAATTATATCGTGTTTGGTAACATTTTAATCATAGAAATGCCACGAATACGTTGGTGAAAGTCTCATAAAAAAATTAATAATAATAAAGAAGATTAAATATTGGTGTTACATTGTGATGACGCACGGGCGTTTGAACTGTGCTGGCGACTGCGACTCTCCACGTCGCGTTAGTAGTGGTTCACACCGAATCCCCAGCCGAGATCAGATTACACACTAAGTTGCAGGGATATTCTTGGTCGCATCTATCGTATAGAAATTGTTGCGTCTACAGAGGATTTAATGTATTTCTAATACAGAGTACATTGTTTTTTATCTAAACAAACGGTCATTTTCTTCTTTAATATATTTTAAAATATTCCTTCTCCGTTTTGCAATTAAACAAAGTCTATGCAGCTGGTTGACAAGTAGCATATTAAAAAATGCAATACTAAAGTGTTGCAATGGAGGGGTGGGTAATGGAACGTAGTCAAAGGTGAATGCTCAAATTATAGTTTTATTGCCTCCAATAAATTATTTCTCAAACATGATTTCAAGTTAATGGCTGCCACAATCTTTCTCCAGGATGCATAAGCCGCTTCCCTCCGAGTCCCTCACGTATCCTGAATTGCATCTGCAGCCGGCGGTGTATTTCGTGCACTCCTGGAACAAAGCCAAGAATTAAAGATTCAATTAGAAAAATTGCCAATCAGTTGCGAATTTGATTAAACACTCACGAGTCTTGAGCACAACCGTTGGACCGGATGTGGTATAGCGCAGGTCGGTTCGCATCCTTCACCACACAAATTCCATTCCTCGTTCACTGGACATTCAGGAGGCACTATCATGTCGATAACCTGAGCAGCTTGGATTATCGAGAAAAGAAAATTGAATTTTTTCGGCACGACAGGCTAAATAATTTCGAATAACTTTTGAGGTACTTACATGCAACGTAGAGTGCAGCCAGGAGCAGCAATATCTCGAATTTCCCCTGCATTTTGAACTTCGTGGATTGATTCGACTAGTTACCTGACTCTTCGACTTCACCTGCGTGTCTGATCGTCCGGATATTTATAGTCCACGTTTCGTTTGTTAAACTATTCCACTGTGTTTGTCTCGTCTTAGCTGATAACGCTATCTTCTGAAGAAGTATAATAACAGTAACTCTATGTCGAAATGTACCGAGGAAGTTCGCACGTGGTTAGAACGCTTCGTGACGTTAAAACGGCTAATGACTAATAACTAATTAGCAATTTGCTAGTAAAAGGATGTCCGCAGCTTGAAAAGTTTAATCTTTTCGAGAAAAATTGGACACTTGTTATTTCTTTAATTGGAGTGATCATTAATGTCGATTACTGTGGATTTATTCATTCGTTGCAATATTCGTTGATTTAGTGAATCAAGGATATTGTAATGAAGGAGTATTGCGAGTCTGACGTTGTTTGTCGGTACCCTCAGAAGTCGAACGCATAATTGCGATGCACTCTTGTCTACCACGGATACATAAACAGACGAGTTCTAAATATTCATCGAAGAAGTTCGCAAAAACAAATGACTCATGCTGTTCAAACTACTAAATAGAATCGCAGACGCAAACTATAATATTATCAACACATTATCCTCTACACTTAAGTTCATTCTGCATCAGTTTAATTTATAAATCTTTCTCTCAGGCAAACTAGTTTGCGTCTGCAGTCGATTGCGCGGCTAAAATAATTTCATTGAGAGAAAAACAGGAATGTTGCAGTAGAGGAGAGTGTAGAACATTTTTCGAAGCGGTTAAGGTAGCTAATAACTTACTAATTGCTACTGTACATGTAAACTTTGTCGATAGATGATATCTCGGGCGAAACGAAATGATTAAAGAAAAATAAGTTCAGACATTTTTTTTTTGCATCTATCGTGAAAAGATTTTCGCATCTATAGAAAATTAACTGTAGCACTTTTTTACCATGCGAATGACGTCAATCGCGTGTAGCCACGTATGCCACAAATAGAATAAGATCAGTTGTCCTCGCATATATCATCGTAATCACAAACTTGACAATTCTTGGAGAAACATTGTTATCTTTTATTGATAGTGGAATTATAGGGTGTGCAAGCTTTGCAACCAATTATTGTTGTTGTTGCTGTTAATGCTAAAGTACCAAGATGGTATGTGCTGCGAGTCTGAAGTTGTTTGTCGGTGTCTTCAAAAGTCGAACGCTCAATTGCCATACACTCTTGTCTATCACGGATACATAAACAGACGAGTTTTAAATATTAATCGGAGAAGTTCGCAAAAACAAATGACTCATACTGTTCAAAACTATAATTTTATCAACACATTATCCTCTACACTAAAGTTTATTCTGCATCAATTCAATCTATAAATCGATAAATGCAATCGATTGCGCGGAAAAAATAATTTCATTGAGAGATAAACAGGAATGTTGCTGTATAGGAGAGTGCAAAACATTTTCCGAAGCAGTTGAGATAGCTAATAGCTTATTAATTGCTACTAGCTACTGTAGATGTAAACTTTGATGATGGATCATAATTTCGGGTAAAACAAAATGATTAAACAAAAATAAGTTGAGATATTTTTTATTAATTTCCCACGCAATGTGTATACGAACGATTACATGAGCCTAAGTAATACCAAAACCACACCGAATTACGCAGAATATATGCATGTTAGGATTATTTCACACTATTTATTAATGCAGTTTGCCGGTGGTATGCAGGGACCATTTGTGTTGTTTCTCACGAAATCTGAATTACACCTGCAACTCCCTGTGAAGGCTCGATAGCATATCTGAAACAAGGCCATCAATGTAACCGTTTCATTCATAAAAACTGAAAAGAAATCTACTACAGTATGAAGTATTCTAGACACTCACAGTGCCCTGGCAGAGCCAATTATTTTCTGTCGGATCCTTATCAGCGCACGATGGTTCGCATATTTTTCCGCATATGGAATAACTCTCGTTCGGCGGACATTTCTGCGCATTGGAGATTTCTGCAGCTTAAATTAAACAGCAGAAATAGAATTTTGCAATTCTCCATTACGATTGAATATATGAATACTTACACATAGCCCATATTACAACCAACGCCACCAGTACTGGAAGATTGTAACGGAACATGTTGATTTTTCTTATGGATAACTAACTACTGCACGATTCGGCTTCTGTCCTATGTCTCATGCGAAACGAACAAACGTACCGTACTCTTATAGCACTTTTTTACCATGTATGCAAATGACATGTCAATCGCGTGTAGCCTCGTATGCCACAAATAGTAAAAGGTCAGCTGCCTGGCACATGTCATCGTAATCATAAACTTGAAAATTCTGTGAGAGACATTGTTATCTTTCCTTGATAGTGTAATTATAGGGTGTGCAAGTACCAAGATGGTATGTATTGCGAGTCTGAAGTTGTTGGTCGGTGTCTTCAAAAGTCGAATGCATAATTGCCGTACACTCTTGTCTATCACGGATACATAAACAGACGGCTTCTAAATATTAAACGGAGAAGTTCGCAGAAACGAATGACTCATGCTGTTCAAACTGTTAAATAGAATCGCATATGCAAACTATAGTATTATCAACACATTATCCTCTACACTAAAGTTCATTCTGCATCAGTTGAATCTATAAATCTTTCTCTCCGGCAGACTGGTTTGCGTCTGCAGTCTGCAGTCGATTGCGCTGCTAAAATAATTTCATTGAGAGAAAAACAGGAATGTTGCAGTGTAGGAGAGTGAAAAACATTTTTCGAAGCGGTTTAGATAGCTAATACAGTAAATCCTCTATAGACGCGACAGTCTGGGGGGATTTGGTCGCATCTATCGTATAGGGTAGCTACTTTTTATCTCCGATGGCCGAGCCGAAACGTTCATCGTCAATTAAACCACTAAATACAGTTGAAATTATATCGTGTTTGGTATCATTTTGCATTAGAAAAATGCCACGAATATATTGGTGAAAGTTCCATAAAAAAACAATGAAAAATAAAGAAGATTATATATTGGTGTTACATTGTGATGGCGCACGGGCGTTTGAACTGTGCCGGCGACTGCGACTTTCTGTGTCGCGTTGTAGTGGTTCACATCGATATACATACTGAGCCGAGATCAGATTACATATTAAGGATGTTCTGGAGGTATATAAAAACGCAACAAAATTTTTGAAAATTTGACAAGATATTATTCTTACTGAATTAATGTAATTACCAAAGTTTGGGTTCGATTCACTGCACCGTTCAAGAATTATAGCAACTTAAAAGTTGCACATTTTAACACGTCTTCTTATGGAGAATTCATAAAATTCCACTTCAAACCCTATTTAAACCTTGAAAAAACGCAACCAGAAACTCCAGTTTTTTTATACACAGTAAAAATTATGTAATTAATTATGTTCAAAATTTATTAGAATTCACTAAACAGTTACAGAGCAAAAAATTATAAACTGTTACAAAACGTCAAATTTATCGTGTTGTCTCTCACTAGCATGGAAACGCGACAAGTGTAGACCACTGAATATGGCTACAGAGGGTACAGTATTCGCAAAAGTTTAATGTAAAATATACTCATGAATGGCTTTCATTGCCATGCATTGATGGATTTCGAATTTCTTGTACTTTTGTCTCCCATTGTACCTCCAGAACTTCCTTAAGTTGGGGGGATATTCTTGGTCGCATCTATCGTTTAGAAATTGTTGCGTCTATAGAGGACTTACTGTAACTTACTAATTGCTACTAGCTACTGTGGATGTAAACTTTGTCGATGGATGATAATTTCAGGTGAAAGGAAATGATTAAGGAAAAATAAGTTCAGACATTTTTTTATTAATTTCCCGAGCGATGTGTATACGAACGATTACGTGAACCTAAGTAATACCAAAACCACACCGAGTTACCCATGTGTACGCAGACTATATGCATATTAGGATTATTTCACGCTATTAATTAGGGCAGTTTGCCGATGGTATGCAAGGACCATTTGTGTAGTTTCTCACGAAACCACTATTGCACCTGCAACTCACTGGGGAGAATTGAAAGCACGACTGAAACAAGGCCATCAATGTAACCGTTTCATTCATAAAAACTGAAAAGAAATCTAGTACAGTATGAAGTATTCTAGACACTCACAAAGTCCTGGCAGAGCCTATTATTGTCTATCGGATTCTTATCAGCACACGATGGTTCGCACATTTTTCCGCATATGGAATAACTCTCGTTCGGCGGACATGTCTGCGCATTGGAGATTTCTGCAGCTTCAATTAAACAGCAGAAATATAATTTTGCAATTCTCCATTACGATTGAACATATGAATACTTACACATAGCCCATACTACAGCCAACGCCATCAGTACTGGAAGATTATAACGGAACATGTTGATTTTTCTTATGGATAACTAACTACTGCACGATTCGGCTTCTGTCCTATGTCTCATGCGAAACGAACAAACGTACCGTACTCTTATAGCACTTTTTTACCATGTATGCAAATGACATGTCAATCGCGTGTAGCCTCGTATGCCACAAATAGTAAAAGGTCAGCTGCGTGGCACATATCATCGTAATCATAAACTTGAAAATTCTTGGAGATACATTGTTATCTTTCCTTGATAGTGTAATTATAGGGTGTGCAAGTACCAAGATGGTATGTATTGCGAGTCTGAACTTGTTTGTCGGTGTCTTCAAAAGTCGAATGCATTATTGCCATACACTCTTGTCTATCACGGATACATAAACAGACGACTTCAAAATATTCATCGGAGAAGTTCGCAAAAACAAATTGTGATGATGTTGTTCGAATTACTAAATAGAATCGCAGACGCAAACTATAGTATTATCAACACATTATCCTCTACACTTAAGTTCATTCTGCATCAGTTTAATCTATAAATCTTTCTCTCAGGCAAACTAGTTTACGTCTGCAGTCGATTGCGCGGCTAAAATAATTTCATTGAGAGAAAAACAGGAATGTTGCAGTAGAGGAGAGTGTAGAACATTTTTCGAAGCGGTTAAGATAGCTAATAACTTACTAATTGATGATGATAATCTCGGGCGAAACGAAACGATTAAAGAAAAATAAGTTCAGACAGTTTTTTATTAATTTCCCGCGCAATGTGTATACGAACGATTACGTGAACCTAAGTAGTAATACCGAAACCACGCCAAATTACCCATGCGTTCGCAGAATATATGCATATTATGTACTAAGTTGGAGGGGATATTTTTTTCGCATCTATCGTGAAAAGATTTCGCATCTATAGAAAATTTACTGTAGCACTTTTTTTACCATGCGAATGACGTCAATCGCGTGTAGCCACGGATGCCACAAATAGTATAAGATCAGTTGTCCTCGCATATATCATCGTAATCACAAACTTGAAAATTCTTGGAGAAACATTGTTATCTTTCATTGATAGTGGAATTATAGGGTGTGCAAGCTTTGCAACCAATTATTGTTGTTGTTGTTGTTAATGCTAAAGTACCAAGATGGTATGTACTGCGAGTCTGAAGTTGTTTATCAGTGTCTTCAAAAGTCGAACGCTCAATTGCCATACACTCTTGTCTATCACGGATACATAAACAGACGAGTTTTAAATATTAATCGGAGAAGTTCGCAAAAACAAATGACTCATACTGTTCAAAACTATAATTTTATCAACACATTATCCTCTACACTAAAGTTCATTCTGCATCAATTCAATCTATAAATCTATAAATGCAATCGATTGCGCGGCTGAAATAATTTTATTGAGAGATAAACAGGAATGTTGCTGTATAGGAGAGTGCGAAATATTTTTCGAAGTAGTTAAGATAGCTACTTACTAATTTAACTTAAAACTTATTAATTGCTACTAGCTACAGTAAACTTTGATGATGGATCATAATTTCGGGTGAAACAAAATGATTAAAGAAAAATAAGTTAAGATATTTTTTTATTAATTTCCCGCGCAATGTGTATACGAACGATTACATGAACCTAAGTAATACCAAAACCACACCGAATTACCCATACGTACGCAGAATATATGCATGTTAGGATTATTTCACACTATTACTTAGGGCAGTTTGCCGGTGGTATGCAGGGACCATTTGTGTTGTTTCTTACGAAATCACTATTGCACCTGCAACCCTGTGTTAAGAATTGAATGCACGGCTGAAACAAGACCATCAATGAGACCGTTTCATTCCTAAAAACTTAGAAGAAATCTACATTATGAAGTATTCTAGACACTCACGATGACCTGGCAGACCCAATTCGGATTCCTATTAGCGCACGTTGGCTCGCATGTTTTTCCGCATATGGAAGAACTCTCGTTCGGCGGACATTTCTGCGCATTGGAGATTTCTGCAACTTCAATTAAACAGGAGAAATAGAATTTTGCAATTCTTCATTACGATTGAATATATGAATACTTACACATAGCCCATACTACAGCCAACGCCATCAGTACTGGAAGATTGTAACGGAACATGTTGAATTTTCTTATCGATAACTACTGCACGATTCGGCTTCTGTCCTATGTCTCATGCGAAACGAACAAACGTACCGTACTCTTATACAGTACTTTTTTACCATGTATGTAAATCACATGTCAATCGCGTGTAGCCTCGTATGCCACAAATAGTAAAAGGTCAGCTGCCTGGCACATATCATCGTAATCATAAACTTGAAAATTTTTGGAGAGACATTGTTATCTTTCGTTGATAGTGTAATTATAGGGTGTGCAAGCTTTGCAATTAATTGTTATACCAAGTACCACGATAGTATGTATTGCGAGTCTGAAGTTGTTTGTCGGTGTCTTCAAAAGTCGAACGCATAATTGCCGTACACTCTTGTCTATCACTGATACATAAACAGACGACTTCTAAATATTAATCGGAGAAGTTCGCAAAAACATATGACTCATGCTGTTCAAACTGTTAAATAGAATCGCATATGCAAACTATTATATTATCAACACATGCTCTACACTTAAGTTCATTCTGCATCAGTTCAATCTATAAATTTTTCTCTCAGGCAAACTGGTTTGCGTCTGCAGTCGATTGCGCTGCTAAAATAATTTCATTGACAGAAAAACAGGAATGTTGCAGTGTGGAATGAGAGTGGAATGAGAGTGAAAAACATTTTTCGAAGTTTACGCTATAGATTGTTTATCTCCGAAGGGCGACCCGAAACGTTCATCGTCAATTAAACCACTAAATTCAGTTGAAATTATATCGTGTTTGGTATCATTTTGCATTAGAAAAATGCTACTAATGTATTGGTGAAAGTTCCATAAAAAACAATGAAAAATAAAGAAGATTAAAAATATTGGTGTTACATTGTGATGACGCACGAGCGTTTGAACAGTGCCGGCGACTGCGACTCTCTGTGTCGCGTTGTAGTGGTTCACATCGATATACATCAGTGATGCCAGATGCGGGGAGTCACGGTGAAATGATGTACCCCCTCTCTGATGACGGGGAATGAGTGGAGCAAATGGGAGACACGTTGCACGTGCGCGATGGGGACCGTGGAGTGTGCGCCTGCGCACGGTGCTGGAATGGAATAGTGGAAGGGGAAAGGAGGAGAGTACGGGAGCTCCGTTTGGAGCTCCATATGGCATCACTGATATACATACTGAGCCGAGATCAGATTACATATTAAGGATGTTCTGGAGGTATATAAAAACGCAACAAAATTTTTGAAAATTTGACAAGATATTATTCTTACTGAATTAATGTAATTACCAAAGTTTGGGTTCGATTCACTGCACCGTTCAAGAATTATAGCAACTTAAAAGTTGCACATTTTAACACGTCTTCTTATGGAGAATTCATAAAATTCCACTTCAAACCCTATTTAAACCTTGAAAAAACGCAACCAGAAACTCCAGTTTTTTTATACACAGTAAAAATTATGTAATTAATTATGTTCAAAATTTATTAGAATTCACTAAACAGTTACAGAGCAAAAAATTATAAACTGTTACAAAACGTCAAATTTATCGTGTTGTCTCTCACTAGCATGGAAACGCGACAAGTGTAGACCACTGAATATGGCTACAGAGGGTACAGTATTCGCAAAAGTTTAATGTAAAATATACTCATGAATGGCTTTCATTGCCATGCATTGATGGATTTCGAATTTCTTGTACTTTTGTCTCCCATTGTACCTCTAGAACATCCTTAAGTTGGGGGGATATTCTTGGTCGCATCTATCGTATAGAAATTGTTGCGTCCATAGAGGATTTACTGTAACTTACTAATAGCTACTAGCTACTGTAGATGTAAACTTTGTCGATGGATGATAATTTCATGTGAAAGGAAATGATTAAAGAAAAATAAGATTAGACAATTTTTTATTAATTTCCAGAGCAATGTGAATACTAACGATTACGTGAACCTATGTAATACCAAAACCACACCGAGTTACCCATGTGTACGCAGACTATATGCATATTAGGATTATTTCACACTATTAATTAGGGCAGTTTGCCGGTGGTATGCAAGGACCATTTGTGTAGTTTCTCACGAAATCACTATTGCACCTGCAACCCCCTGTTAAGAATTGAATGCACGGCTGAAACAAGGCCATCAATGAGACCGTTTCATTCCTAAAAACTTAGAAGAAATCTACATTATGAAGTATTCTAGACACTCACGAGGACCTGGCAGACCCAATTCGGATTCTTATTAGCGCACGTTGGCTCGCACATTTTTCCGCATGTCGAATAACTCTCGTTCGCCGAGCATTTCTGCGACGGCGGATTTATGATTTGTGCAGCTTCAATTAAACAGAAAAATAGAATTTTGCAATTGTTCATAACGATTGAATATACGAATACTTACACACAGTGCATATTACAGCCAACGTCATCAGTACTAGAAGATTATAGCGAAACATGTTGATTTTTCTTATGAATAACTACCGCACGATTCGGCTTCTGTTCTTGTATGTCTAATGCGAAACAAACAAACGTTCCACACTTTTTATAGCACTTTTTTACCATGTAAATGACATGTCAATCGTGTGTAGCCTCGTATGCCACAAATAGTAAAAGGTCAGTTGTCCTCGCACATATCATCGTAATCACAATGTTTGTCCATTCCATATGAAACTATGTCAACTGTTATCTCTTCAATGCTCTCGTACTCTTGTTACCTGGGATTATACATTCATAGAGCCTGGGACTCCTCAAGTCCTCAAGATCTCAAGAAGTTTCACAAATTTTATACGTTCTTCGATAGTCTTGAGAGAGTGAGCCGTGAACTGTTGCTCAATATACATGGTGTCTCAAATTTCCTTCAACATCCGGAAATGGGAGGTTCCTGAGATCATTTCGAGCGACATTTTCCTTTGCAAAAATTATTAACGAAAAACACGGACCGATCAGAGCGCAACCTAGTCACGTAAATTGAAAATTGAACTAGAGGGTTATTGTTGCTCGCTCGCTTCGCTCGCTCCCGAGTAGGGTTGTTTTTGCTCGCTCGCTTCACGAGCTCGCGGGTAGAACTGCTCTTGCGAGAGGGTTAGGGATACGCATGTCTAGTAAGTAGGGCCTACAGCCATTAATGTTTTTTATTTGGTGTGTGACTCTTCAAGAGTCACACAAAGAACTTCCCGATTCGTTAGTTATTGTTATCATTATTAAGTGTACGTTTTAAGAAGATTATACGTTTTCAGGGAAATTCAATAGTTTTCTACTTATCAAAATGTTTGCTATACGGCGTCGCATTAAACCAATATCGTATGCTCGTTGCTCGCTTGGTTCCTTGTTATAGCAGAGTAATGTTGCAAAATAAATTTGCAAATGTTCCACAAGCCTTCCCACATGTCATCAATCGATGTAGCTTTCGTTATAATTTTCGGTATAAATTCGTTATAAAAAAGTACTAACCTATGCATGTCGAAAAGTTAGTGGTTCAGGAGATATTTCAATTTAAATAATATCGTACTAAGACGTTACACTAGTAAGTGAACGCTAATGTCTGGGAACGGTGCGTCGTACCGCAGAAATAACTAAATTTCCAAAAGGTGCAACCCAAGGCATATAGGGTGTGCACAACCACATGACGTATGTAGTTTTTTAAATTTAAAAAAAAATATATATAAATATATAATTTTTTATTAAAAATATATTTTTCAAAAAACTAAAAAACTACTGGACCAAATTCGACCAAAATTTAAGCAGCTCTAAGTTACAGCGGGGCACATCGATTGCATCATTCATCATTCTGATCGCGTTGTTACTTTTTCAGAAAACGTTAACGAAAAATTTTATACCATACAAACGGACATACACACGAACATTTTTCTGAAAATAGCGCCACTGGCGGCAACTCATGTCGGGCGAAGATATTTTGCTTTCTGGTTCGAAAAAAACGTCGACGATCCAAACTTGACAGGATGGTTTCTCAAGATAAAAGTCTGCTCTATCGAGTGGTATAGTTCGATTTTCCGCTGGACCCTTATTTTTTGAGATAAATTGAAAAATATCCTCAAAAATTGGTGCAAAAGTGGTGTCTATCCGTCTTTAATGATTGTTTAAACCTGTTTAAATACTCATAATGTATTAATATTGTATATCACTGTATTCGGGAAAGTCTACAGTATCGTTTGCTGCAAAGAACAATTCTATATCTTTTATAATAACATCACAATATTTGTTTAAAGTTGAAAAATATGTTTTTTTTTCAAAGCCATGTTCCTCAAAAACTGTGCGTATAGGAAAAAAATTAAAAACAGATTCGGAATCAGCGCAAAAAACTCTATAAGAAGGACCCAACAGTAATTAGGGAACATAAAAAAGTTGAAATTTGTTGGACAGTGCAATCATTCTTATGGCTTAAGAACATTCTCTCAGAAACACTTGAAATTCAATTAAATTATATTTTTAATATTAATAAATTGTTCCCAACATCAAACATTACCTCATATTGTTAGCCAACATTATTGGAATCTGCAGGAAACACACTCATTATTACCATTTAATAACCATTAGGTAACCGTCCTAGTATCTGCTGCCTCCCGCGACTGTACTATATAGCAGGGCTGAAAAATTCGTAAATTAATTATTAAACGAACGTTATGAAATACTCGCACGCGGCATACTGCAGAGCTATCAGTATCAACAGCACAAATTGCCGAAGCATGTTGAAGCATGTTCTGCCGTATGTAGCGAAGTTACCGGACACCCTGACTTTTATAATCCCTATCCACTGCGGAAGTGCATGTATTAACGTCAATATTTTTTCTATCGTAATAATTATAGGGCTTGAAAATTCATGGGGAAACATGACAACTTGTTATCTTTCGTTGATAATGGAATTATAGGGTGTGCAAGCTTTGCAACCAATTGTTATTATTGTTGTTGCTGTTAATGCTATAATACCAAGACGGTAATGTTAACAAATTCTCGGTTGAAGATCAGTACTACTCATCAAATTCAATTTTTGGATAATTGATTAGATTTTTTTGGTCGATTTCCATTGTAGTAACACAGGCATTAATACTTATTCTTTCATCATAGATACTGCAACCGATATTTGCAAATTTATCTACAGCTACTACAATGCAATTTCAACGTTTAAGAATATATGATAAAGTTATGTAAATCGTTCGCAAAAATCGATTAATTGGTTAAGACTTTCCTGTAACTGTTGAAACTAAATTTCGGAACGATAGCACCGCCGTCATTATTTCCTTGTATTTTCGACTATGTAGCTGGTAGCATATTAATCAACAATCTACCAGGCACAATGTAGACGGGCAGAATGCCATTTTATCTTTTTCCTTAATAATAATCGAGCCGTTGTATGCGGCAATTTAATTTACTTCCTCAAATATATCGAGGTCAATTTATAATTCAATTCTACCGTATGTCAGCCTTCGGAGGTTTGCGTAAATGTTGAAAAATGACGTAAAAAAACTTCAGCGCACGGCGATATCTTATCACCGACTGTAAATATGTTGAGTTGTTGCGATAATTGTCGGACGATTAACATAAATGTCAGAAACAAGCGTTTGCACTGTGTCAGTACTCCTACCACTATTCTACGAGCATGGTCACGTTAAATATCCCCGCGGTTCGCTTTGGTACGTTCATATAGTTCGAGGTGCATCGAGGATCAAACAGAACGGTGCACACGGTTGCATGCTTCGATCAACTAGATTTTTATTCGTTTGTTCGTATCGTTCAGAAGTGGCAAACAAATACGTCGAACCGGAATCGTATCGAACAATTTGCGAATCGAGTTTCTACGTGGACTCAGCTCTTTCATTTCTTCGAGGCCGAGTTTTTCTTCGAGCCCTTGCATATTTTGCAGTCTCGCGGTCTGACGCATTTGCCTTTACGGTTCCTCACGTATCCCAACCTGCACCGGCAGCCGTCCCACTCTTTGCCGCAGACCTGAAATGGATTAAAGATAATTTTAAACCCTTAACTGGTGTACTGGGGTCTCTCGTGACCTCAACAAAATTTCTGTACACTATCTTTCGCTGCACGATCATTGCAAATATCAAGTTTTCTTCACTTCGTTGGAACATTTGGATTATTTAGCCTTAAATTCTATCCATTATATTTTTTCTCATATTTTTAATTCACGTTTGTTGAGATACACTTATTTCGTAATCTGAGCAAAAACAAAGTACCACTTGAGGGTTAGGTCATGGATTGTAATTTTACCTTCACCACGCAGACCCCGCGTCTTTTGCAGGTGTTTTCGCAAGCTTTTCCGCATTTCGACCATTTCTCGTGGTCACCACACTCCTCGGTTGGGCGATGATGATGATTGAATCCTTCGTCTGGATTCCCTGTTGAGGTTTCTCCCAGTGGCACCTTCTGTGAACTGTACTTCATTAGTTCATCATCCTCTGCAGAGTCGGTAGAATTCTCCGCTGCTGCGATCACTGTTGCATGTGAAATAAAAACCGAATTTTTAGAAGTCGAACATCACTTTTCACAAATGTATCCTCGTAATTTCAGTGATTGTAAAATGACAAATTTGAACGAATTCTGTGAGGATTGTTTGAAACTCTCTTCGAATCTGAACACTCACAAGCAACAGCTAGAGAAATGATTAATCCAACAACGAAGAGTCGAGGCATGATCGAATCCACTGGCCCACCAAATCCACTTTCGTTTTTGATGTTAATACTGCGATTGTCACCGGTTTTATACCTGGCGCAGGTGTTCGTACAACACGGCTGGACTGTACTCTATTTCGAGCAGAGCTTATCGACTGCGCAAACATTCGACGCTCCTGTGGAATCGAGTATTCTAGTTTTTAATTCGACGATCGAAAATGATACAACGGAATTATGGTAAATTCTTTATCTTACGATAGCGACGTCGAAACCCGAGCAAACCAATGCACGTGTTATGTATTCTTTGTTCTAGAGATAAACGTGTTTTCGTGCGTAGTTTGCGCAAATACTTCGCGGTTTTGTCGAAGAAATCGCTGGCACGTGGCTTTATCGAAGCAAACTATGTTTCCACGGAGCTTGATACTTTCTTCTCTCGAGAGAGAGATGAGAGACAATTAACTGTTTTTAAACGTGGAAATAAAAATCATCGAGTATGTCAGCCACGCGACACCGAACGCGTTAACAAACGGGTATAAAGAGCGGAGCTCCATCGTGGATCAGTGAATTATTCCTCGCCGGAAGGGCTTGGAAACGCTTTACAACGACCGGCGCGGCGACTAGTTTTAATGACGGCGCGGCGACGCGTCGCAAAACGAGCAACCTGGTCCGGGGCATCGATGACGATGTCCGTAAATCAATTTTACGGTGACGGACGGGATCGCCGATTGAGGAATACGAGGGATTCGCTGCGAAATAAAACCGGTCCGAACCGTTTCAACGGCCGATCGGCCTCCTTCCGCTGTCGAGGACCCGAAGAGAGACTTGTCTCCGAGTCTTCTGCATCGTGTCCGAGTCGCGTGCGGCTCCCCCTCGTCTCTGCTTTCTCCATTTCATTTTGTACTGCCTCTGAAATACCGATTACGACCTACACAGTTTTGAATTCGCACGATATCCTTCAGAACATTTTACCAAAATGATATAAACTTATAATAATCATATAAATTTTCATTTCATAAAAGTCGCATATGGTTTCGATTAATTATTGTCTGTAATATGTGCTTTTTTGTATATCAAAAAACCGACTTCAACCCACGCATTTTTTGAAGCCGCAAATGCAGGCCCGGAATTTTGGTCTGCGCCATATTAAATCATTGAAGGAGACACAGAGATGATTATCACTCGAGTAAATCACGATCGAAGCGAGGTAGAGGGATCAAGGAACGGCGCGAATCGCCGTCGACATCTGCTCGCCCATTAGCCACAGTCTCGGCAACAAATCCGTCTTGTACCGATAATCTCCGACAGTTTTCCGCTCGGAGAACACTCGTTCGTTTTCCTGCTGGTTTATTTTGGTCCCGGAGACAATCCAGTTTCTGCACAGCCGAATAGGCAAGAAACTATACCTACATACAGTCGGTCGTCGCGCGTTTTCGTCTGGTCGCGTCGCCGAGTTGAAAAGTCTCGCGCGTTCGCAAGAATTTCCGGAGCAATTTATGGGACACGCAGCTCGTTTGCAAGCTGAACGGACAGAAAGAACGAGCGGAGGAGCGGGATACGAGAGAAACGGGACAAGCGCGAACGCGAGCTGTCGGAGCTGCGTGACAAATGGATCGAAATTGCCAATTATCTCGCGGGCCGATAAAACGCGCACGGGACGCGTTCCGCGAAACGAACCGTGAAGAATGGGCCACGCGTGATCCGCGAACACGCGCAACGCTGGCCCGGAATCGCAAAAAACCCCCGCGAAATTCATCTCTCCGTTGATTACACGTTACCGGACACCGGGATGCCTTTTTGCGTATTTCTGACAACGATAGACAGATGAAAGTTGAAATGGTGGAACGACTGAACCAATTTAAGGATACCGATACGCCATGATCAATTTATTAAAATCATTAAAGAAACTAATTTTAATCAACTTCTTACAATCATTAACTACAAATGTCGAATACAACATCTGTACCGCATTCTACACCATTACTTGTGAGTCCTAATCGAGTACAGTTAGGACCAAACTGATCACACACACTTCAAATCAGAATAACTTTTTTATGAATGGACCGAACGACTTGAATTTCTCTGTAAGGCTAGGAGAATTAGTTTAGTAAATGACGAATTGTGAAGAACAATATTAAAAATTGATTTTTACGACTTTTTTAGTTTAGTCTTTTTTAGAAAATTTAAAACATGTCTTTGGTCAACTTTTATAAATTATATACGCTCCGAAAATTTCATTGAAATTCGATAATTGGGTTACGAGTTACAAACGATCAAAAGTGGTAAAAATTGCGATTTTTTAAGATATTCTGCCTTTCACCACTTTCAATCGTTTGTAACTCGTAAACCAATTAACCAATTTCAATGAAATTTTCGGAGCGTATATAATTTATACAAGTTGACCAATCACATCTTTTAAATTTTCGTTATTGGCCCAGTTAAAAAGTTGTGAAAATCAACTTTTACTATGTACTGTTTTTTACAACAACCAAATGCATTTTTTCAACATATTTTTTAGACGCCATTTACTAAACTAATTCTTCTATCCTTACAGAGAAATTCAAGTCGTTTGGTCCATTGATAAAAAAGTTATTCTAATTTAATGTGCGCGTGATCAGTTTTGCCCCTAACTGTATAAGCTTGCGGGCCCTTTCTGGCTGACGTGTCAGGCCATTTTTCGCCTAAATTCGAGCCAGTTCATGGAAATAGCCCGGTCTTTTTCGAGACGCGTGTTGCGCGATATCGTTCACGCGTGATCGGAGCCGAGAAACGTTGTTGCTCGTAGGCGATCGACGGTTCCCCCCCGACTGCTCGAGCGTGAAAAGTAAATCAACGCGGGCACCTAAGAACCACGGCTATAGCGGCTCCAAGCTGTTCGATCCTTTCCTCCTCCTCCGCGTTCTCCTTCTTCGGAGGGGGCAGCCAAGCCATTATTATTACCATTAGCCGCGTGGATCGGTCCCCGCGTGTTCTGCTTTGCAGCTTTTTCTCTCGGACGGTTCACGCACGATATCCTCCGCGCTTTCGACAAGATAGATAGATAGTTCTCTCGCGGACGAGCGTGTTACGGGATCAAGCCGTTTCCGGCGACTTTGTGCGTGGGACGCGACGCCATTTACGTTTTCCTTCGCGCTTCCGAGCCTTTTAGTGCGCTGGGAAACCGAGGATTTATTACATTTGTTCCGCAAAGAGCTTGTTCCTTCGGCACCTTTGTTCTGTTTCTCGGTGTCTTTAGCACATTTTAAACAATCTTTAGCATTCTCCCCACGATTTCAATAATAAATAATAAAGCAATTCTTCTAACTCTCCCCAAATAATTCAAGTTATTCGACCCAATTTTTTAAAAAGTTCCGTCTTGAAGATGTCCGGCCAGATTAAGACTTGTAGTACAAGTCTCTGATTTATAATAGTACAGAAAAGTCGCGTTTACTGTCTAACAGTCTGTGCACGGTCTAACAGTTCTGCACGGACAGTGATCGCATACCGACATTATTTTTCTATGACTACGTCTACCGCGCCGACCGCGCCGAGAGTTTAAAAGAAAGCCGAACGTAGAGAAGGACAGGGTGACAGTGGAGTGGGGAGGCACTGGACAGTGATCGTGTACCCGATCGCGGATAGTAAATGCGACTTTACTGTATAAGCACCAATGGATTTGTCGAAGCTAATCATTTATTTTGTCTTTTTGTTGCAGGTGAGTTGATGAAAAGCAGCTCGGTGATTTAACTTGGCCGGCAACGGCTATCTGCTGGGGAAAACAATGTCTCCAGGTTCTCCGGTCGTATGGGGGCCAAGGTAGGAATTCCCGAGCCGTGACTTTTATCGGAAACACCATTCCCGTTCGCCTTAACGCCCCGTGGGGAGAGGGTGCCGTGATTTATACGAGGTTGATCGGCCGACCTAAGCCTCTCTCGTTAGAATCGATTGCGAGCGGGGTTGGGCTCTCTCTCTCTCTCTCTCTCTCTCTCTCTCTCCTCGGTCCTTGGTCACGTCCCCCTGGAATTAGGTCGTCTCGACGTTTCGATCGGATTCCTGGAAACAATTCGGCCGACTGCGACACGGCCTCGAAACTCGCCGCGGACAAATTTGACGCGAGCAAATGGGACCTCGGAAGGGTCCGGCACTCAATTTATCGTTCTCGACCGTCTCGATAACTTTCGCTGCATAGGGTGAACACACGTGACCAATTTCAGATCGGGACATGAAATGCAACAAGCAAAAAATCTACCAAAGTGACATTCAAAGTGTCCGATTACTTGTTGTATATTAATACGAGACCGCGTACGAACTTTGCCACTAATGGAATAGTAAGGCCTTAACAGCCTTACTATTCATAACATTTAATAACTAATCTCTCCATGCAAATGAGAATACTCGATGACCAGCGTTAACGGCACAATTGTTGGCCTAGCGAAGTTCATTGAGAGCCATACGGTCGAGATAATGTAAATAGCCCCGGTGCTTGCGGAATCTTTATGCAAATGTCTGTTTTTACGTCGAACTATCTCGAACCCGAGATTAAACAGAGCTTCATTTCCAGCATGACTCGTTTCGATTGTAAATAGCATAAAAAAGAATACGACTCTGTTCGAACGAATGAATATTTTATTCTGGTTTTTATGATCTCCGCGAGCCGTAAATACGCCGTGTCCGCAGTTAAGTGTAAATTGATCTCTATCTCTCGGAGTATTCTAGGCGTAAAAATGATATTTACATGAAAGTCGCATATTGTGACACAGAGGAACGTTCTTATGGTATCAATTTCAACGGGGGAAAAAACTGCACTGCATTCATCAAAGACCGATTAAACGACGCGGCACAAACTTTCGATTTCCTCGAATTCCTTCGTTTGTACGAACAAAAATACTTGTTCACCAAAAATCGAAGGTTCTTAAAAAAATTTTCTGAAATTTCAAGATTATTTGGTGGCACGTTCAAGAACTGATTCTGTAATTTTCGGGATGCAAAAGAAGGTTGCGGTAAGAATAGCAGGGGTTTGCCAATGGCCAGGAGCAGCTTTCTGCCCGTGAATGGCATCCATCGGTTTCGAAACTGAAGAAGGAGAGGAGGGAAGGCAAGAGGACGAAGCGAAGAGGCGAAACTTGTGCAGTCTCAGGCCCTCGGCAGACCTCGAAACAGCCTTACATAAGCCGTCGACTGAGTGGCTTTGCTACCTTGAAGTCGGTCGTTGCCGCTGCCTTCGTCGTCCCCTGCAATCGCGCAGCGCGCTGCACCGCGTATGCACCGCGTATGCATCGAACGTTCTTTACAGCCGACTGGCAATCGAGACTCGCGACGCACGGACGGGGAACGGAGGAGACATCGGAACGGATAGATTTCAGTATCAACGTGGGAATGCCTGCGCCCGGCATCGATCGCTCTCTCGCACCGCCGACAATAAATTGTTGATTCGCGTCCATGCCTCCGAGACGTCGTTAGCAAGACGTTCCTCCTCGCCTTTGGCGCATTATTGTTGTCATTATGCCCCCACGGCTCGCGCGAACATGCTAACGAGCCAATTCCTAGGCGAACGACGATTCCACGGTCCGACATCACGTTGTCCCGCACTTTTTTCACGATGCTGCATCCTTTCCCCCGTCGGAAGGCAGTTAGAGAGTCTCTGCCGGATGCATCCTGTACTCTAGAATTTCTACAAGGGCACAGGCCTTTGCAACTTGCATGCAAATTTTTCTACTTGTAGCTGAGGGTTCAAAGTAGTCTATAAAAATTTTCGGGTAGAAATAGAACAGTGAAAGCTCGTAAAAAAATTACCGAAAGCAACTAGGCCAGACCTACTCCAGTCCAACAATTCCAACAGGGAGGCACTCGTTTTTCGACCATTTTTAAAAACGTTAATATTCGGAGCACGTTGCTAAAAATTTGTAGTTCAACGTTAGAACTACTCGACAAGAAAATTACGACCGAATATAAAGATTGCAACAACGTAAAAAAGAATGACTAATAATCCTATGTCCATTTGGAGACAGTCTAATGGAATAGTCACTTCCCGTGCAAATAGCTGGGAGAGGATATGTGTGTGGGTTGCGGCGTGGATATAAAACAGTATCGAGCACGTACGACGCAGTGCTCGGATCGAATCAGTTTCCAAAAGCCATCTGGGCTGTCTAACGCGTTTTGTGTGCCTCCCCGGAGACGCGCTCCGCATTTCCCGCGATGCAATCTCCGCGGACGCGTCTCCCGAATGGAACTGTCTGCCGAAGTATACAGAGATCGATGATATATTCTGGATCTTATCGGATCGCGGAAGCTGTCTGAACCAGCCTCGTGTTCCCGAATCGACGTTCCTTTCCTCTCCTTCCTGGATATTGTTGCGGCGTCGCGCGCCATCTTGGAATTCATCGGACAATTTTTCGTCTGCTTCCGTGGAGATTCGAGTTGGCATGCGTGGGAGGCTGTTCCAGGCTCTCGCGAACTTTCCCTTCGTATTTGCAACTCGTAGGGGAAGTTGCTGCACGGAGAATCGAGTCCGGTTTGGCTAGAATGTCGGCGCACAATGTTGCAGTGGAACTGGCTACCGAACGGCTTCGAGACCGTGTATATTATGTTTCATGTTGCAATTAGCTGCGTGTCGCGTTGGTCGATTTGTGCGGGGACATCGAAGTCGATTCCAGTAGACATTAATTCGATTTTACTTCCAGGTTACGTTTATATCTCGCGGTCTTGATCTAGTCGCTCTTCGGGGTCGGATTTCAGGTTTCACGGACATACGATTCGCGAGATTTTTTAACTGAGACGGTTCTCCGTGTCTACTTTATGCACTTCTCGAGGTGCACGCAGATTTTTTGCTCGTTCCTCACGTAGTTCTCCTTGCATCTGCAGGCTGCTTTCAGGGGGTTACATACCTGCAAAGAAGTTTGCATTTTTAGACGCAGGGTTTTGAAGAATACCCTATTCAGTTCTTCTCTGTTATGGAAATTTATTTTAATAAATGCAGCGGAATCCAATAATCGGAAAATAAAAAAGTTAATAAATCGAATTGAACTTGATAAGTTGAGCTCGCATGTCGAGATTTGTAATCACGTCAAGCTACTTACTAGATTCGGACAGGTTTTCTCCGTCGGTTTAGGGACCTTGCAAGTCGGCTCGCATCTTTTCCCACACCACGACCATTCCTCGTTCTTAGGGCACTTCTCCTTCGACGATAAAGTTGCTCCTGCAGCTACTGTTTAATTAACAAGCCCCGGGATAAAATATTAACTGGTTACAATAAAAGTACCGTGAAACTCAAGTAATTTATTCGACGAAGCAAGAAGAGAGTCAAGATTTATCATGGCAACTTTATCTGTTTGTATTTCATAGGAAATTCCGTGCACTTGCAAATATGGCTAATTCAATTTACTACACTTAATGTATTAGTGTGAACATTCATTTTTAAAGACGATTACAAGGCTCGCACAAGAGTCACGCGTTTAAAAATCTCGAATATAAACTTACAAACGACTATCAACGCAAGAAACACAAGTCCAACAACGCACCGAGCCATCGTAAATCATTCGATTCTGTCACTATTATTGACTCCGAAGAGCTGTGAGAGATCGTTCCTCCGACACGGTTTTATACTCGCGTCTTCACGCAAATACTGCCGGTTGATTAATGCAAAAGCTGTGCAAATATCTCGCGGAAAGGCTTCATACGCTTCGGGACGTAATGCCAACGACCTGTCGCGTTTCGTTATCGTTCTTTCGCCAATAATTCACGAGGACACAACTGTTAGCAACTGTTTATTTTATCTGCGTTGGACAAGTTATATCAACGCGAATTTCTACTGGCGATTTTTGCACTCGACGATATCGATGCACACGTGTTTCTCGTTCCGAACGAATCCTGGCTTGCATCTGCAATCTCCTGTTTTATCCGTGCACCTCTGCAACAGATTCAGAGTCGTGAGAGTAATTTGCCAGGTGAAGGGTGAAGTTTAATTAAAGTTTTAATAGTAGAGGAGTCTAATTTAGTCTGGGAAGGGACGATTCCTCTTTGTAGGACTTACAAAGTCCGGGCAGATGGTCCAACCAGGTTGCAAAATCCAACAATCAGGTTCGCAAACCTTTCCACACCAGCTCCATACTTCGTTTTTGGGACACTCCTTCGGTGGCTTGGGAGTTGTGGCTTTTTTGGCATCTGTAACAATTATTTTAATTGTTTTTGTGAATTGTATGAAATTTTGTGATATACAGTGGGTGTACAAAGGATTCGTACACCTTTTGAAAATTAATAACTTTTTTATAATTGTACCAGACGACCTGATTTTTCATAATCAATTAGAAGCATTGATTTACGAACTGATATACAAAAAAGATTTCCCAAAAATTATAATTTACAAGATTACATGCAAAAATAGAAAATAGAATTTTTTTAAACTTTTTTATTTGGGTCCTTAATGAAAATTTAAAATATGTTTTGTAGATCTATGTTATTTATACACAATTTTGTGGTAATTTGCAAAATTGCTTAGGTAGTAGTATCAGATCGAACCAGTGCGCTGAAAACATTAATATACGTTATTAACAAATTGTCGACCGAGATAAAGGAAACAGTTATTTATGCACATGTTGAAAATTTCATCGAAATTTTTTATTTGTGCATGTAACCTTGTAAATTATAATTTTTTTGAGTATCATTTCGTGAACCAATACTTTTAATTGATTATAAAAAATCAGGTCGTTTGGTACAATTATAAAAAAGTTATTAGCTTTTCAAAGGTGTATGAATACTTTGTACACCCACTGTACATATTGCTATGAATATTGATACTCACCAGTAGCCACCAAGAAAACAACCAGCGTCAGAACGACGATTTGACGAATCATGACGAATTTTTCGAAACCTCTATACTACTGCGAATGTTGAATGACCTGTAGTAACCAATATTTTCGAGTTGCCGGTATTTTATACTTCTGGCAGTCATGGAAACTCCCGACGATGTCTGTTCCTTCGCTCGAGATAACGCCGGCTTCGAGATAACTCGGATAATTAATGTAAAAGCTGTGCAAATAGTGCCCAGGAAATTAGCATTCGGCGTAAAACCAGCGTGAAGAATAATTTTTGCGACGGTAACGTGATTCATTTATCTGCGTCGACGCTCGGGCGAAGTCTTTAATCATTCTCAGCCTTTAAATCACGATGTTTAACTTCTGACACTTTGGATACGGTAATTTAATATAATTACGACGGAAAGAAAGTTGTACTGCTAAAAACTATTTATTATTCTCACAGGCATTGCTACAGATTTATAATGATATACATAGGGGACGTACATAATTGATTATTTTTTAGGACAGCTTTGGTTGCACTGTGCAAGCTTGACACACTGTTGCTTGTCGTTTCGGACGAAGCTGCGCTTGCAGCGACACGCAGCCGTGGATTCCGTACATTCCTAAAGTATGAGGTTATTACAGAATGTTTCTGGATACCGTCAAGTTAGGTTGTCAGTTTTAGGAACTTACGATAGCTGGACAGATTTCTGGCTTGGGGGTGCAGCAGCTTGGCTCGCAGATTTTCCCGCAAAGTGCCCATGCTTCGTTGTTTGGACAATGTGGAGCGCTCTCTTCGCTTGCAACTTGCATGAACATTTCAAAATTATAACATCCCTACTCCTCTAAGATTGCAGAAAATTATTACAAAGGGGATAGTCAATTTTCTAAACAAGTCAGTGTACTATCTACGTTAATAAATAAAATTGATTACTTACAAGCGACAGCAATGAAGAAAGCCACAACGAGAATGTAACGAGACATTGTTCTTCCTAGTTGTTCTTCCAGAGTTGATTTTGTGATGCTCGATCGTCCCCGGAGTCTGTTTTTATAACTCTCGTTTTCATCCAGGGTTTACACTGCGATCTTTCTGTTTACAGATAAGGTGAACCAAATTATTTCGCAAAGAACTGTTTGCGAAGAATTACCGGTGCCTCGTGCATACAAATTTCTAGATCAGGCACGCTCCGAGAGATAAATCACGCCTCTCGCTGCAAGCTTTAAACAACAAGGCATTGCAAAACCTAACACAGTCTTCTTGAATGTTAATTCTTTGTACTCAAAACAATTTTAACTGCAATCACATCTGAACATGTTCACATTAATTGACATCAAGATATGTCACGAGATTCAAATTATTTATTATGTTTTTATATTGTCATCCTCATGATAAAAAATGTATATATGGTCCTGTACATGTTTATCTCTAGACAACTTTTTGCGAAAGTTTGGTGCTCCATCGTGTTTTCATGAGGGAATAGTTACCGATGATTTAGGGCCGCCCTAATTAATCAGTATGATCGAGAGAGGGTGTAGGTGCGATCCCCTGGCACACGAGGTCTTCATTTGTCTCCGGCCGTTAACTGCTGCCTTCCAAGAGCTCGCCTGGCGAACTTTCGATCGAATGTCGTCGAACTTTCCTACCGGGGACCCAGACCTAACCCTGGTCCCGCGACGGACATTTAAATGCAAATACACTTTTTACTTATATTTATATGCAAATGGTTGTTCCCGTCGGCGGCTGGCCGTGGAAGGGTGGGGGGAGGGAAAGACATAGGGCGACCCGACGCGAATGAAAACGACGCGTTTGAGAGGCGAGAAAAGGGCCACCGGGCGCACGCGATGGGTCGCGTGCGATTTTGCAGTCTTGATTCGCCACCTGCGAACAAATGGAATTTTATCGAGCCGCAACTACCCACAGCTATCGCGGAGGTGGGAGAACTCTTGTAAATCGATATCTCTAAAATTTCTGTCCGTTATAATCATTTATAATGGGGGTGGCAAACCTTCAGAATGAGATATGTACTTATTTAAAAATAAAAAAATATAAAAAAGCTTTTTAAAAACCACACTTATATTAAAATGCACTATAAAGGAGAAAATAATTTTCTTAGACATTAGTGACTATAAATAGAAGCGTGGAGCGCTAAACTATATTGACGTAATCTTCGTGGGCGCTCCACGCTTTTATTTATAGTCACTAATGTCTAAAAAAAATTATTTTCTCGTTTTCAGTGCATTTTAATATAATTTTGGTTTTTAAAAAGTTTTTTTATTTTCTACTTTCTAGTCTTTTTTAAATGGAACGCAAAATATAGTAATACTGGTATGAAATAGTAAGATATAGAAACGCAAGATATGGAAATACGCGAGATAGAATGAGGGGATGACTCCGAGAGACGACGTCTCTCGATGGAGTCCGAAATTGTCCGAAATGGAACTGAATGAACGGAACACCACACTGAGCTCCTTCAGTGTTAAGTGGGTCAGTGGAGTGGGGATGAGTCGGAGTCGGAACGCGTAGTAGAGTAGGGAGCGATGGCGCGCGGAGTTGGGATCGCTGAACGCGGTGACGATGAAATTTTTTTTTCTCCTAAACGTACGGTTTTTTTTTAATTTGTCTTTTAATATTGCATTGTCATCCAGTTCTGAGCTATGTTTAAAGTTTCAAGTCTCTAGGTCATGGGGAAGAGGTTTAATATTCGATTACAAGATTTGACGCATACAACAACGACTAACGACACTAACATCGACAACTCGGCAAGCTAATATAAGCGTGGTAAAGAAGCCTCGCAATATTGTATTTTCTGTACCATTGTAATAGAAATAGTTCTCCAGGAAACGAGGGTTAAGTAAAGGCGTCGGTAATTTTCGATCCGGCGCGCCATTAGCGCGGCCGTTTCTGCGAACGGAGTACCATCGAGTTGACGGAAAGTGGCAGAAAAAAGTTCGCAGAACCCGCCAATTCTCGGTAAGCTTGTCTGCGGATGTCAAGATTCTTTCGGCCGGGGGGTGAACAATACGCTGCTCAGTTACACGGCGACGTTTCTTTTTCCAGAGCGGAGAGATTGCACGGGTTCCCTTATCGTGCTCTGTCGGAGGCTGGGGGGATTTCATTCGTAGACAGTGCATCCTCTTTCCTCGCCGCATAACGACACGCTCGATCACGACTCGCGTATACATATATGTATAGTCGTTATCGGGCATCTGGAGCTCCCTCCGCGGACGATCCTCGTCAGGGAGTATCGGAAAGGCGGATCGGAGAGAGGGCCTGATCGTCTTCCATATACTTTATCGTTTCTTCGATTCGTCCTGAAGACGTTTCTCTCTTTCCCTCTGGAATCCTGTCGGGCGAATAGATGCGAGAAGCATCTGGCACATTCTCCTATATCGAACCTAACGACGAGCGTTCCGAACCGATGCCAGATTGCATTTGTCTGTCTCGTTATTAGCGGAGACCTTATTTCGAGAGCGGATCGATGTGCTTCTCAATAAACCGATGGGAACGTTTTATGGCTACTGTTCGTTTTGTTACTATTGCGTTTTGCTGAAAGATCTCTCAGTTGGGTTGTGCGTTCGATGATGAATGCTGCCCATAGCTAAGACAATTTCCACTTCGTCTACAGATGACAGTCTAATCTTCTATATTCATTCACGACGATAATCCGATTTGACGCATTAAAACGGGTTCGCAGAAGGCATTTGAAAGAAACGATGAAGTCACCAAAGAAATTAACATCGTTAGCATAATCAAGTAGTTAATCGAGACGTCGGATAACCTGGTGACATCACTGTAGCTGAACCCAGAGGTGTCTAATGAATGTCCGAACCCAAAGGAACATTTGATCATTCCTTTACTAGCTCGAGCACATGTATACAAAAATTCAAGAAAACCTCTACACAAATACTTCATCCTTCTTTTAATATACATCCCTTCAACAATTACTGACCAGTGCACATCGATATCACAATACTAATATTCAATTGAACGTCGGACGCTGAAATATACTATTTTTAACGAAATGGGAGGTGGGAGGACCCTGTAGGGGAGCCGATCGATCTCCGAGATCGACGGCTGAGACATTTAAAATGTAGATGCACTCGTTCAAACACCTCGGCGATTTAATCGCCGTTTCTTCGGCGCTTCGCGTGTCGGTCCCCCTTTTTTCCACTCTCCGCCATTATCCCGACAAGGGTTCTCCTCTCCCACTGTAGAGAGACATCAAGAGAAAGAGTGAGAGGGAAGCGAGTCGATCTGTAATCCGAAAGTTGTCAGCCGCACATCGCGCTGCCCTAATGGAATTTGAATGTCGTTAGCCGAAGTAACCGGGCGTGAGGAAGGGACCTTATCCCTATTACCTCGTCGTGAGGGCACGGTCGCCGCAGCAGGTATCGCCCTTGAGGACCAGCCTTTAGCCGAGAACCTGGCTCGGGTTTATTGGAGCGCGAAAATCTGTCGGGTTCGACGATCGTTTTCTTTTCGTCGCGCTTAGGCGAGCCGTTTGATCCCCCGGTGACTCCTGTTCCGTCGTTTTGGGGATCAACGATCTCGATCGGCGATCTAGACTATTTAGTCTCTGATAGAGGCGGATCCTTAAGAAAGAAGGGTTGATGATGAGGAAGTAACGATTCGTGCACCAAAGTGAATTCGCTCGAACAAACTCACTGTCTTCCAAAAATTAAAGGGACGAGTCATTGAAATTGTTCGACGTGAAGTGCCGACGTTACGCACAAACAAACATCGAAAGGTAGTCTTTTATCGAACCTCGATTGCAGGAGTATGTAAAAATGGCGGAAGACGAGCAACATTTCAAAACACTCCTCAAAAGAAGGCTTCCTCAGTACCTTGGCGCATCTGCAGGTTCTCCTATCCTTTTCTCGAGTTCAACTTAAGTAGCATTCATCTATCGCTCCAATACAAACCATTCTTCATTTCCGACGACCAAAATGAACATTTCTCAGCCTGCATGGGCGGATTCTCACTGGGCTGCGGCCTCGGATGGAGCGCACCTTGCGTGGAGCTTCTGAAAGCCAACCATGGATACGGATCGATCTCCATAACCGTGGTAGCGTCGCTGTTCCCAGTGGGCGCGGCTCTGGGATTGCTCGTGGTGCCGTTCATAATCGACAAGATCGGTCGCAAATGGACAATGATGTTCCTCGTGCCTCCTTTCGTGATTGGCTGGGCCCTGATGGCTATAGCCATCCCCGTGGTACCAATAGTAGTCATCGGTAGACTGATAACCGGCGCCTGTGGCGGTATGTTCTGCGTCGCGGCACCGATCTACTCAGCAGAGATCTGTGAGAAAGAGATCAGAGGTAAAGTTCACCTTCCAATCTCTAAACCATCCTAAATCATTCGCAAACCGGTGACAGGAACTCTGGGAGTCTTCTTCCAACTGCTACTGGTGATCGGAGTCCTGTATGCTTATTGTTGCGGATACTCGAAGAGCGTGGTCGTTACGTCGATCCTCTGTGGCATTGCACCTGTTGTGTTTGCTCTGCTGATGTCCTTCATGCCTGAGAGTCCGCTGCATTACATAGCCAAGAACAAGTTGGAGGATGCCGAGAACTCCATGCGGTTCTTCAGGGGTCCGGATTTTGATACCAGACCTGAGATCGCGGCTTTTAAAGTTAGTGGAGAATTTTGGTAATTCAGAGTTCTTCTCTTTGATTCACGTGGAGTTAACGACGCGCATTTAGGGTAGCGCTGAGACAGTGTCGGCGTTAGCATCGACCGAGGAGGATAACAATTAGGCAGCAGATCTTATGCATTTACAATGTAAATATAAAACAGTAATAGCATTTAAAGAATTTGGTAGTATTGTTGCATAGCTTGCAACTGTATAAAACGAAATCCATCAATGGTAGAATCTTCACGGTAATTCTCTTGACTCGATGTAAGCGCCCGGGTCCAATTCCGCTCCGCCGTTGGTCTCTTCATCGTTGAATGAGAATCCCGGGTCTCGACAGGAGCAAATCGAGAGGACCAAGACCGAGGAGAAGGTGAACGTGTTGTCGTTGGCGAGGCCTCCGATGCTGAGGACGATGGCGGTCGCGTTTGGTCTGATGTTCGCGCAGCAATTCAGCGGAATCAACGCGATCATCTTCTACGGGGAGACGATCTTCAAGCAGACCGGCGTCGAGATGGACTCCCTGCTGCAGATGGTGATCTTCGCGGTGGTCCAAGTGTTCGCCTGCGTCGTCTCCGCCGTGCTGATCGATCAGGTTGTCGTATCGAGTCGAGCACACACACGACCAGCAAGCCTTTCCGCTCTGAGCGCTACGCTCGTTTACCAGCGATTTGCGGCTGTGCGGCTGTCGATACCGGAGCCGAGCCTAATATGGCCGGTTCTCGGGAGCCTGCCAGCGAGAACGCTCGAACGGAGAACCACCTGAGAGAGTAGAGGCATCGTTGAAATCTCCAAGTGTCATCTGGCGCTGCGTTTTCAAAGAGGAAGCAGCAGATCGCAACAGCGGGACGAATAAAATGAAAATTGCTTTGGCTGGGTCTAAATGGGTTGGTTCACTGGAGCTTGCCAATTAGAATGTCCCATCAGTGATCCACCTGAGATAATGGCATCGTTGAGATCCTGACGTGTCAGCTAGCGCAGCGTTCTCAACACGGAAAGAATAGCAATTGCAATGCTATAGCGAATAAAACGAAAACTGTCGTTGCAGGTGGGTCGGAAGGTCCTCATGGCCGTGTCCTCGATGGTGATGTGCTTCTGCCTGGTAGCCCTGGGTATCTTCTTCATCCAGAGAGACCAGAATCCCGCAACAGCCGACTGCTTGTCCTGGCTACCGCTCTTTTCCGCCTGCCTCTACATCCTAGCGTTCTGCCTCGGCGCTGGTTAGTAGCCCGTACGGTAGCCGATCCTCTCGTAGATGATGCGCCGTGATAACGGAAGAGAGCGAGCCTATGTAACCTCCGAGATGAACAGGTCCCATTCCCTGGGCCTACATGGGCGAGATCTTCCCGTCGAACGTGAAGGGAGTGGCCGCGTCCTGCAGTGGCTTCTTTAACTGGATACTGGCGTTTATCGTGACCATGTCATTCTCCGCTGCTGCCGAAGCTCTTGGTACCGCGGTTGTGCTCTTCTTCTTCGCCGTGATCTGCTGCTTGAGTGTGGTGTTCACCCTGTTCTGCATGATCGAGACCAAGGGGAAGACCTTCGACGAAATACAGCGGGAGTTCGGCACCCTGGCTGTCAATTAGTATATTTAAAATCATGGAAATCTGTGCTTAATTAAAGCATTCGGATGTTGATCACGGTTGTTACTTCAGTTCTAATTTAAAAACCGTGCGATGCACGTGTTCAGGCTCCGTCCACGTGCAGTGAAAAATCGCGTAGATCAGCCGGACGACAAATATATTTATAGCGAACGCGTCTCTCGTAGCGAGCGAGCTTGATCGAACGGGAAGTAACGACAGATGACTGATCGGTCGTCTCGATGACAGCTTCTCGGTCGAGTGGAAAGCGAGTAGAAAGTTTTTCCACGTGGAACTCGTTAGAAAGCAGAAGAAGTCCTTCTCTATGGCCCCAGAAGCACTTCCATCGGAAGCATCGAATTTGTTCTCGGTTTTTCGGGACTAGGCTCCGGGCAATAGTTCCCGCCGGGAAGTGAATCGTTTCTGCGATTCATTAACGCGTTCCACGCTCGTTTAACGATCCCGCGAGGCCGCGTGCACCGAATCGGGGATTCATCCGAGTTCCCCGCGCCTGTCGATGACGATGACGATGACCCTACTCCGTGGGTCTCTCTCTCCCTCTCTCTCTCTCTCTCTGTTTCAACGCGGTGCATTTGTCATGCAGCTGGCGTGGCTCGGTAGGCGTTCGCTTTCATCGATTATACATTCGAATTTATATTTATGAAGCGTAGTAGCTGCTCGTATCGGCGGCCTAACAATGGATGCTGGCTACAAACCTTTGCTCGTCAGGGTCGAGCCTCAGGATCATGCTCTCGCCCACTATCGTCGGCTACCATGGAGATTTTCCGCTCCGCGCGAGGCGTTAATCCGCTTCTTGACGCCTGAGATGAAAATGAAAATGGCGAATTATATCCAGAATTCTTTCTCGAAGCTCGCGTGAAGAGAAATGCAAGGAACTGGTCGATCCGTCTGCAAAATATTTGTCTCGATTCTCGTCTTCTCTGGCCGTTCGTGCACGTTCGAATGGCTCGAGGGGGGAGTAGAAACCAGCTCGAGGACGTCGTCGGTCCGCGGAACGAGCACACGAGGATTATTTTTCCAGATCGATCGCGAGAAACCGGGCCGTCCCGTTAGTCCTTATTCGGCACGATCGCGAAGGGTGTCCACTTTCCGGGCGGGATCTCTCGATCCTCTACGTGTGTTTCTTTCGACTGTTCGAGGGAGTGGTCCCCCGCACTACAGGCCACCGCCACCGAATAAATTTGCTGGTGAAACCGAAAGCGCGCGTGAGAAAGCCAGCTTAGCAAGAAACCGCCCCGCGATCGAGGAGGACAGACGAGAGTACGCCAGACGAGTTTTTCGCATGTTCACGCAAGAACGGGGCGGTTCTTTCTTCGTGGGAAGAACCCGGGATTCTTCTTGCGATCGTGGGCGATGCCCGGAGATCGTTTTTCGTGAACAGTCCTTCCGACCTTCGCGAATAAAGTGTCTAGTCCGATGACGATCGTGTGAGGTCGACGAAGGTTTGCTGCTCAGGGTGGCAACTCTGGCGGTTTTTGCACAGCATGTGGCGATCGTGTTTTTTGACGATTAGCAGTCGACGAAGTTCAGCAGGAGACTTCGATTAAGGTGATAAATTTCGATTCTGGTTGAAATAGCTGATAGAAAGGGCAGGATCAAATTCTTTATGAAGAGTTCAGAGTTTAACACTAAACCTACCGACTTAGTTGTGCTAATTCAATTACATTGTAATTCAATTTCATCGTAACTAAATTACACAATTCAAAAACCTTTCAATTAATTCAATTACTAAGTATTTGAATCAGATGTGTAAGTGAAATACAATATAATTAAAATACAGCTCTCCAAATTATAGCACTTTGAAGAAGTGCGATATATTTTTATGTTTTTCTTTCATATGCTTGTTTGCTGTCTGTGCAGCGTAGTTTCTATTCCTCGTCCTCGTTTATAATACGTAACGCTGTTTCATGTTTATGGTTAAAATTTAGAAAATGTGTAACGCAGAAGTTCTTTTTGATCAGATATTATAAATTTATAAGTAATAAATTCGTTCTGTTCGAAACCTTCACATGGATTTTTCAACCTCTTCTTACCTATTACTTTATTATTCTTTAATTTTTAATTTTAATTTAATTACATCGTGATTCGTAATTAATGTAATTTGATTACAAAGTATTTTATAATTGTACTCTAATTGCAATTACGAATTACATTGTAATTTAATTGAATGAAGATCTGAATTATAAATTACAATATAATTGAATTGGAATGTAATTCAATTACTTTGTAATTATAATTCCTGGAGTAATTCAATAGTAATTCTGCACAACTCTGCCTACCGAGCCTTAAAAATAACTGCATAAATCTTCCCTTATAAAAATGACAAGATTAATTCTATTTAGACTTTGTGTGGCTCCTATTGTAATAAAGATATCTATACAATAATTTCTTATGAAATCATTTTTATTATTTCAATAACTGTAAAATAACAAATCTGGAACCGGTCATTTTGACCGTTGGTGGTAGGTTTAGTGTTAAGAGTGTCAAGTATGGATCACTTTTATGATTTTATGTCCTCTGTAAAAAGTGATTGTAATTGGAGGAAAACGATGCAGATGAAATCGGTAGTCTGGTTGACCGGGTGCCGTTGCCTCCCGGAATCCTTTCGCAGCGTGCCGGACCAGTCGATTACTCGAGAGCCAGTTCGAAGTTGCTCGTTCGAGAGCCGTCTGTTGTATATTTCATGAACGGCGAGTTTCCATCCTCGTCTCTGCACCGGGAGCAGCACGTCTCGCCGTTCACGTGGTACCAAGTCACTCACGATCCCATCGACGAACCATTTTATTATACTTGTCGTTCGCGTTCCCGGAAAATTCTGCTTTTTCACTCAGTACACACCCACGGGACTTCCCCTGCAGTTCTGCCGACTCCGCGCACAAATAACAACTAATGTTTCTGGTGTTCTGAAAAATTGGAGGTTAGAAAATGATGCTATTGAAAGCCACTTTAGTTTGTGTCATTCAGCAGTAGCAAGCCTAAGTTGTTAAGGAAATTCATTTTAAAGTGAGCAAGTTGGTGGATGAGACTTAATTGGAAGTGAAGCTTCGGTGTTTGAAAATCCAACGACCGAGCATCCCGCATCCAACAACCTGGTTGGACTGTTTCTTCGGTCGATATCTCGAACAGGACGGACATCTCGATTCGACTCACACGCGATCCACGTTCTTCTCCAAGGTTCCGCTCGCGGATCGGCTCGCAGACGGCGCGAACGTTCGCGCAGATGCGCGAGCAGCGCGTGTCCCCTTTCGCTCGGTCTCTTTCTCGCCGTTTTTCTCCTCGTCGCTCCTGCATCCGATTGCACACTGCACCATTGCACCGCGGGTGCAATGCCCTCTCCGCTCAGTATCGCTGCAACTCGCTCTTCTCACATTCGCGCGCGCCCGCCAGACCCGAAAACCATGTTACGAGCGCGATTTTTTGCGCCGATCTCTCTCTCTCTCTCTCTCTCTCTCTCTCTCTCTCTCTCTGGCGTGTTCGAACGCGCACACTGTCTGCGATCATGACTCCCACTCCACGGGACGATGATCCTGACTCCGACACGAAAGGAGGACAGGTCACCGTGTCACCGTACGAAACGAACCGACAGGTAGTTTTAAGAATTCAGGTGGGAGGTTCTGGGAGGAGTTTGGTCGGCGAGCTGGGACTTTTGTCTTCGACATTTAGGTTGTCGGTACTACGGATTCGATTCTTCTATTTTTCAGTTATTTAATCTTTTAGTTGCTCAATTTTTCAGTCCCTCGGTGTTTCCAGTTACTCAATTTTTCAGTCGCTCAATTTTTCAGGTCTTACATTTTTCATTCCTTTGATCCTCCACTATTTCTACTCTATGTCTCTAAATTTTTGAAGAATTAGAAAACCTTTTGAAAAAGTGGTTCATTCAGGAGACACCAACAGTCAAACTTCTAGAGTAGATTTCCTGAATTTTCTCTCGGTTAGCAAAACTGCTGATCCATCCGGCGCCGATCGATTAATCTTTTAGTTGCTCAATTTTTCAGTCCCTCGGTGTTTCCAGTTACTCAATTTTTCAGTCGCTCAATTTTTAAATTGCTCAATTTTTAAATTGCTCAATTTTTCAGGTCTTACATTTCTCATTCCTTCGATCCTCCACTATTTCTACTCTGTGTCTCTAAATTTTTGAAGAATTAGAAAAGCTTTTGAAAAAGTGGTTCATTCAGGAGACACCAACAGTCAAACTTCTAGAGTAGATTTCCTGAATTTTCTCTCGGTTAGCAAAACTGCTGATCCATCCGGCGCCGATCGATTAATCTTTTAGTTGCTCAATTTTTCAGTCCCTCGGTGTTTCCAGTTACTCAATTTTTCAGTCGCTCAATTTTTAAATTGCTCAATTTTTAAATTGCTCAATTTTTCAGGTCTTACATTTCTCATTCCTTCGATCCTCCACTATTTCTACTCTGTGTCTCTAAATTTTTGAAGAATTAGAAAAGCTTTTGAAAAAGTGGTTCATTCAGGAGACACCAACAGTCAAACTTCTAGAGTAGATTTCCTGAATTTTCTCTCGGTTAGCAAAACTGCTGATCCAGCCAGCGCCGATCGATCTTCCGCAAGCAACTCGGTGGAATCGACGTTTCGAGAGCTTCTTTCACGATCCCCCGATTTTAAAAGAGTTCTAGTAGTAGACTCGTCGATCATCAATCTTCCGAGTTAGCGGGAAGCGAAAGGAGCCGATAAAAACGCCATCGCTCTCTGCAGAGCACGGTGTCTCGTGGGCAATTAATTAATTTCTATCAGCGGCGATCTCGAGCTTCCGGATCGCGGCGTTCGCAATCTCCAGCAATTAACGTAAAACATTTTTATTTTCCATAAAGATCCACAATCTACTTACATGAGATTAAGAGGCGATACCGTCGAATAACGACCCAATAAATCTTGAGAAGATGCTAAATCCGAGAGATATGTAAAGTTCGCAAATAACACAAGTGTACTTCGGGACAGAGGTGTAAATAAAGCAAAGGCAGAAATAAACGTATATCAGTATGCTCGCGTGCCTTGCACTCGCTCGGAGGCTCGGCTATCGCCTATCCCGTTCGTCCAGCGAAGGAGAGAGAGAGAGAGAGGCTCGTAGGAGGTCGACGTCAATGGAGATCGCTGTTTCGACCGGTCTTTACGGAATCCTTTTATCACCAAGTTCAGAAAGAACTACTGTGCGCGCACGTGACATCAATGGACGCGTTTCAGCCTGCCTTTATCGCCAATGGCAACGTCGATCAATCTATCCTTCCCCCTGTCTTCTTCCTCAACCTCTTCGTCTTCAACATCATCGTCTTCATCGACTCCGTCGCTCCTTCATTTTTGCCATTCGCGAATTCCATCCCGTAGAAAGCGTCCAAGACGTTCGAGGTGTCCGCTTCGATACTTGTCACGCGCCGGTCCCGTTCCTCTGCCAATCACCGAGGCATCGACTCTCTTCGCAGCGTAGCAACTGTCGGCAGCGTTCGTGTTCTGCCGCGTCAGTGTACGCTCTTTGACCCCCCCAAACGAAAAAAGAACATCGTGTTTTCGTTCGGATCAAAGGCTTTATTCAGTCCGTTGAGCGTTCCGTGGATTTCAAGCTGACGTCGATCTTCTCGAGAGCCTTCGGGAAATGAACGGCGAATGGCGATTACCCGAAGTCCAGGAAGTTTGTTTAGATGTTTATTAAGCGCTGCCTCCGCCGATGAGTGCACCAACTGCGATGCGAAACGACAGAGAGGCGTTGTGGCCAGAAATAAATACATTTACGCGTCATCGCCGTTGCAAACAATCTTCTGGGTCAAACAAGAAATCTTGCAAAATTGCTTCTACACGCTCTGTATCTTCTATGATCAAAAACGTTTTTCTTTTTTTATATTTACTGCTTCATAAAATACCTATACACAATTTTTCTAGATATTTTCATTTTGATAGCTAAAAACGAAGGATTTCAATGCGAAAGAATTATCCCAATATTTGAGAATGTCTCTCAATGTTCGAGTGACAATTTGAGAAATGTTCTCTTAAGAATACCGGGAGTCCAGCAAGTTGGATTTTTAGCCAAATTGAATAAGGAAGCGGTGGAAAGGAAGAGGCGATTAATCTCTCGGCCATTGTTCGCTCGATCAACAGCGGAGATCCGAAGGGACGTATAAGGGACGTGGATCGTTAGGTATATGGGTTTCGATACGTCGTAACAACTCGTCGAATAAATCCGTGCATCCTCCTCGGACGTCCTCTGTTGCATTGACGGTGCGGCAGTGATCGGCATCGCTGTACAGCTCGGAGACGTTATCCGTCTCGCAGAGTGGAGGCACGAGCGAAATAATCGACTCGTTTGCCGAGGTGATTTCAGTGAATCGCGGCTCGTTAAAGGAGAGGATCGACTAACGTCACCGGTGCAGTCCGCGTATTTCCGAGCGACCCAGTTGCATACAGAAGTGCAGTTATCGCGTGGGCCGCGTGTAGGTACCGTTTACCGATGCGACTCCGCGATCCGAGCTTTCTCCGTTTCTTCCGTTCTGCTCCGGTTGCAACACCTGGCCCACAGGATTTTTTGATCGATCCGGAGTTCGCTGGATCCATAAATCCAAGTAACGCCTACTGTTCACCGAAATCGATCCTAGTATCGAGTAACACGCTTTCGATCTTGCGGAATCTGTATCTAGGCCGAGATCGGATGATTTATTTCGCACTTTTTAATGGCGAGTGGGCGTGGTTAGACTGAGTGGGCGTGGCCTCGGGGCTCCGGCTCTAAATTGGAGGTAGAAACATGCTCGAAGGGGGATTTGAACTCGTGAATCTTCGGTGCAACTATTTCCGAGTAGGATTTCTCTCCAAAAGTGTCGGACTAGAGGAAAAGTTTTACAGAACTGCATTAGTGAAGCAAGAGTGTCTCCCTTGGATCTTAGTTGTAAATTCGCGATCGGTCAGGGACTGCGATTATTTTTCTTTGGTCAGAGTACCAGGAGCGTCTAATGATCCATTCACACACGCGGCTAGAATCAGAATTCGTAGCCGAGGATCGCGCGAACCCGCGTCCGCTTGAAATATTCGCGCGGCATCCGAGGGCCCGAGAGAACTTTTAATTACGCTTCCCGTTGTGAAGAGAGAAACAGGAGGATCTTATGGAGAACGAGCGAAGAGAAGGAGAGGACACACAGAGGAACCCGCGCGGCGGCACAGAATGGAGAGGCTGTCGGCGAGGAACGACGCTGGAAAAAAGTACAGGATCATAAAGCATTCGCGCAATAAAGCTGCCTGCAGCAACGGGCAGGCTACATATTTTAAGAAATTAATTTGTCGAAGGACAAATTGCCTCGTTCTTCGCGATACCCGAGAACAAGCCCGAGAGGGATGAGGAGAGGCGTGGGTTCGAAAGGAGGAGAGAGAGAGAGAGAGTTTAACCTTGCCGCGTGGTGGTCTTTCGTTTCCCGCCCCCGCTCGAAAGGGTAGAAAGTCTCCGCGGAAACTCCGTTTCGGCTAATTTACGCGCTCGTAAATCTCGCAGGCGGCCGGTGTTGCTGTTGTTCTCGGAGAAATAATAACGAAGCCCGATTCGTTCGAAGAGGAAGAGTTGATCGATGGCCAGAGGAACAGAGCAAGAGGAGGAGGAGGTGGTGGAGGAGAAGGAGTAGGAGGAGGAGGGCAAAGTTTGCTACAGGCGAAAGTCACCGCAAGAAACGCGCGGTAAACGTGCTTTCTATTTTTCAGAAAGCAACGACTCCGTTCAAAATAAATTCTCCGCGAAACTCTCCATGATAATTCCTGTTCGGAGCGCACCCCATCGGCCATGGGGATGCGCGTCGCTCTCGTTCCATTTTTCAGGGGTGAAGAATAACAGACATCTTTTTCCGTCTCTCACTCTCTCCCGCGCCGCGCCGGTCGCAATTAAAATGTAAATTCTTTGCATTCGCCCGGAACCGACGATCCAAATAAAACAGCCGCGGGGGTTGGAGGCGAAGGCTGCTCGGTAAGTGGAGCAAATATTTGTTCCTGAAACCGCTGAAAGGATACCCGGTGTCGGCGGAATAATTATTTGCATAATGCCGCGCGATACACCGGTATTCCCGGGGATGCCGGGTAGACGCGTAATTTTTTCCCAACCCCCTTCGTACACACCCCCGCACGAATTCTTCCGCCGCGGTGGAGAAGTTAATCTCGGTTGTATATGGGGGTGGCCACCCACCGCCCTGTCGCCGAACAACAGAGAAGAGGGTTTCTCGCGAACGTTTAGCCGTCTCGCGATTGATTTACCGCTGTGCTCGCTTATTCGAGCACTACGGGGGTGCTGGAGGCTGGGGGAACGAGGGGGAGACTCGAGCAGCCTGAAAAAAAGTGCTCCAAATATTTCAAACCTTTCGCTGACTCGATATAACACGGGATGAATGTACTCGATGTTTTAGACTTCAATTTTTCAGTGGCTGAAATTTTCAGGCTTTCAATTTTTCAGTCACTAAAATTTTCAGGCTGTCAATTTCTCAGTTAGCGTTCCGCAAAAATTTGTTCTCCACTCAAAAGAGAAATTAGCTTTTCGCTTAAAATAGCCTAAGATGATTTACATATACAGAACCCACTCCACAGAAATCTGCGAAACCATTCTCCACCCCACAAGCACCCCCACAAATCCAAATAAAGCGTCGAAAAAATTCCATATTTCCCTGTGAATGGTCCAACGTGACAATTTCGCCATGCCCGAGCCACTTCATCCCCAAGGAGATTTTCTTTTGTTAGTTAAGGCTCGGTAAGGGCTGGTTTTCTCGAGCAGCCCGGCGCGTCAGCCGTCTTCCGTTCCGTCGAAAGAAACGGAGGAACGCGTTATTTATGCCTTTCCGCTTTTATGGATATAGGAGGAAGACGGGGGCACCCTCTGTCAGCCCCGTCAACCCCCTTTCTTCGTTCGTATCTCTATGTTGGCCCCCTTCGCGCCGCCCTGTCGACGAATTCGGAGCGCGCACCAAGGGAAAACGCGTTCTCGCCGAGCGACGTCTAATCGGCGACTACTCTTTTCACTCGGCTGGCTTCCTTCGAGACCCAGGCAGCCGTGGATACGTCCTCGCCCCATCATCCAACCCTGAAGAAACACCGGATAAAAGTACCAAGAAACGCCCTCAAATATATTCTCTCCTGCTCGCGGGGATCGGCCTCCTCGGAATACCGTTTCGCCGACTGTCTAGAACTGGGGCTCGCGTCTCATTATTCCATCTATCTCTCGGTCCCTTTCGACCTCAGCAAATTAAGAACGTTCCTGAATACCTGCAACGTATTCCTTTCTTTCCGATTCGTCTCGCGATTCGATTCGCGAGGCACTTCCCGACCTCTTGATTTAAATCGACGATTGCTACATTCAACCATTTTTTTCGAGGAAAACAAATGAGTCTATCAATCTCAAACTTCGTAGATATATTTGTAGAACACTGTGTATACCACACTTGTCACGAAATTAGCTGTCGCAGCAATCCGAAGCAAATAAGTCGGAAAAATCGTGGACGAGTGAACCAAGGACTGACCTCTGACTCCGTCAGAACCGTCCTCTTTTGACTGCCAGCGTACGTCCTTTAAAAATAAGGTCGAACTCGAAACACCCCCTGTTCGTGCGATCGAACGTCGCTTGACAAAAACACGCTGCCATAAATCGTTCCCGATACATTTGCTGGCAAGAAATCGGCGCTGAGGGGGAGAGGAAATAAGGAGAGGCCCGCGACGAGGTCGATCGACGATCTCCTTCATTTGTGAGCGAAGAGAGGGAGAGAGAGAGAGAGAAAGAGAGACGTGCGTGGAGAGCACACGCTCTCCTGTCGAGGTACGCACACGATCGGACCCCTATGTGGCACAAGGATGCGGCTCGTCTGGGTCATTACTATATCACCACGCTTCTCCAACTCCTCTCCTCTCTTCTCTTTCTCTCTCTTCTCCAGTGTCTTTCATGCGAGCACACGCTGACTCGCTCTGCGACCCGACCGCGTGATGCATAACGATCGTGACAGTCGATTCGCGAGGAGGGTGTGGATCGCTGTTGAAACTCTCGATCCTCATCTTGTATGTATTGTATTTCGTCCGATCTACACTGACTCAGCCTCTTTCTTCGCTCTCTGTCTTCCTGTCGAACATTGAAATTGATATTTGATAAATATCCATTTCGGCTCTGTTGCCCTTTGTTTCCATACAGTCGCGTTTTCGGTTCGTCATCGTTTTAGTGCTTGATCAATTCACTGCCAAATAAACCCATCGCGTTATTCGTATGTCACGTAAATCAAAATTGTTTGCATGAATCGCAAGACATTGGAACCAAATAGGACTCTTTATTCGTCGCTTTAGTGGTTTTATTAAGTTGTGAAATATAAAAATTCTGTATGATCGAGCTACGCAAGTGGTTAACGATTCGTAATGCTCTGATTAACTTCCGGCAATTTCTCGACGAGCCGCGTTTGGAGCATCGACAATCATCGGGCCCCCCAATTTAAACGGCGAAAGTAAATTTGAAGCCAGTCCGAGCGCAATGCAAAAGTTTTCGCATTTCGCCGGCAATTCGTCGTTCCCTAATCAAAATCCATAAAACGCACCCCAGCATTTTCCATCGGGCCTCTTTCTAGCCACCCCTTTCCTCGTAAAAACATTATCATTCCCTCCGCGACGGTTCTCCCCGGTCCCTATAACAGCCGGAGCGCCGTTCGTGCACGTACGATCGAACAATTTCCCGAAGATAAACGATTTCCACGAAGACGTCGACGACGCCCACGCTGCCCTAACGCGCCCGAAGACGAGCCACCACGCTCCAGCGGGTTTCGATCGTCGACAAGGGCTAGATAACAGCCCGACGACGACGGAAACCCGTCGCACGGGGCCCCCCTTCTGGTCCCCCTTCTGTGTTTCCCTTGATCCGGGCACACAATGGGCTCCATTGTGCCCCGGTGGGACGGGACAAGACAGCCTTGTGCCACGGCCACGAACAACCGACGAGCGTCAATGCTACCGGCGAACGACAGCCTGCGAACGGCTACAAAATGACAGCGCTTTGTCGACGGACCTGTCTCTACTCGTCTTCCTAGCTCTGCGAAGTCAATCGAACGAAACCGCCGAATAAACAGTGTTCCGTTCCTTCTAGTCGACTCTTACTATTCTTTTCCCCTTCGTGCAAGACGTGGGTTTTTAGTTCGATTTCGTCAGGTGCAGTCGGCAGCTGTTTCGCTGATCGTTTTATCCAGCAGCGTTTTGATTATTGGTAGAAATTGTACAAATCAAGGAATGTAATTGAATACGGATTTTTCGTTTGATTTTACGTAAGCGAAGATTGCTCGCCCGTATCGAGTAAGGACGAGCTTGGATGTTATTATCGGCCGTATACGGTTGTTATCGGAGTTTGCTATTATTACCGCTTGCGTAACTCTAATCGTTCGTTATAGTGTTCGCCTGGGTCAGTGTTGGATGACTCAGATTATTTGTATTGCGCATAACTGTAGACGTTTGTTGGTCGAGACGCAGTGATGGGAGTGAAATACTTTTTTTCAAACTTAATCGTTCAGTTTAATGCAAGTTTAAGGTCACCAAAATTTCCCACTGGCAGATTGGTGGCGTTCAGGGCCGCGTTATCTCTCCGAAAGTTCTTTCACCTGCAATAGGATTGTCGCGATCGTCGGCAACGCGTGTCGCGTTTTATTTCTGCGAATAACCCGCACTATTGTCGTCGATCGTTAAAAAGCCATCAATTACCGTGCAAGCCGTTCGGTTTATGGCACCGTGACCCGTTGCGCAGTCGCCAGTTTGCGAAGGAAAGCCGCCAGGTGAGAGAAGAAGGTTTAACGATCGACGCTTCGAACCGGCAGGACAGCCGGACGACGGAATATGCACTTCACGCATCGCGTGGAGTACACGTCTGCGTTTATTTTCTCTCTCTCTCTCTCTCTCTCTCTCTCTCTCTCTCTCAAATTCCCTTCTGTCAGCCGTAACAAAGGCTACGTGTTGGCCTAGCTGTGCAAACACGAGCCCGGAGCCCACCGCCGCGCAAATGCCCGTCGATCGGCGCGCTGCTATCGCTCGCCACTTGCGATTTCACGATGAATGGCAGCGTCCAAGCATAAATTAAAACCTGTTGTGCATTCAGTTCTCCTGCACGAACGTTCCCAACCGTCCCCGCCTTCTCCGGACCCCTCCGATAACTGACAGGGACCACTGTCAGTCAACTTTGTGCTAATACTGTGGAGTGGACGGCTCTCCCTGGGCTGGAGACGATTCGCGAGGCTATAGCAACGGTGGCCGAGCTTATAAGAGCGAATTGATGTCTCGATGATCGCTCGAGGTCGTTCACGTAACGATAAAAACGACCGCTGCCTTGGAAAGAGTATCGTTAAGGGCGAGTCTCGCAGTAAGGGGAATGGGACGGCCTGTGGTCAGACGCGGGAAAATCGTTTATTATCAGTAGACTGCGAATCTTTATGCAAAATAATTTTTATTTTCAAGAAATCTTTTCTTACCTGAATTGCAACAAACTGGAGTGAAATAGAAATTTACTTTCTTCCTTATTATGTTTAGTAGGTTGAATACAATATAATGGTATGTTTAAATTTTCGTAATATTTTTGCTATTTTAACACATTACCGACCGGTGATTATTGCATAATTTTAAGAAATCTATGGTACATGGCTAAACACTTTTTAATGGAACCTTCAATAGCAACAGCAATTTTCATTGAGAACTAACAAAGTCGCCCACAAAATCGTCATCTAATAGTTTCATATAAGATTGCAACGTAAATGCAAATTTCTATGCTTTCTTTTGGTACTGCACAATTATTGAAAATCCTATTAATCCGGTAGGTAAAGTGTTAAATTACACCTACCCATTTTTGTCATAAATGCATAAAATCCGCAGTCTAATTATTATCAGAGAATGGAGAGTTTCGAGCGACTTCTGGCGATTGGTGGCTGCTTAAAAAGCTATTAGAAATCATTTATGTGACTTTGAGATTAAATAGCTGAACCATATTTCGTATGAATCTCTTCTTCTCGCAATTTTTAATTGAGTCATTGCGGTAGGCTGAGCGGTAAACACCGTTGACAGTCGAGAGGAGCGATAACGATCCGTAATGGCGGTTGGCCGATTCAAAGGAAGAAAAATTTCAAGCGTGTGTACTACCTACGTGGAAAAAAAGAATCGAGGATGTTCGCCTCGGTCCGGGCAAACTGTGCACGCTGGTCCAGGCTCTCTGGACAGCCCCCCCTCCCCGATGTACCAGACGAAACGAAGAGGAGCAATAAATCTTGCAATAATCGCGGCCGTTCCGTCCATTCGTCCGTCCGCCCCTCTCGTCCTCCCTGTTTCGTCTGATCGCCACGACCTCGTACACTCTCCTCCTCCAGCCAGGCCGCCAACTAGGCTGACTCTCTCGTTGCGGCAATGAACCGAGTCAACTGCTTGAAACACCCCCGCAATTGCTCGCGACGTGCGCGTTAATTCGCTGCGAGGCGACCTTTCGTGCGACACAGGCGGTGAACGAAATATCGAAAGACAACTGGATTCAATATTCGACGAATGGATTCGTTAAATGCAATCAGGAGGAAACCTTGTAAGAAACGGCATTAACGCGACAACGAATTCGCATAAAAATATAAGCACAATTGCATTTTTTAAAAAGTTATACCAAGCCGTGGTAGGAAAAGTAATTACCTCGTGGAATATAGATGGAAGTATTAATATGTTGAATCCCTCGTGGCTCCAGAAGTTAATGCGCCTTGAAATTCCGAATGGAAAATATCGAACCGTAGAACACAGAGACCTTTACTCTGTTCTGTTCTGTTATGCCGCAGAATGGCGCCGTCGTTCCAGCCGAACCGAGCCGGCTTCGGAATTTTAATGAACAATCAGGGGACTGAATAACAACGACACCAGAGCGACGAGATACGCTCAATTGCACAGGAATCTCGGTGATAACTGGACCGCTGGTCTTCGCGCGTTTATGGCACACTTCATGCTTCGACAGAGGCTAACCGGTCTTTCAAAATTCATGTGTCACGAATTTAATTAGGGTGCCGCGAGACAAGGTTATGATACACGCAGACTCGCCTTGTCTTATTAAAATGTTTGCTAAAATCTGGCAAAATCCACACAGCCGAGAACGACGAAATCATCACCGTCAATCCACGAACTACCACTCAGCCTGAAGAAAACTTGCGAAGCTCTCGGCAAGCCGGAGGAATTCCGGCAGGATTCATTAAACACAATTTAGCGAAAGATTCTCGTCGAGGAGTCGTCAGAGCAACGTTGATATTCAAACCCGGCAGCAAGGCAGCAAGGCGCGCGTCTTCCGTCCGGCGGAGCGTGGAATTTGACGCGCTGCAACCTGCAATTCCAGGCAATTAAAATTCCCGGGGGCGCAGGATGCTTGGAATAATTAAATAAACGTGGAAATCCCAGCCGTCCGCGACGACGCTTGTCGCGAGGACGTCGCGCAGTAAACCGCGGACAGATCGAACGTAGAAACGAACTGTGCGGGGGAGGGAGGGGGTTCTATTTAATTGCGAAATCCAATTTCTGCCGCTTACGAAGCATTATCGCGAAGGGGTTGGGAAAGGGAGGGCGGGCTGTCTCCTGCGAAACCGGAGGAGAACGGTTAATCTCGCGCGATCCGCAGCTAATTCCATTTCGCACGCTCTACGGACCGGTCGCCTCTGCTCGGCTCCTGTCCGAATTTCCTGCGGACTCTCCTCGTGTCGGTGATTACGGCCATTCAGCGAAAGATAGAGAGGGAGAGAGCTTCTCTCTCGCGTTCCACGTTGTACCGGTTCAACTTCGAGAGACCAAGGGGATTCTGCTCGTTGTCCGTTATTGCCTAGTGAATTTAGCATCGCGCGGCGGTACCGCTGGCTATTTTTGCCCGCTTGGCACTTAGTCAGATCCGCTCTTCCCCTCGTCCCTTCCCCAACCTTTCCCCTGCGCCCGTCTTACGATCTCTCTTTCACCGAACCTGTCTCCGTCTGGCCCGATTCAATCGAGAAAACGCGCGCATTTCGCGGGAAAACAACTGACGCGAGGTCGAAGGCCTCTTTGATCTCATCGTTGAGGAAAATTGTGTAGTTGTCCATAGAATGTGCATGTTTATGTAGAATTTAAAATTTCGGAGTTAGTTGCCAGGTGATTAACATTTATGCTTTCTATTCACACAATTAATTTCCGAAAAAGTGTTGGAACGTATAGAAATATATATTTAACAACTGTGTAATGATCGCTGGAAATACACTGGGCTTATAATAACAGAGTTCGCACGCCTGTTCGGCTTGAAGGTCTATCAGAGAAGACCGGTACGGTAGAGTATAAACCCACATTAGCATACTCACAAAGAGTGGCATGCTCATTAGAATACAATAACTAACAACAGATGTCGCGATTACAATCTTTCGGAAGATTCCACCAAAAATAAAATGATACATTGAGGAAAATTGCGAGTAAAATACGATTTCTGAACAACATCGTGAAAAGCGACAGCGTCTGGAGAGCGCACGGGGAGTTAAGCAGAGAAATTGCAAATTAATACGGGCGAGAGGCCCGATAGAAATTGAATACGCCACAAGCGTGAGCGGAAGATTAATAACCCGCGGGAAACCAGGGAAAAAAGGGATCGCGTCTGCGCGCGCGCGCGGCCTCGCGTTCGCACGCGGCCGCAGTATAAATATTTCGCGAGGAAGAGCCGCAAGACAAATACGAGAATAGAATGGCGGATGACGGCGAGTGGTTTCGAGCCGTTCCCCACCGGCTTACCGGATTTAATTAACAATCGCCATTTTTTACGCGTCTGGATCCTCTTTCGCCGCGTCCACCGCCCCTGCGTTTCGGCGGCCTCGTATATATTCTCCGCTCATCTCCTTGCTTTTATCCCTTTCACCCTCGTTAAATGAAAAAAACCAGGCATTAAAGACGGCTCTCTTGAAATTTGCGATCCCTTAAAATCCTAACTATGCATTCAGCTTTCCTCTGCTGCTTTGTCAATCTTCTCTTCGGATCTTCTTCTGTCTCTCTGTAAATTTTTTAAAGATACTAAAGAATATACAAAATTGTGACTGACTTTTTAGATACTTGTATAACTTATTTCTCAGCTGCGCTGTTTAGAACTTAAGTGTTGAAAAATATGTGCGATGGGGGAGGAATCGATTCGACCAGCAGCAAGGAATTTCAAGGTAAATAAATGAGTACATTCAAATGCGGAAAAACGCTGCGACCGGACGCGCGTTTCCTGTCCGAGCTCACTGCGAAATCTTCAGAATCCGCGGACCGCAAAACGCGCGTCCGCGGAACGATGCGGTTTCGGGTGTAGCCACCGTGACGCCGAAAACCGCGGTTGCATTTCGTTGGTCCCACCCTCTTCCAACTCCACCTCCTCATGGTTCTATTAACGACGGAGAGCCTACGGGTACAGAGGTTTCCTGGCGGACCCTTCAGGAAACGCCATGGAACAAAGGCGAGCTCGACTTCACAGCGAAGACGCCCGTCGCGGATATTTCTTCCCAGCTGTCGTTCCGAGGCTCTTTTGTGCCTTTTGTTTGGACGCAAGGATGTCTTCTGCCGTTCGGCGCGGCCTCTCGACAAGTGGAATCGCTTTGCCTAACAAATTAACTGACTAATAAATACGGTACGGGTCTTTATGCAAATTCGCACTCCTGCACGCTAATTTTTCCGGGAGCTCCTGATGATTTGGCAACGTACTGTGCGGAGCACGAGAGAAAACTAGTGGGAGGCTTCTCTCCCCGTTCCCTTCCCGCTAGTTTTCTCTCGTGCTCTGGACCGTAGGTATGATTGCATTTGTCGATGAATTTTCACGCGAATCGTTTATGGGTGCTCTTGGGAAAGAATGCAGATATTCGAATCGCGCGAACGGAACTGATTTCCCCGTCTGACGAGGTGGAATTGTTTTATGAAATTTTTCGAATTCAGCAGGAGAGTTCCACTCTGCCCCAGGGACAAAAGAAACCTGGGGGAGATCGGCCGGAGATCAAAGCCTGGGGGGATTGTCGAGGGCCGAAAATAACCATAATCGTATTTAGAAGGCATCGCTCCTCTCCGCTCGCCGTTGCTTCCCATCAAAGAGACGTGGAATTTTCGGAAAGCGTGCAATTCGTCAAATTAGTAACGATTCGAGGCAGGGGCACAGGTGCACTTATCGAGGGAAACAGGCGAAAAAAAGAAAGAAAGAAGCGCCCCGAAGTGTTCTTAAACGGCGGCTCTCTCTCTCTCTCTCTCTCTCTCTCTCTCTCTCTCTCTCTATCTCGTTGCTCGCCGGGAAATAAAAAAGCTCTTTCGGGTGTCTTAATTAAGAGCGGCTTTTTTCGAGCCCGTAGGGCTTCCACTCGTGTGAAGGATCGCCTCTTTGAAGTTCAATCGGTTTAACGAGGTCCACTTCTTCGGGCATTAAAATAAACGTGGAATTGGAGCGTGGCTTGGAAAGTCTGCTGGAAAATTTCGCCCGAGTACCAGACAGTTTTTTATGGGAACTTTAATTGCTGGCGCCTTTGTCATAGAGATTATTCCTCCTCTACTGAACTTATTATCGTCGCGAGTTGACAGACTATCTCGAGTCCAAGGTCGCACGACGCTACGGACGGAATCTGCTTTTTGGAATTTTTCCCGTCGAAATTCAACGAAAATCATAAACCAGAGTTTCATTTCCTCCTTGCCTCGCCCTATAGCACATCACTTCTAACCTCGGCGGAGTGTCTGGATTCTACATTTTTTTATCCGCGAAGAAGAGCTATCTGTAATCGCTTCAACACTCGCGGCCGATAACCCTGCGACGCTTGCGAAACGGTCGAACAATAAACATTTTGTCGTCACGTCAATCGGACGATAAGGGAGCAATAAAGCTTCCCGGGCTCGTAAAGCTAACGGCAATGACCTGCTCGCGCGAGGGAGGCTCTATTGTCTTCGTTCTCGAGCCTCCCTCGACGCTTTTGCCCCTTAAGAGCACCAGCTCTTTAAAATTCGAGTTTTTTGCTGAAAATGCCACCCAGTTCATTTATATCACGCTAGAAATTCATCTGCATCTTGAATAAATCATTTTCTATTATTTTCAATTATCAATAATTCTTTCAAAGATTTATTTTGATTTTGTGGAATGCCTTTGGATGCTGGGGTTAAAGTGTTTAACTATTCGCCTAAGTTTGAACAGAAAATGTCGTGGAACAGAGCAGCGTCTCCGCTTGTTATCGCTGGACGTCAGGAGAAAGTTCCGCGAGACGTTGATAGCGTCGGACGTCGTAACGCTAGAAATACGCAGGTTGGTCGACGACCGGCGTCGGTGTCTAGAGATACTGTCACGTTCAGAGGGACGTTGGTTGTGGCCAGCGTGCTAACAGCACCAGCAACAACAGGGAACGGTTTCGATCCGACGCGAGTTCCGTTCAATGTCGCGTCGTCCCACGGTCAGTCGGAATTACAGCCTCGTCGCCAGGAAATTGAATATCGCTCGGTGACGGCTTTGTTTCGATAAAAGTGTAACGAGACGTCGTCGTCGGCGGTGGTTGTCAACGTCGGGACGGATAAACGCGCCCGTCAATCCTCCTCCTGCCATATCTCGTCGGCGAATATCGCTCCAACCACCTGGAACCGGTCCAAACCGTTTGCATTCGTTCAATTGCATTTGTTCCTGTTCCGTTCCTGATCCGTGCTCGTAGATCACTGGGAATCCTAATTAACACGTTGACAGCCGAATCAGGATCTTCAGAAAATTCTACAAGCTCAAATAATTGCTTCTTTAACCCTTGTTCATTGACAAGGAATTTCGAACAGCCACCAAAGAAATTGTTTGAAAAATATTCCACAGAGTATTCGGAGAGTGCAAGGTTCTTTCCTTGTCTGGAACGATCCTAATGCGTTATAGTTGCCGTCAAGCGTCAATTACCAGCGTCAGCCGGTAAAATGTCGGAGAAAAACCGCGGCAAGGTTGTCGATGCTTTTCATCGGCGGCTGCACCACCCACTCGGACTCTCTCTCACTCTCTTACTCTCTCTGCTTGTCGCTGTTCCGGGCTCGCGCACGCATCATTGTGCGTTGCATTAATGCGTCGGCTCGGAACAGCTCATTGTGCATTATACGCGACATTGTGTCCTCGTTAACAATAGCGGGGTGTGGCGGCGCGAGGCTGGCTGACTCTCTGGATGGCTGGGCTGGCTCGGCTAGCGGTCTCGATTTGGCGGGCAATTTTTGTTGAACTTCAGACAGACGCGTCCGACCGACCAGCTGACCGCCTCCTTTCTCGTTTCACCGTGCCACTTTGAATTTAACAACGCGACCGCGTTGCGGTTAGCAATTTCCTGCTTAACCCTCGCCTCGGAGCAGGCCTGGCTGCCTGCCTGACTCTCGGTCCTCTCATGTGCTGTACTTTGCTCCTATTACCGGTAAACTCGCCACTAATACGCGATATGCTACAGTTAACTCGCCATTCACTTGCAGGTCTATCACCATTCGCCAAATAATCCGTTTCCGAATTTTTACTTCATGATCATTGGAATTATCGATCAGAGAATAAAATGAAAGAATAAATGAATAAAGGAATAAATGAGCCTTAATGTAACAAGCCCACACATATTGTAACTACAAAATATTCCCGGAAACTCCACAAATTCTTATTCAGTTATCCTGATCGAACACTACATCGTAGTCGGCGGATATTACAGAACATTTCTCCATCCGGTATAGAAAGTACTCACTACTCACCCATAAAATTCGAACAAGGTGTCACGGTTGTAGAGCACGGGACAATGAATTATTCGGAAGGTCCGTTCCACGGGGGTGCAGGCTCCCCGAAACAGATCTCCCCTCCGTCGTTTTCCGAATCCTTTCGTGGAGGAAGTTCTTATTAGCCTTTAGTATGAAGTTTTACGTCCTTCGGGCCTAATTCACCAGTAAATCCGCGTCTGCCCCGCGTACCAGACTTTTATTCGCTCGTTCCGGGGGCTCGGAAAGTTCCCAGAACCCCCATAGCGTCGCTCCTTACCCCCCTCGGACGATATTTATATTCGCGGCGCGGTGGCGCGTTTTCTTCGCGCGAAATTTAAAATGCAGATAGCTCCCCCGTTTAAGGAGACCCTGTTCCCTCTCCACCCTCTTCTACTGCCTCTGTCCCTCTCTTGACATCCCGCCAATTAATTTCATTACCCCTAAGACCGTTGGTTTCACCCTTTTCCCTCTTCATCCGTGAACACGTCCCAAGCCCCCCCCCCCCGGAAGGGCGCACAGCAAATATACGGGTAGTAGGTTCGGATCCGCTCTGCGAAACGCAGACAAGTCAATTTCGCGTGTCTCCCAACCCTCTTAGGCGAGTGCCCTCCCTCGAAATGGATTTTCATATTTGCCCGTGGCGCGACCGGAGCCTCCATCAACCTCGCGTAATTATTCCCGCATTAGTGTAACGGTCCTCAAGTGGTCCTGACAGTTGCGAGACCTCGGATACGCTATGCGAATATTTGCAATTTATCCGCTATTCATTTATTACACGAGTCCCGCGGGATCTTGCGGTTTACCTATTTATTTGGTAATTTCTCGGCCTCTGGGAACCTGCCAGTCTCCGACCTTCGCGTTATGCGTCTCTGAGACGATGTATTTACTTGTTTACTATTTATTTACCAATTATGTCCTCTGCGAATTTGTGGGTCAACGGGTTTTGCGTTTATTCCATTCGTGTTTATTTGTCCTCTGCGAATTTCCAGATTGTTCAACAAAAAAAATCCGGCCTAAATTTTTCTCTTGCTAAACGAACGATTACATCATGGTTTCCAGCAACTTTCCAGATTTGAACCCAGTTGATCCGTTAATGAGAGTCAGCACGACCACTGTTCGATTTCGCCAGAGAACCGGGCATTGTTCATCGCGCTTTTATTTTCGCGTTTCTTTCGAGAAACCGAACGTTAGGCATTTGCCACACCGCGTGGCAATAGTTTCATGTTTTTCCTCAAATCACCGTTCGCGAAGGTCTCGAGGATTCGAGCGCTTGGACACAATGTGCTCATAAATGCTCCGCGCCTATTAGCCATCGGGTAAAGACGTTCAAGGTTAATCCTCGACACACCGTGGCAAGCGTCTCGAAGATTCGAACGCCTGGTTACTCTGCGATCGTAAACGTCACTCCTCCTGGCCCTCTCGCTATTGTCGTCCGCGAGGCCCGTGAGGGTCCGAGGCTTGTATCCGCACCATCCTCGTGCCATCAGGTTCTTGTCATCAACGCGTTGTTTGTTGACATTGAACATGTGGCAAGCATATTCGGTTCCAAGTCTTTGGAAATCTACAATTCCTAAAGGCTATTGTCTCGAAGTCGAGCCTTCAAGTACGCGAGGTACTTGAGGGTCCCGGATCCGAGGTCCGAGCCTGATGGTCGTCCGCCCGCCAAGGACAAGGGGCCATAAAACTCCACGAGCGCATGTGCGGGCCAGTTGTGCCTTTCTGTTGCGCTGTTCCGGAGTCCCATTATTCGAAATTTTCCCGAAGTTTCCGCGATCGACTTGAGGTAGGGACTTTCTCCTCCATCTCCACTGTCTGGAAGATCCTCCTCCCTGAAGTCAATCAGCGAATGGGGATGACTCCCGACGAACCAGGCCCATCCCCTCGAACATATTTCGCAGCACTGAGGAGACAAGCGAGCGTACCTCTGAGCAGAGAATCATAACGTTTCGAAATATTGGCAGAACATATCCGAACTCATTCGATCTCGCCGTTATCGGAGAGCTTTCTTTTTTATTGAGCCACTGAAACCTATTATAGGTTTATTTCTGCTTTAACAATTTATACATTAGCCTTGCAGTTAGCGTACAATGACAGTCTTATTAATCGCTAGAGATGTAGATTGTAGTCATTTAAAAACTGGAAGATATATTCGCAGGTTTTAACATTACAGTTCCTGCTCGCTTTATTAGACTCGCCTCTATAATCATGATATTTTTAGTTTTACCATGAATAATGGGTATAGTAGCCTTATCCAAATATCACTTAATGATGACCAATGAATTTTCCATATATTTATTTTACAAAAACGATGGATGCAAACACAAATAGATCAATATAATTCTTAAAACACTAATATTTTGCTAATCCGCCCTTAGCTGCTCTTAAAGCCGCAACTCTTCTGGACATGCTATCTATGCAAGTTTGTGCAATTTCTTTTAATGCAACGTTATGGTGCCAGTGATAGATTCTTCTCTCTATCAACTTGGTCTTTGTCGTTATATTTTCTTTGGCCAGTTCTCTTTTCAGGCACTTCCAGACATTTTCAATCGGATTCATGTCCGGTGAGTTGCCGGGCCATGGTAAGATTTTTTGCTCTTGCAAGAAAATTTTACACTTGGATAGGCAACCCATAAGGCAACCTTGTAGTATAAAATCATTACCCCATAGGTTGAAAACAGCGTTGAATTCCTTATAGGATTTCAAAAAGCACCAATTCTTCAGGCGAGTCTAATAAAGTGAGCAGGGACTGTAGGTTCAGCAAAGAAAATATCCGCTTTTAATGGTAGAGAAACTTAATTTTGCGCAGCTTATTTACTAATTTAATTCTTTGGGAATCGTAAAGACGACACTGCCATAGAACATGATCTAAGTCCTCGGAGCTATAATTACACATACAACTAGGATCATTAACAATAAGTTATCGACGCAATATCGTTGCGTTTTATGTAATTGACATGTCTCATCGATTCGTACATAACCACCTGAACAGTCATGTGCAGAACTATTGTATAGTCAATAGTCCGTTTAAAGTACCTAACCACTTCAGTCTACTGGTTCCGTTTAACTAGTTGCCCAACGTTAATTCTGCCAGCAACAGATTCCTTCCATGTTTAATAAACAGTTATTTATTAAAAACGACCACGTGCAAATCCTCTTTTCGGTTCACGAGAAAACAGCCACTATGGAATCCGCGGAGAGCTCATTCCACCCTCGCATCCGTAATTAGCGCCGGCATCGAGCTTCCGGTTTCTCGAAAAGAACAGCCTCGCAAGACGTTCCCTCTGCCGTCAAAGTTTCCTCGGCTGCCGGAGCTATTCATACCTGCTGAATCGTCCTTCCCCCTCGTGCTCCAACCACCCATTCACCCCCAGCCTCCGAGCCAGCCTCGCATAAATTAAGCAAACTACGTGTTTAAATGCAAAGCGGGACTCGAGAATAAAAACGAGGGGGGAAGGGCGAGGGTGGTAGCGGTGGCGGCTGGAGGGAAAACTCGCGAGGGAGAGATCTGCAGCTCGTTCGGCGACTGTTTGTTCTAAATATGCGCGTCTGATTCCCACCCCCGCGATCATCGCGCGAAATTGAGTCACGTACTCGGCCAGCCAATTTCGCGACACCATCGAGACACCCTGGGAATCGATATCGCGCGTGATTCTACTCGCTCGTGTTCTCCAACCATTCTTCGATCGATCCCGGCAAAAAGATTTCGAGAAACAATGCCGATTCTCTATGGTTTTCTCTTTGACAATTGGCTACGCAAACTGGATACGTATATTGTCGTTTCTCTCGGAGAACTGTGACACATTTCTCATTTATTCTAAAGTGTGATCCTCGTTCTACGATGATTCATTTTGACGCTAACAAGCTGCAGATTTTTATACGCGAACTGCTCGAATAGGAAACTCTGTCTTTGATTAGCGCTTTCATTAAGCGACAACGACGCGAGCGCAATTTCTAACTTTGAGTGAAACAATTTCACCGGTACATACGCACACAATTGCAGTCTAATCAACGTTAGATTAAAATCAGTTTATGTCCCGCACGCAAACAATATAACTTCATCTCTGCTTCTAATTTCATAACGTCGAATTAAATTGCCTCGCTCTGTTGCGCAATTGTGACAAAAGCTCTGTGGTACTATCTGGACCATGGATAAAGAGACAGAAATGACGTCACGTTTTCCTGTCTAAAATTTTCAGGATATGTCTATCACATAATACTGATCAGTATGCTACAAAAGAATAAACGAAAAAAGCGTTATTAAAAAGAATGGACAGTTAATGGTAAAACGTCAATTTTCCGCGACCACTCGCACCGAACGAACATCGTGAAAAACGCGTCGGCAAGCGTAAATCGAAATGTGGCGAATTTCATTATCGCGCGCGAAAGCGGGCGCCATTACCCTGTTACAGGGGCTGGCAGGGGTGTCAGGTAGTCAGAGAAATGAACGAGAGAAAGAGAGAGAGAAAGAGAGCGGCGGGCGAGAGCCCGTTAGCCGGTGTAGCAGCAAAGGCAGCGAAAGCGAGGCGGTCCCGCGACGATTCTCAGCTCCGGAACCGGTTGCCATCGTCGGGAATTCAATTATCGAAAAGGAGAATGGGTATTTAACAGTGTTGCAAAACGAGCAGCGACCGCTGGGCGTGTCACGTTGCCGCGGCACGTCATCGGGAGCTAGCGAACGAGCATTATTTTCCGCGGGGCTTTACGTAACCGCGTGCGTAAGCGCGCGTGTTCCCGAAGCGATCGCGAAATTTCAAACACGCCGCACAAAAGGTCTGGTACACCGATGCGTTTGAAGGGCTCCGCGGGAGAAACAACAGCCACGGGGGTGGGAAAGGGAGCCGCGGAACAGACGGACAGGGAAACAGGGAAGAGGAAGAGAAAGAGGTTTTTTGCCCTGGTCGAATAACACCGTCGCCGAGCCGAGCCCCGGGAACTCGTTTAAATTATGAAATTACCAAGTCCGCGTACAGAACTAGCCCCCCCGTAAGCTTCTTACAGGAGTTAACTAACCTCGTAAAATTAGCAGGTAGGTGTAAACTTGCTCCTCCCAGGGAGCCAGCCCTCCGCAAACCCCCTTTTCAACCCACCCGCTGCGAAGTACCAACCCCCGTGCCACAGCCAGTCATCGTCTCTCTCGTCCTCTCGTCAGTTTCCGTCACCTCGTAAAACCCGAGACAATGCGAACGTACCCTGGCCTCGATGAAACTCCACCCACGCCTAACACCCTCCACCAACCCCCTACATCGGCAGGATCCTCCGGGAGCCTCGCATAAACCCTTGCCGCGGTTTACCTTCCCTGAAATATCCTACGAGGAACGCGCGGCGGTGGTAACTGCTGAAATTTCTGCCGCAGTTTTGGATCCTGGGAGTCCGATGCCTACCTCTCTTTAAGAAAACAACGAAAATAAAGTTTCCGCCATTTTTTAATAAGATACACTCAACGAAATAAATTTGTTGAATAATTCCTCATGGATGCAGCTTTACAATCTCAATAATCGTCTTGAGAAACCTTGGAACGCGTTCCGTAATTTTACTGTTAAACGCAGAATTATTTTCTATGGACTGAGGAGTTTCTCAGACCATCAACTTGTAAGGAACAGTCTGGTTCGTCGGTTATGGTCGCGTCGAACCCGGCTCCTCTTTTCGAAGTCAGGGGGTGGTTGCGTTCGCCGCTCATTAGACGTAACCGAGTTAATTCTCAGACGCGTACGTCTTGAGCCGGCTGCGAATTTCCATGCAAATTCATTGGGCGGGCGTCTGCCAGTAAAATTTTAGTGGTGGCCCTCCCCCGCGGGAAACTTTACGGACTCGGTTCGTTCATTCGTTCGTTCGACTCGCCTCTTCGCTGGAAATTAACCGAGCCTGATCCTTCCCCACAATTCTCGAGTGTCCTGGCTCCTATCTCGTCCTTTACCCAGGCCAAGCAGCATTCACTTTTTCTCTCGAAACCCGTTTTCAATTACGCTTCTAATTAATTCGCTAGAAAACGCTGATCGACCGAGACGCGTTCGACCCCTTTCACTGCAATTCACTTGTAGACCCTAATGGCAACGCGTGAAATCTAATTTTTTCCTTGTTCGATACAGCCGTGACTATTTGAAAATTTGTTATTTAAATGATTGGGTATTGATAGACTGCGGATTTTATTCGTATTTGTAACGAAGATAACGTGTTTTACTAGTCCAGCTTTTTTCTTCTCGTCATTTCGTTGACGATATACAGAATTAGCTAGGAGTCTGCAAAGAGCTGAATAAAGTCCACCGAGTCCGGCCGAAGGATTCCGACGATGCTCGCCAGCATCACGGTGCTCGTTCGATTGAACGAGCACCGGCGAGGGAAGCGAGTAATTTGCAAGATGGTTTACAACTCTTAATCCTAGTTCTTTCACGGGGCCATTAGCGACTAACGAGGCATTGTCGGCGCGCCCTCCCACACCGACAGAAACTTTCCGAGACATTAGGGACACGGGCGAACGATAAACCCCGCAAATTATGTCGCGATTATGCAAAGCGAGCGAACGGGTAGCCTAGAAACTTTCCTGGATCGAATTCGTCTCGGGGACCTATCGAGGCCCCGAAACAGGATTAAATCTGCCTCTTTCGTAATCAAACAGGTCCTCTTCCTGAAGCCCCGTTCTTTATGTTGCTGGCGAACATTGCGTCCTCGTCTATTCATGCCTTCTGGAATATTTTCAGAGAGAAATTTCTTGGGATTGTCTTACGACTTCTGCATATTGATATCTGCAGTGATCAATAATAAATATGAAATTTAATTGTGAATATTCTACACTAACTATACGATTTTTTTACCTTGAAGCTGAAAAAGATATCGATGTCGGACTTTTAATTTGTAACTAAGACTGAACTTAAGATCGAAATCATCGTCGATCCTTTCGATCACCGCGTTCCACGAGGAACGGTGCCATCGATCGTTCTTAAGAACGAAAAAGAGGACAGGACGTTCGAAAGAAAGGCTATTTTTGGCGGCGGTTTTATAATCCGCTCACGATCTCGTAGCCTCCGAGGCGTCCATAAACAGTTCTTATTTACGGTAGCGTCAGGTTCGCGAGACACGAAGTGGAGCCCATTCGCATGTAAATCGCTTCTTCGTTCGCGGCGCGCTCTCGCCGACGTAGATATGCAAATATCGCTAATTACTGGTAGCTACGGGATTACACGGACCCTCTGTGCCCCCTCTAATCCCACCCTCGATCTCCTCGGAGGTTCCACAAGTGCCAGGGAGCCGAAATCCTCGCGTGTTCCCTGAGAAAACACAGCTTTTTGGCTTCGTTGCCACCTATTTACCGTCGTTCCAACGTGTTCCTACTGTATAGCTCCGTGAAATCCACTGTGGTACAGGTGCCCGGGGGGTCTAGGGGCCAGGTCTCCGTGACAATGGTGTTCTGTTCCTCGGAATGTTTGGAGAACTGCTAATTGACAGCGGAATTGGAAGTGCTCCAAGCCTCGTAGCTGGATCAACCTCATGAATCGAGTTTCCTCCGTTCGAAAACTTCGAGATATTGAATAAATTATTGACTGGGCTTCACGAGACTCCGCTTTGAAGCGCCCAACAGGTACACACAAGAAAACAAGGCTCTTCGTATTAGCACTGATCAATATTCTACATTGTACAGATTCGACAGATACTTTGTGAAGATGAAGTTTCTACCCAACTCGGTCAATTTTTTTATCAAGACCATCGTCAACCCAACGATTAGCAAAGTCGCCAGGAATCAGGAACGGTGAGAGTAGAAACTCCGCCGAATGCAGAAGCCCTAAGTCTCTCCCGAGCATCAGGATGCTGGTCTAAAGGCTCTCCCCCGAGGTCGAAGGTGCTGGCTGATAAGAGGCCAGGCATTAAGCCTCGTCGTCTAACTGCCAGGCGAAAAGCGCGACACGCTTGATTCACGCGCTGGGACAACGGCAAGACGAGGTGGTTAACGATCGTAAAGGAAAATTAGGGTGCTGGCTAGGATTAGCGATAGGAGAGGCAAAGAGAGAGAGAGTCAGAGTCAGAGCTCTCTCGTCTGGGAGCACTCACCGAATGGAGTCTATTCATTGCCGGGCCGGTGCATCACTCTCCCGGTGATAAAAGACGAAGGATTTCCTAGGATCGCGGTGTTCCGGGGGCTTTCAGAACTTTGTCGCGAACCTTGGTACGCGGGTTGCTACCCGGATTCCTCTGCCAGGTACTCGGCCCTTGACTATCCGATTAGGGTATCGACTTTTGCTAAGCGGACGGTTCGAGATATAGATTGCTGGGACAATCAACGGTGCTGGATTTCGAGACTGTTGGTAACTAGGGAGCGTTTAGACGTGATCAAATAGTTTCAAGTAGGGTTGTTGGACGTCGGAAATACACATTAAAGATCCTGGTGTCTTATACATCATCATAGGGCTAGTCGTGGTGTGTTAGTGGGTATCAGAGGGACGGGGTATGCGTAACGCATTTTCCCTACGTGAAAAAAAAAGGTTTCATGTAGGACAGCGGGCGTGTGTTTCCGAGCATTGTCTCATTGGTCCCGGAGATCCGTGATAAACGTCGAACGTATGCCGCTCTTCGTCGACCTATCGACGTTCCCTCGCGGACACGTTCCTCCGCCAGGATCCGCCGTACGAACAACCGATGTCCTATCTGGTAACAGGATCTTGCTGGACACGTACATCCGTGGCAATGCCTGGAACATAGACGGCGACGTCGGTTATTACGGAGCTGTAATGAAAGGTTCGCCCCATGCCGCATGGGGCTCTCGTTCTCTCTCTCTCGCTCTTGCTCTCGCGTTACATCGGGTTACGAAGGCTTTCCTCTCTTACCTCTACCCGGTATCGATCTCTCGAGGTGTCCGGGTCATTTGAACGCGGCTCGTGCGCCGAGAGTGCCGCCGAGGATTTTTCCGCTGGCCAGACGTGTCCTGGACAATTGAACCGGGGACCTCGCTGGACTTTAATTAATCCTCCGATCCTCCGGCCGGAGATGGCTTCGGTTCAGCTTCGTGGAGCGGCTGGGTTCCTGCAAGAGTCTCATCAAAGTATACTCTTCCCGGGCCGAAGGTCCAGGATCCTGAAGAAGCCTTCTATTAATCGAACCGTTCACAATCTGCGGCAAGTAAAAGTTCGACATTTTTCGCGATTTGTGCAATTCAAGCGATGGGCTCTCTCGACGCAAGTTTGATGAAATCTCTCGCGTCAAGGGTCCAAGGTCTATGATACCCCGAAGAAGACCCTGCTAATCCCTATCTTCTTGTTCAGACCTCTATATTTCATACATGTGGACTACCGTGTATCTATTCGAGCTCCCCAGAAGGTAGTTATGCGCGATTAGGATCGGGAATTATTTTCATAATTTCTCCGGCAGCTGTAGGCGTCTCGGTCCAGCGGGCTACCAGCAGAGTTTCTCCATAAACGGTCCAATAATCCGGCGGCGAGCAATAAACGAGCGGTGGTATCGCGTGGAACGGACAAAGGGTGGTCCATCTGATAAGACACACATGACAATCGTAGGATGTATCGGATGGGGGTGGGATGAGGCACGACGGTTATTACCGGGCCATAATGAGAGGGTGGCTACGGGGGTGGACTGCTCGCATCGGGGCCATTTTTAGATAAGACCGGTTGCGGTCAGGGGTTGCGCGGAATTACGGCCGAGAGGAGGGACCATTTTCATTACGTGCTTTGGCTCCCTCGGACCTTGAACAGAGCGAGAGAGTTAGGGGGTAGAAGAGAGCAAGTCGAGCGAAAGGAAGCCGCCACCGCTACCGCTGCCGCCGTCGGGTACTGCCCACAGAGAGAAACCTAAGAGATATTTCCCTTACGCTCGAACGAGCAAATGTCTTAGCAGTTACCCCCGGGTTTCGCTTTTTCCACGACTCTTTCTCCTGGAAACCGGTGCAACACCCCCCCGAAGAGGAATTTTCGAGTCGAGAGAACTTCCTCCTTCGAATCCGGAATTATTTGCGCTGATCGTTTCCCCGATTGTTCTTCCTCCCGTGAGAGAACAAAGACGCTGCAACACGTACGCAAAAGTTTGATTGGCGGATTCCAGTTTCGAACACCGTGCGTTCCGACGTCCCTGTGGTTTATGGTGATTCGATGGCTTCCACCTTGTCCCGTCTTTCAAAGAAAACTATCGGGAACGGGACCGAGAACAGAAATTCATTGAAACAGAGTTGAAACACACCGAGGTTTCTGCAATGGTTGCAAGAAATAGAAACCGAGAATACAGTTTTCCGCTATCTTTAATAACTTCAATAAATTTCGACTAACATATGGACACTCTTACATTCTTACGGGCCCATAATACACCATCTTGGCTCGACAAGCGACTATCCGAGGCTTATGCCGGTCTCCCCACGCAAACTCCCCTAAAATACATTTTCTGCGTCAAATCTGCGTCAGCAGAGCGGCCATTAAGCCAGCAAAGTCTAACCTTCGCGTTCTTTTCTGTTCCAGGTAAGCCCGCGCCGACCAGGACTAATTAAGAGAGGTGAAGCGTGGTCTCTCGACGCACCGAAGGAAGAGAGGATAGAGGAGAGATGAGGGGGAACGAGTAAACACGCGCGATCCCTGCGTAAGAACAAGAATGGCCGGTGCACTTTTTCCAAGCGTGGTCTCGAGCCGCTTTTCACGAGGCAACAGTATCCTTGCTCGGTCTCGCTCTCTCTCTCTCTCTCTTCCTCTCTCTCCCTCACGCACACATACAAAGCCATACATGGTTCAACCGAGGGCTCGTTACCTCGCGAAGTAAGTCCGTTTTCTGCCCCCGCGTCGCTTTTCTGCCGACAAGCTTCTCGTCTGCTCGCAGATCTGTCTCATTGTCGCCGATTTATCGACCGGAAGGGGCCGTTGTCCTTTCCACGGAAAGAAGCGTGCACCCAGCCGCCTTTATGGATTAGCTATAATCGTAATTTCGCCGCCCCCTCGGATTTATACCTGACAATAAAGCCGAGGGATACGAGCAGAGGGAGGACTCGCGAGAGGACGCGTTTGACGAGCGTATCTTTTCTTCTCTCTCTCTCTCTTTCTTTGTCTCTCGCGAGCTTTGTACGAGACGAGAATACAAGATTCTCTCAGGTCTTCTACGATACAGAGCCTGGAATTGTTTTCGATCCTCTCAGGTTGTTGTTCTTTCGAAAAACAATTTGTAATGACATGTTTGAGATCGTTCCCCATTTTTCACGTCAAGAATGTTACAAAATGAAATTGATGGGAGAGGTTTTTCGGGCGAATCTTGCGAAATCTTCCGGAGCATCTGCCTCGAAATCATCATTCCCAGACCGGTTATTGGTTGTGCAATATGTACGCCCGGCGAGAAACGAAAGAAACTGAGAGGTTCGGTGAACGTATACCGGGCCACGTCCCAGGGGGTGGTTGTCGTCCTTGTACCATATTACGGCTCCGAATGTTCTCTCTGACTGTAATTTGCTGTTTCGTGCTCCCCCGTCGACTTTACGTCTTGGTAAATACTCGCGTTCGGTGCTTGAAAAAATAATCCATCACGACGGGAGGGTGGATGCCTCCAGAACCCAGTACGCTGTCTTACATTACCAAATCTAAGCAAATTACATTCATAAATTCATTCATACATAAGCATAAATTCTAAAATTGAATCTATCTATCAGTAATGTCGAGGAGCATTTTGTTACGAATTTCAGCTGTTATGTTCGGGTGCCGGTAACGGTTATGAGTAAAAATACTTGGAAAAAATTAGATTGGCAGGCGTTTCGAGCACAGGGGTGGAGCAAGATGGTCCCGAGCTCTAGGCGTCCCCGTGGGTGGTGGTTGCGAAACGGTCTCCTTAATCGAGCAGTGATTTACGAGGCTCCTCGCGAGATCCGCCGCGAAGATTGCGCGTCGACGAACAGCTGCGGCCCAACTTCGGCCTAGGATTTACGCAATTACCGTTGCGTCATAGTCGCCGAACCCAGTTCGCAGTTGCACGCACCTGTAATCGGCCACCAATCGAAACAGAGAAACAGCGAATGAGAAAGAGTGGCGGAGACCGAGCGAAAGCCACTCGTCCCTCTTCTCGGACCTCCGTGCAATTTATTCCTCTCGTTTTTCGCTCGTTACTGCCAACTCGCTCGGGAGATAACGCTGCTGAATGAATATCGTTCGATAACGCATTAACGGCGATACCCTTCGGGCTGTGCTATTAATAACACTGTACCAGTCCCCCGTCACTGAAACTAAACATTCACATTTACAACATAATGTTCGATTAAATAAATTTATGCTCTCTCGGAGAGGTAACCTGAGATACATCGATAGCTGTAATAGCTCGGAGCACTCAATGCTGGCTACCGATTTCATGCTGTTGTAGCGATGGCAAAGACGTCACAGGGATTTCAGATACTACCGGCGATTACTCCATGGGTTCTGAATAGATATCCATTATTTTATAATGACAAAAATATTCTTTCGGGTCATTATTTGGCAGTCAATTTTTGGAACTCTTCCTGTTACGCTTAAGGCCGTCCACACACGGGACGATTGTTTCTCAGTCGATTTGTGTTTTTCAAACATTTTCAAGAAACGCGTTTTCACGTTTTCACTTTAAAAAAAATGTTATAAAATAAAATTAAACCAACTTCGAAAAAACGCACAAAAAAATGCACTAAAAAGTATGAAATAATTATAAGAATAAATAGTTATGTGAATATGCAATACAATCTTTTCGGAGGCGGCGCAAAATTGAAAATTTTCCAAATGACAGATGTTGCTGATTATGATTTCATTGGAATATGGTGAGCTTGGAAATCAGTAGGTGGGAAGAGAATATACATTAATATGTGAAAGCATGTAGAAGAATTTAAGGAATTTAAGGAAAATTTTCAATTTTGCGTCGCCTCCGAAAAGATTGTATTGTATTTAAGTTAAGTGTGTATTCACATAATTATTTATACTTATAATTATTTCATACTTTTTAGTGTATTTTTTAGTGCGTTTTTTCGAAGTCGATTTAATTTTTATTTATAAAATTTTTTTATTTCCCACTTTTTAGTGGAACGAGCAAAATTTGTTTTCAATGGACCAATCGAGAGACATACCCTACAAAATGCAGGTTTCGTCCTAATTGATCCATCCATCTCGGCGTAATCGGTGAACATACATGAGAAACAATTCATTTTTCGCAAATAAAATCGTAAGGAATACAAAAATGCAAAATTGTTTCACGAGACCACCCCAAAGACATACTCTACAAGATGCAAAAGGTTTCGTTCCGATTGGTCCATCCATCTCGGCGTAATCGGTGAACATACATAGAAAAGAAAAGCGAGAAAAAAGGCACATACAGATCGAATTGAGTAACCTCTTCCTTTTTCAAAGTACATAGGTTAAAAATGAGCAGTTCTAGTGATGAGGAGGACTTCGTTATGTTTCTGTGGTACCGGCATAGTTTGATACCAATTGTAATAGAAAGAATTAATTATAAAAATTTTATCCATTGAATTAATAAAATAAATTAAAGAATTAGTTAAAATCTAAATGATATTAAATTTATTCTCAATTTTTGACCATTCTTAGAATAATTACCTATCTTCTTAGAGGGTATAATCGCATGCGACTGGAATCGCGTCGACCGAATCGACGATCGACCCGTGTGTGGACGGCCTAAGAAAGAAATGACTGTTTAGAAAAATTTTACTCGCTCACTTTTCGCATACATCCGTATGAACACCGTGGACAGTTCACTGAAAGAATCAGACAAATGCTTCAACAAACGTGACGGAGAAAAATGTGAACAGTTTGATCGTTTGATCCATGCCACGAAGCACACGCAGGGACGTTCCTAAATGCCCCAGATCGAGGGTCCCCTCGGTGCAGCGGTGCAACGGTGCATCGCGGGCGTATCTAGTCCCCGTGGGCGCAGTCGTTGTCGTCGTCTACTCGTCTAATCAGTCCACGACCCTGTCGCGGCCGGGTCGTCGACCTCGGTCACAGAACCGCACGCATTTCCGCGTTTCTCCGGTCCCCGAACCGGCCGATTTCGCCATCGAATATCTACGTCGTTGTCCCCCGCATTACGCAAACCAGACCGTGTGCGGTTGATTTTTTTTTTCCTGGTGGATCGCAGAGATTTCGGGTTTCTGCTGGGAAACCGAGAGGGGGTCGGGTCCGTGTTCGGAACACGTGTTCTCTCGATTGGCAAATTACGTGGCGTCTCTTGTGGATCGAGGGGGCGAGACGCGCAGGGTGTTCGGGGAGATCGGTAACCGAGTGTAATTCGAGAGACACGCTCTCGGAGCGAGAGACCGATCTCCGGTCGCGCGCAAAAGAGAAGAAACACGTGAGACGCGCGTTGCGTGCGAAGAAAGAAGGAGAGAGAACGAGGACAGGGACGAGGGGCAGCGGGCCGGGGGCCGGGGAGGTTTTCTCTGGACTCTGTCGAGGTCTCGCCCTCGTTTCGCTTACATGGGAGGAACACGGCTCGAGGTCTGTGACCTTAAAAGTTACTCTGGTGTGCAGCCGACGCGTCACCTCGCAGGGAACCGGCGCGAGAGAGAGACATCGGTCAGGTGAGGAGGAAACGATACGAGGGACGCGAGAGGACGTTTTGCTAGAGAGGAAGAGAGAGAGAGAGATGGAGCGAGAGTGGGAGAGGGACCTGGAGGACGGGGACAAGCTCGTTTATTTTATCGTACGCGGCTGGCAGACGCACACGAGCACCCGCGAGCACCGAGCGACAACCACACCTAGCCCGAGAGAGCTCGGCCGCCTCGTATAGATACGAGTCCGATCTGTCAGGTAGTCCGTGATACATGGGCATGTGCACATAATAATATCGTGTGACAGGCCGCAAGATAGCTGGCGTGGGTCGACAGACAGGGAGTGCCACTTCAAACCGCGTCTCGTCTCCTCGCACTCCTCCACCCGGGCTTGGTTTGATCCCCTGTCCCCACCCCGGACGACCCACCCTCCTCGCAAGTTTTCTGTCTGTTCTCCGGATCGGCGATAATTATTAGATAACGGGGGCAACATTTCGGTCACCCCGCTCGCGTTGATAGCGGCCTTGTGTTCTTGCTGGTGATCCGTTTGGTAGCAGTTGCTGCGTTTAGTTCTTTGTTCCGTGTCTCAGAGATTGTGCATTGCCTTGACGTAGCCTACTTTTCGAGGGAGATTTCATTCATAGATTAGGAGATGTTGGTAGAACTTGGTAGATCAGACTTGGTAGAACTTTGACAAACCTTTATCAACTTTGGGAAGTCTTCATAAATGTTGGGAGATCTTCTTCAACTTTGGTCATCTTCTTCCGCTTGAGACATGAATACCATGGTGATATCTTGACTGACAGGTCCTCTTGTAGACCCAAGATCAAATTCTTCTTCCTCTTTGTGTTATCGCAGTATTATTGGAGTTCCGAAGCTGTTCCAAATTCTTCGAGTCCAAAGTAAAAGAAGAGAGGGTGCTGAGTGACCCTAGAAACTTAGGGTTCGACCCCGAGGATTCCTGGTTCTAGGGCTTTGCCCGAGGGTCCAGAGGTATTAGAGATCGAAGTGCTTGGAAATTTGAGAATCTAGGGAATCAGACTCTGAATTCGGAGAATTAGGGATCCAAAGAAGATTATGTATTCTCGGATATTGAAGATTATTCTCGGGGAACACGAACCAAGATTAGAAATTTCTCGAAAATACTTTATCCAACAGGAACTCGTAACTCGAGGTTCAACGACTTACAAGAAGATCGCAGCGATCGATCGCCAGAGCTCGAGGAAAGGCGGGATGAAAATCATTTAATTTCAGAACGGCACGAGGCTCCGCTGTAAATGCGTTCCCCGCAGCTAATAAACGTCGAGCAGCTAATTCTCGAAGTTAACGGCGAGCTCTCGTTACAAGTTTACGATCCCTTGTAACAGTTGGCCGACGATCAGCGCGGAAGCAGAGGTTCGCGTGGAAGCTCGTCCACGGCGTGTACCAGTGTGTCCCGGCCTCGTAAAACCGCTTTCGGAGATACAACCCGGTGGGGAACGCGATATTACCCATTAAGGGCCATTAATAAGTACCGTCGCGCAGCGGTGCTATTTCTCGAACAGCCACAAAATTCATAAATTCAGGATCTTCGCAAGAACCTGCACCCTTGCCGCGCTGAATTGGAATTGGGCATCAAACTTGCGAAATTACATGGTCGAGAATTTATTTTTATAACTACTTTCGTAGAAAATAGTTTCACATATGAATATTTTTATAATTTTATGATCTTTCCTTGATTTTTAAGCCACTAAGGAGCCCGAAGTTTCGCCAAATTTGACGAGCAATATCTCAGCAACCAGTCAATATATTAAAAAAATTCCAACCGCATTCGTCGCACAGCTTCATACACATGGAATTAGTATCGGTAGCAACAGGCTGCCGGTATTGAATTTTTAGCAGGCTCGCGAGAAGCGGCACCACCGCGCGCCTGGCAACAGCCGCGAGGAACCCGAGAGATCTGGTTTCCGTTCGCGCGAGGAATTCGCGATTTCGACTCGCACCTGCGAAAAAGGGGATCGCGTGGGCGGGGTAGAAGCAGACCGCTCGGGATATTTACTATCCAACGGGTTCCTTCGTCACGCAATCGCGAGCCAGCGCTATCTCTCACCGATGGAAAACGGCCTCGCGTAATTTACGAGCACCTCTCGGACACGGCCGTCAGATAAATCCGAAGCCGCAGTTGCCTTAACCGGCGATCGCTTAGATCCACGCGACCGACGACCGCCCAGCAAATTAGTCAATATTCTATTTGCCAGTAGTTACGGCCGGCCAATGGTCGGACCGAGAAAGAGAGACCGTTCACCGGAACGATTTTCCCCGAGGCTCGGTTGCTTGCAACCTGCGAGCCATGCGGTCACGCGTGCCACTTGTTAGCCAGATCGTTTTATTACGATCCCATTCGGTAACGCGAAAACCCCGCTAATCTGATGCATTTGCATGCGAGAATGTTGTTGCCGGCCTCGTTATCCTCTTATCGAGTCGCGCCGCGCCGCTTTTCGGAACGCGTGGAAGATTAAACGAGTCGCGGATTCGATGCGGCCAATACACCACCACACTCTGTACGGTTTGAACGCGAGTGGTGTTATGTTAACATTTCTGTCGAGCCGCGAGAGATCCGCTAATTACAAGACGATATCTCACCTGGACGAGAGATATTTACACCGGGGTACCGTTAGCAGCAGCACTCGAGAATTACGACAAGGTTTTATTGAGTTTATTGGTTACATTCTGTTGGCATGTATCTTCATCGTAGACTTTGATGTAGAAACTGGTTAGTCGAGGTTCTGAAAATTGCTGCATTAGTGCGTCAATCGATCGGCAATATGATATAAATATACCTGAGAATTCAACAAGTGTATTTTTAGTAACGGATGCACTGTCTTGTGCATCAAGATATTCGATTTTATTTGAGTGAAGTGGAGTAAAATTCGTTGTCAACGAAGAAGCAGACGGTCTTCGGAGTAACGCGAGTCCGATGGGGATGGAACAGGTGGACAGTTCTCCGAGAAAGCGAACACGGTTTCCCTTTAAGCGGAGGACCGGGTTTGCCGAGAGCATCTCAGGGTGGCTCTCCTGCTTCCTGATCGTAGCGCGCCTAAGATTCTCTTCATGGTGATCCACGAAGCAAAAAGGCAAGATGCCAGGTCTGCTTTTTAGCCGGATGTCCCTGTGAGAGACGTTCGGGGAGATGGAAAACCAGAAGAACCGGCGAAAAGGTGGCATCGGAAATCGGCATGGCGGCGGATCGGTGCATGCCAGCCGGAGAAACAAGGTTGCGGACTGGTCTTCTCTTCGTCCTCCTTTTCCCGCCCCTACCGCTAAAGATCCACGACGGAACCAGATCGCGATCCAGTTTGAGAGATCTCTCGTTACTCCGCTCCGGGACTGGGGAAAATTTCTATTCAGCTGAAATCGCTCACTACTATCGCTGTAACTTCGAAGAGAATGATTATTACTGTTTGAAAAAACGGAGTACAGTAAATCCTCTATACACGCGACAGCCTCGGGGGGATTTGGTCGCATCTACCGTACAGGGTAGCTATTTTTTGAGCTTCAAAGCCGAGCCGAACGTAGAGAAGGACAGCGCGTGTAAAGAGAGACAAAGCAACTGCGACTCTCCGCGTCTCTTTCTTTCCCATACGCTGTCCATCATTGCGTTCGAAACGTTCATCGTCAATTAAACCACTAAATACAGTTGAAATTATATCGTATTTGGTCTTTGTTTAATCAGAAAAATTCCACGAATATATTGATGAAAGTTTCATAAAAAAATGAATAATAATAAAAAAGATTAAATATTGGTGTTACATTGTGATGACGCACGGGCGTTCGAACTGTGCCGGCGATAGCGATTCTCCGTGTCGCGTTAGTAGTAGTGGTTCACACCGATATACCGATCCGATATCAGATTACTAATTGTATCGTGTAGAAATTGTCGCGTCTATAGAAGATTTACTGTACATTCTTCAAGTATTGCTTAATGAACGTGCAAAGTTTAGAATCATAATACTCGATCACATTCTTAAAAAAAATTCCCAAAATTCGTATTCTGAGTATAAAATTGAACAGGTCTTCGAGATTTACAATTTTCGAGAGAACGAAGATAAATGAACGTAACAGGATTAGAAGACGGAGGATATGTTCGTCGTGTTCGGGCGTGAACTGCGGTCGTAGCACGGCGAGAAACCCGTCGCGCGTCGAACAGAAAATTTCTCGCGGTTGTCTGCTCGCGTGCAGCCTCGCCGGAGCAGTTCGTGGACTGGCATTGATTTCCAGATCGTTTGTACGGTCTGTTGCTCGTTTAATTGAACCACCTACGGGAGAGACACCGCTTGAGAGAGCCCGATCGGTTCCGATGCGATCCGATCCAATCCGATGTTGAGTCGAGCCTCGAGTCCGCGATGAGTACCGGTTCTCTCTCCGTTGCCACGTAGGCCCGTTTTAATTTATTATCCGGCCCCGATCTCTTGGCTAATGGAATGCTCTCCCTCCGCGGAAAAGCGTCCCGACATTTCTGTCCACCTTCGTGTGTATCGGCCACGACTGGTTTACGAGAGACTCCAGACCATTTTATTTCGATCGTGACTGGCTAGAAAGCAACCACGATCCGTAAACCCGTCGTGTAGACACATTGTTGTACAAAATACCCGACCAGCTTCTAGCTTCCTATAGTTTCATATTTCATACGTTTCCTGCAGACACGCGATAACTGTGTTTATTCGAAGACTAGTCGGTTTCGTTGCTTTTTCATTCGGATAGTTTAAATGGAAATCAACAGCCATAAGGGAACTGCGGTAAATCCTAATTTATCGGTGCGCTCGGTGCTTCGTTAGGATGTTTGAGAAATTATGAGTTGTGGTTATTACACAGATTTTTCCGTGGATTTACATTTTCCCGGGCGATCTCCATCTCTTAATATCGGTCTCGTCGTAGTTGCTATCGCTCGCCAATTTATACATTTTTCCTGGAAATTTCAATGTAGAAACCGGATTTTGCATCGGGGATTACACTTCACTGTATTTAATGCACTGGCGGTGTTATCGGTTTCATCAAACTGTAGTAAAATTGTTCGCTCGTACGGTGCTGTTACTCTTACTCAGTGAACTGCAAGTGGAATCAAATTGAAACCTACAATTTCTTGCATTTGTTATACTCGTGCTTGTTATTAAGGATGTACTGGAGGTACAATGGGAGACAAAAATACAAGAAATTCGAAATCCATCAATACATGGCAATGAAAGCCATTCATGAGTATATTTTGCATTAAACTTTTGCGAATACTGTACCCTCTGTAGCTATATTCAGTGGTCTACACTTGTCACGTTTCCATGCTAGTGAGAGACAACAAGATAAATTTGACGTTTTGTAACAGTTTATAATTTTTTTGCTCTGTAACTGTTTAGTGAATCCTAATAAATTTTGAGCATAATTAATTACCTAATTTTTACTACATATAAAAAAACTGGAGTTTCTAGTTGCGGTTTCTCAAGGTTTAAATAGGGTTTGAAGTGGAATTTTATGAATTCTCCATAAGTAGACGTGTTAAAATGTGCAAACTTTAAGTTGTTATAATTCTTAAACGGTGCAGTGAATCGAACCCAAACTTTGGTAATTGCATCAATTTAGTAAGAATTATATCTTGTCAATTTTTCAAAAATTTTGTTGCGTTTTTATATACCTCCAGAACATCCTTAACCCTCATACGCTCCTCGGAAATAGTTGCATAAAAGATTCTATGATAACATCTTACCCATTTTTGCTGTACAGGGTGTAACAAAATTTAGTGTCATGGTTTTGGCAGATGGTTGTACACCTTCGGATCGGTGGAGATTTGTTAAAAGAAATTGCCGCAAAGTTGACTTTGACCTTGATATTTAAGATTCCTAACCTAACCTAATCTACGGTTCCTTTGACAAGTTTGGTCCCATGATGAGAAGAAATCGATACAAGCATAACAAAATTTGACCTTGAATTTCAAGATCAAAGACAATTTTGCGGCAATTTCTTTCCGAAGGTTTACAACCATCTGCCAAAACCATGACACTAAATTTTGTTACACCCTGTACACGTTAACCTAACAAATTATGATTCATTTATGACATCACATTTCAGAGAAATACAGCTCACAACAAAGATAAAGAGAGACCAGTCATTTTATAGTATGCAAAAATAGTAAATGAGTGAGTTTTCATCCTGAGGAACGTATCACGGTTTTATTCATAGAGTCCGCACTTAAGTTACTGTGTAGTCTTGTGTGAATTCGTTTTTCGTCGACATGCGGAATAAAAACTCGTTAGGAGACGGGAAATCGGTTTCCGAGTTCGAGTCTGTTTCCGCAACTCGTCTCCACGCGGAAATGTTCGTCACCTTTTCCACGCCGCTGACTAGCATTATCGGACAGCTGCGACGAGGATCGCGCCTCCGCTTCCGCCCGCAGACACCGCTCGCCTAATCGTAAATGCAGTTTTACGTGTCCGGTTTCTCTTTAAGCTCGCCGCGCGACACGACGAGACGCGATGATCCTCGAACGCTGAAAAAGTTCAGGGCGCGTTCTGGCGATTTACGAGCCGCGAACCGGCTCGCGGACGCTATATTTCTCCGGCTCCCACGCGGATTAAAGGTCGAGAACGATTTCGACGAGTTCCAGTCAGAATTATGCCTGTCGCGAGACACTGTCGGCCCTCTGGCACGTTAACGGCTTTATTAGCGCGCTCGAGCCATTAAAATAGTCGCAATCGTTCTACAAGATTTATAGGATAGGTGGAACGAAGTGACCCATTTACATCGTTCCAAATTTTTCGTGAGCAGGATTTTCGACCAAGAAATCTGAAATAATTTCTGAATCGGTTGATAAATCAGTGACCCTTCGAATCAATCGGCAGAGTTGAAATTTGAGCTTAAAATATTGGAACGTGATCGGTTCAATTTGTCTGGAGGGTTTTCCGAATCACTATTTCTGCCCGACGATTCTCGTCTATTTTATGGAGTGGGTGAGGGACAAACTCGCATGGGAAGCGGCGAGCGCGGCAGGCGATAAATCGCGGATTTAAACGTTGGAATAGCGGAATCGATCAATGGCGTTCGGAACAAACGATCGTTTCGATCGTCGGCCGGTTTCGAGACATTGTCGCCGCGGCAGAGGATCGTCGAAGCGCCCGGTAGAACTAACAGCGACATTTCGAAGGGTGCAATACATAAAGGCGGACAATCGTTAAAGGCTGTGCGGCCAGTCGCCGCAAACTTTACGACGTCCCCGCGTCATAACTCACCGGGGGCCAATTATTGCGAGAACAATGGCTTTTTCTCTGGTTCGGCTATTACGGCGTTCACCGACTATGGCGGTCTCCGTGGTCGTCCACGTGTACTCTTCTCTTTCATTCTATCTTCGTGCCTCTCCCCTCTCCGTTCTCTCTGCTCAGTGGTTTCTCGTCCCGGTTTTCTCGGTGCGCGAGAAGTGCTCCTCGATCGCTTGGCTTGTCGTCTGTCGTCCCTCCTCACTTTGCATCGTGAACACCCGTCGGATAGGATAATTGACAACCGGTGGCTGTCGCGAGTTTCCTCCTTGTTCGAAAAGGAAAAGCCTCGCGACGCGTGCTGAGGCGCCGCGTCGACTCTCTGACTCATACCGTTCCAGACGCCTACGCGACCACGAAACAAGCGATGCTTCGACGACAGACGACGACGATGAGTAATGGAGCTGGGAATTGGTATGCGGGAGCTGCACGGGACTCGCTGTCTACGGAAAGAATAGCAAGTTCTGCCTAGCAATTCGAATATTCGGGACGGTTTGGATCCTTGGAGGTCTGGACGTTCGCGAGCATTCAAGTTTAGAGAGTTGAAGTCTTGGGGACTTGGAAATTCGAAGGCTTGATAGTTCGATGCCGTAGAAATTTGGGGTAAGGTGGAGTGGGGCAAGTGTATTAACTGGTTATTTTGATTATAATATGAACGAAATTTCTCTAGCTTGTATTTATTAATGTAGTATAACTGAGTATGAACTATTCTACATAGATGTCGTCCAAGAATAAAGGTATTTTCCTCGCTCGAATCAACCAATGCCAAACAGTCACGTGATGTACATTGTAAAACAGTGTCGTGTTGTCACGAGAGGTACACGTTCAACTTTGAGGTTACCCTGAACGTGCAATAGTTTACAAGTTATTAATATATTCTGTGTTGTTATTTTAGGTAAGTACAACCAATATGGATGTAGGTTTACATTAAATAAACTGTTTTTATAGTATTTTTTAAAATTTATTGAGAAAAATGCTAAGATGCACTTGCCCCGTAATTATTACTACATGGAGCAAGTCCGTACTATCACGGTGGGGTAAGTGCGTACTGTATGGGTAACTATAAAACTAAATAATATATTTAATGCAATAAAAAGCATTTTATAGCGGGCTTGTTAATCATTCTTTTCTTGCCCGGTGGCACTTGAATCAACGTTTGAAAGCATTCTTAACTCTTAGAGACGCTCTTGCCCTATTTTCGAAGCAAGTGCATAGTAGTTGATCATAGTAGTGACAAATGACAATATCCTATCAAAACGATAATTTTCAAGCAAAATGAGAATCCTACATAATATTAATTCATGAGTAATAAACTGTGGCAAGAGTTTGATACAATAAAATATGTACATCAGTTTAAAGTACAACTTTACAAAAACTAGTGCGCACTTACCCCACTTCACCTTATTTGAAATCAGAGGGTTTGGAAATTTGAAGGCTCAGAAATTTAAAGGTTTGAATAAATAAAAGGTTGAAAGTTTGAAAATTTTGAACAAATATTAAACAAAATTCTCCGTTCGGGGTTTTCTCCCGTGAAATTTTTAGTGGGTCCCGATTCCTCGCGGCTCGCTCTCCATCGCGGCTTCTTCCCCGGTGTAAAAATACCCAGGCCCACAGCCCCACGTTGTCGACACCTTTGTGCTTCTCTCCGCTGGGTATAGGTCGCGACGACAGCTTCGAGGAACTCCACAACTGATACGCCTCTGATAAAAACGGATCATCCGGCTGCAACCTCGCCACTCGAGAAAATAAGAAACACGAGCGTCCGACACACTCTCGGAACAGTTTCGCGGAACCAGAATCGTCTTCCCCTTTGAACGTCTATTTCCGTTGAATCAAAGCACGGCGGACTTGTTTCCCAAAAAGCATCGAACACGCTCGACGGAGGATGATTTTTATCGTCGACATTCGGGCGCCGATCCAGTGAAATGGAGAGTTTTTAATCTTCCAAACTAATTAACAACAAGTTCGTTACTTCTTTCGCAACATCGAACTCAAATGAAAACTACCCTTGGAAAGTGAAATGAGAAATCGAGGTGGCGAGGAGAAAGAGAGAGAGAGAGAAAGAGGCGGAGAAGAAGAAAAACAAGCAAGAAAGAAAAATCACTTCGCTTTTCGAGCCACAGGCTCGGTTTGATCGAGGGAAAGCAGATAATTGGAGTGTAACCAAACGCCGCGGAAAGAAAAACTCGAAGAACCGTCGAAGAAGCGAAGATCCACTCGGACTTTCGTTCAGGAATCGGTCTCGGGAAAGGCGGGGTCCTTTCCGCGCCGTTTCCAGCCGTATAATTGAAACTTTCCGCTGCTGGAAAGTTTTAATTACTACCACCGAAGTTTCCGGGGAGTGCATTAGAGAAGCCCGGTCCGCAACGCGCGCGGTTATATTACAATGCCGCGGGTGTTCAGGGGGGTGTTGGGGAACAATTTCGAAAGGAATCCGGCCTTTCGCGCGCCGTGCCGTTCTCTCGTCTCACAACTTCCGGCGCGTGCACACCCCCGGAAAATCGACGCGCGACCAAAGCTTTCGCGCCAGAATGCTCTTCCGTTCTGCTCGCTCTTGCACCTCCTGACACGGCTGGTTTCACGTGATTCCTTCGTTGCCTCTCAGCTATCTCTGGTCTACACGCTGCATCCTTTGCAGGATCTTTAATCTCGCCCGCAGATTCTTGGTTGGTCCTTTGGGCTCTCAGCTAGATTTCGCCTCTTCGTTCCAGTCATTTCAAGACAAGGATCTTTTTCTTCGTTCTTTGGGTACTGAACTAGTTAACTTTCACTGCTACCTTTATTTTGGTCAGTTCACTTACACTATTTCAAGCACCTTTCCCCTTACATCTGACAGGCCCTAATCAAATTGTGAACTTTCATCGATTCAGAAATAAATTTCAGAAAAGTGAATGGTATTTCCGCGGATCAACCATGATCAACTGCGCCCTAATGAGCCAAGACGTGGTGCGTTCCTCTATTTCGGGTGTCCACTAAACATCGAGGGACATCGGCAACGATAAAACTCGCCGCGGGCTGTCGCGCTCGTCGTATTTATACGCCGTATTCGTATTTATACGTCGTATATCTCGCGAGGAAGCGGTGCTCCTCGATTTAGGAGCGTTGTAAACAATCCTCGGCCACGAGAGCTGTCTCGTAAAGCGCGGACAATCTCGGGGCGCGGCTTAAATCCGTGGAGCGGCCTTTCCGCGCCGCGTAAATCCTCCGGACGCGCGTAACAGCCGCCATGTAAGTAGCCGTTCTGTATATCACAATCGATCGCCTCCAATTCGTGTTCTTCTACAAGGCCTCTCTCGTAACAATCGATCGGCTTCGATTCGTGTTCCCTCGTAACAATCGCAGGATCGTTTTGTGTATCCTCGACGGGTCTCCGGGAGGATCTTGTCCGTCGTGTTCTCGATCGTGATCGAGATTCGTGTAACGTATCCGTGGCTGGTAACATGTGACACTCTGCGTGTCGTCTTTATCGGGTCGCCAGGAGACTAACCGCAGCCCGCGAGAACAAGAGCGTCGCGGTTCCAACTATCTTTAGACCAAGCCGCGTAAAAATACGCTCAAGGATCCACGAACGCTCCCCCGGGCAGGAAACACGATTGGAAAGGCTGCTGGATCGTCAAGAGACCGATACCCCGTGGATCGTTGCCTGTTAGCCTCCTCGGAGTACCTCGAACGATTATGTTCGTCAGAAAACAGAGCGTTCCGATGTACGGAAGCATTTCCATCCGTTGTATCGAGTTTCTGTCTTCGGAGGAGACTGTTGCAACAATTTGCTGCCCGTTGCCGGCACAAAATCGAAAACAATACTAATTGCGACACCGAGGCGCAGCTGGCTGCAATCAGTGTACTTATACAACAACACATGTCCTGCTGGAGCCGCCTGCTCTTGCTGAGCTGGCATAAACATCGCAGGGGCACAGCAAGGTTGCAAGCTTCCCCGAGCATTAGCATAATCGCCGCAGCCTTGCCCAACCGTTTAAAGATAATAGATACCGCAGACTCGTCACGAGCCAGACCGAAACAGGAATTCTGCGAGGATATATAGGCGACACCCACAACAAAATTACGCGTTTCGGATGACGTATCGGCGGATTCGCGAGCCGTCACTGTCCGTCGCGGCAACGACACCGGTCATTTTCTTTCGTATAGCTGTCGGCGTGTGAGCCGTGAATTATCGTTTTCAATTTCGTCGAACCGCGCGTAAATCACCGTTGCTGATCATCGCCTGGCAATTCCTCGCCGTTGATTGATTTTACGAGGTGTATTATACGAGAGAAAGAAGAGGGAGTCTCCCAGGATTTTCTGGATTATCTCCACGTGCAATTTGATGAGTGCTGACGGTCACGCTTTGGATATTTTGAATACCGTCGTAGAGTGGGAGACAAGTCTTAATCTGGCACTGTTCAGTCCTCAAAAACGCCGCACCTCATCACACCGCAACGCCGCGCCGCCCGTTTCGTATCCTAAAACTGCCGATTAGTATGCAAAGTAAAAACCGTCGCGATTAATTGCAAGGTACAGGAGACACGTAAAGGCTTAACTGTCTTTTTTAATAATTTTGCAGAGTTGGAAATAAATCGACAAAATCCGCAGTCTAACCACGCGGTATCTCCCAGTCAGTGAAATAAATTCTCCTCCCACTTCGTATTTTACAAACTCCACCAAAGAGTTTCTATGAGTCACAGCCTACACTTAATCTTCAAACGCTGATATTCTTAGAGCCACGTTACTTTGCGTTGCAGTTGTGATTCTTCAGCGAATGTTCATGCCCCTCGAATTTTCCTCTTCCAGGAATGATTCAGCAAAAGAATCGTTGGACCGGAGACATTGGAATTTCTGTACCAACCGGAAGAATTTTTCAAGGTTTCTCGAGTTTTCATCAGTTCCTGAGGTAGTAGGGAAAAAAGGAGAGTGCCATAGGTGTAACCAGCTGCAAACACACGAGCAAGATAGCGGAAGGGGTGGAAACGGGGATGATAAAGAAGGTACAAACGACGACGGAGCGCCGTTCCGCGAGCAGAACGTACGACATTGGCTTTTACGCGCGCAATAATGCGAGAGCACCGGCTGACAGGGCCGTAGCACACGTTACAGGGGTGCACGATGGCCCCCCTGTCCCTTCTATCCTCGTTATTTTTCTCAATTTCGCGGGGAGAGGGAGAGAAGGCGAGAGGAGAGGAGACGCAGCTCGTTCCGATGTACTTTATCGTCGCTCTGGTCGACGTAGCTTTTATTCCTCGCGGAAAGAATATGGCCGATGGAATTACACTGCCGCGCGACAGCGAATTATTGTCGGCAGTTTGTTTCACGCGAGCGTAATTCGCGTGGGCAGCTGCGTTTCCGGACGCGTTTACACGCTGCCTGTCGGATCGGCTGATCGACGGCGAGCCACGCTTACCAAATATTTCGGGAACCTGGCATTTTCTGAGCTAGCACTCATCCTCGGTACGCTTCCGCCTGTCCCGTTACGATACCGCATAAATCTGGCGAACAATGGACGGGGCTCGCGCAAGAATAGGAAAACCGGCTGCGCTCCGCAATTTTTATCTCGGAAACTATTTATTGCATTGGAACGATCCGTTTTTTGCCCGAAGCAGGAAGATTCATTCTGTAACACAAATATGTTTCCCATCTGGAAATTGCAGTGTTTCTTCTGTAAAAAATTCGGAATCTTCCATGGACTTCGTGCGTTCTAGTTTGTATTTTATTATTTGTGAAATGCACTGTATCCAATTTTGGATGAAATCCTCGAGACATCGAGCGGACAAAGCGATCGATTCCGTCGATCTTCTCGTGCGACTTCGGAGGATCGAGAGGAGGCGAGGCTTGGCGCAGATGTCGTCTGCGGATTACCATTAAAATACATCTTCCTCGCGTTGTTCCCGGTCTTATATATTCGCGCTTATGCCGGCCTCTGGTACGACGGATAAGTAGGAATTAAATATTCATTTGGACGGGCCAGGAGGAAGGCATCTCTCCAAGCCCGAGGTTGAGAGAGAGAGAGAGAATCTTCGGGCGAAGGAGAGATTAGGGGATGAGTCCTGTGGAGGGATGACGGGGTGGGTGGCTGAAAAGTGGAATAAAGCGAACGGGGGAGGAAAAGAGCGAGGCTAGCGCGCGGAAACAAGAGCGGAATGAGATCCGCGGGTGGAGAGGACGCGCGCGGGAAGATTTGTCGCACTCAACCGGATTAAACGAAAGGTACTCTGCGCGAGAAAAGGGCGCCGTGGCTTTCTCTTTGCGCCTTGCCCCCTGTATACCACCCCGTGCGTTCACCTAACTCCTCGTTCTCTCTCTGACCGTGCAACGCCATGTTCCCGTGCACAACTGTCGTTGTGCATTATTCACGGGCGATCTGCGCGAACCTACCAGTCAACTTCTGACGTCCTTTCCATAAAAGTGTCGCAGAGTTTGAAGAAGGTCCGCGGGGAAATTGGCATGCTTCCCCCTTCCCGTGCGCCCCCACGATACAAATGGGAATCCGAGACCAGCCCCTCTCCCCACACGACGATATCGAGATCTCGACGTGGGACTTTTGTCGAGCGTGTCAAGCTCGTAGCCGACACTCTCGATACAGCGATTCTCGTTTGCAAAATCGAGTGGTGTCGAATCGATCATTTTCGGCTGCACTCAATAATCTTCATCTTGCAAACCAGTTATTCTTTTTCTCCTGTAAAGAGGAAGGTTCAGCCTGATCTGCTAAATAATTTCCGATTCCACATTCCACGGAATCCTTCCCATCCAGTCGATTTTCCACCACACCTCGACCGAATAATTCGCGATGACCTTTCCGCAGGAGCTTTCAACGATTTCTCACTTGATAGATCTCCAGCCCACGGTTTGCGCCGTATACGTGGCAGAACTCGTACGATGCGGATTTCGAAACGCAGAGTTCATTCATCGCGCTGCATTTCCATGCTGCAGTAGCACGCCCACACCCGCGCGAACGTCGCATAAACAGTCTCGCGGCGATTGCATTCCAAGTTCATTTTATTACGTCGATTTTTCGCTCCAGATCGGAAAGTAGTTCTCCGGGTAGCGCGTCGATTAGTATACTTGTTGAAAAACGTGTGCGCGCGAAAGAAACCGAGCCGGCGAATTTTTCCCGCGAGGAAACAAGCTGCGGAACAAGGTCGAGCTAGACGCGAGTGGACGCGTATCGGTGGAACAACGTCGTCCGACGGGCTCGTGCGATATTTCTACGGTTATCTCCGTCGAGATAAGTGAGCGTACGTCGTTGTGCGTGCGTAGATGTGCGTGGATCGCGGAGATCGCTTGTCCACCCGCCGCGCGAGCTAGTTACAAATATAGCGAGTAGTAGCGGTGCGTGTACGCAAAACGGAGCGAAAGATATCTGCATCGGGCTCCGCGGCCGAGGCTAATGCACTCTAATCTAGCCTGCCTCTATAGATAGAGACCCCTCAATGCCATTCACTGCACGTACGTATGCACAGGCTGCACACAGACCGGCGGTTGCACCCGGCATCGTGCAATGCACCGCCGTGAACCGCAGACCTTCGCCAAGCCAGACGGTATCGGAATTATTTGCACGGACTGGGACGCGGCTGGCTGGTTGACTGGCTCGCTGACTGGCTGGCTAGCTTTTGCAAAAATTCTGCCGACTCCCCCACCTCCCTCTATTTGATCATGTGCGCCCCTGAATTGCGACACGCACCGGCAACACGGAAAAAACATGCCCTGTTGCGTCGTCGAATCCACGCGATTTTTTTCAAATATTTCCCGCTGGTCTTCCCTGCCACGCCGACGACTATTTCGTATGCATTGCTCGCTCCGCGGAGAATAGATACAATTGATAGGCGGCTGCGTCCCGTGAACCCGAGCGTGAACCCTGTTATCATTTGTTTATCGAAGAAAATAATTATCGTTTTATATACCGGCGAAAATGAAATAGATTATCCTTGACTGTCTAAGAATAGCAACGTTGATCTTCTCTAGGAAATGAAACACTGAATCCGTTGAGCGATCTTCGGATAGTACGAAAACATTCTTAGCTGTGTACACTTTACGCTGTATTTGTTTATAACTTCCGCATTCATCGACCGACTTACTTGAAATTTCACATGTGTATTCTCTGGCGTGTAATCTAACAATATGCCAACATATATTTCGATAGATTGAGGACTTTTCCTACAATGTCCACTTTCGTGCAGCTTATACAGAATACAGCTTAACCATCGTTCTAACCTATTTTTCGCTTTGAATGAGCCTGGATTGAATAACAAAGGTGTCTTAAAGCGAATGTTACATCTACTACGTTGATTGACACCGTATAAAAGTTCGCGTCACATGATATGCATATCCCAGGTACGCTAAATGCCGCGGAACGAATCGCGCCGCTCGAACATCACGGTTAATAATTGCCGGTGATGGTTAGCGACACTCGAGTCCCAGTGAAAAGCGTGATTTAGGATTCCGGTGGACTGTTCGCCACAATGGAATCCCAGCTGTGTTGACATTTAAACGCTGCTGTGCTCGATCTCCAGTGACAGTCGTTGGATTTAGTGCCTCGGGAGCGAGGACTCGCTCCCTGTCTGTCCTTTCTAGCCGTTTTCCATTGCGTTGCTCAATACGTCGTCGTTGACCAGCGCATTCCTTTTTCGATGAATTACGGAACAACCGAATACCTGAAGAGGGCAGAGAAAAACGCGAAAAGAAAATCCCTGTTTTGTAGCACGGAAAATTGGGTCGCCACGGATTCTTTTTAACCTTCCGTCACCTGCATGATTTTAAACCGGTCTCGATCGTATTCTGTGCAGCAGTATCTTGTTCTCACTGATTCAAACTCGTTTGAATCGTTCGTGTATATGTAAAAAGGTGCATTTCGCATTCATTTTCAATTTATTTCGAATTTTACAAACTCGGAACCTTTAGAGTTCAAATAAAATTGATTGAATCACCAAGACTTTCTAGATTCTCTAAAAATTTGATTAAATACAGCCTTGCCACGTACATACATAAGAAAATGCAAAGTCGTCGCGATCCAAGTGTTAACGACTTCATAAAATTGTCGCGGTTGGGACAAGTGAAAATGGAGGAATATCTAGCACGTTGCAGCCAACGCAACACTGTTCGCCGCGCCGGAAGGTTAAAGGCGTGTTATCGAGTTGCCAAGTTTCTCCAGTTAGCGGAGGATTTTTCCCGGCGAAGAGAAACTAGGAGACAGTGGGCGTCGCGTCGTCGAACACAAATAGCTCGACGCGTCTTCGTGACCGACGATTTCGCGCCTCCTCCACCCACGAGCTGCCTGTAGATTGGCGGATGGATGGTTCACGCATCGCGAGAATCGCGATAACGCTTGCGAACAGACTGCATGTTCATGCAACGGGCATCGTAATAGTCGGCCACGAAACAAGGACGCAACCACCGCGGAAGAAAACGACCGCGAACCTAATTAATCTAACGGAGAACGGTTCCTGTCGTTGCCGCGACCACGCTAATTACTCCGGATCATCCTGGTCACTATAATCGTCCCAGTCCTCTCCAGTTTCTCATGGAAGATTCTTAATCAATCGATATATCTGGAGAGCTATCACTTATTGATGTTTAAATACTCGTCGACGGAGTAAATCGAACATTCATCCCCCGAGTAAAAGTCCCAGGACATCCCAAACATGAAAACGTCACTTCCATCGTCGCTAACAAAGGGAAAGCTTATTATTCACATCCCATTGGCTCTCCCCCGAAACGAATCAGCGAGACGACCTACAGGAAAGGACCCGAGTATATTTTGTGAGCGACTTTTTCAATCCGGTTCTCGAGGCAAGGGGTTGACAGTTCGATCTTGAACGACCCTCTTCAGTTAAAACGTTACATCGGTACAATTCCAGTCGGTTCCTTTTGTGCTCACTCTGCAGGCCGGTTCGACACGTTCATCCGTCGTTGTATCCGTTCAATCTTTGCCGTTTCGAGGGGTACCCTCGTTGAACAGAAGGGGTGCGCCCCCCTCCCACCGATCAGAAAAGAGAACTCGAAGGGTCAACCCCTTTCATCGTTTTCGCCCGGGTGTCCGGAGGAAAATGTAGGGTAACGAGATTCACGTTCAGGTGGGCGCAGACACCATAATTTCCTCGAGCGATCGGGGTCCTGATTGTTGGGCGTGTCCCCCGTCGCTCGATCCTCTCGATCTGCTCTCTTTCTCGCTCTCTCCCTCTCTCGAAAAAAGATTGCAATCACCGCTTTTCACGAACGTCTTTCTAACTCGATATACGGGGGAGAAAAGGTGTCGGATCGACGGGTTTTCACGTGACGTCGGTCCCGTGAAACGCTGCGTCACCGGCTGTGCCACCCTGACGAATGCATCCCCTTGACAGCTACGGGACCTAACTCGATAACGTCGAGCCGCTTAATTGTCCTATCGAGCCCCGATCTGGTTTCGATCTCGATCCACAGAGAAAAAAGATAAAGTGGCACTTTTGCGCACCAGGTGCGCCTCTGGACCTCGAAGAAATTTCCACTCACGAGACGTAAATCGAAATATACTACTAAAACACTCTACCCTACTGAAATTGTTGAAGAGAGGGAGAAATTTCCAAGTAGCAACCATTCTTATTGCCTACAAGGATCCATGTGTAATCAAATTAGCTTTCTGTTGAGCCGCGCCAAGTGTCGCAATATTTGCAGGCAGGGGCTGACAATTAAGTAGGCTTCTTACAGTTTGCTAGAGAAAGTTTGAGGCCAAAAAGAGGACCAACCTGAGAGGTTCGCGGGAAGAGGCGAACGGTAATTAATAAAATATCGAGTCAAAGTGCAGAGGAAGCTTCTTATTCGTGGAAGTGGCTTCCTTAAATTCGCCAGTCGGCGCAGAAATCCGGTCGTTTTCGCGTCATTACCGGATTTTCATGGTGGCTGGGGCCGAGCAAAGCCGGCAGCCAGCCAGTCAGCTCGCCAAGTCACCCTTTTAAGAAGCGACCGTCCACGGAATAATTCCGTGAGCCTCGGATGAGATGAACTCCCCCTTCCCCCGCAGCACCTCTGCCAACTCGTCCGTGCGATTTTAATGCAGTTTTTAAGTGGATTTCCTCTTTAAACCGGCGAATTCAATTCCTCGCGTCTTCCGGCGCGTTCTCTTTCTCTCCCGGCCCTCGCCGAACGTCCCCACAAACTCTCGAGCATTGTGTTTAATCCGATCGTTGAATATCGCGGTTTCGTTAAATCGTCGCGTCGCGTCGGTCGGTTAATTATGCAGACGCGTGCGAACCGGACACACACGCGTGTTCCGCGTGCTTCTGGGCACGCGCTGAGAGCCGGTTAATCGTCTCGCGTTACACCGCACCGATTCTATCCGCTAAACTTTACACCGGATGGATTTTTCTGCGGCCAGATACTGTGCGACAGATGGGGGACGGGGGTGGTGGCGCTGAAACTCGAGCGATACGGGCGCTGGACACACGATACCAGAAATACTTTATTCTACTTCGGCTGTTGCACAGCCTATTATCGTCCCGGAAACGCTGCTCTGCCAAAAATTTTCAATTCGAGGTGCCGCGAAGAAATTACGCGCAGGATCCAGCCCAGCAACTGGGTTGGAGTATTGTAGCCAGAAAAATTGCAGTATCTCGATCGTCCATCAGATCCACATTTTTTTTATCGAAGTGCACCGGTGCAATTGCATTCTTCTTTAAATGGAACGCTGCAATTAAATACGCAGCAATTAAAATTGAAATTGCAGGTGGCAATATTGCATTGTTTGTCAAGATCTATCGTCGAATAATCCGGTATTTTTTACAGAACTGCATCGATGCAGTTGCAAAGTGCAACTGCAATTTTCTCGCGATGGAACGCTGCAATTGAAGTGGCTGGAAATAAAATTACAATTGCAAAGGGATGTGTTGCATTGTTCATCACGCACTATCGTCGAGCAGTTTCGATTTTTTACTAAATTGCGTCAATTCAGGCGGCATGTGTAATTACTCTTTTTCCTTTGCAACTTGAACACCATGATTTATTTAATTCTATGTCAATTTTCGTGATGTGTGGAACAGGAAAGTGTTAGGGTACATTACAAACAGATCGCTTACCGATCCCATTTTCCCCGAGCATGTATTTTCTATGCCTCCATTAATTAATTAAGAACGTTAGCTCGAATGGATAGACCGCTCTCAGATATACTCGAAATAATTGATACCTCGTTGTTTCTTATTCCACGGCGTCGCACGGAATAGTCTTCGTTTCTGGATACACGAGCCTGGACAACCCGGGATTCCCTCTTCTCCCGGTCTCTCGGTGTTTCATTTATTCATTCGCACGCCGGGGCTCGTTCAGGATTTTTGACAGACAGTACGCAACCGCCCCCTTGCTCTGCCGCGGATTTGTTTCCCAAACCACCCCCTCTTCTTTCTGATCCCGTAGGAAATAAACGGCCGGAGAGCAATAACTGGTTTACGCCCGGAAACCGTTCCACCGACAATTCCTCCGCGTTGCATTATTAACCATCTTGAAATTCGGATTTATCGTTGTTCTTCGTGGCACCGCGTAAATGAGGGTTCGCGCACAAATATACAGCCGTCTCGTTGTTCTCTTACTTCTTGTCGGCCGCAAACATCGCATATTGCAGTGTCGAGGACGTCTCAGCAGTTCCAAAGTTGTCTGACCCTGTGTGGCGTTCGAAAAATTATTAAAATTGATCAAAAATGGCATTCGATTAGAGGATTGTTCTAATACTCGATTGGAGTGTATGCAAAATGGTAGAATTAGATGAATTTACTGTTACTGCGAACTGTCTAATTCGATGAATACAAATTCATTATTAAAAGGTTTCAAGATTGAAAAAATTCTTTTGTAATAGCCCAATCCTTTCCGAATAAAACAAAAGAGAATGTAGCTCAATCGAAGAAACAGTTCCCGAGATAAAAATTCGTAAGTGAGGCCCATTTTCGCCGAAATGGGCAAAGATTGAAAACTTTGAAGGCCTGCAATTTCTAAAAAAATTCGAAACCGGCAAAATGATGACTTAAACCCACCCTAATTTTACATGGACTACAACATATTTCATTTGGAACAAAATCGATTTGGCATGGAATGACCCAACAGTTTCAGTGGCTGGATACCGCTTTGAATTAATTAAGGCGATCGAAGCGAGGAATAAAATTGTGCGGCACCCGTGATGCGCGGGGCTTAAGATCTTAGATTTGCATAAACACAGGAGTCCGGCGATGCGAGATCGTTTCTAATTTGCTAATGAAGTTTCTCGCAGCCGGTTCGTTCGATTACGAGAAACTTTTCCCAGTCTCCGTCCGTTTAAGAGCGTCGTTAATCACGCGGCTCGCTAAAGGTTTGATGAAAATCTTATCTTAAACGGGTAATTAGGCGGCCCGGTGGGGTCGAGGCGTGGGGTACACGAGGGTTTAACCATCGTTTCCACGCCTCCTTACATTATCGAGAGGCACGCGATCCTCACCGGTGTTATTTATAATTTTCCTCAGGTCCCGGCCAGGGGGGGGATATATATCGCGTGGCGCATGAAATGTCGCCGCAATTACCGTGTCTGGCGTTGATCCGGGGAACGGTAATTTACTACTTGCCTACTAATTCACCCTAACGAACGCCACCGGTGTGTATTTGTTTATACGATTGTTCACGACGCGACGTGGATAATGTCACCAAGGAGAAAAAGTTCTGTCTCGTGGGATCTCGTTAGAGAGAGTAAGAAAGATTTCTTGCTTTACGATCATCCGGGACGACAGTTGGAGAAATTACCACAGGCGAGAGCAATTCCTCTCTCTCTCTCTCCCTCTCCGGGATTTCCGGCGGAGCAAATGGCCCGGCGACCATGCCTGTGCATGTCAGAAATGATTAACTTCGCATTCGAGCCCGGCAATTAGGACGATTGCCCTCGCGTCCCGTGCAACTAGGCGCAAGGGCAGGCCCTATACAATTTCCTCGAGAGTTTCGTCCTGCGAGACACTCACCTTCTGCCGGGCCTCGTCCCCTTCTGGTCTAGAAGGATTCAGCAGCCATTAGAGGATCCTGAAAATGGTGCTCGACCGGCTACCTCGAAAAACCGAGCCGCCAGAGGCTTCCAGGGGATTCCGCTCGAACGCGCTTTACGCCCTGTCGACGACCAGATTCCTTGCCGCGAGATTTCAACGGATCAAAATTAAGCAGTACGCGCCCTGCAGACACCAGTTACCTCAGGATTCCATCGGCAGACTTTCATGAAAATTGTCTCCCTTAGTACCGACGCGAGAAATTTTTCTTCGTCCATATTCACACCGAGATCCCCTATTCGAAGGATTGATACGAATCCTTTCGGAACAAGGATATTTGAGCATTAAAATAAATGTAACCATACAAAAACTATAAATTTTCTTTGTTCTTCTACGATATTTTTGTGGATAAACGTTTTAATCACTGTAACTGTAGAGAAAATGTTATGGCAAGGAGTAAATGCACCAGAGGTCTAAAGATTGGCTATTTTTCTGAGATTTGGAGGAGTCTTTGTCTTTTTTTCTCCTGAATGGAGCGTCGCGTCGTGGAGATCGCAGAGCTGCCGACGACGGCAATCCGGTTCCGGGATTGGGTCCCCGAAAACCGGGTCGTCGAGAGGCATCGCCGACGAGGGTGGAATATCCACGCGACGGTTCCCCGCTGCGAGGATCCTCGCACATAACTCCGTCGACGACGTGGCGCAATAAATTCGACGGAAGGGCCCTACTTTCCGCGAGCAACCCTTCGGGAAGAGAGCTCGCAGCAACCCCCCACCGACCTGGCATTCCGTGTATCCGACCTTTCGCAGACGTTCGCCCAACTCTGGCCTGCCGTACCCTCCGCAGAGAGAACCATTCTTAACCTCTTCGGCGACGCGTGGCTGATTTATAAGGACGAGAAGCTCGAACCCCTGTCCTGTTGGCTCTTCTTCTCGCGTATGTGCTCAGCAGGGAACGAGCATGGTGACGCGAGGATCTATAGGGTGGCCTGTGCAAAGGTCGCTTCTGTTTCGATACTGAAACATTGTATCCTCGCTGTGTTCCACCAACGATCTCCATCGAAACCCATTTTATCACTGATCTACACAATTGTAAGTTTAAATTACTATTTATCGGGAGTGAGTTTCGCGTTTGATTAACTCTTCAGTTTTGATAAATACTGATTATTATCAGTACAGCGTTTATTATAATTAAAACGGGAATGTCCGCCGGCTAGCTCGAAAATTTCGCATTTTCCGTGCATTTCCCTGCATCGCGAATTAGAACCGCCGGACGGTGCAATTAATTGGCGGGCGGGTGCGGCTTTGAGCGTGGCCGTTTCTTTTCTCGTCAAACGGAATCGACCCTCCGCGCGTTAACGCGGCCCAGTGAGCCGGGAGTCGGGATAATAAAATCGAAAAAAACCCGGTCTTGCCCCTAATTTCGATCGGCCCTCTGTATCCAGCGATACTCCGGGAATAAAAATCCGTGAAATCGCCGCCGTAATGAGTGGGCGGATCTTCGGAAAAAAGAGGCGTTTAACTCGTTTATCCACGGACGACCGAGCGTGAAAGCGCGTTATTATTTCGGAAAGCAATTTCCATGGTTGTTCCGCCTTGGAAATTAGATTCGTTTTCCACCTCGGGTCGAAGGTTAACGAGAGGGTTCCCCAGGTGAACTCGAAATTTGAAAAAAAAACCGCGCCTCTCTGTCTCGTCGGAACCCTTTTCCGGGCTCGTTTGACGAACCGTATATATTCAGGGGACTGTTTCAATGACGCCAGTCACTCGAAGTTATCTGCCGCGTATCGCGAAGGGTTTCTGACGAGGCTGTTGCCAGGCTTCGCGATCCCATCGCGATATACCCGCCACCCTAACCCGCCGCATGAAAAATGCATTTCTTTATCTGCCGTTCACGTGCCGCATCGCTGGAAACGCTGCCAATTAATTCCACGATGGTTTCGCTTTTCGGGGTTGGGATTCCCGTCTGCGAAACCCGCTTGCGAAACTCACCGGCAGAAATATGGGGCTCCCAGAACGCCACGCAAGTGTGACCAACGGGAAACTTGATACCAGACTTTCTCCCGCCGCAAATTCAATTATCAGCGATCCTCTCTTTTTCTTTTCTTTTGAGAGCTCGATTACGTCGATCCCAAACCCTCTAGGCTAACTTCGCGAATTTTTCACGGTGTAGGTGGAAGGTATTTTGTTGTGGGACTTGATTGTGTTCTTTCGGGCGTGGTTTGAGAATATTCACGATTATTTTCGTGCAGGAAGAATCGAAATCGAGTTTGTTACGAGCCACCAAACACACGATTTTAGTCATTTTTGACGGATTGGGGTGAATTTACGAGAGAAGATGCAAAGTAAAAAACTTTTCAGATCTCCTAGAAGCAGCGCCTTCAGCCGCGTGATTCGAGGAAATTCGAGAGCGCTGGTATCGGATCTCCCCTCGCGATGCATAATTAATGAGCGAAGGGTTGAATTGGTCGAAGGGGTGCGCGGAACGCACGGTTAAAACGCGTCTGAAAAACACGGGAAGATCCTTCGCGTCGCCTGAAAAATTCCACGGGAAAACTGCGGCCCGCTCCAACCCCCTGGCTCCGTGATAAAGTCGCGAAGCTGGAGTTTGCTCGAGTGTCGTTCTCTCTTTTCCAATCGCAATTACACGTAATCGTCTTTCCATCCGGAAATCGAGAGTAAGCCGCTTAGCCGTCGGAATTACCGGGAAAAATCTTGTAAAGCGCCGGAAGACTGCGCCCCCCGGTCCGTTTCCTCTCCTCTCCTTATCCACCGTTTCCGGGCCGTGCGAAAGCTACTCGCTGTTTCCTTTCGCTTTTCCTCGATTTTCTCCGTTCTCCTTTGTTCTGTCGCTGCGGTGCGGAAAACCGGGGAGCGTTTGACGCGCGATAAACTTCCTCAAAGGTATCCAGCTTCGCGGGGATGGATTTTCATCTTCCCTGGATCCTTCTGTTCCTTGCTCTAGCAGTATTAACCAGGGAAACTCTTCGATTGCCGAGAATCGACGCGAGGTTTCCGGTTGGAACGCCGCGGGAAATGTTGCATCGTTTCCTTAGAAGATTCATGTACGGGGTATATTTTCACAGTACACTGCTCGGAGTCTCTCTAAAGCGATACATATGGTCTCATAAAAATTCCTCCAAAGAGCCATCATATCGGTTAATAAAATATATAAAATAACAATCACAAGTTTTAAATTAAAGGAATTAAAAATAGCTAGAGCCCCATATCAACTCAAATCGCGAGAAACAACCGCCAGAAATGCCACTCTAGACAGAGCTGTAAAATCGTATTTTCACAGAAACAGCGTCGGAAGGAATTAGAATGTCGATCGAGCTCGGTGTGCATATCCGCGAGTACTGGTCGCGACGAAATTTTTCGGGCCGCATGATTGAATAACCCACATCGTCGGACGCGGCGTGTATTTTAATATCGCGCGGGACGGGAGGAAGGAAGAGGAAGGCAGGCAGGCAAATTCAATGAGAACGTAGAGCCTCACCCCTGCGCGTCTATCAGGCGCGCAACATCGTCGGAATTGAATTTTACCGAACAACAAAGCTGGCGTTCCCAGCCCCGGCGGTGTTCGCGTTTTAAATTCCTCCGGGTGGATGGATGCGTTGCGCGTTATCGCGCCGGGGAAATAGTTTCACCCTCGCTCCGATAAAACTCGGGGCTGGTTGGTTCGCTCGCACGCGCCTGTTCTCCTCCGCCCCGCGCCGCTCTCCTCTCTTGTCTCCCGTATCAGTTGTCAATAATATTAGGGACCGCAATTTCACTCGGGATAGGAGTCCCGTCGGTCGTCGCACGTATCTGTCCGCTTTCCCCTACTGTTTCCCGTGCTGTCAGCCATTCGATTCGATCATGGGGGAGTGAAGCCGACACAAGGAGGACAGCAGTAAAGATCAAAGCAGGAAGGAGGACAGGAGACGTCGCGCGGAGGCCATCGATTATTTTCGCGCGAGCTTGAGAGCACACCGTAAAGAGGGTTTCTTTGTTCGACCTGAACAACACTGGGTCACTCGCCTGCGCAGGAAGAAACGACTCCAAAGGGATTCCCCATGGGGAAAGCGAAAGGGATGGGGCCGCGGAACTTTCCGAGGAACACCATTGTCTGCGAGAAGTCGGAATCGAGGGGCAAAATATCGGGGAGCCCGGATAATACGGTATTAATTAATACGGAGACGTGGAACTGATCGCGAATTTCGTGGAGATGAATTCTTGCGATTAGAAATGTTCAGTTCACTATAGTTTCGGTAGGGTTGGTCGTATGACGCACACAAGCAAACCCAAACATAACTATTATTTCTTCAAAAACCTTCAAAAACGCTCTGAAAGACCAAATAAACTTGAGAAAGGGACTCGACCACCTGGCAAGCGGAAGCCAGCCTATCCCCGCCGAATTTCCTTCGGGACCCAGGGATCGAGGTTCGACCTCGTTCACCTCGAGCGATTCCGGTGTCCAGTGGCTCGTGAACGAACGCGTTAAGCCATCGAAACGAGGGATGCGTTTAGTCCTTGGCGATCCTCTTCTCGGGCTCCGGGGCACCGATTATTTCCTCGCATGGCCGAGCACGCGAATTGTACCGGGACGGAGCCCGATGGGAAGAGCTTTCTTTGGTTTCCGGCGAGCGACAGTGGGTCATCTCTCGCCGAGAGTGATACGAGACGGTTCGTGGAGGAGGGTTGGAATACTGAGAAAGTTAGGCGAGCGACGTTAAAGGGAACCCCGAGACAGACAGAAGTTGCTCGGTTATCGCGGCTCCCAGACTCTGCTGCTTCTTTTTCCGGTCGACGGGACACGCGCCTCCTTTGTCCTGGTCGACCATAAATCCTACCGGGCAGAGGGAAAGAGAGAAGGGAAGAGTACTCTCGCGTTAACTACTCGCGGCTACGAGCCGCCCACTCGTTGCCGTATTTACGAGCTCCGCGATGCCAGTCGAGCGAACTTTTTCGGCGGTATCCTCGGTTTTTGCTTCTCTGTTCGTCCCACGGCGGAATTAGACGGAAACTTAATAACCTTTCTTACTTTCCGCCATTGTTCGCCGGCGTGTCGTTACCTGGCGACGAGCTGCTCAACGAAGAACGTCTCTTTTATGTCTTCATAGAGTCCGATGATAGAACTCGTTGGCTGCCAGTAGCTAATTTCGGTGGTTTATCGCTGAAGAGGAAGAGGTGATGCTTCAGCTACCTGTGGTTGGGTTGTAAACTCAGATGTTCATGATTAGCAGACTACATTCTTGTGCAGTCGAACCTCGATAACTCCAAGCTCAAGAGAAGAACTAAAATCTTCGAGTTATAGAGTTGGCGATGATATCTCTATTTCGGTAGTGAATTTCTGTAGCGCACCCCAGTTTTTGGAAAAGATGGAATTAATTCTGACTCAGGTCAAGAAATAATAATCATACAATCCACTATGAGTATGGCTAACAGCGAAAACATGAACGAATGACGAAGAATATTAGATCCGCTGTTTCCCGGAGAGGCTCCAAGCCCGAATAGCTTTAAGAAATTCTGTCGAGCGAGTATGTTAGGCGATCTACTCGATCAGAGGAGCCGAACAACGTCTAAAGAAGAACAAGCGAGGCATTGATCTCTGGTAGAAGCTTATTGAAAATATCGGCCGTCTTTTTACGGGCGCTCGGGAAAGGGAGGAAACGGAGCGAAAAGAATAGAGTAGGCGGAGAAGAATCCCGGTGGAAAGTAAAACGCTAGCGAGGAAGGATTTGTCAAGACTCCGAGGTTGGGACGCTCTTATTTAGCCCTTAACATCGCAGCCTCGTGGCCATAGGTCCCCGAACGATAAAGCTCGGTTATATAGACGTGCGTAAAATTCGTTACGATCGGCCTCGGTTTGCTTCCGCTTTTGTCCCCGCGGCGATACCACGGCAGTAACCATCAAATGTCACCGGGAGAGATCGGCTGTCTTAATCTTTCCGTTTCCATGCGACTGGGCTGCGTCCTCTCTTCCATGTGTACATCTTAGCCGCGGACTTTTCTGCTCTTCGATGGAATACATACAATCAGCACGGGAACAAATCTTCCGAGGAGACTGTGCAGGCTTACCGAACCGAACTCGGCTGGTAGAATGCTCCGGCAAGCTTTCATCCATTTAATCCTGCTGTCATAATGCCCCATAGGCGCTTCACTAACCCTGAGCCCTGTGTCGCAACTCGTACAGGAGCAATCTGTTATGGTCGGAACACGTCTGGACCTAACGTCGATGTCCCGAACGCTTCAGAAGATTTTTTGCTATCTTTTTCCGACGATCGGATCATATATATGCGACTTAGGGTGGACTTTATTTTTCGACTATGAAATTTTTTGGGTCCCGTATACCAGAATTGTGACAAATGTTGAGAAAATGATCTGGAAAAAATTTGGAGCCGATTGGATCGTGGGAAAATGACGCGCAGCATATTTGAAAATTTGGAATTTTTTAAATCTTGATATAAATAGACGTTATGATATATCGTTGAATTTGTCTTCTTTTTCTCTTTGAGAATCCATATATAGCATAAACAGTTGTTGATTGAAAAAACATCCGTGAACTTGAAAACTTGAAAAAATGACCTTGAAGAAATTTCTTTTGTAGCTATTTTTATAGCTACATGCTGCCGAATAATGCAAATTACGTCTCGTTAGCGAAAAAATAGGACTTTTGAAGCAGATAGCGCCCTAGATCGATCTTTTATCTTACGTTTTTGACTAGTGAAAAACCCCGTGTTTGTATTATCGTGAAATGAGAAGGCGAATCCCGCACCCTTGCAATCCTCGAAACGAGTCTACTCCCTTAAATAAATTTATTAATACGCTCCAATCTACAAAAGAAAAACAGTTTTAATATCGGAAAAAGAAGTTATTATAAATATTATGTAAATTACGAAAAGAGGTGACATCAAAGTATTTCGTCCCGGATTTGCTGGCGGACATTCGGTAAGACCAAGCAGATCCTGTTCTAGACGCGATTGTGTTAACCCTTTCGAATGTAATTCCAAAAAAACTCTCAGTTAACAAGCAGTCTTCAATGCGTCTTAAAAATGCAATTAATCATGTAAGGATTGATCAGGTGTTTCTCTCTATATTAAAAGGTCTAAAAATTCTTAGACAAATTCTGTTTTGTGGCGTCAGGATACTGCTTTCGATATTCCATCACAGTTTGTAGTATATATTGTTTCTCCTCTTCGTTTCTTGATAAAATTTTATTACAATCCTCCATTAGTTTACCGCCCTGTTCAGTGGGTATCATTGACCACCTTCAGTCCTTGTTTCAGCCAGACTGCTTGTTAACTGAGAGTTTTTTTGGAATTACTTCGAAAGGGTTAACACAGTCGCGTCTAGGGCACATGCGCAGTTGTATGCTAACGAATAATGCAATTTAAACCCCTTAATATCTCTGTCAGTTACGTATACTAGGAAAAAACTCTTCAAACAAAAGTTGTAGTATATAAGGAGGTGAATGTAGTATCAGAGAAAACAAATTTTTCAAGGTCATTTTTCAAGTTTTCAAGGTCAGAGATGTTTTTTGCTATTAACAACTATTTATGCTATATATGGATTCTTAAAGAGAAGAAAAGACATATCTTCAACGACATTATTCAACGACATATCATAATGTATATTTATGTCAAGATTTAAAAATTTGCTGCACGTCATTTTCCTATGATCCAATCGGCCTCAAATTTTTTCCAGATCATATTCTCAACATTTGTCACAATTCTGGTATACGGGACCAAAGTAATTTTCGTCAAGTATAGCTAAGATCCACCCTAAATATGCGTTTCCTGTTACCAGTGGTGGTCGCTTTTGTGGTTTGGATTTTATTCATTCGGTAGAACATTTTTAAAATGTTTGTCAAGTGTCAGCATAGACATTTTCAATACCGATATCAAACTTTACTCTTTCCATCAGCACGACTGCAGATCTTCCCAAACCATACTCGAGTTGATCACGGTCGCCGCGGGCCGGTCTGTGTTTATTTGTACCGTCGTTATTGAATTCCGATAATCCGGGTCGTAATCCCGACCCGTAGTGAAACGACGCGATTTATGCTCTCCACGCCGTCCGTTTTCGCCGTTCTCCACCCTTGGCCTTTTAACCGTCGGCGAAATTATCCGCCAGGTCGGCGACCTTCCCTCTTCCGGCCGTTGCTCGCCGAGGATATGAAAAACCGTCTCTCCGTCCCGTCGATTAAGTAGATCCTCCCCTGTACCGTCCAATATCGAGTGTGATCGAGTGGGGCCGTCGACGGCAGACAGACAGATCCTCGTCATTGTTTTTCTCTGCGGAGAAATAAAGATACGCGGACTCGTCGTGAACTGTGATTAAACGCCCACTCTTGACGCGTTTCTGCTCGGATCGCGCAATTTCGGCAAGGAACCACGATCCTACGCTTGAGAATGGTTTGTCGAAGAAGCCGTTCGATTAAAAGCTCTTCGGGGACTGCGGGCTCTTAATTGCTTGTGCCAGGAAATTGTCTTCGTCGCGGTTTCCGCCTGAACTGTGAAAACAAGTGTTGGAGCAAGCTCAATGGAGGTTCTTCTTCCTTCCCACGATCAATTTTGTAGTTGAAAAATAGCAATCCAATTTATTTGAGGAACCTCCGCGAAGACTGAGTCCTCTTATGGTGGATGCGTGGTGGTCCGTTCGCTCAGTGCTGATGGACGCATCCTCCTCGGAGGTGATCAGTCCCTGGGAGCAGAGATTCCCAGACTCGCCAGCGGCTCCTCTTTTTCTCGATCCTCCGGCCTCTTCTGCACTGGCTACGTCCCTCGACGAGCACTCCATCCACTCCAAGAGACCCCTTGGAAGGCTGGCAACGTGCCACGTTCCTCGAACCTGCTCTTTCGAGCTGGAAAACTCGCGTATCCACGGGGATACTAGAGCCCCGCAGACTTCCAGCTCTTACCCCTGGCCTTGGAGGCCTTCTTCGATCGAAAATACTTTCTCCTGAGAACCCTGATCGATTTTTAATTGGGGGAAGAGGTTGCCGGTCCTTTCTAGAGCCAACGAATTTTAGGGAAAATTCTGTGAGACGGTTTTAAAAAGTCAAACTCATTTTAGTACCTACATCTCCATCGTCTTTCTTAGATTTAGATCGTGCTTATTGCTAATGTAAATTTCCCATAACTTCGTAGTCTTCCACTAAAAACACTTACAAAAATTCTAAATCCTACTTCAAGCATGCCAGAATGTAGCCACGAAACTGCGTGCATCTTATGGTCCCGCATAAATCAATTCTGAAAGCTCGCACGGGAGAATAAGTGCCCAGAGACTTTCGCTTTAACCCGAAGACAGCTTCCTCAATTGACTTCAGATCAACTTCCAACGGCACCGTTGACGAGAGAAGGTTCTAGGCATCTATTCACGAAGAGTCGCACATGCAGTTGTCAAGATTGCAAATTAATAACCGGTTGGTTCATTGCGAAAACGCGAGGCATCCCGCAGGTTCAACAACACCAGTGAGCCTCTCTCGTGTCCTCCCTTTTTCCTCATTTCCTCCTCTTTCTTTATGATCGATGATCGGAGACGGGTCCGGGAGGGCTGCGGAGGGTTCAGCAGGATATTTACCGTGGTTATAAACGTCCTCGTCTGGAGCGTTCCCACCCCAGGCAGAAAATCCTTCCACCTTTTACCTCGACCTTAACCTTTGCCTCTGCTCGCTTCGTTATTCAGCAGCCACCGGTGCTACACACCTTCTTCGTCTTCTTTTTCCCTCATTTCCTGTCTTCGTATTCTCCTCTGCCACACCCCCGTCTACTCTTTCTCTCTGCCGTCGCTTTCTTCGTCATTAAGGACGTGACATCTCGGCTCCTCTCCCATCGGAACGGTTCTCCGACCCGCATTTTCGATTCCTGGCAACCCATAGTGGTCCACAACATTATTTCAGCACTTCAGGACTTTAACGCTAAACAATAATTTCATCAAATCGAACAAAATTAATTTAAAACATTTTTTTTCGAGAATATTAAGTTTAAGAGCTTGGAAATAGAAAGTCCGCGCTTTAAAATGAGCACACGGAGAACCCTGTGCTACTTTGTTACGTGAAGTTACAGCAGTTTAAAGATGGAGAATTTTTGATTGTCATTTGCAGGTCCTTTAACTTTGTGGAGTAGCGTATTACCAATTTCCCGTTGAAATTATTATTCCCCGGTTCACCGTAGAACCAGAACAGGAATTACAATTTACATCGTTGTCAAGGTGTATCCTCTTTGTGCACCGCCGAAAAGCTTGTCTTTTAATTACTTGACCCACGTTATCCCAGCCGAGCTCGAAGCTACGGTTCTTTCGCGAACGGTTCGTTTGAACGCGCGGTCAGTCGTTCGTCGTCGAAATTGTTTTGTCAGACAAGTTACAGAGTCTCATTTGTACCCTTCCTTTATGTTTGCAGATGGAAGACGAGGGCAACCACGGCAACGACGACACCAGATGCTTCATCCTGTCCACGCTGGCCGCGCTCCAGTGGTCCAGAGTGTCCTGCGTGCTATGCCGCGCGCCTATGCTCGTTTTTGACAGGTATCCGCTCGTCGACGGCACGTTCTTCCTGTCACCGAGACAACATTCGCCTGCTTGCGCCGAGGTAAGTCCGCGAAATTAAGTATCTTTCGCTTTTGAACGCGTCCGATCGTCTATCGCAACTTGTGGCACGTACGAAGACTGGTACAGAATAAAATAGAACGTTCAAGTTCACTCCGTCTAAATGACGTCATCATAAAGTGCCATTATTCGTCATTAATTTAAGGATGTTCTGGAGGTACAATGGGAGACAAAAGTACAAGAAATTCGAAATCCATCAATATATTGGCAATGAATGCCATTCATGAGTATATTTTGCATTAAAAAGATAGATTAATTTTAGAAGCTTTCGTTTAATTAGTGAATTTCATGTTATATTTATTTTTTAATCAAATTGTCAGTATATTATAAAAAATTATAAGTGACTTTTGCGAATAATTGTACCCTCTGATTGTAGCTATATTCAGTGGTCTACACAGTTGTCGCGTTTCCATGCTAGTGAGAAGGACAACACGATAAATTTGACGTATTGTAACAGTTTATAATTTTTTGCTCTGTAACTGTTTAGTGAATCCTAATAAATTTTGAACATAATTAATTACATAATTTTTACTATATATAAAAGAAAACTGGAGTTTCTAGTTGCGTTTTTTCAAGGTTTAAATAGGGTTTGAAGTGGAATTTTATGAATTCTCCATAAGAAGACGTGTTAAAATGTGCAAACTTTAAGTTGCTATAATTCTTAAACGGTGCAGCGAATCGAACCCAAACTTTGGTAATTGCATCAATTTAGTAAGAATTATATCTTGTCAAATTTTCAAAAATTTTGTTGCGTTTTTATATACCTCCAGAACATTCTTAAGCCATCGAGCGTCTAAAAGTTCCTTGAGGAGTAGAATTTTAAAAATAATTTTAACTTTGATATAGTAATTGTATTTTCTCAATCACCGAAGATCCTGAAGAGTGCATAGAAAAAAGGCGAATCGTGAATCTAAATCGATGTTCCTTGACTGATTGTTCCAGGTGAAGGTCGAAGGTCGCACGCAGTTTCTGTCAGCGGTGTGCATGAGTTGTCTGGAAGGCAGCGGCGTCCAACCTGTGCGTTGTCGTTGCTGTACCCAGCCGTGGGACGGTTCTAGCTTAGTCCTTGGAACGATGTACAGCTACGATATCTTCGCTGCCATGCCCTGTTGCACTGAGCGGCTCAAGGTGAGTCTCGGATTTCCTATTTAGCCGACGATCTTTCCGCTCGTGCGCCTAACACGTGTTATAACTTATCTTACAACCACGTTAGACGCTGCACTACCCCCACACCCCTCTTCGTCACTACTTTCACTACTTTCGCTAACTTTTCTCAATTTTATTCACTATTTCTATAGATTTTAATAAACGCTTGAAATTCCACAACGATACCAAAATACACTACTCAAAAGAATTAAGGGATCACTTGTGCGAACCCGAAAAATCGCTCCCACTTTACGTGATCATAACTCCGTCAAAAATTGCTGTACCGGTATCGTTAAACAATGGTTTGGAAGCCTGAAACCTCTAGTTTCAGATGATCTGCTTCAAATTGTTGCTATGTTGGTTTTTTACAAAGTTATAGCGAGATGAAGACAACATTGACGGGTAATAAAAATTTGGTGCAACTTTGGAACATCACACGGGGAGCAACAAATTTGTTTGATAAATCGCGTTAATATAGTTTGGAAGGGCTATTTTTCCTGTGTAAATTGTGTGGTTGTTGAATATTGTGCGATTTTTTTTATTCGAGTTATTCAACATTGAAGTAAATATGGGCTTTTTAAATTTAACTGGCTCCAGAAAGCGAAAAAATTATCGCAGAATCTTGTGCAAAAAAGCAATAGAAAGAGCGTTTCTTTCTCTTCAAGGCACTCTTTTTGTTTTTTCAATTTCATTAACATTTCGATATACCAGGTGTTTCTGAAAATATGCTTAAAAAATGCACACAATTTCAATTTTTCCTTTAACTCGCTATGTCTCGGCGAGAAATGATCGTTATACCATGATCCGAACGTCAGATTGAAGCAGAGATTCTGTCGATTCGATTGAGTACTCTATCAACTCGCTGCGACAATTTTTTACCTATGGCAGCTGTGTTTGAAGTTAGTGCTTCGCAGAAATTAGCGCCGGCCCACAGTGGAATAGGACCAAACTCGGCTCAAAATCAAAGAACTTTCGATAGAAATGAGGTACAGCGATGAAATTTTTTAAAAATTAAAGCTGGAACTTTGCAGAATATGGAAAGAAAGGGAGATTATGGTACGAACGTTTTTTAACGTTGAAAAAATTCGTTAAACATGTAGAATTTCAAGAAAATGTGGTTTCTCCAGTACCACGCGCTGAAAAATACTTTTTTTAACATGCTATATATGATTTGCCGTACATTTTTTCACGCTGATTTCAAATTTTGAGACCAGATTTTTGACGGAGTTATGATCACGTAAAGTGGGACCAATTTTTCGGGTTCGCACAAGTGATCCCTTAACCCTTTGCACTCCGTTGTCCCCTCTGAGGCACCACTACAAATTGCTATACCATTATTCGAAATATTATTTACGTTATGAAATATATCGGCATCTAATCAATTACTAAACATTTTCGTATTGTATGAGGTATTACACCAATTTCATATCCATAAAATTGCATAAATCATAGGGAATGGAAATATTCTAGATCGGAAGAAATGTTTAATTTTCCAGTTAAAATAACTCGGAGTGCAAAGGGTTAATTCTTTTGAGGAGTGTAGCTTGGTGGAGGACTTTCTCAATAGTTCGTCCTGATAGATAGTAAGAATAGGTTGATAGCGAGGGTTGCAGCCAGTAAAAGCGTTGCGCTATTGTTCTGTTTCAGTGCAACAGCTGCCAGAAGCCGCTGATCTATCCTCACCAGCGGCTGAACTTCTACTCGGACTATAGCCGCGTTTTCGCCTGTCCCCATTGCAGAGCCGTGGACGCCCACTTCGTGAAGCCGCTCTCGGTCTGCTTCACCCGCGAGCAGTTCCAGCTGTACAGCCAGTGGCCGTAACCATTAGGGAACTTACAATTAGCTAACCGGCGCCTAAGCGCCGGGACCGACCCGTGTCCCCTCTTCTTCGACCCGCTGATCTCCCTGCTCCGGGCGACCTTGCTCTAGATCCCGCAACACACATAGTTCGTCGGACCGTTTTTGTCTTCTCTTCGGCTCCATCCGGGGAACCGTCATCGTCATCGAGGAGAACAACAAGAAAACGAGTCTCGCGGACCGTCCGGACACGCGCGTTTCCCTCTATCGATCATCGATCGCCGATCTCACACGCAAATCCAAATGCATTTTCGTTCCGCATGAACGGTCTGCAGTCTAAACATTTTTCGAAACCTCTGATTCACAGCTGAGCATGTATTTTAGACAATTTATCAACAATTTCAGTCGTGAATCAGCAAATCTCGGCCCTACTGCATTGTTCACATCGACTTGACCCAAACAATTGCACAAATACATGAATCAATTTTGTTGTCGAATGTCCATGTTTCCTGTACAAATGTTTGTTGTACAAGTTGTGCGAGTTTTCTGTATAAATGTCCATGTTTCCCGAACAATGCACAATAGGTTAAATTATTCATTTGATTCGTCACTTACCGATCATATAAGCGTGAAGATCGGCGATCTAGCGGTCAAGAAGACGCTGTATAGCGCCCTTACATTCCCACCACAATCTGAACTTTATTTTTGTCTTTCATTTCAAGATTCTTGTTTCTTTTTTGTCCGAAAAGAATTAATTATTTTAGTTAATCGAACGCATTAGGATTGATCGAAACGATCGAGAGGGAAGCGTGTCGATCCAGGCGCGCCCGCGGCAGCGATAGGGTTTAAGACATTTTCTTTTCCGGCGTCGATTAGTAGAGTTTATCTAATTAAGAACGCGGGGACGACGGCGAGATCCGTGATAACGATGATCGATCCAGGGATCAACGCGGGAATTGAGGATATCGAGGCCCGCGGATGTCAGTATTATCGGTAAGGATCGGAAAATCCCAAAGTCTGTCTGCGCGAAATCTTAAGTTAGCCAAAATTGATTTAGGTGTCGATATTATTTGTTTTATCGTCGGTGCTCGATCGGCGGCGCGATCGAGCGGATCGTTCGCGAGAGATCCTAGGTTTAGACGCGTGCTCGGTAAATTATCCTCGAAATTAGCGGTAACCTTTGTGTAACATGGTTAGATTAAGACAATTCGACGGCGCTAGGTTTAAATTCGAGAGACGAGGAGGCCTCGGTCTTGTCCTCTTCCCGCGTTCGATCGCTCGATCATCTTAGGGGAAAAAAAAACGAAATGCGAGAGAGAATCGTCCCCCGCGTTCGTTCCCTGATAGTCGCATAATTACGTTGACAGTCTGCGAAAGAAACGGAGGAAACACGAGAAGCGAACGGGTTGAGTTAGTGTGATCGATCCCCCAACTGTGGATCGATCTCTATCGTGCACAGGCAGGCGTGCTTTGGAAAAGCGAGAGAATCGAGCAGAAACGACGGCAGAAAGGTAGAAACGAAACGGACAAAACAAAAAAATGAAAAATGGTAGTAAAGGCCACTTTGTAACTTGAAAAGGGGGAAGAGATATTGAACTATCGTTTGTTACTTAGATAATCGAGAACGTTGTTTTTTTTACATTTTATTAGTTTATACGTTTACGGCGGCCATGTTGATTTTGTTTAAGGATCTACGACTCATTCGATGGGTTTCACGTTGATCGGCCGGGCGCCCAGCGATTTTCGGAGGTATGACACACGCGCATGATACACGCACACACGCACACAAACATGAGAACACAAATACAATGTTTAATCTTCTTTTGTTCGAAACAGAGCTCGTTCATTCGTTTCCGATCGTACTCGAGTGGTTTATTATTTCTTTTTACTTTTCGTCCTGCTTAGGCGAATTCTTTCCCGTTACCTGATTCCCGATTCATCCCCTCAATTATCCTAGATTCATTTAATTGGCGATTTTTGCTTTCTCTTTCAATTTTTTCGTTTCAGTATCGACCGTGAGACACCGAAACTAATTCCTCGAAGGGCTCGAAAGTCGCGGGCGTCCGTAGTAGCCAGTGTAAATACGTAATTTAGTGGGAGGGAGAACCAAATGTTTGGTGAGAGCGAGAAAGGGAGAGAGAGCAAGAGAGAGGGAGAGAGAGGGAGGGAGAAAGAGAGAGTGTGTGTGAGAGAGTGAGCGAGCAAGCTGAGAAGAAAATCTTCGTTTTTCTGGCGATGCTGGTCGTTGCTGTCCATCAATAGCGGCCGTCCCACAAACAGACCGCCCACCGTTTCCCAAGGTAGTATAGTCGATCGTGTACCTTCTTTACGTTACTTCGATTTCAAAGTATACTTAATCCATTATATGCCGGGAAGTGTATTTAGCAGATTTATATATGTCCCGTAGAGTTTTAGCGAAGATCCTTCGGATCGCGTCCGGCTCCTTCGAACCTGCGAAAATTTAGGTACTTCTGTGTTGGAAATGTGAATCACGGAACTTTTCGACTCGATCCTACACTCGAATGTTCAATATTCTGGTATATGGAATTTTCTTGATAGAAATCGGTTCGGATATCGACAAATGAACATTCTTTGAATGCTCGTGTGAATCGGATCCAGGACAGCTTGAACTATCGAGAATGAGTTCAAAATACTTCTTTCGACGCTCGTAAAAATGAAACCATGACAATTTGAAATATCGGCAAAGTTGAAACAATTCTCTGAATGTTCGTAAAAATTGAGAAACATGGGACAGTTTGAGACATTGAGAATGAAATTGAAAGAATTAAAATTAAAGTGATTCCTCGAGCAGAAGCGTTGAAGGTAGGACAGCTTGAAATGTAGAGAAGAGATCGAAATAATTTCTGGAGTGAATATTCCCTGAAAGCCTATAATCGTACCAAGAATTGGAACAGTGAAACTTCTAGAGTCAAGCAGAAAAGCAAAGTAGCACCTTGTTTGTCGGATATTAACATTTACAATTTCGTAATCAACCAAATGAAAGACTGTCGCAAACGAGTCCAAACCGCAGAAAGTAATCAGGGTTTCGCTGCCGCGAACGACTCAATCTGGCCGATTACTCGCGTCCCAGAGAAACGCATTATTGTACGATAAAACTGTTAGGTTTAAGACGATTGCGAAAAGAAGATATCCAGAAATTTTATGCCGCGTTAACGAGCAGGTCGTTCGCGATAGCCACCCCTTAATTATTTTTCCTGGTGCGGGCAATTTACAAAAATTTCGTGGTCCGTCGATCGCGTGCAATCAACGCAGGTGGAAACACGGAGGACGAGTTGTATAAATTGCTCGGAACCGTTCGAGTGCGGGGAAAAACGAGTCGAGAAGTATGTCAAGCGAGGAAGGTGGCAGGTGTTTCCTGAAACATGTCACCGACAGAATTGACGCCGTTATGTGTTTTCTCTCCGGAATCATACTCCTCGTTATGTTTCGGGTCAGGTAATTGAAACGCGAATAAATTATCACTTGATAATCGTTCGGAGGAGCGAGGACGCGCGTGGCGTTCGCCGAAAAGTCGAGCGCCCTAATTTAATCGACAAGTGAGTAATTAGATCGAGAGTGCGAGAGAAGGGGCAGAGCGTGTCCGCGCGAGTATGGGAAGTGAGTGTGCTAGCAAGCGAGAGAATGAGGCGACAAGGGGTATAATTAAAAATGGGAAAAATACAACAAAAAAAAGAAGAGAATAATAAGAGGGAGAGAGAAAGTGAGAGGGAGGGGGGTCACGAGAGAGGGGTGTAGACGTCCAAGTTGGGACCCTTCTTCGATAGCCAAAACAGACGACGAGCCGAAAGAGTGCGTTATAAAGCTTAACCAATCCGATCGCGCCGCGCGAACAAACCTCGTTTCCATTTCGTTCACCGTTTTTCCTCTAGCACGGATCCCATTCGGGTAAAAATTCGATTCCGCGGGGCAGAATGGGAGGACGGAGACGAAGCGGAAGTGGATCTCGTTGCGTTTTTCTCAGAGTGCCAAATAGAGAAAGGAGTCGAGGGAAGAAAGCGGGAGACAGAAGGTCGGCACGATATTTCGGTTCGGTTTATCGTTTTTTCCGGTAGCTTCCTCGCTTTTCACCTGGACTCTCGTCCAGGATCAGCGATGACACAGAGGGGGAAGTCGTGGGGAGCTTGTAGAGAGGTGTTTCGTGCTCGAACGAACGGAGGAAGATTGATTTTCGATTGCTCGCGCGGAGAGGCCGGCCGGATGGCCTCGAAAAATCGCGCGCATTTTTGTACTCCCTACCGTTTTCAATTTTTCACTGCGTGGTTTGTTAAAAAACAGAGAGAAAAAGCAAAAAATACGAGAGAGGCAGAGAAAGGGAGACAAAGAGAAAGAAGGAATAGGTGCCGCGCGCGAGCGACAGATGTTTAATCGATTGTCATCATCGGTCCTTTTCAGTTCCTATCGCAGGATTTGACGACGCAGGAACCAAATTATCGCTGACTGGGAGGTGAGGGGAGAGAAAACAAGAAAGAGAGAGAGTTCCTTTCGCGAAAGAAGTCGATCCGCGATCGCGCGAGCCACCAGATCGATCGATCGCCGCCTCGATCGCAGGACGAGACCCGTTCTCCTTCGTTGTTCCTTTGGAAATGTTTTCTCGTCGCCGCGCGCTCGTCTCGCGATCGAGATCGAGAGCTCTCGATCCTCGAGAGGCGCTCGGATCGATGTATCAGCGGCGATCGTTCGTCGATCGGCAGCGCACTCGAGGCACCTGGTTCGATTTGTAATAATTAGTCAGTTTTGAAGGCGTCTGCGTACCGCGAGTCTCCTCGATCGGCGTTCTAGGATCGTGATCCAGGGAGCTGGATCCAGAATCGAAGAGACCAGTACCCTCTTTTGTTCCCTGAACGGTACGCCGACGCGCGACGCACTCGTTCTGTAGTTGCTAAGGCTAATTAACGAATAGGCTAACCTTTTTTATTCCGAGCTGAAGTCGCTCTAACGATCTAAGCTCCGCCGATCGATATCGATCGCGGACAGGTGACGTGCGAGGGACGATCTACAAACGATGATCTCTCAGATGAAGTATCTACCTCGATCCACGCAGCCCTGGGAGCATCGATCGACGATCTAGAATCGCAATGGACGATCTCTAGGGTCAAACGGTTCCTCGACCGAGACTTGTACGCGTCGCTATCAAACAGGCGGAGGGTCTTCTATGTCAGTGTTTTTATAGTGAGTGGGTCACGGTGATCACGAGCAACCCTGCATCGAAACCGCCTGGAAAAATGATCGATAGGTCCCGGGCGGGAGTGGACAGTTGGTCGTGTTTTGATCGTGTTTCCCATTTTTGAATTTATCGATCGTCGTAATCGTGTCCGTGAATCTTCTAATGATAATTAATTGAATAGCACATCTATGGCACGTTGAGGGGGTGGGATAGAGGGGTTGTAGGTGGTACGGGGTGGGCGTACAAGAGGCGTGTACGACAAAGGAGGGAGGAACGAGACGAAGCGAAACAAAAGAGGTGTCTTTTAAGGACGAGGAAAGAAAGAGAAAGAGAGAGAGAGAGAGAGAGAGAAAGGAAGGTTATGAGTGGTTGAACTATGAATAGAGTTTAGCATATAGTCATTATGGGAGGGAAAACGGAGGGATGGAGAAGGTTTGAAATCATCGATAAATAGTAAGTTTATGAGAGAGTGAGAGAGAGGGAGAGGGTGGGAGAGAGAGAGGAGAGTGAGGCGGTTTTCAGGCGTAGTTAAGGGATAATACTTCCTTCATTTCGAACCGCCGGCTAGTTTTGCCAGTGGCCGGCGCCCCAAAGAGATATCCTTGAATTTCGTTGAATATTTTAGAGACTCGGCTCTAACTCGGTTATGTTCGTCCGCTCGCTAGTCGCCGCGGCTCCGCCTCGGTCCGCTAAAAAAGAAAAAAACGTCGCATTCTCTCGGGGCAAATAATATTAATAGTCAATATTACCGTCTTCGAGACTGTTATCGCGGTTTAGGACTTGACGATGAAAGCGGATGAGCGCATCCTTCCCCCACCCCCCTCCAAACGATGTTAGATAATGGAAATCGCGGGCGCAGGAGCCGAAATAGATAAAGGACTTCGTTGTGCGGGAGCCGTGTCGCCGAGCGGACGGAGCTCGTTCTAGTGATAGAGGGGTGGAGAAATGGAAAAATTTTATCCTGCAATTTATATATCGGTTGTTCTTCGAGGCGTTCTTTTTCACGCGGACAATTTTTGCGACGCGGTTTGAATAATCTAAGAAGACAAAGTATATATATATATATATAAATATAAATATATATATGAGAATAAATATGAAATATTATAGAAGTCTACGATTAAGGATATCGGTTCTTTTTGTCTCTTAGTGTGTAAGGTTCTCTTTACAGCTGTGCTAGACAACTATAGGTGTATACATTAAACGACATTAATTAAACAATTAAACAACAAAAAAAAATGAAGAGGAAGAAGGAAGATGATGATGAAGCAAGCAACATAACGATATACGGAGAAGTCACGCATGTTTAACGTATATAGGAAAAAGAAAAAGGGGCGTCCGGGAAAATGGGGGACGTGCACAGAAACCGGACCCCCCGAATATGGGTCTCCTTAGGAATATATGTATAAAGAAACACGTCTTATATCCATTTCTTTAGCGATTAGACTTGAACACGTACAAGTTTCGCACGCGAACGAGAGGTGGGCGCGGCGGAGGATCGAGCGGCGATCGATAGATCGCGCGCGGTGCTCTCGTTCCCTTAATGAGCCAGGAGAAGAAGACATTTTGATGAATGTTTCAAAGAAAACGCTCGAGACAATAAATCGCCACGATCGTCCATGTGAGAAGAGCTGCAATTTTTTGATGATCCGAAAAGTTTTTCAGAAAATCGTTCAGATCAGAGGGAACACCGTGCGCGAACGGATTTAGGGGAAAGAATCACGGTTCGATCCTCGGCCACGATCGTTCATGTTATGTCGACGTGTCTCGCATATACACACTCACGCGCAAAACACAGATACAATCCACGTACACGACACGTATGTAGAGACAGCAGGTACACAACAGGATATGATGTTCTTTCAGTAGACGCAATTATGAATCGTTGAGCCGCGTGGACCGTGATCAGAAGCGCGTCCGAGCTTTTCTTACGGCGCCTCTCCTCGTTAACGTTTCACCGAGCACACCGGCTCGCGCGCTCGTTAGTCCATTTTTAATTTCATTCCCTTCTTCAGCGTCGTCGAAAGCACGCCAGGTACGGTTTCCTCCGACCTACGGACGCCATTTTGTCCGAATGATCTAATATTCACCGAAGATCGAGTGCTGGAAAGTTCCGACAGCGCTTGGAGATTGCGTATCGTTTTGTAAAAATGCCAAGATTGCATTTATTTTGATTTTGTGCATCTTTCGCTAGCGTATGTGTTTGAACAGAGGTAAGAGTAGCCTAATTTGGACCAACGCCTAGATTCAATCACTATGTATCTTGAGAAAAAAAAAGTATACTCAGGTTTTAGTCGAATTTTTGCTACTCTTGCTTTGTATTTTTTCCATAATTCTTCAAAACAGCGTCTTTATAATTTTAGTAGTTATGTATTATAAATACATCTGGAACCAGTTAGGATTATACTGGTCCAGTCGTTCTAGTGTTACGTAGACTTATTAGGATAATTTTTTAATTTGCTAAAGAACAGGTGTTTAGTCATTTGTTTGCTGGATATTAATTGGTCGTGAAAATTTACCGCTTTAATATACCTATATTTATTTTGTCTTTCTGCCATTCTTCTGTAACACAGTGTTTTTAATTTTAACTCTACCGTTTTATTCGATTATCTTGGCATATTTTGTTTGTAGTTAGAATACATCGCATAGATATGAAACTTTGGTAATTCAGAAGTGTATATATTATATATATATATTATGATATTGTTTATTATACGGGAGAAAGAAGTTAATAAATCGTTTTGTACGTGATTGGATGAAACAAACGCCTTAGTTTATTTTTTAACAAACTTATTAAACATGCTAGGATTAATTCTCCAGAGAAAGAAACATTCAGAAATCGTCTTCACTACAAGTGCATCAGATCTGCACTTTAGTTGCAGCATATTTATTTGTTTATTCGATTAAAAAACCACGAAAAGATATGTTTTATTTTATTTCCATCATTCTGAAATTTATTTCACGAACAAAATAATCGCTGCCCAGAAGGTTGCGATTGAGGAAACCGGAAGTGGACGCACCTGCGCATGTTCTCGACGATGCACGAGGGATGCACGCGGAATGGTGATAATTTTTTGTGATCGATACATTTAAATAAAACGCTCGATCCGTACGTTGGACGCACTGAACTACTTCCGAGGGATCGAAGACAATGATCGAGGGATTCTAAGAAATCGCTCTCATCCCGATCATCCTCATGCGGTTCCAGTACTCCTTTAGTTTCTTTTTTTATATATGTATAATCGTATATATATAACCGCTTTACAGTTCGTTCTTCTGTTGCAGTGTTAATTTTGTATAGTTCTCGGCGACGTTCTCCTTTGATTTCTCCTCACCGGTACGCGCAGCTCCTTTTATAGCAATCTATGTATAGTAATTATTGCGGTGCATGATGGCGTCGACCATCTTCTCGACCATTATCGATTACGGTGTATTCATTTTTTTTCTTGTCGCTTCTATCTGCTGGATCTATTACTTTGCTTCTCGAACGGGAAACGCACGTGAAAATGATCTAAGATCGTTCTTTGAGACGTTCTACAAGCTCCGAGAGTCTGTCTCTTCCCAAAGATCAATATCTCTTTAAACATGGAATTGATCGATCATGCACACGCGTTTCTTGTTCGGCAGGGGCGCGCCCACGTGGTCTCTTGCCGGAAGTATCGTGTGACCTGCGGCGCGTTGATAAACGATGGCCAGCTGTCTCCATTTTCCGTTTCCGTTCCGCACAATCCGCAATCCTTTCAACCCACGAGACATAGATAGTAATCGATAATCCTGTTTCATTCACGATTGATCCTCGGGAGATTACAAAATCCCATCGTTTTTTAAATTTTCCAATGGTGTGACTTTAAGTTTCGGACAATCGCCGCGCGAGAAAAGAGATCGCGGGAATGAATGGGAGTTAGAGAGCTGGGTACGTTAGATAGTGAGCGACAGTGGGTTGCCAGTTGATCGAGAACGAAGCGGGAAAAGGGGGGAATAATAATTTAACCGAATCGCGGCACTGTCCGTCAACGAACGCGACTTTTTATCGAAAGACGTACAAAGTGAGAGAGTGGAGCGAGTATATACTGAGAGATAACGAGAGCGAGCGAGAGAGAGAGGGAGAGAGAAATATGCATACTATTAACACGGATGAAAACGAAGAAAATGGTGAAGCCGTCGCGAGCGTGGAGTCGGAAGATTGTTCTGATTACCAGCCGGGACACAGGGCCGCGAAAATCGATGCTGAAATGAAAGAGAATAAAAGAAGAGAGAAAGAGAGGATGAAAGAAGAGAGAAAGAGACCAAAGAGACATGTGTCCACGAGAGAATCATTTCGGTCCACGCGCGTCGAGTCCCGATTAAGTTTATACAGATTATAAATCTCACTCCCTCCCTTCGCGAGCAGTGAGAAGAAGAGAAGTGAAACGTGGTGAAGAGAGAGATTGAGAGAGTAAATAAAAGAGATCATTCGCTGATTCAGAGGCCACTGTTGTTTCCGAGGAAAGAGAAAGAGAGAGAGAGAGCGAGAGCGAGAAAGGGAAGTCGATATTTCCAGCGGAACCCGTGTAAGCGAAATAAAAGAATCGTGTAATTAGTGTACATTGCCCAATGGTGTTGTTATACTGAACGTGTTACGAACGACGAAATTTTATCGAGTGCGCTACTGGAGAGCGATTTTGTTTATTTCCTGGGCGGGCGGCGGCGTTTACGTTCCCCTGCACTGCTCGTCCCTCGACCCTCCGATCGGTCCAACCGGTTTTTCAGCGTTCTTTTGTCGATGCGGAAAAGAAACTGATGGAGTGTGAGATTTTGTTTGAGGGGTGAGGATCATTTTTTCAAAATGTTTCGCGTGTTTCCAGGGAGGTGAGAAAGATTTTTATCGCGACCGATCGAGAGGCGGGGGCGACGATCGCCGACCACGCAAATAGTACACACACCGGCTGTCTTTCACACTGCGCGATCGATGGTGCCGGGCTCTCGGCGATACTCTGGCGATCGGCCCTTGGAAATTGTTAGGATGTCGGTTTCGGTTCTTGACGTGGATCCGAGGAACCTATGCTTCAAATCGTTCTTATGGAAAATCGAATATTTCAACTACTATCTGTTTCAGTTGTGGTAGTTCCTTTCTTTCTTTAATTGTTTTAATAATTAAATTCTTTTAATGTTTCCGGTGTTTGAAATTGTTCCAACACGTTCTTGTCATAAATACATAAAATCCGCAGCCTTCTGATAACGCATATTTAGGTACCAATTATTTTTTACATTCGTGCACAATTATTATATGATTCAGAATAGGAAGCTACCAAATGTAGAAGTTCCTCTCGATTTCATATTTTCAATTTGTGCTTCAGTTCATATTGTACTTAATGGCAGGGAGTTTTTATTCATAGAGGTTCTCCACAGCAGTTTCAGTCAGAGCTCTTGCATAACAGTTCGAAACAGTTATTTTCAAGCCCTGCTAGCAATCCGAGACCTCTCGAGAAACATTGTTGGCTGCTGGCGGGGTGGTTTGTGTGACAGTATCGGTGCCAAATCGCGTTGAAGGTTTTCCGAGTTGGTTCTTCGGAGATTTTTAAAGAGGATCGCGCGTTGCAGCTACACTGGGGGTAGTCTGATGTTCTCTGAGGATCTGTGTGAGTCCTACGGAAATTTAGAAAGTTGATAATCACCTGTCCCGTCTCGTTGGTACTCTAATCACCGCGTGTGACACGTAGATTGACTCTAGAATCGATAATGTTCTTGTTTGGAAATGAAAATTGTAGAAAATTCGCAGAATCGTTGATTTTCCTATATAAAGACGGTCAAGTCTTTATTCTGTTGTTTATTGTAATGTTTAGTGTCAGGAAAGCTTCGAACCATTCTTTCTTTGAAATCCTTGCAATAATTGAATCGATCTATGGAGAACATTCTCCGTCTTGTGAACAAGTGTAAAGTAATACTTCAAAAACAGGCAACGTGACTTGCATACTTGTTCTGAGGAAGCTGTCGTACATATTCGTCCAAATTAGAACCACAAAATTGATATCAGAGTTAAAGAGAATGTATTATAGAGAACTATAGAAGGAGAGGGCGATTTAAATAATAAAAAAGGTGTTTAATGACAATTCTCCATCCTTGATTATTGTTAAAAAATCATCTCAACTGATATCAGAGTTAAAGAGAATGTATTATAGAGAGAGAGAGAGAGAGAAAGAGAAAGCAAGGGTGACAAAGGTAATAAAATAAATGTCGTATGGCAAATTTCCACCCTTAGTAATTGCTCAGAAGGCTTGTGAACATGTATGCGAGTCACAGTAATTGATAGATTAACAGTAGTACATTTTTAAAGCGTTGGATCCACTGGAAAGTTAAGTTGTGCTATCTTATGCCATATTATGTTATTCTATGCTGTACTAAAGCAAACTTTTCAGCATCAATTCTATAAAATATTATAGTTATCGTAACATAGCATTGCATAGCATAATATGGAATAGGCCGGCGCAACATAAAATATCATGGCACAGTATAAAATAGCATAACACAGCTTAGATTTCTGATGGATCTCCAGTTTGACTCTGAATGGAAAGAATTGCAACATTGGCATTTAATGTTTATTATCAGAGATTTCTCGAAAAATCGGAAGAATGGTCCGACGCGATTTTGATCAACGAGACGAGGATTTTTTGGGGGAAAACGAAGAAGCGTAGATCCTGGGAGCCTGGCCCGTGATCGAGTCGATCCGGGGATACGTTGGCTAAGGTACAAATGTACATAGGAACCTAATGTTGTTATTTAACCTATAACACCTGTTCCCGTCTGCTCTCTCGCGTGTTTCGAGCGTGTGTGGGCGAAAAAATTAGTAACGGTGAGTCGCTCGCGATCGACAGAGAGAGAGAGAGAGAGAGAGATAGAGAGAGGGAGAGATCGCTGAGGATTCTCTCCGATCACACGAATTACACAGAAACATACACAATCACACACCACACAAGAAATTATTCCAGAGCCGTAAGGAGGAGGAAATTTTAACGTGTTTATTGAAAGAGATTATTCTCGATGAACGAGAGAGCTAAGAGAAAAGGGAAAAAGGGTGGTTGCGAGGCAAAGTGAGAAAGAGTCAAAGGTGGATAGTGAGTGAGAGAAGCGAAAGTCGATGACTGCTGAGATGCGGAGGATCGATAAGTTAATCGACTTAGCTGCGGAGACAATTGGTTCACGGCTCTTCGTTTCGTTTCCTCGGATTTATTTTCTTTCGAGAATCCTCCTTTTCCGCCCACCTTTTACGGTCCCTCACTTCATCGACTCCCCGTCCCCCTCTCTTATATCCTCTGGTTTTTACGAGCCGTGATCCAATCGATCGAATCTCCAACAAGAGAAAAAGAAAGAGAATGAGTGAGTCTCGTTATGGGAATGAAAGCAATTGTATACTTGGAAACGAGCGAGAGATAGAGAAAACGAGAAAGAGTGTGTGAGAGAGAGAGTACACGTACATATACATTATACACACGAGTGTGACACACACGGATACACAAAGATTCTATACTCGTCGCGCAACATGGTTCAATTCTCGCTTCGTTACGTTAGGTTTTTTCGTTCTCGCGTGGGTTGTATTCGTATAGATTCTCAGGACTTGCGATAGGGCTTACTGGTGCCCCTCTTGCGGATGATTTGGGGGTTGATTTCAATCGTTAATTTCATTTGTAGCGAATGTGTCAAGCTGCATAGAACAATGCAGACTGTTCAAATTTTCTAACTTCACTGATTCGTCGGAGATTTGTAATTCAATTCATCGGAAGTTTCTCAGCTTCTCCAAGCAGCTTTCTAAAATTGATAACAAGCTTAAAATCATCTTGAACGATGATCTCTTCTAGAGTGCGAATAACAATTCGGACGGTCCAGGTCGATCAACTCTTGAATCATCTCGAAATTCCCAAGCGATCGAGATCGCAGTTTTCGGGGAAGGTAGACGAGCAAGAGAAGGGAAGTATTTAGACGGAAGTATGGACGGAAAGATGGCGTCGATCATGATCGATGTAGATCGTTAGTTAGTAGGCTCCCCCAATCCCGAAACCGGCCGTTCGCAGCCGATTTCCTGAAGGGGTTTAACCGATGTGTCTGAATGGCGTGTGGATGTGCTACCTAACCAACTCCCCTCCCCTTCGTACATATAATCGCGTTTACGGTGTACTAATTACTATGTATATAGCGGTATAATTGTCGGTGTGTATCGCTCTCTGTTCCCTTCGGTGGTAGCCTTTTCTAGTAGACGTAGTTTCTCGACGATTTCTCAAAGATCACGATCTTTCTTGCGGATCGAACGAACCGTTGGCTCACTGAGAGCTTCGACGAATCTCCAGGATCATCGTAAACGATAGCAAAACGTTGATGTTCCTAGTTCGAGCGGATCTACGGGTAGCAAACTTTCCCTTAGTCTTAACTCTAGCAACGCAATAAAAGTAGTCCTCTGTGAATCGATCGATCCGAACGAGGAACATCGACGATCCTCCACGATTTCGGAGATCCTAGACGATGGATCTTCGAATCTGGAGATCGATGATCCACGATGAGGGAGCAAAAGTCGGTCTTAACTAAGCGTTTAGGGTTCTTTTCGAATCTTGATGCGAACGAAGTGACCCGGTCGTTCCGTTTTTTCTTTACTCCCGGTGGATTCACGGAGATCCATGGATCCGCACGGCGAGCTCGTACTTCGCACTTCGGCGTTTTCTGTATTCTCGGAAGTGAATCTCGCGGCAGAGATACAGGGAGAGATAAAGTCTTTCGTATAACTTGGAAACGATAAGCAATTTCCTTTTTCGATATCGGCGTTAAGTGACGTAATCAATCGGTGTTTAATCGTATAGGATAGTTGTTTCTGTTTCGACACGCGAGCGTATTCGAATCGGGCGCCATTAAACAAGATCGCGGGTTGATCGAGCAAAATTTTCGCGGGGAGAGCGAAAGGTTTCGTTGGAGCGTAAATGTTTCGGGGCATTTTAATTCGGCTGTGTTTTTTATTAAGCGAGAAAATCAAGGAAAAAAGAGGAGCGAAATTTGTCAAAAAAAAGAAAGAAAAAAACGAAGGACGGAACAAAATTGAAATTGGCGGCGCGGGTAGGTTTATTCGCGTAGTAGTTTTGTATTTCGGTAAGGCTTTAAAATTTAGATGTATAATTTTTGTACCCTATTTTTTTAAGCGATCGCCGAGGCGATCACGAAACGAGATCGGGCAACAAGGGTCGAGTGTACGTCTTGAACGCGCTAGGATTTATCGAAGTTCGAGTTTAAGTTTAGTTTAAGCGTAGAACCGCGTAATTTATTGCTAGTTCTTTGCGTAAAAAAAAAAGTGAACGGAGAAGGAGAATCGGAAACAATAAGACGGAGGAAACAGCGAAAAAAGCGAGCACGGATGAAGGAAAGAGAGGCCCTTTCGATACGATCGAACTTTTGAATTGACCCGCAGAGCGCGAGAGAAAAGTTTGCGCAAGAAGCTTCACCGAGAACCGGAGAATTTCTCTCTCGTGTCAAAAACAATCCGAGAACAATTGGCGAGGAACGAACGAACAAGAGAGACGCAAGAGACCCTCCGAAAATCAACGGAGGACGAGAAACACGATTCGCGAAGCCCGCGTTCTTTTAGCTGTAGTTTTTTCTAACGCGTGTGTTTTAGCATGTACTAATTAATTAAACGTTTAAATCGGATGATAGGTGAGCCGAGGAGTGAGAAGAAGAAGAAAGTGGAGAGAGAGTGAGAGAGAGAGACAGAGAAGGGGAAAACCGATCGGACGGCAGGCATGTGGGAAAGGATGTAATAAGGGATGTAATAAGGAGATAAGACAAAAAATACGAACACAAGCAATTTTCTTGTGGCATTGCGAAAGCAAGGAATTAAACAATGCTGGTAGTGCGGACCAAACGGGACAACTGACAGAGAGTTTTTCGCGAATCGGGGAAACGAAGAGGGAAGATTGGGAAATACGGGACGCGCGAAGGATTGAAGAGAGAGAAAATCTGAGAGAAGGGAAAATTTTGAGAGATGTAGGTTGGAAAGACGTTTGTCGAGGTTGTTGGGAATCGAAAGCGAAGGGAAAGTTGCGTGGAAATTGCCGCTCCTATCGGAAATCAACGTCTAAACTCGTTCGTAGTGGTTAAACTTTTCACAGGGGGTGTCTCTCGAACGATTTCATGGGGGGATCAACTCCGACTCGATCCTCTGCTCTCTTTATACATACTTCGCTTTATGCTAGCGCGCACAGTTCGTAGACTAGGCAACGTGTGGAATTCGACCTAGATCCTAGACTGTTCTCTCAGTTAAGTAGCTTTTAATCGATATCCGACTCGAATCCCTTCGAAGGAAATCGTTCGAGAGGGTTTCTAGCCCCCGGCAATCCATGATTGGCTACGTGGTATTCGAAAGCGATACACCATTAACGTTTTAAGACTTTACGAAATCTTTCTATCGGGCTCGGTGCGTTTATCTGTCAGGGTAAGGCTTTGCTGTCAAGCGTTCACTGTGGTTACGCGCTTTTAGTCGCGTTGGGGCGACTCGCGCATCCCTTGCACTTTAAATCAGTATACTAAATCTTTAGATCATTGAAAATTAATGCAATTTCTGGTCAGAGAGGTTCGCTTTACTTTCTGTGAATTTCTGGGTACTACGGGAGCTTCTCACCACATTTTTCAATTGGAAAAACAACATTTTAATAATTTCTATTCATTTTTTCTAAATGAAAAATTCATTCTATTCATTTATGTTATTCAGGTCGTTTTGTTCATTTATAGTTATTCTTTGAAAAAAATAATAAACTTCTCTTTTATTTTCACCATCGTTACGAAACTTTTAAAAAGCGAACAGACCATCTGCAGGTAAATTAATGGCTTCCAGACCACCCGGTTAATTTTCTTCTAAAAAAACAAGGATCTCAGTGAATCGGAAGAGCTGAGAATGAAGTTATAAAGTGGATGCACGACTATGAACTTCTCATTTATTTCCATAATCGTTCTTTTACTTTCCTAAAGAGAATAAACCATCTCCAGGTAAATTACCGGCTTTCAGACCACCACCCGATTAATTTCACCTAAAAAAAGGTACACTCCATCGACCTTGGGTGATCACTATAGCGCGAGGATTAACCTCGACGAGAGAAACAACCGCGCTGACGCATGACGGTCCGATCGGCGTAATTTCGCGACGCGGTTTTTTCACCGTTAGAACGCACCCGCATAATCGCACGCGAACTATAATAATCAGACGCGCCCCATCCCCTGGACCACCGTAATCGACGATCATGGTCCCTAAGCGGATCGTCCCTTGGACTGTAGATCATCGACAACGGTGATCCTAGTAGGTTACCCTTTGCTCGTAGACGGTTAAGCATGCGATCGAAGCTGTCTCCCATTTTTGTAGCTTGTAGTCGGAACCCGGGCGCGTTCGGATCTCCCGAGAAAACGAGAACAATGGTAATTTAAGAAGAGGGAAAGGGAGAGGATCGACAGGCGTTTACGCTCAGCATTGGAGCGAGATAATCATTGGAGGATTTTCGGAGTAAGATCCGGGCGCGCTCTTTCCTTCGGTGTTTAGTGATCTCGAGTGAATGAACCGAGCGATTGTCGAATGAGAGGATCTGCTACCCATCGCTAGCGAATAATCAAGGATGAAGAGAATGAGAGAGATAGAGAGTGAAAAAGAGAGTGAAAGAAAAGAGAGAGAGAGAAGAGAGAAATCGAGGAAAAGAGACGCTCCGTTTACCGAATCGTGTTCCGGAAGCCCTTGTCCGAATTCTCGTTGGCTGAACCACTAGCTTTCCTTTCCGTTCCACCGCGTTTTCTTTCGTCGAAACCGGAGATCAAGAGAGAAAGAGACGAGAAACGAAAGATAGAGAACGACGGGATGCATTCTCTCAAGATCCAGCTACGAAACTGAGAGAAAGGGAGAGAGGGAGGGAAATAAAAATGCAAGGGAAAGGGAATCGTGAAACACGGGTTTGTTTGATGGATTATTGCATCGCAAATAGACTTTGAGAGGGGGATCGTCCTTTATTTCGAGTCGCGAGGAATCGTCGATCCTTCGTCGACACTATTTAATTTAATTGGCAGACGTCTCGAGTGCTGTGCAAATGAAAAAAAGCGGAAGCCGCGCCTTCCTTTATTTTCTTTTCTTTTCATTCTTTCCTTCATTTATGGTGGCTGTTTTCCCTTTTTACGCGGGCGAACAACGTTCTGAAGCAGCGGGGGTGTATTGCATCGTAGAGACAATGAATGGGAGAAAGCGGAGGAGAGTCTTCTCGGAACGATCGAGGAAGCTCTAATTGAACTGCACCCTCTCGAATGGATCGTGTTTCGTGGCTGATCAAGAAAATGCGTCTCGCTTGGCCTACCCGGCTGCCGATCGGCTGCTCTGTCGTTCGCCATTTTGTTTCGATTCTAAAGAGAATCTAGAGAGATTTTATCCTTGCATTGTGTTTGGCAGATTTATACATCCATATCGATTCAGAAGAATACGTTTAGAAAATGGTTGGAATATTTATCAAGTTGCGATTGTACTCCATTGTGCATGTAGGTAATGGGAAATTTGTTCAAAAGATTTTTTAATAGAAAGAACGTATCATTAAGTATCACGTATTCAGAAGAATTAGTATAAAGGAAAAAGTAGAAAATAGTGTAAAGAGAAAAAAGATTGCTAATTAAATTCAGTTCTTTTTCTTATCGAGAAAATGATTGATATTAAGAAGAAGAATTGAATCAAGAAAATTAAATGAGAATTGCAAATTATGCCTTTGTATAAAATTCCGATTGCACATTATTAACATATGAAGAAAAATTGCATGAAATTTACATTTACCTCCTGTCGTACAAATTGTGCATATTTAAATATCATATTGTCTCGAATATACCACGGGGGTTGAAGGAAAGAAACGTGAAGCAATAAAAGAAATTGCATTGCAATACGAGGAAAAAGGAAATTATATAAAATTTACTTGGAAGCTTGTGTTGTACAAGGAATGCAATTTTAAATATCATAGTGGCTCGAACACAGTGCGAGGGTTAAACATAGAAAATTATATTGCAATCTACGGAGAAGAATTGCACGAAATTAATTTCGAAGTTTGTATCTTGCGAAGGGCAGAAATTTAAATATAATCGTCTGAAGGAGCTAATTAAAAGTTGTTGGAATTTTTTAACGGATTTATTACGACGTAAAATGGCGGCGATTATGGCAGCTCAGGCGGAGCCGCGGTCCGCTCGATACCTCCCCTATAAGAGTACAAATTTTTCTAACGAATAATTATATTCGAGCGACGAATGGCGTTAGATTGACACAAGGAAGGAAGAACAGGACGAGACAGAAGAGAGAGAGAATGAATGCATGAATGAAAAAGAGAGGATCATCGAATGTATGTAAAAGGGAGAATGGAATAAAGAGTGTAGAATGATGCAAAAGGAGCGAACGAAAAGATAAAGGTAATAAATATTAGGAGGAAGAGTAACGTTTAACGATGTTTTCCCTGGAGTAGGAGTTATTGTCGCGATCTAGCGATACGGAGAATTAACAAATCGATCTATTGTGTATATGGTCATCGTACCGCATACTTAGCTAGAATTAGGCTCATTCAAAGTATGTATTGATACGTACATACATACGATATATATAATATAAATATAAAAAAAATATATATTATGCATATATTACGTACGCACTTAACACTTGCATCGATATACCTGCACGTTAACGATCTAGACCACCATCGACACTTAAGACCTGGCTGCAAACGATTTATCTGTCTCGATCCCGAATTCTCTCAGGTAACGCGTCTTTGGGGAACTTGTGACGCTTTCGACGTGGAAATCCCGTATCCAAGAATCCCTGGAATTGATCTCAGGATCCAGTTGTGCGATCTGGAAAAAGTCGGAATCATTTTTACATTGAAAAGATATTCATGGTACTGTACATTATCAAACATTAGATCATCAAATTTAATTTCTGGGCTGAAAGATTCTGTGAAAAGGATCAAGAAAGCCAGCAAACATTTGGTAAGATGTCCCGTGGATCTTGAAACGACGAAATTCGAACTTCTGTGTTGAAAACAATTCTGTAAAACGATTGACTGAGCCAAGAAAAATTTGTTGAAGTATCCGGTGGATCTCGGAGGAGTCGCGTAATTATGGATGGACGAGATGATCGAGTTGTTTGTAGGGAATTGGTGGTTTCGTGGTTTCCACGGGCGGCGTTCGGGCCCATCGGCGTTCTAAACAAACTCGACCCGCCTTTTTCCCTTGGCCGAAAGAAAAGAAACGAAAAGAAAAAGGGAATGGGCGGCCCCGTTCGGCGAGTAGAGCCCCTCGAAATCCTGCTGAGCCGGTCTTAAGTGCGATGGCACAATTACCGCGTATCAAAGGGAATTAACGACAGGACTTAGCGCCGATTCTCTCCGTGGTCGTCGTCGTTCCCTGTAGAAAAGGAACTTAAGCTTGAAAGGTGGAATCCAATAACCGTAGATAGAAGTTCTCGGTGTGAACACGAACGAGCGCTAGTGCGTGTCTGTATGCGTGTATGTGTGTATCTGTTTTATTGCATGCAGCCCATCCAGTTAACGAGTGAACCGCCGATTTTAATCTTATCCAAGGAGAGAAGCTGTGTGTCCTTTCTAGGTGTCCCCTTTTGTCCTCATTAATCATACATTCTATAGAGTATAGCTAGTTAGTCTCGATTACTACGGTTGTCACGTGCAACAGAGAGCATAGCGATTAAGATGAAGACTCGGTATAACGTCTGCCAGAACACACACACACATGGAAACTATATTAATTAATATTAACAAGTACATAGAACGGGAAAAAAAAGCGAAGACAAAAGGCGAAACGCGCAAGAAACAATGCAAAAGTCTACGTACACGACACTTGGCATACAGAGTAGCTCACACATAATATGTCCAATCCACTCATCGATCGTCGATCTACATACACTCAGTGTAATCACGAGCATAATCCCTTGACCCGAAATTTTCGAATGATCCCGTGCGACATGCTCGGTCGTACTTCCGCCAGCGAATTAAAAATATTTAAAATAATCACGCTGACGAATCGACCATCTTTCGATCTGGTTCTCGAAGAAGTTAGAATTTGGTTTCAAGAGTAGGCTACCTGGAGAGCGCAATCGGGGTGTAACTATGAGAAAAATTGTCCGAGATTTAATCTTCGTTGGCGCAGCAAGCAGATCCAAAATTTGTGTGCGTGCTCTTGCTGGTTTTCCGCCTTCGAGGTCGCGGTTTTTGGTTTTACGAAAACGAATGACTACGTGGACCTCGATCTTGCTTTCTAGGGAGATTGGATTTACCGATGGAAACCGAGGCGAGATCGAGAGATCGTTCTCGAGGCGTCAGCGAGCAGGACTGCCGAAATAAGACTCGAGAAACATAATTGTTCCAGCCTTCGAATTTTCCGAGACGTTTTTAGCCGCGTGTATTTCTATCTCCGTGAATTTCGACGCATTTACAGGTGACTTCAGACTGATCTTTCGTAGATGATCTCTAAATAATCCTAGGAACACCGTGCCACGCGGGGGAAGACTTCTCAAAATGATTTCACCCACTGTGACAATTCAAAAATATTATTTTTCGTTTCTCTTCGGAATAAAGCTCAATGAAACTTAGTGATTGCTTTATGAAAAATCTGCTGCTCGACCGTGGATGATTCGAGGACGGAAAAATTGACAAATGGCGGCGGATTAGGTTCACTTGGCGTCTCCATATCCGATCTTTCAAGATTTCCTTGATCGTTCGAATATTCGTAGACTTTTTTACTCGAGCGCTGGGGAAGACCGACGTCTTGCCGGAGGAGATTACGTATACACACATATATACAGAATATATTTTTGATAAAAATCTACTCAAAAGTGATCTACAAAAAAAAGAAAGCGTTTCGATGGTAGATGGTAGCGTGAATCGTCCTCGGTCGAGCAAGTTTCTATCGTTTATTGAAAAACAGTCTCAGCTAGAATGTTTCTGCGATGGGAATTTTCGTTGTATACTGTTCATTGTGGGTGGAATCGATTTGAGGATCGACCTCGGCACATCCAGTTCGATATTCTGTCTAAAAAGTCGACTGAGCTTTCGATTAGGGGATTCAGGTATTTTCGATTAGCAGTTTTACGGAGGAAATGGGTCAGAGAGCTTTCGCACAGGCGAGCTTCGACCAGCCTTGGACATTTCTTAAACAATACAATTTTCTTAAACAATAAAACACAAGTGATTCCTCCTGTATATTGTAGATTATTTGTAATTCTATTTAAAATCACCGAATCCAAAAAACTTCATAAAGAATGAAGCTCCTTTTTCTCAGTTTGTAGAACATTAAGAGTGGATGAATGATGAATTGAGAATGTCCAAGGCTGCGTTCGAGTTCGACACATCATCGGGAATGATTCGACGCGTTGGTATCTGCCGCCACGATTCAAGATCGCACTGTTTTCAGACAGAGGAACTCCGCTTCGGGTCCTACATTCAGGTATCGCTAGTTAGAACTGTAAGCATAAGAGAAGCACAGACGGTTTCGTCTCGCCGGAACTATCTAATTCTAATCGATAACATAGTAGGTGTTAGAGTACTCCGAGCAGAGATTCAGCGAAGCATAACCCTTTACGTTCTAGGGAAATCCCAGCAGACGTTTGACGAGCACTTCCGGTTCGGTGCTCGCCAATTATATATTCATTTTCAGCCTCACACTCGTCGGTTAACTATGAACGATGTTCGATCACAGAGACGGGATTTGATCTTGTTTCAAGCGAATTAGATATTCCGAGGATTGTTCGAGGACATCTTATAGTCCCGAAATAATCAGTGGAGAATTGGTAATATTGCTTTACTTTCGTGATTATGGTTCTCTTATTTTTGAGAGTCTGCAGTGTGATTGTGTTTAATATTGTTTTCGGTAGTTTTGCGTTACGTTGACGATTTTACCCGTCTCTGCTAGCAAATGCACGACATGCTGTCGGTCGTAAAAGTCTACATGCAATTAAATATTAGAATTAAAAGCGATCTTGCTTGCTTTATCGACGTTGATTGACTCGTCCATTAAAGTCAGGCTGACTTTTTGTTGTCGATATAACGACCAGATTGTCGATCATTCTGTAAAATAAAAATATTCTGCGTCGATTCCATCTTTTTTGTGGCTAAATGCGAGGATATTAGTTCTTCGGGATCTGTTTTATTCGAGCTATCATTTCGCGAATTGTTTAGAGTTCTTCTGAATTTGTTTTGCTTATTTTGCACGGGTGTGCGAATTTTTGCGATCGACAGCGAATCCCGCGAGGCACTCGTTGCTTCTTCGGCGACAACAACTTATTCAAGATAAAAGGAAAAAAAGTGGGAAAAGCTAACAAGAGTATATTAATTATTAGGAAGAAAAATATTATTATTACGGATACGTGTACCCGGTAAAGTGGGGCCGGGTATACCTCGGTTTACATCCCGGTCGTCTCGCCAGAGACAACACACCCTATTAATTATCATTCTATCGTTAGAGTATAAGAGTTGATATTTAAGAATTCGTATTTGTAATAATTGTATGCGAACTATACTTGTTTGGTTGGCTTGAGGGCGAGAGTCTAACTCGGGTGTTATTAGATACTACGCTGTACCTTTAGCTGGCGGGCGACATCAACATCCGGTGGCGACTTCCGGTTCGCTAGATCTATCTCGTTGATCGAACGGTGATCCGCGTCGACGATCCACGAAAGCCGCGCTTTTCCGATCGGATCTTTGCCGCAAGATCTATTAAACAATAGGAAAATGTAACTACTAAAATCGATTGGCGGAGAAGGTTGTACGATATCTCTATTGTTTCTAATTTTTAGAAGCTTTTTTATTTATGTATCCAATATTATTTATTCTACTGTATGTATCCATGGGCCCTTATAATAAATTTCTAACAATAAAGAATCGAACGAATTGAAAAACTATTAACAATCATAAGAACGTTTTTTGTGAAGAGATATGCGATTTTATTTCTGAAAATTCAGATTTCATGCAAAATTCAACCCCTCTTTTAATGAAGATATGTTTCATATTTCCGTACAAAAATTCTGATTCGGATCTAGGAGGATCGACGACGTAATACAAATTTTTGTTCGATCCAGGTAAAAGTGTTGCAGGGTTATCTCGAGGGGCAAGCAAACACAGTCCCATCAGCACGAGTCGAGTCTCTCGTTAATCCGATCGGGATCGTAGCTATCGGATCACCGGATCAGCGGTTGTAAGATCGTGGATCGCGTCTGCGAACCCATCCGAAGAAAGCGGATAAGAAGCGTGGGTGTCGAAACGGTATCGAAAGCGTACAAAACGTGGTCGGAGGATCGTGTTTTTGACGGGGTTCGTGGTTTTGTGTGCGAAGCAACTGTTCTATAGTCTCGGGAATGCTTCATCGCGACGGATTCCCGGCGCTGGGCGTCGGGATCGTGCTCGCGGTGATCTCTGAGCTCTGGGAACGACGGGAAAATAGTGAGACTAAATCCTCCGAGAACGATCGAGATCACGGGCGATGAAAAATCCGCGGCAGACAGTGGGGAAGGGGCCGCGAGAAAAGGGAAAACACAAAAGACGCGCCGGTGTGCCCGCCAGCGACTTCGAGGGGAAGATAGACGCACGAAGGAGCGGAAAGTAACGAAGAGGGATGATTTACGGTTGGAGAAAAGAAAAAAAGAGTATATTATCGATAAGCTGTGTCGATCGAGAGCTAGTGCTTAACACGTGTTTTAGGGTCGTTTCTTCGAGAGGATCGTTCGGAAAAACGAATTTTCAATTACTTCTGGATAGAACAAATTGAATCGAGGACATAGGTGGCGTACAAAGAAAGGAAATAAAATAAAGGGTGAGGGAGAGAGAGAGAAATGTAATACAGAGGCCTATTGGTGAGGTTGATGGGAGGAGGATGAAGGGGATGAGGGGGAAGGAAAAGTCTCGAAGAAACGACTCGTCTTTTTAGTCTTTTAATATTTCACTCGATGGAGACGTCGTTGGCGACGGTCGGATCCGTGGCCCTTGACCCGGATTTTCAGGGACAGACAGAGGGTCAAGGTCACGGGGGGAAAAGAGAGAGAGAGAGCAGGAGAGAGTGGACTCTCCGTGGCCGTCGTCATCGTCGCGCTGGATGCGAGTTCGCGTTAATTAATCGATGCTCTTAGACAGAGCGGAGGACACGGTCAATATGGTCCTGGCAGTTTTTTCGGGCTCACGCGTCCCTTTCGCTCGTGCACCCCTTGTATCTCGGCCCTGGCCATCCCCACCGGGTCTTCTACTTTGCTCTTGTGCTGTTTTCGTCCGTTTGAGCGAGCTCGAACGGGTTGATTTTGCGGTTTTCTTTCTGTTTTTCTTCGCCCGGTGGGCAACAGCGATGCACGTCGACGACGGGGCTTCGACGAAAGGGACGTCGACGACGAAGTACACTGTACACACTTATTAAGCATTAAAATCGCATTACTACGCGCCTAGGTTTACGTGAACAGAGTGATGAGAGAGGGAGAGAGAGAGACAGAACGAATGCTGACAGAGAGCGAGAGACTTGTGTGAATGACGACGATGACAATTTCTTTTTTTCGTGCGAGATCGATGGGTGTGCGAACGTATGAGAGCAAACAAATGTTTTTTTGTTCGCGAGAGGCGATTTGCGTAGCGAAAGAGAAAGGGTGAGAGGATGAGTGTGTGTATGCGCGCGAGTCTGTGTGCGTGTGTGAGAGAGAGAAAGGAGAACTAACCTTGGTGGTAAGACGATTTATTCAATAATTATTATTATTATTGAGTGAGAGAACGGACAAAAGAAGAATACGAGAACTCGCGGAATAAGGAAAATGAAAGAAGAAATGAAGTGGAGGTAAAATACAATTTAGCGTGTGAGGATCGAGCTTTATACCGCTTTTATATGTTTAGTAATGGAATACCTTTACAATTAAAGATTAAATGAACAAAAAAAAATAATAATAATGGTAATAATGAATACAACAAAAAAAACCTACGCAAACCTACTATGTAATTGACTATTCTCTATATGCGAAATACATAAACATAATATATATATAAATAAATATAGATATATATATATATTATTATTATAATGATTATATATTATTATGATTATTACGCTATGAGAATACGAGTATGGATGATTTTAAGGAAAGTATACATATTATATTAATAAACATTTTTTAATGCCACTATCCTAAAGATATTGGTGAAATGAAGTGAAAAAGATACAAAAAAATAAGAAAAAATCCATTGAAAACCTCGTGCGTTGTTATTTCATCGACCAACTCATCCGCATCCCCTCCCCTCCTCTAATCATTCACTGATCATTTTAATATCTACCGTTTTCGTAACGTTGTTCGTAGATAACACGTAGACAGACTTTTTTTTATTATTCTCGAGCTTCCCTCGACACAGTGCAGTCATTCAAATCAAAATCCCAATGGATGAAACGTTCAAAGGACAGAAATAATTAAAAATTAGATTGGACGAACCACCTGCGCTCAAGGGGTGAGTTCCGTAATTAAAAAGACTCTCGGCAGAAGACAGTATCGACGTTCTCACGACTTCGATCGTGACCGGTCGAATATCATCGTGTATAAAAGAAGGGTTGATAAGGGGTGTATGGGGGTGTACGGGGAGCCGACACCTGTCACGACAACGTTAAAAACCGCACTGGTGCACGGCCGTCTATAATTGGCCGGCAGTTAATTACACGCCACGTCGCGCGTCGTATAAACGAAAATCCATCCGTCACTCGTCCCGGCAGCCACCGGGGTTGATAATAATTAAACGGTCCGGGAGTGACGTCGAAGGGGGTGAGCGTACGTCGCTGGCCAGACAGCGTGGAGCCGGCAAACGGGAAGACAGAGAATGGAAACTGAGACGTGAGAAATCGGATTAGCGGGGATTATGCATTCGTTATGATCCAGAGGTGTCTGATTACGGGGGAGGACAGCTGAACGGGTGAGTAGTATGTACGGATTGGGAATATTCAATTCCTGAATAGATAGCTAACGACCCGCTCCTAGTGAAATCGAAATCTCACCCCCCTGTGCTACGCAGCTTCTCCCAAATGGCAACTTTGGGCAGCTACGAATAATCACCATGCTAACATTCAGAGCAATGTCTGTTACCAAATACGGGAATCCTGTTCACATGTAATGAATTGTTAGAGATTTACCTTCATGTTACATATAACAAAAATCTTCCAAATGACAAGCTCAGCTGCTGGAATTAAAACAGCTTCGCGGAGGGTTCACAATTTTCCAACCCTTGTCAGAAAGATTATAACCCTTAACAATTTCGCTGGTTCGGAAAGGTTCGGGCTTTCCCACCGAAAAAATAAAGAGTGCAACTGTCATTGACACCCTTCCGTTCGATTTACAGGGTTACAAAGGTTTTCCTCGCTACCCTTCGCGATTCGCAACACCTGCTCACTTATACGGCATGTCGGGTATCGTAATCGGAGATCTATCCGTCGATCGTTGACGTGAAATCGTCTAGCTGTTCTCCGCCACCACCCCTGGGAGTTTCTGAACTCGTTTCACCCCTTGATGGAGCATCGAAGCACGTAGAGGGACCTAGAAGTTGGATTTGAAGGTAAGTCTTTCCCAGAGGAGACAGTGTGAATTCCGGAGCTGTGAAAAATTGAATTCGCACGTTCGATTCGTTAAGTTCGAGTGGCGGGAGGTGGCTTTGGCGTTTACTGCTCAGTATTTGCTTAAAGTAACATCTATGAGGGCCGAAGCATAGTTTTATAAAAATGTACCATGCTATATTATATTATTGCATTGTCAATTTAATAAACAAGTTAAAGATGTAATAGAGCAGACAACTACAGTTTGACAACATAAATTTCAGTGTCTTTTAAATAGTATATTTAAACGTATACTTTTAAAGAACCCTAGATTAAAAATTTAGCACACATTCCACGTACAGGTACATTAACGTTTAATTAAAGCTAGCCAATCAAGCGGGAAGAATACTTTCTTTTTCAACAAGAATGACGGAGAAATCCTGTATGGTCCCGGTCCCCTCATAAGGTGATTCACCACAGGCTGCCTAAGTGAAACGATCGCGATGAATCTCTCGGGTGATCGTGACAGCCTTGTATTTCACCGAAACGACCGGTCGCTAATTGCCAGTCGGCTTCCGAGGTTTCGCGCGGGTCGCGCGCGCGATAAATTTTTTGATCCATCAGCCATTAAGTGCCGGCCATTACACCGCTGCGAGAACGTTCTCCAGGACCGAGCATGCGGCCCTACCATCGATCGAGCAGTATTTTCATTTGAAACATCGAGTTGGAAACGGTGAGTTGACACATAAATAATTAAAGGAAAGTATAAATGCTCAAGTTTTACGTTCCTGACGAGAAACGACAATTATGGGATGACTCAGTGAAACGACCAAGAACAAAGCGTGTATCACTTTTTAGGGAGTCGTTGCGAAGGGGAAGCTTTAAATCTTCGAATCTATGGCCGGCTCAGCAGTGAAAGAAATTTTCCGATGGTTTTACAAACGTCTGAACTGGTACCATTTTCAGGGAAACGTGTCTTCCATTTTTCATTTCATATAATATTTAGAAGAAAATGAGAACATTTTAGAACGTCGTCGCTGCTTCGGCGATCAGCTGGTTAAAAATCCGCCATTTCCCGAAGAATTAAGATTTAGCAGTGGTAATATCCTTCGGAGACATTGTGTGCGACAATGTGCGAGCAGTGTGAACTCAGTGGCTCGCTATTATCGCTAACAGAGGCCGTTCGAGCCGATCGAGAGCCGGCTTTCTTTGTTCCGGCCCCTAGTGCTTCCACGAAAGCAATTAATTTCGGGACATTCCCGGAGAAAAGGAGTCTGGCCGCCCACGCGCGGCCTCTCCGGGGCCATTGTCGTTCCCGGTGCGGAATTGCCGGAGCGTTTTCGTCGAGGAAGTCACGTGACTCACTCTCTCTTTCTCTCTCGCGAGTTAAATTTCAAACGTGCGTGTGTGCTCGCTCGTAAACCCCGTGTGTTCTCGTAAACCGCGTGTCGTAAACGCGCTCCCTCCCGCCAAGAACCTCATCCGGGATTGTTCGGGAACCGGCAACAACGAATCACAATGCTTCCGTTGTTCCCGAGTACCCACACCGGCAACATTTACTGCGCCAACGTTTCTTTTTCGCTGAGCGGTTAACTTTCGGGTGACGGCGCTCTTCGCGAAAGGGGCTGGGTCGGTGCGGACCCGCGATAAACTTTATTGCGCTTCGCAGTCATCGGTTTTGCCACGGTCCGTGACTTTTATACCGCAAACATTGATGTTTTTTTAGATAGCCGCTCGCATTTGATGCCGCAGAAATGTGAATCGTTCATCTGAATGCTGTATCGAGAGGTGAATAAAATGTGTCCTTTACAGTATTCTTATGGTACTTTCTGTACAGTACAAGATAAATGTACGAAAATGATGCCTTTCTCAAATGAATTCAAACCTAAAGCTCAGCGCTGTATCACACGAGGGTTGAGCGAAGACTAGAATGTCTGCAGCAGCATCTCGAATAAAAATGGCACTTTCTATGCTGAACCGGAGAAAGAAACATCGGGCCGTTTCCGAGCATCTGCAGCAAAGGGCTGGTATCTCAATTGGATCGCTTAGGAAGCAGTTTCGAACGGCATTACTTAAGAATAAAGCGTTCGGGCTCGCCGGTTAAGTAAATCAGTAGCGGCATAGATCAGCCCGCGGAGGTTCGCGCAGCTCGATTAGAGGTTAATGGGCAAATTTAATTTCCCGGGCCATTGCTCGCGACTCGCGGCCGTTATCGGCGAGCACCGCCGTCTGCTCGGTGAGACGAAACGCTGTCGAAGAGGGAGAAGAACGAAAAAAAAGAAGAGCAGACGGGAGAACGAGAGAAGACGAGAGAAGAAGATCAAGAGAGAGAGAGGAGGTACGAAGATAAAAGTATCCTGCACCGTAGAGGGGCAGGGGATTATAAATTGGCTACTTTGTGTCGTGGTTATTGGGGGGCCAAATTGCGAACGACCATCCATCCATTTCCTGGACCTCACAGTCCTCGTCTCGTCTCCTCTCGTCTACCATCGCGAGGATCGTTCCCGGTTTTTGTCCCCGGGTCCCTTTTCGCCTCTGTGTTTTTCTCGCCGCCGTTAACGGCCCGGAAACTTTGTTAGGAACTGTGATTTTTGGCCCCGGGAAGATACATCGTGGAATCTCGATGGATCACATTTTGAAATCAGCCTCGGCTCGGTTCGCAGCCGGAAAGTTCGCCGTCTCCGAGGATTTATCGAGCTCTCCGGGCCTCGTTGTTTTGTCTACAACGAGTTTTCTTCTTTTTTTTCGAATGACGAAGCTGATCCTTTCATTAACAAAGGGTCCGTGGATCAGGTGAGGCAGGCAGGTGAACGTCGCAACGCGAAAACTTTATTGGATTCCGTTGACTACCCTCGATGCTAATACGAGGGCTTAGGAGAAGGTAAGTATGTCAGGATTACCGCGGAGAGTTATCGGGCGCAGGTGGCGAACGATTCCGCCCGATTGCCAAGGGTTCCTGAATATTTATGGCGACCCAAGGTCAGATCCTCGGACCCTGTACCCTGAATTCGATGGCAATTGCTTGAACGAATTTGGGTTAGCTGGGTAATCCTCTTCTGCGTAATAGTTTATTTATACGCAAAAATTTGTGCCGATTGAATTGTTCAAAAATTCAAATATATCAATAGGTTCAATCTAGATATAATATAAGGAGGAGTGGGGTAAGTGCGCCCTAGTTTTTGCAAAGTTAGACTTTAAACTGATGTATTTTCAGTCTGATATGTAAAAACAGAACGCTTTTGGTATCAAACTCTTGCCACAGTTATTACTGATGAATTAGTATTATGTAGGCTTCTAATTTTGCTCCGAAATTATCATTTTGATAGTATATTGTACAAAGTGTCAACTACTACGGACTTGTCCCGAAAATGGGGCAAGAGCGTCTCTGAGAGTTAAAAATGCTTTCAAACCTTGTTTTAAGTGCTACGGGGCAAGAAAAGAATGATTAACAAGCCTGCTATAAAATGCTTCTTATTGCATTAAATTATATTGTTTAGTTCTATAGTTATTCATTTTTAAGCAGACAAGTACTTTTATGCTGAACTATAAAATGGGATACAGTGATATTCAAACAAAGTTTAAAAATGCTTTCGAACTTTGTTTCAAGTGGGGCAAGAAAAGAAATATTATCAAGCCTGCTACAAAATGCTTCTTATTGCATTAAATATATTATATTGTTTAGTGTTATAGTTACCCATACAGCACGCACTTACCCCACCGTGGTAGTATGCACTTGTGTCGTGTAGTAATATTTACGGGGCAAGATCATCTTAGTGTTTTTTTCAATAAATTTTTAACACTAGATTGCCTAAGCAAGTCATTTTGACTGCTTTTGAATTTCAATTAAAAAAATAATTATTTAAATAATGACACAGCTTCTTATAATTTTGTGACTTTTTCTACAACATATAAATGGGTTAATTAATCATTGTTGTTGCCCCCCCCTCCTTCACTTCCGGCATATATATGTGTGTTATATTGCCGAAAAGCAGTCATTTTGACTGCTTGGAAAAGACCAGTTCGGCTCTGGATTGGAATAACATGATAACATACAAGTTCATGATAAATTGTCGATTTCGACATATACTTGATAAGTTGTAGTTGTTCAATAACTAAAGTTATTGTTATTGTTATTCGAATCTTTATGCCAGGCCTGGCCACGCGCTTTGTTCCCTTTGAACGCGCTGTAACGTAATTCAGATGGGAAGGAGGGTCACTGTGTTTTCAAACTGAAATACATTTTTTTTATTGTTAATACTTATTAATAACTTGTTATATGACTGTAAGTGATATAAAATATATTAAAAATTACTGATAAACAAATTTCTTTGCGCATTAGTTATTTTTTCACAATGCAGTCATTTTGACTGCTTTCAGGCAATATAGGTATATACTAAGCTCCCGTATTTCTAGTGTTAAAAATACAATAATGGTACGCTCTTGGTATCAAACTCTTGCCACAGTTATCACTCGACTGCGGATTTTATGCATTTATGGCAAAAATGGGCACATATAATTTAAAGTAGTGGACATGTTAAAAAATATTTAAGAACGTCAATGTAATAGTTTCAGCTTGATAGGATAATTAAAAGAAGACTGCAATTTCTATTTGGCTCCTGTATCTTGCAATTTATTTTGCATAAAGATCAGCAGTCTAGTTATTACTGAAGAATTAGTATTATGCATGTAGGATTCTAATTTTGCTTGAAAATTATCATTTTGATAGGATATTGTACAAAGTGTCTACTACTACGCACTTTCCCCGAAAATGGGGAAAGCCCATTCTAGTAATATTTACGGGGCAATATTTATTGTACTTACCTAAAGTAGCAACACAGAATACATTAAATAACTTGTAAACTATTGCAGGTTCAGGTTAACCTCAAAGTTGTGCGTGTACCTCGCACGTGACTGTTTGGCATTGGTTGATTTAAGCGAGGAAAACACCTTTATTCTTGGACAACATCTATGTCGAATAGTTCATACTAACTTATACTACCTTAATAAATACAAGCTAGAGAAATTTCGTATATACTATAATAAAAATAACCAATTAACGCACTTGCCCCGTCGACGCACTTACCCCACTCCACCTTAGTTGAGATGACTGTCTTACGTGAAGGTAAGTAAGTTTGACTAAAATTGAATGGCCACAACTCACTGCTGTCCTAAGTGGACCGTGATCAGGTTCGAGGGCTTGTATCTGGCTGGCAAACAAGAGAACCGCAACTTCCACGGTCAGAAATTTCAGGAGTATTGACTGCGGAGTCTGCCGAGCTTGAAAGAAACAATCCATTGGAAAATTCGCTTCTTTCACGGGGTAGTAGGATAATAAAGACGAAACATCCCCCGCGGTGGCTTGGTGGGGCCATCGATCAGCCGTGACCTTCAAGAGGAATTGCGAGCGGAACGTCGGAGCTCGGCTCGTTAAAAAAGAAAACTTCCCGACGTCTCGGCGATGGATAAGAGGAACACGTATATCTATATCCCTCCTCCCGTTTCGCGAGGAATATTTCACGGCGACGTAGAGGAAAGCTGACGCGCGACACACGTCACCCGCACACGCGTTCCCACAAGCTCTGTCGGTCTTGCATGGCCGATGGACCGAGCGAGGGATGCATACCAAGCAGCCTTTTTGCCCGCTGGCAAATTTGTCAATGGACCCCGGGGCTGAATCCTCCCTCGCTCTTGCTGTCTGTCCCTCCGCCCTTAATTCTTCCACGACCCGTCGATCATCCTTCGCCATAGACATGGATGGATGCCTGAGAATGCTGAGGCGCGGAATACTCGGCTTTCTGGAGCCACCGATCGAGCAAACAGCGCCTAACCCCGACCCACGTTGCCTTAATCTTGTTATCCTTTTCTGATTCACACTTTGATCCGAGCTTTAATATTTGCTAAGTGCGCGGCTGGACTCTACTTGCTCTATCGGCGTCGAACCGGCACTAATGCAAGCCTACTGTGCTCCAATATTCTGATTCACGATATAATCCAAGCATGAATATTGGTAGAGGATAGAAACAGGTTCCTCTAGCCTGAAAGGAGGTTCAAAGCGGCCTAAGGAGGTCCGAGCAGGTACCCAAGCGTCGTCGTTCACACCCCAGTCTTTAATAATCATCCTGACCTCGAAACTCGTTGCCCCAGCTACGTGGTGCCCTGTTTACGCGAGACCCTTGTCCCAGGGATCGCTAATTGGTCATCGACCTCGGTACAGCTCGTCTTCGGGGTGGAATTTCACCCGGTCCCGGTGTTTCCCTCGACGGCTTAGCACTCTTTTCGAATTCGTTCCACCTTCTCCTGCCTCTCCAAGAGTCCCTCTTATTATTCGAATTCCTGTGTCCCCCGGTTCCGTCGCCCCCAGGCCCAGTTTCATCGATCCCCCGTTACTATTCCCGTAATTAGGGGCGGAAACTAATTTCCTCGTCGGCCGATCGTGCTTCGAATGATATCCCCATAGGAAAAACGACCCTCCTCGCCACCCCTTGAACCTCCGTCGGGGAAACTCAAGATTTCTCGAGGATATCAATTAACAATAGAGAGAGAGAAAGAGAGAGAGAGAGAGTGAGTCTCGGCACGGAGATGATTGGCTAGAATTTCAGCCGTGTCTGGTATTAATTATTACCTTGAGATATCTGTCAGATCTCATCCTTCAGACCGTAGCGCGAGCGTGTTTGTAGCGTCGGAAGATCCAAAGTCAAGTTCCCGACTGCGATTAAAGTTTCTGCTCCGTCGTCATAAATAATCCGAGTTGGAAGACGGTCCTCGAGGAGTTTCCCGGCGGAAAATCGCTCGGAGCTTCTTTCCGGAGCGAGCAGCGGCGACACGCAAATGGAATTTCCCGCGGATTTCTCTCTCTCTCCCTCTCTCTCTCTCCCGGAGCTTAATTCTACTTGCACTTTCCCCTTCGTTTCTGGTCTGCGCGAGCTGCGCGGGCTACGCGGGCTCGATCGGGCCTCTCGTTAGCCGTTGTATCGAGTTTGCGCTCGACATTTTCCATCCCGAGCACTCGAACAGGCTCGAAGGAAGCCCGGTTCGAGTGGTTCAGCCCCGGAACACGCGAGCTCCCACTCGAAACTCGGACAATGCCGGCTTCGATTTTGCCAGACTCTCGAGGCCTTTCCCTTCTCCCATTTCTTTCAATGCCCCCCAGCAGCCGATCTCCTTGTTACTTTCGCTGAAAGGGGAGGCACAGGAAGAAACGACGCGCAGCCGTCTGATTCTCCGATACGCAACCCTCCTCGCCACCCACACGCTTTATTATTTATCAAAGCCTCAAAGGAAAATGGGTCTGCGCGAGCAAATTTTCCGGAATCTCAATGATTCTCGATCCTCGATCCGTGTTCCCCCGAGTTTCGAGTGAAAGCCTGGGAGACGCCTCCACGGGGCCCTATTGTGTCCGGTAATTGCGAACCGAGCGGAATTTCGCCGATTGTGCTTAATAATCGCTTCGGCGAGACTGTGGTTTTAGGGTAACAATTTTCTATGGTGTTTCTCTTGTCGTTAATTCATTATAGCGTTCATTGTTTTGTATACGAGAAAACTGAATTAGCCGGTGGTTCTGATTAACGAAAAATGATATAACCACTTAAGACAGCTTTCTAAGACTGCAAAGCCCGTGGTGCGCCCTTAAGGGGCAAAGGAGCTCGAACCCTTAATTTTCAATTTTGACCGGATCCCTGTCTGAACCATTTCAGCAACAACCTGGCGAACTTGTTTAAGCGATTTTGGTGTGGGTTATCGACAGATGGAGTGCAAAGTTACGACAGCGAAAGGGAGAGTCTCTCTAAAGTGGCTTTAGACTCTCCGACTACATCGGAGAGAGTAGTCCCTGATAGGAGTGAGATCGAAATTAGATTTGGTGCGGGTGGCGCCACGTCGGTGGAAACATCCTCAAAGGGGTTCGAATTTCATCGTTTCGAACGGCTCTCACCTTGAATAACCTTCGCCGGGCGGAGACGCATTGTGTAACTGGTAATTCTAGTTTGTCCAAGCAATCCATTTCGTCTCGTTCTCCCCCACCTCGGGCTCGATTCATTGATGTATCCTTGGCTACCGGCCCTTCCTCTTGACGTCTCTTGCGCTGGGCTCCAGAAAACGTATCCAAAAGTACTCGTCAATTATTAACTTTTTCTTTTGTATGTTATCCCTGTTATGGATAAGGAATCCAAAAATGCCCTTGAAACGAATTATATCGACGATCGGTCATTCGATAGAACACCAAGAAAAAACATACTGTGCAAAGTTTCAACCCTGTATCGCGATCCGGAGCGTAGTTATGGGGTAAAATCGAAAAATCAGTTTTTGGCCTATTTTCCCCAGTTAATGATGTTTAGAAATTCCGAAAAAAATCTGACACATGTCAAGAACTCAAATACACACTTTGCAATTGGTTTCGGATTTTTAAAGTGAAAATCCTGCTTGTAAAAAATCGAAAAAATGCAGATTTCACATGGTAGTTCTAGAGTGCCACATTTATATTTTTACAGTAGCGATATATTGTTACAGGTATTGTTCACGAATTTTTTCAGATTTTTTGGTTTGGTGCGCCGTTGTTAAAAAAAATAAAAACCGATTTTTTCGACGTATTTTCCGCGAAGAACTAAGCTACCCTTAAAATTGTTACATTCTATTTATTCTGTAAGTCTATCAGGCACTGATAGACCTTGAACATTGTACAGAAGTAATTAAAAAATGAAATCAACTTAATTAATATTTCTACAGTATAAACATTACATCTAGAAATATCAATCACGTTTCCGACAGCTCGGTTGGCTCAGCGCGTTAGGCGTTCGACTGTGGACCGGCCCAGACGCTCTGCCAGTTTAAAGGAGATCATGTTTGGATATAGTCGGCGAAGAAAAAGGCGTCGTCGTCCGCGGGTTTATCGGCTGGTCCGTCGATCGTCCATACGTTTACTCCCTCGGCTGAATATGTTATCAGCCTAATCCTGGCCTAACGATCGCGTAAGGTCGAAAAAGTGACACGCACGGCTCAATGCATAGGGCGGCCCCCGGGGTGAAAATAGGGGATGGCCTTGCGAGAGTCCGCTAAAGGGATTCCGGGTTCGCATTTACATGTTTCGGTAGGTGGCGCACGATCGTAAAAACAGGAAGATCAAATAGACGCTGGTCGTCCGAGGCCCTTCAAAATGGGGGACGGCTCTCCTCTTTGATGTCTAAGAAAAGGGGGACGAGCATCCAACGCCGATGTTCAATCGAATTTTAGGCCTGACCGATACAAAAGAAATGTTCCAACGGAGACTTAGCCTATGGGCACGGTCTTTCTCTTTTCTAATCAATTCCGTGCACCCTGGATCAGCTGTGGGCAAGGTCTCCCCTCTTTCCGAGGGAATCAGTGAATCGTCGCGACTCTTAATTCTACCACCACACCCGTTTTTCGAATCGAGAGGACTTAATTCCGCTTTGCCGGGGAGATTGGCGGATCCGCACGGTCTTCACTCTACTTTGCCCGGAAAGCGGTGGATGCTGGCTCTTCGGATGGTCTTCTGGGCCTTCCGTTGATCTTTTAGAGTAGCTTCGAGGGTGCTGTTGCGTATTAAGTCCCCTCTCCCGAGGATTTGCTACGGTTTCTCGATCTCCGCTTGCCTTTGTTCCTGATGGACCGCATTTATCGCCGCTGCACCGATACTGCTCGAATCATCGTGTTGAGAAACCTGAGTCTGTCTTCCCGAGTCTTCCTGTAGAAAATCAGAATTTTTATAATCGATTCAACTTCTTGTAATCGCCTCGCAATGGATACAGACAATTTTTATTTTGCATAAAGATTTTATAATCTTCCTCTCAGCGTTTAGTAGAACGTAAAAATCCTTTCTCTCTGTCATTTAGGAACTCTTCAAGAGTTTCCCACGGCACCGAAAGCCACAATGATCCCATTTGGTTTCAAAGGAGTCGGAGCAGCAGCCGGTCAGAATATTTTGCATTTTTATGGAACGGTTTCCTGCGGAGGCTGCGCTTACATTCTCGCGGTTTAAGATCGTGCGCGCGCGCGGATCTCGCACAAAACGATGTCCATTGAATAGTGGCAAGATAGAACGGCATATCAGGGGGCGAGGAGAGAGAGAGAGAGAGAGAAGAGTGAAATATTTCTAAGAGGGCCTCGTAAAGCCGGACGCCGTAAAACCGGCGTCTTTACGCGACCCGGACGATGCTCTGTCGGTTGGATCAGCGATGAAGGGGCGGCCAGAAAAAAGAAAATAATAAAGAGCGGGACCGGGGATCGGAGACGAGAAACGGAACGAAGTCGTGAAACGAAATCGCGTATGGGCGACGTTCGTCATAAGTATTTACATGTTTCCTCGTGAATAGGGGAGCCGCGCCGCGCCGCGTCGCTGCGCGCGGTATCGTAAAAATCCGCACTCGAACGGCCGGGTGGAAAGATCGAGGAGAGAATAAAACGTTGCGAAATTTATAAGGGTGGATCATTCTCGCGGAAGGAACGACGCCTTCGGGAACGCGGGCCAAACACGGGGAATTTGTTCAGGTCCGTTCGAACCGCGTTACCGAAGCCCGAAATATGCTCCTGGCCCGACGCTCTTAATATTTCAGCGATTTCTTCGGCCGTTCGACATTTTTCAGATTGCTTATTTCGCTGGCAAACACCTTCTACGACGGACAAATTAAATCTTTATTTCGTCAGTCTGTAGACTATCCTGTTATTACTTGAACGTACAATTCGTGCAACAAGATCTCGAAATCTATACCAAGTCTATTGTTTAAATTGTAAAGAAATTGTCGTGCTGTTAAAGTAATTTCTACTTTAATTACATTTCTCGGGAACGAAGCTGACAAACGGTCGGAGGTTGTTAAAAAATAAGAGTAGCAAGTTTCCCTATTTCGAAGACGTTTGTTCGGTGGTTAAAGCTTCCAGGGAAGAAATAGCATGATCTTCCCCCTCTCTGCACGGCTGGAATTTTTCGGGCAAGTTTTATCGCGTTCCATAAAGCACGATTCTCTCCCCGACGTCGGTTTCCCTGGAAAAGGAATGACGTATGAGGTGCGGGTCGCGATTCTTCTTCGGGAATGGACTCCTTAAAATCCACGCCGTTCCCCATTGATATTCGGGGTCGTTCTTCCGTTCGTTCTCCGTAGCTGGATCACCGAGGTCTTTGTATTCGTCGCTGGAACACTGTCAAAAAGCAGCTGAAACTCGGAGGTATATGCTTCGAGTGAATTGCAAGAGAGAGACTTGGCTAACGATTTTAGTTAACGACCTTTAAGGGAGTCTCTGTCGGTCAGTGGCAGTCTTAAAGGGAATATGGCGTTCACCCTCTTTGAACGGCAAGGGACGAAACGGTTCTTACTATGCAATATGAGGAGGCCGGGGTTAGAGGATGAATAATGTAGAGTAAAATATGTAACACTGTCGGAGGGTGAGAGGACGGGTAATGTAAGCTTGAAATATGGCGTGGGTGAGCGATCGGGAGTTGCACGCTGCCCGAATAAATTCTTCCGCGAGCTATTATTCAAATATTAGCCCGGTTACTTTCGATATTTTCATTCATTATGCATGTGTTTTCCGGTTGCCGCGAGCCGGGCAAAGTGATCGATCGACTACACCGACGTTCATTACGGAATTCTACCGGTGATTTCGTTCTGGAATTTATTTATTCATTCATTCATTACATTTATGTCTGCATAACTTTGAAAAAAAACATCGTCTGCTTCGTGGAGACGCAAATTGAGATGGGTATTCAGAGGAAATTGATGAGCTTGCGTCGTTAAATCTTTCGTAAACAGTTCACGGAGTGAGACACATTGCTGTCGAGGAGATAAAGAAATATAGAAATGTATAGGGTAGCAAGTAGAACAGCATTAAATTGATCAGACATTGACACTTTCCTTTTTAATGATAGACATATTCAGGTAAGAATATGGTCACACAATTACTAAGAACAGGAAAAAGCAATGAATACGACACAGCAAGTAGCACAGCATTAAGGAAGTAGACTCCTTTTTGCCAGAATTGCAAGGGTGCGGGATTCGCGTTCTCATTTCTCGATAATACAAAAATGGGTGTTCTCAGTAGTCAAAAACGCTAGATAAAAGATCAATGTAGTGTGCTGTCGCCCTCAAAAGTCCTATTTTTTTGTTTACGAGGCGTAATTTGCATTATTCGGAAGCAGGGACCCGAACTGTTATAACCAAAACGAAAAAAAGTCATGGAATAACAAGTATTTTATCGATTAAAATCGTATTGGTTACAAATAAGGATTATAAGTAACTCAAAATTTGTTCTCTTGTTGGTAAATGTTATCGTTGAGAGAAATTCATTTCGATCACTTATAACAGTTATCAATGAGAGAAGTTCATTTCGATCGCTCATAACAGTTATTGATGAACGAAATTTGTTTAAGTAATAGTTATTATTAAATAGTACAGCTTTCAAATGGTAGACAATCAATTATTTCATAAATTTGTTATTCATAAAATTAATTGCTGCAATCTAAATTTAATGTGACAAACATGAGTTTTTCCAAATTTTCTTCTGACAAATTACAGCACAAATCATCTAGCGTTAAGTATAGAGCAGAAAAGGCTCGTTCAACGCTAACCTGAGTCGCGGGCACAGCGTAAATTATGCACGCTAGTTTTGATAAATACGGGAGTCTATATTTCTGATTTTCCCAGTAATAATCTATAATGTACTTTTGTCCTTATCGATACGTTTTTCCCGAATGAAACAGAGTTATCTGTGAACAAAGACAGTCAACATACAGATTTTGTGTTGTTCTTATGGTCTGTTGATTCGTCTTGTTATACGAAACCTTCTTAATGAATTTCACAGGCTTGCTCCATACAAAAAAGAGTAGACAACTCAATAATTAAATAAGCAACCGAAATGAATTTTCTCATCAATAATTATTACGAAGAAGTGAAAAGAAATTCGATCATCTATAACTGTCATGAGCGATCGAAATAATTTTCTCTCATTGATACCTGTTATGAGCGATCGAAATAAATTATCCTCATCGTTAACTGTTATGAGCGATCGAAATAAACTTCTCTTATCGATAACTGCTTTGAGCAACCGAAACAATTTTTCTTCATCGATAACAGTTATCGAGAAAGATCCAATTTTTTGGACACTAATAGAAAGATCCAATTTTTTGGACACTAATCACTGTTACTTGTAATCGAAAAGTATAAAAATCGATATTTTTTAATCATTTTGTTCTGCGAATTTTTTTCTTTATATTTTGTGTAGATTATCTTAAATTTCTATGCTAATCAACTGTCATTTTTAGTCCCTGTTCTGAAGCATATGGAACTGCCGAATAATGCAAATTACGCCTCGTAAACGAAAAAATAGGACTTTTGAGCGCCCTTGATCGATCTTTTATCTAGTTTGTGACTACTGAAAAATCCCATTCTTGTCGAGAAATGAGAACGCGAATCCCGCACCCTTGCAATCCTGGGATCGAGTCTACTGCCTTAAATTACGCAGACGTAGAAAGTTGTTAAACATGCAGACAAAGAGTGATACAGTCCTCCGGTATTATTGACGATGTTCGAAAATCCCGTGATCCCTCGGGTTGGGCGACTCTATTTCGTTTCCACGGGATTCAAAGGATTTTTTACGGGACGGCGGGCGCGATCGTTTCTCGTTTTATAAAAGTTACATGAGATGAAGTGCACCACCGGGGTTGGGGAGGGGGAAAGGGCGGATTCCGAAATCCTCCGATTATGCAGCCGTCGTCGTTGTAAGGGTGTCGTCACTGCCCTCGGTATCGGGGTAGCGCAGCGAATCGCTCCAGGCAAAAATCCATTTTGGGCCCGGGGATCGGTTTATTATTCAGGGGATGGATATTGGCTCGAACGGTTGATTAATGGGCCACTCGTATTTTCACGGCAATTTAGGGGCTGCGACTCTCGAGCCTTTAATCGCCGCCTGTTACCCGAGTCCTTGCCCGCTCTCTCGGGCCTCTGCGCAGTCTTCAATCGTAAAATTCATCATGCTTCTATAAAGCTGGATCATCCTCCTGAAATACGAAAATGCCGAAACTATTTACTTTATCCTGGACCACATCGAATAGAATTTAAATGTAGAAACTTTTATGCAACATCTAAACTGGATGAAAAAATTCTAAATAAATTTGTCAATATACCCAGCAGTCTCTACAACATCTCCCAATTTTTCACAAAGGAAACACTGAAAAATTGGCATCGGCAGGGGCTCGATCCCCAAAAATTACAGTCTATCGACGAATGTGTTGTTCAAAGGGGTGAAGACTGGACGCCGCGCCGTGCCGGTTCAATCGTAGCCGCAGAAATCAATAATTACACGCAACGCAGCTGAAATTCAGCATGTACTTCCCCCCGTAAAGGATTGTTTACCCCCCGCGAAGGGCGCTTAGGGAGCTGAGCTCGCATACTCGCGAGCGTTTGCCGGAGGCGGTCGAGCATCGCAGAGGGTCCGGGGATCGATTATTATTCGCGCGATGCTCATTCTCGTTGATTAATGGCTCGGCTAGCGACTCTCTCTCTCTCTCTCTCTCTCTCTCTCTCTCTCTCTCTCTCTCTCTCTCTCTCTCTGTACATAGTCGTAGCTCGAAACGGAAGTCCGGGGACCTGTCGTTGCTTGGAGGCGTCACCAAGACATCGAATTAATCGTCATTAGGCTTCCCAGGTCGGAACGGCAGCGACTGCGTTGTCAGCCGAGGGACGACAGCCTCGCTGTCACTCCCTCGTCATTAATAACGCTTCATCCCCACGAGGAGGGGCCCGACTCCATCGACTTTTCAAGACACTTAATCTGGTATCGTTTGATTTTCATTTGCTCTTTCCTCGGAATCTTAAACGAGAACTCCTCGCGGACCGTTTCCCGGGGTCGTCGGAACGAGCCGTGATTGCGCTCGATTAGGTGGAATGGGGAGCCAGCAGTTGACATTGGGACAATGAAGCGTTTTCAAATTGGTTTTTCCCTTCCAGCTGGTTTTATCCTCGTTCCTCGTGTTACCGTGACAGCGAGCATCCATCGATTATATTACCAGGAATAAAGATGATGTTTCGGAGAGCGATCGGTGTTTAAGGGTTGCGAGGCTGTTCTAGCCTGGGGTGAAATTTTTAGGGGCTGGTTTTGTTATCGGTAGAGCTTAGTAGTTGGTGAGTAGCGAATAAATTGTGTAAATAGGCTCAGGTGTACTTATTTAAATTAAAGGAATGAATTTCCCTGTCTGTTCACAAGCATCCTATTCCACTTAAAAGTTTTTCTGCTCAATAGTCATCAACAGGCTCCATGTGATCAATCGTTCGAAAAACATGGCCCCTCAAAGGGAAGCCACCCTCACAAGCATAATTAAGAACTATCTCTGCCGACGGTGGCCTATTAAAGACGCACGCAGGCAACGTAATCCACGATTATTAATATAGCGTAATTATTATTACAATCATTGACTATTTCGAGGCAGGGACGCTGCTCTCCCAGGGACCCGAGTATTTAATGAAGCAGCCCTTACATGGGTCTCTCCCGAGGGGTGGCAAGGCCTCGCCGTTTCTGTCGTTATTACGGAGCGGATTGGCATCGCTGTTTATATAATTATGCTTCGTTCTCCGGAGATAATGCTCGCCAGGGTCTCTCGCTACTCGAACGACTCGTGTTTTCGTGCTGGGATGTCTCGTTCGCGCTGGAACGCAATCTATTATGACAAAAGGGCCATTCCATTTACGATATTACTATCCCCGGTGAAATTAAAACAAGAATCGTCTGATTATTATCGAATGAGAAAGAATTTTAGAAAATACTTCGGACATTTACGTGGATATGAATTTCTGAGGGTTGATTTGTGAAAATTGGGGTTGGATAGAAATTTGTTTAGCCCAATAGGGGGTTGCATTACACCCCAAAGAAGACAGTAACCTTATTCAGTGTTTTTCTTAAGCCGAAGTCAAAGCTCCAGCAAACACATTTAGCGGTGCTCCGTCTAATGGACGTACTTGAAAATCTTTGTTCCATCATCTTCGCGGGCCTGCACCCTCCGGAAGTGTCACAAGGCAATCAGAAACTCCCCGAAGTGGTGTCCCCGTGTTTCTTCGCGTCGCAGAATCCATTAGCCCGATTTCGGCGTCCGTGACCGTTAAAAAAGGAACGGAATCGTCGTTTCCCATTAGAGGCGGCCGTAATAAAGTTCCCGGGGCACAAAGGGCTCGCGACGGTCCCTTAGTCGACCCTGGAACCGGCTGTTTGCCTTATCTGCGCGTACATCTCCCTTAACGACACGGCGTCCGGCGAAACAGTGATACAGCAGTAATATTAATAGGGTATACAGGCTGCCGGTCGCGCGGATCCACCCCCGAAGACAAATCCCGAGCTAATGTCGTTAGCCGGTCCTGCGGGAGACCCGGCCTCCTCTCAGGCAAACAGACAATGCGTCGAGTGTGTTCGCAAAGCCTGGATAAACACTCTAATATCTGGAAGATCGGCCGTTCGACCCCGGGAAAACGGTCCCGTTATTTTCGGACCGGCGGACACTTCGGACGGAGTGACCACTCGGTGATGTATTGGTTGCCTCTATGTAGATACCCGTCGCCATCGATCCGTTCAAGCCGATGTACCCGGCGATAGAGTAAACTTGGGATTGATGTCTGATCTCATTCTGTTGGTGAAAGCCTGATTTCTTCAAAAAAGTATGACAATTAAGTTTAATTTTGCACGTGAAACTATTCCGGATTTGTCCTACATTTTCTCAAAGAAAATATGATCACTAGACTGCGGATCTTCATGCAAAAGTAAAATATTCTGCATTGATAGTCAGAAGCAGGAATAAAAAATATATATTAAAAAAAACTTTTTAAAAACCACGCTTGTATTAAAATGCACACTAAAAAGGAGGAAATAAATTTTTTAGGCATGAGTGACTATAAATAAAAGCCTGGAGGGCTAAACTATATTGACTATTTATAGTCGCTAATGTCTAAAAAAATTATTTTCTCCATTTTAGTGCATTTTAATATAAGCGTGGTTTTTAAAACGTTTTTCTTTAATACATGTTTTTATTTGTTCTTTTTAGTCTTTTTTAAATGGAACGCGAGATATAGTGATACTGGTATGAAATAGTAAGATAGAAACGCAAGGTACGGAAATACGCGAGATAGAATGAGGGGATGACTCCGAGAGATGACGAGTGCGGCCGATTGGCGATCTAGCTGTTCAAAAGTCCCAAAATGAAAATTGGACTTTGCGCACCAACGTTTGTGTAACGTTTAATTATATGTTTGAGAGCTCCAAAAATAACAAATATTTGGCTAAAGGAACCTTGAGCTGGTTTTACGTAAACAATGAAGCGCCTGCTAATCCTTCCGATCATTATCAGAGTATTAGTGAAATCTTTACTTTTAGTAGTGATCTCTTAAACGTTGAGTAATAAAACCTTTATCACGAGCTATGGAGTACATACAGGAAGTTAGTATTATATTATATTATATTACCATCCATTATTTTATTTAGTGGAGTAATTTCTTTGATAATTACAGTCCTTTTCAAACTTTAGAAATGTGTAAATTGCTTCAAACCTAACCTAACCTCAAAAATATGGTTGCTCATCCTTTGTGGATTATTTCGTTATTAGATTTTACCAGTTTCATATCCATATACGTCCATAATTTGACAATAAGGAATTTTTCAATTTCTATGTCAAAGAACATGTAATGACCGTAATATCTGGTTTTTCTCTTTTTATAATTATATTTTCTTTTGTAATAATAAAGTTATTAAATTTTTGTTGTTAAATAAAGTTATGGGGTGGGGGGAGGGGTGAAAGACCGTACTTGTTCTGTCGCGTAAACAGTGTCTTGGTCGCGCTGGTTTTCTAAATTTTGAACAGCTAGATCGGCGATCGGTCGCACTGTGCGACGTCTCTTGATGGAGTCCGAAATTGTTCGAAATGGAACTGAACGAACGGAACACCACACTGACATGAGCTTCTTCGGTGCGAAGTGGGTCAGTGGAGTAGGGATGAGTCGGAGTGGGAACGCGTAGTGGAGTAGGGAGCGCTGGCGCGCGGAGTGGGGATCGCTGAACGCGATGACGTACTACTATGCGTCGCGCGGTGAGGTGTGACGGTTAATATTACAAATTTTTTTTCTCCTAAACACACAGTTTTTTTCTTAAATTTGTTTTTCAACATTGCATTGTCATCCAGTTCTGAGCTATGTTTAAAGTTTCAAGTCTCTAGCTCATCGGGAAGTGGTTTAAAATTCGATTACAAGATTTGACGCATACAACAACAACAATAACGACAACTTGGCAAGCTAATATAAGCGTGTTAAAATAAAGATTTATTTCATGCCTTAATGACTTTGTCACGTCAAAAACAACATTACAATATTCTTGATTTTTTCTATTATTGTTTTATACAGGGTGGCGCAAAATGACCTTTCTGGTTTGAATTCGTAATAACTTTTTTAATTTTACAGTGAAATAAATGCATATTGGAAAAAGATATAGTGTACAGAAGAGGAATTTTATTGCACTAGACGTGAAAGATTACATCTCGCAAATGGCGGCCATTTTCTGCTTGACACATTCGTGCTCTTTCTAACACATTCTCCATGACTTTTCGCAAAACTTCAGGTGTTATTGCACGGATTTCAATGCGAATATTGGTTTTCAGTTGGGGAATGGTTGCTGGGTTATTAACGTACGCTCGCTCTTTCAAATACACCCAAAGAGAACAGTCGGGAGCGGTTAAGTCCGGTGAACGCGGTGGCCAGTTGAAGTCACTATTGCGCGAAATAATACGTCTGATCTTATTTTTCAAGCAACGAAATGGCATAATCCATCCGTTGCGCGTAGTCTGTCGGCTTCAATTCTTGCACAAGCTGGACCTTGTATGGGAACATGTGCACTGTGGCTAAAATTCTCTGAGGGGACCTCCCCAGTTGAGTCGAGCGTTTCCTTGTTGATGTTTCTGCACTATCCTGCACACTGTTCTGTACACGTTGGATATTTTCATTTGTGTGCGCCGTACGAGGTCTTCCTGTACTGGCGAGGTTCCTTACTGACCCTCCTTGCCGAAAGGGTATAGCCGGATAAGCATGGGCCAGCGGCCCCCGCTTCGATTTTCCTGATTCCTGTCTTAAAACATCGTTTTATGTCTAAAAAAACATTGCGTAAAATTTCAAATGTCTACCCCACCGATAGGGGTGATATTGAGGTCAATTCCCGCGCACTTAAATGCAATTTGCTCTAAAACGAGAAAAAATATCGACATGGGATAAACGGCAAATAAAAGATATAGATACACTCTATATTTCAGATTTTTTTTAGAATTTTTTGCTAATTATTTATAGTTGAAAATAATTAATCAATTTTTTGGGAATTTTTTTAACTATCTTCCCCTGGGTTGACACCTACCAAAAAATTCTAAAATATTGCTATGATTCTAACCTATTTTGTAAAAAAGTCTCAATAGTGTCCGTTTGGTGGAACAGTGTCAAAAAAAATAAAGTATGCCGGCGAACGCTCGGTTTGATCAGTAACGACGCAGCGACCGAGTCCCCTTGCGGTGGCTAGTGACGGGAGCGAACGGGAAGTCGACGCTTGTACGGAAAAGCTGATACATGTAAAAATGCGACTAAATCTTCTAATATATGATTACAGTTGGAAGTCTAAACAATTATATTCTAGGAAATAGCTTACATTGAAGAAGAAAAATACGTGTAAATCTAGACTGTTGCTGTCAAGTAACAGAAAGAAAAAGCTTCTTACAAGTATGTTGTATGGTCACGGTGTTAGAGGTTCTGCTCGATGCTTTGGTGGGCTCCAGTTCGAATCCTCCCCAATTCAACTTTTCTCTTGTTCTTTTCTTTTTTTTATATGTATTTATAAGCTAAACGATTTTTATTGTTTGCACTTCAATATTCTATAAAACAAACTTGCTATAATGCAATATGCTGCTTTGTATTTCTGCAATCAAATTCTGAACACTGTGAAATAATAATATCTTGCGTGTGTACCAAGACCGCGAAGGGATGATTGCGTAACAACAATAATTTTTCCTTTTATTATTGTAATCCAGCCGATGAATGTAACCGCACTCATTCTGATCGTGTCTAACCAAACGAATGAACGTGTTACCAGATAACATTGTAACGTCGGCTAGCGATCAAGGAATATGCCGACTTTGCGGCACGTTCAAAGGCAGCATGCCGCGAAATGAGCGAAACGCGAAACGCGAGAACTCATTCAATTAATAATTATGTTTGTTTTATAGAATATTGAAGTGCAAACAATAAAAATCGTTTAGCTTATAAATACATATAAAAAAAAGAAAAGAACAAGAGAAAAGTTGAGTTGAGTAGGATTCGAACTGGAGCCCACCAGAGCATCGAGCAGAACCTCTAACACCGTGACCATACAACATACTTCTAAGAAGCTTTTTCTTTCTGTTACTTGACAGCAACAAGCTAGCTTTACACGTATTTTTCTTCTTCAATGTAAGCTATTTCCTAGAATATAATTGTTTAGACTTCCAACTGTAATCATATATTAGAAGATTTAGTCGCATTTTTACATGTATCAGCTTTTCCGTACAAGCGCCGACTTTCCGTTCGCTTCCGTCACTAGCCACCGCAAGGGGAATCGTGTCGCTGCGTCGTTACTGATCTAACCGAGCGTTCGCCGGCATACTTTATTTTTTTTGACACTGTTCCACCAAACGGACACTTCTGAGACTTTTTTACAAAATAGGTTAGAATCATAGCAATATTTTAGAATTTTTTGGTAGGTGTCAACCCAGGGGAAGATAGTTAAAAAAATTCCCAAAAAATTGATTAATTATTTTCAACTATAAATAATTAGCAAAAAATTCTAAAAAAAATCTGAAATATAGAGTGTATCTATATCTTTTATTTGCCGTTTATCCCATGTCGATATTTTTTCTCGTTTTAGAGCAAATTGCATTTAAGTGCGCGGGAATTGACCTCAATATCACCCCTATCGGTGGGAGTAGACATTTGAAATTTTACACAATGTTTTTTTAGACATAAAACGATGTTTTAAGACAGGAATCAGGAAAATCGAAGCGGGGGCCCCTGGCCCATGCTTATCCGGCTATACCCTTTGCAACCAAACGACGTATTGTTGGCACTGTGGGTTCGGTCGGCACATTAAAATATCGACGATATGCACGCTGCGTCAAAACAATTGATCGTTGGGTTTCAAAATAAAATTCGATGATTTTTGTTCGTTGCTCTGTGTATCTTTCCATATTAAATTCTGGAACCTTGTTTACAACATTTTGAAAAAAATGTTGAAATAAAAAAGTTATATAGAATTCAAACCAGAAAGATCATTTTGCGCCACCCTGTATTTCACCCAACTAATTTCTTCAAAAATGCATAAAGATCCGCAGTCTAATGATCACGGTATCCAAGGTACTCGAGAAGAAGTTTATCGGAAGTCTGTGCGAGACAACGGCGCTCGTGCCAAGTAGGAGACTCATCGACGAGGGTCAATTAAATGCCATTAGCGCCGTTGGATGTTGGCCAATGTTAGCGACGACGAGGACACACCGAAACGGATAACGGTTCGCGTAAACCCCGGGACTGATCAGGATCCTCGGACACCGGTGACGGTAATCGGATTGCGGCTGTATAGATCAGACCGTCTATGAGAGTGGCGCTATCGTGGAACATTAATTTTTATGGGTTTTCGATATGAGCCACGTAGAACGAACTCCCTCCCCCGAGGTTCGACAACCTCCACCACAAGCATACTACAGCAAACGTCTCCCGTGAAGTGGAAGGAAAGAAGAGCGTCGAATTGATCGAGTCCAGGGCGTTCGGGGGTCTCGATCGTTTCGCTCGAGAATTCGGCGAAGCTTCTCGGCGAATCCGCATCGCCGGTGAATGAAATTTTGCCAGCTGATTCGGGACGGTTCTTCGTCTTGAGCCGAGAGTTCGTAGTTCATTGGCCACGCTAATGGCGGTATTAGCGGGCCAACTCGAATACCGGTGAATCTCACTTAAGTTGAACTCCCTTCTGCAATTAGAATATATCACCGAGCGAGAGCCTTAATCCGCGGCGTTACTGTTACCGTAATCTGATATATACGAACCCAGCCTGTCTCGAGGATAGTTAGAAAGCTCGTTCGAAACGTTCGTTTCAAGATCTACGGAACACTGTGTCTCGAATTAGGCATTCGCGAGCGAACAAGACCGAAATAGAACGTCGGACAAGTGGCGATTAATAACAATTAGCTGAGATACGCCGAGCAATTCGCTCCGCGACAGGCTTGAATTTTATCTAGACAAGCGACACGTGTGCTGTTATCGCAGCCGAGATGCCAGACTCCTCGGAGAGAGGCCAAGAGAGGAGGAGAGACGAGTCAGAGGTCGGCAATCGTCGCGTCAACTAACGTTACGGTCTATCTTGTAAGAGCCCGGTTAATGGCCGTCTCAGGAGTCGCTAATATGTCGTAAGTAGGACCGTCGCGCGTCTAGGGGAACTGCCATAATCGTAACTGCAGTCGCCTGCCGACGGAGACGGCTCCTCACCTGGAATCTCGCGTTAGGCGAAATCCTCCCTTGAGAAATCAGAATTCGGGGACTCAGCGAATTCTCCTCCTTGCAGACAGTGGTAACTATGTTTCTTCGAAGAATTAGAAGTATGTACTCATGAAAACAGCAATGCCTAGTTAAAATATTCCGTAAACTCCTTAGACTTTAACAACCACAAACATTCTTACTTACGAATCCAAACTCAGCAAACACTTTAAAACAATTTTCACTGTAAAGACTCCTCCAGTCCACCGATAAATCCAGTAAATCATTTATCTTCTGGTGAGCCAGGATTCGTATAAAAGTCAGAACACGGAGCAAACAATTCATAAATTCCCACCGCAACAGTTTCCAATCGGATATTTTTCTTTCTCCTGATAAAATCGCTCGAGGTGAACGGTGGGAAGAAGCGAGAGGATTGAGAAACTAATTCGAAGCTCGGTGCTTTTAACCATTTTCCCGGGGTATCGTGATCGGCGTTAAGGAAAGTCGTTCGAAAGGATTTCCCCGTAGCGCGCGAGTCTAAGCCTGTAAACAGCATTAGCTGCGGGACTGTTGTTCAACGGCGCGACTTCATGGAACGCATTTGTTCGACTCGGAGTGGCGGTAATCGAATTTCCACGAGACCGCGGATTTTTCTACGAATAGATGTCTCCGTTCCGCGAAACGGAGAGAGAGAAGCGGAGTGGCACTGTGCAAAACAGCGGAGTATAAATGTTTTGTTTGCCAGACGTATTTGTTTGGCTCCGGACAAGGCTGACGGGACTCTGCGTCTTCCGTTTGCTCCGGAGATCTCTTCTTTTCGGGGAGATATCTGCGAAAATGCACGGATACACGCGACACTCGCAGATAAAGCCCAGATTTACCTCTTGGCTTGTCCTAGAACAACGACCGGGCTCTAGTCCTTTAGAAACCGGGTTTTCATGTTATCTCAGGTATTTTTAGAAAAATTCTTCTCCGCCTTGATCTTTATTCTACATAAAGATTCGCAGTACATTTATAAGGCAACATATACCAGTTATCTTTAAAGTTAGATAGCGCTTACCGTTAATGGCTGTACCAACAGGGTTAAACATTTTGAAAATCAATGGAACCGTGCCACGGGGGGTGAAATCATTTTTCACGCGAGGAAATAATTTGGAGGCGCTTTAATTGCGGCTCGAGGATTACGCCCGTCGATTCCCATTTATCCCGTGCATCTGGTTGTGTGCGTCGAGCAAAAAACTCACCCCCGAATTTATAAACGCATTACTGCTGCTTGCGTATTCGAAACGAGGCAAAAGTTAGATAGAGAGAGAGAGAGAGTGGCGGCGGCGTTTCTCGGCACGCAACGTCGGCAGCATCGATCAAACACTCTCGAGCCGAATAATCGCGTTGCCGTCGTCGAATGCATCGATGCTGCCGCCCCGTCGCACCTCCTCCCTTCGCTTTGCTCTCAGAAAGCCGAATACACAAAGCGAAAATGGCCGTTGCGAAAGCAGCTCACGTTGCTCCCCCTTCGAGCCACCCCCGTATCGGCCACCGCGATATTTCACCGTTATGTTTAATAATTCGCAGACAGTCCGATGGAGGCTTGGCTCGCCCAACCCCTTCACCCTTCGAACTGTGCGCCGACGTTTTTTCCACCCCCATACCATCGTCTTTCTTCTATGCCCCGTGGATGTCGTAGCTGCCATAAGTTTCGCGGCCGCGGCGCGCGTGAGCCAGTCGAAGTATGAAATGAAGTACGTGCCCCCCTTACGGGATTCGTCGCTCCAAACGGAGGTAGTTTTTCACGTTTGACCGTCTGCAGCCCACTTCTCACCCCTTATACCACCCCTTCCAACTTCCGAACCTCTCTGAATTAATATTTTACCGTAGAACAGAATTTTTCTTCTGGTACAGGTTCCTCCTCGTCCCTTAATAACAAGGACATGTTTTATTCGTTAGAGTTTTTACTAAAAACGAACGCGACAATTTTTCTACTCGACTACAATTAATATTTGATCGTGGAACAGAATTTTCCTTCCTGTATTAGCTTTCCCTTCATCCCTTACTGAGAAGGGGCTGTTTCCTGCATTCTAAAATTCCCCCTCGAAATGAATGCAACATATTTTTCCATTCTACAATTCTCCCACTTAATATTTCATTATAGACAGAATTTTTCTTCCTGCAATAGCTTTCTCTTTATCCCCCACGATAGTGTCACTTTATAAAAGGGCTGCCTTTTTCGTTCCAGTTTTTATTTGAAACTGGAATTGTGAGCGACAATTTCCCGAGTATATATGTTACTCGGTAGACCACACCCACGACTTTTAAAAATAATACGCGGCCAACCCCCGTTTTCCCAGAGACGTTTCGAGGGGTGCGTGTGTGCGAAAACGGAACAAAGCGACACTCTGTCCTACACGCACATTCCCGGTGTATATCCGACTTTGTTGTACCCAATTTCTGCTCCCGGTTTATCCGGCGTCGCCACAAGTCACCCTTTCGCCCCCGCGCCACTCGAATTACGTCGACCGGAAAGGGGATCGCCGCTGGGAATACAAGTTTACCCGGACCTGTTTCGGATTCCAGTTAATAGTAGTTTTACGAGTGCCTCGGACGCGTTATCCACTACCACTCCCATGAATATTAACCCCCCATCGGCCCGCCCGATAATTTCCACCCCACGATCTCCGAGGGTGGCTCCTTTCGATCCACGGTCCTGCGGAACGTCAATCCGTTTGAGGGATAATGTGAAAGCGTTTAGAACACTCTTAATATTCAATTCCAAACGTATTTATAGCTCATTTAGTCAAAATGTAAATGTGCTTGAATTCTTCCCGTCGTTTAATTTCCTAGGAAAAAAGAATGAATTGCCATGTACAAAGATTAACGTACACAGAGGAGGATTAGGGGAGCCAGCATCTATCAAAAGTACCCTGAATAGAGCTGATCTAAGGGACTTAAATACTGGTGCCTTTTTACCCAGTAAATCATCCCTCGGGGGAGAAATAACGACTCAGGTGAAGCGCATTAAGTGAATCATCCCGGTGTAGGTCATCGCGTCTTCTTATCTCAATTATCATTAGTTTTTATTGCGTTCGATCCGACAGGCCGCACTCTCGCCCCCGTACAACCAGCTAAACGTTCCCCGTGGCGTCGGCGGCCATCCCCGAAACGAGAGTTTCGCGTTCGCCGGGGTAATTTGGCCGAGGCGGTGCGGTGCGGCGCGGCGTCTGCTCGCTTGCGAGGCTCGGGTCCCGGGGCGAAGATTTGCGGAATTGCGGCATCCGTATTCATCGGGTGTGCCTCGGGCCGAGGCCGGTCCGCGGTCACAGGGATTATGCTCGCGATCCCAGATCGGTCGACGGATCGACGCGTCCGGATCGGTCCCAGCTAGACAAGAGGGTCGGTTTAATGCCAGCTGCCCGGCAATTTCGCGTACAATGTTGTCCTTCTGCTACGTGACACGAATACTTGGCTCCCGCCAGTGAATTTATTTTTCCTGAGGGTGGCGGGGGATGAACGGCAAGAAATTAAGCTGCTTGTAAAACAATTTTGTGGTCGAGACGTTCCACTGGTAATTTGTCCTACAAGTATTATAATTCGTGATATGCCCAACATTATTTAAGCAAACCTTTCAATACCGGAGAAATAAATTCACAAACACAAGCGTTTGAAGGTGGCTCAAGTAGTACAAGTCAACGATCAGTCCGACCGATTAGTCCGCCAGGAGTTGTTATCATAATGAAATCACAACTGGCGTTATTTGTAGACTACCAGACACAGATTTATAACGTTTACAACGAGGAAATCCAATATAAATGCATCCGACAAACGATGTTATCGAGAAAGCAATTTTATTCTTACAATGTTAAGCATAACTTTGCAAATACTAAACGAAGGTTCTTGAAAAAATTCGAAGTACCACATCAAACTATCCAGGATACATCCTCGAAACACCGGTTGTGTAACTCTTGTGGTTTCGGAGGAATAAATTCGTAAGTCCAGCGCCAGTAGTGCAAGTCAACGATAAGGCGAACAAAACGAGCGAACAGAATTTGTTCCCGTGTTTCTTATCGTCGTGAAATCGCAGCCGGTTTAATTTATGAGCTATTCGGCTCGGATCAGATGCACGCACGTCCTCCCACGATTTATAGGGTCCGTATCATAATCCACCCTTCTTGGTACTCGTTCCGCTCCGGCACTCGGCTATCGATATGAATTTTCGGCGGATCTGGCCTGCGAGACTGTTGCGTGTCTCGCGATCGGCTCGACGCTCGATTGTCCCGGAATGATCTCATTTATCTTCCAGTATAGCAGCAGTCGGCCTCCGACGCTGCGAAATTAATCAGACCGCTCCAGACACAAGCCATTGTCGGACGGGCGGGCCTCGCTCGTCAAGATCTCTCTCCTTCGTTCCCAGCCGCGATGGATTAACAAATATGGATCGTGTCTCGCAGACATCCACTCCACGTGTGCCGTTGACGTCCTCCCTTGACGAGCGCCCCGCGAACGGGTTAATTAAAGCGCCAAACTCGCCTGATGGGACCCGGGGCTCAGTGACTAACGATTTCTTAATTTCCACCCGTGAAATATTACAACAGCCGCCCCCGGATTATTATTTCTTGTCCTGCCCTCCCGTGTCAGCGAAAATACCGTCTATTGTTTCACAATTCTTCTTTTGTCTTTGGCACTCTTCGTTCTCTGCAAATCCCCGTTACAAAGAATTATTGCGCCCTTTTTTAATGCCGTTTCTTTCGTAAACCTGTGTGGATTAAATATTTTTTGACTTGCAGAGGGAAATTTTTTAAAGCGTTGTTTTAAAGAGTTGCGATCCTCTTCCCGGCTGGGCAAAGCAGTCCCAGGATGCACAGCGTCGAACAACTACTACACTCCTCAAAAGTATTAAGAGATCACTTCTGCAAACCCGAAAAATTGCTCCCAATTTACGTGATCATAACTCCGTTATTTGGAATCAGCGTGAAAAAATGTACAGGAAATTATATATAGCATGTTAAAAAAAAAATTTTCCGCGCGTGGTACTGGAAAAACCACATTTTCTTGTAATTCTACATGTTTAACGAATTTTCTCAACGTTAAAAAACGTTGGTATCATAATTTCCATATTTTTCCCCTATTCTGCAAAGTTTCAGCTTTAATTTTAAAGAAATTTCATCGCTCTACCTCATTTCTATCGAAAGTTCTTTGATTTTGAATCGAGTTTGGTCCAAATTTTTCACTGTGGGCCGACACGGCGCACAGTGGAACCTTTCGTCCAAATCGGAGACAAAGTCAAAGAACTTTCGATAGAAATGAGGTAGAGCGATGAAATTTTTTAAAAATTAAAGCTGAAACTTGGCAGAATATGGGAAAAATAGGAAGATTATGGTACGAACGTTTTATAACTTTGAGAAAATTCGTTAAACTCTCATAATTTCAAGAAAATTGCGGTTTTTTCAATAACACGGGCGGAAAAAATTTTATTTTAACATGCTGCACATCATTTCCTGTAGATTTTTTCACGCTGATTTTAAATCTGGTCTCAAAATTTGTCTACGACCTCAGGATTTTACATGAAATCGATTTTTGTGAACGAATTGTTTAACGAATTTTCTCAAAGTTATAAAACGTTCGTACCATAATCTTCCTATTTTTCCCATATTCTGCCAAGTTTCAGCTTTAATTTAAAAAAAATGTCATCGCTCTACCTCATTTCTATCGAAAGTTCTTTGATTTTGTCTCCGATTTGGACGAAAGGTTCCACTGTGCGGCGGTAGCATATTCAGAGATGTCAGGCATCCGTTGTACGTGGCGCGCTAATTTCTGCGAGCACTCACTTCAAACACAGCTGCCATAGGTAAAAAATAGTCGCAGTGAGCTCATGGGGTACTCAATCGAATCGGCAGAATCTCTGCTTCAATCTGACGTTCGGATCATGGTATTACGATCATTTCTCGCCGAGATATAGCGAGTTAAAGGAAAAATGGAAAATGTGCATTTTTTAAGCATATTTTCAGAAACACCTTGTATATCGAAATGTTAATGAAATTGAAAAAACAAAACTAGTGCCTTGATGAGAAAGAAACGCTCTTTCTATTGCTTTTTTGCACAAGATTCTACGATAACTTTTTCGCTTTCTGGAGCCAGTTAAAGTTAAAAGCCCATATTTACTTCAATGTTGAATAACTCGAATAAAAAAAATTGCACAATATTCAACAACCACACAATTTACACTGCACAGATAGCCCTTCCAAATGATATTAACGCGATTTATCAAACAAATTTGTTGCTCTCCGTGTGATGTTCCAAAGTTGCACAAAATTTTTGTTAACCGTCAATGTTGTCTTCATCTCGCTATAACTTTGTAAAAAACCAACATAGCAACAATTTGAAACAGAGCATCTGAGACTAGAGGTTTCAGGCTTCCAAATCATTGTTTAACGATACCGGTACAGCAATTTTTGACGGAATTATGATCACATAAAGTGGGAGCAATTTTTTGGGTTCGCAGAAGTGGTCCCTTAATTCTTTTGAGGAGTGTATAATGCAATGCACACGTCCAATATTTGGCGGGCCATAATCCAGTATACGGGAGAAGTGTCGGCCCCATTACCCCGAATCCGTCGGAACTTGCAAAGTACTCGGTGAAGTCGACAACGTGGAAGGTCTTGAAGGTCCTGGAGGTCCGAGAGAGCCGCGCTATAGTGCTCTCTTGTCCCTCGAGTGTCTATCTGTCGCCCTCGGCCTGGCTGGCAACCCTTAACGCAGCTCGCCGTGGGAATATTACCAGGCACGTCGGCTCGTTACCGAAAGTTCGATGGCTGCCAGAGCACGAGGACGACGGAACACTTCGGCAGGCTTGATGGTTAATCGAAGGAGAGAGGCCCCATGGCCTTGGAAACGGCATAGCAGACGACGCGAACCATTTAATTGGAAGCCTCCGATCGACTTTCCTTTATTGCATCCTTTTCCTTCCAGACAAATCGATTAATCCTCGGGAACGAGGAGGGGGCGAGGTTTCGCCACGCGAAACAGGCTCGTTGTCGTCGGATTCCTGGATTTCGAGCGAACTGCCGCGCTCGAATTCCGCAACCCCTCGCCTATTGCCAATTCCCGTAATTCTAAGATCCCCAGAATCGCTATCCGGAGGATCTCCCTGCGAAGTAATGTAGCAGGTTATTGTCTTCCCGAGAATATCGTGTGACTCGATCGAAAAGTAAAGCTCGCCGGGAAATGACGAGCGAGAATTGAGCAGTTTTCGCGAGTTTATTGCGATGGGGTTAGGCTAACTGCCGACATAAGACCTGTATACTGTCGCAGTTACTAAAATTGTTCCCATTCTAAACTCTGTTCCTCGAGCCATTTTTCTTCATTTCTGTAAAGGATCAGAACTTTTATGTGCTATTTAAATGGATACATGTAACAACTCTCTGTAAACGAGTATATGCACGAATACGATGGTAACGAATACGATGCAGTGGCTAAATTCATTTCGATTCCAATGTTCAATGAAATTGTTATAATTTCGTAAAAAACAGTCGTGCGACAATAAAATTGGACTCATTTTAAAGTTTACGGCCTCCTCTTTACAACGACCCCATAAAACTTGCTGTACGATTTTTATTGGACGTTTTATCGAGCTTCGAATGAAAAGTGTACAGCCAACTTTGCAATAATATAAGATACGACTCGTCCGTTATTTCTGTTCCATAAAACAGCAAGAAAAAATCGTAGATCAAGTTTTAAGGTCTCGTTATAAAGGGGAAGCTTCAATCTTGAAGACCGTGATAAATTCGTCCACGAGAGAAATTTTCGAATGATTTTGGACATGTTTCCAAGTTCCGTTACAATTTCCAAGTGTTTTCTGTTGCGTTCGTGTGAAGAACAGTAAAACGTTTCCGATTCTAATTGAACGTGGCTGTGGCCGCAGCGGGAAAAACGTGGCCGGAAACAAATCGAGCTTATTGCGCGATGTCTCTCCCCGGAGTGTTTTCGAGCGGCGAGGAACGCTATCTAAAATATGTATCTGCACGTCCTGGTTGATCCCCGAGTGGCGCTATTGGGTGGCGCGAGCGAGCGTTCGCATAAATCGTGTATAAATAACAATCGTCGGGGAACAGGCGTTGTCTCAGTCGTGGTCCGGCGACAGACCGTTTCCCGCTGATAGAATTTCGAGTTTCAACAGCTGCGTCTTATCAGCTCGTTTATCGATCGGCCCTTCCGAGCTAAGGGAGGGCTGTGTGCGCACCCACGCACACCTGATATCGATCTCAGATTGCTCTTTGTTATCGAGAGGGTGCTTGATCGCGAACCCTTTGTACCGGCACGCCGATAATAACGTGGTTTTCGCCGGGGCCAGACTAAGCGAATTAGGCGAGCTCTGGTCGCCGTTTAACTCGGCGAGGATCGAGGGGACGCGATCTATTTGGCGATCCTCCAGACTACGTTCAATACCGGCTGACGAGCGCCTCGATCCCCTGTTTGACTTGCACGAACCGCGACAATTGCAACCGTGTTGCCCACGGCAAACAGCGGTGAGTAATTGGAGACTGGTGATTACCGACTGATCGCAAAGATGTTGCATACTAATATATATTCGATGGAAAAATAATTGCAATTTTAGATCATTAATTTTTCTGTAATGACCGCTAACTGAATTTATGTTAAACTTCTAGCAAACTGCGACTGCTGGGATACGGTATCTAATTCAAGGAAAAATATTTCCAGACGCAGGCGGTTTCGAGTAATGTCCCCTCGAGTTTCGCCGGGTTCGGCGTGTCGTTTTATTTTCGGCGGAAAATCCGCTCGTCGCCGGAGAATATATCCGACGTTATTGCTCGTCCGTCGACGGCTACGTCGACGCAGAACGAGGGTGAAAGGGGTGGACAGGGGTGGAAAGGATACACGGTCCCGTGGACAGTCGTTCGCGGAAGCGGATTCGACTTTTTCTCTCATTATTCCCGCGGCGTACACTTATTCGGCCGGTTCCGCGGACGTCGCGACGCTCCAGCCGATTGTTGGCCGCCGACAATGGGGCAGAGGACTCGCGCTGAAGTTTCGATTCTGACAGGCAGCTCTCTCTCACTCTCTCTCTCTCTCGTTTTTTTCGGCTGCCAGGATCCCCGCCATTGCCACCGGGAACTTTTTCCGCCGCGGATTCGTCAGTCGTGAAACTTTCGTATTGTCTCGATTCTCTCTCTCTCTCTTTCTCTCCCTTTTTCTCTTGCTCTCTCCGGCTTGAACAAAGCTCGGCCACGGTTGTCCCTCGCCTCAAATTACCTGAGCCACCCGCGCCGTGAATACACTGTCCTGTTGCAGAAAAACGAGTCTACAGGAGGATCAGTTAAAAAATTTTAAAGCTGAATTTCGTCTAAAGCTGAAAAAATAATCAAATTATTTTATTTTCAATAACATTTTCATCCGGTATGTAGAATATCAATTATTGTTGAGTAGTGTTTAGAAGAGGTAGAGACAGGGTAAACCACGACCAGACAGTTCGTTTCTGTCTGCAGTAATTAAATTCTCGAAATGATCATTTCGAAACAGAAGCCTTGCACAAGCAGATTCTTTTCAGCAGTAGAAACGGCTGTGCTTTTATCAGACGGCGAACGAAAATTCATTTTACCTTTTTGACTCAGTTTTTCAAGTGGAACGACGTTTTTATGGGGTCTGCCAGTCGCAGGACACCCCGTACATCTCTCTGGCCCCCGGCAAAGCCGGCGTTCAGCCGGTTATTGTCTCGTCCCCTGGAATTCCGCGCGAGCAGCGTCGCGACGCGACGGTTCTCCTCCGAGAACGGCTTGTCTCTCCTCCGGTCCGCGCGAGCGGAGTCAATTTAGTGAAAAATTAATTCCTTCGGCGCGGCGCTGCGCGCCGACGGGACGTTCTGGGAGACCGTTTTGTGCAGCTCGAGTGCCGACGGGAAACCGCGTCGCGGCGCTCCGGATGCCGCCGCGGCCTTTAATTCTGTTTCTGAGAGTGTCTATTGTCCTCCGAACAGTATAAAGTTTGCATTCACCGGAGAGCGGCAGCTTTATTCAATTTTATGGTATCTTTCCTTTCCATGTCGTCTACAAGACTCCACAAACGAAATTATAACTGTCGCTCTCTGTGCCTCCTGTGGTACCTGGATCCGCCGTGTAGCTTTTAAGCACAGACAAAGCATAAAAGTAGACTCCACAAAGATCACCTAAGCTATTTTTCTGCAATAAATGTACATTCCGTGACAGACCTGGCAACGCAGAACAAGAAGTTCTGAACCCAAGACACTACCTCGATCGACAAACACCATCAAACCAATACACAGTGTAGGAATTAAGGTGGAGTGGGGTAAGTGCGCCCTAGTTTTTGCAAAGTTGGACTTTAAACTGATGTATTTTCAGTCTGCTATGTAAAAACTTAACGCTCTTGGTATCAAACTCTTGCCACAGTTATTACTCGACTGCGGATTTTATGCATTTATGACAAAAATGGGCACGTACAATTTAAAGCAGTGGACATGTTAAAAAATATTTAAGAACGTCAATGTAATAGTTTCAGCTTGATAGGATAATTAAAAGAAGACTGCAATTTCTATTTGGCTCCTGTATCTTGCAATTTATTTTGCATAATGATCATAAAGATCTAGTTGTACAAAGTGTCTACTACTGCGCACTTGCCCCGAAAATGGGGCAAGTCCGTCTCTGAGAGTTAAAAATGCTTTCAAACCTTATTTCAAGTTCTACGGGGCACGAAAAGAATTATTAACAAGCCTGCTACAAAATGCTTTTTTATTGCATTAAATATATTGTTTAGTTTTATATTTTATAGTTACCCATACACAGTACAGACTTACCCCACCGTCACAGTACGGACTTGCCCCGTGTAGTAATATTTACTGGGCAAGATCGTCTTAGTGTTCTCCTCAATAAATTTTAAAAAATACAATAAAAACGGTTTATTTAATGTAAACCTACATCAATATGTGTTGTACTTACCTAAAATAACAACACAGAACATATTAATAACTTGTAAACTATTGCAGGTTCGGGTTAACCTCAAAGTTGTACGTGTACCTCGCACATGACTGTTTGGCATTGGTTTATTCTTGGACGACATCTATGTCGAATAGTTCATAATAACTTATACTATATTAATAAATACAAGCTAGAGAAATTTCGTTCATATTATAATAAAAATAACCAATTAACGCACTTGCCTCGTTAACGCAATTATCCCACTCCACCTTACCAAGAATACCAGCTTCAACGTATCCAATTCATTTCGACATGTCTCATTTCAACATGTCACAGCTTCGACAAGAATAACTCGGGATTGTCCGACGTCAAACATCTGCAAACACGGTTAAACACGATCGACCAACGTGGAAACATCGTTCCGCAGCACGTAAACTGATTTCGTCCGCGGCAGGAAGGTATAGTATGTTGCCAAACATCGTGGCGTCGTTCGGGAGCAGCTGCCGCGAAATTTCATGCAAGTGGAACGGGGATACCCCATGGCTCGGTCCCACGGCAATAGTTCTAACCCAGAGAGCCTAACCCTTCGGTGGTGGGTGGACCCTTTTGGCACGAGTGTCGGATTAGATTTAGCCATTGCTGGATGGAGGCTCGCCGCGCTCACTTCATAATGACTAGGGGGATCCATTGTCCGTTCACTGTATGCGCGAGGAATGGCGAGGGGGGACGCAGGGCTAACTTTGCCCCGGAGGTATTGGCAGCCTGGCAGGACGCGTGTTGTGTCCTCCGACGTCCACCGGCGAGTTACAAAGTCATTGTTTGCGACGTCCGCCGACGCTCCCGGGAGGCACGAATACGTTATTTCCGTCGGAGACTTTCTCCCGTCACGGATAAAATCGATAGCCGGCTGCCACGTTTACCGGGAGAACCGATCGGGCTTCCTGCTTCCACCCTCGGATGAGGGATTTCACAATGGCCACGAACGTCAGAAGAATTTTGCTTGTTTCGAAACGCAGGTAATCCCCCTTTCGTTTTATCAAACTTTCCGTTGCATTAGCTAGGCAGAAAAGTTCCTGATACCTTCTGTGTAGGCCCTATACTGTACGGGATTGGATGAGAATTATTTGCTCTCGTGTGTACATTTGTTTTTCAAACTCTTTTTCCATTACTTAACACGTTGACTGCCGTGGGGTCACCGGTGACCGGCGAAGCATAATAAAAAATTCATGTTGGCGCCATGGGCAAGCACGTAAAATGCGCGCGGCAGTCAACGTGTTAATATTAACATCATTCAATGGAATCCACGCAGAATGATCAAACAATTTTACCAACAAGAAGTCCAATGAAAATTCTCCGAGAGTCCTAAAAAGGTAGATCGTTGCGCAAACGCAAAAAACGAACTTCGACGAAAAGTATCTTAGTAGGACAGTAGCGATTGCTCTCGGAAACACTATAGTCGCCAGTATCGCGCGTCAGTGTGTCAGGAACGCGATCGAGGGAGATCGGAAACCTAATACGAAACGAAATTAGTTGCGGCAAGTAGGAGCGGCGCGTCTTCCGCGTCGAAGCCACTCAATGTAAACCAATGAAAGCGTGTAACGTAATCCTGATTGCCGGAGTAGCTCGTCTAAGGAGTAACATTACACCCCGAAACTCTCTCTTCGCGTCTCACTCTCTCACTCGCGCAGACTGACTCTGTTTCTCCGAGGATCTTGGCAGACGTTTTCTCACCCGCGTGGAAGGCACGCGTGCTGGGCTGCTCTCGCTCGTTCAGTTCGACGTCGACTCCATTAACACGACGGCAGCGAAGTTAACGGTCCGATCCGAGACAATCGGCAGGATGACTCGGCCAGGTCGAGATAGCTCGAACTCAATCGAACCCCGCGATAGCAGGCAATTAACGTTTCGCTCCTTTAACGACGCTCCCGTTAATTGCTGGTGCAAATTGCCCCGAGATAACGTAAGAATCGACGTAATTGGACGGCGGCGAACCGGCTGCTGCTCGAATCGAACCGCCACTTACCGCTGTCGAATTAAATGGAATTCTGCGAAGTCTGCTCCTGGAATTCCCGCAATCCCTAAATATCACGGATTCCGGGGACTCGGAAATTCTTTTCTCCAAAAATAATCCAAGGACACGGCGAAAGAAAGCGGAACGAGATAAGAGTATAATAATCTTCCATCTGCAATAAAACTGCTGGGGTCTCTGTATTTATTTTCCTGAGATATCTGCAGGAGGGTCTCTTGAATTTTTCTTCGCTGGTATAAGCCAAGGGAATAATTAAAGGAAATATGAAAAATTTCGGAAACGTGATAGCGGTCTCAAATGACGAATTGACTCGTGGTCTTCACTGAAAAGTTAAAGTATCTCTGCAACTTCGGACCAAGCATGGAGAGGAATTCTTTCGATTTCCGGAGTCGTCGGGAGTCGAGGAAAATTTCACTTGGTCGTCCCTCTTTGGATTTTCATTCTCGAGGAAGGTCTTGTGTGTTTAGGCTATTTTCCCGTCGCGAATGGCTGGGAGGAAGCAAGATTCTGGTAGCGGAGGCAACGCTCTCCAAACACGGAGCTCAATCACCGCTCCGGGTCCCGTTCCGTCGTGTCGAATCGAAGGAACACCGATCCCCCGGATCGTCCGTACCAATTAACACCGACCGCACTCACGAGAGAGCACGGCGAAGGGGCAGCGCGCGCTGCCAATAAACCCATCCTCGCATAAAGTACGGGTCGGTGTCATTAATCTCAATAGCGAGGCAGCGGTCGGTAATTAATGCTGGCTACCAAGGCCGGGGGCGGTACACTCGCAATCGAAACCGACCGCGTTCTCTCTGCGAATCGAGAGAATTTCCTCGATCCCATTCGACAGATAGATAAAGAGAGAGAACTCACAAAGTGCACGAACGCTCGACAATACGCTAAAGAAAGACTGCCGTATGGGAAAGATGATTTAAAAAGGTTCGACAGATCGAAGGAAGGCTCTTTAATTAAACCCCAGACCGTAAGCGTTCCTTCGGTGGCGTTGCAGCTGTATCCTGTGACGTTCGCGAACGTGAACGAGAACAGCTGACAGCGTGGCAGTGCATGGTTTCGGCCGCGGAATTGCAACGGTTCGCAGGTGCAGGATGCACCCTCGTCGCCTGGCAGGGTTCACGTAGTGCCAGCACATGCCATTAACGTGCAGACCGCATCTACGGTGATCCCTTTCCCCTAACGACAATGCAGCGGCGAGAGCTACCCTCGCATCCAGCGCGGTATCACGAAATACCGGACAAGCGGCTTCTGTAATGGCTCCTGGGGCCGTTTATCAGGGAAATCGCTGCCGGAGAACTCGCCTAATCAGTCCGGGTTAGGACCACGGTAATTTCGTTAACGAGACCCGTCGGTTAACGAGTTCGTACATTTTTACAATCTACCGATATCGCATAATTCATAATACATTCAGATTTTCTTGAAGATAAATTTTTCACCGACTTCGAAAAAGGAGGAGGTTACTCAAGTTTTTCGCTTTTTTTCAATGTATGTTCACCCGATTACGCCGAGATGGATGGACCAATCAGGACGAAACCGTTTGCATTTTGTAGGGTATGTCTCCCGATTGGTCCCTTGAAAACAAATTTTGCATTTTTTCATTCTTTGCGGTTTTTATTGCAAATAACCAATAAGACCGAAAAACCATCCTACGGTGTTCCACACATTCTGCTCGTTCCACTAAAAAGTGTGAAATAAAAAGATTTTGTAAAAAAAATTGAACCTACTCCGAAACACACTAAAAAAATGCACTAAAAAGTATGAAATAATTTCCATTTAATTTATGTGAATACACACGAACTTAAATACAATACAATCTTATCGGAGGCGGCGCAAAAATTGAAAATTTTCCAAATGACAGATGTTGCTGATTATGATTTCATTGTATTGAAAATAACGCTTCTATATTTAAGTAAATATATAAAATAATTTATTTTCCGCTTTACAAAAATGTATATATGAATAGAAGTCACGTCGCTTGCGTGGTCAGAACATCAACTGCACATCGATGGCATCGCAACGAGGCCGATGACATCGAGGAAACAAAAGCCTAACGAAGAGGGCACAGCCGATCCTGAAAATCGGTGGGCGCTCTCCTCATTTACCACTATCGCGGCGCAGATGTTGAAAAGCCTCCTTTACTTTCCAACACATTGGAAAATGGTGAACTTGGAAATCAGTAGGTGGAAAGAGAAGATACATTAATATGTGAAAGCATGTAGAAGAATTTAAGGCTTTTCGTAATTTCCAGTATCGAAAATTTTCAATTTTGCGCCGCTTCCGAAAAGATTGTATTGTATTTAAGTTCGTGTGTATTCACATAAATTAAATATAAATTATTTCATACCTTTTAGTGCAATTTTTAGTGCGTTTCGAAGACGGTTAATTTTTTTTATGCAGAATAAAAGACTACAGGGAGGAGAAGTACTCGTACATGAAAATAGCCTTGCTCAGTTTTGCACACAGATTTTGCAAAGATCTTCGATCGCAGCTGCTCATTAGGTTTTCGATAATCGCATAAAATTCGCAGTCTACCTCGCAGCGACGTGGCACAGTAATCCAATTAGAACGTAATGAAATTAGTTGATAACGCTATTAGGATTGCTCGTTAATGCATCAATTAGAGGAGGAGGTAAAAACCGACGTTCAGTTTATTTTGTTTAGTTGCGAGCTCGTTCGGAGCCACTTAACAAACTAATTGATAGCCTCGGCTTTATGTATTACCGTATCCCGGGTTCTTCTTGATGCGCGGTTCTCGTTCAATTATGGTAAGAAAATCGCGGGGCCCGTCGTAAATACAGTCGAGGCAAATGAATTTAATAGCAAACGGATTTGCGAGTCGGTTTGCTAATTAGGAATAGGCGGTCCATTCGTATCAATTGATTAGAGCGATCGTCCGTCGACAAATCCACCGCAATTCCCAACCCGGAAAGCATCGGCCTATTTTCCACCCTGGATTTATGGGGGTGGAATCGTTTTAACGGCGAGGAACAGGTGCGGACAGGTCGGCGACTATGCTTGCAGAGAATTCGTCTTAATTCGCGTTGGAGAGTTTTCCCCGTGGCTCAGGGCCGAGCCGGGATTAGCCCCGGAAAAGCTCCGGTGAATTTATCGCCGAAGACTTCGTTAGCAGGGCCGAGCAAATGAAAACTTATGCGTACGTCGGGAGTCCGGTCGATAGTATTACGCCGGGGTTACGATCATCGGACCCGTTTAAATTGCTTTTTGTCCTGATTTATCGGCAGCCGAGCCGTTCGCGTGGATACACGCAGCTCTAAATCAATTTCACCGTCCCGCGGAAAACGCTTTGCTGATTGCGGCAGATTCCTTGCGGATGAGCTTGCGGTCTCAGTTTCTCAAGTCTCGCGAATTTTTCAGGTCCTAGGAATTTTTGAAGCTATCGAGGTCTTCGAGACCCTGAATTCTGAAAGGCCATAGTGTGCTGAAGTGTGCGAAGAAGAAAGAATATCAATAATGTGTTCCCCGAGATATTTAACGATCCCTTGGTCCCACTGACGATCATAGACGATCCAAGCAGGATCTCTCGGTCGAATCACGACGGGAATAATTCCTCGAGAAGTCAGCGAGCCACGAAGACATTAAAATCGTTAGACAGCGAGCAGACAGAGGTCGACGTTCCCTGGGCACGAGCGATTCGTCCGGATGACGAAGCGCATTAGCGAATCAATTGCATCGGCGTGACCGTTCGTGACGCAACACTCTCGCCGGCGAAAAAGGTTCGACGATGCACCGAACTCGGTGAAAGTGTTGCTGCACCGGTCGCAGCTGCGCCGTCCGAAAATTGCACTGCAGATCGTATCGTCCGTAAGAATATCCCGTCGGGCCACGGCAACAAAGAGGAGAAAGTCGGTGTTCCCGAGGGGTGAACGAACCCGTCGCTCTTCGCGCGCAGTTTTTCGAAGTTTTCGGGGGCCCCGCAATTATGCACGCAACGGCGACGCCGCGCCGCACCGACCGCGTGCAATAACGCGGCGTGCTTCCTGCCGGTTCTTCGCGCAAATTCACCGACGACGCTTCAGAGGCCCCTCTTCTGCCATTTTTGGGCCCCTGGGGCTCTGGGGGGAATCAGACTGTGACCACCGCGCGGAATCTCATCCGGCGCTCGTGCAAACGAAGCAACCGGACCATTACCGTAATTTAATGCGTGCTACAGTTGGATCGCGATAATGGTTAATTGAGCCCCTTAGTTGACAAGTGGCATAAGTCCAAAGTTTTTTACATAAGTTTTTTTACAGAAATAGTAAGTATTAAGAACACTTGTTCTATTTAACTCTTTAACTTGTGTATACTTTGTTTTATGTTAATAAAAACTAGAGGGCTATTGTTGCTCGCTCGCTTCGCTCACTCGCGAGTAGGGTTGTTTTTGCTCGCTCGCTTCGCGAGCTCGCGGGTAGGACTGCTCTTGCGAGAGAGTTAGTGATACGCATGGCTAGTAGGGCCTACTGCTATTAATGTTTTTTATTTGGTGTGTGACTCTCCAAGAGTCACACAAAGAACTTCCCGATTCGTTACTCCTTCGCCAACATCGCTGACATCGTTTTTTCTTTTTGTACTTTCATCGATATTCTCCCAAAATGTATTCTTGGGAGTAGAGAAGATTAACCCACTCTTGCATTGGAATAACATTCGATTATTCCAAGCGGTAACATTAGCATCAGTTAAAAAAAAAATTTTTTTTAAATCTAAAAAAAAATTAAGAAACAAATTTTTTATGTAATCGCGTTTGGTTCTTTGGTGGAAAATTTTCGTCCTCCCTTATAAATTGCATTGTAGAATCAACTCTTTTCGAAAAAAACTAAAAATCTAAAAAACTACTCGACCAAAATGGACCAAAATCTAATCAGCTCTAAGTTACAGCGGGGCACATCGATTGCATCATTCATCATCCTGATCGCGTTGTTACTTTTTCTGAAAACGTTAACGAAAAATTTGATACCATACAAACGGACATACGCGCACACACACACACACACACACAAACATTTTGATAAAAATAGTCTAAAATGACTCCAATGATCATGAAACGTGAAGATCTGCTAAAAAATCGATTTTCGATTTTCGGGGTAATTCCCTATGAATCGGGAAGTTAATATATACAAATTTTGTCATTAATATATGGCAATGTATGCCAATTGCGTTTAGTGCTCGGTAGTTAACGGCTTCTGCAAAATCCTGCCAAATATGCGAATGACTATGGGCTGGTAAAAAAACAAAACACTTGTCGAAAAAATACTGCCAGACTCTTGTTAGTCGAGTGGAGGGCGGATCGATAATTCCAATATGCAATTAAACAAGCGCATAATGATCTCATGCCTCCTTAATTACCGAGATCCGTGCTGCAAAATATTTACTGTAGAATTTCGATAATATGACATGCTTGAGACTTCAACGGTGCCGATTTACCAGTTATTATTGGAATTATTGGAATACATTTGTAATAAAGTTGAAGTGGTGAAAATAAATTGAAACTGATTGCAATGGTATATTGAGAAAAATAACATATCTATCGATTGTACAGGGTGTAAAAAAAGTAATGGTCATCCGTCCTAGGGGTGAATCTACACCTCGGGATCGGTGGACATTTGTAAGAGAAACTTGCCGCAAAATTGTTTATAACACAGAAAATTAGTGTTAAAGTTTTTTTTTTGCATCAACGCATTCTACTCATCGAGAAGAGGAAAAGTTTGAAATGAGCCATATGTCACAAACAAATAGTTATTGAGATATAAGCTGTTAAAGTTTTTGCAAAATTTGATTTTGTGGAATTTTTTATGTAAAAAAAAAATTTTTTATGTAATTGCGTTTGGTTCTTTGGTGGAAAATTTTCGTCCTCCCTTATAAATTGCATTGTAGAATCAACTCTTTTCGAAAAAAAACTAAAAATCTAAAAAACTACTTGACCAATATGGACCAAAATCTAATCAGCTCTAAGTTACGACGGGGCACATCGATTGCATCATTCATCATCCTGATCGCGTTGTTACTTTTTCTGAAAACGTTAACGAAAAATTTGATTACATAGAAACGGCCATACGCACACACACACACACACACACACACACACACACACACGAACATTTTGATAAAAATAGTCTAAAATGACTCCAATGACCATGAAACGTGAAGATCTGCTAAAAAATCGATTTTCGATTTTCGGGGTAATTACAATAACTTCCCTATAAAATCGGGAAGTTAAATAAGAGTCAATTTTACATCATTAATGAAGTGACTGTTAAAATATCTTGAATAATGGCATAAGTCCAATCTCTTGGGCTTACTCCATTAATCCACGGAATATATGGACTTACTCTACTGTTACATTCGATTAAAAGAAACTGGTATATCGTCGGCTGAATGTAATAACTGGGTAACTTACAATTCCTTAGTTTAGAGAAATTGATGAAACAGTATTTGCAGGTTTTAAGATTATGGTAGGGAGACCGTTATTTTAAACATAATGCCAATATCTGCTTATATTTCTTTATTTTAAGTGGAACAATACATGAAAAAACATCATTTTGGATTAAAAAATAATCTTTTAAAAGTCGAGTTGCCCATTTATAACATAAATAGAAATCTGTATTTATTTTTATCTACTTTGAACACTGCTCGCTAGATGTCGTAGATTACTTTGATAGATTACCAAGTTTTTATATTAAATTCTACTTGATTTCTTCTTTAATACGAAGTAGATAACTCAAAATGTATAAATTTCAAGTTACCTAGTTATTACATTCAGCCGGCGATATGTATACGTACAGAAGGTAAATCTGTTGGAAATGATCAGAGATAAAGCACCAAATCCTCATAAACTCAGTGAAGATATTATTAAAAATGTTTGTGATCATATCCAATGTTTTCCTGCTAATGTATCTCATTACACGCGGGAACACCATCTAAACCGACAGTATTTAAATGAAAATCTCAATGTTCAGAAAATGTACATGATGTATGAAGGAAAATGCTCTGAATTAAACCTGCTACCAGTAAAAGAGCACATGTATCGACATATATTTAATACGCGTTTTAATCTCCATTTTAAAGCACCACGGAAAGATATATGCAAGAGATGTGATGAATATAAAATTAAAATAGATGCAGAAAGTAGTAATCAAGAAGCTATTAAGAAACTTGAAGATGAACATGAGTTACATTTACGAAAAGCACAACGTAATATAGTACGTCATTCTATGAAAGAGGATACAGAAAATGCAAAGTGTTCAAATAATATTTATGTGTATGTAGTATCATTTACAGAAAGCATTACCATTTCCAATATTGACATTATAATCTAATAGAAATAGAATATTGAAATTATAATACAGGAAAATTTTTAATAGAAGAAAAACTATAATGCAGGAAAATTTATATCCATCTGTGCGTCCTGTTTCTGCGGCCAAAAAGAAGGACATGTTAGATTTGCTTAAATTTATCCTTCCAATTCATCATGGAGATGATGAATCCAACAACGAATAAGTTTCTTTAATACATAGTATACAGTACTATGTAGTGCATTAAAAATAACATATGTGTAACTTATGATTACACTGTCCAACAAATTTCAATTTTTTTTATGTTCCCTAATTACTGTTGGGTCCTTCTTATAGAGTATTTTGCGTTGATTTCGAATCTGTTTTTAATTTTTTTCCTATACGCACAGTTTTTGTGGAACATGGCTTTGAAAAAAAAAAATTTTTTCAACTTTAAACAAACATTGTGATGTTATTATAAAAGATATTTAATTGTTCTTTATAGCAAAAGATTCTGTAGACTTTCCTGAATACAGCGATATCCAATATTAATACATTATGAATGTTTAAACCTGTTTAAAAAATCATTAAAGACGGAGAGACACCACTTTTGCACCAATTTTTGAGTGGTGTCTCTCCGTCTTTAATCATTGTTTAAACATGTTTAAACAATCATAATGTATTAATATTGGATATCGCTGTATTCAGGAAAGTCTACAGAATCTTTTGCTATAAAGAACAATTAAATATCTTTTATAATAACACCACAATATTTGTTTAAAATTGAAAAATATGTTTTTTTTTCAAAGTCATGTTTCTCAAAAACTGTGTGTATAGGAAAAAAATTAAGAACAGATTTGGAATCAGCACAAAAAACTCTATAAGAAGGACCCAACAGTAATTAGGGAACAAATTTGGTGTTGGACAGTGTTATTAATACATTAATAGCCATATGGCGTAAGTCACTTCCACACAAAAAAGTGATATCACAATTCAGTGCAATAAGGGCACTTCATTATTCGTTACGTTACTGTTTGATCGCTATTGAAAAAAGTATGGATTTTATTTTAAGTTATAATGACATAATTACTATTCTTTCGCTTTATGTGGTTACAATAAACTTACATTGTGTATTTAATTTTTTGTACGATATTACACGGAAGTCGAATTTCTACAATATTAAGAAAAGGAACTTAATTCACTTGTCAACTAAGGGGCTCGATATTTCCCTGTCGATCGCCCGCCACTTGTCACCTGCTCTCAATTCTGTAATTGGAGACCTTGTTAAGTGTTTGTGCGACGCCCCGTTCGATTTTCACTCGCTGCTTTTTTGTTTCAGGATGAGGAAAGGATCCTGGCCTTGGATTCTGCTCTTTGAGATGTTATAAAAATTATTGTCTTCTGTTAAGCACTTGGTGTACACTTTCTTTTAAGTCGATGGCGTTTAAGCAAAGTGCAAAGACCTCGAAGTGTATCGCAAACGTGGTTGCCATCAGCAGCATCGAACCCAGACTAAGTACTGCGATCATCGTACCAGTTTCTGATACGTGTGCCCGATTAGGGGCTCGAGGTAGAAGTTGATTTTCTCCTAGCAAGGCGATAAAATTCAACACATCCGGAGAGATTCGACGACAGCCTGAAACGCTCCACTGATCCACATTACGACGGTCATGGATCGTGCACAATGCGATAACGTCGTCGTATACACGGTGCATCGCGCGATGCATCGGCGCGTCAATGCGCGGCGATAACGAGCGGGTGGCGTGACTCGGTGCTCCCCGATAATAATTTAGTGGTTAGCAGCGCGATCGCAGTACTTTGTCGAAGATGCTCGGTAATAGAGCAATCTAGCCAGACCGAAACTATCTTGTGAACCGTGCCGTCACGACGACAACGACCGTGGGGCGATTAAGTGAATCGTGACGTTACAGTGACAGCGAATCAGCTTGCTCGACGATCTGATGCACCGAGTGATATCTCGGTGACGATACAGGCCGGCTTCTGATGCGAAATTCTGCGTGCATCGAAAACGTGACAGCTGAAACACGCTATCCGTGCGGTCTGCATGCAATTAGGCGAGTTCAAGTGTCAGCCTGCTCGAAACGCGATTCTTTATCGTGAACTGCACTGTAGATTTGTGAAATTTAGCATGACTATTTCTTGTGGTTCACCGTGTATATTAATTTAGTAACGACACATCGTTGTTCAATTCCTCACGACCACATTTTTACTGTCAGTTTCATTTTCGCTCGTAAATAAAAAATAAGAAACAGGGGAACAATGGTGAAGTGTCCAGAGGGTTTCGGCGGTAACAGCCCGCAGCGAACCGCAAGTTCCCGGAGCCACGACCTCGAAATCACTCCATCAAAGAAACTCGGCAAGTTCCCCGGTTCGCGAAAATGGCCCCTGAGGTCGACTCCCGAAAACTTTCTGCAACCTCTAATGGCAGAAGTCGGCCAGGATTTCTGGCTCTCCCCTCTTCCTCTCTGTCGCGAAAAACTATGGAGGGAGTAGGTATACTGGCTGTACGGTCCCACGAGACCTCGTCGAACTGACACCGATTGCCCATGATTCTGCTATCGAAACAGCAAGCTCGGAATTCTCGTGAGTCAGGATTATGGATGACCGAGCGAATCCGTTCTCTGCTTTCCGGATTCTGGCTTGTTTATTAACCGTTAGTTGGGTCAATAATTATTTGGAATGCGTGGACGATGTTGGTGAATGGTGGCAATGACGAAATACAAACCGGGATTGAACAACATGAAGAAGGTGTACTGATAATTAGTCTGGGAATATGGGAATATTTTAGTCTGTGGAGAGAGGTGTGTGAATTTGGGTAACAGAATTTCTATACCCACAAACATATTGCTGGCTGAGTTAGGTTTACCATTGATTCACGAACGTATAAAGCACTTTATCTACCGGAAGCCTATTAACAGGATTTTCAATAATTGTGTTGTACCAAAAGAAAGCATAGAAATTTTCTTTCACATTGCAATCTTAAATAAAATTATTAGATGACGTTGTTGATGGTGACTTGTTAGTTCACAATGAAAATTGCTGTTGCTATTGATGATTCCATTAAAAAGTGTTTAGCCATGTACCATAGATTTTTCAAAATTATGCAATAATCACCGGCCGGTAATGTGTTATGTTGGTGTTATTTGATTAAAATATTATCAAATAAGAACTCAACCTTCAGAGCTATATCGAGATATTACAGAGTATATATTGTTTGAATTATCGATCGTATAATTGTTAAATGAATAATATGTTTGTGTTCTCGGTCGCAATTGCTACACATGTGTTCGACCAATCCTTCAGTAATTTCACAGTTTCAAGACCAAACCTTATTGACATTGACGCAAAAAAACCAGTGATTTTTGTGTTATTTTCGCCATCCATTGTAAATATTGTTTGAATTATCGATCGTATGATTGTTGTGTTCCCGAGAATACAAACATATTATTCATTTAACAATCATACGATCGATAATTCAAACAATATTTACAATGGATGGCGAAAATAACACAACAATCACTGGTTTTTTTGCGTAAATGTCAATGAGGTTTGGTCTTGAAACTGTGAAATTACTGAAGGACTGGTCGAACACATGTGTAGCAATTGCGAAGATAAGTAACCGAGAACACAAACATATTATTCATATTACAGAGTATGTAGAAAAAATAGAGCTAAACGTAAACGAATTTTGGAACTGTGTATTCAAGTACTTCTAAAGTCAAGTAAGTTAATTGAGGCGCATGATTACTTTAATGTGTTTAGTCATGACTTTAAAACCATAATGACATCAATTCCAATAAATACAGAATTTGCCAAAAGATTGACCAAACTAAACTATCCGAATGTTGAGCTGGAAGAAGAGCTATCGAAAAACAATGCCATAGCAGTATATACGGATGGAAGTGAAATTCCGGACAGAGAGTTTGGGGCACAGCGTGTATTTGTCCTGAACAACAGAGCTTCTGTTTTCGTTGCGGAATGTATCGCTTTAAATGATGCTATAGATATTGCTGTTAAAAATATGGATCGTAAATTTGTAATTTTTTCTGATTCACTAAGTGCTTTACAAAGCCTCAATATCCGTTAAATTTTATTGGATCCCCTCCCATCAGGGTATTCAAGGCAACGAACCTGCGGACGGTTTAGCCAATTCAGCCACAGAAGCCTGTAGTGCCTCAACATTGCGAATTCCATTTACCGGCTTGTATGAGGAGTTCAAAAGGAATGCGCATATACAGTCGGTGTACAAATTATTCGTACACATTAAAAAAACGAATTACTTTTTCAAAATTGGACCCAACAGCTTGAGTTTCTTTCCAGACGTTACAAGGATTAGTTCACTAGCTAATGTGTAAATCACTTTTTTTTAACTTCCCGATTTTATAGGGAAGTTATTGTAATTACCCCGAAAATCGAAAATCGATTTTTTAGCAGATCTTCACGTTTCATGGCCATTGGAGTCATTTTAGACTATTTTTATCAAAATGTTCGTGTGTGTGTGCGTGCGTGCGTGCGTGCGTGCGTGCGTGTGTGTGTGTGTGTGTGTGCGTGCGTGTGCGTGCGCGTATGGCCGTTTCTATGTAATCAAATTTTTCGTTAACGTTTTCAGAAAAAGTAACAACGCGATCAGGATGATGAATGATGCAATCGATGTGCCCCGTCGTAACTTAGAGCTGATTAGATTTTGGTCCATTTTGGTCAAGTAGTTTTTTAGTTTTTTTAGTTTTTTTCGAAAGAAGTTCATTCAACAATGCAATTTATACGAGAGAACGGAAAGTTTCCACCGAAGAAACAAACGTAATTACACAACAAATTTTTTTTTCGATTTTTTTAAAATTAGAAAAAAAAAAATTTTTTAAAAATCTTTTTTTGTACCTTACGATGATGTTTCCGCTTACAATAATCGAAAATTATCCCAATGCAAGAGTGAGTTAATCATCTCTACTCCCGAGAATACATTTTCAAAGAATATCGATGAAGGTACAAAAAAAAATTTATATTACAATCTTTAAAAAAACAATCAGTTCAAAACGAATTATTAACTGAGATTAAATTGAAAATGAATATAAACTATATGATAATTATTAATAACAGTGATGTTGAAAACGGATTGGTTAATGGAGCACACATGCGGAATATTAAAATTTATTACTTTTCAAGAAAATACTAAAATTCCGTCTATATTGTGGTTAGATTTTCAATTGGCCAGAGTAGGAGTGAAAGTAAGAACTCGTTATCGTGATTATATGAAAAATGCAAATATTGATCAAAATTTAACACCAATAACCAGGTCGCGCTCTGATTGGTCAGTGTTTTTCGTTAATAACTCCTAAACAAAACCGCGGATAACATTTTTGTAAAGGAAAATGTCGCTTCAAATGACCCAAGGAACCTCCCATTTCCGGGAGTTACACTTATTCTGGGACACCCTGTATATAAATGTATGTATTGTAATAATGATAATAATGTACTGCAACTAACGAATCGGGAAGTTCTTTGTGTGGCTCGCGGAGAGTCACACACAAAATAAAAAACATTAATAGCTGTAGGCCCTACTAGCCATGCGTATCACTAACCCTCTCGCTAGAGCAGTCCTACCCGCGAGCAAAAACAACCCTACTCGCGAGCGAGCGAAGCGAGCGAGCAACAATAGCCCTCTAGTTTTAAATTGTTATTGGTCGCAAATGAGAAGGAAATAGTAAAGGTCACGATTTTTTAATTTTTTATCTGTACCTGTAATGAAAGTTTAGAAGGCGTCTCTGGTAGGTCTAAGTGAGTTATGTACTTGTACAAAGTTTCATCGAAATCGATCACGGATGTTACGAAATATAATGGATTGAAAATAGCAAAAATCGTAAGAATGTGCGATTTAAATAAATCACAAACCGAAAATTCAAAGATTTTTACATTTTACAATGCCCATAGCTTTTTTATCCGTCAACCAATTTCAATGAAACTTTGTACATATATGTATATAACTTACTTAGATTTACAAAATACATGTATTAAATTTTCATTACGGGCACAGATAAAAAATTAAAAAATCGTAGTCTTTACTGTTCCCTTCGTAATTGCGACCAATAATAATTACGAAAAAAAATTATTTACACATTAGCTAGTAAACTAACCCATCTAATGTCTCAAAAAAACTCACGCTGCTGAGTCCAATTTTGACAAATTCATTCGTTTTGAAAAGATGTACGAATACTTTGTACACCGACTGTACAAACAAAAAAGATTATGATAGAGCAAGGCTTGATGAGAGGGAAAATATTTTTCAACCATTATTATACTAGAATGTGTAAGCCATGGTTTAAACATGAACGTCTTTCACGAGAATTTATTGTAACTATTAATCGGTGCAGAGCCGAACATTGTAGCCTTAAAGCGTCTCTATTTCGTGTAAGAATTATTAGTGACCCGAAGTGCGAGTGCGGACACAGCAGCTACGATATCAATCATATTGTTTGGCAACAGCGAAAGCTCTAGCGGTTACGTCACCCAGGACAAAAAGACAGATTGCCGCCCCTTAAGAATACATATATACATATGTATATATTTTTTAAATGAAGGTACATATTTTTTATTATCAATAAAAATCAAATCATTTTATTTAAATTTTAATAAAAGCAAATTTTCTATTAATTGGGTATTTAACACATCAATATTTCTCACACACTTACAGCCAAAATGGCGCCCCTAAATTTTGGCGCCCCGGACAAATGTCCGGGTTGCCCGCCCCTGGAGCGGGCCCTGTTAGCAATGTAGCCTCTTCGATTTGCAGCGATCTAAGCTTGGAAACATTAGTTGCCCAACCCAACATTAAAGCTTGTTTGCTCATTTTTAATTTCTTAAAAAACTGTAAACTACGAATTTAATTTGATTTAATGTAGAAGATGTATGTATGAATATGTGTATACTACACCGTAATTTACCTCAGTGCAGCAGAAATAGATCTCAGTTGAAATCTAAAATGCTTAATAAAAAAAAAAGTGTTGAGTTGATAAGACATGTCGACCGTGAAAATGTGCAAAATGTCTATGTTTATCTAGACTGCTCGAGAATGAGTCGAATGATAGCGTCGGAATTGGACCAGGAAATGTGTCCCCTTATCAATGCGTAGCTGTCGATTAGGCAAGAGTTATAATGGCGACGTGACGTACTAAATCTGTGAATAATTGCGAAGAAGATAGTGATCGATAGCGGCGAGTCGGTTGATAAATGTGCGATCGGCGGCGGTCTGTACGAGGGAGAGTAACCTGTCGGCGAGTTCGATGGCTCAATCTGTTAGAGTACTCCGAGATCCATCCGACGAAGACATTCCGATCGACGTTAGGGGGTCCTGGTACAGCTCCTCGAAGCTTCGCGTTCGTCTTCGATCGAGAGATCATTCGGTGAACATCGAGTGCAGCAACTTTTGCCGCGTCCTGTACACGCGTCGAACGCGACGATAAATAAACACGTCCGTGCAACAAACGCCGTAGGCGTGGCTCGCGACGTATCCGCTCGCAAATAAACCGGTAATACCCCCGCTCCATTCCCGACGAACGATCGATTCAATTAAAATTGGCGATTGGATGGTTTTACAACGCGTCCGATGATCTCGATCTTGCCGACCCCTGTCCGGATGCGAAACACACCCCGAAAAATTGCTGGACCCTCGCCGGCTGACGCAGTATCCGTCAAACTTAATCTTAATCTCGCAATCTCCATGTCAATTTGACACATTTTTATTGGAATAGATTTTCAAAAGAAAAGTAATCCGGTGACAATTTTAAAAATGCTTCTCTGTCAATCGAAGCTCCCCGAAATTTTTGCTTGTGCCCGAAGCTGAGGTAATGATCGTCGGATCAATCAACGGCTGGGTGATAAGTTGTTCGATCGTGGAGGAAATAAAACGTACGCGGGCCGCCGGCGGAATTGTTCCGCGACCGTCGATCAGATCCATTGTTCGCGTCACGTCCGCGGCATTCCGCGCGTTAAAGAAGATTACCCGGGCCCCCGGATCGTTCGCCGGGAAAAAATGGCTCGCTTACGATCGCGAGGCACGTTACGCGTCTCTCGAGGAGCCCCGTAATAAAAACGAGCTCGTATCTGGCCGGGGCCGTTACTCCAACCCTCGTAAAAATCGCCGTGACCGATCAGCCGGCCACGTTTTCAATGAAAACCGCTCGGCGGAGGTCGCGACCCGCGACTCCGCTTCGCTACCTCCTTCTCCGTTTTAATCCTGTTACCCTCCGGGATCTTTTATTTTCACAGGACTGTTCCAGCCAGCTCCCAGGGCTCCCCTTTTTTTACAGTTGGGCCCGCACGGATAGTCCTACGGTCTTTTATTTCTTCGATGCAGCGACCGGATCCTCCCGGGATCCAACCCGATTTCGGCGTAACTCTTCCCATCGTTATGGTTCCACTCTTCCAAGGAATTCCGCCAGAGTTTCGAGAGTTTATCTGATCGGGATTTAATCGTTATGGAGTGCTATAGTCGCCGGGTCTCGGCGGAGGCCTGTTTTATTGACACTTTTAGCGATTGGTTTCGCTCGAGCTGAGTTTTCATTTTACGCGCCGAGACCGAAGCTTGGTGATGGCGATTCCGATTAAACCGGGAGCTTCTATACGAATTTATAAATTTATTTGTGTCGTCAAACATTGCCACAAACAGAGGTAAAATAGAATATCGTGGAATTACGTTTTTCTTGGCGCCATCGGCCTTGACCGTGTAAGAATTTGAATTTTCATTTAACTTTTATTGACACTCGCAGGTGCCCTGCTACATCCAAATCGGTCCCCGTCAAGATATAAAAGGAGATTCGACAGTTTTTGATATTTCGCAAGGATCATGCGGGTTTCTGGTTGCCGGTATAGCGCATAGGGGCTGAAAGGGTTCGAGAAAGGATGACTCTGGTCCCGTATCGAGAGGATGATCCGGCGATAGGGTACCCGCGAAACTGCCAATAACTTACAATCACTCGGTGTTCCGTCGTCAGGCTGTAAGCTATGCGGGTATCCCTGCAGCAGCCATAATTCACAATCAGCCTCCATTAGCGTGCGCTAGCTGCATGGGAACCTCTTGTTTACGAGTATCGAATGTGTCCGCGTTCGCGACGCGTAACGAGCGCCTTCTGTTTGAGTAAAAAGGCGAGAGATAAAGCAGCCCGGCACGTTTATTCGTCGAAAGTACGGTATCGACTCGTTATCGCCACTCGCAGATCACTGACAGTCGTCCTAGAGCCTTCTAGCCGATTCCATCTCAAAATTAAACAGGTTTACGGAGCAGTAAAGCTGACTATTTCACATTACCTTGTTAAAAGAACAAAAATGTGTCTATCCAAATTTTTAGCCATTTTTAAACAGAATATATGCTCGAAGAAATAAATTTTCTGAATAATTTCAATAATCGTAAACCAAACTTATTAAATTTTCATGCGATTTCTGTCTCTTGCAATTGGTGCGGAAAATTTTTATTTTGCATAGAGATCCGCAGCCTAGTCATTACAAAAATGATTATGCACAAGAAATCTGGACCAACAGTAGAACAAAGTAAAGTGTATATTCGATAGGAATGAAGTTAACAGAGAACGGTAATTGGGGAGAATGTTGGAGAGTGAGCATTGTTGAGGAAACAGGCAGCACTGAAATGATTTCTACCAGCTCGCAGAAGGCACAGCCAGTTTCCAAGAGGAGTCTGCGAGCAGCGACTGTACCGGGAGCCGACAAAAAGGTCGCGGTCGTGCTCGGAGGTGGTTGTTTTGTCTGTGGGAGGTTGACTGCGCCGTCTGGTTCTGGCGTTCGTGTTGGTATCCGTGTGCCCGATGGAACGCTTCGAGCAAAAGCAGCTCGGGATCGAGGTCACGGGCTCTCGGTTACGTAACACGAACAGCAGGAGTAAGCTCGGCGAGAATCGCGAGCCTGTTCGATGACGCACACTCAGGATTCGATCCTGCGGTTTCTGTTGGCTCCTCTTACTCCTGGGACACGGTACTGCCTCGGTAACAGACACCGAGATCTTGCAGGATCTCCCATACACATTCTTTTCTACTTCACCTAGCAGCTGCACTGTGTTCTAGAAAATAACATGGTCATCGGAAGTGCATTCAAACAATACATTTTGCAATTAACATTTTCTTAAATAGATTCCCCAGCACGCTTCTTTTCATCAGGCAGTCTCAAGTGTAATTTTAGGTAGTCTCACAAGGGAAGGACCAGAGTTGAGCATTAATCGATTAAAATTCTCATCATGATTGATTGATTAATGTGTACGATTAAAAAAAGAAATCATCGAAAAATCGACGATTGATGAAGTTAATCGTCAATGATTGAAGAAATCATCGAGAAATCGACGATTGGATCAATCGATTGATGATGTTAATCGTCAATCGTTGATTAAAAGAAGAAATCATCAAAAATCGTCGATTGATTCAATCGATTGATGAAGTTAATCGTCATTCGTTGCTTAAAAAAAGAAATCATCGAAAAAAACATAAAAGCATGTAAACAGAGTTTGCATTATATGTAGACCAAATGACAATACACCTAAATTCAGTTTACGTTTTTTTCAGTATTCATACAGTTTTGATTCTGCATTTCATTTTGAAATTTCAGCAGTTAATCATTAATCAATTATCCGATTGACGATTAATGATCGTTAATCGAAATTAACGACTAAAGTAGAAATTTAATCAACCTCAATTAACGATTAATAAGTATTTAATCGTTAACCGCAATTAACGACTAAACTAGGAGATTAATTGTTAATTGCGATTAACGATTGAAGTAGAAATTTAGTTGTCAATCGTTGATTAAATTTTTGCCCAATTCTGGGAAGGACCCCAGTGTCCGACTTCTATTTTGATAATTTTTATTAAATTGACAATTAAACTTTCATACCTTGTTGATATACACATGATTTGCTCAAGTTTTCGAAGTTTCATTAGCCGTGTAAGCAGGTTGCGTGAAAGTTCAATTGTTTATATCTGTAAAACTATTGAGTAACTACACTTAATATTTTGTAGACATCATTAGGATCCATATAACATCGTCTCACAAAAGATTATCAAAATCGAAGTCGAACAATTGGGGTCCTTCCCTTGTCAGACGAACAATTACGTATCATATACAAGGTCTACGTTTTAAGTTATGTCACAATTTTTTAGGCATTTCCGGTAGTGCAATTAAAAAATATTTTAAACAAAAGTTTATCAGTATTTGGCGAGCTACATGTTCGCATATTCTTAAATCTGAAAAATGCTTTTTTCGTGAAAATGTAAAGGTCACCTTGACTTTTTTAAATGGCACCATATGTTTTGGACATCATAGGATTGTTTCTGACGTCGAGACGAATTCAACAGTGTATTATACTATGACCTTTAAATGATCTCGAACTCAAAAATTTTGTGCAAACGTAATTTTGATGAAAACTTATTTCCTACAAAATAAATCAAGTTACATCAGATATTCGAACTGCGATCCATCTTCTATGATACAGTACTTCGCTCTTTGTATTGAATTTTTCGTTGTCGCCATAATTAGGGCGTCTTGGTTTATACATGAAGTTGTTATGCGATTCCGAAGTTCTTGAACATTATTGATTGTTGTGTCGTATACAACGGATTGCAGATATCCCCAAAGATAAAAATCCAACGGAGACAGATCCGAAGAACGCGGTGGCCAACGAATTTGACCATACGTTCCTATTCAATGATTTCTAAACTTGTTATTAAGATATCGCCTAGCTATAATAGCATTGTGGGCAGAACACCTGTCTTGTTGAAGGTACATATCGTTTTTAATGTTCAGTGAAATGTCTTGCAATAAGTGTGGAAGTTTTGTTCCAAAAAGTTAAGATATCGTATGTAAGACATAGTCCACCGTATGTATATCTTCCGCAAAAAAGAAAAGTAACATATAACAACAGAAAAAAAGAAGAAGAAAAAACAAAGACCAACCACAACTTGAGTTCAAAACTAACACTAAAACCGCAATGAAAGCGAGAATAAACCTAAACGCCTACCTATTTCTTAAGTGGTACATTCACACCCGTTAGATCCAGGTATACGTACACGAGGTTGCAAGGGTACCGTAATACGAAATCACGTCTCGCTAACGCACATTTGGGGCCCCTACGTAGTCACAATCGCTAGATAAAAGACAATCGCTAGAAAAATGGCCTACTTTTGCGATTTCGTGGCGTAATTTTCATTATTCGGCAGCATGTAGCGCAGTTTCACAAATATTGGGCGAAGCGGCAGTGCTGCCACTGGCGAGACACATAGATTTTCTTAAATATCGAGAGATTTAGGGTTCTTATAGAAAAAAATGTTTACATCCGCATATTCAGGAACACATACAATGTCAATGCAACCTTTATTATGTTAAACTATACGTGTTTAAATACACAGTTTGAGAACTATGAAGTAGATCCCTATACGGAGGGTTTCGGCGCAAGTATCAGTTCCATGGCATTTTTAGCTAGGAGCGCTAGTGTTTTTAGTCACTGTTTTACCGATATTTTACCGATACGGTGACTGGATCGGTAAAACAGTGACTAAAAACACTAGCGCTCCTAGCTAAAAATGCGGAGGGCACCGATACTACGACCAAGGTCAAATTCGAACCCATACCCTTAACTCCCTAATCTTGTATTTTATCGCTTGCACTCTCCGAGTCCGCTGTCCATCAGTAACACGCAGTTCTTGAGCTGATGTCATTTTAGATAAACGATATTTGTATCTTTTTGTAATTGTATTAATACTTGTGACCGACATATTCAATTCTTTTGCAACTTGTTGAAGAAACGCGGGCGGATTGGCTCCAAAATACCTTAGCACTAATATTGCATAGTCTTCCTTTGTGACTGGTCTACTGCGATTAGGATGTTTCCCATCAGGAAATTTACCACGTAAAGGCAATGACTTTGTAAGATAACGAAACGTTTCTCTAGAAGTACAAATCCTATTTGGAGAACGTTCTATGTACAATCTTTCCGCCGTGCGTGCTCTTTTTCCACTTTCATTGAGAACAGATAACATATCACATCTTTCTGTGTTTGAAAACTTGCTCATTCTGAAAGATCAAATCGTGATACACTAAACTACGACTACTGAAGCAATACTGCCAATCAGCTGACTAGATCTATGACACAATGACAAACCGATGATTCTAAAGCGTACGTGATAAACACGACCATAATATAGGAAGCGACGAAAGTAAACATAAACCGAGACGCCCTGATTATGGCGACAACGAAAAATCTAATACAAAGAGCGAAGTACTGTATCATAGAAGATGGACCGCAGTTCGAACATCTGATGTAACTTGATTTATTTTGTAGAAAATAATCTTTTATTAAAATTATGTTCGCACCAAATTTTTGAGTTTGAGGTAATTTCAAGGTCATAGTATCACTGTTGAATTCGTCTCGATGTCAGAAACAATCCTACGACGTTCAAAACATATGGTGTCATTTAAAAAAAACGAAGTGACCTTTACTGTTTTAACCAAGTACTGATAAACTTTTGCTCAAAACATTTTTTAATTGCACTACCGGAAACGCCTAAAAAATTGTGACATGACTTAAGACGTAGACCCTGTATATGATTTCTATCTTAGAATCAGTTGATCGAATTATCTGGAAATAATCCGCGATCTCGAGCAGAATTATAAGTCGAAATTGTACCGTATCGTAACGAGGTCTGTCGTCGATAATTTCCAATCGGAATGGAGCGAACTGTTGGTTTTAACGATAAAATGCTTATACTCGGCCTATGTAGTTAGGCTGTTACGCGAACTATCGCTGCATCGAATCGGAATGCAGTCGTTACAGCGCCGCGTAAGTTGACTTAATACTGCGTTTACGACGGATAATCCCCGCTCGTAATTGAAACCGCCGGTGTGGTCTCGAAGTTGCTTCGAGAGAGACAAAAGCGAGAGCGAGAAAGAGAGAGAGAGAGAGAGACAGGGAGAGAATGCACACGATGGGGAAATTATCGAAACGCACAGGGCCTCCGAGATAGCCGTGATTAATGCTTACGTGAACGAGATGCAATCCGGGTGTCATTTGCATCGAGCAATTTTCCGTTTCGACCACGATACAGACTCCTCGGTTTAAAGTAACAAGCTATTCATCCTGGAAATCACCTGACCAGTCCGGGTCTGGTCCGGGCGCGGTCCACGACCTTAACGAAAATAAAACGCTGCCGCGTGATTGATAACGCCAGAGAGAAGGCTCAATTTTGTATCATTCGAAGCCGGGGCTCTTTCCTTAAGCACCGGGCTCCTTCCACGACTGGTACATCGTGCAGCCATTAATCAAGGCTTTCGATGCAAAAATCGAGGGATCGCCGATAACATTCGTGATTCTGACTCAATCCCTCGTTGCGATGCTGACGTAACACAAATACGGATCCCGAATAATCGATGATCCACAGCTGGTGAACAGGTACCCGCTTCCGCCGTGATCAGACCCGTACATTCCCAAGGTCCCTTTTTCTTGATCGACGAATATCACACTTCCACTTCAGGAAGCTCATTAATGGGATCCTCGATGATCGAACTGCATCAGAGGCGAGCTCAAACACCTGCTTTCGAGTAATCAGTCCTGGAGAAGTTATTAAATTACGCGGTAGACGTGAGTTGTTGGTCTAAGGTAGAAATTACTTCAGCTGCTGAAAAAGTTGCTAAGAAATCCTTGGCTATGAATCACGGATATTCAAAGACACCTTCTTGTACATCATAAACCCAAAGATAATGGTTCAAGTACTTACTTTTCATATAACTCTAACTTGAAATGACCAATGTTAGTGAACGTTCACTAACAATGGCCGAAGAAAAATCGTACAGGTTCAAATTCTTCAAAAAATCGTATAAAATGGAAATATTCTAGGCCGGAGAAAATTTAGCACCGAGTGCAAAAGAGTTAATTATCGACAGAAGGATTGTAAGAACGAAGACTCCAGAGGAAGAGCGTCGAATCCCGTAAAAAGGGATTCCGATCAGTATCCGAGCGACCAAGGCATTGTTCCTTGGACCCGACGGTCAGCAATCGTCCCGACAATGGCGGTAGCGAAGACGGGAGCGGAAATCGATGTTTGAGAGGGTTCTAGGATAATTAGTCGGTTCCGGTGGCACTCGATCGGCCGAAACCGAGTCGGGGGGCTCACCGGTAAAAAAGGCGGCGGCACGCTCGTTATTCCAGTTCCCGAAGTAAAACGGTGTGTTTGCACGGCGAACGGAAAAGGTTCCGTTCTGGCTGTTTCCATCCGTCGTCCACTTGGCGGAGCGTAACGAGCAACCGAGCGAACCGGCCCCGGCCAGAGCCAGACGATGGACTGGGAACCGTCTGGTAGACCTTGAACGGCCCTTTAACTGCTCGCTCGAAAGCCAAGGTAACCTTCTTCCTCCGGCAAAACGCCGCGGGCCGAACCCCGACCGGATGAATAGGGCCGTGAGTTCGCCACTTTGTCAAGGTCGTGGCGCACGCCCGCAGGAATACGTTCCTACGAGAAAAATCCTCGGCACCGTCATTTAACAGGATGTTTCTGCTGCAGCTACGGGATAATTGAGACGCTCCTTCGCAACGTTTTGTTGGCCGGTTTCGTAGTCGCGAGCTGGAATCGACAGGCATCTGAATTGACTGTGTCGATCTTTGTCTACTGTTTCAATTGTGTTGTTACTGTAAAATAGCTGTTAAAAGATTCATTGAAGGAAACATTCTTGAAAACGAAGTCTTTTTCAGATTTTTACCGAGGGCACATTAACGCACACACTTTCTGCATCTGGAAAGGATGCAAGCTGATCATTACAGACGCATGGTGTCGGATCGTTCACGGTGCCAGAAGAAAGGCAAGGTTCCGCTGAAGACACCGTCATCACCGCGATGATAGTGGCGACTGTCGTCGATCCTTGACAACCTGTTCTCGCCGAGGGTAGCTAGATCAGATTACGCAGTGATTTAGCTGCGAACGGTTTCCTCCACGCCGCGGAATCGATGACTACGTGTGTCGCTTCGTCACGCACACGCGATCCGGTCCTTTAGCATCCTGAACAATAACCGAGAGAAACAGAAATCTAGAGAGAGCAAGGAGCGAGAGGGGGGAGGAGGGGCCTAGGGATCCACGGTCGTCAGAGCAACCAGCATTCCTTATCATTACATCCCGTAAATATTATCCTCGGTTCCATCGAGAATGATTCCACGATCCGGCTGCAAGAAGTCGGGTAGAGGTGGCACGTCTTCGATCCGGAGGAGCGTCGACGAGAAGGAGAGAATAGCTGCCGAAGGAGCTGAGAAGGAACAAGGATAGAGAGTAGAAGGGAGAGCGAGAGAGAGAGACACTTCGAAGGCAATGGAACGCCGTCTGGGATTTCTGGTTTCGATGATCGACTAGGCCTCTTGTCATTCAAACACGACCTGTGATGCTCCAACTCATCCTCTTCTGCAATCTAACTACAGTGTCTTTCATAGTCTGTGTCCCTTTGATCTTGTTTTTCTTCTATAGGCGACGGCTCAGTTCTTCGTCTCATATTTTGATTGCACAGGGTGTATAAAAAGTAATGGTCATCCGTCGTAGGAGTGAATCTATTCCTCTGGATCGGTGGAAATTTGTAAAGGAACCTTGCCGCATAATTGTTCATAACAAAGAAAATTGTTGTTAAAGTTTTCTTTTTACATCAACGCCTTCTACTCATCGAGAAAAGAAAAAGTTTGACAGGAGCCAAAAGTTTGATATGTCGCAAACAAATAGTTATTGAGATATAAGCTGTTAAAGTTTCGTAAAATTTTATTGTGTGGAATTATACGTATAGACTACTACTACAGTCCACATGTCCGTGTCGATGAGGCAGAACATGATCGTGTGCGTGCCTCAAGCCAAACGAAATTTAAAGGGACATTCGTCGCTAGGCCCGTATCAAGTGATCGTCTCCCTGCCCGTTCGAATCATAAACTCGAGGTTGCAAAATGTGAAAGAATACCTTATATCCATTGTTACACATAAGAATATTGATCCTACATTATAAAATACTAATGTCAAATATAGTATAACAAAATTTTTCAGAATCTTCTGTTCCTCTGTCGGATCAAGTGGACACAAAACACCGCACTTCTACACATCACAGGACACTACACAACACACTTTCCGAAATCGTGACAGCGAACGAGAAAAAGTTATTCCGACCACGGTCAAAATAGTACTGCGGTTGTCATCTCGGTTTTTCATGAATGGTTAAGGGTGGATCTAGGCGGGGAAATGTTGCGTTTGTTAATTGGACGGGGGTGTGTCAAAAGGACTTTAGGTTGGAAAGTGGGAAAACTGTCAAAGAAATTTCTTTAGGCATTGTCTAAAGTCATCAATGACGTGATTTATAAGGGTAGTCCGCTCGTCGATTCGATGGATCCGACGCACGTGTTGTCAATCTGTCCGGATTGAAGATTCGCATGCGTTTTTTTCTTCGTATAACGTCCTTTACAGGTATATCGCCTAATCCGCTGGAGGAATGGTGAGGTACGGTATCATTTTAAAATACAGTATTAATATTCTTATAACAATGGATATAAGGTATTCTTTCATATTTTGCAACTTCAAATTTAGCGACGAATTTCCCTTTAAATTTCGTTTGCTCGAGGAACGCACACGATTATGTTCTGTCTCACCGACACGTCTATACGTTATAGGTCGTTATATTATATTGTTTATACGTATAACTCCACACAAACAAATTGTTCAACAACTTTAACAGCTAATATCTCCATAACTATTTGTTTGCGACATATAGCTTCTTTCAAACGTTTTCTTTTCTGGTTGAGTGGAAGGTGTGATGTAAAGCAATTTTAACAACAATTTTCTTTGTTATAAACAATATTGCGTCAAGTTTCTCTTACAAATGTCCACCGATCCAGAGGTGTAGATTCACCCCTAGAACGGATGGCCATTACTTTTTGTACACCCTGTACTCTGTTTCAAATTGGAGCAGTCTGAGCTACTTGTGAGTAGAATAAGAATATTTACGGCAGCGTAATTTTCGCGCAATTATAGTTCCAGTGATCCAGTCTAATTGCTTTGCTTCAAGAATTACATTGAATTGCCTTACTTTAAAAACAAGCTTTGCCCCAGGATCGAGTATTGACCAGGATTGAATTGCTACGTCCAACTAAGCCTAGAAATCGAAGAAATCACGATAGAACGATCAACTAAAAAGCAATGCGAAGCTAAGCCTTTCCTTTCTCCAATCCTCGAGCAACTGGCTCCGAACCTGTGCGTTCGCATGCACAGCAGCCGATTGTCGATAGCCCGTTTTCGCTCCCTCGGAACCAGTTGGGGAAGCTGAACCTGGGAACGACAAATCCGGCCAGCAACAATGTTGCGTGGGCACCGTTTCGGACCAGCGCAGCGGATGGAGGCAGGGGTCCATCGAAGACGGCGAATAGCCGGCCGGACGAGTATCCAATATGCAAAGTGGTGGGGCCGCGCATTTCAGGTACCATCGACGTAACTCACCGGAATATCGTTGCTTCTGACGGGATTTTCGAGGGCCGGCAGCCGGAGCGAGCAGGAGGAGAGTGTACCGAGCTGATAGGGGCCACCATTACCCACCCCCGTGTTCCTGCAACCCCGTGGTACAAGCCCCGTACAACCCCTGTGTACAATCTCCGGGTGGGACACACCCTGACTAGAGTGTACGAGAGCCTCAAGCGCTGTCTACCGTGTGCCAGTCGGATTTCGATCGAGACTCTTCCTCCATGATAATTAACTGCGAACCCCATAGATCTATCAATTAAGCGCGAAATTTGGACTTATGAGCGCTCTTAAAAATGTAAGATTAGGATTTAACGCCTACCGTTTATACTACATAATTCCACTTTATACATATTATGTTATATATTTCTCTATTTTTTTGTAAAGTGTTATAGTAATGTATGCTATATAAACCAAACTAGGTTTACGGCATTAATAAATAAATAATTAAATTAAATTATGAGCGCTCTTCTACTTTTAAATACATTTTGAAGACACTGGAAGCAACTCCAGATTTTTAAATTCCAACAAAAACATCCTGCAAACAGGAGCCAAGTTCTTATGGCCGTAAAAAGTTGTGAGATCAAACAAAATACGGCCCAGTTCGTTAGCTTAGAAATACCTCTTGCAATACTGAAAAAAGCGTTTGTAAAAATTAGTTTAAAAGAACGCTATTTAATTTTTAAAGAGTTACATGGAGGTCTAAATTATTCAAACTTAGCCACTATCTAACACCTTTTATGGCCATTGGTTTAAAAAGTAACGGCCAATTTTGAATAATTTAGACCTCTATGTAATTCTTTAAAAATTAAATAGCGTTCTTTTAAACTAATTTTTACAGACGCTTTTTTCAGTATTGCAAGAGGTATTTCTAAGCTAACGAACTTGGCCGTATTTTGTTTGATCTCACAAATTTTTACGGCCGTAAGAACTTGGCTCCTGTTTACAGGATGTTTTTGTTGGGATTTCATCAATTTTTGTTGAAATTTCACCAATTATCAAGTAGGTATGAAAGAAAAAAAATCCTTTTCTAATCTGCAAGACAAAATCCAAATTTATTGTATCGAAGATTAACACTGCCGGCGATGCTCGGATTCGTTTGCCCCTCCCCCATCGCTATAGACGATGCTCGGTGCAGTTTCTTTTGTTTACGTTAGAGCGATTATTTTTTTCATTATTCATTTTTTTTTCAATACAACCCCTTTAAGGTGTAACATTTCAAACTTTGGTAATCATTCCTTTGAGTGTTTGTTATGTTGGACCTATGTACCAAATTTCAAGTTTGTAGGTCAATGGGAAGTACCCAAAAGGTTTTGATAATCTGTCAGTCAGTTAGTGACAAATTTAGCGATTTTTGAGGGCCCATATCTCGGAACCTACTAATGTTGGAAGATTAATGTTTTGTCAATATGGAGACATGATAGCATTTAACAAGTGTACGAAATTACATCTCTCCATGTATCTCCAGTGCCGAGTTATAAGCCTCTAAAAAACAACTAAGTGGTTTCGCGTAAAACTGATGCACTACCGTGCACCTAGATCATTTTTTCGAGTTGTAACATGTTTGGGAGTATCTTAAATGGCCCCTACACGATCAATAATATTGTCAATATTCGCGTCAATATTAACGGAGGACCATATTGATGAAAATATTGATCGTCTAGGAGCGTATTGAAGGGTCTTATTAATATTGACGGATATTGATAGAAAATTGTATTTTCTGTCAATATTGAAGAACCGTTTGAACGTCTAGGTCAGGGGTGGCCAAACTTTTACATACCATTGCGCAAAATTTTTTCACATACGAGTTCAGGTGCGCTATACTACTCAAGCACTTTTTCTACCTTCTTACGTACGTTGTTGCGCTTGGAAAAAAGAAATAGGGGTAGGATCTGCTTCGATTAGGGGAAGAAAAGGGATAACTCAATCGCGCAACTAAATTAATTAACTTACGCCAGTTGAAAAGACATACGTTCATTGGAGCACTAATCTACAATAGTGAGAAATGATCTTTTTGACGATAGGGCGATCATTGTCTTGAACAGCGCAATTCCCATCGTATAATTGTAAACTGTCAAAAAATTGCGACGAATTGATGAGTAAGACGGCTGAATAAATTCAACTGAGAGCTCTCAGGTGTTGAAAATATGAAGACGGATTCAGTTATGGCGTCTACTTCAGAAGAATAAATATAGGCACAAGGATCCAATGCGCTACTTACGATTATCCAATGCGCCACAGGTTGGCCACCCCTGGTCTAGGAGGTTTATTGTCAATATTTACTTCAATATCAGTTGCTTGTGAGTACATGACGGCGCAGCGTGAGGATGACGGCGATTTTCTCCGCTCCGTGAATCTACAATTGGGTGAAACAAACAAATTTTCTATGACAGCGTTATTAGACTCGGGTAGCCCTGTAAGTTTTGTTAAAGAAAGTTTTTTACCGAAAGATATTCCTAGAATTACATTATGGAATTAAATTATGGTTCAAAATTTTGACAATAGGCCCTGTGTGAAAAACATTTCGAAATTCACAACAAAAACACCACTGAAACAGTTTTTGATGCGTTTATATTGAAGCATATTGATGCGCGCTTCAATAGAGATGGTCAATATGGACGCAAATATTGACCGTGAAAGGGTCACTTTAGAAAATTTCATTGTGAATCGCGATTCTTTCAGAAATATGAAAATTGGAAGGATAAAGTACAAGAACCTCAACTTGATTCCATATCCCACGAAATTGTAAGTATTGCCAGAAGTGTTAAAAAATCTACAGATCCAGGGAATATCAACCGCATCTTGTATCAGATAAATCACAGAAAAAAGCAACCCGTATCCAACGAAATTAGATCTCGCGGAATTCCCGCAGCGGCAGATTGTTTCCGAGATTTCGATCAACCAACTTGCAACGAGATGAAGAAGAAGCAGAAGAAGGATCGAGGAACAAGCAGGAGGCTGTTCGTAAATAACAAGGTGTACTTACGTCGCGGTCGATTACGCCAGGTGCGTGTCTTCTAAATAATAAGTAATCACCGTTCGAGACAGCAGCGACGGACAATCTCTCGGAGCGATCTCTCGTTAATTCGTTTGTCGTCGGGTTACGCCAGTGTCTGGCTCGGGACGAGTGATAATTGCCGATTCGGAGTATCGTTTCTGCCTCTTCACTTTCTCTCTCTCCTTTGTTCATTCTGAAGCTGAAGGAGAAGGAAAAAATAAAGAGAAAGGAAAGGTAGAAGAGCCATGAATATTCAGGCCTCCTCGGTCCCCCGATATTTACATATTCAGCAATTAATTCGTCCTTTAATATCGGCGGCCTGGTACCGGTTTCTTAATGGAATTCATCGCGGAACGGGTTCCGAAAGATCGATCGATCGCTGCCCATCGCAGCGTTAATTCGCACGCCTCGCTCCAACGGATTAACGCGCGGGCGCGCGCGCGCGGCTTTCCAGTCGAAAGAGGATACTTTTTAACCTTTCGAAAGCGCATAAGTCGTTAGTCACGCGTCTCTCCTTCTCTCTTCCGATATTTCTCCGGGCGAGGAACGGACGGGAGCGATCCATGGCGATCGTTGATCGATCGCGAAATCCTCGGCTTTTAGAGCGGCAACGGGAATTATTAATCGGCTCGATCAGCAACGCGAGAGCGGCACGTTTCGAATCGCCCGCGGCCAACAGTTAACGAGATGTTAATGATGCACGACTCTTATTACCGGGAGTTATTATTGCGCGGAGAAATTCGCTGATTTTTCGATTGTCCGGTCGCGAAACCCCTTTACCTCTCCCGTTAGGAAATAGCGTGCTCGTTTTTAAGAAAGAAATCGTTTAGTGGATTTATTCGTTTGGCAGAGGTAATTAATTCGTCGTGTTTTTACTCTCACAGTCAATCAATCGTAACATATCGAAATAAACTGGCGAATTAATTTGTACACCGAATGGAATTGTGTTTAAAATTGATGACACCATTGACACCAACCGATGACACCATTTTTAAACTATTTTTATCTCGCGCGAGGTAAGAATTCTGGCAGATTTGGAAATAAACCAGGTTACATGGTTTCTCAATCCGGCGATAAGCGATCTGGCTACCGGTTCTCGATCTTTATCTGTCGGACCCTTTCTCCGATCCGTGATTGATCATTGCCACCGTCGATTACTTATCTCTCAGCAGACTCAACTTCGAGTTCGAGCCGGTTCGAGCTCGCGAACTATCGATTTCCCGAATTATATATGTTCAACGTTATTAAAACGTGTTTTCCTCGGCATACAATTGCAACCTGGTGACACACACGCGATCAAATGTGATTGACGCACGGGAAATGTGATCTTGCATCTCCTATTGTCTTCCTTATCAAGGGACTTTGCCTGTATCTATCTCGATCTTTCTTTATGGTTCGATCGGCAGCAAAAGGGTGATTAAGTTTTCCACCGAGTGCGGTCTATGTTATAATTAACTAGATAATGAGCGATAGCGGATACCGCGAGATAAGTGTTTGCGTTCATCACTGATAAGCTGATACCTCCATTCTATAAGTTGCACCTCGGTCAGTCGGCCTATGGCAGGTGGAGTGATCGTTAATGGTTGAGAGCACGCGTGAAATGATTTTGGTAGCTTTGCTAGTATTGTCAGTCACCGGCACAGTTTACGGTAAGTGAAACTGGTAGAATCTTATACGGTGATAAAGATATCAATCGAAACGTTTTCTGTGGATCCGACCTTATCTTAGGTCAGTATAATTGAGAACGCATTATAAGGCAGCATAATCTGTTGTAGGAGCATCAGTGGACAATACGACGGCGCACACGGAGGTAGAATGGATCAAATATAGCCTGACAGAACGTATAGTGAACGGAACGAAGGCGGCTTTGAGACAGTTCCCTTATCAGGTGGGTTACTTGTTAAAGATTCAGTACTCAAATTCCCACTGGGACACATTTTCGAATTTTTAAAAGTAAAAATTTCCTCGGGAACAAAGTTCAAAATCGACTTGATGCAACTTCTTGGTGTGATTCGTTGCAGGTCTCGTTGCAGCGCAGCTACAACTCTCGCCACTTCTGCGGAGGTTCTTTGATCGACGAATACTATGTCGTCACAGCGGCACACTGCATGTTTCTGTGAGTGGATTAGAAACGTGTGAAAGATCACATCAAGCTGCAATCACATAACGAACGTGTTTTCGATTTGAATCTTAACAGTGCTTTATCGTCGCTACCAGAGACTACTCGAGTGTTTTGAAATGATAAGTCGCGCCGAGCAGCGAGAACGAGATTAATTTCGAATAAAATTAAGGTTCCTTTAAGCGGATCAGATTATCTGACTAAATTATTGTTGTACAGAGATGGCACGAAAATCTTGCCTTGGACGGTCATGGTCGTCGCCGGGCAGATTCAGCTCGACGCACAGACCAACACTGGACAGAGAAGAGGCGTGGAGAAGATTTATGTCCATCCACAATTCAATGCCGCCACTTTGCAAAACGACATCGCGCTGCTTTATGTATGACAGGATTTGTTTGCTCGTATTCTCCATGGAATAGTTTTTAATCAGTTGTTTCTCGCGTTTTAGCTGAAGGTCCCGTTCGAACTAACACAGGAAATCACGCCTGCATTTCTGACTGTCACTCCTCCCATTCCTGGCACTGTATGCCAAGTGTCTGGATGGGGATACCCGGATCAGGTGAGTTCTATTGTCGTACTTTTATTATTTCGCATGCGAGTATTCAAATTTCTTCAAATTTTGTGCGCAGAACTTACCTGTAGTCAGCAACGACCTAATGTACATAGAACTGCCAGTCGTAGATCCCACACTTTGCGGTACACTTCTAGTAAACGTCACCCGTATTCTACCTGGCATGTTCTGTGCAGGACACATGGAGGGACAGAGGGATGCTTGCCAGGTATTTGCTCATTAAAAAAAATAAGGGATCGTCAGTACTAACGTCAGGGATAGTTTTCCGTAGATATAATGTTGCAAATTGTGGACCTGTTTAGGGTGATTCCGGAGGCGGCATGATCTGCAACGGCTACCTGACGGGTGTGGTTTCCGGTGGCCACGGTTGCGCACTTCCGGAAACTCCTGGCATCTACTCGAGCTTATACTTCTTCGAGGAATGGATCCTGAAGGCTATGAACTCACAGGGGCTTGTAGGGAGAGAGCCGTCCACCGCCGGGTCTGACAAGGCGTTCGCCTCAGATTTACTATTATTCATCCTTTCCGCTACTCTGGCTTACTTGTAACACGACCCCGAGCTATTTACCTGTATGCTGAAATGAAGACGGTCCAAGTGAAATCGCAATCTGCGTAAAACTCTTGGTACTCGGCAATCAGGCCTCCTTTTCTCTTTCACTCTCTTTATCTTTTAGTATCCAGTCGGAAGTTGATTGAGAATGTTTCAATCAAATTGTCGTCGAGACCTAATATCCGACATCGAACTGCTTGCATTAAAAAAACCAAAAAAATTACTATTATAATTGAGGCGTTTAGTATCAAAATTCTTGGTCGATACTATCGCGCTACAAAGTGATTTGGAACGAATTTTTTTCAGAGATTTTTCCTGTAATTTTTGTCAATTGATTTAGGTACTTTCTTTATTATAACTGAATATTCAGAATAACGATAAATTATCAACATTATTATGATAGATTGATTAATCAACTTATACTTTTGATTTTACAGGCTAATACGTGCCATAAAATTGAGATATCAAATGAATTTAATTGAAATTTGAAAGGAGGGATGAAAAAACCCCATTTTTTCAAAACCAGCTCAATCCAAATTAGTTTTATTTCTAAATAATTAGACAGTACTGCAAATTTAAAACAGAAAAAAGATTTGGAATCGTACACCAAAGGTTGTTCAAACGAAAATCAATTTTTTTGAAAAAATTAAATGGCCAGAGCGTGAAATGTTTTTTGTCTCTCCTGTAAAATTTATAAAAATGGATTGAGCTGGATTTTATACTAAACGCCTCAATATTATTATAATTATTATAATTATTAAATAAAAATTATTGAAAATTCTGTAAATATGTTCTATTTATTGTCACCCTATTCTACCACAAACGCATCAACTTGGTAATTCAATCATTAGACTGCGGATTTTATGGATTTGTGAGAAAAGATCAACAAAAATGATCTTGTGAGAAAAGATCAACAAAAAGTTGAAAATAATATAACAATAATTATAGAATCTTCTAATGATTTTAAAATTCGAAAATTTGTATTTTGCATAAAAATCCGCAGTCCGCAGATAACACGATAAAATCTCTGGCATCTGATGGAAGTCTTAGAGGGTTCCGGGGTTCGGTGATTTTATTTATGAAGATCCATTGAACCGGGATCGAGGGGCCAACCGTGCAGCTTCGAACAATCATCCTCGAAAGCGTCTTTAAAGTTCTAACAAGCTCATTATTCCGGCTGGAAATAACCGCGTCCCGGACAAACGCGAATCGACTCGACGTCCCGGCTTATTCCTCGAATATCCCATTACTCGAAGAGCGATCTAGTAATTGGCTCGGTCGGGACGCTCGTCGATCTTTATATTCCCCGTGGCTGGCAGCGGAGCGGACAAATATTTTCTTGCAATATCCCCGAGGCCGACGAGCTGAGCCGAGCCCGGCCGGTGCGGTGTTCCTTTGAAGACCGTGAAATTCAGTAGAAACGGCCGGGAATCGTCAGACACGACGGAACATGCTTCGACGTTTCAGCCCCGATGTTGCCACCGGCAATACCGCTAATACATTTCCCGTGGTAACGCCGACATCCCTTTATTAAGTAGTATACAGTTGCTTTTTACAAGTGTCGGGCCTACGCGAGATCAAAGTGGATGATAACCATCCCCTCGTTATCCACTCTCGTTTTCGGTTGGGTCTGAATAGTCTATACAATTCGAAATCATCGATATATGACGTTTGAAAATATTTACAAAGATAGTCGAGGGAAATAATATTTTATATTGGTAGAGAAATTTTTATAGGGATTTTTTGGATATACTATTATGTGATATATTTCGAATTTCTCTTCAAATCGAAATAGTTCTATCCTACCTACAGTGGCCGAAATTTCTATGAAGTCATCTTCATTTTCATTGATATTTTAAAAATATCACCCTTTTGGTTGATTCATCGTATCTGGTCTTGTGCCTTGTTGACACTCGGATAAAGGGACTGCCCCCTCTAGACCGCTATGTTTACTATTTATGTTTGTTATAATTTTTTTCTGTGTGGTACAGAACACACGTGCGAAGTTTCTATAAAGTCACTTATAGTGTTTCTCTGTATTCTGAGCAGAGAACTACGGAAAATTTCAAATATTCTAAAAGTATTAGTTTTAGAACTCGTAGAAATCCTGTTCATTATAATTTGATTCACGTGTATTAGAATGCCGAGAGGAAAAGTACTAACAAGAGAAGAAAAAGCAGCAATCAATGCTTATAAAGATATGGACTTCTCTTATCGCGCAATTGCTAAGAAAATTAATCGGTCATACACCGTGAATAATAATTATACCAATTTACGTGAAAATTACGAAAAAAATCATTGGAAAGGTGGTAATAAAAAATTGTCAAAGACACAACATTCATTATTAATGAGGTCTGCGGCTAAGGAAAGGAAAAATGCAGCACAATTTCGACCTGAATTGCAGCTCCCAGTAACAACAAGACGTGTGCAACAACTTTTTAATTCTTCTCGGCAATTTGTGTGGACAAAAATGCGACGTCTTGATTTCGCACGAACACATGTCCTGGGCGAACGAGTGGGAGTCTGTCATTTTTCAGATGAGAAATAATTTAATTTGGATGGGCCTGATGGCTGTAAATATTATTGGCACGATCTGAGAAATGAGAAAAGTGTGACAATGAGTCGTAACTTTGGCGGTGGTTCCCTAATGATACAGGCTGCGTTCAAAGTCGACAAAAGAACGCCAATGTGTTACATAAATCACAAAATGAATTCGGAAAATTATACAGATTTGTTAGACATGGTTTTAATACCCTTTACAGAAAATATTGAAAATGTACACGCGTCGAGCACATAAAGCAGTGGCTTCTAGAAAGACATATCAATGTTTTGCCATGGCCTGCTTGTCCCCCGATATAAACCCATTGAAAATGTTTGGGGTATAATTGCGCGACAAGTTTATAAAAACTGCAAACAATACAACTCCATTAGCGAACTAAGGGATGCGGTGAATGAAGCATGGCGTCTGTTCGAACAGAAACGCTACAAAAGTTAGTTTCGTCGATGCCCAATCGTATTTTTAATATAATTAAAAAAAATGGAGGTTGCACTAAATATTAAAATAGAAATAATAAAAAAACAATTGTTAATTTCAACTTTATCCGTGTAAAACGAAACTGACATTATAGAAATTTCGCAGTTTGTTCTATGTAAATCTATATTATTTTTGTTTTCTTTTATCAATAAATGTTATACTTATGTTTTGAAATCGATGTGTATGCTTTCTTTATTTAATCCCGAAATGCTACCAAATACAAATTTTTCATTGCTCTGTGGTATAATTATAAGAATTCATTACAAAACACAGTGACTTTATAGAAATTTCGGTGAGTGTAGCTTTCATTTGAGCGCTCAAGGACCTTTTCCCGCATACTCCGTTAAAACAAGTTCGAAAGTAACAATTTGTCACGTTCTCACCTGTACCAAACTTATGTCTAATTCGCCTATTTTTATATCCTCCGCAAAGTTGCGAATACTGAGCTTAACCTAGAACCGTAGTCGACTTAATAACACTATAAATAATGTGCAACGTGCATCGTTCGCGCAATAAGCCCAACTAATAACAGTAACTCTCGTTCTGCCTCGAAATCCAAGCGCCATTCGAAGTCCCCAAGACGAGGAAACTGCCTGGTGAATAGAATTCGGAAACTTTCATTCCCCTCCTCCACCCAGCAGTATAATTAGAGAAAACTTTCTACAGAGTAGTGGGGGTTCGTTCGATTCCTCCGCGAAAACCAACCTCCGAAACGCCTCGCGAAGAAGGTTGCTGAAAAACTAAACTTTTAAATTATTTAAAACCGTAGCCTCGTTCGAGGAGAGCTAGTTCGCTCTCTCTTTCCTCATCCCTTGTGTTCTCTAATGAATTCTTATTCGATCCCAGGTATTAAGGAGGTCGCGAATGGACTGTGGTGCAAGGGGGATGAAAATCTATGGGGAAGATCATGAAAAACTCGGCTTAAACAAACTCGAGGGACGACGCCGGAGGGGGTTAGTGTATCAGAAGTTACGTTTATCAGGTGAAACGCGCGGTTTTCGAGGCCCACCCTTGTACAACTTCACCCTCGCCAGCCTCTGTTTTTACCCGACCAACCCCCTACCTCGCGATTATTCTCCACGATCGATCGAGATACCCCTTCTAGTTAGAAAACGACCGCCTATCGGGTTTCAAGCTGGATTAACTTTCGGAAACGGAAGCCTTCCGGATGGAATTGCGGTCACGCGACGGGGGTGGCAATCACCCTCGCAGATTTTCAATTTTTCTTGACGAAACTGATGCGGGGAACCCCTTGGAACAGCTGATGAACCCTTTTTCAGTTACCTCACTGAATGCTAGAGAAGTTATTTGGGTGATTGGTAAGATTGTCTTACAGAACAATGTGTATTTGATTCAATTTTACATGGCGAAAGGGGTGGAATGAAAAGTAGCAAGTATTAGCTCACAATTCTCTAAAACTTGGGATTATTACGCGAGAAATAATGGAACACAATCACATTGAATTAATGAAGGTACAAAGCGTGTGCGTTGAGTAATCGTTGAACGTTGGGCTAAAATTTCCGACATCGAGCGAACATCAAGGGGTATATTTTCGTAAGCACAAGGGGACTAAACGTTTGTTAGGCTGTTGCGGAAACGCCGAGCCCTTGCCGAAATTGCGGCCTCGAACGAAAACCAGCCACTCCATCGCGTTATGGAAATTTCGGGGGCTGCAATTATTTCGATCGATCGTCGCGAAGGGCAATCTCTCTGCTCGTTCGCGGTGCTTCTCCTCAGGGGGAGATCAAAGGAGGCCGTTTTCCCTCTAATTACGGAAAATTTCGTCGTCGGAGGTATTTAGCTCGAGACGAGACGTTTCCCTTGCCACACGTATACACGTACATAGACACATGCATAGATACAGACACAGGGGATGAATCTTAGAGGCTGGAGACGCGCGTAAAAGGACCGATGTGTTTGCGAAAGATCGGCACGATTCGCTGATTCTTAATTCCCTTTGACGGGCTCAGCCATTCAGAAACTATTAACTGTACACGCTTCCATTTTCATCTCATTTTATACAAGGCGAGTATCAACCTGAAACAGGCCATCTGCATAACTCGGCTGCTATTGGTGTTATGAGAAAATGAATCAAATGGAAATTGCTTGGTTTAGAGAGGGCATTAATCCGATGTTAGTAGCTTTTTTGTAGGTAGACGCGTAAAGAACATATGACGGTCAACTTCATCTTTTTAAATGGAATGAGGTATTTTTTAACACATCGATCGATGCAGCTGGACAATCGTTATAAAAAAGTACTAACCTATGTATGTCGAAAAGTTAGTAGCTCAGGAGATATTTCAATTTAAATAATTCTAAGACACCATCACTGTCGTACTAAGATATTAGCGATTATTTACTAGTCTTAGTACGACAGTAATGGCATTTTAGAATAATTTAAATTGAAATATTTCCTGAACTACTAACTTTTAATGCATCTTTGAAAACAACAAAGATATTTGAGGTGATAGCGTTAGGTGACTCACCCTGTATACCTTATTTTGTATATTGTACATTCGTGTTATATTATACTTTATGTACTTATATATAGGATATCAAATATTTGCGAGTCACTGCTGGATTTTTAAATTGAAGTAAAAAGATATGTGCAGTTAATTAATAAAGATTGCGTTATCATAAAATTAATTGTCAGTGGCTTAAAGACTCTCGAGATAATGTTAGAGAGAATCAAAGACTTCCATTTGCTACCTGGAACTTTATCATACAATAAAGATGGAACTCTGTTTATCAATTTCATCAATAGTTTCGAGACTCTCGAGGCCATTTTGCGGACTTTAACACTTGCATTTGCAGCCTAGAACTTTTTCGTACTAAATTGTGAATCTTTATCAGATGTTTCAAGTCCAAAGGTAATCCCAAGGAAACAAAGACTTGCGTTTGCTATCTGAAATTTTATCAGCCCCAACATAAATTTCCACTTAAAGCGTCAAATCGCCGCAGCTCCTTCATTAGTCGTAATTAATGGCCGGGATCAGAGCCCGGAAACAAGCGAGTCAAGCGACAGAAATTGTCCACGGTGGTCTTCGCAAGGGAAAGCAGCGGTCCGCGAGTAATCCCTAATAATTCCGAGCGATTTCGTCCCGATCCTATCGAATGGTCGGCCAGATTCACCGCGAAATTGTTGGGCTGGCCTCCGCCACTGTCGCCGAGAGAACGGACGCGAGAAACCATCGCATCGGGAAGACAAAACGCTTTTCGGTGATCGACCCCTCGCCTCGGCGGGATTCGCGGCGGGATCCATTAGGAGACAGGGGAAATAATGACGGAACGATTCTCATCGGTTCCCAGAACCGCAGAGACTGGGGAAAGTTCTTAATGATCCGACAGGAGCGGCGAGCGCGTGGAAAAGGCGAGAGGGGTAGGCTGGAGACCGGCTGGTAATGCGAATTTCGCAAGGAGCATTAACTTCCGCAATAAACGCCGCCGAGAAATTAACGGCGAATCGCGGGCGAAACTTCTTGGAGAACTATTAAACGAGCCGGGATATCAGTGTTCGCGCGATACAACCGCGAAAGGATTCGGAAACCCCCCTCCCGGCAGCCAACTCCCCTAACTCGGACGATTATTTCCGGTGATTTTGGCCGGGCGGCTGACACTTGAAAGTATTAGTTTTGCGAACTGGATCCGGAAACCTTAGAGCAGACTGTGGAGCCTGGACAGAGTTATTTTCGAAGGGGAGGAGGATTAGTCCCGCTAAATTTTACTGCTTGGGTAATGAAAAGCTCAATTATGATACTCGTCTCGATTTTCTCCCAATTTTTACATTTTTCACCTGGTATATCTAAAAATTCTGTGCCATGTCTGGGCCAGTAGCTCATTGCTAAGACACTCGGGAGATGGTTAAAGGAGCCAATACGTCTATAAAACCTGTGCCAAGGGGAACGTTAGAATTTTTCATTGGAAGATTTCGCGGGTCTTCTTAGGGATCGGTGCTCGAAAATCTCGGTTTGGGAGGAGGAGGTATTGATGTCTGGGTGTCGCCATGGGGCTCGAAACTTCGCGGATGTTTGCGGACCGTTCCCACGGAGGGAATCGGACAATTTATCGGTCGGCTCCCCGAGCGACTCGGCTCGCAAATAGAAAACGCAGACGTCGTTTATCGTGCGTCCCGCTGTCTAAATACCGCGTTTTCCGTTTATCAAAGTTTCAATCGGTGCTGCGGAGGGTGGCAACCCCTCTCCAGCAAAATAAACGTTCCACGGTGATGTTATAACGAGCCGCGGGACGTCTTCGGCGATCGGGAAAGAGAAGAGAGACTGGAAAACACCGTCTCGGACCGTCGCGCGACGCGGTATCGTTAATTGGTAGGAACGCGAGGGATCGAGAAGGATCGAGAGAGATCCGGGGGTGGTTTCCAAACGGGCCAATTAGCCGTCTGCTGGGAAAGCAGACGAAGACGTTGCGCTGTGCAAACGCAAATAAGCGACTCCAGCGTTTCCGGAGCCGCGTCTCGAGACGCTGACGAGAAGCCGCCGATGACAGGTCCAGTCAAGGGACGGACGAAGGGACGAAGGGAGGCAGGTTTACATTTAATTAATTAGATGGCTGCCAGCCACGGATGAAAGGAAAAACGAGGGGCTGACAGCGAGGCGCGTTTAAACGCGGCTCTTTCATCTTCCGGGCAGCTGACCGCGAGCGAAGAACTGCTCGCGCGTGCGTGCCCACTCCAGCCCGTCAGGGATATGTGAATTTTTTTGAAAGCCGACCTGCATTCAGCGTAAAGTACGATTCTCGAGCTTGAATTTGAGATGTTGAACGTTCAAAAATTTCTACGGAAAGGCATCCTATATTCGATTTGAAATTATCGAGTTTCACAAACCGAAGCTTGAAAATGTGAACGTATTTAATGCTGTACTTATCATTACAGCAACCACCAGAAGCAATTGGAAGCTCCGACTTCTTGCTTGGCCACCTTATCACAGACCCCCAGTTAATTATCATACTTATCCTGGCTTTTCTCCAAACGCTATCCTCATGAAACGCGGCCAGCGTCTCGCGATATCCCATAAAGGGGCGAATCAGGTGGACAGGCCTTTCGAGCGGGGCGTTAGGGCGAGTTTTAAACCAGCCAGACGGGCGACAACGCGGAACGAGGTATGCTCATTATCATAAACGTAACTCTGTCGGGGTTGGCTTGGCCTGCGGCTCTCTGGAAGAAAGCCAGGAGCCAGAGATCGCCTATAGAACTCGGATCAAGGTGAGACAAGGGTTGTAGGGTCTAATAGAACATATAACGTTGGTTCTCGAAGGTGAGAAAGAGAGAGAGAGTTTTTGTCGTTCCGGAAGCGAGGGTCGAAAACGGGGACGTTGGGTCTTTCGGGGTCTCTGTATCGGGGTGAATTTGAAACGACGGATTGACGGGGTTTAGGGTGCGAGCTCGTGCATCTTTTTTTCATACGCGAGGAATTTATGTGGGTCCATGATATCCGTATATGGGGCACTAGTCGAGGGAGTTGTGCTGGAAGGGGTTGGTTCAGCTCTTGTCTCAAGATTAATTCTTGGCACTCTTTGCTGGTCGATTATTGTTCATAATTAGTAGAAAAGACTGAGGTAAGCTGTTCAAGGGTTGTATTTACTGATCTCAGGTTTTGTTCCCACCTGGGATAAAAATTTTAAACAATTCAGTAGTTCCCAATATCATGTTCTGTGTCTACCTTTAATAAATGAATCAGTGGTAACAAAGAAGGCTGTCCCCTTGTTTCCATTGCCTGCAACGATGCAGCAGTAATTATCGAAGACTAGAAGCGTTCCAGAGAGGACAACGTCGTCGCCTATTCGGGACTCAATCAGATTGTTTCCAATTTAGCGGAACGGTCTGCTCGGCTTCGTCGGAGGCCATTTTTACGCAAATTTCCCGCGATATCGGCCTGTGCTACGAATTGAAGGGCTGATGGGATCGCGAGACCGTCGGGACGACGCTCGAATTTCCGGTCACATCGTCTGGAAACGACGCACCTATCTCGCGACAATCTCGGCCATTAAAAGTCGGTCATTAAGCTCCTTCCACAATCTTCTTCTCTAGTCGACCGCCTCTTCCCTCCTGTTTTCCTTCTTCTTCTACCTCATTTTCGTGACAAGGACCATCCCCGATCACGAGCGACGACCTTCAATGTCCTTGCCTCCTGGTGATCGTTGACCTTAATCGACCTGTTCCGCTCGCAGGTCCCCGTCACGTAAATAACTCACCCCATTAAGGCTGATTTCTTAAACCGGGAACCTTCGTCTCGCCACTTTCTTCGTTGGTGGAGTAATTGAATCTTTAATATTGAGACCCTGATCCTGGGGACCTTGATACAAACGGAGCTCGCCTAATACCGTTATAAATTCCCGGATTAATCTTTCAAACCGGCCGAATTCACGGAACAGCTGAGTGTTAATAATATTCTTTACCGATGGAACGCGTTCTCTGATAATTAGGAGTCTAGTTCTTAATATTGAAACGTTCCTGGGCTAACAAGTTCACCGATTGTGCGTTTCTGGGCTAAAAAAAGTTGAAAATAAAAATTTGAAATTTCATGAAAATCTTCCTGACTCCATGCAAATGCAAGAACATACTACTGGCTCTGTCTAAGGGTCTAGCCGAGGCATTCAGAATTTTTCCTCGCCCTCCGGCCCCGATCTCCGCTCGGCGTCGCATCCAGGACACTCGATCGCTTTTTCCAGCGGCTCCTCCATCTTCCCGGCGATCATTTGAAAATGGGAAGCAAGCCGAGGAAACGACGAGCTCTCGCCCCATCGTTATTTTCCCGGTTTCTCCCTAATGGTCCCAACAACAGAGCGCGGATGGGGAAGGAGGTTGGAACGATGATGAACCTGGTGGGAAAGATAGGTCGCCACCCTTAGGTCCAGCAAAAACGTTTTGTCTCGCCGGTCTTTCTCCGTGATTCTCCGATCGCGACCGGCGCTGACGATGTCCTTTGCATCCCCTAAGTCACGCGTGGCATCAACCCCTTGCTAGGCCCTCGGAGATTTCGCGGGCCGGATTCATACTTCATCCTCGTCGATAAGGATTTTCCACTGGAGGGTGGTCGTCGCGACTGATCTCGTGATCTCATACTCTTCCTCTCTCTTTCGCTCACACCCTCTGCGACCTTCGTTCTGCGTCGAGATGCAATTACTTAAAGCGGAGAGCGGTGCCCTTTTCCAGGCCGATGAAAAACGCGCGTTCCCCGACGGTTGCGCCGCTTAAATCCTATCCATTTGTCAGCTCGCCCTTGGCCGCCGCCGGACAGGCTTTTTTGCCTCTGCATCCCTGAAGAGTTCACAGACTCCGACGTCCACCACCGCACCTTTCCATCTCCACACGAGGAGACGTTCGACAATGCCCACGCGAAGATCGACCTCCCCCCGCAGAAATGAAAGGAATAAATCACCTGAGGCATAGGGTGAGGCGCGGTGCTCCAAGTGGAAACGGACGTCTGGCCAGGACAGGGATCGAGGATTTTAGGTGTGGTCCGCGGCATTCCGGGTCCGTGAAAGTATTTCATAGCGGTCAGGAATTTAATAAAGCGTATGGAGTCGTTGAGAAAATCGGGGGAGGGGGAAATATTTTATTTAAAAGTGTACATTGCCAAGACTGAAACGCGTCTGCAAACTTGTTGTAACACTCTCGAAGAATGTAACTTACTGCTGGCAATAATGGCTGCCAGGTCTTGCGACACCAGAAAAATTCCTGCTCGGTGGTAGCCGACGTGATTTCACAGCGAAATTCTCCCTGTCCCCTGATTCCGCAAACGAGGCACGAAGGGCCGACCCCATGGGGTCAGCCCCGTGCAAACTGCGCCCGCAGATCTGCGTTTCGTCGCATCGACGCAACGGGGGAGGCAAACGAAGATGCTGGGGGGCCCTCATCGATCTAGGACGACCCTCCGAGTCGAAAGGGGAGGCAAATTGGGTTATCCTGGACCGAGATGTCACCGTGGCAGCGCCGTTTCGTCCGATGAGCACGCCTGCCGGATGGGAGCCGACGTTGTCGCGGGTCAAAGGTAACCCCTGGTCAATTATTGTAATATGTTCGCTGGGGGCGAAAGGGTCGAGAGCTTCTCCCTCTCTCTCATTCTTATTCTCTCTCCCTCTCTTGCGCTGCGAATCGCCACGGGTCGATAGCTTTAATCTACCGTGCTCTGTCTCAGCGCCCTTGATCGGGGAGCTCTGTATCGGACCTGGCTTATTGTTTACTAAATCTGGTTATTCATTAAGGACTCGCAATTATGAAACTTGGAACTCCTAATTCGGAGGCTTCGGGGGCGTTCAGTGCCACTCGAAAGGGACTCGTGGTTGCCGAATAGTCGAGATGCTATTCAAACCTTCAAGACTGAAAATATTTTCAGTAAGGTGAAGTGCCCTATGCCTGGACAGCATGTTTTTCTATTTTAAATTTTATCACTTTAAATAAACAAAAACAATTTCTTAAGAGTTTTAACATACAGTTCAGAGTTTGTAAAGTAATTTAAAATAAAAAATCATTGTTTAGGTTAATATCTTAATTGTATTAACAAGAATAATTCAAACCTATAGTTGGACATATTAAATCCAATCTAAGCTAGTACCTGGACAGAAGTAAAGCCTATCTCGGGACAAATTCAATTTACGAGTTGATCGAGCGAACATAATCTAAAATGTTGGTTGGTGGCGCTGTTGCGCATGACGAATAGAAGATGCTTTGCGTAATATGTAGTATTCTTCTCATAGATTATAGTATTGTATTATTTAACCAAATATATATTTATTGTCATTTACTGTTTTAATAAAACTTGTCATAATACAACTTTTAAGGTTAGGTAGTAATACTGACAGATTTAAGATGTAAACATAAAGTATTATTAACGTCACAACCGGAATACATTTTCTACATACGTTATTCAAACTAATAGAAGACTAATTATACGTACATGTAGTTAAATAATTTGCAAACAATGCGTTGATTTTAATCACAAACACGTGTCCGGCTTCAAGCGTAAGCACATTGCGTATAAGCTTAGAGTGGGACAGCTACTGTCATCGCGTCCCAGTATGGAGTACTTATATTTGAAAACAGTCCTAATCTTGGACATCTAATATTTGGATTAATAATTATTATTTACGTTAAGTTTGATTGCCAATTTATTTTAAAATATCAATATTATTATGCGTGATAATTATTTTTTGTCTGAGGGCTTAAATTATATCTTTTTTTCTAACAAAAGTTCGAACTATAAATGCACATGATTCGCATGTAAATAGACTATTTTGTATACTGTTTTCAGATGAACTTTGAATTCATTTTTAAATTTCAATTGATGTCTTAATGAAATAATATTCACACCTACTTGTAGCTAAGGCCTCAGAATATATAATATAATTATGTAATCTCTTAATTACTGATTTTACTATGAAAATTCAATTGTCCAGATTTAGTTATCACTTTTGGACTGTCCAGACTTAGGGCACTTCACCTTATCAAATGAAATGAAAAGCTTGTTCGGTTTTACTAAAATCTCTTGTAGATACAACGCAAATGCCTATACAGTAAGTATTGACGTATTTTTGAGAAAGTTCTCGTAGCAGTGACTACTAAGTATTTCTCAACACTGGAGGCCATCTATGTCCATTATAATAGTATTCAACTGGACTCTCTTTCCCGCAGCAACGTGCAAACCAAATAAAATAAATATGTGGGAAATGGCACCGAAGGTATAGTTCGCATTGAGAAAATGAAATTTGACGCGAGAGGAAGCAATGAAAGTGGCCAGAGACGGTCGAAGAGGGAAGTCGGAGTCGCCTGGTAGACGTCGAGGCGCCGCGGCGAGTGTAACGACGCGGCGCGCGCCAGTGACACCGAGTTACATATTTAAAATGTTTGGCGTGCGAGCGCGGCAAGTTTCCTGTGGCGCTGGTAAAGTTTGAAAAATAGTGGTCTTCTTTGTCCGGGCGGGGTGGTCCGACTATAAAGGTTCCCGTCGACTTCTGCGAATCCTCGGATAAATTTCGCGCGTCTTTCCGTCCGTTATTTACCGTCGCGTCGGATCGGGATTCCGTCGCACCCGGATTTCGGCGTTTGTGCAAACGTTCACTGTAAACCTTAAGGCGAATTCCCGGACGAACCTGGTCCACCGTTGTATCTAATTTTCGTCGAGACTGTCGTCGTCGCACTCGTAATTTCACTCCACTCGCCCGATGAAACTGACTTCCATTTCGCTAATCCACCCCCCGGGAAACTTGGCCCGTCTCCAGTCGACTTCTAGATCACTTCTATACCACTTAAACCTTTCTTTCATGAGAACTTTTGTTTGTTATGCTCGTCCCTCAGCGGGTCTCTTCCCGACAGTCAACCCTTCGACAACTTATGCTGGTTGGGAGAGAAGAAGCCTCGTAAAAAAGTTTTCTGTCTCTGGCCGGGATCCTCTACACGGTCATTCGGCCCTCGAATATTTCTTTCCTGAGACCTGAGAATTTCTTATCGAGCATCATCGATGCCGAGGACGATTGCCGGTATCGATCTTTGAATTTAAATAATTTTAGAAGCATCTTATATCGTCGTGCAGGAAAAATTTCGCCTTCAGTTTCGGAAAGGAATGCGAGTTGTTGTTAGTCAGAAAAAAAATGCAGATTAATATTCTATGTAAAACAAAATTAGTTCTGTAAAATGGCATATATCGAGGCAAGAGATAAATCAGAGTAAGTAAACAGAGCAACGATTCGCATCGATCCCGAAATAGGAAGTTTTATCGAGAAATTGTTCACCGAATCGAACGGGAGTTGGCCGGACAGAATGAAGCGAATTTACAGGCACGCATCACCGGTACAATCGCGAGATTCGATTATCGGTAGCTGGGCAGGATCGCGGATCATCGAGCTCGACAATTAGCGGCGCGGCCGTGCTTTTAAATTTCCGGCTTTGGGACGCACGGAACCGGAAAAATATTTGGAGTACGCGCACACACGGCGAAATTACCCGGCGTGGCACGCACGCGCGTTCAAAATGAATTTACGGCCGGCTCTTAGCGAGCAATTTCTGGTCGAAAGTTTCGTTGTTTCCCGACTGATTTGTGGCCGCGGGACTGCCGCTGATTCGCCGAACGCTCCTCCATTTCCGCTCGAAATTAATCGCTTTCCCACCGCCATCGGTTCGCTCGTTCCGGTGCCATGATAGTCCAGTCCAGGTACTATGACTGCTAGTTCTATCTGAACATGATCCAATTATGTATCTCATTCCAGTTTAACACTAAACCTACCGAGCCTCAAAAGTAACTGGAACATGCTCCCTTATAACAAGATTAATTTGATTTAGACTTTGAGCGGCTCTTATTGTAATACGTGATGTATTCCAGACATTTATACAATAATTTCTTATCAAATAATTGTCATTATTTCAATAAGTGTAAAATAAAATATCTGGAACCAGTCATCTTGACCCGTAGTGGCAGGTTTAGTCTTAAAAGTATGCTGAATTAATTTATTTTCATGCAGACTGCTAATAACCAACAAAGTATTAATTCAAAGACGAATAAGTCACGGTCGGACGTTAAGTTGAAGCAATAAAGGCGGCAGAAAGAATCTTACAAAATATCTCTTATCGTGAAAACAATCCAAGTGCCACGCGTCCAACTCGACTACAGTCGCTGGCCGAGCACAAAGGTCGCTTTTCAGCAACGAGACGGTTTAATGCGTGTCTCGCGTTTCGCCGGCTGCTTGAACTTTAATTTTCCATAGGGCAAAGGGAGAACGAGAAAACTGGAAAAGACATGTTTCTCTTTCAGCATTCCTGGATGAATGTGGTTTTGAAGCGCATCGTGTGTCTCGCGAGCGAGGAAAATTTCGCGTGCGTGGTGGTTCCCGGGGCCGAAGGTGCAGTATAACGAGAAACGGTTAAAAATACGATTCTTTGTCCCCTCGGAGGCTTGGGTTGGCGCGAGGCGGTTTTAGAAGCCGCGAGAACAAAAAAAAACGCGCAAAAGCCTTCGGGGACCGCGAAATTCCTGCCCTCCGAAATTGGAACGGAGGGAGGAAAGGCCTTTGAGTAAATTTAGCCCTCGAATTGCCGCGCCGCGAAGTAGATGCAATTTCGTGGACAAACGTATACGCCGGACTCGTGCTACGGGAATAATTGCAAAAACGCGTTTTTATCTTGCTTGCGCCGGCTGCTCCATTACGTTTAACGAATTCCGCATTTTCCGGAGAGCGTGCAATTTAGTTTTGTAGTTGGCCCGAAACGTTTCTGACGGAAACGGCTGCCAAATCATTTTTTAATTGAGAATCTACGAAGAATATTTTATCGGGACAAGAAACAGTGAATTAATGACGGACTATTTTATGATAGTATCGCAGCGATTCTATCTGAGCGAATGGTTCCATTATCATTTTTTAATTGGAAAATCGGCGGGGATTTAAGCGAATTAATTGTTTAGTGTGTTTTATTGTACCTCATACGCGGAATGAATAACGAGCTAAATCGCAGGTTATTATTTAATAGATACCGTGCGGTGACGTTAATATTGTTCAAAGATGCGGTGAAATATTTAGTGGCGCACCCGACTATATTTCACACGGGGGATTAATGAACAGTAGTCTAAAGGACGAATCCCATGAAATTTCCTGTTCAGTCTAATCCGCAAAATGTGGTCACAATTAATGCAATCTCATCGTCTATTTCCAACATTCGCTAATGAAAACCGCGTCGAACGACCGGATATTAATTGTCTTTTGACGAGGCTCGACGTCATGCGAGTCTGTTCGCAGGCTGGGCTATAATTTTAATTAGCGACTGGTTCGTGCGTGACACGATCAAAATTGGATCATTATTCATGCAGGTGTACGATCCAAAAATATTTTCGCACGTAATATTGACGCTTAAAAAGTTATAATCATTATTCTTCAGTTACTTGTATTGACGTTTTTCGACGTTGCCATCGAGACGATAATCGACTTAACTCTACGGAAACGCTGAAACGGTGTGCGTGCAGAACAGAGGCGAGTGCTTGTTTTTCACGGTAATTGCTTTCATTGGTAAATTGAAGAGTGCGCTCACGGCACGCCTAAGAGCGCGCTGTCCGATGGACAGTGACGTTCAAAGTGCAGCCCGTTCAAAGGAACCTCGAGCCAGCGTCACCGGCAAATTCAACAAGTACTTGCGAATCAATAACACTTTCATTCTGGCCCTCGCCACTCGTGAAACGTAAAATTAATTTTCCTGACGAAGTTACAGAGTTCCCCTCCAAATCCAGTTCACTTTAATCTTCGTACACTGAACGCTACACTGTATACTGCACCACAAATTCGGGAGACACCTATTTCATCAAAAAGTTAGTTGATCCTTAAAACATTGTAATTTTGTGGAAAAAAATCGCACTAATTTTTAGACCCGAGTTCAATTCCGTAATTTTCCTCATTTTCCCGAGCCATAAAGCGCAAACGTTCTCAGCCGAAGTTTACCACAGTTCACAAACACCACAGAAGCAGATACGCAGATTAATTAGTCTGCCAGAGCAGTTCCAAGCGCGCGTTAATTCTCGCAGAGCGGAACATCCTGCTCCCGCAATTCAAGACACGCCATTGCGCCTATCGAACGAGGCATCACCCTCCTAAATCCACGAGGCCTACATCCCAAAGAAGCCCGCGTTGATCCGCACCCTTTCATTCCCCCTGGTCATCCCCCATAAATTCGAGAATTACACGAGGCGGTGTCGTGTCATCGCCATTCACCCGAAAGGCCCGCAAATATTTGCCGGCGATCTTTGCAAGCTGTAATTCTAAAATACCGCCACCAGTCCTGTCCAGACAAAGATCAACGCCACCTTTTTTCCAGCCCGTTAGCGGAGCATACCGAATGACTAACGTAAATTGCACCACTGACCGACTTTCTGGCAATTAGTGCTCGTATAAAAATGTTTCGAACAATACAGGGTGAGTCACCTAGAGTCGAGCTTCAGTCGTGGGTTTATTCAGATTAGGAAGACTTACTTAAATAGTTCAAAGCGGTTCAAAAGTAAAGTAGAGTTACTAAATTCGAAAAGATACAGAAGCCTTCGGGTGATCCTCGGTGGTGAACAGAAACAAAAAAAAAGAAAGAAAATTAGAATTTAGAATATAAAATAGAGTTTCGAACATAGAATAATATTAGAATAGGACTAGAATTAAAATTAGAATAAAAGCTTGACGTTATAGTAGCGCCAATGGGTGTCCACGAATTTATGTAACGAACTATGCACGTTACATAAGTCCGTGGATTTTTCCGGTTTGAGCGCATAGGTTAGAGCTAGATTGGAGCGCGTAGGTTAGTTTTTCAATAGTTATTGTTTGTAAAATATAGTGTGTGAGAGTGTGAGTTTAGTTTAAGATAGTAGAATTTATACTTGCGTTTAGGTTAACTTAGGAATTAGCGTTTGTGATATAGATTTGTAAGCATAAATTGAGGCGTAGTATGGATGTAATTTGTAAGTGATACTAATCGAGTAATAAATGAAAGGGAAATGTCTTAAAGAGAGAGGGTGAGTCACCTAACGTTGTCACCTCAAATATCTTTGTCGTTTTTTATACGTCAAATGTCTGGAAGACAAAGTTGCATGGTAAAATGGGGCTCATACGATACCAAAAACATGTTTGTTTTTATGCAATTTTTTTACAGACTGAAGGTCACCTTCATAGTTTTAAATGGAATGAGGTATTTTTTAATACATCAATCGATGTAGGTGGACATTCGTTACAAAAATGTACTAACCTATGTATGTCGAAAAGTTAGTACATAGTTCAGGAGATATTTCAATTGAAATTATTCTAAAATACCATTACTGTCGTACTAATTGTAAGACATTAGCGTTTATTTACTAGTGGAATGTTTTAGTAGGACAGTAATGGTGTCCTAGAATTATTTAAATTGAAATATCTCCTGAGCTACTAAGTTTTCGACATACATAGGTTAGTACTTTTTTATAACAAATGTCCAGCTACATCGATTGATGTATTAAAAAATACCTGATTCCATTAAGGTGACCTTCATATCTCTAAAAAAAATTACATAAAAACAATTTTTTTGGTATCATGGTAGCATTGGTATTTGGTACCCCACTGAACCATTTAACTTTGACCTTCAGACATTTGACGTTTCTTGAAAAACATCGAAGATATTTGAGCTGGCAACGTTAGGTGACTCACCCTGTATAACAACGAGGATTTTCGATCTGGTTAGAAAAGAAAATTAACTACTTTAGTGGATGACTCATGATCAAAATTAGTCATGGACATCATTAAATATAATGGCACAGGAAGAATGACTCTAATTCGTGGTTGAGAGTTCGAAGCAGTAGATTATGACGGCGGTAGTCAGACAAAATGAGAAAAGTGACATTTCTCATTTCTGACTTTAAAAATCAATTAATTGAACTGAATACATGACGAAATCACCTGATAACAGGAAAATTACCGACTTCCCGATAATTAGCACCAATACAGCCGCTTATCTCCCAGACCTCCACCCCGTCTTTTCAAACTCGGTTGATCCTCTTTCCGCCTCCAGTCACCGTTTTTTCACGTCTTTTAGCTTATTTATCTTCCCCCAACTCTTTCCACCGATCTTTCGCGCCGGCCCTCGGTCAGTCGCTCCATCCAATCATCACAATTGCCCGATTTATCATGCAGAAGGTTATCAGTGGCTTGCTTATCATCTTCGGATCGGTGGATCACAGTCGGAAGATTGGTTTAAACGTCCCAGCGACTTCTCCCACAATCCAATTCGACGTTTGCGTGGCACGCGGACGGGGTGATCGGTCCCCGTTTCGCTTTTCAACGTCTCGCTGCCTCGAGTTCGAGCTCTGTTTGGCCGGCGCGGAACGCGGAGAGAGCTTGGAAAAATATTTGAGTTGGAAATTGACGGCGTCTGCTGTGTACTCGGGTCTCGATTCGCCGAGCAAGACGGTCACGGATATTTTCGAAAATTGAGGAATAGAATGTTTCGTCGTGGAACTACCAGCTGCTCTGGGAACAGTGCTCGATCGATTTAGGGCGCTTTCCGTCGCAGCTGTTCTCATTTTTTCATCCCGCAGGAATGAATTCTACACCTGAAATTTTCAGTGACTGCTCCAGCTACTTCTTTCGTGATTTTCTACGGGAAGTCTCGAGTCACGAAAAGTTGTTATTTAAGCTACATGAATTATTTAGATAATTACTACATATACTGTAATACAGGTGCGGCAAAAGTTCGGAAACTTTTTTTGTCGTGGAATATTTGCGAAAGACATGTATCTTTTCTGTATATTTTTATAATCAGGGCGTCCGTCGTTCAATTTGCTAGTTCATGGTGTAAGTGGTCTCATAAGTGAATTCATTTGCTTTAAGAAGAACAACATTTAAATAATAAAAAAAACAATGAACGAAAGAAGCGTTGTCTCGCGTTGAAACGGAGACACGGTGCTCAGTTTCACAAACGAATATTATTTTCCGACGAAAATATTTTAGCATCGAGCAGGCCTATAACGTCCAAAATGATAGACTGCTTGCTCATGGGTCTTCTGAAGCGAATAAAAAAGGTCGCATCGTTTCACGCACTCAGAAACCTGCAGGAGTTATGGTTTGGGCAGGGGTGACCACCACAGGCAAAAATGACCTGGTTTTCCTGGAGACTGGAGTCCAGATTAATGCCAACAATTATATTATCACTATTTTGGATTTTTCAGCAGGATTCTGCACCCGCTCATCGTGCTAAGACAACTCAGGACTTCTGCAAGCACCATTTTCCGGAGTTCATCTCGGCCAATAAATGGCCGCCATATTCACCCGATTTGAATCCGTTGGATAATTCTATCTGGGGGATTCTTGAGACAAAAGCTTGTGCTAAACCTAACATCTCAGTAGAGTCGTTGAAGCATGTTTTGAAGAAAGCGTGGAACGAAATTGACGAAAATACAAATGAAAAATGAAAAAACGAAAATATAAATGTATAATGCTCTAATTAACGACAATATTCCTGGGAGTAACACCACATTGTAAAGCGAAATGGACACATTTAAGGGTCTAAAGAGCTTCAATAAAAAAAAATATTCCTGGAATGCGCGTGGCTGCCCTCTTCAGGAAGTCTGCGAATTCATCACATAATCCCTGAGACCGTCGTGTTTTCAGCTAGCTTTGAATCGACGTTCGGAACATCCTGGAAGGTTCTTCTGGACAAGGCAATATCTCTCACGATATATCTGGGCTGTCATCCCGCGAGCCTGTCCGGCTGTTATATTTACCAGACTGCAGAGAAGGTAATTGCCTGGTCTGGACACACAGCCTTCTGCCTCCGATCCCCGTAATATCGCTATATCTATTAACTTTTTCCTTGTCTCTGGCCTGCACACTCGGTGTCCCAAAATTAGTCGGACGTGTCCGATGCAGCGAGCATATTCCTTTTTCGATCAATTTATAAAACACTTCTAAGCTTTCACTCGACGAGGTTCGCCTTTCAAATGGTTTCTCGTATTCGTCAGATCCTGTTAACATTTTTAGTAGCCGATAGGATGGACTTAGGAGGAGGAGCAACTTTCAATCCTTGCTTTCAATAAATGAACAAATGAAAAAATCTGAAACCAGTCATCGGACTGGTAGTGGTGGGTTTTTGATTTTCAACGATTCTCCATGGGGTATATAGATTCGCGACTGACAATATGCGTACACCAGGTGGTCCGTTGTTTCCGAATCACCCTGCGAAAGACGCGGAGTGCGCTCGCAAGGGACGGAAACGATAAACCGGGGACAAAAACCGGGCCATGGAGAAGAAACCATGGCGATAGGAGGGAAAAAAGCCGGGAAACTTTCTCTGTAACGAGACTCCGGCTCCTGTCGGTGGTTACCGTCTCTCAGATGACTCTTCCACCCCCGCAGCTCGGTCGGAGTTCACTTGGTTCGTCGAGAGAGCGATTTAGGTTTGATTCATTCTTTCCCCGCCCGGTTTTTCGTAGCTCGTCGAGTGCATTCTCTCTCTCTCTCTCTCTCTCTCTCTCTCTCTCTCTCTCTCTCTCTCTCTCTCTCTCTCTCTCTCTCTCTCTCTCTCTTCCGCTCCTTCCGGCTTTTATTGCGGGCACAACGGTTGCTTCGTAATTAAACTTCTTGCTATTCCAGCGGGAGACGGTAATATCCGAGAGGCGGGGCTCGCAGGAATTTCGGGAATTTTACGAAAGGTAACGCGCTGTGGCAAATTTTCGTCGCGTTCCTTGTGCTCTCACCCTGTCCTTTCCTCTACACGACCACCTCGTGTATTTTTTCTCTGCTCGCGGAAAGAGTCACGGCCGCGAGAAGAGCAGATGCGCCTCGCCGCGTAATAAGAGGCCACCTCGCGATATAAAACTGCGAAATTAAACGGGAGAATTAGTTTTCATGAATGCCCTCGAGGCGCGGCCGGGCGTTATTGCGTGTTCACTACACCGGGATACAGACTCTGTTTAGCTTTCTCGCCGATGCCGTCCCTCCGGGAACGATGAATGATTCTGCGCAAACAACTTTTTTCCAAGACGCTTCCGCGCGAAATTGTAATGTCTGTGAAAGCATTGGACAATTCTGTTGAAGGCTGAATCCACCACAGATTTAAAGATTGAAATTTCCCCTTTACAATCAGGCCTGAAAAATTGATCTACAATTTTTCTTGATGGTTCTAGTCAAATCACCTCAGAAACTGCCCCACAGTGTGGTCGACCGCCGATCTAGCTGTTCAAAATTAAACATATTCTGAAAATTTCGTCAAAATCGGTCGACGTTGCAATAAGCTATAAACGTTTAAAGATGGTAAAAATTGCAGATTTTCACGATTTTCGGCAACACATCGTGAAAATCTGCAATTTTTGCCATCTTTGAACATTTGTAGCTCATTGCAACGTCGACCGATTTCGACGAAATTTTCAGAATATGTTTAATTGACACAGATATACAAAACATATTTTTAAAATTTTCAACATAGGCCCACATAAAAAAGTTGAAAATTCAACTTTTAGTATTTTTTCAACAATTCCGATCAATTGCAATTTTTGAAAAAATTTCTTTTCACATCCTTTCGTAAACTAATTGCTCTAGCTTCCCAAAACATTTCAAATCGTATAGTACAATATTAAAAAAGTTATCGTCTTCTTTAAAGCGGTCTTAAACTTTTGTCCGCTACTATACATGAAACTATAATTGCTGATAAATACTGTCAGGAAATTGATATAATGGACGAAAAACTGCGTGTTCAGTGTTCAACAGTCGGCATTAGTCAATAGACGTGGTGTAATATTGCTTCACGATAATGCTCGGCCACATATTGCAAAAGAAACAGTAAAAAAATTAGCAAAGTTGAAATGTGAAGTTCTTTCTCACCCTCATTATTCCCCTCGCCTGTCACCTACAGGTTACCATTTTTTCAAGCACCTAGATGGCTGTTTGAATGGAGAAATATTCAAAGAAGAATGTGCTGTAAAAACTGCATTTGATGAATTGATTGCCTCACGTTTATTAGATTTCTACCAGAAAGGCATTGAGGCACGTGTATCACGATGGAAGAAGTGCATCGATGTCGATGGAAATTACTTCAATTAGTGTAGTATGAATAAAGCTTGTAAAATAAAAGTTTATGTTAGAGATTCAAAACGGCCATTTCATTTGCAAGAACCTAATAGATTGGCGATCGGTCGCACTGTGTGCCCGCACTGCGTTGGGCAAGAATTTTTGGGACACTCTGTACAATGCTGATGTACCGACTATTCGTGGCACTCGAGCATAGTATTCCAGTGTTAGCAATAAATTTGGAGAGGGTCCAGCCGAATCGGCTTGTCGTGTAGTCAACGTCGCATTACGAGTTTCCGCGAGAGGACCGAGCACGAGATCGCGTCCCGGAAATCACGAGGGTGCTGCCCGGCCCTTTCCCACGCGGATATCCGTAGATATCTCCGCCCGGTGAAAGTGCCGTCACCCACTTTCACGGGCCGCTGCCGTGAGAGTGGATGTTCGCCGAGGAATCTTCCTGCTTGGCTGTGTCTAACACCCCCGCGCCGCTAGAGAGATATACGGTAACGTGACAACGGTTTCTCGTTAGTCAGACACGCACTTTCTTCCAGAGTTCCTTTCCTTGATCTGAACCGGCACTTATGGGGTTCGAACCCCGTTCTTGGCCAGGGGGTGGATATGGAGAGGTTCTAATGCATGAAGCATGAAGCTACTGTACTAGTTTCAAGGTCCATCATATGTAGAGAGCGATTTGATCGAAACAAGAAACCAGTACGATAAAGAGCGTGTACGAAGAATAATCGAAAAAGCATTAGAGAGAATTTATAGGGGTCAAAATAGAAGTTCCAACAGCTCGCAGACGCAGAGATTAAAATCCCGCCCCAATTTCTCAGCCTGGCCACCCCTGAGAGCTTCACGAGTTCCGGAATCCTTGCAGAACGCCTCCTGTTAATTAATAAAAGAGCCCCAGGGTCGAATCGGCCGGCGAGAAAGGCGGTAAGAGTTTAATCCACCGAATGGACACATTTTTATCAGTTCCGGACCATTTCACCGGTCCGCCCTTGATTTTCCCTTAATCGCGTATCGATCCGCTGGCCCGAGGGCGACACCGTTGACCGAAATTATAGTTCACGGTGCTAGAACCTCGATTCAGACCCAGAGTCAAGCAACACATAATTATTAATCCATATTATACATAAATAAATCTTGCCATTTACATTCAAGCTAATTTTATTGCTCGGTAGGTTCAGTGTTAAATTCTCAGGTTTCTTTTTTAAATTTCCCGAAGCTCTAATTTAAAGTGTTCTCGACTCGCAAGATGAGCCTATTTCGATCTAAGAAAGCTCGCAGACAGTTTCCAGAAGGGTATACAGGGAACAAAGACGCTCAGATCGATTCTACCCTCGTTTCCTTGAGCAACAGCGCCCGGGATCGATCTCAAGACTATGGCGTATATATGCGTTCCTGATCCCCTGAGATTCGATTCTTCTCTTCTTTTTTTAATTTACGCCACGAAAACACCACGGGGACGGGGAATTACGGGGACTGAGGGCTGGAGGAAAACAGGATCGAGTTACCATCCCCCTCGTTCATGGCACGGCGAGGACGCAGATGGCGAATTTAAGGCGAGATATTGTCCCTGTGCTCTAAACAAACATGGCTGCCACGGGATTTCTTACGTCGGATCTCGTGATTGACGTCTGGGAGGCTGCCTCGATTCTGCTGGGACCTTATTGGGCAATTTTCAATGTTCTTGGGGCGGGGGGAGGGGGTTCTGATTTATTTTATGGTAAATTAAAAGCATCGAATTTCGCGTGGAAAAATGACGGTAATTTAGGGCTGGTTGTGGAGGGAGTTTAAAAATGTCTGGCAGGTAAAGTGACTTTGTAGATGAAAATCTTTTAGAAACATTTACAGTGGAAAAAAACATACGCGTGGAACACCACGCACGGCAGAAGTAAAACTTCTTGCAGTCTAGTAATGTTTAGAAGTAAATTAAAAGTGGATATGGTAAATAATCCTAACGAAGCAACAACAAGATCAGGAACAACTCTCGGTGCAGTATTTGCAAGACATTTAGACAAAATTGAATCAAGAATATTTATATCATATTTTAGCTATCACAAGCCAATTGTTTCAATGATAGAATCTTAGAAAATCATAGAAAGAATAATGAACGATCAAAATTTGCGACACAAAGAAGGAGAGCGTATGGGAAAGAAAGAGACATAGTTCATAGCATTTCCCATACGCTGTCCTTCTTTGCGTCGCAAATTGTGGTCGTTCATTATTTTTTCTATGATTTTCTATGATTCTATCACTGAAACAATTGGCTTGTGATAACTAAAATATGATATAAATATTCTTGATTCAATTTTGTCTAAATGTCTTGCAAATACTGCACCGAGAGTTGTTCCTGATCTTGTCGTCGCTTCATTAGGATTATTTACCATTTCCAATCTTAATTTACTTCTAAATATTACTAGACTGCAAGATTTTACTTCTGCCGCGCGTGATTTTACACGCGTATGTTTTTTTACTTACCTGACATCTGTCAAAATTTTTCAGGTTAGTTTAGAACAAGGGTTTGGATAATTGTTTATAAATCTTTCAGTCGGAACAAAATCCGATGAGAAACTGCATGTGAAAGTAGCTGGAGGTTGATTCTATGTTATCCAATTGCAAATGTTCACAAATTAAATCTGGTTAATTAGTTATTAACAATTGTTGCGCGGGCTGATTATTTCGGAAGCTCCCATAATGCGTAAGACAAGGAGGGTCGAACTGTGCGACAAGGACAGACATACATAACATACCACTTCTCTAAAATTTGTTAATAACTAACAATTTAAGCATCAACCCTACATAAAACTGAAATGGGAATGTAGCCAAGGCTTCATTTTACATTCTACAATCTCAAAAGTTCACCAATGAAGTCTTTAAAGTTAACAAATTAATTATGAATATGTTACTTGTGAAACTATTCGAGGTTATTCGCGAAATTTCGTCACTTCCGTAGCGCTAGAAAATTGTAGCCCCCTCAGCAAAGAACTTTCACTTCAAGATTGTATAAAATAATTATGTAGATTCATTTTTCGAAGCTGTAAAATATTATTCCTTAGACATTTTACACAAGTAGATACTTGTACGGACTATATTTTAAAAATACCTGGGACCATTGCAGTCACCGAAACTTATCTCAGACCTCGCCGAAATCAAAATTGGCGCGAACCTTTATTAGTAACAGTACCGCACTGAGTTATAGGTACTCGCAAACGTCACGAGCGCTATAAAGAAGGATTCTGCGGTTCGAGAATGGTTTCTAATGCGAGCCGAGGCCGCGGGTTAGGGGCGGGTTAGTTCAGGTGCTGCTCCCCGAAAATTGGCAGCGCGCGTTTCGTTTCTTCCGACACAATGGAGGACTCGTAAAAACGTCGCGCGCAAACCACGAAGGGCGCGCGAGAGCAAAGACAATCTCCAGGTCTTTTACGGTGCCATAAATTAATCCGGAGTGGCGAGAAAGGGGGGTCCCGACGAATGTTCTCGGCTCGTAACCCGGGGGTCTTCCTCCGGGGAACAAAGGGGCGCTGATCACGGGGTCGGAATGTGCTGATTTCGATAAGTCTGCGACTCCGGCGATTAAACGTTCGTATAAATTTACCGTTATTCCGTGACGTACGGGGTGACGCCGCCCCTAACCTTCTGCGTTTACTCTTGCTTATGCAAACGCGGCCTCTAACGATCTTCACGACACTCGTATCTCTTTCTTCGCGGAGCAATAATCGTTGGGGAGCGAGAACTTTCAGAGAAGTTCAGACGTGGACCCGACACAGAGCCCGCCTTGATATTTTTATATTCTGTACAGATCTCGAAATAGATTACGAGAAGATACGTTCGTAATATTGGCTTCATTCTCCTTCGTTTTTGCTTTGATTTTATAAATTCTTACAATTATTAAAAGAATGTACATTTTTATCAAAATCGTGGAGTAAATACAATCTGCGATCTTTTATTTATCGATCTTCTGCAATGAACTTTAGCGGATTTCCCGGCGAGATCAGCATTGAACCGGAACGACAGGGTAGTTAACGGTTCGAGCAGTGTTAACAGATTTCGCCGTGGCACTCGAAGAGGCTCTGTCGGTTGTACAATGGCCGTCGGATCGAAACACGAGCGTCTCGAGCACCGTTTCATCCCCTGTCGGCAAGAATTTCGAAGCGGAGCGGAGAGTGGGGGTGCAGGTTCTTCCGGGAATCGAGTGGCCGCCGAATAGATTCGGCTCGGGATCGAATTAATTCCGAGAGGTTCGTTTGCGAAGCGAACGGAATGGCTGCAAGTTAAAGGCGGCCGCCCCCGGGAACGAAGTAATTTCGTTTCCACCCCCTCGAGCCTTCGGAGAGAGGAAGAATAGGGCTGTTTCCCGAGGTCGTCGATTTGCCGTGAGAATTCAAATCGGTCGTTGTTGGCCGAATGACAGCGTAAACAAGACGGAGGACTCGTAACGCGCGCGTGACGGACATTCGGGAACGAGGGGCCACCGAATCATGCCACCCTCTCGACCTTGAACACTCCCCGGGGACTATGTTTAATATATAAAGTCGGGCCCAATGAGTTGTGGAACTTTTTAATGGCTCCTATTGCAAATGGATACGTTTTTTCAGAAATTAGTAGAAAAATATGTTAGACAAAACAAGATTGTGTTCGTTTAAGCATGCTATAAAAAATGATGTTCGTTCCAATCTTGTTCTGTCGCGAAGTTATCTAGAAAAAATGCACGAAGATCAGCGACGGATGAATATTCCCTTTGAAGGGTCAAACCACGATCCTCCTTCGGTCCGGAGGCCCCGATCGCAATAAAATACATTTTTCCAGATCGACCCCTGCAACCCCCGAATTTCCCATGGACCGGAGACACCGTCCTAGCGGAAGAATTGAAATAGGATTTTCTGTTATCGGCATCTCTTTGAGCGACGATGCAGGCGATAAGAGGCGGCCGGTGGCGCAGCGTGGAAGCAAATTCACCGCGGAAACGAAACTCGAAGGGTCTGCCCTTTGATACCTATCGACGAGGCCAAAGAAAAACCGACGACGAACGGTGCGTGCGTTTCCTTTTGCTCTTCTCGGCCTGATCGGCCCCTTTCCTCCCTCACTGGGTCAATACCGTTTTATCTGGTTTCATTCCTTTCACCGCCTCGTCTCTTCCTCTTTGAACGCAACCCCCTCTCGCTCACGGTTTCGCCCTGTTCCCTCCCTTTTCCGTCTGTTTATGCGAGCCACGGTGCGCGCGGCAATTCAATTCCGTTTTGGGACCGCCCAACCAATGCGGCATCCTAAACATCGTACGACCTTTTCTCTCGGTCTCCACGGGGGTGGAAAGGTGAACCAAGGGATGAGGGTTGCACCCTCCGTCGTCGCTGGGTCTCGCTCGAATTTCGCTAATATCGCCGATGCCTCGATAATTGCTATGGAAACGGGCCTGCTGCCCGACAGTTATGGAAGCCCGGGGGCGTTTTTATTCGCACCCGAGTGTTTTAAAGTATCCACCCGCTGTCTTCCTGCGTCTGATCTTGTAAATAATAGAACGATCTCCCTAGGAAGCCAGAAAATATACAGGCTGCCCAAAAGATGTACTTCATTTTTCAGGAATCCCCCCTTTCAGGGAAGTCCATTTTTGGAATACCTTGTTGTGCAGACTGTTTACAAGGCCTCGAAACGCCGGCGAGTTTTCACGGTCGCGGGTCCATTTGCGAAATAAAAGTCGCGAGGCCGACCCTACTCCCTTCGAAGATTGGCGTTGTTGGCGAGGGGCCAGCGACTTCTTAGCGTGTCCAAATTCACCACGGTCCCCCGGGCTCTTCTCGACCGTTTGACGACCTTCAGTTCCGGCTGTCACTTTCGTCGGTTAACTCGGAAAATCCACTTCCGACGGGGCTGCGTCTCGATTCAATTTTACGAGCGTTGGAGGGCTGCGAGCACGATGAAAGCGGCTCGTTATTTATCTCGGCGCAATTGTTTCCTTGCTCTCCGTATTCTAGACCTTCTTAGCACCCTCTTCAATGCGGCCGGGCTATTCAAATTTTATGTGCAGCCCTGGGAGATGTTTAATCGTCCTTCAGAACTTTTAGAAAGAATTTTATACTCTTGATTCTGGCGTGATAAGAGTGGGCATTCTCTGTCTTCTGATCAAGCCAAGAGAAATGAAAAAGTCTTGGCACAAATTCTCGTTAAAATAAAGAACATAAAAAGGATTTTATTCGGCTGCTCTTTACTTTGTCGGACTCAAAATTTGTGCCTTTCCAGTAGTTGTACCTTTTAATTCAGTAGATTTATACCCGGCGGGGCTGCAGATCGAAGTTTCGAACCTCTAGAATCAATAGTTGAGGAGCTATAGTCGCGTGAAGCTGAGCATATTTCCAGTTTTTTGACAGGTAAGGGCGCCGCCATATTGGTTTTTAGTGACGGTCGCACAGCACTTTGTTGAGTTGGTTAGGATTAGATCAAGGAGGGGGGACAGCAAGGTAAGCTGCTCGCGGTCGTCACTTTAAACGAATATGGCGGCGCCCTTACCTGTCAAAAATACTCAATTTTAACCGGCCATAGCTCCTTAACTATTGATCCTAGAGGATCGAAACTTCGATCTGCATCCGCGCCGGGTATAAATCTGCTGGATTACATCTCAAATACATTATGATTCCTAGGACAAAGGTACTAATTTTGAGTCCGGTAAAGTAAAGTTTACCCTTTTATTCTGTATTTATTTTCCTCCATCGAATTCGTGAGGCGAATATTTTTAATTAAATTACCGAACGAAATAGCAATGAGCCTTACAGCGGTTCGGAAGTGTCCAGAATATCCAGGTGAAGCCCGAAGAAAGCGAAAGCTCGTCGGTTTCGTTTTCCTCCGTTCGCGTTCGAGCCGGACCAATTTTCACCGGGTAGGATCGATTTTTCACGGCGCAGGCCAGATTAAACAACGGAACGATGAGGAGAGGCCCGTAAACGCCGGTTATATAAGCGTCTCACTTTTGTTTCGCAAATGATGCTCCCCGATCCCGTAACTACCCCCATATCCGGGCTCTAACGTCGACCTTCCTACCCCTGGAATTGATTTCGTTTTACGAGTTCTCCCGTTCTCGGCGTTCTCGCGCTCTTTGCCGCAGCAACGAAGCGCTCTCGCAAACTCAAACCGAGCAGGATAGATACGTTTCCAGTCGTAAAGCCTCTCTCGGCGGTCGCACGACCGCTGCCAAATATACTGTTCACGCTTCTGACTTTCCAGGGCCGACGACCGTCCCTCAAGAACACGCCCTCTGATTCCCCAAAATACTCCAACACTTTCCTGCGTGTTCTCTACGATTAATGTTCTCATTAAACGATTCTAATCCTGAATATCTAAGCTGTGCGTGAGCAATATTCACGGAATTTGTTTCACTTAATAAGAACGACATTTTATCTTGTAAGTCCGAGGGCCATTCAATACGTAACGAGACAAAGTGATAAAGCTCAAAAACTGCTTATTCAATTAATACAATATTTTGGCTACTTTTCAATCTAATTCCCCCAAACACTTATACATCTGTCCCATCGTTCCTCAAAGTTTCTTATGCCCGTAGCGTAAAATTCTTTCGGTTGCTGTCGGAGCAACTTTTGCACCTGAATCTTCACTTCTTCGTTGGAGCCGAATTTTTTGCCACGTAGTCTCCTTAAAGGGACCAAACATGTGAAAATGTGAAGGGGCAAGATCTGGACAGTGGTTCGTCTGTTGTCTCGGATTATCTCGTCAAAGCGAAACTCATGGGAGGAAGTTGAAACTTCGACCGGTCGCACAGTGAGGTATTTGGCTGAAAAACGGGAATAAAATATTGTAGGGTTATTTATGGGCTTAGGGTCATAAAAAGGTAAGTCGTTGGATTCGTTTTGACGTCAGCTATAACATTATGAAATAAAAAATATATTTTACCCTTTAAAAAACCAAAATAATTTTTACTTTTTGTAGAAAAAAATTTTTTCTCGAAATTTTAAATACAGAATTTTGTACATCTTTAAGCACTGTTTAACTTTTATTCGAAGCAATTTGTCGTCAGATTATCCGAACTCTTGAAGAGTAGCGATAATGAAATGCTTTGAGTACGATGTACAGAATTGAGATAGATGTAAAAACTCTTCACAGATTTCATTCTGTTATCATCTAAATTAATATTGTTATTAATATTTGAACATTACCAATCATTCTGTACGTTTCTTTTCGATTTCAAAACTTTTTTGACGATTTTGGTAAACCATACCGCTGTTTTCCCTCACTCTTTCTTGTGCCATTACATTCGATAAAGGTTTACGATCATAGTCCAAAAATAATTGGTTCCTAATCGTTCTGAATTGAAGAGTTATAACTAATTTCAGTAAAAATAAGCATCAAAAGTCGCGACTTTCGTTTTGAAATCGAAAAAAAACTTACAGAATGATTGGTAATGTTCAAATATTAATAACCATATTAATTTAGATGATAACAGAATGAAATCTGTGAGTGCCCTGTACACCTACTTGAACTCTTGAGTACATCGTACTCAAAGCATTTCATTATCACTACTTTTCAAGAGTTTGGTAATCTGACGACGAATTGTTTCGAATAAAAGTTGAACAGTACTTAAACATGTACAAAATTCTGTATTTAAAATTTCGAAAAAAATTTTTTTTCTACCAAAAACAAAAATTATTTTGGATTTTTAAAGGGTAAAATATATTTTTTATTTCATAATGTTATAGCAGGCGTCAAGACGAATCCAACGACCTACCTTTTTATGTCCCTGAGCCCATGAATAACGCTACAATATTTTATTATCGTTTTTCAGTCAAATACCCCACTGTGGGTCGTCTACGCGTAAATGTTCGAACGGTTTAAACACTTATTCCCGTACACTTTTAACATTCTTGCATGGATCTCACTATCATGAACACCATCTGCGACTAAACATCTAATTACAGCACGTTGTTCTTCCGCGGTGCAATTCTCAATCGGACTTGACATTTTGAACTGACTGAATTATAGGATAGGTTTACAAAATATTGTCAAACAGCTGATCAGAAGTCATTACAAGGATGCCAACTTGATATATACAGGGTGTCCTAAAATTCCTGAACATCCCGGAAATGGGAGGTTCCTGAAACCATTTGAAGCGACATTTTCCTTTGCAAAAATGTTATCCGCGGCTTTGTTTAGGAGTTATTAACGAAAAACACGGACCAATCAGAGCGCGACCTAGACGCGAGTTGACACAGTCGGAACGACGCGTCAACTGTCGATTGGCCGACTATGCCAACTCGCGTCTAGGTCGCGCTCTGATTGGTCCGTGTTTTTCGTTAATAACTCCTAAAGAAAGCCGCGGATAACATTTTTGCAAAGGAAAATGTCGCTTCAAGTGGTCTCAGGAACCTCCCATTTCCGGGATGTTCAGGAATTTTGGGACACCCTATAGAAAGTTTCGTATTGGTTCCTGAACTGTTTAGGTGCTATATCAGTTTGTCTCGTTACTCATTGAATGGCCCTCATAAAAGAAATGAAATGATGAATTCTAAAAAGATTCATTGAGTACGAGGAAAGGGAAAACCTGACCACCCAGAATAAAACATTCAATATAAATATTAAGTTCCAAACTCTATTGATTAATCTTTAAAGACACAAAGGAGATGTCAATCAAGGATACCACGCCGTTCTCAAAGTTCCGCAGTCTGAAGCGAACGATGAGAAGATTATGGATCCGGGAGATATAAAAATATTTTAGTAAACAATTTGAATGGTTCTTGAGGGTTCCACCGACTCCGCGATATGGGATTCGCGTGCCCCTACGTTTCTGGGTCCCCCATCGCATTGTTCCGACGTATCGCGTTTCAGATTCGCGTTCGTTATATCCCGAGGCCTCATTTGAATTCGATCGTTAACGACGCGAGTCGTTACACGTAGTCGACGCAGTTCCTTGATTCGATGGCACTCGAGAGGAAGAGGGGAGAGACAAAAACAGAGAGAGAGAGAGAGAGAGAGAGAGAGAGAGAGAGAGAGAGAGAGAGAGAGAGAGAGGGGCTGCTAGAGGGCTGCGCTAACGAATGCCAACCTCTTTCGCCGTTTAACGAATATAGAAAAGATTACTGTGATCCCACAAGCCGATCTCCCCATCTTTCGGATAATTAAGCTCTCTCGGGTCCCTGTCTGCATTCGATGCGTCTTTAATTGTAGCGTCGTGAATATGCATGACAACATTTTATTTTTTAAATATCGCCCGGAGAACAAGGCTTTGAGGAGGAAGTCGAGGGCCGGGGATCTCTCGAGGAGATAGTCCGTTATCCGGTTTCGTAACTCCCGTTTTGTATTTTTAACGGAGCACGCATGGGCATTTCCCATGAACGTTTCGGCAGACGTGGCTCTCGAGGAAGGGAAACGGTGAATCGATGACTGAGTGGACTGGCTGGACGATGAATCACCATCGACCGAGTAAAATAAACACTGTTGCCGTAATATTAAATACTAGAGCTATAAATTAATTCGTAGTGTTTCCGTACCGTAGTTTAGACTGATTTATCGATTTTAGTGTCCATCAAAGAGACAGAAATTTATTCGTCGACAAAAATAATTCTTAATCGCATCTCTGAGCCCGATTTTAACTACTCAAACCCATTCCAACAAAATCAGTAGAGGAATCCTCAGAGGATTCAAACGAGACTTTGCACTCTCCTCCGATTCTCTCCACGGCATTCTTCATCCTGCTAAAACGAGAGTCTGGTTTGGAAATTTTATTCGTCGAATGCGTTGATCTTCCGTCGTCATTGGTTAATTAATCAACGCTGGAACAATAAACCGGAATCCACGGTACCACGGCATTGCGAGGACAATTTCATTACCAGGACAGCGTCGAGCATTTCGAGAGACGTCTCTTCTGATTAATTCGGCGCGCGGTTCTGGACGGAGCAAGAGGACAGAGGGGGATTTTCCGTGGAAGATCCGAAGAATTCGTTGATTCCGTCCCGGCGGGTCAACGTCGGACGATGACGAACCGGAATGTCGCTTCGCCTTTTGAAATTGATCGTGACGTGTCTGGGGAAGATCCTGTGGAACGCGCGCGCGACGCTGTAATGGATTAACAGCTGCGATAAAAGCTCGACTCCAAGGAAGGCTGCTTCACTTGCCGAATGATTAGTGGAGCAAAAGCTCAGTGGAGATAGCGGATCTCCGCCAGGATCATCTCCGCAGATTTCGTATAACCTAGGATTTAAGGTCGACTTAAATTCCGGATCGGATCGAGACCACGGACTGTTAATGGAACGCTTAATGGCTCGGAATCTTTAACTGAAATACACTCTATCATAGACTACGGATGCTTTCTATACTGGCCAGTAACGGTATCTCTTAGAAATAAGTTAGAAAAAATTCAAAATTCAGCTGTTAGAATGGCACTTGGCTATCGTAGAAGCACTCCTCTCAATGTAATGATAGCTGAATCCAAGTTGATGCTACTATCAGACAGGTCAATTTTTCTATGCGAACGATAATTTGCTAAAATTGTTTCAAACAAAGGTTCCAAAATTGTTAATATTGTCACTAAATACTTTCATAATTCCAAAAGGTAAAACTCTAGATTCAAAAACAAAATTCTTGACATATTCATTGATTGTCTTCCTGAGTTAAAAGATAAAATCATCTTTAATAATAATTACAATTTATGTTGCCATAATTTCAATACATTGGTAGCATCCATCCCAATTAACACAACTGTGGGTTCAGAGCTCAAATATTCAGTTGATCCTAACCCTCAAATTAAAAAAATCCTAATAGACAACGGCGCCACAGCAATATTTACTGATGGTAGCAAGATCACTAATGCTGATTATGCTGGTTGTTCTTGTATTTGTTACGACTTAAACATTCGTTTTAAAAAAAGTATCGATATAAACGCGTCGATCTTTACAGCGGAATTAATAAGAAAATTGTTATCGGCGCACAAGTTCGGTCAATTATTTATAATGTTAATATTATAATATCAAATATTATAATAATTGATCGAACCTGTGCGCCGATAACAATTTTCTTATTAATTTAAAAATATTACGATCGAAAACAATTCTTCATTTTACAGCGGAATGTTTGGCCCTGTGCGACGCTACGGACATTACATTTCAATATAGAAATCGCTCTTTCGCTATTTTTACTGATTCTTTGAGTGCCTTGCCTAATCTAAAGTCCATTAGCTTTAAAATCATAACAAATCCTTTCATACTCGAAATTAAAAATAAGTATGTAAAATTCAGTCAGGACAACTCACATTCCATAACATTTTTCTGGATCCCTTCACATATAGGAGTGTATGGAAATGAAGATGCTGACTCCCTTGCAAAAGCTGCCACATCTTCTAACTCAGCGGACATTTCCCAAGATCCTTTCACCGATTTTACTTGTCACCTCAGACTAAAAGGCATTCTTAACACTCGATGCTCAATTACTGAGCAAGGCACCATGATGGGTATATATTATTTCCAAAATTTCTACAACCCAAAATCAAACTCCCTGGTTTGCTCAAAATTTTGATGACCACATTAAAAGAGGTTTTACATCCACAGTAAACCGTATCAGGGCCAATCATTATAATCTCGCTGCCTCTCTGTATCGAGTAAATATTGTTAGTGATCCTAGTTGTAAGTGTAATTATAACTCCGAGGACTTAGATTATGTTTTATGGCAGTGTTGTTTTTAAGATTCCCAAAGAATTAAATTAATTAATAAGTTACATAAAATTAAATTTTTTCTACCATTAGAAGTGAACATTTTCTTTTCTAAACCTAACGTTAAAGCCTGTGAATATATCTTTCAGTTTTTAAGCGACTGCAATCTACATCTCTAGCGATTATTAATTCTGTCATTGTACACTAACTGTAAGACTACTGTAAAAATGGTTAAAGCTGAAATAAACCTATAATAGGTTTCAGTGGCTCAATAAAAAAAAAATCTTTAACTTAACCGTGGTTGCGACGCCAATTACGTTCGAAGTTGAGAATCCAAACGTTTAGATGCTACTGTAATTTTTCTGAACAGAAACAATCGGAACTTGCAGTAAATTCTATTTATTTTTCGAGTGATTGCTATAAAATGATTCAATAATTGTATTTCTCCGAACAGACGTCACGATGAAAATTGCTAAAACTCTGAATTTGTTCTCGTCATTATTTTTTGTTGTAATCACTTGTATTTTTACTATCAATTTTTATATTTCAACGTGTTCATTCCTGACCGTGCAGCAATGACAATTGATAACTCTGTGGCGGCTCTGTGTAGTCGAGTTCGAAATTTCAGGAGGCTCTGAACGAAATCGAGGGTGAATTTCGACCCACCCTCATCAAAATCGCGGGCGAATGCACTCGGAGCCGACAGCAGTATTAATTAAGGGGAAACTTTTTTAATTCGACCGACGCGCGTGTAAGTGGCCCTCCGCCTCCCATGAATAATAAATAAACTGCGAGCCGAACTTTATCATAAATGTTACTGCCCGGACGCGTTGAATATTTACTCGTTTCCCGACGACAAAAGGGACAGGAGAGCAGAGAGAGACGGAGAGAGAATGAGAGTATGAAGGGGAGGGACGCGGTGATTTATTTGGAAGAACCACAGGGTTGTTCCGACCCCTCTCGAGCTGGTCCTTGAAGAGAAGTGCGAGCCAAGAAGTCACATATACAGGTGTGGCCATTAATTTGACAAAATTGTGGAAAGTGCAAGACAAATCATGCGGGGCGTGACTCTCTCGCTCCCCGGCCCGGGTCCTCGTCGGGTCCACGGCAGGACTCCTTGGATTAATTAATCTGGCTCCTTGCGCGACGACGTGTGTGATTCGTCTTGCCGAGCCTTCGCCAGGGAGCTTGGAATAATTGTTGGTCCGGGAGGACTGTTAGTATTTCCCCTGATTAATGTTTTATCGACCCGATTCCCCTTCGGTGTCATTCGGGGAGGATCCAGACGCTGATATAATCGCTGCTTCGAAAACACTCTCACTTCGTAGAGCTCACTGTCTTTGAACCCTCGTAAAAATTCACTATGAGAGAAAAATAAATAATTAATAAGCTAAGATTTTTCGAATCGGTCTCCATTGACAAGATTAAAAATGATAACAGTTTAAGTATCGGAAATACTGCGTCCGAATACCTTCTGGACCCTATATCCCGAACGATCGATTATTATATTTCCGCAGCACTATATTTCTAACAGTGATTTTATTGGAGCATCCCGGGCCCCACCCACCGTTTCTTATTTATCGGCGTTCCTTGGCCGTCCCGTAACCGGTATTAATAACGTCGGAATCGGTTACCGGATTGATTATCGAGGAGATTGCGCGCGGACGATTCTAGCCGGCAGCCACGCGGAAAAATGAGATTCTTGGAGGACGCGGACCGTTTCTATTTCGTTTATAGACACTCGCGGGGATTCCGAGGGAGGGAGATATCCACCCTGTCCTCTCTCGGATTCCGGGGGATTATTGGCTGCGGTCTTCCTCGCCGGAATCTCTTGATCAGTTATTCCTTAGTGTTATGGATCCCGGGGATCCACGGTGACGGAGAGATATGGCCAGGAATTTCTTTGCGATTGCGGGGCCCGGGGGTGTTCGAGTGCCCCGTTTATCGACCATAACTGCAATGGGATGTTGCTTCGAAGATTGCCTGGGAATCATTTTTTGGGCGCCCGAGAGGCTGGCGAAATAAGAATGATGAATCATTGCAGATTTCTAGCTTCAAAGTAGAGGACCGTCGATGTTCTAAGGTCCATTACTACTTGTTTTATAGGTAAAACAACAGAGAATGCAATCTTATGCTTTTAAATTTTCATGTTCAGATCCTTCAGGGTGAAATTTATAAAATAAAAATGTATATATCATTTTCAATACAAAAAAAGTTAATTTTGCAACTTAACAGATATCCATCTGTTTCTGTAAACTTTCCTGATTAAAATAAAAAAAGAATCGTCTCAATTGAACAAATTGTTTTCGAGATGGAAATGATTATAGCAAGACCTGTCCTCGGAAACATGAACAGAGATAAGGTGGAGTTGGGTAAGCCCGTCTACGGAGCAAGTCCGTTAATTGGTTATTTTCATTATAATATGAACGAAATTTCTCTAGCTTGTATTTATTAATGTAGTGTAAGTTAGTATGAACATAGGTTTCGCCCAAGAATAAAGGTGTTTTCCTCGCTTAAATCAACCAATGCCGAACAGTCACGTGCGAGGTACACGTACAACTTTGAGGTTACCCTGAACGTGCAATAGATTACAAGTTATTCATATATTCTGTGTTATTTTAGGCAAGTACAACAAATATTGATGTAGGTTGACATTAAATAAACCGTTTTTATTGTATTTTTTAAAATTTATTGAGAAAAACACTAGGATGCACTTGCCCCGTAAATATTACTACACGGGGCAAGTGCGTGCTATCACGGTGGGGTAAGTGCGTACTGTATGGATAATTATAAAACTAAACAATATATTTAATGCAATAGAAAGCATTTTGTAGCAGGCTTGTTAATCATTCTTCTCTTGTCCCGTAGCACTTGAAACAAGGTTCGAAACATTTTTAAACTTTGGTTTAATATCAGTGTATCCCCTTTCATATTTCAGCATAAAAGTACATGCTTGTTTAAAAATGGATAACTATAAAACTAAACAATATAATTAAAAGCAATACGAAGCATTTTATAGCAGGCTTGTTAATCATTCTTTCCTTGCCCCGTAGCACTTGAAACAAAGTTCGAAAGCATTTGTAACTCTCAGAGACGGACTTGCCCCATTTTCGTGGCAAGTGCATCCTAGTTGACACTTTGTACAATGTCCTATGAAAATGATAATTTTCAATAAAAATTAGAATACTACATAATACTAATTCATCAGTAATAACTGTGGCAAAAGTATAATACCAAGAACGTTAAGTTTTTACATACTAGACTGGAAATACATCAGTTTAAAGTCCAACTTTGCAAAAACTACACTCCACCTTCAGGATGTTCTGGAGCTATATAAAAACGCAACAAAATTTTTGAAAATTTGACAAGATATAATTCTTACTAAATTAATGCAATTACCGAAGTTTGGGTTCGATTCACTGCACCGTTTAAGAATAATAGCAACTTAAAGTTTGTACTACAGCTAATACAGTAAATCCTCTATAGACGCGACAGTCTCGGGGGGTTTTGATCGCATCTATCGTATAGGGTAGCTATTTTTTATCTCCGAAGGCCGAGCCGAAACGTTCATCGTCAATTAAACCACTAAATACAGTTGAAATTATATCGTGTTTGGTATCATTTTGCATTAGAAGAATGCCACGAATATATTGGTGAAAGTTCCATAAAAAAACAATGAAAAATAAAGAAGATTAAATATTGGTGTTACATTGCGATGACGCATGGGCGTTTGAACTGTGCCGGCGACTGCGACTCTCTGTGTCGCGTTGTAGTGGTTCACATCAATATACATACTGAACCGAAATTAGATTACATATTAAGGATGTTCTGGAGGTATATAAAAACGCAACAAAATTTTTGAAAATTTGACAAGATATTATTCTTACTGAATAAATGTAATTACCAAAGTTTGGGTTCGATTCACTGCACCATTTAAGAATTATTGATTTTAAGAATTAAGTCTTCTTATGGAGAATTCATAAAATTCCACTTCAAACCCTATTTAAACCTTGAAAAAACGCAACAAGAAACTCCAGTTTTTTTATGTAGTAAAAATTATGTAATTAATTATGTTCAAAATTGATTAGGATTCACTAACAGTTACGGAGCAAAAAATTATAAACTGTTACAAAACGTCAAATTTATCGTGCTGTCCTTCTCACTAGCATGGAAACGCGACAACTGTGTAGACCATTGAATATAGCTACAATCAGAGGGTACAATTATTCGCAAAAGTTTAATGAAAAATATACTCATGAATGCCTTTCATTGCCAATATATTGATGGATTTCGAATTTCTTGTACTTTTGTCTCCCATTGTATCTCCAGAACATTCTTAATAGAATTGAGTTCTGTATTTCATAAACAAATTGGAGTCTGGCCAAGTGATGATAGAAATCTCCTTTAATTGTGTACATACTACACCATACTTCGTGTTGAACATAATCCTTGACGTGGACGACCAGGTGTAATCGATTCTTCGCGAGTGGAGCCGAAGGAGACGAAGTAAAAGTATAAAAAGAATAATTGTAGGGTAATAATTGCGTAAAGGATTAACTCGCCGAGGTATCGAGACCTCGGCCGGCACTTAGGGTTACTCAGTTGTCCGTGGGAAGCTTCTTAATTCAATCGGGACTCGCTTTCGACTTTTTTACGAGAGTTCGCCGTCCATAATTCCGCTCACGATTTATTACCGAGGGTGGGGAGTTTCTCTGTCTCTCTTTCACTTTCTCGTTCGAGGGAAACGGAGGGTAACCGTGACGATAAGTGCGAGAGCGTAAAGGTGAAAAACGATTTCGTCGAGTGGCCGGACGTTATCGCTGAATCGACGGGAATTAGAAGGCTAAACGTTTCGCGGAAACGGAATTTATTAGTTCGCGTGCGGACGACAGTCGGCTTCGTCGCTGACAGGGTAAGTAATTAAGGAACTCCCCCCGTTCAGCCGACCACCCGCACGAGGGTGGTTCGTTCTTCCAGGGATGCCGGTGACACGAGGTCAATGAGATATTTTCTTCCCTTTAATTATAATTACGAACGGCGAGCGCGGGAGGATCCTCCAAGTTTAATTGAATGAGCTCCGCCCGAAGATATCTGGGTTCGTTGTTGACGCCACGTCCCCCGCCCACTCCGAACAGCAATTAAAACGAAATTATTAAAAAGAGAAACAATGGTTGCATTGGTCAAACTCGGCATCAACCAAGAGTTTGGGGAACTTCGAGGGGGAGAAATTTTTCGTCTCCGAGCAATTAACTGCGCCACGTACCGGGTGAATCATTTAAAACAGGTCACCTAAATGTTTCGCCCTTTATTGAAACAAACTTCCAATTAACCCCTTGCCCTACGATTTATTTTACGGTTTCATTGATGAGAACTTCCTTTGTAGTTCGTAATTTCCTAAAAAAGAAGTTCTCCGATAACTATACATTAACGAAACCAAAATAGAATTTCATCTCGGTTTAAACGAAATTAATAACGCACATATTTATTAAACTCTGTTCAGAATCCTCATCACGAGTCTGACACGATATTTTTCAACGCAAGGGGTTGAAAGATGTGTTTAATAAATTTTTCCATTGTCCAGAACATTTATCTAGGGTTCCGAAGGGGTTGAAATTCCAGGAGCCTCGCAGGGGATGAGGGGATGAACCCGAGGAGGTTCTGGAGAAGCAGCTTCCATTTTTCGGAAAGTGTATCGCGACAGGAGAATTTATCAGTTGTGTGCGCTGGACAGTCGGCGTGATTCAGGATCGCCCGGGGTAAATAATTAGAGGACGCTTCGGGGGTGGTTCTTGCTCGGTTGCCGGTGGCACAAGGTCGAGAAGGCGGACGAAGGTCCAAGTAAACTGCTACTAAGAGAGGAAGAGAGATAGAGCCCTTTTACGAGCCCTTGGTAAAGAGGGCAAACTGGCTGGTGGTGCCGAAGAGGGTATCGACGCTAGGGGGTGTGTTCCTGTCCGAGGAAAAGAAAGAACGTACAAGGGTGGGAGGGAAATCTCGCCATAACTTTTCTCAGTGGGACATTGGTGAACTCGGCAGAGAGTGGTCTTTGGCAATTGCAGCCCTTTTAGGAGCAACCTTTCGGGGGTTGAATGTAAAAACACTTGAGTCGCCACCCCTGATGTCTCGGCCCACTGTAAAACCATTACCACTTCTTCTTCGACCCTGAACATGCTTCATACTGTTCTAAAAAATTTTTAGATCCGCTACACCCCCTCCTTGAACCCCAAAGATGTAGTTTCTCACCAACGAAGAATTAGCGAACGCAATCATGTATATAGTCGGTCGACGTCCCCTAAGATGGGGGTGGTAGGCTCGCGAGATGCTCGAGGGGTGTCGCAGGACCCGGTAAATAAATCCTCGTCGAGAAACAATCTTCCGAAAGCGACTCGCGACGTCTCGTATCGCGTCCTCGTCCAAAGAAATATAGGGGTTGCGAATGGCTGTCGTTGAAGGGTGTGGGTTTCCGTCTGGCAGAAATAATGGCGGGCAGCGGAGGATAGTCGACGCGACCCTCGAGCGTCGCGGTCACCGATCGCGTCGCGAAATCTCGTGTAAATCAGCCCCAAGGAGTCGAGTCGCTGCATAAATCTTGACCGCGACCCGCATTTCACCCCCTGCGGACGGGATTTATCGGCGGCCGGGTCGCGCCAGTGAATTTTACATATCGATCAGCCCTTTTCAACTTCCCGTCTCTCTCACTCTTTGAATACGTACGAACTCATTCGGGCCTCGAATCCAGGGGGATGAAACGAACAGGGGGTTGTTATCCGGCCCCCGAGTGGCCCGGGTTACGTATACACTAGCCTCGAATTACGTTCATTCGTCAATCTGTCGGCCCCGTGGCCCTTCGGGCCGAGACCTAATTCCCGTTTAACGCGACTCTCGCCCTTCGAAATCATTTTTCCAACGGATTCCGGGGGATCGCTAGATGCTCATTTGCTCGCCGCCACAGATAACACGCTGACTAATGAGAGCATCGATTGCAAACACTATTAATTATTTCCACCGCGAATATCGTCGCTGTCTCCGAAATTTATGGCATTTTTTGGAGACCTTGCTGAGCTGTTGTATACGTGGCTCCCCCATTTGGCAAATTTCTATCGTGGGATCGTTGTATTATTTAATGTTCGGTAGGTTACACGTTAAAGATTGAGTCTCATCGATCTCGGTGTTCGTAGAAGGATCCAATCACTCGAAAAGATTATCTAAAGGCCAAACAGAGAAAGAGCAGTGAACGCACCGAGGCGAGAAAGGGAGCGAAACCGGTCTTTTTTATCCGAAAACCAAGGTTCCGGTGGTTGGGGTGCGCCGGCGTTCCTGGCCACCCTTTATTTCCCCTTATTTCCTATAAACTGGGATAAGCGTAAAAAATAGTCTAGACGCATTTTGTATATGTAGTTAGCATGGGACCGGCGGCTGATCGATACACAAGAGAGGACCAGGGACCAGGGCCGTACACGCGACGCATTCCGAAGAACGAGTGCCCGACATTCGAGTCCGACAACAAAGGAACAACCGAACCGGTTCTCGAGCAGGGGTTGGGCATGCAATCTGACCCTGGATGCACCGATGTTACGGCGAAGGGTGCATCAGCGTCGAAGTATCGTCGCTCTCGACGTGCCCATTGATCCGACAACGTTCTCATTTTCCCCATTTTCCCTTTTCCGACTGCCAACTGGGGATGGAAATTTTACTTTCTGACGGATGCGTGATCGGTGGTCGTTATCGAAATGAAAACAGAGGGTGTAGTCGCCACGCTGGTGGGACGTGGAATCCACCGTGCCCTTTGGAAATCGGAGGCCTCTGCGTGTCTACACGCAGACAGTAGCTCACGCTCGGCTTATGTCAAACATCCCGTGGATATCCACATTTTACCATTTCCAACGTTCCTCGCTCGAACTGCATATTATATTGCAAAGGGTGAATATCAAATGTGTAAATCGCAATTAAACTTTGATTTTTTCCAGGCCCTCTTTTTCCGTATTCCGTCCACCGGATAGTTGTTAATAAATGGAGAAAAAAATCAATGAGACAAATCAAGCATCGTTCATCGATGCAGAGAAGAAGTGACGATTTACGGGCGCCCGTACCAACGGAATAAAAAATTTAATTCCATAGTGTAATTCTAGGAATATCGTTCGGTACAAAATTTTCTTTAACAAAACTCACAGGGCTACCCGAGTCTACTAACGCTGTCATAGAAAATTTGTTTGTTTCACCCAATTGTAGATTCACGGAGCGGAGAAATTCGCCGTCGTCCTCACGTTGCGCCGTCACGTACTCACAAGCAACTGATATTGAAGAAAATATTGACAATAAACTTCATAGACGTTCAAACGGTTGTTCAATATTGACAGAAAATATAATTTTCGATCAATATCCGCCAATATAAATGTGTAAATAGCCGTTAAACTTTGATTTTCTCCAGGCCCTCATTTCCCGTATTCCGTCGACCGGATAGTTGTTAATAAAATCAGAAAAAAATCGATGGGTCGCGTAAATCAAGCTTACAAATCAAGCATCGTTCATCGACGCAGAGAAGAAGCGACGATTTACGGGCGTCCGTTCGAATGGAATAAAACCGGCGCGACGCGCTGTTGGCCGACAGGCCGCCGTTCGAAAAATATTTCACAAATATGACAATTGATTTCACGCATCCTATACGCCGCGGTAATTGATTGCGCTCACGGAGGCGGACGCGAACCGAGAAAAATTGCGTCCGCCCGCTCTCGAGGAGCTGCGCCATCCCGGCGCGTACCTGTTGTGATCGATAACAATTTTCCGGGAAATAAAGCGACGATTCGCCGAGCAATATCAATGAACGACGCCGGCAGAGCCCCGGGAGTAATTGAATTTTTGCGAAACCGGCCCGCGTCGCCGCGGAAATAAAGAAAATTACTCGTGAAAATGAATCGAACCCGCATCAGTGGCAATTGCTCAACCTGGCGCACCGAGCAATATGAAAAATGATTTCTGCACAGCGTATAGCCCGGTAGTTATGGCTGCGATGGTATAGAAGGACGATTCTGCATGAAAAACTGAACTATGTATTTCCAGTGCTTTGTCTGATCATGGTTGGCTATTTCTACTTATTGTACGTAGAAAAATTCTGTTGTACACTTTCGACGGAAATTTTTCACTCGGTACACACAGAATACTAATAAGCGACACCGTCGAAGACCTTTCCAGCTGTTTTCTCAGGAAACATGGAAGATCCTCGCCGGATTATGGGCGAAGGACACGAGGTTGTGGTAGGAGGACAACGCGTGGGCGTCGAGCGAGCAAAAACTGTTTAACCGTCGTGCCATCGATCACCGTCGCCGGATTAAAAATAAAACCGCCGCGAGAGAGTCGATAAAGCCTCCCCGCCGGGTCTGGACAAAAATGATTCGTCGCTTTTCATTGGTACCGGTGTTGTTCGAACAACAAAACGCTCGCGAAAAAAAAACCAATGAAGAAGAGAGAGGAGTTTGGAGCGGGGAGAGTTCGGGGGGAAAAAAGAAGAAAGGAAATGGGAAAGGGTGGAGCACGAAAAGAGCCACAGTAAACAAACGGGCGCGGGCCGGGCCGGGCCTTGGCCGTGAAATAATGGAATTTCATCGTGTTTCGGTGGTTTCGGGGGCTCCGTCGTGGTCGTCGACGTCGCGGTAAACTCCTGGACAGGAGGGGACGAGCAGACAGTCAACGGAGGAGGGACGAAGAGGGACGGGGGGCTTGAATTTCAAATTGCACCGTCGCTCTTCCCACCCCCGGTTTTTGTTTTTTTTTTCGTCTTCTTCCGACTGCTGCCGCGGACAATGGGCTCTGTTCATTTTCCTACGGCCCGTGGGCTCGTTACGGAGCCCCGGGAAAAACGGCTCGTCGCGTCGGCCCGGCTCGATGCTTCGAAAACCGTCGCCGACGATCGCCGACGAACGTGTCCGACACCGGCGAATGCTCGAGGAGACGTAATTGTGAATATAATGGAGACCCGTGCGCACGAGGACACGATGAATCACCCAGGAATATTCTCGACGTCGTCGCGACGACCAACTCCAGAAAATAAATGTTTGTTGCTTGGGGACCTCGGTTTATTTCGGGTCCGTGTACTCCATAGATCGAGTAGAAATGTGCTACCGTAAGTAAACTTGTTGAAATCCAGGGAAACTTGGAAGGATGCATCGAATTTGTGGTGTAAACTGGAAAGACAACTTCGAAAATCTAAATAAAACTATTTGGATTTGGTGATTTGATTTTGAATTTAGATACAATTTTAAAAACTAGAGGGCTATTGTTGCTCGCTCGCTTCGCGAGCTCGCGGGTAGGACTGCTCTTGCGAGAGGGTTAGTGATACGCATGGCTAGTAGGGCCTACTGCTATTAATATTTTTTATTTGGTGTGTGACTCTCCAAGAGCCACACAAAGAACTTCCCGATTCGTTACTCCTTCGCCAACATCGCTAACATCGTTTTTTAACTTCCCGATTTTATAGGGAAGTTATTGTAATTGCCCCGAAAATCGAAAATCGATTTTTTAGCAGATCTTCACGTTTCATGGTCATTGCAGTCATTTTAGACTATTTTAAGCAAAATGTTCGTATGTGTGTGTGTGTGTGTGTGTGTGTGTGCGTATGGCCGTTTCTATGTAATCAAATTTTTCGTTAACGTTTTCAGAAAAAGTAACAACACGATCAGGATGATGAATGATGCAATCGATGTGCCCCGTCGTAACTTAGAGCTGATTAGATTTTGGTCCATATTGGTCAAGTAGTTTTTTAGATTTTTAGTTTTTTTTCGAAAAGAGTTGATTCTACAATGCAATTTATAAGGGAGGACGAATATTTTCCACCAAAGTACCAAATGCAATTACATAAAAAAAAATTTTTGTTAATTTTTTTTTAGATTTAAAAAATTTTTTTTTTAGATTAAAAAAAATTTTTTTTTTAACTGATGCTAATGTTACCGCTTGGAATAATCGAAAGTTATTCCAATGCAACAGTGAATTTATCATCTCTACTCCCAAGAATACATTTTGGGAGAATATCGATGAAAGTACAAAAAAAAACGATGTTAGCGATGTTGGCGAAGGAGTAACGAATCGGGAAGTTCTTTGTGTGACTCTTGGAGAGTCACACACCAAATAAAAAACATTAATATCAGTAGGCCCTACTAGCCATGCGTATCACTAACCGTCTCGCAAGAGCAGTCCTACCCGCGAGCTCACGAAGCGAGCGAGCAAAAACAACCCTACTCGCGAGCGAGCGTAGCGAGCGAGCAACAATAGCCCTCTAGTTTTTTGTACTTTCATCGATATTCTCCCAAAATGTATTCTTGGGAGTAAAGATGATAAATTCACTCTTGCATTGGAATAACTTTCGATTATTCCAAGCGGTAACATTAGCACCAGTTAAAAAAAAAATTTTTTTTAAATCTAAAAAAAAAATTAAGAAAAAATTTTTTATGTAATTGCGTTTGGTTCTTTGGTGGAAAATTTTCGTCCTCCCTTATAAATTGCATTGTAGAATCAACTCTTTTCGAAAAAAATTAAAAATCTAAAAAACTACTTGACCAATATGGACCAAAATCTAATCAGTTCTAAGTTACAGCGGGGCACATCGATTGCATCATTCATCATCCTGATCGCGTTGTTACTTTTTCTGAAAACGTTAACGAAAAATTTGATTACATAGAAACGGACATACGCACACACACACACATACGAAAATTTTGCTGAAAATAGTCTAAAATGACTGCAATGACCATGAAACGTGAAGATCTGCTAAAAAATCGATTTTCGATTTTCGGGGTCATTGCAATAACTTCCCTATAAAATCGGGAAGTTAAAAAATATGCTAACCGTAATCAGACAATCGAGAGTCTGATTGAGGATCACTCTGCTTTCGCTGTATTTACTGTCGGTAGTAAAATTTTAAATGAAGAATTTGTCGGATCCGCTTATTTCTGCCCTGAGTTGGATCACATAACTAAGAGTGTCGACTATAACGCTTCTGTGTTTACAGTAGAGTGTATTGCCTTGAATGATGCTATTTGACTTAGCGCTGAGCTATAATAACCAAAGCTTTGTTATCTTGTCGGACTTCCATAGTGCTATAGAAAGCCTGAAATCTCCTAAATTCAATGTTACAACTAATAATTTCATCTTGGAAATTAAAAAAAAATTTGGTCAATTTCATAAAAATTTCGATAATCACTCGATAAAATTTTTCTGGATTCCGGTCGACTCGGGGATATGGGGCAACGAGAGGGTTGATGACCTAACTAAAGATGCTACTGTTGCCAGCTCTTTGAAGGTCTAAGATTCCATTTAATTACCTATCCGAATCTTTTAAGAAGGGAGCGATTTTAGATTCAGTTAAAATTATAAAAGATCAAAAGGGCTACAGTGAACCGCATTAATATTTTTCTGGTATCGTATGAGCCCCATTTTACCATTCAACTTTGCCCTTCAGACATTTTATGTATCTTTAAAAACAAGAAAGATATTTGAGGTGGCAACGTTAGGTGACTCACCCTGTATATGGTAGCCTTTCTAAATACTTGTAACCCACGTGCCTAAGAGTCTTCTTTTCTTTTCACAATGTTACTAACGTTATCATTATTCACTATACTATGTAATATTCTTTAATGTACATTATGTTGTAATAAATCTCATAAGATTTCCTAATAAAAAAAATATTTGTTGATTGAATATATGCTATGCCAGCCGAGGATTGAGTACAAACATGTAAAAATCTTGAAATGCACTTAAAACATACATAAACTCAAATTTATACAAGAAGAACCGCGTCTGACTAATGCTCGACTATTCTACTTGCAACAAACGTCTCGAACAATAAAGAAATAATCCATGGCAGATTTTTGAGCAAATATTGATGCTTGTGGACTAATTTAAGATAATCGCAATATAAAAAAATTTATTTCATTAACTAGAAAGATCTTATTGAACTGCCCCAATTATTTTTTTAGTACAGTGTGTTACGACACAAGCGTAAAGTTACTTAGAAATGGAATTCCAATGTGAGCGAAATGAACTTCTAATGTCCAGCCAGTAAATTCTGTCGATCTCCCGTAGAACTCTCCACTCCCACTGAAATGTTTATTTCGTTTACCTTTTCTGTAACTCGGGAAGTTTCGATTTACCTTGGTCCGACTAAATTTGAAGGAAGTTAGCGTAACGGGAGGAGAGGAGAGGCAACGTCACTCGATTTGCTCGATGGTGTTTCCGAAGAGTTCATCGATTCCGGGATTTCGCCTTATTATACGAGAGTTCGCGGCCGGACTAACAGTCTGCCGGATTTTCGCTCTTTTTTCGCCGGGCCGGTGTTTGCTCGAAGAAATGTCGCTCGGGCGAGTCAAATCGTAAGGCGGGTTTAACCTGCCAGCTCTTTTGCCGGTGTTTGCTCGACGATAATTCAGAGCCATATTTGCCCAGACAAGAGACGACGACCTCTGAGGTAGGACCGGGGCGAATTATTAGCGAGAACAATGCACCTGTTTTCAGGACGTCTTGATTTTTCCCTTTCCCTTGGGAATCGGTCTGGGAACAGCCATAATACGAGAAGATACCTTGCAGGTATCTTCTGCTCTGCCTTCTCGCATTCACGGGACACTTAATCTCACTTAGATGGGACACACGATCCTCGTGTTCATTAATTAGTTCGTTCGCGGCGGATTATTCGTTGTTCTTTGCAAGAAAAGATAGTATGAACGTATTAAATATATTTTCTTTTTAGTATTCCCTTTTATGTTATGCATCTTGATGCTGATATAAATTATTTTGAGTTAATTGAAAGAAACGTTTAGTTCGCTAATAAAATATTTGTCCACGCAGTAATACTCTATAACGAGCAGTAACATTATTTTCTGCCATTAATCACGAGTCTCAGACTCGTTAAATATTAATCTGCCAGCTCCTCCGCCCACAGTAAATAATTCCAGAGCATTTATCATCGCACAGGCGAAAGACAAATTTTTGTGGGCTAATACATCAATGAAGAAAGCAATAAGAAATATTTTAAGTGCTGCACGAAGAAGACACTGTCATTGAAATCATGCAGATATTTTCTCCGCTTAGAAACACGTGTCAAACATCGCAAAAAGATATGTTACAGTGATATTCGCAGTAATATTATTTTCCGTCATTAATCACGAGTCCGGCCTCGTTAAATAATAATCGAGCAGCTTTGCAATCCACGTTCAGCGTTTTGAGCGTTTCATTAACACGATAAAAATTGCACGGTGCACCCGGGTAATATATCACGGCCACAATACCATAGGAAATATCATAGTATAAATCACTCTCGGGAATGTTAAATGAATTGAGAGAAGAGTATCATTTCCTCGACGGAAAACTTACGGTAGGAACGTTATCGCGACCCTGACGTGAAACGATTCATCTTTGGCCAGGTAATTAAGTGGCAGTAGGAGCTGGCGGACAGGTAAGAAACAGGAGGGAGAGAGGAAGAAAGGGAGAGAGACAGAGGAAGCTTCGAGAGGGGTCGGCTTCAGCTAAGCGGACATTAGACCGTCAGCCAACTAAACGGATACTGGCTGCAACGGCATAGTAGTCAGAGCGAAACCGCATTCTCGCTCCCTCGGATTGCTCCACGGCCAATCCCTAACCGCTCCGGAATTAATTGCGCCTGCTAATTACCTCACGTCGCCGAAACAACGGAATCCGTGATTAGCCGAGCATACCTTGACCCTTCTGCGAAGGAACGAGAATTTAATGGAAATGCCGGGGGAACCGAGTCCATACTCTGTATCTCTCCGCTTCGATCCTCTTCAATGAACCACCCGAACCCATTCACGGCAACCTACTAATTCTAATCAACGTTGCTTACCTGCAACTTTATCAAAGTATAACATGGACTATATCAAAAGTCGGCCCATTCACAATTATCACGACGAATGTGTTCCAGACATTTTTAGACAGAGATTCACTGGGTGATTTTGACACATATACAGTTAGGAGAAGAACTGATCACACACACTTTAAATTAGAATAACTTTTTTATGAATGGATCAGAGAACTTCACTTTCTCTGTAAGGCTAGAGGAATTAGTAGTAAATGACGTCTACAAAATACGTTGAAATAATACATTTGGTCGGAATTGTCAAAAACAATAGTAAAAATTGATTTTTACGACTTTTTTAGCTGGGTCAATAACGAAAATGTAAAACATGTGTTTGGTCAACTTGTTTAAATTATATACGTTCTGAAAATTTTATTGAAATTGGTTAATTGGTTTACGAGTTATAAACGATTAAAAGTGGTAGATTGAAATTTTCCAAGATTTTCGGCCTTTTTACAACTTTTGATCGTTTATAACTCGTAAACCATTTAACCAATTTCAATGAAATTTTCGGACCGAATTCATTTTTTCAACATATTTTTTAGACGTCATTTACTAAACTAATTCTTCTAGCCTTCCAGAGAAATTGAAGTCGTTTGGTCCATTCATAAAAAGGTTATTCTGATTTAAAGTGTGTGTGATCAGTTTTGCTCCTGACTGTACAGGGTGAGTCACCTAACGTTATCACCTCAAATATTTTTTGTTCCTTTGTTCTTTTCAAAGATACATTAAATGTTTTCCGGTCAATATTGAATGGTAAAATGGGGCTCATACGATACCAAAAAAATTTTTGTTTTTATGTAGTATTGTTTAGAGACTTCAAGGTCATCTTCATTTTTTTAAAATTAAAAGCTCACCCTTTCTCAACCATCTACAATGATAGTCTCTTTCATTGCGAATTCAGTGACTATAATTACTCAAGGTCATCCAAGATCACGGATACAGAAGAAACGTATAAAACTAAAATATGGAAGCAGAATACGTTTATCACCAGTGAGACTTGCAGTAAACATGCTACGGTTCTTCAATGCTATGGAATGTTTTCAAACATCCTCTAGCCGATTACGCTGCAATTTATTTACTAACAGTATGTTTCAAAATGCGATTCCGCTAAGTCTTACTCGATGATTGAAAGGTGTGATATGATAACGGTTTACTGGGAATGTAGACAAAATGCATTACAGGCCCGATTGCTTTATGAAGAAAGGTACCATGAGCGAAACACTCCTTCTAGGCTGACTTTTACTAATGTCTACAAGTTATTTAGAAATACTGGAAGTGTAGATGTAAGAATACGTAAACGGAAGAATCCCATGACTACTGAAGACAATGAAATTAATATTTTGGCTGCTCTTTACTTTACCGGACTCAAAATTTGTGCCTTTCCCCTACGAATTATGATGTATTTCCATAATCCAGTAGATTTATACCCGGCGCGGTTGCAAATCGAAGTTTCGAACCTCTAGGATCAATAGTTGAGGAACTATGGTCGCTCAAAGTTGAGCATATTTCCAGTTTCTTGACGGGTAAGGGCGTCGCCATATTGGTTTGTAGTGATGGTCGCACGCCGCTTACTCAGTTGGTTAGGATTAGGTGGAGGGGGAGGCGGCGGCGGCAAGGTAAACGGCTCGTGGTCGTCACTACAAACTACAAACTACAAAAATGCTCAACTTTAAGCGACCATAGCTTCTCAAATATTGATTCTAGATTCTAGAGGATCGAAACTTCGATCTGCATCCGCGCCGGGTACAAATCTACTGGATTATATACCAAATACATCATAATTCGTAGGAGAAAGGTACTATTTTTGAATCCGGTAAAGTAAAGTTTACTAAATATTTTAGCAGCTGTTAATCCACATGTGAGTACGAGAGAAATTGCACGAGAAGCAAGCATGAGTTAAAGTAGCGTAATACGAGTTCTGGCCCGACATTTTCATCCGTTTCACATATCGCTACATCAATAATTCATCAGGTTTTTTCTGTTCGTGACCTTGAATGACCTCGAGTAATCATAGTCACTGAATTCGTAATGGAAGCGACTATCATTGTGGATTTTTAAGAAAGAGTGGTTCCATTTTAAAAAATGAAGGTGATCTTGATGCCTCTAAAAAAAATTACATAAAAACAAACATTTTTTGGTATTGTATGAACCCCATTTTACCACTCAACTTTGTCCTCAAGACATTTAATGTATTTTTGTCAACATCAAAGATATTTGAGGTGATAATGTTAGGTGACTCACGCTGACGACATTCAGTCGTCCCACATGAATTTCACTTTTCTTGTTCGATATAAGAAAAATTAATCGAAGCTTAAAAATTTTACTGTATGCTTGCCATGAAATCGTCTGGAATCTTGTAAGGGTTAGAAAGGAAGAAAGAAACGGCACGAGTTAAGAAAATTGTTACACGATCCATTTATCCTGGTCTTCAGCGCATCCTTTGACGATTTCCTTAAGCTTTCTCAGTCGAGTTTCCGAGCCGTCGTGTCTCGTACAATTTCATCTCGAGAATATCCTTCGCGATCATTGGAATACTACGCTCGAAGAACCGGTCTCCCTTTCGCGGACCGCCCGCGGAAAACGAAATAACTTTCCATCAGCCGGTCTCGGATTCGCGCCGCGTGCCGCAGATTGGATTTAGCGCTTTACGCACTCACAGCTGCAATCTTTGCCCGGGAGAAAGGATTCGCGGGATGAACGCAATCGTGGGAGTTGCACTTCTCATGAGGAAACACGGTCTCACCCTCGAGCGGTCTGTTTTCCTCAGCCGTCTCTTTGTAAATTAAAAATTTAGCGCGGGGTAAATCTAATGCACGGTGGAATCTCTCAAGAAACTAACCCGGTCCAAAAAAGAAGATGGTCCCATCGAATCAGCGTTTTTTCGCTGTTAACCAAAATGGTACCAGCTGCATGGAAATGAACGTGAGCATAATTAAATGTTATTAGCAGCAATCTGTGCCAGCGTGCGCATCAATTACGTTGCAATTTATGTTGCTCGAATGATCAGGACGCGATTAAACGCCGAAATCGTCGGATAAATGAGCGAAGGAGGAGAAATTACCGGAGGATGCGCTCGAATACGAACGACGAATTAACTCGTCATCCCCGGTTAATTGGCGAGTATAACGGTTCGAACGCACCGGACGCATTAAGCATGCATACAGAGTAGCAACTGTATCATCAACATGTGGCAAACGTAGGAGCAAGTCGGCGGTGGAATATTCATCGGTGTTTCGCACGCAGGTGAGACGACCGAGGAACCGTAATTTCTGGATCACGCGATCCTCTCGTCAGTGATCGTTCGCCGTAAAGAAGCGATCCTGCACACGGATTTCCCCGATCGTTCTTCCCCTAAATCGCTGCCAGAATGAACCCTAAAGAAAGTTGATCGATTCCGAAGTGCATTGTACAAATCATTAACATGATGATTACGAAAGGGAATTTCAGAGATTCATTTAACAATTGCTTCGTTATTTTTATTAAAATTACGGAGAAAGTATTCGAGAATTTTTAAACTCGTTGAACAGCAACAGCAATCTCAGTGACACAGTCTGACAACTTCTTCAGAGATTATCATTTCGAAAGAAGCAACTCAGCTAGGAGTTGAGTCAGGCTTCCAGTTAGTTTAGCATCACAGCTACAAAACAATCGACAACTTTCGAGGATAAGGAGCAAGTTAATTAGCATTAACCCGGTTGATCCAGTGAGTCCGGAGGGTTCCTTGGTCGTCGAACTATTAGGTTACGGGGTTATTGGATCACCGGGTTATCAGAGTGCCGAATGTTCCGATGGGATGGCGAATTAATGGATCGACGGACTAGGAATTAGTGGGTTATCCCACTGATCGTGCCAATTTCAAAATGATCGACTCGTTGAAACCCAGGCCGCATGCAACTTCCACTAAATCAATCATCCTCAAACAACTACCTTGCACTATCAATGGAAAAAGTGATCTACCAACTCTACGTACGAATAATCGACCACGCCAAACAATAGATAATTTTAGGAAAAGTCAACTTTATTCTTGACATTTATTTTTCATCGAACCTTCCTCATTCTCTACAGTCCCTACTCACTTTATTAGACTCGCCTCTATAATCATGATATTTTTAGTTTTACCATGAATAATGGGTATAGTAGCCTTATCCAAATATCACTTAATGATGACCAATGAATTTTCCATACATTTATTTTACAAAAACAATGTATGCAAACACAAATCGATCAATATAATTCTTAAAACACTAATATTTTGTTAATCCGCCCTTAGCTGCTCTTAAAGCCGCAACTCTTCTGGACATGCTATCTATGCAAGTTTGTGCAATTTCTTTTCATGCAACGTTATGGTGCCAGTGATAGATTCTTCTCTCTATCAACTTGGTCTTTGTCGTTATATTGTCTTTGGCCAGTTCTCTTTCCAGCCGCTCCCAGACATTTTCAATCGGATTCATGTCCGGTGAGTTGCCGGGCCATGGTAAAAGGGTGATTTTTTGCTCTTGCAAGAAAATTTTACACTTGGATAGCCAACCCATAAGGCAACCTTGTAGTACGAAATCATTACCCCATAGGTTGAAAACAGCGTTGAATTCCTTATAGGATTTCAAACACCACCAATTCTTCAGGTGGGTCTAATAAAGTGAGCAGGAACTGTATATTGCATCCTTGCTTCAACGATGATACAATTGAAAAGATTATCTCAGTCAGATTTTCACAATGGCAACTTGAAAATTGCTAGCAAGAGAATTTTTTGAACAGCGTCGCTTTGCTTGCGACATAATTCGCCCGAATAAATTTCCTCGTTAGTCGGTCCCGCTTACCGCGAAAATCCCGCGATGCTTAATTAAGATTTCGCCGGTCCGACGCCGGTTCTTCTGTAACAAAGACGAAGCTAATACAATCTCGTGACCTTGCCCGGCGCGGCGCCACCCACGCCCGAAGAACGGTCTTTTGTTTAAAGATGGCGTTTACGCTCGCCGCGTTCTGCATCCTTCGCCCCTTATTTCCTTTGTGAGACCAGCCCCGGAGACTCGTCGCGCTCTTTTTCCACGGCACCTCGTTTGAATTATCATTCCGACCGCCGCGCCGCTCCGCTTTGGAATTCCTCCTCTTAAGTGGCTGAGCTCGAATTTTTTCGCGACTAATTAGCTCTCCGGACCCGCAGCTGCTCCGCCGTGGATACGCGACTTTATTACCCCTCGCCGCGATCATTTCCAGCTAATCTCGAACTACCCACTTCATTTTCCTTGGGAAAGTTCATTTCCCCAGGCTTTCTCGCGTTGAACGCGATGTTCTGTGTGGAGGTTGCAGGGCGAAAAAATTCTTGTTAGCGTGATCGATGTTGGTCCATTATTGTTTGCAAGTGTGTAAGAGTGTAATTTTTCCCAGAAATGGGACCGGAATTATTTTTCTAGGAAGAGTACCCAGCATCATAAATTTGGATATTAAAATTTTTATTTCATTCAACACATTATTTCGACTTTACGGTACGTTTGAAGGCAGCTGGATCGGCGCTCGCAGTGTTAATCGACACCGAGAAGCAATTCCCTCGAATTCATGCTTCGTTGTTGACTACGAAATGTAGGGAGATTTGTTCCGTGTGTTTCAATGTAGCAAATTGTGAAAGACCAGGATCATGCACAAACTTTACGAGCACTGAAATGTGTTATGTGAACGGGCTGCGTGTCCATAAAGAAAATGTTGAACTGTGCGTGTAGTACACATCGTACAAAAATGAGGAAAGAAATAAACGAATGATTGCCACTTAATTTTTTATGGTGTTCCCTGGTTTAACCCTTATACGTTCTTCATACTTCCGACCTATAACAATCTGTTTTCTCTTCAATATTCTCCCAGTCAAATTACATCCCGTCCAAAAAGTGAACCGGTCGAACAATTTTAGAAACTCCATTACTGGAAAAATATTATTGAAACCTTTCATGCATACAAAGTCCAGAGGCACAGAAAAGATCTACGACGAATGGAGTATGGATAACAGAACGCTGTGTCCAGACGTGCAAGGGATATCTCACCTTAAAACAATAAAACATACTTTCACTGTTAGTTTTCATTATAAAAAGTGAAACTTCTTGCAGTCTAGTAATTCAAAGAAGATTTTCCAAAAATTATAATTTACAAGGTTACATGCAAAACTAAAAAAAGGCATTTTTTAAAACTTTTTAATTTAGGTCCTTAATGAACATTTAAAATATATGTTTTATAGATCTATGTTAGTTACACACATGCTGAAAATTTCATTGAAATCGATTAACATACACACGAGCTACAAGCGGTTCAAAATTGTGAAAATCGTAGTTTTACACAACTTTTGATCAGTTTCTGCTTAAAATTCACAGAATTGTACATCTTTCGATGCGTGTCGTTTTTTCCTGCGCCAATCTATTTTGATGTAATTCTCAACATGTATATAAATAACATAGATCTACAAAACATATATTTTAAATTTTCATTAAGGACCTAAATAAAAAAGTTTAAAAAAATGCCTTTTCTATTTTTGCATGTAACCTTGTAAATTATAATTTTTGTAAAATCTTTTTTGCATATCATTTCGTAAACCAATGCTTCTAATTGATTATACAAATTCAGGTCGTTTGGTACAATTATAAAAAAGTTATTAGTTTTTAAAAGGTGTATGAATACTTTGTACACCCACTGTATGTGTCTACCGGCAACATTTACTGATGCAGTGACTGTAGAAAATATACCCAGCTCCCTTACTGAACGGAGCTCAAACTAATTTCGAGGTCAAAGCCAGATCTACACCCTTAATAATAAATTGTTACCGAATACCGATTACCGATTACCGATAAAGTGACCGACGACTCGCGAAGACTGAATGTGAAAAACAGACATCAGCGCTCGAACCGGAAGTGTATCATCACATAACCCTCAGTTTTGTATTTCTGTATTTGACAAACTGTGTGTTTAAAAACGTATGGTTTATCATAATAAACGTTGCATTGACATTGTATGTGTCCCTGCTAGCGGGGTTGCCTCCAACTTTTTCTATAAGAACCCTACATCTCTCGATATTTAAGAAAATGTATGTCTCTTGACAGTTCTCGCGGCTCCGCTCGAAATCGGATCAGCTAATCATCGACGTCACTTCCATTACACATTTTCATGTCGCGAATTCCATGACGTGAAATTAGCCACTTAACGCTTACATCCTGCCAAAAGAAGTTTCACTTCAAAATTTACTTTAGGATATAGAAAAGTAAGTTGAAAACGTATTTTAAAAATATCGATTGATATTAATTACATATAAGAGCTTTGATGGATCTCCTTATAATACGTAGGAAAATAAGAATTCAAAATGCCTGCACAGTTCTGCTGACGAAAAAGACTTAGGGAGTTTTACCGAAAGGGAATGTTAATATTCTTACTGTCTAGACATTACTCCATATAACTAGCATCTATTTTTTACGGAATTACGTTACCTATGAGTTTTGTCCAGCTATTTAGCATTGATTGCAACACTGTGAGCCGGACAGAAAAATTTCAATGTTGGAACAGCTCAGGTAAAAATCACGCTCCCTTATGAACCCAGCTAAATGTTACAATGAAAAGTATTTCTATCTAAGAGACAAGGGTTCGAAGAAGCTGATTTAGCGTCGTCCCACGTAATTTTTGCCTGGTTCCGCGATGAGTCGTTTAAGGGAATCGTAGGGTCGTCGAGAGAAATGGAAACAGTCTGGCAAGAGGCGATCGAATGGCTGGCATTTCGCCAGGGCCGGCGATTTTCCACATTTTAGGGAACGTTTTTACGTTGCGAGGGCAGAAGACGATCGCGTTACGGGAACTGTATAAAACTCCATTGGAAATTGCCGGGCGTGGAACGTTAAAGCTGCGAGAGACGACGTGGAGCGAAAAAAAAAGAGAGAAAGAAGGAAAGGCGTGCTCGCTCTCGCCCGTTTTTCTCATCTCGTTCCGATCGTAAACCTGGAGAAAGCGAAGTATCCTCCGCGCCGTATCGGAGGATTCCGCGAGCCGTTCGCGGCGATAAAATGTGTAACATTAATGAGGCAGTAAAAAGTAAATCCGACGCTATCGTCAGCTTCGAGGTGGACCAGCTGCTGTTGGTACGGGACTTGCCCATCCACTCTCTCTCTCTCTCGCTTTGGAATCGTCTTCGATGGAACGGCAACGGCCCTGGGCCGGCTCGAGGACGCTTAAAACTCACGAGACCGTCGTTAAATTGGATAATTCAATTTCCGTCCGCCTAAAAAGCCCGCACTGCGGCTGTATGGGGAATAAAATCAACCTTGAAACGCCATGGCCCCTGTGTTCGTCGAAACCGAAGAATCGGGGACGGAGGCCGTGGCGAACTACCTCAATTTCTCAATTACCGTAGGTTCTCGCTCAACGCAAATTGTCATTTGAAAATCATTCTCGCACGATCAGTAGCATTTTGTTCACGCAAGAAGTTTTGCCAGAAGGAAGAGGAGCGGTCCTCTTTTGCTCCGCCCATCCCCTCCAAATCGTGTTAAAGCAGATTACATTCGTAATTTACAATTTTTTCAGAAATTAAGAATGAATCAACCTACAAATGATCCACCTCAGCGAACGGTATTTTCGTTACAAATTAGCGCCGTAGCTTGCGAAGATGCGTGATCCGTGTTAGCGCGTGTTCCCAGATGAAATCGAAGGAAATGCGGAGGTTCTGGCTGCGCGAAAATTTACGGGGTAAGTCGTGCTGCCTACTTGCGAGTCCCCTGATGATCGATAACCGTTCGTCGAAACATCCGGCGTTTCCGTTTGCTGCCTTCGCCGGATGGAACCTCGGAGGACGAAACGTCGTCGCCGGGAATCGCGGCGGGGTTTCCGCAGGATTTAGGGTCCAGGAGTTTCTTCGTGGATGGTGTGGGGTGCCGTGGAAAACTCGGCGAAGCCTCGTTTCGACGTCCATTAAGACGGTTTCTTATCGGCGCGTACAACTTCCCAGCTTGGCTCCCGAAGCATTCTTTTCTCAAATCTGTTTAACCCATTGGGGCCTCTGCGAGATTTACTTTCCATTCTTTCGTTTGAAAAGCCCGAGGAAGGGGGCTCGGCGATTCGGAAAAGTCCGAGCACTCGGCAACCCCTTGCGATCGTTCGAGAATACACGTGCGTTCGAGGGCAGTGTGTTCTTCGATAGACCGTGAACTTGGCTCTTTCAATGGAAAGAAACGGGGAACGAGGGCTTCGGATTTCAGAATTTGAATGTTGATGAATAGACTGTGGATTTTATGCATTTATGACGAAAACGGGAACATTCCGATAAATGGCCCTACCAAAAACCTTGCTCGCCCTTTCCGAACCAATGTATCGCGGTCCAGAATGATCCACCGTCTCGCCCCCGAGATTAAAACTCGTAAATGGGAATCGGTGGGTAAAGGGGCACACGCGCGTTGCCATTATATGGTCCAATAAACCAGCGCGCGGACACGCGTTCGCGCGAAGACTTACGTTAATAATCGTCTTAAATGTCTGGATCCGGCGTTCACGGATTTACAGCGTCCCCGGTATCGGAGGGGTACAGAGGGGTATACAGGGCGATCATAAACAGCCGCCCCGAACGACCGGGGAGGGTGCTTTATTAATGCAAACTCTTGTTACCTCCTCCCGGACCCCTTGGACCCCCTTCACTCTATCTCTCTCTCTCCCTATGCCGTGTAAAGTCGTAAAGTGTACGGCTTCTGCAGCTACGCGTCGCGGCGCCGTTGTAACGATCAATACCTCTCTCCTCGGCTTTACAATCGGAGCTACCCTCCTTTCAGCCGACCCCCCCCCCATACCCTCTCGTTGTGTAATATTCTGTTAGATTTCCTTAATTCCGTGATTAATGGACGGCATTGGAAACGAAGATCCAGATGAATCCCGGAGGCTCTTCGAAGATTTCAGTAGTCCTTTGTGCGCATCGAAAATTCGCGAACAATTGATTCGCTGTGTTTGAACATTCTCTGTGTGCAGAAGTCTGATCGAGTCTTCGGGTTTTTTTTAGTTTTAAAGTGATTGAACTCTCCACTTCGCTACAGACGCTGTCTCACAACTTCGCATTAGTTTCACTGCCAAAGTCGCTTAATAACGGACTACACACGTCGATCAATTCCTCAATGAGCCTCCCCCACCTCTTTGCGGGACCAATATCGGCCATAAAGAGGGACCTTTTCGCGCAGCGGTCGGTCCGGGGCTGCACAAAAGAAAGCAATAAATTATTTGCAAACGATCAAGTCGTGGAAGCCACGATTCGATGCGTACCCCCTCCTCCCCCTGTCCATTCTCTTCTGTCGTACAAATGACCCGACCAACCATAACTCCCGCGTGACTGGACACGTCGCCGTACCCGGTCGATGGTACGTGGAGCTTCCCGAGGATCTCCCATGGGTGAACCAAGACGTAACCCGAAGATCCAAGGTGCTGGGAGAGAGAGCGCGAGAGAGAGAGAGAGCGAAATGAAGAGAGGGGTACAATTTCCACCCCCACGTGGACCGGTAAACCGGTGATCCCCGAGGCGTCTCTCTTTATATGGGACCCCCTGGTGTCACGTGACGCAGACGTAGGGACAAGACCGCAATATCTTCATCCCCATGGAACCTGGGCTGCCACTCTGCCGGAACCGAGGAATTTATATTTGATGGAAGCTGCCGCGCGCGAGATCCACAGTTTTCAGCTAGGTGACCTTTCATAGTAAACTGTCGAGGAAACCGGGTCCCGTTGGTGATCGGCTCTTCAGGGGGAAATTGAATCTCCCTGCTTCAACCCCCGCGGATATGGACGCTCGTTATCATACTTAAGGTTTGATGATCGCACCAGGAACCCTGGAGGATATTCAAGGTGGTGTGGTCGGGGGAAATGGAGACTTCTTTGCACCGTGGAAATTGTTATCGACGATCCAAGTGATTTTTGAGGGAGCAGAATGGAGTACCAGAGTGAATGAGGGGTTTGGAAATCATTTTTCACTTACTTCAGCCACTTGTTTTATGTTTACCATGAAGAGAAGTATTCTAGGTAACATTAAATTGAAAACATGCGTTTAACCAACGCTTTACTCGCCGACTCGAGTGTAGGTTAGGTTCGTTAGACAGGAGACAACAAGCAGATGGGGCAGAGGAGAGCGGCCGTTAATGACATTTCAAAAGACAATCTAAACGACACCGGGGTGGGTTGTCGGGGAAATTTTCGCGACCGTTATTACCCGTTAATTCCGGAACGGTCTGGACCAGGCCGCTCTCTATCATTCTGGCCATTATCAAGCGCGAAGGAGCGCTCGTAACGTAATTAACCGCGGGGGTTACGTCGGGGCTGATTTGTTCCTAGCCGTGGATATACGGCCGGTTCTCGACAAAAGCGCGGCCATAAAAAGAATCTTATCGCGCGGCGAGCCTTATCGCGTGAAAGACGGCACGTTTCGGGAATTCTGCGTCGTCGTACAAAGAGGGGTCGCCAGCCCCTTAAGACCATAACGTTCATGTAGCCGCTGTGTTGTAGCTTTCCGAGGAAAGGGACAACAAAGATACGGCGGTAACGTAACGAGAAAACGGACAGCGTCTACCCAGAAACGTTGACACGATCTTGCACAGTCGATCTGGGGGATGGGGAACATTATTTATTGGTCGAGGGGCCAGCCCCATGCAGATCATCCCCTGAAATGTTATGCTCGACATTGATCCAGTAAAATTTTATCTGAACCATACTGACGAAAATTCGGTAAAATTGGATGCATTTATGAGTAACGCTTAAGTGATCGTAGGTGTTGCTTCAAAATTATTCTAATTAAAAAATTAAACCGACTTCGAAAAAACGCACTAAAACGTATGAAATAATTTCCATGTAATTTATGTGAATACACACGAACTTAAATACGATACAATTTTTTCGGAGGCGGCGCAAAATTGAAAATTTCTCATTGCTATCAGTAGGTGGGAAGAGAAGATACATTAATAAAAATAATAAAAATAATAAAATTTAAGGATTTTCGTCATTTCTAGTGTCGAAAATTTTCAATTTTGCACAGCCTACGAAAAGATTGTATTGTATTTAAGTTCGTGTGTATTCACATAAATTAAATGGAAATTATTTCATACTTTTCAGTGCATTTTTTAGTGCGTTTTTTCGAATTCGGTTTAATTTCTTTTTATAAAATCTTTTTATTTCACACTTTTTAGTGGAACGAGCAGAATTTGTATTGGTTATTTGCAATAAAAACTGCAAAGAATGAAAAAATGCAAAATTTGTTTTCAAGGGACCAATCGGGAGACATACCCAACAAAATGCAGAAGATTTCGTCCTGATTGGTACATCAATCTCGGAGTAATCCGTGAACATACATGAAATAATTCATTTTTTGCAAATAAAATTGTAAGGAATAAAAAATGCAAAATTATTTTTCACGGGACCACCCCGGGGACATACTCCACACGATGCAAAAGTATTCTTTCCCAATGCTCCATCCATCTCTGGGTAATCGGTGAACATACATAGAAAAAAAGCGAAAAAAAAACAAAAAAAGGCACATACAGATCGAATTGAGTAACCTCCTCCTTTCTCGAAGTCGGTTAAAAATTATTCTGTATTAATTGTAAGACATCGAAGATAAAAATAGATTGGAAAGGAAACTATGATGTTCTAAACTATTTTCACTGTTTTTCTTTTTCATATTTGACGTACCCATTTTTATAATAAATGGGTAAAGTGATTATTGCACTACCTAGTCAAATAGAATAACATGTTGTCTCACCGATTATTTTTCCGATAGTTCATTCGAACGATGCCCAACCCTGCCAAGCTGACATGATCTTGTGCAGCATGGATTTAGGGGGTGGGATTATTTATTGTCCGAGGCTGAGGCCACGTGCCGCCCATGCAGATACATCCCTTAGCATAACCGTAACTAAATCGACCGCTCGATAAGACTGGATAAAGGTGGCCCACTTGTTACACCCCCCAACCTCTGACAACGCACCCCGAGACTCGTTTATCCCGAGTCGAAACGTCGAATATCTATTACCCGGCCTGTATCTCCGAGAAGAGACTCTCCACGGGAAATTCGATCCAGATTATCTTCGGTGTTTCCCCCATAGCGAGAGCCGCTCCAGCCGGTTTCCCGCGCCACCCTTTCGCTCGGCTGGAATCAGGGCTGCGAGAAAGTCCGGCCCAGCTGATCGATGAAACACTAGATAGCGTCGGAGATTAATCCTTTTACTAGTATTTCATTGGGCGATCGAATTCCTCGCTTCCATGAAGAGGGTGAAGAATTAGGGGTGGGTGGTGGTCAAACATATAGCCACTTCAGCCACCGATTTCTAAGCAATTGATGCTACAGGCAGTAATATTCATTAGTTAATTGCTTCAGCTATCAAGAATGGTCAAAATTGATAACTACTTTCAAAAAAACGATTATCACCTAATAGTAGTTCAGCGATTACGAATTGCTGTTTTATCAGCCAGAAGATTTACCCTCGCCAAAATCGACGATGCAGCAGGTACAAAGGAAGGTCGTGAAAGGCGCAGCCCGCGGTATCGATCGTTATCACGACAGGCTCGCGAATTATCGGTGCGGGCGTGTGCACGCGAAAGGGGTTGATCGAATGAACGAGCGTGTCACGTTGCTCGGTCGTGTCACGAGTCTGCAATCCTAACGAGATTCACCCTCTCTGGATCGGTATTGAGCAATAGTTATTCAAAATAACAAATAAATCCCAAAGAGTCATAACTTCTATCGAAATGGTAACAAACACTAAAGCTCTCGGTTCCTCTCACTCCGTCCCTGTTGTCCCTCCTATTCCCCGTGAACTTGCCCGGTAACGGTGAAAGCGGCCTAGGTATAGTCTGTGGGGGCGCCACGCGGCTCGACGCGGTTCTCTCTCGGGGGTGGCAGTGTGCCGGGGGTGGTAGCGTGCCGGGGGGTGGCAGAGAGCGTTCGTTTCTGGAGCAGACGAATCGATGCTCGTTGCCCGTCCTCCCTTGCAACGAGTTCAATGTCTCGCCCGGGCCGGCCGTAGCCCCCGCGGTCGTGGCCGTGGCCGTCGGACGGCGCCCAACCACCCCACGCCCGACGACCCTGCCTCATGCCGCACCTCCAACCCCTCTCAACCAACCCCCCGACCAACCCCCGACCACCTTTCCGTCTCAGTCAGCCCGCCGCCGCCCGCGCGCTCTTTTCTGTCTACCTTTCGGGCGCGGTTCCGCCGGTTTTTGTTTTCCCGCAGCCGGGAAAAATTCATGCGTCCGTGCTCTCGTGCGTATTCCTTCGATCCCCCCACGCTACTAGCGGATGTTTGTTCCAGGCTGCCGTCCGCCGATAGTTATTCAAAATGACGTATAAAGCAGCGACGAATCCATTCAATCTAGTCGCGAGACGCCGACTACGCCAATTAACACGTTCCCTACACACGTCACCCCTTCGTGACCATCGAGATTTTGTATTTTATGTCGAGCTAATGAAATTAATTTAGTGCGTGCCGTTAGATGAGATTTTCACTCGTAACATTCAGTTCAGGTCAAGTCACAATGCATGAACAATTTTTTCCAGGTTCTAGATTAAATCTAGATCGGATCCAAATGCAGGAAGCTTTTTTTAAGTTTTCAGCACGCGAAGCGTGTCTGGAAACGTGTCATTCTTAAGGCGCGGTGGAACAGATGTTGCGGAAGCCCGCGGAATAACAGTGAATTCTCTGTTATTTCGACGTCTACCTCGTTGTCATTAATGCGTCTGTGTTTGTATTACGTTTCATCCCCAACCGACTCCGTAGAAGGACCAGGGGGGAGGGTGTTCGGTACTTTTAGATTGCACGAGGCTCTCTCTCTCTCTCTCTCTCTCTCTCTCTCTCTCTCTCTCTGTTTGTCTATAATATACTTCGGGATCATTCCTCTGTCCGGGCCTTCATTTTTCTACCCGGCATCTCTCGAGTACACCCTCGTCTCAGCCCCTAACCCGTTTCAACCCTTCCTTCTCCCTCGAACCGATCGCTTTCTCGTGCTCTCGGATGCTCTTCGTCTTTCTCCGACTGGCTTTCTCTCTGCCGAGAGCAATTTCTCTCTCGTCTCGACCTTCCTTTCGCTCTCGTTCCTTAGCCAACCCCGACGCTCACCTTCGCTCGGTTTCCCTTTCACCCCACCCACCGCCTCATACCCTTCAAACCCCCACGAGATGGCGCAGCATCTCACTGTTTAACCCTGCGAAACCGAGTGCCGGCGACCTCGCGATCCACCCCCGCGCTCACCCCCGTGTTTGCGGGGCGTTTGTCACCGTCCTGAACAAAGTCTCGCCGATATATACACCCACACCTCAACCCCTCGAACTTTCTCCTGCCACCCACGAAATCCACCCTCTGCCGCGATCTATTTCGCACGACACGCGACTGCTTCACTTTCCCTCGAAAGCTCCCGTGCTTTTTGCATTTTCTTCCGAAAGCACCGGGGAAACGATCTTCAGACGAATCTTTGCTATTTATTGCAGATCCTTGTTGTCGATTACGCAAACAGGCAGAATACTACACTCCTCAAAAGAATTAAGGGATCACTTGTGAGAACCCGAAAAATTGGTCCCATTTTACGCGATCATAACTCCCTCAAAAATTGCCGTATCGATATCGTTAAACAATGGCTTGAAAGCCTGAAACCTCTACTTTTAGAGGCTCTGTTTCAAATTGTTGCTATGTTGGTTTTTTACAAAGTTATAGCGAGATGAAGACAACATTGATGGTTAACAAAAATTTTGTGCAACTTTGGAACATCATACGGGGAGCAACAAATTTTTTTCATAAATTGCGTTAATATCATTTGGAAGGGCTATCTTTCCTGTGTAAATTGTGTGGTTGTGGAATATTGTGCGATTTTTTTTATTCGAGTTATTCAACATTGAAGTAAATATGGGCTTTTTAAATTTAACTGGCTGCAGAAAGCGAAAAAATTATCGTAGAATCTTGTGCAAAAAAGGAATGGAAAGAGCGTTCTTTTCTCTTCAAGGAACTCCTTTTGTTTTTTCAATTTCATTAACATTTCGATATGCTAGGTGATTCTGAAAATATGCTGAAAAAATGCACAATTTCCATTTTTCCTCGCTATATCTCGGCGAGAAATGATCGTAATACCATGATCCGAACGTCACATTGAAGCAGAGATTCTACCGATTCGATTGAGTACCCTACACTGAGAAAAAGGTGTAGTTACTTCAATAACACGCGTGTTATAGTAATTTTTTACTTCGATGAATATCAATGTATTCTTTTCAATAGTATGAAATTTAGAAGCAAATCGTGATGTATTTGAATTGTCTATCATGAAATGATTGAAAATATTATTTGATTCAATACCGTATATTATTATTCGTAATATTCCTTTTTTTCCTTCAATCAGATATGTTGTTAAAAAAATTTGGGAATTGGTTTGAGGCCATATCTTATTTTTTTGAAAACATTGATGGTCAAGCTATTGGCTTATATGATTCGCGGAAATGAGTTTTGCTATTGAAATTCAATAGTATTAAATATTAAGATAAGTTCATATGATATTGGCACTATTCAATAGTACATCTTATTGAATCAACATATATTTTTTTTGTTTCGACAGGATTTTGTTCTCAGTGTATGAACTCGCTGCGATAATTTTTTACCTATAGCAGCTGTGTTTGAAGTCAGTGGAAAATTTGGACCAAACTCGATTCAAAATCAAAGAACTTTCGATAGAAATAAGGTAGAGCGATGAAATTTTTTAAAAATCAAAGCTGAAACTTTGAAGAATATGGGAAAATAGGGAGATTACGATACGAACGTTTTTTAACGTTGAGAAAATTCGTTAAACATGTAGAACTTCAAGAAAATGTGGTTTCTCCAGTACCACGCGCTGAACAAATTTTTTTTTACATGCCGTATATCATGTCCCGTAGATTTTTCCGCGCTGATTTCAAATCTGGTCTCAAAATTTGTCTACGATATCAGGATTTTACCAGAAATCGATTTCAGGCTTTCAAACCATTGTTTAACGATATCGATACGGCAATTTTTGACGGAGTTGTGATCACGTAAAGTGGGACCAATTTTTCAGGTTCGCACAAGTGATCCCTTAATTCTTTTGAGGAGTGTATAACCAATACAATTATAATTCATTATGCAAGGGTTTAAGAAACACAAGTGACGAGTGACAGTTTATCGATTACGGATCATAACGGCTACGAATTTCTGGTGGGGGTGGAAAAGGGGTGAGTCAGACAGTCAGCATCTTCTATATTTTCGCGAAAGTATGTTCGCGATTCCGTAGAATTTTGATAACGATACGATCAAAGTTTCGCCATAGAGCACTCGAAGTTCTTTTCCAGGGGATGGGTCGAAAGGTAGGGGATGAGTAAGACCACGGTTCTGGACCTGCAGGAAGTTCGACTCGGTCTATCGATGTGAATAATACATACCATTACGACGGACAGAATTGCCTTGGTTTAGTCTCCCCGGGAATCGCGGGACACATATTGTTACGATTTCGACGGACTCGTTTCGGACGAGAACTTCTTCACGCAAAATAGACTCTCTCACGCTGCTCCACTTCGTCCCCCATCCTCCATATAGAACATCAGGTTCTATGAAATTGATTATTTCCTGCGTCCCTGTAACCGTGTCTCGCAGCAGCAGATGTTCCGAGACATAACAACACCATATTCCCATCACCCCTTCGCGTAAATGGAACTGATTCGGGTGATTGATTGAATATATCACGATATTACCTTGTTCATCCGTAGAAGAAAGTAAGCAACACAAATTCGCGAAGATTTGTAATGTTCTCTTCCCTAAGAAACTTTTATTGTATGAAGTTTTTAATATTAAGGTACGAGGGATTGAGACTGCTTGCAATATCGTAAATATTTTCCCGCAAGAAGGAAACGAGGCAAGGAATATAAGTATTGTTTGCGGCGAGAAAGGGGGCGTAGCCAGCCGCAAAAATGACAAAATAAATACTCTTTGCAAGATTAACGCCTTCGCCTCGGTATTTTCTTCGCCATGCCGCTAATAAATTCACAAAGAGCCCGATACAGTCTTCTCTCGCACTCCCCAAAGTGTTGCTCATTCGTTCCACGCCGAGCAAACAGCTCTGGCAGGGAGGTGCCCGTTTTTGCAAAATTTCCTGGGCTCCCAATTTGCATAAATAACCGAGAGAACGCCGGCTGCGCTACGGAACAGAGCGGAACGAGCGTCTCGTGAACCACGCGCGTCTCGATCTTCATTAGATCTTAATCACTGACTTCGTTAGGCGTCAAAGCAGTCGATCCTCGCACCCACCCCCCCCCCCCACCACTGCGACCTTCTCCGATACTTCCTTCACGTTCTACGGTAGCCTCTTCAATATTAAATTCACCTCTGCAAACCCTTTACCTTGTTTTCGCGAAATTGCACAACAAAAAACATTTAAACGGAGCTGCTTCCTGAAATGTTGCCTCTTGAAATGCCCTTAAAATAATCCGGAAATTCATGAGCCGAGTTGAAGTTTATAGACTTAAAAGAAAATTATTTCCTTCCTTAATCATGACTTCGAAAAGTGGGAAAGTGGGCATTTTCTGTATCATGGTTCCCAGTTCGATCACAAATTACCCTGTACAACCCCGGACTTTAACTAGAACTGTCTCGAAAGCGAGAACAGGAAGCTCCTCCGCACAATCACAGATTTAATGTCTATCAAAAAGAAAAGAGGAAGACCGGCCTCGATGGAAGGTAGACTCTCTCTCGCCCCGTTTTTTCCCGCCCTCCCCTGGGACCAGGGTACAATTTCGCCGGTGAATCCACAGGACGCCATTTGTCTCGTGAATTAAGTTTACTCTCTTCTTTTCCCATATTCAACGAGGCCGTCAGCCTCAACCCCGTCGCGCCTTCTTTGACAGGAGCCGAAGGGGTGGCAGAGGCTGAACAGAGACGAATTGATATTGGCCGCTTTTTTCGAGGCTGCTCGAACCACTTTTTTCCGTGGAGCTAGTCGAACGAATTATCTTTCCGAATCGTTAATCTCTCCGACTGGAACGAGACGACGTAGACAGTTCCTGCGCCCCTGTTCCCTTCTTCGCTGATAAAAATGTCGCGGCCACCCCCACCGTTTAATTATTTCGTGTGGCAAGCTTGTGGTATCTTCTTCGACTAGTCAATACAATTCTATCCCGTATTCTAGATTTCTTGAACAGATTTTTAGACAACACTTCTCCCAAGACGAAAAGCTTTACACGAACGAAAGGTTGAAATTCTAGCCGAAATACTTAGGCAATTGTGCCGAGTACAGCTTCCAGAAAAAGCAGCGGCGTCTGTTTACGAAATTTGATTCAATTCGATTCAAATTGAATTCAGTCTCGGTTTAGTGCGGTTTTCACCGTCCGCCAAGTAGATGCAGACGTCGGTGGTCAGACCGGGGCGAATCTCCGGCAAATATATTAGGAAAACTTTGTCCGCGCAAACATCGCGAATATGAATACTCGGGAAGGGATTGTTATTGCGCGCAGGGACAAGTAAATATTATTAAAATATTCATGACAAGTGCGAGATGAAAACCGCGGACCTCGGGATGAAACCGGGGGCAGTTTCGTCGACTTGAAATTTTCCCTGGCCGTGCTCCCCCTTCCTCTCATCCTGTTTCTCCTCCTTTTTCTCTCTCACACGCGTAAGCTCGCCTCTTCGTTTTTCTTTATTTCCGTTTTCAAACATACCGGTGTACATTCTATCGCGCAACGAACTTCTTTATTTTCCTGCCGGGCCCCCCTTGCCCCCTCCCCCCGGTATACAGCTGCTGCAGCAACGTTTTATCTGCAGTACCTTTACGGCCGGTTTTACGATACTTCTTTGTTTCGTCGAGCGTTCTACCCCCCGGGCTGGATAATAAAAAAACAAACGCAGAAGCCTCGGAAGGGGGCAGTAAGAGGAGGAGGCCAAGGATTCGCCGGTGTCTTTGCGACTGCATATTCGCTTGATATCGCTATAATCGATGTGTTAATGCGTTTACGACCACCAAAATGCCACGCAATTAAGGTCGTCGCTCACTAGAACGCCCCGGCGCCCACCCGGCACCGCGCGCCTCGGCTGTTTTGGATTTCTTCTATGTATTTTAAATGGATGTGCGCACATGCATTTAAAATACATAGAAGAAATCCAAAACAGCTGAGGCGCGCGGTGCCGGGTGGGCGCCGGGGCGTTCTAGTGAGCGACGACCTTAAACCTACTGAGGACAGACGTCGCCATTTTTTTTCTTATTTTAAGCGTTTCAGATCTCAACTGAGATCTATTGCTGCTGCATTGCAGTAAATTACAGTAACGTCGCCATTTTGATATCAAGGTAATGCATCTGTCACGTCCGGTGGTTCAGCCATCGATAACGATTGATATAATCAATCATGTGTAACATATACTTTTTGAATTTCTTTTTCTTTTTAATTAACACAAGTATATTGTAAGCATCAAATTTCGGATACATAGAGTTATTGTGATGTTATTATAAATTGTTAGCGTTTACCGTACGCTAATTTCGCTCGCAGGAAAAGAACAATCGCTTCGGCAACGAAGTCGATATTAATGATGATGTTGATGTTGATGTTGATGTTGATGTTGATGTTGATGTTGATGTTGATGTTGATGTTGATGTTGATGTTGATGTTGATGTTGATGTTGATGTTGATGTTGATGTTGATGTTGATGTTGATGTTGATGTTGATGTTGATGTTGATGTTGATGTTGATGTTGATGTTGATGTTGATGTTGATGTTGATGTTGATGTTGATGTTGATGTTGATGTTGATGTTGATGTTGATGTTGATGTTGATGTTGATGTTGATGTTGATGTTGATGTTGATGTTGATGTTGATGTTGATGTTGATGTTGATGTTGATGTTGATGTTGATGTTGATGTTGATGTTGATGTTGATGTTGATGTTGATGTTGATGTTGATGTTGATGTTGATGTTGATGTTGATGTTGATGTTGATGTTGATGTTGATGTTGATGTTGATGTTGATGTTGATGTTGATGTTGATGTTGATGTTGATGTTGATGTTGATGTTGATGTTGATGTTGATGTTGGAGATGATGAAAAATCCGGCGGACGTACACGCCATAAATTTAACTTCCCTTGGACAAACTGACTGGCTCGATTTTTGTAAAATTGGTTGGCTTAAAACTTTGACGATAACGACTGGACTGAATTTGAACATAGACCGAACTGAATTCGAACATACACTGGGTTGAATTTCATGAAGAGCCATCCCTTTTATCGATTAGTCAATCCATTGTTCTGAGCCTAATCTCCATGGGGTGAGTGAATCTTCAAGCGTTCTTCGAAATCAGTTTTCCTATGAACTAATACCTCTTGACCGGATGAAGACTCTTTGATTCCCTTTTATGGTTCTCTTGGCTCGATCCTGTTGCCCTACACCTCCTGCCAGGTAATTAGTCACCAGCTTATTATGTATCAATCTCTTATTCATTTCGAAGTATCTATCTTCACATTCTTCAGAGATGAACAGTTTTCAACGAATATTCACTCGCAATTTATATTTCAAACCATCGCTTTTTATTTAATAAAATACATTTCGCTGTGTTCTACATTTATTCGGTGATATTCCAAATTCAAGTCGAGTTTAGGTTTAAAATAAATCACATGAGTTAACAATTCCATATAATCAGCTACGAAATATATCTTATAGATTTTCCTTAATTCTATTGATTCTGCCACTCGCAATATGATATAATATACGATAGTTCAATATTAATTATCAACAGTAGTATTTAATATTGAATTTCTCGTACAACATTACTAAGAGCAAGCATAAAAAGAAATTCAAAAAGTATATGTTATACATGATTGATTATATCAATTATTATCGATGGCTGAACCACCGGACGTGACACATCTAACTCTGGAACGGTTTCCTAACATTTGTTGAATATTCATGATTTTTATGAAGGCAAAACGTGGATACAGACTTCAAAAATCAAATTGCATAGCAAAGAGATAAAGAATGATTTTTCGGGGCCGTTTAGGCAAAGACACGATCGAAAAGCGGTCTCATTCGACATCGATGTTCACTATTGTCAAGACGGTCGCATCTCCCGCGGGAGCCCAGCAATAAAAACGTCCGCTCCAGGACTTCAATAACTACATCCAGGACCAAGGATTCAAGAGAAAGAGAGAGAGAGAGAGAGAGAGAGAGGCCACTCCCTTATCGGTGGCGACGGCCGGGCCGTTCCTTGTGTGTGCTCGCCTCTAATCACTTCCAGTGATATTAATAAATTGTCCCCCGAGGGCTGTATTTTCTTTCGTTTTCTCCCCGAGGCTCGGCGACGATGTTATTATTGTTTGCTTACTACGGGATTGGGGGCTGCACGGGAACAGGATTTCCATCGAGAGGAACCCGTGACGAAAGAAACGAGGGATGCCACCCCCGCAACCACCCCCGAGGTTTGCGAATGTATTAAGTCGCCGCGAAAATTCTGTCCGACGCAATTCCTCCGCAAACTCCATCCTCGAAGCGTTCTTCTTCATTGGCTAATTTTTTTCACACTCCCGGTAATCATTTTCAAAAAACTTCAAACAATAAGCTTTTGTACCATTTCTGTTTTTGTGTATTACATTTCAGAAAATTAACAAAGAGTAACGCACATTGGTGTACTTCATAAGAGCTGGTAATAATACAACTGTTTTCTTTAAATCATTTATGAATATTCCCAACGGTGGGATCGGTTCGTTTGAGAAAATGATTACGAAGAAACAATTATGGAGATGGGATTGTTCTTCGAGCAAATGGTTTGTGTATTCAAAGGATTATGAGAACGAAGGGCTGGCCTCTCAATTTGCGGTTTCAGCGGAGCAGTCGTCGGCAGCATAAATCGGGATCGATGGTTTCCGTGGTTCGCTGATGGACTGTTTACACGAACGAGAGTCACAAGATCGGGACAGAAGTTCCGCGGCGCCACGGAATACTTCTGCTAGTTTTCGTGGGCCGTGGAATAACGTCGACACGATTTACGGCTAGGTTTGCTCGACGTAATAACCGATTTAAGCCCGGCCCCGCACGCCCTAATCCCGAGTTACGAGGACCCGGCCCGACGATTTAGTCAATCGTACCGCCATAATAATGTCGTAATATCGCGTCCTGCACCACGCCGGAGAGATACGACGGTAAGCCAATAATAAACGAGTTTATTGTTCGAAACAGTGCCGCTACAACCGCCGTTTTGTGGGGGCGAATGCCAAGATGAAAAGGGTTGCTACCAGATACCTCGAACTTTCCAAAAGCCCACCCTTCTTTTTAATAACTAATTATTCGGAAAAAATTCGTTGATAGTTGTTCAACTATCTTGAAGATTCTTCAAGATTCTTTGTATTTTACGATTCGATACATTCACGAGATTGAATAAAACCGTGGATAATCAATCACCTGAAAAAAACCGAAAAATTAGATTCTAGGATTAACTCAGTATCTCCAGCGATCCGAAATGTTGTAGGCGAAATTTACAGTGAGAAGGCCTGCGAATCGGCTCAAATTCGCGAAGAGGGTGGCTTTAAAGCGTTTCGTGCGGAGCTGGCGTGTTTCGAAGCTCGTTAATTGGGTGATCGGCAAGGAAGGGTTATAATCACTTTAGTTTCGCAGCGATCGGTGTTTCCGCAGGTTGCTGCCGAGTGTCTAGCTCGTGTGGCTTACAATAAACTTTCCCTTAGCGTTCGTATTGAAGCTCTGTGGAAGGAGAAACGAAAGAAGAGAGGTAAGCAGTAGAGAGACCATTATTAGATCTATGTTTCGAGCGTTCGCGTGGCTCTCCCGTGGTTTACGATATATTTAACCGACTTGGACTTGGGGCCTTGGCGAGAAAGATCGTTCACGGCTAATTGCTTCGTCGGTTCCTCTTCGTTTCGGCGGTGGTCTCGGCGGGCACGAAACTCTCGTAAAAACCTCGAACGCTCGAAGGGAAAGAACCCGAGGCACGAGGACAAGCTGCGCGATAAAAATTCGCCGTGTCGAAGGGGCAGACGGGGCACGCACGATAATGGCCACTAAAGTTGAAGCAAAACGCTCGCGGGACGCGCGGCCCGCTAATTGCCCTCGTAAATCCCTCCTTTTCTTACCGATCCAAGCGGTTTTCCCGGAGAAAAGTTTCCTCGATCGACTCCTCCGGCACCTGCGGTTTTTAACTTGCACCCCTTTGTCGCTGGGTGGTGCGTCGTAAACGATGAAATTTATTAAGTGCGTTAATTAGCCTCCGTGGCGCGAATAAAACCGTAATTCGAAGAGGAGCCTCGGCTGTAAAATGTATAGAAAATGGCGGGCGAGTTGTATAACACTAAACCTACCATCACCGGTCAACATTACTGGTTCTTGATTTTGTATTTTACGATTATTGATATAATAAAAATAAGTTCATAAGAAATAGTTGTACAGATATCTTTAGTGGAGTACATATTACAATAGGAGCTGCACAAAGTCTAGATAAAATCAATCTTGACATTTTTATAAGCGAACATTTATGCAGTTATTTTTAAGGCTCGGTAGGCAGAGTTGTGCAGAATTACAATTGAATTACTCCAGGAATTATAATTACAAGGTAATTGAATTACACCGTAATTCAGTTATATTGTAATTTATAATTCAGATCTTCATTCAATTAAATTGCAATGTAATTCGTAATTGCAATTGGAGTGCCATTATAAAATACATTCTAATTAAAATACAATGTAATTCGTAATTGCAATTAGAGTAAAATTATAAAATACTTTGTAATTAAATTACATTAATTACGAATTACGATGTATCTTTAGTGGAGCACATATTACAATAGGAGCTGCACAAAGTCTAAATAAAATCAATCTTGACATTTTTATAAGGGAACATGTACCAGTTACTTTTAAAGCTCGGTAAGTTTAGTGTTAATCATTTTTTCTGATCGTATACAGTGCATACGGAACGATGAAATTTATTAAGTGCGTTATTTATCCTCTGTGGTGGGAATTAATTGGTAATTCGAGGTCAGACCTTGAAAAATATATTACAAAAGATCAAAAAAGATGAAAATAAAGAATAGAGGGCAAGGAATTCAAAAGTTGACTTACAAGCAGGTAACGAAAGGAAGTTCCTGAATAACAAAAGGAACTTTCCAGGTAACAAAGGGAAGTTTCCGGTTTGCAATTAATTCATCAGACTCCGCTACAGGATACAGGATACACATTCAACCGAATATCATGTTCCTCATCAGCAGTATTCGCTAAAAAAATTCGTTGAATGGCTAAAGAAGGGAAAGAGAGCCGAATCTCTATTTTCGCAGGCTCGCAGCCTTTGAATAGACGCGATAAGGATCTTATAACCATAGGGGGAGGCCAGGATGGATGGCAGGGTGTTGTGAAATATAAAGTAAACTACCTGACATTGTCGCGATACGAAGAGGCGCATCGCCGCTTGAATATTGATGCACCGGCTTCCGAAGAGAAGATGAAAGGGGGCTGGCCGTCGCTTTCGCTCGGGCATTTTAATAATGAATTCGAGCCCGGATTTTCCCGGGAACGCTTCATCCCCCGTTTCCTTTTCTCTTTGAAATCGGGAACCCAGGAAGATTGATTATCCCTACGAAAACAGGTACAATTCACTGATAAATCAAATACTTTTAACCCTTCCCGTTTCGAAACCCAGTCAGCAACTTGAATGTGAAGAGAACATCAATTTAAGATGTGACAAGATTGCTGAGCATTATGGTAAAGACCTAGGAATTTACAGTGAGTGTAAAAAGTAATCGTACGCCCTTTAAAATAGAATAACTTTTTTATAATTATACCAAACGACCTGATTTTTTGTAATCAATTAGAAGCATTGGCTTACGAAATGATATGCAAAAAAGATTTTTCAAATAATTATAATTAACGAGGTTACATGCAAAAATAAAAGAATATTTAAAGTATGTGTTTTGTAGATCTATAGTATGTAGTTACACAGATGCTGAAAATTTCATCGAAATCGATTTACATACACACGAGCTACAAGCGCTTAAAATGGTGATAAAATCATAGTTTTACACATTTGATCAGTTTCTGCTTAAAATCCACAGAATCGTACACCTTCCGATGCTTGTCGTTTTTCCCTGCGTCAACCGATTGATAAGGGCCAAAATAAAAAAGTTTAAAAAATGCCTTTTTTATTTTTGCATGTAACCTTGTAAATTATAATTATTTGGAAAATCTTTTTTGCATATATCATTTCGTAAACCAATGCTTCTAATTTATTATAGAAAATCAGGTCGTTTGGTATAATTATAAAAAAGTTATTCTATTTTGAAGGGCGTACGAATTCTGTTTACATTCACTGTATGTTTCAGAAAATATATATCAAGATCGCGGCCGGATGAATCTAGGACCCGACACGGTTGAACAGAGTGATTATTTCCATAAATAATAAATAAGCAAATATATTCAGATTTCTGGCAGGTGATCTGATAGAAGATAAAATTGTTGTCAGGTGTCGCGACGCCGACGTACGCCTAAAATGGACATAATCGCGTCACGGGCTTACACCGCCGATCCTAGAACCACACTTCCAACCCCAGATAAGACTGCTAGGCTTCGTTGTCCGGTTAACGTGATTTCATGTCGTCGACCTGACGGTCACTGACGGTCTTCAGCGATGGGCAGCCTTCCTAGAATTTAGGCTAATCAATGGGCCTGCCTGAGAAAGTCGAAACTGTACTCTGTCACGCGATTTTTCAAATGGGGATGAATGAGGTGGTTGGGAGTGTGAGCTGGGTAGTGGAATAATGGGTAGTGGAATAATGGGGATTTTATGATTTACTATCGTGGAGCATTTGTCTGATAGGTTAACCCCTTGCCTTACAATATCGAGTCAGACTCGTGATGAAGATTCTGAATAGAAACTAATAAATATGTATGATATTAATTTCCTTTAAGTCGAAGAAAAATTCTATTTTGGTTTTGTTGATGTACAGCTATTGGAGAACATACAGGGTGAATTCGATAAAGCAGGACACCTAAATATCTCCGTTACTTTTCGTTGTACAAGAAAAGTTCGTAGGTCAAAGTACACTGTTCGAAGGGCCACATATAACGGTGTAAGGGAAAAAAAAATTTCAAGGTCATCTTTATGAGATTTCAAGGTTATCGATATTTTTTTAAATAGAATGAGGTATTTTTTAATACCTCAATCGATGCAGCTGGGCATTCGTTATAAAAAAAGTACTAACCTATGTATGTCGAAAAGTTAGTAGTTCAGGAGATATTTCAATTTAAATAACTCTAAAATACCATTACTGTCGTACTAATACGTTAGTGTTTACTTACTTGTGTAACATCTTAGCACGACAGTAATGGTATTTTAGAGTTATTTAAATCGAAATGTCTCGTGAACTACTAACTTTTCGACATACATAGGTTAGTACTTTTTTATAACGAATGTTCAGCTGCATCGATTGATGTATTAAAAAATACCTCATTCCATTTAAAAAAACATCGATAACCTTGAAATCTCATAAAAATGACCTTGAAATTTTTTTTCCCTTACACCGTTATATGTGGCCCTTCAAACAGTGTAACTTTGTCCTATGAAGTTTTTTTGTACAACGAAAAGTAACGGAGATATTTAGGTGTCCTGCTTTATCGAATTCACCCTGTATACAGGGTGTTATGTTTATCTCATAACGGAAATATCATGTGACGCACTGAAGTTACGAAAAAAATTTGTTTACGAAAATTGTTCGGTATGAAGGGTACAATCATATAGTCTAACTTTTTTGTGGACTAAAATGGTGGGGAGGGGCGATTTCAAAGTCAAATTAAGTTTTTAAATGGAATGTCCTATTTGTTATACCATAGCTCGATAGAGTATCAAAGTCTGAGTATAATAGTGTTGACCTTCATACGTCCTAAACCTAATAGGTAACGAGATATTATCCAAAGAAGAAAGAAAATTGTTTCGATAATATCTCGTCAACTATTAGGTTTAGGACATATAAAGGTAAACACTGTTATACTCAGAATATGATACATATCGATCTGTGGTATAAAAAATATGACATCCTATTCAAAAAAACTTAATTAACTTCCCGATTTTATAGGGAAGTTATTGTAATTACCCCGAAAATCGAAAATCGAATTTTTAGCAGATCTTCACGTTTCATGGTCATTGGAGTCATTTTAGACTATTTTTATCAAAATGTCGGTATGTGTGTGTGTGTGTGTGTGTGTGTGTGTGTGTGTGTACGTATGTCCGTTTCTATGGTATCAAATTTTTCGTTAACGTTTTCAGAAAAAGTAACAACGCGATCGGAATGATGAATGATGCAATCGATGTGCCCCGCTGTAACTTAGAGCTGATTAGATTTTGGTCCATTTTGGTCAAGTAGTTTTTTAGTTTTTTTCGAAAGGAGTTGATTAAACATTGCAATTTATACGAAAGGCGTATCCACCGAAGAAGTAAACGTAACTATATATATATATATATTAAAAAAAAAATTTTTTTTTATAAAATTAAAAAAAAAAATTTTTATAAAATTAAAAAAAAAATTTTCTTGTTTTTTTTTAATTAAAAAAAATGTTTTTTTCAATTATGCAACTAATGCTAATGTAACCGCTTACAATAATCGAAAATTATTCCAATGCAAGAGTGAGTTAATCATCGCCGAGAATACATTTTCAAAGAATATCGATGAAAGTACAAAAATATTTATATTACAATCTTTAAATAAACAATGAGTTCAAAACGAATTGTTAACTGAGATTAAATTGAAAATTAATATAAAATATATGATAATTAATAACATTGACGTTGAAGATGAATTGGTTAATGGAGCATGCGGAATATTAAAATTTATTACTTTTCAAGAAAATACTAAAATTCCGTCTATATTGTGGTTAGATTTTCAATTGGCCAGAGTAGGAGTGAAAGTAAGAACTCGTTATCGTGATTATATGAAAAATGCAAATATAAATCAAAATTTAACACCAATAATAAAAAAATATCGAATCAAGTAAATATTTCGAGTGAAGGAAAATAACAAATTACACGTAGTCAATTTCCAGTGGTTCCTGCTGAAGCGATTGCGATTCATAAAAGTCAGGGACAAACATACGAGAAAGTATGTATGGATTTTAAAACATCAGAAATACGAACTTTACAAATGTTGTATGTAGCACTGAGCAGAGTTTCAAAATTGAGCGGTTTATATATTTTGAGAAAATTTAAATTAATAGTATCGGAGAAAACCAAGATCAATACTGCAAACCCGGATAATGATGAGTTGTATCGTTTGCGAAAAACTAATTAAGACAATTTATTTTGCAACATTAGTATGCTATAACAAGGAACCAAGCGAGCAACGAGCATACGATATTGGTTTAATGCGATGCCATATAGCAAACATTTTGATAAGTAGAGAACTATTGAATTTCCCTGAAAACGTATAATCTTCTTAAAACGTACACTTAATAAATAATAATAATAATATACAGCAACTAACGAATCGGGAAGTTCTCTGTGTGGCTCGTGGAGAGTCACACACAAAATGAGACATTAATAGCTGTGGGCCCTACTAGCCATGCGTACCACTAACATTCTCGCAAGAGCAGTCCTGCCCGCGAGCTCGCGAAGCGAGCGAGCAACAACAACCCCACCCGCGAGCGAGCGAAGCGAGCGAGCAACAATAGCCCTCTAGTTTGATTTTGAAATCACCCTCCCCACCATTCTAATTTTAAATGAAAATTAGACTATATGATTGTACCCTTCATACCGAACAATTTTTGTAAACAAATTTTTTTCGTAACTTCAGTGCGTCACAAGATATTTCCGTTATCATAAACGAAACACCCTGTAGGCGTACAATAGATACGAAGTTTCTCCTTTTTTAGAGAATTAAGAATTATAAGAAAAATTAAATAACTAAAATTGTAAAATAAATCGTAGGGCAAGGGGTTAAATTTATACAGGTGGTGAGACCTGTTAGTGAATGCTGAAACTGTGAAAGGCAACTCTGGATCGATGTTACCGACAATGGTAATGGAAAGGCACTGGGGTTCTGGTCTTGACTGCCTGGAGACTGTATTCACGTACAGCTTGTCAAATCTAGCTGTGCGGTTGACGAAAACTTAGGAATGCGCAGACAAAAACAAAGACCGCACTTGACGAGAGAAGGATGCAACATATGAACGGAAGGTACACACCTCGTCAAAAGTACATACTGTCCATTTTTTCTTACAGCGGTAAACATACAAAATAACTGTTTATATGTTTGCGTGAATACACTTGTGTCACTTTACCTTTTAACTAAACTGTCGCCACGTGCATCGTTTGACAGGTGACGATCAGTTCACTATCGTTGCGAGGTTCCGCCTACCTACCATTGCGCAGCGGGGAGATTTCCCCTTGCGAGGGACATTCAGCCTCACAGCTAGATTTGACAAGCTGTACTACGACATTCAACAAGCTCAAGACTTTTCAGTTTCGTCGGGTTCCATAGACAAATATTATGGTCGGAATTATAATTATAATCCGATTTATGTCGTGTTTGGGCTTATCTTCATCAAGAAGACATTGTCAATCGATAACTGGTGATATTGTTACGATTACGTTAATAGTAAAATGTTGCCCATGATGCTGAATCACCGCCATATCGAACGTCGTAATTAAAAATGTCGAAGTTGGAGAATTAAGTATAATACTTCATGCCATTGCCACGGTCCACAGGAAATGACTGACTGCATCTCGTGCGCCGGAGAAATCGAGAACAAAAAGTTCAGTCTATAATCTCTGAATTGCCTTCGTATAAATCCGTTCCGTTTTTGTTCACCGCTTCTGTTTGTAAACAATTATAATCGCATTTATTTTAATTTAACCTTAATTACTGCAACGTTTCGCAACCTATACTGCATTTTCCAATGCATAAAAAGCCATGTAAAAATTATTTGTCTGTTTTCTTACCGTCGAATGATCGCAAAGCGAAACGAACTTTCTGTTCGACCCGATATTGAAAAAGGTACAGAAATATGTAGCAAACGGGGAATAATTGGTTTGTCGACGTAACTCAGCATAATATATGAAATATTTAGGTATCGAGGTATAAAATGCGTCGTTAATTTTCACGTGAAAAAAACATGTAGGTTGTCGAGCTGTCGCCTGGAAAGGTCCTATCGGTATTTTCATCAGACCGGCTCTCATGGTCCAGTGGCGAAGTAGGTTCGCGGTTCACACCGGTCCACGTGCGATTAATTTCATTACGTAACACGAAAATGATACTCGGACAGCGAGAAAATAACAAGTTCCGCGTGATAAGCGACGTATTTAACCGCGTGGGACTTGCGAATATCGATCCGCGATTCAGGATTTCGGAATTAGCTAATTAAGCTTGCGAAACACCCTCGCTTTCAGCACCTAAATACCTACATATTTCATGTTCACGCTTGTTTACAACCGCGAGGTAATTACTATAATTTTTCCTCATTTTCCCATAAATATTTAACTAATATTGCGTTAGAAGAGAATGCTTCGCTAGTAAATAAAAAAGAAAAAATAAATTCGTGTTCTTAGCGGACCAACCAGCAATTTCGTGGGAGCACAAATTCGCAGTACAGGTGGGAATCGAGTCTGCGAAAACGCGAGAGTTTAATTAGCGATCTGCTTGGCTACGTACCGTGGCTATTATTACGGTGACCGGTCAGATTGGCTCATTCCCGGTGGAATATCTAATCCCGATTACGTTACCGGCGCACTAATTATCGCAATAAACTGTGTCTCATTAAAATAATTACTTTCCTACTTCTGCACCTTGCAGAATTCCCTGATCTAATTTTTTTTGGCCAGAAGGATCAATCTTTTCTGGAAACGGGTTCCAATCAATCTTCGATAAAACGTTCACAGTCGCAAATTAGTTAGATTTCTAATTTAATTTTTTCCATTAGAGTAGTTGCATTTCTGTAATCTAATTCCTACTGGAGAAAAATAAATTAATAGTTGGAAAAATTAGAGATTTTTATGTAGGGTGGAGTGGGGTAAGTGCGTCAACGAGTCAAGTGCATTAATTGGTTATTTTGATTATAATATGAACGAAATTTCTCTAGCTTGTATTTATTACCGTAGTATAAGTTATAATAATGGTGTTTTCCTCGCTTAAATTAACCAATGCCAAACAGTCACGTGCGAGGTACACGTACAACTTTGAGGTTAACCTGAACCTGCAATAGTTTACAAGTTATTTAATATATTCTGTGTTGTTATTTTAGGCAATTACAACAAGTATTGATGTAGATTTAGATTAAATAAACCGTTTTTATTGTATTTTTTAAAATTTATCGAGAAAAACACTAGGATGCTCTTGCCCCGTAAGTATTACTACACGGGGCAAGTGCGTACTATCAGGGTGGGGTAAGTGTGTACTGTATGGGTAATTATAAAAATAAACAATATATTTAATGCAATAAAAAGCATTTTGTAGCAGGCTTGATAATAATTCTTGTCTTGCCCCGTATCACTTGAAATAAGGTTTGAAAGCATTTTTATCTCTCAGAGACGCTCTTGTCCCATTTTCGGGGCAAGTATGTAGTAGTTGGCACTTTATACAATATCCTATCAAAATGATAATTTTCAAGCAAAATTAGAATCCTACATAATACTAATTCATCAGTAATAACTGTGGCAAGGGTATGATACCAAAAACGTTAAGGTTTTACATACCAGACTGAAAATACATCAGTTTAAAGTACAACTTTGCAAAAGCTAGGGCGCACTTACCCCACTCCACTTTATTTTATATTCAGAGAGAATTATTACAAAAATTCTTGTCTGCACTTCAGTTACCTTCACAGAAATTTTCTGGAGACAGAATGCATTTCATATGGTGCACTGAACTACAAATGCGCATCTACGCACTGAGATATACGTCGATATTCACTTTGACAGCCTACGGTTTCCAGAAATGCTCAAATAATGTGATCAACTTCCGGAAGAGCCTGATAAAAAGCATGAATGCGTAATTGAAGTCAGCAAAATGGACGTCGCTCAAGTGCCACGGAACATCGTCGGCCGTCGCATAATCCGATCACCAAAGTTTCCCCATACCGAACCAGGGTGTTTACTTATTCGCCGGGCTTCCGATAAACTCGTTTCGGTGGAAACCAGCGAAATGCACGGGCCGGATGATCGATTGGCCGTTTGTTCGGCAGACTGGAAGTTCACGATACCGATTTGCGCGAATACCATGGGATCTTCGGGTTTGTGTGAAGCTCTCGAGTCTCTCGTCGAATCATGCGGGTTTTTACAGTCGGGACACGAACCGGCGTCTGTGATTGCCGATTGTTGCTTTCCCTCCGTATCTTCCCGTTATTAACCGCTTTGCCGTCCCTGGCTCGCAATTACGTCGATTCGCGGTAATTGTATCGACTCTGCTTCCGGTCTATTGTGCCCTGGACCCTCTCGCGAGATCTTCTCCGAGATAGAAACGAAGACCAATAGCCTGCCGAGGCCTGAGAGAAATCCTTGGTGAAGTTCGAAGTTGGGCGAGAGGAAACTTGAATACTTGTTTCATTTTGAGGAAATGTTCGAGTCAGAACATTATGGGGAACCTAGGATTTAATCTAAACTACAAAATTGTTTGAAAATTCGTCTAAAAGATTAGTTTACCTGCAGCGATAAATAAAGGTAAAAAATTTTTAATGAAAATCGAATGGGTTGGTTTGGATAGTGCCGTGTTCAATCTTCAATTTCCCATCGAAAGAGGCGACGGGGAATTAGAAAGCGCTGTCAGAAGCGATTCGAGATCGCAAGTAGATACAGACGACTGTGGCCAGACAAAGGCTCGCGCTCCCTCGAAAGAAAGGCATTCATAATTAAACCGGTGGTGTTTCGAGCCGGACAAAGTGGGTCCCGAAGATCTTAATGACCTAATGGACGTCTCGTTAATCATTTACCGTAGAGATTAGCGAGGCTGACTCAGCCGTAAGAGTTTTCCGAGTCGCTGAACGCTGTCGATGCCATTTCCCATGGGGCCAAAACGTCGTATTATCCTTCCGGCTTTGCTGTCAGATGTCTATTTGAGTCTTCAAACGTCTAACCTACCGAATCCCACGTGATCAAGAACGAAACCAGGGCGAGGACCACAGCAACTCAAACTATTCAATCGTACATCCTCTACCAATTAACACGTTTCACTTTTTGTTTTTGTTAAAACACTATATTCTCAAGAATTCGTCCTGGATCAGCATGATGAAAATTTACGGTCTGCTTTCCAAAAAAAAACGATTACAAACAATAGAAACCATCAAGATCCCGCAGGGAGCCGATTCGATTTCCAGTCGAGTACCCTCGCAACAAAGTATTACAAGCAAATCGAATTACAAAACTGAAAGCAGTTGAGACTTGAAAGAGGCGCTCACGTGACGGAGTTGCTAATATCGATTAGCATAAAAATGCGCTTAATAATTGCAAGAAATCGTTGCCCATTAGTCGAACCGCGTATCATCGCGCGATCTAACCAGGGAATCGGCATCGAACATGATCACGGATCGTTTAGCAACGAATCACGAACGATCCCAACGTTCGATAGCGATTTTCCCGCGGTTCGTCGATCGACCCACTTCCGGTAACCGGGCAGAATCGGTTTTCGAGCGATCATCACGCTTGGATCGTGATTTTGAAATCAATTTCCTGCGATGGATCCTCGCGGCGAGATAATCCGCGCAATTACGCTAACGAGACCGTTGGATTCGTTCGATAGCCAGTGGCAATTACCTAATCGCGCAAGATGGACGCTAGTTACTTGCATAGTTTTACCAGTGGTGCAAATCGAACTTTCGCAAGCGCTGAAAAGCAAGGCTGATCTCACTGTTGATCCCCCACGAATTTTTCAACTCAGCCAGACGTTCGAATGTTATAGTAATCGCGTTTTCAGTGCACCTGCGATCTCCTTTTCTTGTTAGACGCTGTTCATTACACGCCACTGCTTTCATCGGTCTCTAACACGCTGTGAAATTCGATTCTCCATGGATTAGGTAACGCTGATTGCAGAATTTATTTGTGCAGCGGCTATAGTGGTGAAAAAGAGAGTATGTACGTGGCTTAGTCTGACGATTATGCGGAGTGACGTTCGTTTTTACTGGACTTCGACGAAAAGATCGGCGTTGGTGGTTTGCGTGTAGTCTGACCGTAGAGTAAGTGTAAGTGGTGTGCGACGGACAGACAGGATGGAACTCAAATGTGTTTCATGATCTAAGAGTGAGTGTAATATGATAATCACAGTGGAAGAATTGATGTACTCCTTTGTCAAGAACGTTTTTCAACAACAATGTGTTTATTGCACCAATATTATGTACAATTACGGAAAACATACTACGCACTAATTAATAGAGATCGGTCCGCGATCGATCCGGATCGTGGAGAACGCAGCATTTTTCACCCCGATCCGTCAGTTTGATGGTTTTCAAGTGCATCGATGGTGGCGGCAACGACGCATGATCGCGATCGATCGCGATCCGATATGACAGCCGCGCGCAGGCATGCGTGAAACATTGCTCACGCTTGGGAAATCGCGATCGTGTTACGGAAACGCAGCGAGCCTTCGAAGAGATCGTTCCTTTCGTCGCGATCATGATCGACGGACCGTCTACGCGTATGTACAGCCGATTTTAAACAGATACCGAGAACCGGTGATCGATTATGGATCGCAGGTGGCGTTGCGAACGTAATCGACGAGCGATTCGCTACGTTTAGGATAGCGAATCGCATCTAATCCTCGAAATCGGATTCAATCCGCAACTCACAATTTGACCAATTTTTTCTTTGATGCTGATCGTAATGAATAAGATTTTCGAAAATAACTGTAAGCCGCAGGAGATAAAGAGAAATTCATTTTTGGTTCGATTAATTTGTATGAATTGAATTCTTTGGTTCGTCGATCGATTATTCTTGCCGGATTGATCGAGGCAACCACGCTCACTGTTCACTGCTAGTTGTATTAATATATTAGAAATCTATTAGCTTGGCCAAGAGTGTCCTCGCGCAATTGGCACTCGTGTCGCACTAAACAGAACAACGTATACAATTATTCTTCCTAAATCCACCCCCTCGTAGACTCCGAGTGGCGATTCTTAATGAAGATTCTTCGAGGAATCTTTGGAATCGTACCCTTTCCCTATTAGCGTCGCAGTGGATGTGACATTCGAGGTTTTGGACCCCATCCCAGTCCACTCCCTCAGCGTCTCGGTTAATAGTAGAAGAACCTGTAAAATGCTGAAACACAAAGGAAGATTAACCAGTTGTCAGTAAAAATCAATTCATATAAACAATTTAGAGCCACTTAAAAACAGCTTCGAACGAAGTCCAATTCCAAGTGAACGAAACAGTCACTACTCCTCCGAATAAACCGCACGCGATAAAACAATCGCGGAGCGCAAAACGCAGATTTTAAGCGCAAAATGAGGCACGATACCATACTTTTTTTTCCAGTCGGAGGACCTCGATCCCCTATTCCCGCAGCATTCATGCTCGCCAAAACGAAAAGCCCGAGCTCCCAAACAAACCGAACGCATCCCCAAACAAAAGTTCTCTCATTTCCCGAGGCCCCTTTGCTCTCGGGGGCTCCTTCACCCCGACAGGCTTTCGATCCAACCCTCCCACGAGGGTTTGCAACCCTGCGAGAAGAGAGAGTCGTCCGCCGGCAAATCCCGTGTGATTTTCATCTACGATTGCTCGGCTAACTGGCAAAGTCCCGTTTCTGCTGGTAATCGCCGGGACACCTGACCGCCCGGTAATGAGAACTCAGGCCCGTGCCACTTCAAAGCTGTTAATTAGAGGACCCTCGTCACCTAGCCTCGACGACCCACGCGCCGCGCCGTCTTCTCCCTTTGATTGGTAAATGCTCGGTTTTCTGGCCGCTGGACTACAACGCGATGCCGACAATAAAGTTAACCAGAGACCGAAACTGGGAGCAAGTCAGGCTCAATTTCTGGTTAGAGGGCTGCCTACATGCTCTAATCCTTAGCCTAACTTGTTGAAACACCTTCCTTGCAGCCCTGCAATTTTTATTCCATTTTATAGAATTTTTTCCTCGCAGTTCTGCCATTTCATTAAAAATTTGCATGTGGTAGGATGTATCGAATTTTGAGCCTCTTAAGGTTTGTATGATCAGTATACTTCGAAGCCACGCACAGTGGACTGTATGCCCGATCTCAGCGGGCAAAATTCAATTTTTAAAACTTTACATAAATTGTAAAATTTTTGTGGCTTCAGTTAGTTGAACATCTGAGGAACAATCTCCCATCATTCGTTTTCCCATTCACGTATCCATAAAGCACTGAAAGTCGGATGTTTGAAATTCTGTTAACACGCTTTCATTTTTCAATGAATTCACCACAAGTAATTATTACTTTATTTACATACACTAACAGATTTTTGTTTTATAAAAGTTTTTTTAGCTAAGTATAAGGTATACTTTTAAGAGAAATTCACTGTTGTACTATATACATTGGGTGTACAAAGTATTCGTACACTTTTTAAAAACTAATAACATTTTTATAATTGTACCAAACAACCTGATTTTTTATAATCAATTAGATGCATTGCTTTACGAAATGATATACAAAAAAGATTTTCCAAAAATTATAATTTACAAGGTTAAATGCAAAAATAACTAGAGGGCTATTGTTGCTCGCTCGCAGGGTTGTTTGTGCTCGCTCGCTTCGCGAGCTCGCGAGTAGGATTGCTCTTGCGAGAGGGTTAGTGATACGCATGGCTAGTAGGGCCTACTGATTAATGTTGTTTATTTGGTGTGTGACTCTCCAAGAGTCACACAAAGAACTTCCCGATTCGTTACTCCTTCGCCAACATCGCTAACATCTTCTTTTTTGTACTTTCATCGATATTCTCCCAAAATGTATTCTTGGGAGTAGAGATGATAAATTCACTGTTGCATTGGAATAACTTTCGATTATTCCAAGCGGTAACATTAGCATCAGTTAAAAAAAAAAATTTTTTTTAAATCTAAAAAAAAATTAAGAAAAAAATTTTTTTTTATGTAATTGCGTTTGGTTCTTTGGTGGAAAAATTTCGTTCTCCCTTATAAATTGCATTGTAAAATCAACTCTTTTCGAAAAAAAACTAAAAATCTAAAAAACTACTTGACCAATATGGACCAAAATCTAATCAATTCTAAGTTACAGCGGGGCACATCGATTGCATCATTCATCATCCTGATCGCGTTGTTACTTTTTCTGAAAACGTTAACGAAAAATTTGATTACATAGAAACGGACATACGCACGCACACACACACACACACACACACACACACACACACACACACACACACACACACACACACACACACACACACACACACACACACACACACACAAGCACGCACGCACACGCACACACACACACGCACGCACGCACGCACGCACGCACACACACACACATATACGAACATTTTGCTGAAAATAGTCTAAAATGACTGCAATGACCATGAAACGTAAAGATCTGCTAAAAAATCGATTTTCGATTTTCGGGGTCATTACAATAACTTCCCTATAAAATCGGGAAGTTAAAAAAGGCATTTTTTAAAACTTTTTTATGTGGGTCCTTAATGAAAATTTAAAATGTATGTTTTGTAGATCTATGTTAGTCATACACATGTTGAAAATTTCATTGAAATCGATTAACATACACACGAGCTACAAGCGGTTAAAAATGGTGAAAATCGTAGTTTTCCACGACTTTTGATCAGTTTCTGCTTAAAATCCACAAAATCGTACATGTTTCGACGCCTGTTGTTTTTTTCCTGCGTCAATCGATTTCGATTAAATTCCCAACAAGTGTATAAAGAATATGGACCTAGAAAACATATGTTTTAAATTTTCATTAAGGGCCCAAATAAAAAAGTTTAAAAAAATGCCTTTTTTATTTTTACCTGCAACCTTGAAAAATTGTAATTTGTGGAAAATCTTTTTTGCATATCAGTTTGTAAACTAATGCTTCTAATTGATTATAAAAAATCAGGTCGTTTGGTATAATTATAAAAAAGTTATTAGTTTTTTAAAGGTGTACGAATATTTTGTACACCCACTGTACATTCTTTTATTTATTAAAATTTAACAAAAGATAACCAACGATTCAGTCACTTTCTTTATGGTTCTAAGACTTTGGTAATGACTTTGTTATACCTCCGGGTGCGATCGGGTGTTCATTAAAGTGCCATTGTGTTCTTTGAAGTTTTCTGATTAAGATGCAAGAAAAAAAGGCTGCTACTACGCGCTACTCCGTGCTTCATAGTTGATCTACGAAAAAGTGGCCATCGCACACGCGCGAAAATTGAATTTTGAACTAGTTGTGGCCGCTGAAATCGGGCATACAGCCCACTGTGCCTCGTTTAGAAATGTTAGCGAGCGGAATCCAGCCGAAAGACATATTCCCATCCGCTCTCATAATCGACACCCGAGATTTATTTCCGCACCGATCTGTTTGCGGCGCTCGCGCGCGAGTACTGACAACGCCAGGCATTGTTCGCGACAACTCGTGCGAAATCAGACGGCCGGGAACAGGTTTTTTCGAAGACCACGCTTTTTGTACGCCCTTATTGTTCGTGGAGCTGGGATTCATGAGAACTGGGTGGCTTCTTTTAATAAACGACGCTGACTTCGAGGCTCCTGTGTCTTGAACAGAGACGGATCGAATTCACTTTTCACTGTCTGGTAAATTCCGGACGGATCTACTAAGATTTTTCGAACAAGTTTAACCTGACACACTACGAATCTTATTAAATTTTGAATCGGAAAGATCAGGTTCAGATGAATCGCATTCGACTCCATAAAATTTTTACCGAACAGGACTGTTGGTATAATAGTCTGGCTCATAATACACGTTCATATGATGTCATTGCCGTAATAAAGGGTATAGCCGGATAAGATAGTCCAAAATGCCCTTGAGCCGAATTTTATCGATAATGTGCCATTCGATAGAGCACCAAGAAAAACCATACTGTGCAAAGTATCAACCCTGTATCTCGATCGGGAGGGTAGTTATGGGGTAAAATCGAAAAATCAGTTTTTGGCTTATTTTCCCTAGTTAATGACGTTTAGAAATTCTGAGAAAAATCTGACACATGTCAAGAACCCAAATACATACTTTGCAATTGGTTTCAGATTTTTAAAGTGAAAATCCTGCTTGTAAAAAATCAAAAACCTCAAAAAAATCGAAAAAATGCAGATTTCACATGGAAGTTCTAGAGTGACAACATTTATATTTTTACAGTAGCAGTATATTGTCATAAGTATTGTTCATGAATTTTTTCAGATTTTTTGGTTTGGTGCGCCGTTGTTAAAAAAAATAAAAACTGATATTTTCGACGTTTTTTCCGCGAAGAACTAAGCTAACCTTAAAATTATTACGTTCTATTTGTCCTGTAAGTCTATCAGGCACTGATAAACCTTGAACATTATTAAAAAATAATTAAACAATGAAATCGGCTTGATTAGTATTTTTACTATGTCAGCGTATTACATCTGAAAGTATTAAACATAATTCCAACAGCTCGGTTGGCTCAGGGCGTTAGGCGCTCGACTGTTGATCTGCTTATACTAGGTTCGCGCCCGGCATACGTACATACTTTTTTTTACTTGATTAATTCTTTTTTTTTTATATCTAACTATATAATAATCAATGGTATGTTTGTAGATTTCTTTTAGAAGCAATATCTAAATATTAAAAAAATAATTGTAAGGTAAAATTCGCAAAAAAAATTTTGGAGCAATTGTTAACATCATCAATTTTTAGTTACACATCTTCTTAAATCTGGTAGTATTAAATATTTTCTGCAGTAAATCTATACGTGTCTTCGAGTTTTAAATACTTCGTTATAGAGAAAACGGTTTTGTAAAAGTTTTATAAAAACGGACAAAATGTCCGTGTTTTATTATTTTGTACCTTTAGCCCGTCCGTTTACCTTTACCTTTATGTTCACCTTTTCTTTTCTCTACTCGCTTTATGACTCTGTCGATCATCAGTACCAGGTGACGGATTACTAGGGTTGTCGTTACCTGTTAATCGTTTATCGGTCGCGGGTGTAGTTGAGGGCAATGGTACGGTCAAAAAGCTGAACTTTCCCCCTCCAGACACGTGTAGGGGAAAAGGATACCCCGAAATGTGAAAATTGTTATTCCAAGCAATTCTGGTCATTTTTGGACCGAGCTCCGAACGGTGAAGATTGTAGTGAGTGAATTATTTCTGAGTTCTTTAGTTATTTTCTGAGTGTTATCAGCATGGCAAGTGAAAGGATATAAATCGTTGATACCAAAACCTCGCGTGTTAGGTGTATTAAATGTAACATTCTAGTTCGGAAATTACGCGGTACAAGAAAACAGATAAATACAGTTATAGAATCAATGAGGTGGTCTAGAATTTTAAATAAAGAAGTGACTGTTGGTGATATACTCTGCAATAAGTGCCGCCTTTTTACATATAGAAAAGAAATCTACAAACATGCCATTGATTATTATACAGTTAGACATAAAAAAAAGAATTAATCAAGTAAAAAAAAGTGTATACGTATACCAGGCGCGAACCTAGTATAAGCAGATCAACAGTCGAGCGCCTAACGCTCCGAGCCAACCGAGCTGTTGGGATTGTGTTTAATACTTTCAGATGTTATACGCTGACATAGTAAAAATACTAATCAAGCCGATTTCATTGTTTAATTATTTTTTAATAATGTTCAAGGTTTATCAGTGCCTGATAGACTTACAGAACAAATAGAAAGTAATAATTTTAAGGTCAGCTTAGTTCTTCGCGGAAAAAACGTCGAAAATATCAGTTTTTATTTTTTTTAACAACGGCGCACCAAACCAAAAAATCTGAAAAAATTCATGAACAATACTTATGACAATATACTGCTACTGTAAAAATATAAATGTTGTCACTCTAGAACTTCCATGTGAAATCTGCATTTTTTCGATTTTTTTGAGGTTTTTGATTTTTTACAAGCAGGATTTTCACTTTAAAAATCTGAAACCAATTGCAAAGTATGTGTTTAGGTTCTTGACATGTGTCAGATTTTTCTCAGAATTTCTAAACTTCATTAACTAGGGAAAATAAGCCAAAAACTGATTTTTCGATTTTACCCCATAACTACCCTCCCGATCGAGATACAGGGTTGAAACTTTGCACAGTATGGTTTTTCTTGGTGCTCTATCGAATGGCACATTATCGATAAAATTCGGCTCAAGGGCATTTTGGACTATCTTATCCGGCTATACCCTTTAATGCTCCCCTAACAATAAAACATATATTTACCGAACGCAACGCAGCGCTAACAACAGTCTCTCAGGCACTTAACAGTTGTCATTCGATACTTGACAACCCAAGAAAGCGTAGAGAGCATGTGGTAACACCAATTGAATACGTAACGTTCCAACGCAATATGTACTTAAAATTCAATTAGATCGATTGTTTCACATGCGACAACCTGTTACGTTGCTCGACTGATTGAAACTGCATTCGTTCTTCATTTCTCTAACTCGCTTTGTGCCACGGTGTTAAATTGGTACAACGGTAAAATGTGAATATTCAATGAATCCGCGACATTCCAGAGATAATATACCGCTTCATATTTCGTAAGAGAGATTTTATGGGACGATATAATTAAGAAGACAGTTACCTAGGCAAAAGCCGATAACAAACACGTTAAAACGAGCAACCATGGCAAGTTTCGATTCCGGAGCAGAGTGATTCGAGCGGATCAACGAACCTGGACGAGCGATTAGCTGGAAGTAGCCGATTCCGTAATTCGATTCGCTGTTATTACACGTAATCACGGTGCACGCTAATGATTCAGGCGAGCGGCTCGTTCCGAGACTATCGGAACCCCTCGGATTATCTGACGAGTGAAACTAAGAGGAGGGGATGTGCGCATGGGGTTTTTCAGAATTATGCGGGCAGCGGCTCTTAAAAATTCATAGGGGATTAAATAACCGTCCGTTACGATTATTTTAAATTACGCCCGGGCCGGTCGTGGTCCTTTCACGCGGCCGGTAATTCGTTAACGGCACCGTGGCTCGCGATAAAGGGAGCGACCGCTAGCCTAATGACGCGCAATCATGCACGCCGCGCGATTATAAATCCTGAAATTACCGGGGACTCTCGGACCGACTCATTAGGCCACTCGTAAAGCCGAGTTTATGGCCGCGGGAGCCACGCTCGATGGAGAAAGAATGCAAATCCAATTCGCTTTTATGAACTATTACGCATAAACGGACAGCGTCGCCGCGGTTCCGTACAACATGGGCGGAAACGGTCGTCTGTCACTGTCCTTTAACATTAACTATGCATTTTTTCATCGAATGATTATGCTTCAGGCGCGTATACACGTGGATACAGAGACGAATTGTTCATGGGTGGTCTTATTTAAACAATTTCTCACTGAGAAATGGTATGAACAAATTTCTCAAACGTTTGTTGCATCTACGATCTGTCGGAAAATCATAATTTTTCAGACGAAACGATGAGGCAAAGTCAGAGAAGCGTTTTCGAGATCGTTCAGAGACCCAAAGCTCGAGACCGCAGAAAGTTGAACTTGACCGTGATAGTTTGAAGCCGTTGATCTTTCTCCATTTTCGGGAACCAGAGACCTTGTCAACGACCCGGCTAACCTCGTAACACCTGTTACGCCACGCGCACAGGCTCACGTAAGGTTACGCGCAAACGAGTTTAAGTCACGAGGCCGACGAAAACACTTTCACTGACCCGACACAAAGCGGTTTCTCCGGACCGAGTGGATCCCAAGGCTGCCTCTTCCTCGGGGAAACCGGTACTCGCATCTTTCTCTTCCCCTACAATCTCTTCCTTCCTCCTAGCATCCCTATTTAAACGCTGCGCAAATTTTTGTAACTAGTCAGGGACGTTCAAGCAAGTTCTGCTTTCCCTAGATCATTTTCTGAGGCGAGGGAATTGATTAAGTAGATTCTAAGTCTCCTTAAATATTTTTTGGGCAAGAGGAATTGAGAAAAATGTCATTTTCTGTAGTAACAGTTTCTGCAGATCGAGAATTATGCAAGATTCCGTTGAGAGTAGTAGAATTTTACTCGAAACCTTCTTTGAGTGCATAATGATTGCAGTAACTATGATTAAGGCAGCTCTGTGAAACCGCGGTAAAATGACACCTTGCGGTCGTGGAACCGGAAGTCCTCGAGTCCCCATTTAACACCTGAGCAACGCGCACTCTCATTCTTCCTCATACTTTCGTACAAGCGTATAAATTAATACAGTACCATGAGGTCATACTATCCAGTTGCAATTTCTCTTTCTCTCGATCATACGTCAGAATTCATTCAACTTCATTTACAGAATGTTAACTGAACGATTATTATCTGTACAGTGAAAGTTAAGGAATTATTTCTGGTGTTGCGTTTGTTTTAAGGACGATGTGAATCAGGGATCTTTATTATGTTTGCCTTAGTGAAATGCTATTACACAGAACGACTTACCTTTTCTTTGTTATATTTACAACGTTTTATTTACAGTATAACTTAGCGGCGATTTGTACAGCAGCTTGCTCTTAATGAACTACAATGAATTAGCACAGATGTGTACATGAATTAGTGCGTGACTGGTTGACAAGTAGACTGCGGATGTTGACGCGGATACGAGGTCTCAGGGACTGATTTACAACAACAGGAATCAACAATGAATCTTTTCAGTCTCCTCAAGGCTCTGTTACCGTGCATAATTTCTTCAACTTTGTCGACCCCAGAAAGATTGAGCCTCGGAGCAATTATTTTCTCGTAAGAGAATAATATCCTCACTAAATCAAACTTGAATAACAATTTTTCGATATGCACACAACACTGGACGATTTTCTGGATGATTTTCGACTAAAGGAAATCAATTTTCAGAAGCACAAGCGACACCAAACGATTTTCACAAAATATTCTGCACAATGTGAGGACGCTCGAGAGGTCTTTCGTCTTTCCAGGATCGAGTAAACGTAATTCTCGATGGGGAAAATCGCACAAAATCCGCAGTTCAGTGACAAGTTAGCGAGAAAGTGCTGATTGCTGTTCCGTTCACGGCTCGCGAGTCTGGGAACTCTTGCGGAAGAAGGACGTTCAAGCAGCGACAAGGATGAATCTTGATTTGCATACGCTACGATCTTCCGCGTTACAAAGAAGGAGGTGGTGGCATTTGACATTACTAGCGAAAGAGGAAGAGGTCTCTCGACCTCGACGGGTTCACGATCGCGAGCCGGACGGCGAGTTGTTCGTGGAAACGATCCAAGGTTCGAGCACGACCTCCGTTCAGATCCCGGACGTCGTGCTCGATCGCTGGAGATCGAGTTGGAGAGGATCGGCGATTCTTAAAAATACGGAAGATTTCATTCGTCTGCTGTAAGCTTCCACTCAAGATCAATACCCCCAAATTAAATTGATGCTTCAATTATGTACTACAAAGCACGACTTTCACTTGGCCAGGCTGTGTGAGAGAGGATCTTTAGTTCTAAGTTTGCAGAAAGCTCAGCAGTCTACTGATAATTATATTTAACGAAAAACTAAATGAATATTAACTATCTACAATTCTATTAAATCAAGGACTAAATAAATAATATTCTGACTATCCCCGGGAAAGACCAAGCGACTATAACTTTAACTCTACAGTAGATGGGGCTAATTCCCACCATAACGACGTCGAACGAATGAAACCTTGAATAGTGTAACGGTGGAAGAAGGTGATCTCACGCGAGTGATAACAAATAAATAGCGTTTTATTCACAAGTTAGGTGCACAGGGGTGGCGAGGAGGTGTTCGCACGTTTCCGTGACAGTGCTATTGAATAAGGGGTTAGTTTCCACCCCCTGATCTCCCGCCCCAAAGTTACTCCTCGGCTGGGTGAGTTTTTGGTGGTTCGTGTCAGGAGCAGACACCGTGTTGTGCCCTTGTTGTGTCCTGTTCGCTCACTTCGCCCACACGGTTATGGTAACACAAGCGTGTTTTTGCTTCCTACTGGCTCGCTGTCTCTCTCACTCTCTCTCTCTGATCCTATCCAATTGTATCCGATCACCTATTTACCTTGGTTGGGTGGCACGAATCCGTATCCGCTCGCGCCCACGACCACTCCGCTCGTGTCGGCGCTGTTCGGCGGGGGTCCAGGTGGGAACAGCACTGGACCTGGAGGCATGGGCAAGCTCTGTTACAAGTTTCGTGAGTGCTGAAATTGTTTGCATATTTTAACACCCCCGCAAACTACCGTACTTTCATCTCTGACCTCCGAAGTAGATGCACTCTTATATTTAACTGTTCACTTTTCTGCATTGTCGAACTACAGTGCCCGAAATTTCCATAAAGCCACCACGTTTTTTGGTAATATCTTATAATTATTCTGTACTTATGATAAATTTGAGTATGATTTCATTTTAGACGTATTAAAAACACATATATATTGATTGAAATAATAGAAATAATATTTATTTGAAAAAATAAACGTAAATATATAATTTTATATAAAATAAACTGCGAAATTTCTACAAAGCCATATATTTCTTAAATAAGTAGGTTCAAAATTAACAATAACTTCTTTTTTATTTGTATATTAATAATTACTGCCATTTCTGTCAATAAACTGCCATTTTTTCGAATTCGAATTACTGCCAATAAACTGCCATTTCTTCGAATAACTTTGAAACATACGATTGGGCATTGACGAAATCAAACTTTGAAATGTGTCTTTTTGAATAGATGCTTATGTTTCGTTCACCGCTTTCCATAATATATTAATAGTACTGTATTGCTTGCAATTGCCATAAACTTTACCTACGAATATCCCCCAAAGATTTTCTATTGGATTTAAATCTGGGGAATGAGCTGGCTATGTCAAAACCCTGATATTTTTTGACCTAACCACTGCTTCGTGGAATTTGATCTATGGATGGCAGCGTTATCGTGTTGATAAATGAAGTTATCGTGTCCAATATCTTCAATAAATGGTATTAAAATTGTGTCGAATAATACTGTATATTTTTCAGAATTCATTTTAGGAGTAATGCGACAGATTGGTGTCTTGGTGTCAGCTCTAAATGCAGCCCAGATCATTAATGTACCACCACCAAAGTTGTGACCTATTGTTATATCTTTTTATTTCCTTAAATCGTGCCAGTAATATTTAAAACCATCTGGCTCGTCTAAATTGAATTTCTTTTCATCAGAAAAAATAACAAATTCCCATTCTTTGGACCAGGACATGTGTGTTATTGCAAAATCAAAACGAGCCTCTTTATGTTCTGCTTTGAGTGCTCGTTTCTGCACCATTTTTGTCCAGTGAAATCGGTTGGAACTTTTGAAAATTTGTTGTACGCGTCTCGTTGTTACTGAACAATTATCAATTCTTTTGATGCAGATCTCATTAACAATGAATGCTGTCTCTTGCTCAGCTTTTCATTTCCCACTTTGGGGTGGTTTTTGCCATAATCTTTTCCCAAATTGACGTAATTATTTACAACATTACGTGATCGATAAATTTTTTTGCAATTATGCGATTAGAAAATCCCATATTTCTATAAGCATCAATGGATGCCTTTTCTTCACTGGTCAACAAGTGGCATTTTACTAATGAGAAATTAAAATATATAATATATTACGCAAATCCTTACTTGTCAATTGCAGTTACACTTCTTTTATTGTACCTAGCTGGACTTATTCACTCAGAGTCTAACAATAAGCACAAACTAAGTGGCTTTATAGAAATTTCGCACTTATACTTCGCTTCGTGCAGCAAAAAACATATACACACCCAAAAGGTGAACATTACCGAGCAGATACTCGTTGATTTATGATTAGTATCAACTAAATTATAATTGTAGATGAGGAAAAGTAGTAAACTTACAATATTTTTAAAAAATACGTCAAAATATAAGTGACTTTATGGAAATCTCGAACACTGTATTATTATTTATCTAAATGAAAATCCACATTCATCAGAGTCGGTACAGTGTACAGACGTCGTCCTCGAAGTGATAACAGGAACATTAAACGAAATCATAGTAAAACTTGTTTGACAAATGTAAGACTGTGCTTCTGAAACTCTTTTGTGGCTCTCCTCTGTAATTCAGTGGCTTTACGAAAGACTTTGATCGATCCATCTAACGAGCAAATATTTTCAAGCAACGGTTTATTAAATATTTCTCAATTTCCCGACATCTCCGGCGGCGGAGAGATTAATGGAACGCTCGATGCAATGGTTCAAGACACATCAGTCATCGCGGTACATTAAACGTCGTCCATCAGCCACTCCATTAAGCCACCCCGCGTAATCCTGCAGTTTTCATTTCGACCGGATCCCAATCTCCACTGGAATCTTAATTAGAAACAGAAATTTTCGTTCTTCCCACGGAAAAAGAGCGCGGCGTTTCATAAAAATTCATAAACCAGATAACGAGCTGTCAAAGGATAATTGGTTGTAATACGGAGCCGCTGTTCCGAAACAGACCGAAGAGTCACGCCGGGTTTCCGCGATCTAGACAGCTTGTCGAGAGCCCCGTAGATCCCCCGTTGATCTTTATCGAGAGCACGCGAGCGAATCGGCGAATCGAGCCGCACGCGACGAATCGTTCGCGAAATCGTTTTGCGCAACGATCGCGGTGGCCTTCACGGTCGTTGCCCGAGCTTGATCGCGATCGGTCGCCGATCGTTGGACCCCCACGACGATCCGATGTCTTTCGCGAATATTATATGCTTGCTCGATCACGATCGAGGAGCGCCGGCGGTCCACAACGGTGTTTTCGATGTTCAATAATTTAATTGGTACACGCAAGCGAATTGCACGACGTCGATTTAAGGACATGTGACTTTTAATTCATTTATTATTATCTTTTATTAACAACGATTTCACGATTTCGAACTACTCAATTCTCCAGCAGTTGTTTGATCATTCAGTGATAAGAAACAGGAGAAATTAACAAAATTTATTGTTGAATTGCAGAATTTACCGTGGCTTCGAAGGTTTCGATTTCTTCAGCGATTTCTGAAAGTCTCCAGCAGATGTACGAGTTTGTTGCACGATCTGGGAAGTTATTTACCGATGCATCAAAGGGGAAAGTCTTCAAGGAAAGCCGGTGGAAATCCTTCCCAGCCGGGAAGCGAATCGTGATTATTAATAGAGTCGAGTATAGTCATCGAGATTACGGACAATCGATGCTAATGGTGTAAGCAACACGTAGGAAGCTGTGTTCGTGTGCCAGACCACCATCGATGTTTACCGATTCGTTGCGAAATCTCGGCTGGTTCGATCGATCCGATCGATTAAGGGTATCCGATGACCTTTCGGCGATTGCGCGAATTGAAACCTATGTAAAAATTCTGATGCTCGAGTTTTATTTTTAAATTGAATCTTTGGAAAGGGAGAAGTCTACGAGAATTTAGAGATAAATTTATCGTGTGATTGTTACTATCAAATTGCTGATATTTATCGGGAAATGAGATTTTTCTAGCCTGAGATCACAAAGCTGAAGTAAATACGAGAGAAAGACTACATTAAAACAGGTCGGTCTACAGAAATACGGTAGTACCTCAAAACTTTCATTGCAACACTCTATTTACTCTGTATAACACGTTTCCACGCAGAAGTTTCGTGAAACAAAATTTCCTGTATCGATACCCGAGGCCGATTAAAAGCAACGCAAATAGGAGCGAAATTCAGTGAAAGTTTCTAGCTGATTCTTTCTGTAAGCTTGATGTAATTACAGCACAGAACACCGCAGCCTAATTGTTGCACTCTATAACGCACAACTTCCGCCGACGAACGAAGCGTGAAACGCAAGAGAGAAATAAAATCGGAATACATAGTTTTTTTTTCGTTGTTTCTCGCGCGTGTGAAAATGAATTCGGATGCTGCGGAGGCGAGATTCGCGGAAAAGTTCGCACGCTACCTGCACGTGTTACACAACACAGGATCGACCAGTTTCAGAGTACGGCTCGGCGTTTTGTCAGCGCCACTTTCCCGGCGATATTTATTGTAGGTGAGTTTGAACTTGGCACCCATTCCGGCACGTACACACGCGCTCTCCCGCGTTCCACTCGATCGCAAGGATCGCGTATCCTGGTTACGTGTGGAGTGTGCACTGTGCAGTCTATATCGACACGTGCCGCAGTAAATGCCAGATCGATTGGGCTGACCTTAGGCGGTCGCGGAAAAAAGGAGAAGAAGAGGGGCTGGGGCAATGGAAGGATCAAAGCATCCTTTCAATATTTTCGAGGGAGGCGTTCTAATATTTGGATAGTTTAAAATTTATTTTGAATTCGTCATTTTACGCACCCCTGTTCGAGCGAGGATCTCTCATCCCTGCTGTTTGCCTCAGGTATGGGCCGAATCCTGCGAACAGTTGACTATAGTCCTGCGCTGAACATGCCGCCAGCGCGGCGAAAACGAAGACCAGCAGAATTGTCTGAAACAGACGTGCAACAATTGATTGTATTAAAAATAACTTTTAGTAATAATCGCGAAAGAAGAGGCTGTCACTACGAGTTGTGATTGCCAAATTTTTACATTTTTAATCCACAGTCATGATCGGATGAAATTCTCTTCTTTTTTATTTTTGGAATAGCATAGCCGTTCTCCAAGAATGAAAGAATCAATGTCAATGAATCTAAATCCGTCGAGCTCGGTTACATAATACATTTAGCATTAATACATTTGTAAAAAGCGCGGAACGGACCATCATCTCTCACACCGATGGCATTAATTAGCACCGTACCACGTGCCACAGGTTTCTACTGCTTCTGAACGCATCAAGGACCGCAGACGTATTATTCAAAAGTCACCAATTACGCATCCTTGATGGGCACCTTTCACTTGGATCTGTTCTTTCTCAATCCGGTGAATAAAAAGCGATTCTCCGTTCGAAATCGCGAACAGAAGAGTCGTCTTCCATTCTGTTCGAATAGGGCTCGCTCGTTTTGGTTGGTTTTAATTAAATCCCCCTCTTGGGGACGATTTTACTTCGCGGTAGCTCAAATATCCGTGCAAGGAAGCTGCTGTAAATAATCCGGCAAATTCTGGTAACAAGAAAAATGTATCAACTTTGTTGCTTCGTTAGCCACAGTTGAGAACGATCGTAAAACCGTGGAACTGGTCTCCTTCGATGAAATGGCTACCTTTCGATGAAATCGCTACATTGCGTGAGCTACCTTTCGATCAAATTGCTACCTTTCGATCACTGAGCTACCTGAGCTATCTTGCATACAGGGTGTAAGAAAAACGAACTTGGAAAAAATCGAGAAACGTCTGGCACATTGTAGAAAAATTTTAAAAATTTTGTTCAATTCCACGTACAAGTTTTTGTGACAATTTTTCACTTTTCTAATAAGTAAAGAACTGTATCAGTTCGAGAAGTAATATACTCAGCAAAGATCATTTCTTTGGCTCGGAAAATTAAATTGTAGAATAATACGATTCCAGAATTTCTCATGAACCTACGTTTTGACTGAAAATAATTTTACGACACGATAATTTCACCTGAGAAAGACGAAGCTGTCAGCCTGAGCAAGGAAAGAATTTCTTCAACTTGGAAAACAACACGCGCTCTTTTAATTGTCTAATAATTCAGGGTTCAATGGACAACAATTCTATACAGAGATTAACGTGTTAGACACACTACACGGTTTTCACTCGACAGAACGGACAGATTTATTCCGCACTGGTTGGACACCCGTTAGGCTACCGGGCGCAGCATGCGCGACAATTTTTACGATCGGTTCGTTGGTCGGTTAACAATGCATGAAAATTTATGGGCCAATAGCCGAGGAATAAAATCAGCGGTGTAAGTGCTCATTTGGCGGCCGTTAGTCTCCTCGAACATTTCTATCGTATCGAAAGCAGCGAGTGTCTCACCGGCAGCTCCGAGAGAGCTCCTCGTAAAGCGCGTTACTTAATAAATTAACTCGCGGGGATGAATTACGACGAAACATTCCCGGCGAACGCCGTCCATTACGGCGTAACTGGGCTTGTTTAAACTAAATCCGTTCCGATTGTTAATTGATTATATTCCGTCTAGCGATAGCTTGTCGTAAACGGTGATTGATGGTCTCGACACAGGACGCTGATAACCAGGCGACTATTTATCGGTGAAAGTATTTCGTGGTGCAATCGACTAACGTTTCCGAGATAGTGAGGCAATTCTCGACGATCGAAGGGAAGCATCGAGATTTCACCGAGCATAATTTCCTACACTTTCAAAGAGTCAGAGAGAGAGAGAGATTCGAAAATTTAATTACCTTGTGGACAAGTCCGTCGTTTCGACACTCTCGAGGAACAGCGAGATGAACATTTTACTTTCAGGTGCTCGTAAAATAGAAAGAGGACTTAAGGAAGACCGGGTCCGCGTCGTAAAAATGACGCAAACACCCCGAAAGACCGAATCGATTCGTCAATCCGATTTCGAGCCGTAAATTTCCCCCGTATTTACGCTCGGAGTTAGGGCGGATTTGAATCCCCATCCCGGTGAAAAAACGATCGTCTTATTTCTTCTTTTCCCCGGGTGTCTCTCGTTACGTAAAACTTGATGAAACCGTTATGCCACTTTACGGTCCGGCTCGTCACGGATTCCATCGACGTTACCGCTTGGGAACGAGCCCCGGGAATAATTGCGCGCTCACATCACGACGATTATCGAGATTTGCACGCGCGTTCATACTTCGATCGTCCGATCGAAAGCAAGGTGAGCTGTGCCACGTCATCGCCACGCGATTTCTTTCTCTTGTCACAATGTCAAGGCGATTAATTGCTGCCCCGCCACCGCACCGTCGGGAATGATAAAACGATCGTGACCGATGCTGTAAACCCTTCGAGACCTGCTCGAATGGCTACTGGTCTCCAACGATCTATTCTTGTACTGCAGCTAGATCGATCTTTATTTGCACCTGGTGCTACTGGGTGCAGTCCCGGGAAGACAAAAGGATTTTTATAAATTGTACTGAGAAGGTGGTGCAAACTAATACACTGCAATAAACGTAACGTAAGCAATTCACTGAAATTACTGAGTCCTCGATTACAAAATATATTGTCAAGTCTATGTACAGTCAGAGTTGGGCAAAAATTTAATCAACGATTGACGACTAAATTTCTACTTCAATCGTTAATCGCAATTAACAATTAATCTTCTAGTTTAGTCGCGGTTAACGATTAAATAAATACTTATTAATCATTAATTGTGGTTAACGATTAAATTTCGACTTTAGTCGTTAATTGCGATTAACGATTATTAATCGTCAATCGGATAATTGATTAATGATTAACTGCTGAAATTTCGAAATGAAATACGGAATCAAAACTGTATGAATACTGAAAAAAATGTAAACTGAATTTAGGTGTATTGTCATTTGGTCTATACAAACTCTGTTCACATGCTTTTATGTCTTTTTTCGATGATTTCTTTTCTTAATCAACGATTGACTTCATCAATCGATTGAATCAATCGTCGATTTTTCGATGATTTCTTTTTTTAATCGTACACATTAATCAATCAATCATGATTAAAATTTTAATCGATTAATGCCCAACTCTGTGTACAGTGACCCGAATTAATATTCGGACGCTCTAAAAAAGACGATAACTTTTTAAATATTGTACTATACAATTTGAACTGTTTTGGGAAGCTAGAACAATTAGTTTACTACAGGATGTGAAAAGAAACTTTTTCAAAAATTGCAATAGATCGGAATTGTGTGGGCCTACATTGAAAATTTAAAAAATACGTTTTGTAGATCTGTGTCAATTATATACACTGTGAAAGTTTCATCGAAATCGGTTGATGCGGAAAAAAACGACAGGCATTGAAACATGTAAGAATCCTTAGATTTATTGCAGTTAGAGGCCAGAAATCGTGAAAATCTGCAATTTTTACCACCTTTAAACGTTTGTAGCTCATTGCAACGTCGACCGATTTTGACGAAATTTTCTGAATATGTTAAATTCACACGGATCTGCAAAACGTATTATTTAAATTGTCATTATATGCCCACATAAAAACAATTCCAATCTACTGCAATTTTTGAAAAAATTTCTTTTCACATCCTGTAATAAACTAATTGCTCTAGCTTCCTAAAAAAGTTCAAACCTTATAGTACAATATTAAAAAAATTAATGCCTTTTTAGAGCGTCTGAATATTAATTCGGGTGTACGTTACGTGACCGACATGAAATTAAAATGAGTCGCCTATTGCTAGAATAGTGCCCAGTGAATTTACTTGCAGCAACCGCGGATGATGTTGATTGAACCAAGGAGAAAGACGGCGTAATGATACGTCTACGGGGCTTCGAATCGTACTCTGTCGTTGATTGACACCGGGTTTAATTACCGATCTGGGCAAATAAATTCCCCAGTTGTATAATTTCCGTCACTGTGCACCATAAACACAGAACGGCAAAAGAGCGTGCAACATTCCTTCGGTTTCCTTGAAACGTGCACTTTGGAAAAATCAACGAGGCAACACCATTACTCTAAATTCCTCAACTGGACTGCACTATCGAGCTGGTTGATTTTTCGTAAAAATTTCCTAGAACCGTGAAAACCATAAGCCACGTATCGGAATAGTTACGCAAGAAAATAGTTAGTAGACAGGAAAGCAAGGTCGAGGCAACGGGGTGAAGGCAAGGACTGGATCTGGGATCCAAGCGCGGGAAAACAGACATAGATCGATCCATCAGCGACGATCGAGTGTAATTTTTCATTCATGTATTCCGCGCGCGGTGTATTCCATGGAACAAGACTTCTCACGCGTCGATCGGGAATATATTCAAGACATTCAATGGAGTTTTCGCCGCTCGGGAGCAACGGTGAGACTGTGACTAGTCAATTAGGCGAATTACGGAACGGTTCCCAGAGGAGGGATTTCAATGAAGCGCTGCCTAAAACGCGGAGGAAACCGTGGAGAGCCGCAAGGAGAGTCACGCGCTTGTTCGATTGTGGGTATACCAAAGGCACGAGGTCGCCCACAAACCGCGGCACACATGTGCGTGCACCGTGACGGCAGATCATGCTGCCGTGATATCTGAGCCAACGCGCGCCGATGATCGCGAGGAAAACTGTTTAGATTATGCCGGGACTATGTTTGTGCCGGCAAACTATGTAATTTATTCCTGGCAGCGTTGCGAAATAATTGTAAACGCTTTTGCACACACAGTCGATCCAGAAAACGTCCGAGCACTGTCCAAATTAGGACAGCCTCTCCAAAAGTAGCCCAAACAACTTCAATTTCTTCTAGAAGTGTCAGATACATTAGTTTATTTCACAACGGGCAGACAGATCTTGAGAAAATTACCATTCGCAGAATTTCGTAATGAAGATTTAGGTGTTAAATGTCAACAGTCCCGGGAAACGTTGGTCTTTAATTTGAACAAACCGACAGGAACTGTTCGAAAAAGAGAAGGTTTGTAACCGGAGAACGCGTGTTTTCCGCTGGCGAATTAATGGGCTTCGCACTCGGATCGATTCGACTTGGGCACAGGTTCCCAGCGAAAGTTTTAGGTGAATGGTTGCACGGTGGTGCACGAGGTATTCGGTAGGTGTGTTTATAGTTTGATGGTTATTAGATCAGATGCTTGAAAATACGTTGGGAGCTGTTTTTAATTGCTTAGACAGTGCCGTAACGAGGGCGTGGCGAAAGAGGCGCCCGCCACGGACGCAACTGGGTTTGGGGCGCAAAACAAAAAATAGCGACCCGGTTGAGGGTCGCTTGGACGCTTTTCAAATCTTGCAAAAAAATTACGAACTCTCATTACAAAACACGTATCGGGATCTAGACATACATAAAATAATTCTAATTATCGATCGTAAATGTTGACTATCAAATTTGAAGATGCTTTCGGCGCTACCGTTTCGATCAATTACTAATATAGCAATTTTGCAAATAATTTACTTCTTTCCTGACGTTTCGGTTCTGTTTTGAACTTTTATCAAAGGTGGAAATTTGCTTCTAAACAAAAATATATATGTAAGACATAGAATTAAGAATTTTCATAACAATGCCTGTAACAACAGTTTCCAGCAAACATTCGTTCAGCAAATTAAAAATTGTAAAATCGTACCTTCGTTCTTCTATTGGACAAGAGCGATTAACAAACATGTCTATAATATCAATTGAGAAAGATGTTGCCGAAACATTAAATTATGACGATACAATAAATGTGTTCGCAAATGAAAAAACGAGAAAAATTACTTCATAAAATATGCTGAACTGTTTTATGTTTTTATTATATTATTTTAACATATACCTATGTTTTGTATTTCTTTTATTTTGTCGTCATTGAATATGAATTAAAATTTGTTCTTATTTAGGTTATAGATTAATTATTCATACAAATACCTTGAGAAATACATTATTGTATATACAGGCAACTCATTTTGATGAGGTTAATAGTATTTAATATATTGCATTTAGTAAAATTTAACTTGTTACATTAAAATTTTTTATTTTTTTGTCATTATTGGGTTACGGGGAGGCGCAAGTTAGACACTTGCCACAGGCGCTTCATACCCTCGTTACGGCACTGTGCTTAGACTCCCTGAATGCTATTCTGAATATTTCTGGATTATATTTCTGGATATTGCTTGTCGTAGATTGGTTAGTTTCATAGAAACGACGTAGGAATTTTTTGGATAACGCCACTCTCTTCTGGAATGAATCCTGGATGAATCTAAATATCCGACTGTCTATCAACATAGATTATAGCCAACAGTGGCTCAAAAATAATAAGAAAAACGCAATACACCAAAGAAATTGCATTTTCTCAACAGGGATCGCGACCGAAGTCGCTTACCTTTTCGATCGAAGAACGTCACGACTTGCATGCAGCACCAACACGACCCACATTAACATTTCCTTACTTCGCGGTATACCTAGAACTATGCTCGCTACTTCCTATCGCGAGTAGCTTATCTAGAACAAATTTTAATGATCGTCGGAAGGAATTTCCTCAATAGCCGAATGCCTGTAGCGATCCAGTCGCTGCGAAATTTTACTTTTACTTGAAATAAAGTCTGGCATATTTGCCTAGTGCGCCAATACCGTTCGACATCGAAAGTGCATAACACCCTTTCTTTCTGTATCGCTCTAATCGCGATGGATATCGCCTCGGAACTAACTGAGCGGATCCAGAGGCCGACGTAACGATTACTTTCCCCGATACCGATCTCCGCTGCGATTTATACTTCTGGTCACGTGAGTGTGGCTATCAGAGCGTCATACAGAAACCATGTACTACAAATTTCAATCGAACACCACCTCCGAAATCAAACGAAATCTTCGTCCATCAATCATCCACTGTAAGCTACTCGTGAACGATAGATTTGATCGATAACAACTCGACAAGTCACTCGACAATGCAATTACGCGATCATAAATCCCTCGAAAAAACGGAGCAACCAATTTAGATAGTCGATTAAATTATCTCCTCTATTAAATATCGAAAACTTGAACTCACAAGCGAGATAATGACATTGAAGTCATCGATCGAGATCGCCGAACCTGTCGGCACGAGAGAAAGGCCGGCTCCTCGTCAAAACAATGATCTCTATTATCGTGGACACAACCGTATGCGTTTTCTCGAGTTTCTCCGTGCATACGCGATGCATCTCGAGTACATAGTAGTTAGATCGGCACATGCAGCTGCACTTCGACAGACGCAACTTCCGCGTCTAACACCAAGAGAAACTGGCTACCTCCACGCACATTCTGCATCATTAATAGTACTCGATGCAACTGGGTTTATTAGAACATGCAAACAGGTTGCACCGGAAAACCGCAGACCGATTGCATAATCAATTTCATGTTTATCGATGAAATTTTCTATTCATTTTCAACAGTACTTTCAAAACAGAATTTCGCCGAGCAAAAAAATCAGGTACTTGTGGTTTGCACGACTTATATAAATAGAGAAGCCTCGACCTGCATTATAGATCATTAACATCAACCGATGCAACTGGGTTGCACCGTTGCACAACCGATTTCGTGTTGTAACGGTACCAAATTTTCCACCAATTTCCAACAGCACTTTCCAAAAAGAATTTCACCGGTAAAAATTCAATCCGCTCCCCGTTCGCGTGATTTAAGTAAATAAAGAAGCTTCCACTTATCGACGGCTCGCGAAATTTTCACGCGGCTCATTAAATCGCCGTTGTATTAGTTGACGCGCGAAGTTTCTCTTTTTATGGCCCGAACGCGAATTTTACGAGGATTTCGAAAGTATGGAGGATTCTACAGTTGCTTGTCCCTTTCGATAGACTCGGCGTCTTCGATTTTTCTGACCCTCGGGAATGCGCTCCCGAAGACCGGACTTATTCTGCCTGGCTGACAATAGCTCGTCGAACAGCTCATTCGCGCCCGTATCTTTGCGCAAGCCGGAATGCACATACGTTACATGCACTTGGCGCACCATTGTCAACACGCCCACATTGTTCTAGCGAAATGTATTATCTCCTTAGAGCTCTTGCATTTCGCTCGATCGCCATGGGGGCGGTCATAAACCGACGCAAAATGATTTTCTATTTTTTTTTACCGCTAATGACGACAGTCGAAACAATTAGGAAACGGTCGAGCCGATTTTCACAATTTTTTTTGCGAAGCGACGCGGATTTTGCAAGCTCGATTTACGACACCGGCGCGTGAAGTTTCTACAGTGAAGATACTACGCGCGCATTGCGTTGCAGCGATGCACTTGCACTTGCACAATGCGTCTGATAAAAATTCGTCTGGCTTCCACAATGATGCATTCCTGCACGATGATTCTGGCTAGACAACTGTGGGGTTTTTAGCTGCATTTCAACGTGCTCTAATTTCTACTTTTTTTGCGACACTGTTCGCAGATTTTTGCATATCTGAGGTGATCTATGAAGTGCATTGAAATTTTTCATTATTACCACGCTTATATTAGCTTGCCGAATTGTCGTTGTCGTTGTTGTTGTATGCGTCAAATCTTGTAATCGAATTTTAAATCACTTCCCGATGAGCTAGAGACTTGAAACTTTAAACATAGCTCAGAACTGGATGACAATGCAATATTAATAAATATATTTTTAGAAAAACTGTGTGTTCAGGAGAAAAAAGAAAGTTTTAATAATAACCGTCACACCTCGTCGCGCGACGCTCGGTATTACGTCATCGCGTTCAGCGATCCCCACTCCACTACGCGTTCCAACTCCGACTCATCCCCACTCCACTGACCTATTTCGCACCGAAGGAGCTCAGTCAGTGTGGTGTTCTGTTCATTCAGTTCCATTTCGGACAATTTCTGATTTCATCAAGAGACGTCCTCTCTCGGAGTCATCTCCTCATTCTATCTCGTGTATTTTCATATCTTGCGTTTCTATACCTTACTATTTCATACCAGTATTACTATATCTTGCATTCCATTTAAAAAAGACTAAAAAGTAGAAAATAAAAAAATATATAAAAAAACTTTTTATAAATCACGTTTATATTAAAATGCACTAAAAAGGAGAAAATAATTTTAATATAGCTAAACTATGTTGACGTAATCTTCGTGGGCGCTCCAGGCTTTTATTTATAGTCACTAATGTCTACAAAAATTATTTTCTCCTTTTTAGTGCATTTTAATATATGCGCAGTTTTTAAAAAGTTTTCCTTATATATTTTTTCTTTTGTTTTGCCAATTTGCACACGACATGAACATACTAGGACCGATTTTATTCGGCAAGATTGTGTCAGGACAGGGCGACGAATGACCAGGGAAACAAACGTTCTCTATTTCACTGGATCAGCCGGAGAATTTCGTTTAAGTACCCCCAGCGTCGAACAATAGCCGGTTCGAACCTCGAACCTCTCTACAATAGGTCTTTGTCTCTGTGTACTCTCTTAATATCCTCGGAAATTGTTACGCTGGCATTATACAATTTTCTCCGGGGAACATAACGAATTTATGCAGGCTCTCGTTTCCCCAAGCAACCAGTTCCGTAACGTCGATCCCGGTTTCTCCTCGTTCCTTCGCCGTCGTTTCGCTCTTTTAAACGCATTCCCTCGAATTTTCTGAACGGCCGACACGTCAATCGCTCGTTACAATCTTGCATCATGATCTTATTCAGGGGATTTCGTTTGTTACACCCGAGAAATTGCTTGTTGACCATTTCTAGCTTCACTTTGCCCATGGAGTAACGAGGTGAGGAAATTACGATCTCACGATCAGTGCCAATTGAAGGATTTGCAAACTTTTGCATTTTCGATGATCGGCTGGTGTCCGAAATGCTGGAGAATTTTTAGAATGAATATTATAGTGGTACCAGTGGTTCCTTTAAATTTTTCACTTTACATTATTCAAAATGAAATTCCACTGAGAACTCTCTTTGACGAAACGTGAACAAGTAGATATTACAGAAGCGGGCCATTCTCATTCTGAGAGGAATAGTTCGAACAAAACTAGTGAAAGTAACGCATCCCCGATGCAACTTGATGCAACGCATGTGTCGCTACTCTTGCAATCCGCGGGGTCCCGTCCTTGGCGCCGGGCCAATTATTGCGGGAAAAGAGGGCCAAAGGTGCTAGAAAACGAACGTCTTCGTAATTAGAAAGTGGAACACCTGGCCTCTCCGCGTTACCATTGAATTTCTGTGTAACAGACGCTGCTTCGGATTCTAAACGGATTTGCTTCCCTTTCCCCGTGTCGTAAATCAACATCTGAAGCAACTTATGGCTTTGATCGGTACCTTTTGCACCCTGTGGCATCTAAATTACAAGCTTGCGTGCCGTCACGGCGTGTAATGATATTTCAGACGTCTCGGGGCATGGGAAATGGTAACAGTTTGTAGAACTTGCTCATTACATCGAGTTTACTGAAACTGGTCGTTACAGAAATAAATTTCTAGCAAATATGAGACACCGATGGTTTGTCCGAGGGAATTAAAAATTGCACAAATGTGCAAAGTGTAGTACTACGCGCTCCTTTCCTTTTCCAGGCGTAGTAAAGCCGTTCAAAGGACCGTGTCAGATTCCATCGTCTCCAGTTACTAGATGTTTCATTTAAATTCGCTCGGCTATCAAAAGGAATTTCCGGGCTACGGGGCAGGCTAATTGGCAGATCAATCTTGTCCACGGGTGATTATTTCAGACCCAGTGCACCGGTTGCAGCATTCATTACGTCATCATCCGTGTGAAAGGGGTAAAGCTGATCCCGAGGATCGAGGGAATCGAGAGAGTGGGGATGGATACTTCCGATCGCACGTGTCGTCACGGTTCGCGGACCATTGGGAAAAGTACCATTTCTCCGAGACGGAACCAGAAAGAAAAAGGAAGAAAGAGAATGGTCCAGAACTCGCCACCATTCACCGAAGATTTTTGCCGACGATAGAACGTTTCGAGAACCTGGACACTGACTTGTCCCTTCTATTCCGCTTTATTCGCCGAAGGGCAAAAATTCCGGGGAGTTTTTTATGGTGGGAGAAGGGTATCGGAGACTGTAATTGGATCCGGGGGATTTTAGTAAAATGTGTATCGGAAAGTTTCATTGCTACGTGGAAACTCTGATCGAAGAGTGGAGGACAGTTTGAAATCCTTCTTGGAAATATAATAGAAGACGGGGTTAATTGAATTACTTGTTTCCGGTTAACTAGCAGGAATCTCATGTGATTAGATCGATTGTCTATGAGGATTTTTGTATAAAACGTTTTTAATTATTCAGTGGAGTTTAGTAGACCTTCAACGATTTTTAAAGCAGCAACAAGACGATTGAATGTTCTTTTTTGACGACCTGGAAAATGGATGTAAATTTTGCTTTATGGGACACGAAACAATAATAGCGATATTATAAACGTTTATCTGGGCCTTTAAATAGCTACATGAATCTCCGTTAAATAGAGAGATTACGTTTGCAACGGCGTGAAAATAAAATGAAAATAAAGCGATTTCTTCGCTATAGTGAGGAAAGTAGACACAAACGATGGAGAAAACGTGGAAAACAATGCTCGCACCCCGTCGGGAAACCCCCCCGGTGACGCAACCTCGTGATTTACGGCTGGAGGATCGCAGTTACCGTTTTCCCGATGAGGAGAAACAAAAGTATGATAAAACGCCGATGAAATCGGCCTTCCGGCCGTATGAGTAATCGGGATCGGTGCGCTAAGCACGATTTATGTCGACCGATGAATCGTTCGCTTCACGCACAAAAGGCCCCATTCCGCTTCTCACGAACAGCGGAATCAAATCGCGCGAACGTGTTTCCGCTCGTGATCGTTCAACTATTCGACTGTAAGAGTACCTACGAGCAAACACCTCTGGAAACGAAACCACGGTTCTTTTGATCTTTCGCCGGTTATCGATTAATTTCACTTTTAGAATGCAACGTCGTTTTTTTCGCGTTGCAGTGGAGACAGTTATCGCACGCCAGACCAGGGAGAAAAAACATGGGTAAAACCACATCCGCAATCGGCGTGCAAAAACGATCGGAGACACCCCGCGTGTTCTTCACGCACCAGATCCCTCGAAATCGGTCGGAATTGCTCGCGGATTTCGCATATCGCCGACTGAAATAATAGTGATCGTTACAACGCGGACCAGGTTTAATCATATGCGACGCGAGGGAATGCATTTTTTGTGATCGCTGCGGAGGTATTTGGTAATAGAGGACACTTTTACAACGACGAACTCAAATATACATAACACACAGTCTCTTTGTAAGATACTAGAAGAAAATCATGCATCAGAAACTCTCAAATTCCCCTCGCATTTCTATGCTTTTAAATTCCACCCACTCATTACTGTGACAAATGCATAAACCCTGCAGTCGGACGATGAATCATGCCGCACCACAAACATACGTTCCCACAGCCCACCCCTCAGTCACAAATCTTGCCCAACAGCACAAAAAACAAGAGCCCATAATCAAGGTAAAATAGCGAATTCGAGATAATTCTCACCGCAACGTTTATTTTCTTGCAGGTACAGATAAATATAAAATTCCAGAAAATATTTCTTACCGCTCGGCTTATCTTTTTCGAATCGCCGACTGGCTGCAGACAACTAGTGTTCCCATCCAGGGAATCCCTGAGGTAAAAATTGAAGTGTTGCGCAACGATGCTGCAAACGATATTGTTCGGTTTGTTCTGGCTGTTTTGCCGTTGTTTGTGAAGTCACGCACGAAAAACGCCATCGGCCGACGTCCTGGACCAAGTTGTCAGCCTCCGGTTCTGGTCACGCGATCACAGGATTCGATACCGCGTTGCGAAATGCGCGATCGCGCGAATATTAATCCCCGGGAGCGAGTTAACACTGGATTTACCAGACGCGTCGAAGCGACAGGAATTATGCAACAAATTAATTTCTCTGGATATGTACTATCGAAAAATTGTGAAAAATTTAAACAGACACATTATTTTTATAAGATCATGCGAATTAGTGACTTTTAGTGCCAAGTAGATCTAGTGTTAACGACGTCATAGTGTCCGGAGGTTTTTCCGAGATTCGTCCCGCCTCGGATCAACGCGGAACGACGCGAGGACTGGTTATGCAAAACGGTATTAGCGCACGTTTTGCAATATAGCTATGGCATGGCAGCCGGAGAGGCAATTTGGAATGAATAGATTGAATTTATTAGAGAGCCACCGTGCGCGTTAACCACTTTTCCTGCGCCGATCCTGCGCGAACGTCGATATGCCTCGCTTTCTAATGGGAATTCTGCGAATTCTGCGCTCGTATGACAATGAGTGTTCGTTACAGGTGATTGTAGTGGCCGCTGGGACAATCTTGGAGCCTTCTTTGAGTAAAGAAATTTTTATATTACACTCGTTACTCGTGAATCGTACAGAAAGCTTTTATTTCGTATGGAACGAACATTTTTTTTAGTGCTGTATTAGGTAAACTAATATACAATGAAAGAATATGTATTGTTCAGCTCGCAGCAAAAATGAAATTTGCACCTGTTCTGAAACTGATTCATTCAGGCTATAGGTCGAAGTTTCGGTTGAATTTATGAGGGAATTTGCGATTACCTGGGGATAGAGAGGCGAATGATTCACGAGGGAACGTTCTCTAAACGGTCTAGCCGTCAGCTGTGAATCGTCTTCCTGACAGACGGTTTGCTACTCGTTATTTATTGCGCAACAGCAAACGTTGCACCAGCCCGGGGCAAGGACGTGGACCAGTCTCGCCTCTAGCTACGATCCCGTGAATGAACCCGTCGGGTTTGCGGATTTCCTCGCTCGTCCGTTCAACTTCGTCTAATCACCCCCTCCAAATAGCCTCTCCTCATTAATCCGTTTCTTCATCGTGACTATCCACTAATTGCTTCGTCGCGAGTAATCAGTAATCGTTTTATTTCACAGGAGCTGAATATACCCAGAGAAAGTGTTGAGAAGCATTCGCAAAGGCCTTGCAACGATCGATAATTTTACTAACCAGCGGGATAATGAGCTTTCTATCAGAATTGATTAGCTTTTTCATCGGTCGCGGTGATTGCACCGTTTAGTTTAATAAAGACGTCTTCAGAAGTGTGGATATTTGTGACCTACATAGGTAGACACATGTTCTGTAGCCACGCTAATAGCCCGCTTTATTTAAATTTCAAATTATGCTGCGTGATTCTATTCTGAGACCCGGACGACTCGCATGAAATCGCCGGAGGCTGAAGAGATCCCTCATTAACATACAAAACGAGTGGCGGGCAAACAATCATCAGAAGATTTTTGAAATTTGATAAAATCTCAAGAAACAATCGAAAGTTGACACTCCCATAATCAAAATTATTTGGCGGTACCAAAATTGCACAAAATTCATTTTTTTTATCTAGACAGGTAAAAGCGTCAATAAATAATGAATCTCAAGTAGCAGATTTGCAGACTTTGGTGAATTGAATAGTTCGCTGTTAAAGAACCTCGTTTGTAAAATTTTCACTTGTCTCTTTTAATTACACCCTTGACAGTTTCTTCGAGACCATTAATTACAATGCTGAATATAGATGAGCGGCTAGATAGAGCAACGTTGATCGCGCGGGCGTAGTTTTCGCGAACCGTGGCGAGGCTCCAGAAACGAGAATGTAGAAAGTCGCGTCGGAACTGCACACAGGCCCTGCGTTTTGCACGCTTTTACATGTTCGCGGAGGAGAAGACCGAGTGCGATACTGCTCTCGATTTTCTAACGAGCGATTCTATCTTTAGAGCGATTAATCTGGTTGGATTAAACCCGATGTTCTACAGACGGGCAGCAATTAAGCTGCAAATAATTTAGGGCCTGCTGACAATTGAGAAAGTCTACCCAACGTGAAAGGTTTTTTCACCATCCTGTCTATACGATAAAGTTTAGCAAAGTAGTCCCAGTCTATATCCAATATTTAGAAACGATCTGGGCAAATTTTCTTTAAGATTCTCTTATGAAAAAAATGCATTCTCTTGCAGTAGACTAAATATTTTAAAATTGGTCAATCTTCCCAGTTTAATTTTTATTAATATTGAAGCAACAAGGCTGTACTTTCAATTAGGCAAGAAGAATCACACTTTTGAATTGAATTTTTTAGAAATTATTCACTCCCTGTAGATCATGACAATATTATATCTTTATATTCACAGAAAATTCTCTACTTGGACAAAATCCCCTGAGACGGACATTCTACCAGCAACGTAACTAAAGCTCCCTACAGAAGACACTTCTAGCAACACAATACGACTGAGAAAAGCCAGCAGGAAGATGCCAACAGTATATACTAATAATTCTGATGGATACAGCTTACGTAAAGTCCAGAGCACACAACATCCATACAATACGTCATAGTATCCTCACTTGTAACAGTCTCATCCTGTCCGTCTAGGTATTTCGTAGGCAGCCTCTTCAGGGGTGCCGGCCAGGACACCTCATTTCCCGAACGACCGGCGAGAATGATCTCTCCTCGAGAATCTCCGATCCCGCGTGCACCGATCGGCAATCATATGCGTCGCGGAAACCAAACCAAGTGTTAGACTCTCCGAGCGATCGAAGAGAACCAAGAGCCAGCCGGTGCTCACCTGTGAGCTCTATCTAGTCCCGCGAAAGTCTCCCCCACCGATTTCTCGCTTCGACCGCCCCTTCCAATTAAATCGCGCGATCGCAGGCCCGAAGAGAACCCTTTCTCAACTGTCCGTACACCTCTCTTGCACCTCTTTCAATTTTTTTACACTTTACTTACGATCCTCATGGCGTTCCAATCCGTCAAAACTGTCTGCAGCTCCTAATGGACACTTTGCTGGACACCAGCGATTGCGTTGACAGTCAACTGTCGTCCCACGTGGTTGAAGATGGATGATGGTGGTGTGGACTTGGTGGAGAGGGGGATGAATGGTGCTTTATGAACCTCCTACTACGACAGACGTTTGGATCTTCGGTGGAGAGCTGGTAATGTTGCCGATAAAGGTGGATCGTAGGTGTATCAGCCACGCTTGCCGTACAGGGGCCGTTTGACGATGGGTGGGGGCTGTTCCTGGGACTTATATGTCGCCGCTGGAGGCCACGCGACGCGGCACTTTTTTCTCCAACTCCCTCCCAGACTCTCCTGGATCCCTTGACGATGGTCAAGGTGAGACGAGCACAATCTGCCTCGAGGGGACACCACGCGACCGATCGCCATTTACCGTCAACTCGGCGACAAGGCTGATTTCTTGGAGCATCTGAATACGTGTTTCCCGGCCAGTCTCTCTTTCGATCCCTCTCACGAAATAAAGGTAAAGGTACTGTTGCTCGCTTTAATTTTACGATACCGTGCTAGGTGACTTTGTAGGGTAAACTGTACTATTGCTGGCACTGTAGTAATTACACTGTCCAACAAATTTCAACTTTCTTTTTGTATTTCGATTCCCACTATGCGATTCTTATAGAGTTTTTCGCGCTGATTCCGAATCTGTCCTTAATTTTCTCCTAGACGTACAATTTTTGAGAAAATTGAGTTTTAAAAAAAGGCATATTTTTCAACTTTGAACAAATATTGTGATATTATTATAAAATATATTGAATTGTTCTTTATAGCAAAAGATTCTGTAGAGTTTTCCGAATACAGTGATATCCAATATTAATACATTATGATTGTTTAAACATGTTTAAACAATGATTAAAGACGGAGAGACACCACTTTTGCACCAATTTTTGAGGATATTTTTCAATTTGTCTCAAAAAATAAGGGTCTGCGGAAAATCGAACTATACCACGCGATAGAGCAGACTTTTATCTTGAGAAACCACCCTTTCAAGTTTGTGTGGTCGAGGTTTTTTTCGAACCAGAAAGCAAAATATCTTCGCCCGACATGAGTTACCGTCATTGGCGCTCATCACTATAACAGGCGTTCGCCGCGCTGTATCTCGTGGAACACCTGTTCTAGTGGTAAGCGCCACTGCCGGTAACGGGCGAAGATATTTTGCTTTCTGGTTCGAAAAAAACCTCGACCACACAAACTTGAAAGGGTGGTTTCTCAAGATAAAAGTCTGCTCTATCGTGTGGTATAGTTCGATTTTCCGCAGACCCTTATTTTTTGAGACAAATTGAAAAATATCCTCAAAAATTGGTGCAAAAGTGGTGTCTCTCCGTCTTTAATCATTGTTTAAACATGTTTAAACAATCATAATGTATTAATATTGGATATCATTGTATTCGGGAAACTCTACAGAATCTTTTGCTATAAAGGACAATTTAATATATTTTATAATAACATCACAATATTTATTCAAAGTTGAAAAATATGTCTTTTTTTAAAACTCAATTTTCTCAAAAACTGTACGTCTAGGAGAAAAATTAAGGACAGATTCGGAATCAGCGCGAAAAACTATAAGAATTGTATAGTGGGAATCAAAATACTTTTTGGCTGTTGGACAGTGTTATTGGCACTTCTTATTTATATTTCAAAGTAACGTTGTAAGTTTTCATAACAGAGTTCCATATATGACTGTTAACAACACCGGTACATCCAATAAGACAGACAGATGACCACAGTGTAATGTAAATAGTGTTTTATTAAAATTTTCGTTATGAGTAAGTGTACTTTATCACTTTATAACTTATAATTACGGACTATACTACAGATGTAATAAGTGCGTATATGTTTAATTATAAACATTTACTTTTTACTGTGCCAATAATTGTACTATTTGTCTTATGAGTGTTATCCACTGAATATATTTTATTATAAAAGATTTATGACTCGTAAAACTGTTTAATTTTGCTGAAAGATCCCTATTAGTTTATAATGATATCAAATTAAGCTCGTTCAAACATCTCAAGAAAACATCAAAAGATTTTTACTATGATTTTGGCTTGGGGTGCCAATCACTGTTCAGGTTACCCTAATTGCTATACTGCGAATCTTTGTGGAAAATAGAAATATCCTGCGTATTTAAGCTGCAAGGCACTGGAGACACTTAGACATTTCTTTTGTTTTTCTAATCATTTTAGTAAAGTGAAAAAGATATATTGGTATTATCCAGTTCTAATCTTTTCACTGTTTTGAATAGCACTAGCAATTGGAGATCTTGGTGCAAAGACACCATGGTTCATTATTAAGGTGGAGTGGGGTAAGTGCGCCCTAGTTCATGCAAAGTTGAACTTTAAAGTAATGTATTTTCAGTCTGGTATGTAAAACCTTAACGTTCTTGGTATCAAACTCTTGCCACAGTCATTACTGATGAATTAGTATTATGTAGGATTCCAATTTTGCTTGAAAATTATCATTTTGATAGGATATTGTAAAAAGTGTCAACTACTACGCACTTGCCCCGAAAATGGGGCAAGTCCATCTCTGAGAGTTAAAAATGCTTTCGAACCTCATTTCAAGTGCTATGGCAAGAAAATAATGATTAACAAGCCTGCTACAAAATGCTTTTTATTGCATTCAATATATTGTTTATTTTTATAGTTACCCATACAGTACGCACTTACCCCACCGTGATAGTACGCACTTGCCCCGAGTAGTAATATTTACGGGGCAAGTGCATCTTAGTGTTTTTCTCAATAAATTTTAAAAAATACAATAAAAACGGTTTATTTAATGTAAACCTACATCAACATTTGTTGTATCTTACCTAAAATAACAACACAGAATATATTAATAACTTGCAAACTATTGCACGTTCAGGGTAACCTCAAAGTGTACGTGTACCTCGCACGTGACTGTTTGGCATTGGTTGATTTAAGCTAGGAAAACACCTTTATTTTTAGGCGACATCTATGTCGAATAGTTCATACTAACTTATACTATAATACATTAATAAATACAACCTAGAGAAATTTCGTTCATATTATAATCAAAATAACCAGTTAACCCACTTGCCCCGTTGATGCAATTACGCCACTCCACTTTATCAATTTTGTGTTACGCGAATAATCAGCAGACAGGTTATTGCTGAGCTCGACGGAGAACGTAACATACTCTCACTAAAAACTATTTAAATATTCAGACGACTGCATTAACAAACCCGGAAAAACCTCTGTCCATGACAGCGCCAGCCTCCCGGAGACAATAAAGCGCAGCATCTCATAAGGAAAATTGTTGCAACTAAATCGATTCAATCTATTCCCGTGAGTCAACGGTAAACACGTACTATAATTTGCCTAATCGAATCCACGCGTTAGATCAACCAGAGCAGTAAAAACCAATGAAAAAGCATCTCCCGTCATCTAGGAACGCGAATTCCTGGATTACGATCGTCATTGCAAAATGAAATTAACGCTGATTACCCACGCGATCCCTATTAAAAGGATCGTTCGCGATGGTGACGCTTCCGAGCGATTATAGTCATCGTGATCGCGATAGGAATCCGGATCTGTGAGTGTAATCGATGATGTCATTCCGGTAACAAGAACCTCTGGTAAAATTTTGTCCCGTCTCCTTCTGGTATGATATCCGAACTCTGCCAAAAATGAACTTACAATTAGTAGTACTCTTGCTTGCAAATATAAAGATCTCCTGGATGGCTTGGTAACAACCACGGATGATAGTAATTAAGATAGTTAACGTATGATTAAGATAAGCCATTGTTAGGATGTGTACAAAGAATTTTTTACGTTGGAAAATCGTTGGGCTCGAAAAATTTCTCTTTCTGTTGTACCTACCATCGATTGGTTAACGCTGCTACGAGAGCTGCCGATTTTTAATTATATTAGGGGGACCGGAAAGTAATATCGTATTTTTTTCGTAAAATTAAAGTACAGTGAGACCTCGCTTAACGCTGTTTCAAGTATTACGGTTTAGTATTGGAATAGGAATGTTTCGTTTAGCGCTCGAATTTATTGGAACGTAACGTAAATCAGTGAAATAGTCACCATCCTCATCAATATCTTTCTGCCACCTAATAAGTAACTTTTCAATTTCTGATCGGTAGAATATGGATGGTTTTTGATAAAAAAAAATGTAGAAGGTCCGGTTTTTAGCTCTTCTACATTTCGGAATTTTTTTCCACTTACAAAATGCTGCATTGACCCGAACAAATAGAATGAATAAGGTGGGTGTGGTAATACTTCCCAACCTAACTCTTTGATTTTGTTTGAGTCTTTTTTGCAAATAGCATACATTGCCCAATGTGCAACTCTTCTCGATTTAAATCGGTCATTTCGCACATAACCTCTAAAATAACAATATTTTTGTACAAAACAGTACTAACTAGTCTCCTGAACCTGCAGCCATGTACTGAACAACGTAGGTGTACAAAGTTAGCTGTTATTATCAGTCACATGTTGATTTGCGCAAAAACCACATTACGTTCCGGTCCCCCTAATACATACAGCCGCGTGTCGTTAAGCAATTGCAACATAGTAGCAATCACACTTCGAGCTACTTTTTGTAGATTTGAGAGCCGCGTGCCACGATCGTCGTTGTCTACAAGGCGATCGGTGATCGTTGATTGAGACTTGTCGCGGTTTCCGCCGACGCAGATTGTTCGCGTCGGCCTGTGGGATCGTCGGATCGGTGTCATCCGACGACGGTTATCGCGAAACCGGCGGCTGGGGATCTCGTCGGACGGAAATCAGCAGAAAAAACCGTCGAGCAACGATTTTCCTCTCAGTGGTTTCGCAGAAACTCGAGATCGGCGTGGCAAGGACGCGTCGTTGAATCTGCATGCACGATTCAAGTCGGAAACGCGAGCGATTAGTCAAGGGGATCGCAATTTTGGAGCGACGAGGACGCCTGTCTCCCGCGGCGATCGGTTTTACGATTTCTGTCCCTTTGTTGGCATTGAGGGAACCTAGGGTTCGAGCCACGGTCACCTAATGTCGACGATCGATCGAAGAGAGTGACAAAAAAATGTGAAATAAGGAATCGTGTTATAGAACTTTGTGTTACCATATCCAATACAAATCCAATATTTCATCCAAAAACAGATGCTTATGAATGCTGAATAAAAATTGCGAAAAATTTGTATGAGAAATCGATGTTGTAATGTTTCTTACAACCGGAAATGCCAGTTCGAAGAAAGGGCGGGGAAACGCTGACGTGCTCCTGGTCACATAGCACACTCAACCTTCGTCGAAAATGGAATCGTCGGCCTTAACCCGATAATTAGCCGGCTTTCAGCTGCGACACGGTGCAAGGATACCTCCGATGCTTTCCAATACCATGGGCACCTGTGGAAGGTTAGTCCTTGAACGATCGGCCAGCCTGGAACTCCTAATTTCGGTTGATCTCGGAATATGGATACCTGATCATCGACCGTGTCGCTGCTGATTTCTCGCTTTTTCTCCACTCTAACCATCCCTTTACTGTATTACAGCCATTCACTTTCCCGAAAAAATTCAATTTCGACATTTTGATATTTTGTCAACTATACGTATATACATTGAAAGTTTCATCGATGGAAAATAATGAATGAAACATTTTAAACAGTTACTTTTCAGAACTGTCTACAGGTGTCGAAGTGTGGATTCGAAGCAAGAATTTCGCAGAAAATGCGAAGAACGCGCCTCGCAGAATGTGGACTACAGACTTGTAAACACTGAGTTACGCTCGGCCAGGAATCTAGATCAATCGGCGAGTCGCGTGAGCAATTATCCCTGAAACCAGTTCCGTAGGACCATTTACATACATTTACGTTCGTTTTTCAAGCAGCGCACTTTCGGTAGTCATCGGCCTCAATCGAAACGACGCAGAATGATCGATTAATCAAAATGACCGAAATTCCAGTTCGGTCTACCGTTTACTTATAAACCGGTTGCGCAATATCGTCCCCGTATTCACGTAAATACAACGCTTTACGAGCGTCCGGTCATTACAGCGCGTCGGACTACCGTTCGCAGAAAGTGTTCGCATGAAATCGGTAACACATTATACCAATATAATCGTGCGTATTATGTAAATGACGAAATAGAGTGCTCGGGGCGGCTTGATATCTCAACAAAAATTCAACTTTTCTTCTTTCGGTTGCGACAAAATAATGATATCCAGTTTCTGTTACAATTATATATACTTGATTCTTTCGTTTTATTTTGAAAATTGCACCCAGTCTCGTTCGCAAGTCACAGAATTGTCCAGAATTATGTAAACATCTTGATCTGTTGATTTCTGTTCGGAGTTTGAAAATTGTATGTAGAAAATTAAGTGAATATAATCCCAAGCAATTTATTAATAGCATACAATTCTCTAGAGATTTTATTCAAAACTAAATTAGTTCACGGCTTGTGGAGCACCCTGTAATATTCTCAGTCGAACCATTTCATTATGATCCATTTGGCATAATCGATCTAAAACAGCAGCTTCTAACTTCTATGAGCAATATCCCTAATGAAAATAGCTCCTGAGTTACATAGAATGATCTACGAAGATTTATGAACGAATGTACGTAATAGATTTTCAAGAGTTATGAACGATCCGTGGAAGGAGCAGAGATTTTTTTCGAGAAAGGGATCACTGATCGAAATGATATGGGAACCGCTGCTGCAAGGGATCGTTTGCAGCCAATCTCGATCGAAATACTCGCCGATCGATCGAGTAATTTCAATTACGGTTTATCGCGGGTAATAAGCCGCTAAATTGAAAGTTGAATGCGCGCGAAATAGTTCCGTGGGATCCGACGCGTTTAAATCAACTACCATGTCAGCAAGATCTTATCTTCCGAGACCGGAGCCATTGTCTACTCATTTTTGCTAAAAGAAACTCCTTAACCCCTTCAATCTTTGTGTCGATATGTCCTTTTTATTTAATGCCAGGTGCACTGGTCATTAAGAAAAGATAGTACTCGAATTAATCAAACACTAAATTCTTTAAATGATTACTAAACGCTGGCAGTGGAATATAGAAAGGTGGTCGATACTTTTGGCCTGTGAACGGCCAAAATATCGAAAATATTCGCTCAGACCTTGATCATCGTAAAGCGGCGTCCTTCTTTGCATTTTCGATCCTCGCGTCGTTTCACCTGCGCTTATTAAATTGGCACGAATACTGCTCGATCGAGCAGAAGGGAAAAAGAAAGACGAGGAGAGACTCGGTATGAAAAAAAATACGAAGGCCGACGGTGTACCGTGCAATTACCGAGGGACGTATTTTAAAATTCTGCGACTAATTGTGCGGATGATCGGTAAGGATCCTTATGAAAGTCTAACGACGATCCTACCGATCGAAGGAGACGTCTCCGCGGAGATCTTGTTGTCTCAAGGCTCGCACAAAAATCATTGGAATTATGAAAACGTCGAACGTGCCTCAGAAAATCGATTTCATCGATCGGATTATCTAATCGGCGCTTCAACGATCGGTGAATGGGGCAACGATTAAATAACAACTATTTAAGCACCGTGAACTCTTTTTACGCCGTCGATCACTATTTATACTCGATCTTACGCAATTTCTTCTCGCCGTGACTGAAACTATGCTCGCTACGGACGAAAGTGTCCTCCGTAAGAAGCAAAGAAAATCATTTTCATAGCGAGTTTTCTTTTTTTAATAGTGTCGTCCTCGTCGCGACATCGCCGGTGTTCTGATTCACTCCGAGCATGCTATCATTGAACGCCTTTTTTTGTTTCTGTTCTAAGTGATTAAGTCATCACGTGGCATGTAAATGGTTATCGGTTATCGATTAGGTTTCCATGAGGCCTCCAGAAGTAATTCGCGTTCACGCGGAAGAATTCCGACTGACGTTTTTCTAAGAGCAATGCCGCAAATGGTAACCAGGAACACCTCGCGCCCTGATTTCGTACCGTACGCGTTCCAGTTGTCGTTCTAATTGCATCTTCGGACTGCAAACGATCTAATTATCCGCGAATTGGAAGTCCTCCGTGTCACGTCGCGCTCCATTAACCCGCTGCGACAACGTCCACGGTCATTGCGATCACTCGACTGTGGATCTCCATGCAAATTTGCGGTTTTCGAGCACCTTTCTCAATGACGGACGTCGATCCGACATTGACGAGTCTCATTGAGAACTTCAGTGAATCGCAGATACGCCGGGAGATCGTGTGAGCCTCCATCGATACCACTTTTGTCACTGAGTTCCATTTTTTTAATGTTACCAAAACCAAGTCGGAGAATCTTTTGAGCTTCTAAAAATGGCACTTTTCTTTCAGAGTTGATTTGACCTCGATTCGGACCTGATCTTGCTAAAAATCTTGTAAAACATTTTTTGACATTTTAGAAGAAAGAAATGTATATGTAGCCCCTGTATGTTGTAATGAATGCAGCGAATTTTTATCTTGCATGGTAAATCCGCAGTCTAGTTATGATGAATGGGAGGAGTAAAGCTCGCGAGACGACTTTGGTTATGATCAATGGACCAGTCATCGGCCGGACACGAGACAATTAAACTGCGACCTCCCTTGAACCACACGGGCAATCCCGTGATCCTTGATCCGTCGCGTACGAGCGATCTATAGGAACGATTTATAGAAACGTTCACCCGCGTTCGAGAGTTGGAGCAGGTAACATTCTGCAGTGCGTAGCCGAATCTGTTCCGGTTGCGAATCCTAGAATGAGTCATTCAGGCTAACAACTTTCTATCCCGGGCAAGCAAATTTCAAAGAGCACGTATCGCGATCGATAACATGGGAATTTCCGCTTCTGAAATTGCCGGCCGTCATACTTATCTTCGATCTTGAACTGCTTTAGGACAACATAAAACTGTCGGAAAGAAACGAATTGCATTGAAGTCGTGTCATGTTCTTGTATCGGAGATCCTTGCAGACTATGTACTCACAAAAATCCTCAAATCAGCGATTAATTTTGCTCTTGATTTAATTCTGGATCGTTGAAGTTGGCGATCAAACGGTGTATTTCCGCGAATCGGGGAAGCAAACTGGTTCGATCGGTAAAATTCGCGACCCGGTCTCGCGTCACCGCCGGAAGTGGACGTCTCTAGTTTCCGTTGCAGTCGAATTCAGCTCATGGACGCTCGATGTGCGTGACGCAGCGAGTAAATTGCTAGTTTGTTACTCGGAAGGCGGCGCAACCCACCGAAGACGCAATTAGCAATACGAATGCACCTTTTATGAGGTCGCGGCGTTACCTTCGTTGCGCGACGAGCTCGTTAGCCGTGTTTTCCGTCTCTTTACCGCGCCCTCGATCTTCTAGGAAAGCTTTCGATCTTTCTCACCTTGAAAAGGAACTTACTCTGCCGCGATTTCGTCTTCGTCTCCGGGGACACACGCAAACTACCGTTCCTGGAGGCTTTAGAAACTTTTTAATGATTCGGATAGCGATCAGTTTGGAGATTCGACTGTGGACGAGGACGATTGGGGTGGGTATCAGATTTAGAAATTACTTTGGTGTCATATCTTCAAGGGTTAAACGAGTCACACCTGATTAAGATTTTATCACAGTAAACAATTTACACAAGGTAAACAATTTTTTATGATACGAATAACGTCCTTCTACCTTAACTTTGAAGGCTCGATTGCGCTGGAGGACGATGAATGGACTGGATATTAGATTTCGAAGCTATTTTTGGGTCTTCCTCGAGGGTGTCACACCTGATGGGATTTTATTACGAACAGTTTACACGCGAGGGACGCGAGATCCTGGCATAAGGACGTCGTTCCGCTGTAACAACCTAATTTCCTATTCGTTAGTCGGACGTAACGACGACGCTGAGAAAAAGATGGCAGAAGTCCTGCCACGACAGTCAATTCCGAGGGGCGAATTTCATTACCCTTAACATTTTCGCCAGGAATCCCTATATGCAAACCTATTAGTCAATAACAATGTTTCTGTATCCACAAGTTCGTCTGGTTTTCTGAAGTCAAGAGTATTTCGCTCCTCTGAGCTTAATAAAGTGAGATTAATCAAGATTTTTACATTTTAACGCGTTATTTCTCAAACACCAAAACCGTTGAAAGCCAATAATGATCTATCACTGTCACTTGTTTGTCGACTAAATAAATACGTCGTTTCGAAGAGTATATTGAAACTGTATTACCCAAAGACAGAATTTAGTGTACTATAATAAGGTCCAAGCCACCAGGTAACTGATGAAATGTTACATTGGCTGTGCTTATGATATAATGATATCACGGAATAGTCGTTCAGAGCGAAGTTAGAGGATCAACAGCATTCCAAAGTGGATTAATCGAGTGTTTTCAAACAGTACGTAGAGCGATCGCGAACCTGATGTAACAACTCAGTCTCGGGCCCACGGGTAGGCCGTGCAGCAAGCGAATTAACCTGATTCCCGCGTGTTATGCGACCGTGTTTTCAGGCCGAGCGCGAACCACGTGCCTCCGCGGAAACCACTTTCGATCAAGCCAGCCGCAACGAGAATCTCATTAGGCTATTTCCGTGATTTACACCGAATCCGTTGGACCACTGATTGTAAGATATTATCTCATAATTCGCCATTTTATTGAAATAGGTATAAAAATGAAACAAAAGAAGAATACAAAACAAAAAATCCTAGTACTGGTCTGTGTATGATTAATAATGCACAATAATTAATGCAGACGCGAATTCCGCCAAGCTTTTCGCGATCCCAGATCATCAAGAAGTTGATCCTCGGCCTCGAGGCTCCCCGGACCTCTTAGAAAATCCGTGGATTCGTTCCCCGAAAAATTACGACCACGATTTGCGCGTAGAAAGCCGCCAGAGCCGCTGGAAAATCGTTTCAGGAGTTTTCGCTCGAGGCGGCTCGGTTTATGACAGGCAAATTGCGGGCCAGGTCGTAAAGAGGCGGCGAAAAATGGTGACTGCCAATCTGTGGGGAACGTTGAATCAAAGCCCGTTTCGAGGAGGGAGCCACGCAGCTCGTCGAGCTCCTTTGATTGCGATTTATTGAACTACGCCCGACGAAGACGAGTTTAGTCGTCGCTCTCGTTCGAATCTGCATTCCGAGTACTTCCAATGTTCGACTTTTCAAGAAACTGATAAGATTCTTTAATCTCTTCTTTTAATCCTCTGTACTGATATATTGAGTTCGTTTGCTTTAAAAAGTTACCTGGTAGACGATTAAAAATCGATCTTTCTTGTATTCTAACACTTTAGACGAAACGACTGTTAATCGAATCAGAAATTGATCAAAAGTAGAAGTAAATTTTTAACTCCTGCCATTCGAAGTTGACGTAGATAATTTTTATTTTGTGTAAAAAGTTCGCAGTTTAATACGAGATCTCGAATTCTTGAATAAAAAGGAAAAGTGCAGGTAGGTGAACTGTGAAGTGAAAGAAACTTTGTTGGAAGATTTCTACTTTATTGAATAAGTTATTCTGCTTTTGTATGAAGTATACATACATGTTTGTGTTGCATTGCCTTGTATAATGTTTCGAATGCCTAAATAAAAAAGAAACCTGCGCGTAGGTGAAGCATTAAACGAAAGAAACATTGTAGAAAGCTTTCTGTTCCATTGAATTTTTTCAGCGAGTTCGCAGGACCGGATCCTGCGTCCTGCGGAAGCGTTGCACGGACGGTGAAATGAGGATTTTAATGAGTTCGATTCGTGTTCGACAATCGGTGAGTTGATTCGAGTTTTTCCTATAGAGTCGAGCGATCAAGGAAGTGGTTAAATAATAGGGCAACGAATGAAAAAGTTGATGATATTGTAATAACAGCGCCGAAACACGTAAGGTACTAGCTGTTCGTCCAGGAAAAACGATTATCGTGCTCGGTCGTCATGGTCGGTGAAATAATGTACTTGAGAAAATCGAGTGGCCAGACCAAGCCATCGAAATTTGCGTAATAGTAAATTCCATTAGGCCTGTTCTCCGCCTATGAATACACGATTGCGAAAATCTTGGCACCGAGCACCGTAAATTACAACAACGGAGACATAGGGGCCGATCATTGCAACACTACTTTCAAATAAACACGTCATTTGTTAGGAATTAATAGTTTTATCATGATTTTTTAAGCTTTTGACAAATTCGTGCCGCTTCTGCCGTAAAACATAATGTATAAAGCGGCACGAATCAACTGCGTCGTGAAATATAAATTCAGCTTCGTTACACGTAGTGACAAAACGCTCAAACTGTTAGACAAAACCATCAATTGATAATTTTTTGGAACACCAGATGGGGCTACTGTGAAAATACTAAAAATTAAAATGATTTACTCACAGAACCAAGAAAAATTTAATATTATCAGAGGGGAAATGAGTGTGCTCACGCCCGGGGTTTGGCCGTGCCGCTTTTGTCTCCACATCATGTTTAGCCTGGAACAGCTCCTACATCATCTTTAGCATGGAACAGACCCTACACCATCTTTAGCAGGAAACAGAACCCACTTTACTGTTATTAAGTCTGTGTAATGGATCAGAACTAGCTTCAATCACCGACCAGATACTATTAAATGATATTAACTATTAAATAATAGTATCTGATCGGTGGTTGAAGCCAGTTCTGATCCATTACACAGATTTAATAACAGTAAAGTGGGTTCTGTTTCCTGCTAAAGATGGTGTAGGTTCTGTTCCATGCTAAAGATGATGTAGGAGCTGTTCCAGGCTAAACATGATGTGGAGACAAAAGCGGCACGGCCAAACTCCGAGCTTGAACACTCTCATTTCCTCTCTGATATTATTAGTCCACAGACGAGTCTGTAATTAGTCGGTGTTACTCGAATAATTCGGTGTTTTCTAACGCCCTCTAGGATATATTCTGGCTGGAGTAAGAAACAGAATGGTAACGTGCTACTACTAGCGATGTAATATAGATGGCTTCATCATTTTGTGGAGAGACGGATCATCTGCTGGTAATTTTAGCTAATAGTTTGAGCGTTTTGCCACTACGCGGAATCGCGTTAAACAAATAATTTTTGCCGCTGTTTACATTATACGCTATGGAAAGAACGGCAAGAATCAATTTGTACCATGCTGGTGGTCGGTTTTTATCAATTTTTTATTATGATCTCGCATGTTGTTGTTTTGAAAGTAAATGACCTTATCGCAAAGTCAGAGAAGTTCCTTCTGTGCATCTCACGCGTTCTTAAAAGTTCTGATCAAGTTTGGAACTTGTCCATAGAGGGCACTGCGAAAAAGGGGAGAGGATAAAAACATAAATATTCCTGTTATACAAGCAGAGTTTTTGATAAAAGCCGGGAAAAGCCGGAAAATGAGTGTGGAATGTAGTCCTGAAACTTGGAGTATTTCTTTGTGAGAGCGTAAGAACCTTTTGTACGATGATATTCCATATATTCCCATGTTGGTTGAGGACATCTCCATACACTATTCTTTCGAGGATTACCAAGAGAATCGTATTAAAACAATATCCAAACTTTGGGAGAACTTGTTCCGAAAACGGAGACGTCTGCTACCCTTTTATCTCTGACACCGGGAAATAGCGGAGATACCAATTTATTTCAACAACCTATTTATTTCATCAGTGAGATATACATTAAGAACTCGAATAATTGCCATTATGCTGTATGGGTAAGAATGATCCTTAACATTGCAAATTTCATATTGAACAAGGGCTGATAAAAGTTATACCAGAACAAGATATCAATTTATGAAATAAAGTGGAATCTTAATAATTCAAAGAGTTTTCCTTTTCCTCGAGGCTTGGGTTATCATGGTTCGACTGTACCATATTTATAGACAAACTTATATTTCATTTAAAATGTACTATAGAAATATACCGTCTCTTTGCCAGGAAAACTATACCATCTTTAAAGTACATGGTATCTTAACTCTTATAGGTTCTGAATACGTGATTGAGACTAGTCACTAGATACCTGTATACATGATATAGTCGGTACATTGAACATAATGACTTTATTAATTCCAACAGCATGCTCAGAGTACCATCAGTAAGTGGCTTAAGATCTACTGGAACATTTGTCTAAATTTTAAAAAGATTTATATACAAATATCATTCTTGGTTTTAGGTATTACTGTACAAAGGGACAAAACAATATGTTACAGTCTCAATGGGAGAAGAAACGTTTGGTAAAGGAGGAAGGAGAAAATTCTGTTAGTAGTAAAAATATATTTTGAATTATACGTACATATATATATATAAAAATAGGGTAACATATATGATTGTACTATACTTATACGATTCAATAAAGCGTCATTTGCTATCTTCTTATTAAAATAATTTGTAGATTTTTTCTGGTAGACTAGATTCTGCCAGGTCGTGGTCTATTGTGACACCTAGAGCTGAAATGTCCTTTCGCGTTGCAGTACAAGCAGTATGTGTTTATTGCTGGACATATCGATCTATCAGCAGAATGGGACATTCCACAAAAGCGGCATTGCAATATTTGTATGGATTGACATTTCCAATAGAAATGGTTCAGTTTATTACACTTGGTACATATTTCGTTGTAAGCGGGACACTGTTTGAATCTGTGCATGCCTCCGCAATATTTGCAGTTGTTCAAGAAGGAAAGTGGACATCTTCTGGTATAATGATCGAATTTATTACACTTCTTACATTGCTTGCCAATCGCTGGACAGCTATTTGAATCCATATGCTCGTTCCCACATTTGCTGCAATTATTTTGTGTGAGGTAAAAATCCCAGAGGAATGCAATCTGCTTCAGGGTCAAACTGTTATATGCAGATGAAAATACAAATGTTGGTATAAGTTTCTTTGCAGCATTGGTAAACTCAGACTCGTTGATCTCTACCAAAATTCTATTTCTGATTTCAACTTCTCCATTCGGCAATTTCTTGTTTTTGACAATTGCCTGAAAAATCAGAATTATAAAACTGCTAGATGCTTGCAGAATAGTTTTAGAAAGTTCGAATTCTCTGTACCTGTAGATCATCCATGTATTCATAAATACTTTCACGAGGCAGCCTCCTCTTCGCTGCGAATACAGAATATGAATCGAATTCTTTGAGTAACATGGTCAGGTTCATTCTTTGGTATGGAGACTTGATCACTGCATAAATCTCCTGTCCGATTGGACCCATTAAATTCAAAAGGGTGTTCTCCCATTCTGTTTGAATGGGTCCTACTACGGATGCTTTGTACTGTAAGAAAGTCTGCTTCCACAAGCGCCAATTTTCAAAAAAGTCGTTCATTGTAAGAAACGGCGGAGGTGGAGCAACGAATGGAACTATAGGAGTAGGACGTTGTGGACTAACGGATGGAACTATAGGAGAAGAACGTCGCGGAGCAACGGATGGAACTGTAGGAGAAGGACGTCGTGAAGCCTCCGATTTGGATTGTTCCTTTTCTGCTTTACTGTCGGAATTACCTATAAGTATGAAGATATTTATGCAAGAACGAACGGAAAGCGCAGCGCTTCAAAACCGAAGGAAAATGTTTACCCATGTTTCCGTCCGGTACTGTAAAGTCTGTCCAAGTCTGTCGGCGATAATTAACCACAGGTTACGTATATACACCATAGAATATTCAATACACAGTGTCGAATAGTCTGCACATTTCACACGGCAAAATATTCGAAACCGGTTCCAATTCAACTTAGTCGCCTGGTCTCATGTTACGCTCGCTCCGGCAACTAATACATTCAGATGCTAAAGACCCCACGCTACAATGATACTCGAAAAGACGAAAGAATAACGTCTCAGCTGATACTGGTTGACTCATCTACGTCATGACATCTTATCACCTAGAGCAGAACGTAAACAATCTTCCCGGCTGAATACATCGAACACTTCAACAAGAAACGAAGTTAATTAATTTTATTTGCAGATATAATTCTATTCTTATCAAAGAAATGGAGTTCTTTGAAAAATCTGTCATGATTTCTGATTGATCATCATGGCAGAATGTGCATTGCACTTATCGTTTATCAATAGGATAACGTTACCAGTTTCGCGGGTCGTACAGTATAGTGATTATAATCAGACGAGTTTGCGTCTCAGAGTGGAGCGTTGCCATGCGTCAGGCGTCTCCGTGGAGATTAGTATGATTGTTGACTTGCCAACACCGTGTTCCTTCCCTAAATTAAGTCTCATAATCGGTTCATATTTGTTTTTATTAGTGCACTATGTCGTTGAGGATAGTGGTCGATTTATTAACAATGGAGTGAAGTGTCCAGATAGGAAAGGTGCATTTAAATTAGAGATTATATTTCGTCCGTTTTTTATTCACATATACGTTCTCGTGTGAATCCAATAAAATTTTCTACGACATTCATATTTCGTATTTCACATTGTTTTGTTTCTATGTCAGTGGACATATACAGGGTGAGTCACCTAACGTTTTCACCTCAAATATCTTTGTCGTTTCTAATGATACGTAAAATATGGTAAGGTCAAAGTTCAATGGTATAATGGGGCTGACACGATGCCAAAACAAAATTTTGTTTTTATGTCATTTTTTTAGAGGTATCAAGGTCACCTTCATTTTTTTAAATGGAATGAGGTATTTTTTAATACATCAACCGATGCAGCTGGACATTCGTTATAAAAAAGTATTAACCTATGTATGTCGAAAAGTTAGTAGTTCAGGATATTTCAATTCAAACTAGAGGGCTATTGTTGCTCGCTCGCTTCGCTCGCTCGCGAGTAGGGTTGTTGTTGCTCGCTCGCTTCGCGAGCTCGCGGGCAGGACTGCTCTTGCGAGAATGTTAGTGGTACGCATGGCTAGTAGGGCCCACAGCTATTAATGTCTTTCATTTTGTGTGTGACTCACCACGAGCCACACAAAGAACTTCCCGATTCGTTAGTTGCTGTATATTATTATTATTATTTATTAAGTGTACGTTTTAAGAAGATTATACGTTTTCAGGGAAATTCAATAGTTTTCTACTTATCAAAATGTTTGCTATATGGCGTCGCATTAAACCAATATCGTATGCTCGTTGCTCGCTTGGTTCCTTGTTATAGCATACTAATGTTGCAAAATAAATTGTCTTAATTAGTTTTTCGCAAACGATACAACTCATCATTATCCGGGTTTGCAGTATTGATCTTGGTTTTCTTCGATACTATTAATTTAAATTTTCTCAAAATATATAAACCGCTCAATTTTGAAACTCTGCTCAGTGCTACATACAACATTTGCAAAGTTCGTATTTCTGATGTTTTAAAATCCATACATACTTTCTCGTATGTTTCTCCCTGACTTTTATGAATCGTAATCGCTTCAGCAGGAACCACTGGAAATTGACTACGTGTGATTTGTTATTTTTCTTCACTCGAAATATTTACTTGATTCGATATTTTTTTTATATAATCACGATAACGAGTTCTTACTTTCACTCCTACTATGGCCAATTGACAATCTAACCACAATATAGACGGAATTTTAGTATTTTCTTGAAAAGTAATAAATTTTAATGTTCCGCATACTCCATTAACCAATCCGTCTTCAACATCAATGTTATTAATTATCATATATTTTATATTAATTTTCAATTTAATCTCAGTTAACAATTCGTTTTGAACTGATTGTTTATTTAAAGATTGTAATATAAATGTTTTTGTACTTTCATCGATATTCTTTGAAAATGTATTCTCGGCGATGATTAACTCACTCTTGCATTGGAATAATTTTTGATTATTGTAAGCGGTTACATTAGCATTAGTTGCATAATTGGAAAAAAATTTTTTTTAATTAAAAAAAAACAAGAAAAAAATTTTTTTTTAATTTTATAAAAATTTTTTTTTTAATTTTATAAAAAAAATTTTTTTTTTAAATATATATATATATAGTTACGTTTACTTCTTCGGTGGATACGCCTTTCGTATAAATTGCAATGTTCAATCAACTCCTTTCGAAAAAAACTAAAAAACTACTTGACCAAAATGGACCAAAATCTTATCAGCTCTAAGTTACAGCGGGGCACATCGATTGCATCATTCATCATTCTGATCGCGTTGTTACTTTTTCAGAAAACGTTAACGAAAAATTTGATTACATAGAAACGGCCACACACACACACACACACACACACACACACACACACACACACATACGAACATTTTGCTGAAAATAGTCTAAAATGACTCCAATGACCATGAAACGTGAAGATCTGCTAAAAAATCGATTTTCGATTTTCGGGGTAATTACAATAACTTCCCTATGAAATCGGGAAGTTAATAACTCTAAAATACCATTACTGTCGTACTGAGATGTTAGCGTTTACTTACTTGTGTAACGTTTTAGTACGACAGTAATGGTGTTTTAGAGTTATTTAAATCGAAATATCTCGTGAACTACTAACTTTTCGACATACATAGGTTAGTACTTTTTTATAACGAATGTCCAGCTGCATCGGTTGATGTATTAAAAAATACCTAATTCCATTTAAAAAATTAAGGTGACCTTGATACCTCTAAAAAAATTACAAAAACAAAATTTTGTTTTGGCATCGTGTCAGCCCCATTGTACCATTGAACTTTGACCTTGCCATATTTTACGTATCATTAGAAACGACAAAGATATTTGAGGTGCAAACGTTAGGTGACTCACCCTGTATATGGAAAAATAAAATCAGCTCAATTGTGCACGACACTAACAATTAAACTTTGTTCATTGCATGATTGTTCGTTAAACAGATCCTAAAATAAAATTGGAACTACATAGGTACTAGATGAACGAGATGAAATTCCCAGGATTAATTGCGGAATAAATTAGGGAAGGGTTAAAGAACGTACAGTAACAATTGTAAGAGGTCTGAATAAATGTAATCTTGTCATTATTATAAAGCAATATACGTCAGTATATTATTGAATTAGTAGTATTAGCAGTATATGTTGAATATTGAGTAGATATTATTGAAAATATGCTTGGTGAACGGAAGATATGCCAGCAGGAGTTTGAAGGGACCAATACCGAGAGGATGATCTGGTGAACTCGATCGTGCACCGGAAGCTGCGGGAACACGTTGGGGGCCGCATGGATAACAATTACAGAGCAAACATCAGCAAGTGGCTGCCACTTCCGGGCGGTGTCCTGGAGAAATGGTTCGCCGAGTCGTCCTCGCTCGACGACAGAATGGGCAACCTCGCGGAATGCATAGCCTTAATCATCCAGGACATTACAGACGTTCAGGCTTGTGATCTGGAGGTGCGAAACTAACTTCCGCCGCGGCAAGTTCCCTGGCGGCGCACAGTTTAGTTTCTCATTATCAAACCGGATCTGCGCGGGCTGCTCGATTGTTAAAATTATCCGGCCCGTCTCTCAACCCGTCCCCTCGATCCGTGAATTATGCTCGTCTCTTCGATTACGCTGTCTCGCCGGATAATTCAATGCTTCATTCCTTTAAACGTAAGAAAATCGTGAGAAGTAATTTCAGATCAATTTTTGAGAGTTCATTGCAAAGAGGAAACCTTCCTCCACAAGTTCGCATTAAAATCGACGTGTAAACAAATTGTTTAAGGTACCGACAGAGGTAGAAGTGTTAAGTCCAGAGGTAGAAGTGTTAAAAATTCTAGTGTTAGAAAATATGCAGTTGCTTCAAAATTTAGGCTGATACACTGGTCTGAATAGCCTGATCTCCGTGCAGATCTACAACGGTGTTGCGAACGACGTGGAGGAGGTGACGAACAGGTACAAATCGATTTGTTCGGAGACCCTGAGCTCGCATCCGATATACAAGTACAAGATGCGCTATTTTCTGACGTCGATGAAGCGGAAGCTGAACGTGCTAGCTCGGTTCAGCCGGAATTTGATCAACGAGATCGTCGATTGCAGGAGCGAGGAGCTGCTCAGAGTCGTCTTCAGGTGGGAACATCGGTTTTCATCGTCACTCTAATGCTCTGTTTCGATTACGAAAGAAAACTGTTACTTTCCTTGAAAGTTTTTCATCATTCTAGATTGGTGAACGTTTACAACGACATCCTGGACATGGACATCGACGTGTCGGATCCGTCAACGAACGTCTTCCACAACGACAGCCCACAGATGCTTGAACCGCTGAAGAAGATGTCTGTTACCCGGATTTTGCAGGTAGACACTTTTGCAAAATTATTTTACTTGTTCAAAGGGGAGCCTGAAGTCGCTATAGCAAGACTGTACCTTTCTGAACCAGAAAAATTATTTTAGTTAGTTCAATGGTGTGGTTTAGCGTCCCTGTAATTTCAAATAGATTGGTTCAATACATTGTTCAGAGTAAATTTTCAAAGATTCCTTAATCTTCAGCAGTTCACATCAGGCTCCTATTTTGATGAGCACTTTGGTGTTAAAATTTATTAACGGGCTTTTTAATGAGGAACCGTACGAATTTCCTGTGTAACAACAGTCTCTAGAGAAGCACTAATTGACCGCAATGGTTTCAGATCCTAGCGAAAAATAGGGCAGAGGATTCCTGTCACGAACTGATCGACTGTCTCCTGGCGAATTACGAGCCCCGCGAGAACCTGGACGCGGCAACTACGGAAAACGGGGACGGCGACGTCTCCGAGAATTCGAGTATCGAGATCTACCGGTTCGGAGGACCCTGTGAAAGCAATCTTCTTTATTGTTCCTTCGGCATCGAGTCCCGTCGTTCACGAAGAATTGATTTACAGGGCCCTCACGAGACACTTGACGCCACCGATCGAGAGCTCTTCATCGCGAACCGAAATGGAGATGTCGAACGTCGAGAGCATCCAGACTCTGGTCAATACTCAGAACGAGCAGGTCCTCACGCTGTTGAACGTCGCGCAAGATGTTTCGCCGCGTTTGTTGGGAAACGACGCCCTCAAGACTGTCAAAGGTTCCCCACAGATTTCAGAAATCGTTCCCTTTCTCCTCGATGCAGTACAACCACTGAAAAGTCCATTAACCTCTAGCATCTGCAATGATATGATCCCATAATTTATTGAGATGAATGATTAAGCATTGAGGTAAATATGCAGGTGAGACGAGACTGAGGGGCAGCGCGATGAAGAAGGTGAAAAGTTACTATCAGGAAGTCGCCTGGGGCGCTTTGTCTGGGATCCTGGACCATGTGATCTTGTGGTGGTCCCCAGAACCGCTTGCTACCCACCACAGTCACGGGGCACAGCACCTCAAGGACTGGTTGAATCTATTTGTCCAGAGAAATCGCGGTAGTGACCTCAGAAAAGTTTTTGGCATAGGAGTTCGATACTTAGGAAGATTCCTCTTCAATTTTCAGTGCCGCAAACTGTAAGGCCTGCGCTGCAGAACCTCTGCGACGCTCTAGGCTACCACGCTACCATCACTGCCTGGGACCAACTGTTCAGACTCGCCTACACATCCGCTTTTCAATGTCAGTCCAGAGCTTCACCTGCAGAGGTCGGTCGCGAACTGGAATAAAACGAAATATACCCAGATAGCACACCGGCTCGATCTTGGCCGGGCCCCTGTGCGCGCCAAGGCGCGCATACCACCTGCAGAAACTCGAGCCCAGGGCCTGCAGACCGGGCCGGTATTCTGCCCATTTGCAAGATTACAAGGATGCGGGATTTGCGTTCTCATTTCGTGAAAATACAAACACGGGGTTTTTCAGTAGTCAAAATAGCCAGATAAAAGATCAATCTAGGCAGCAATCGCCCTCAAAAGTCTTATTTTTTTACTTTAACGACTTCTGCCACGTTTATACGACCCGCCTTGTGTTCTGTATACTGGCATCGGCCTGATTGGCCACATTAACTCTTGGGCTGGAACGATTGGCCCTCTCAAAAACAGGCTAAATCCCGGCCCGGCCTGCAGGCCCTGGGCTCGAGCTTTTGCAGGTGATATGCGGCACATTGGTGCGCACAGGGGCCCGAACACAATCGACCTGCCTGGGCCTCGAGCAGCTCCAAGCGTTGTGTTTGCCCGTAACCTGCAGGTCAGGGGCTCTGCAGGCTGGGTGAGCTGGTAGCTATGCCAGGCTGTGCTATCTGGGTAGCTAAAGTTACAATTTTGTACCTCAGGAATGAAACTTAGGAGACGCTTCGCAGGGTACAGACACGGGCCAGAAGTTCGCAGAGTTGTTCCAACTGCTGGTCAGGCTGAGCAACGAATGCGAGGCAGGTGGCGAATGGGTGATCGGTGCCCCGTTGATGGAGCTGCCTCTGTCAGAGCAGATCGTGGTCCTCCATCGACTCGATCATTCGGTGCACACTGTTAGATTGTGGATCGTGCAGGAAGCGAAGATCATAGCCCACACATGGGAGCTGGACGTGTTCTTCTTACTCGTGAAGGGTGACGTACCGAACTGCCTCGAGGAGCTTTCTTACTTAAAAGTATTCTAATTCGTGCACGCGAATCATTCACGAACTTTTCCTCCACTCACCACAGCCAATGGTCTCTCGTTTTAGCACGCCGATCACACGAACGAACTGTCTACAGACTCTGTCAGCGTTCAGGTGTACGTCTGCGGGAAGATGAGGGCGAAAATCGTGTCCGAAGTCAACGTTAACGTGACTTTGTTACAAGTAAAAATGATGATGAAACTACCTTCATCCTAAGACATTTCTGTTTACTTTTGTGTTGCATTTGCAGAAGTGTTCCGCCGAGTGCATAGCCACCCTCGCCAAGATCTGTCGCGTAGTTAGCCTGGCAAACCTGCACATGTGCTTCCCAAGGCCCAGCTACTGGCGACGCGGAAGTAGCGTGGCACCAGCAGCAGCCAGCCTCTACGTAGAAACGTATTTCGGTAGGAATGTCCTTTAAAACTATCCCCTGAAGAGTTTCCCTCCGCTAAAAGGGCGCGTGCGTTCCATAGAAAAGGTTCTGCTCCCAGTGCTGGAGGTTATCGACGACCACGAGACGTCGAACATGATCCTCAGAATTATGTGCGAGGCGTGGCTCGACTACATATACCTACATAGAATTAAATTCAGGTAAATCCCGACGATTTTGTTCGAATTGGGTTTCTCAAAGACGACGATGTAGCAAGATAAATCAAAATGCTTCACGCATCACAAACTTATTTTTTCTTGAATCGGTCTCAATCCCCTCTTACTCATTTAAGAACATTATTTTGTTTTAAGAACATTAATTACAAATGTCTTGAAAAATAATCTCAGCAGCTCTCCATCTGCAAAATGAGTTGTTCCTGGCATCTTGAGGCTTACTATAGCCAGGAAGAGTAGAGCAGATGGATTTCCAAGGGCGGAAAAATGATGATGGTGTGAGACCAGCTTGCAAGACGCTGAGAAAGACAGGGTGGTCCCGTTGAAGAGAGAAACATATCCGTTTTGCTTTATCGGCTGATCTCAGAAATTGGCCTGCTCGCGGCAGACAATACTTCGCTACATCGTCAGCCCCGAAGCATACTCTTCGGCGGAGCGCGATTTATCGGGTGCCATAAGTCACGGAAATATGTTCCAGCGAGTACGGGGCGTTGCAGTTACTCACGGACTTCGCGTACGTGTCGAAATGGGTCACGAGCTGCTCGATAATTTCGCAGGAGGTGAGAAACCATCTTCTGCAGAACGAGGTCCTGCGACGTTGCGAGGGAGTTGGTCGGCTTCTCTTGAGACATCCCGGAGAGGCTATCTCGATGAAAAAACGACTCGGTATGATACGACTAGATCAAGACCTAGCGTCGATCATTTTTTAAGCCGTTGGAAATGGGCAGAATATCCTGAGGATATTCTGGCATCGTAATAACGACAACTATGCAACTTCTATCAGCTATAACTATAAAATATTGTTTACGCTTGCTCCTCTTCATTCGACTTTTCAGTTACCAGAACGAACGAACGCGGATCTCCGGAATCACCAGGATTGGAACGCATGCCTGCGGAAATGTACGTGCCGAACCAGGAACAATGGCTCGAGCTACGCGCTCCCAAAAGATACACGTTCTGCTGCACCGATTGAGGAGGTCTTTCGATCCACAAATAAACTTTTATTATCGAAAGAAATTCGTTGTCTCCTCTTTTCCAATTTTTCCTGTGGCGGGAACATAGCGAATCAGTTTTTTTTATTTTGAGGGGGTTCCAATCCCCAGGATTGGGATTGCATAATAAGCACAGGCCACCTCGGTACGCAAATTTCAGGAATAGAAAGGTTCTTACAGTGCGAATTCGCAGCGATTTATGCGCGAGCGAAGCCCGGTAAGGGTCGGAAGCCCCTTCCCGATCTTGCGTCAGGTATTACGTTACACGTCCGTACGTTATAAGATAAAAAGAGGCAGGCTGTAACACCTGAACGTCGACCCCTGCCACGGCCAGTGAGGTTTTAGCGACGGGATCAGTCGCGTCTCCACAAATCACCATGGAACCGTCGCGATCGACGCGAAGTGTTGCCCGCGTGTCTTCGCTACGGGGGATCCCGTCGCTATCGATTATTCATTAAGGGCACGCACGTGTGACTGAAAATGTGTAACGAGTGCAGTTCACTTTTGCAATTATCGGGGCAGGGTGATCGGCCTATTATCGGGTTGGTCCACGGTGTACACGTTGATTTTCACGTGACGGCTGCGTAACGCACGTGGCGATATCATTTGTGTATCACAGACTTTTCGTGTCGGGTTTTCCGGTATTAGCTTCCCACCAGCCGATGGTGTATTAAATTCTGTTCATTGCTGGCAACGTGAGCGAGACCTGCGATTATGCCTCGGGTGTTGAACCGGCCTCATTTTCAGGCTAGATGGTAATTAATGTGCGTTTTCAAATATTTTTATGCTGTCGAACTTCCTACATAAAGTACACATACATGGCCTTTTTAAATAATTTTTAGATCGCATTATTATATTATAAATTTATTTTAGATCGATTGTAAGGAATGGAAGCTATACTCCTCAAAAGAATTAAGGGATCACTTGTGCGAACCCGAAAAATTGGTCCCACTTTACTTGATCGTAACTCCGTAAAAAATTGCCGTATCGATATCGTTAAACAATGGTTTGGAAGCCTGAAACCTCTAGTTTCAGATGCTCTGTTTCAAATTGTTGCTATGTTCGTTTCTTACAAAGTTATAGCGAGATGAAGACAAACATTGACGGTTAACAACAAGTTTCTGCAAATTTGGAACATCATACGAGGAGCGACAAATATTTTTGATAAATCGCGTTAATATCATTTGGAAGGGCTATCTTTCCTGTGTAAATTGTGTGGTTGTTGAATATTGTGCGATTTTTTTTATTCGAGTTATTCAACATTGAAGTAAATATGGGCTTTTTAAATTTAACTGGCTCCAGAAAGCGAAAAAATTATCGTAGAATCTTGTGCAAAAAAGTTATAGAAAGAGCGTTTCTTTTTCTTTAAGGCACTCCTTTTGTTTTTTCAATTTCATTAACATTTTGATATACCAGGTGTTTCTGAAAATATGCTTAAAAAATGCACACAATTTCCATTTTTCCTTTAACTCGCTATATCTCGGCGAGAAATGATCGTAATACCATGATCCGAACGTCAGATTGAAGTAGAGATTCTGCCGATTCGCTTGAGTACTTCATGAATTCGCTGCGACAATTTTTTACCTATGGCAGCTGTGTTTAAAGTTAGTGGAAAATTTGGACCAAACTCGATTCAAAATCAAAGAACTTTCGATAGAAATGAGGCAGAGCGATGAAATTTTTTTTTAAATTAAAGCTGAAACTTTGCAGAATATGGGAAAATAGGGAGATTATGGTACGAACGTTTTTTAACGTTGAGAAAATTTGTTACACATGTAGAATTTCTCCAATACCACGCGCGGAAACAATTTCTTTAACATGCTATATATCATTTCCCGTAGATTTTTTCACACTGATTTCAAATCTGGTCTCAAAATTTGTCTACGACCTCAGGATTTTGCAAGGAATCGATTTCTTGAGTGAGTAGACAAATCTGAAACTAGAGGTTTCAGGCTTTCAAACCATTATTTAACGATATCGATAAGGCAATTTTTGACGGAGCTATAATAAAGTGGGACCAATTTTTCGGGTTCGCATAAGTGATCCCTCAATCCTTTTGAGGAGTGCATTTCTTCTTCCAATAATGTTACGAAGTTGAAAATACTGTAACAACGTTTCAACAAAGTTTTTCACTCATCCATTTGTGCTATAAATGAATAAAATCCACGATCTAGTAATTAGTCTATTAAGCCTCGAAAAACATTAAACATTTTCCTAGAAAATCGTGGGTGCTGTTTCAAGACAAGGTTCGCAGTTTGTTATATATTATTCGCGCAAAGCCTCAATCCCGTATTGTCATCTCGGAGGTGTTCTCTAGGTTCCCTCGGGATCTCTATCAATCCTGCAGCCGTCTCGAAAGTGTCGATGATCCTCTGTAATAGTCGAAAGCTTCTCAGCGTCGCTCCGGCACCGCAGGATAAAAACGCAAGGCGACGTCTCGTGTTTCATTACCGATCCGGCCGTCGATCCTCGATTCTTCTTATATAACGCGAACCAGTCGGCGATCGAGAATGTGGAGGTGCGATTCAGTCTGGATAACGGCTTGTCAAGGTGTTCGAGACTGCTCGGTGTCCTCGTGTTCCCCATGGGACCGTTGATTTAGGCGTAATCCCGCTTTATTTGCCGCCATCAACCTATAAACGCAATATATTTATAATTTCAAATTCTTGTACTCTGTCTATTGTTTGAAATTACACCCAGTCATTTTAGCCATGAATGCATAAAATCCGTCTACTAATTAAAATCGCGAAGCTGATTGGACATTTTCTGTCAGAGGTAGCAGAAGCAGTTAAATAAACTGTCCCGCTGGCAACAATGGTGTCTACGTCGTTTCGGTGATCTGGAGGCCATCTTTGCTAGACTTCCGGTGACACAGAGGAGTCCGGCGACCACAGTACCGGAAATCCTCCGCGATCTGACTCGGTTTCCGGTAGTTTACCTGCAGGTAAGCCGAGTCAGAGTCGAGCAGACGAGGGAGATCGCCGCCAGTCGACGATCGACGATCCACGATCTCCGATACGGTTCGCAGATTATCCGCCTCGCAGTTTTGCTTCGACGGTCGAGCGCGCACAATGCCCGGAGTAAGACGGGTCACAGAAAGGACCTCGCTCACGAGGCCCTTGGACTCACCCGATTACGTGGAGTTTGCGAGCCTCCTCAGGACCAGGAAGTCCAGGATCAGACAGTTCCAATGCTGCGTTTGTGCCACTTTGATGTGAGTCCCTTGCACTTCATCTTAGAGAGGCTAACACACCCTATTCTGGAGCATTAAAGTTACAGTTCGCGTAGTAAAACCGATGACATTTAGCTTAGTTTTAATTTTGTATTTTAGGGGAATGTATCATCGTTCTTGTCTTATTCCTTTTTAAAGCTGAAGAGAAGGTTTTAATATTTCGTAATATTTTTGAAATACTTCTGGCTAGTTATTGTAGTTATGGTGGATTGCATGTTGGGTTGTGAGTAAGATAAAACATTGTTGTCCAGCGATCGCAAATTTGATATGTGTTCTTCGACGTGGAGAGATACGGTAGCTGAAACGTTTAAATGTTCGCAACAATAGCGCAACGAGACTGGCAATTAAGGAACGCTCGATACGAACGCATTACCTGCAGTAATCCGATTTGCGCCGAGGCGTTGACAAACGGTGTTGTTCTACGGGCGCATTAAAAATATGCGTCTGGGACAAAGCATGTTTATATAATTCCGACTGGAAGGCTTGTTGCGTAGCACTCGCTGGCTGCGGTAGAAACAGACTTTAATAAATCTAGCTGCGTAAAACGACGCATTAATCAAGTCATCGTTACCGGACCGAGCAAACAATATCTGCAATATCTCCCTTCCCTAATTTCCCTCTCGTATCCATATCATACATTTCACAATTCGTCATCTACCCACAAAATCCTAATAGCTAAAAATAGTATTCAATATCTGGCACAATCATATACACCCGCATTTATTAATGAATGTGAGAGGATGAAATAAGAATGTATGTGTTGCACTGTAAATGTAACTTCACAGAAAAGCACTCATTTTCTCACCCTATAAATCAATATGAGGCCCCCGAACTGTTTTCGGCTCGCAAAATATCATCTAGAAACATTTTCAGAACCAGTACAAAGAATTCTATTTTTTCCCCATAAAAGCATGCATCAGGGCCTATCTTCTGACCGTATGAATCACTATGGGCCTCGTAACAATTCAAGCTTGCAATGTATTATAATGAAAACAGGTTTAGAACATTTTGAAACCTTTCAGAAAGGTTCGAAGTAGAATTTCCCGGGCCAAAGGATTTTCTTCGGATCGGAACTCGAAGTTTAAGAATCAGGGTCCTGTCGATCGCGGCGAGCATAGTCGAAGGAACGCGATCGTGGTTTATAAATACACGTCGAAGATTTCTATGTTATCTGGCTGGAAAAATATCTGTATATCCATTCCCCACCGTAAGCAGATACTTACGTAAATTCATCGGCCGGCGTCGAGCGCCGGCCCGGTGATCGCGTCAGTCCATTCGCGGCTAGATCGCGGGCAGGGAAGAAGAGACGAACAAGAAGAAAGAATGCCGTCAACGGAGACGACCTCGTTGACCGGCGACAAGCCAGCCAGGGTGTATTACGTCCGCGACTCTTATCCGTTCTATTCCCATCGGAGGAGGCAGAAATTGCAGCTAAGATGTGTCGCGTACACCGTCGCGACGTGAGTTTTCCTTCCCGTCCGCACCGATCTCCCCGATCATCCGGCTTTTCGCGTAACAAGATCGGTGATTGTTAAGAATGTGATTGTTTGGAACAGTGCTGAATAAAAATAAATCTAGTATCGATTTTTGACGATTGAACGGGGCTGTAAAAATGGGGATGAGTTTTCGGGTTTTTCATTTGGGATTGTTGTGATTTCAACTTGTTATTTCAATTTATACTTTCAACGAAATTAATGAAAAAAGTGATGCCGGTAATTAAGATTATTCCAATGCGCGAAGTCTTTTGTTTTTGACAATTAGTTCTTGATGAAGGGATGCAGAATTTCTTTCTCGTTTCCCGGGGTGCGCCAATCCAGTTTCGGTCAGTATAAACAACACGAAACAGGTTCTTCTAAAAACCAGAACTGAGGTGTCTAGGGGGGAAACGTGGAGACGTTGCGGTTTCTGGGTTGCGGTCACGTCTGGGCGTTGCTCGCGATGAAATATCAACGAATATCGCGTGCGTGTGGATAGGAACGATCCGTAGATTGACGGGGATCAAGCGAAATCGCATTGCAAATGGCGTTGCAGTCCCAATGTTTTGGCCGTTCGAGGGTTTCCCGAGTCATCGCATGACAAGTATTAGGAACAATAGTTCGTTCTTATTGTATTTACGGGATCGGAGCGTGTCGCTGTAATTCGCTTACAGGTCGCTTAGGCGAACGGTGTATCTGCGTTGTCTCGCGCGTAGGCTGATTACGTGACGCCGGCCTTGATTACACGCGTAATTGTATAGCGGCCGCATGGTTGCCCAACGTTGCGACAGTACCTAAGAAATATTGCCATTTAATCGGAATCCGCGCTCGATTGGCAAAGTCCTTGCCGCGGGGACTTGTTCCTGTCAGAGCGGGATGCATCGGGGAAAGTGGTGATGCATTGCTGTAAATTGTAATAGTGCACGCGGTCGAGAAGCAGTAGTACGAAAAAAATGTACTTCTTAGTTTTAAATGTAAGACTGTTCTCGAAGTTATTGCCGAAGTCCTGTTGAGAGATTCTATAGTTAATCATTCTTAGTAATTTCTTATTCATTTTAGTTACTTTTATTTACAACTAACTTTCCCCCGCCACACGTTGCTGTGGCTCAGTATTTTTTAAAGGCATGTTTTTACCTGTCACAGATGTGACATTTTAATCACATGATTGGTGATCTCGGAGTCGTGTTTGACGCTGATCTGCTGTTTCTCGTTGTCGTCTTTCAGCCACTCTTAGGCTATCTGAAGCTGCAGAACCCGAATGTCGTGCTCGCAACCGTGCATCCTCAAGTCTGGCACGTATTTGAACCATTCTTTGTGATGCCCGTTCTTCCTCAATTTGATTTCATCTTAATCGTTGCACTGTTTCCGTTCCGCGAGTACGGCGACCTAAGTATGCTTTCCTGCAAGTCATTCTTTTTATGTACTAAACTAGAAAGAAAGTTATATCAATAACATCTAAAATTGCTAAACATTAAATAAGGAAAATACACGAACTAAAGAATAAAGAAAAAACTTAATCATTTAAAAATACTAACCAAATATTTCAATTCAAATGCAGATCAATCTACTCAGCTGAAGTCCAATGCAGTGAGAAACTTACAGAGCAAATCACTCCGAATAGGTCAATCTTTCTATTTATATAGATATTTTTTCTATTTATATAGATATTATACTGAAAAGATTCTCGTCGTGACGCTTTGGTTATAACGCGAATCAACACGAAACCATATCGATTATTCTACATCAATGCTACATCATTTATTCTACATCAAAACTCTTGAACGAATGGACTTTTTCGTATGCGGATTGTCTTAAAACCTTCTCGAAGAAACGCTGCGTCTAATGGCTCAAACCCCAGCTTTCTACGTTCAGCCGTTACGGAGATGTTCGATTACAAACAAACGGACAAACGGACATTTACATTTTTATTTATATAGATAATTTTAATGCAAGGAAAGTAAATGTGCGCATATAAGGAAGGACCACTTCTAGGGATGTAAGGAAAGTAGGGGAAGAAAGTGAAGGGATCTAGGGAAGGTAGGGGGAGAAAAGAAAGGATAAATGGAATGATTGATGGGAAAGGCATGACGAAGTTATTGACCATCTGAAACCCTTTGCGCCCATTTTCATCCCCACCTTACACCCCACAATCAAGAGTACGAAAACTCTAATTCTCAACATTCTCTTTTTACAGAGCTGTCTTCACAATGGCGCTGATAGTAGCAGTGAGCTATTCGGTGAACCAGGACGTGATTGACAATCTGAACTCTCTGAACCTAACAACATCTACAGCGCCAAACCTGACAGGGTCTCTAAGACTAGGTTTGGTGCCTAATTCAGGATCCTACAGCCTGTACAACAGTCCAGCGTTCCTGTCAAATGCTAACCCGATCCAGATTAGCCTGAAGTACGGGCCTCCTCCTGTCTTAACCGATGACGAGTTTAAAGAAGGCTTGGAAGCTGGTCGCCAGGCAATAAATGAACGACTTTTCGCCGATGCGACTGCATTAACATCCCCGTTGCCATCACCGTCACCAGCTTCGAGGCATCGATACGCTGTCAGCACGTGCAGCAGCGTGCGAACCCTGGCTTTAGCTGCCATCGGTGAAATGGCTGCCACCAAAAAGATCGAGAATACAAGATCGATCCTGGGAGAATCGTCAGCAGTTGGCAGCTTCTTTGACGGTGGATGGGTGCCACAAGGTGTCTGCAAACATTTGACAGAACCAGATTGTCCGTTGAATAAGTACAGAACGTTCGACGGAAGTTGCAACAGGCAGATGCAGCAAGGTGCAACTATGACACCGTTCAGGCGTGTCCTTCCTCCAAGTTACTCCGATGGCCTAGAGGCTCCTAGGAAGTCTTTGGCTGGCGATGAACTACCTTCTGCCAGGGAAGTCAGTCTGAAGGTCCATAAACCTTCGCCCAGTACCAATCCTCATTTTACCGTGATGATGGCTGTTTATGGACAGTTTTTGGATCATGACATCACCGCCACTGCCATCAGTCAGGGCATTAATAGCAGTTCTATCTCTTGCTGTCCACCCACTGTAGGACATCCTGAGTGTTTTCCGGTTCCTGTCGCTTCCGGGGACCCGGTTTTCGATGTCACTGGGAGAACTTGCATGGAGTTCGTTAGATCTGCTCCTGCACCGCAGTGCAAACTTGGTCCTAGGCAGCAGCTAAACCAGGTATTAATTAGGGAAAAGATGTTCTTGATTGCGTAAATTTCAATTCGTTACTGCCCTTTAAAATATCAAAGACTTCTTCATCCGGACTTCAATAAATTATATTAAAATTATCTTTGCTTTGACAAACTGCTGTTAGTCACAACGTTAAAAGCACATTTCCTGTACAGGCTCTCATTAACTTGGGAATATCACCGACTTTTTCGAATTTCCATGAATGCACGCACAAAGGCCCGCAGTTTGATCATTAGAGCGACGAGCAGTCGATTAATTAAGCTCATTAGGGTCGTGATAATATCGACGCAGCCATTGTTATTCGATAGACAGCAATACCATTCGGCGAATCGTGCGAACGTGCAACTTCGAATCAATTTTGCCATTCTTTTAACACTTTGACTGGTAGAAAGCCCATTAGTGGACATTCCAATAACTTCGAAATCTAATGACTTAATAAAACTGACGTTAAGGAGTTAAACGATACCTAAACTAATAAATCACTCATTCTTACAGGTCACAGCGTTCATCGACGGATCGACGATCTATGGATCCGACATAGCCGTAGCTCGCAGCTTGCGTTCATTCTCAGGCGGTCTTCTGAGGATGCAAATGACTCCTGACAATCGCACATTGCTACCTCCCAGCAAAAATCCCAACGACGGATGCAATCGTGAAACAGAGAAACTGAGAGGACGTTACTGTTTCGCAGCAGGCGATGCCAGAGCTAATGAGAATCTTCATTTAACAACGATGCACCTTCTCTGGGCGAGGCAGCACAACAAAATCGCAGATCAATTAGCTAAGATTAACCCTACCTGGGACGACGAAAGACTGTATCAAGAGACTCGACGCATAGTCGGTGCACAGATGCAGCACATCACCTACCAGGAGTTCCTACCAATCGTACTGGGAGAAACAGAAGTGACTTTGAGAGGCCTAAAACCTCTTAAATCGGGCTACAGAGACTCAAATCCTCAGGATCCTAATGTGGACCCTAGTATAGCCAACAGTTTCGCTTCAGCAGCCTTCAGATTCGCTCACACTTTGCTCCCTGGGTTAATGAGAGTGACTGACGAGCAACGAGGCACTTCATCCTACATAGAACTCCACAGAATGCTGTTCAATCCCTATAGTCTGTACGCTGAGGGTGGAGTGAAGAGTTCAGTTACCTCAGCTACTGAGAACGTTATCCAAATGACGTCCACTCATGTCACTTCTCAGCTGACCAATCATCTATTTGAAGACCCCATGAGCAACGTGACTGTGCCCTGTGGGTTGGACCTGGTGTCCTTAAATATTCAGAGAGGCAGGGACCATGGATTGCCTGGGTATACTAAGTGGAGAGAGTATTGTGGTCTAGGGAAGGCGGAGAGTTTCTCTGATCTTGAGGGACATGTGGATCCACAAACCCTGCAGGATATTTCAGGGTTATATAAGTCTGTTCATGATGTGGATCTTTATACTGGGGCTCTGGCTGAGCTGCCCAAGGCTGACGGAATTGTTGGACCTACTTTTAGTTGTCTAATCGCTGATCAGTTTGTTAGGTTGCAGAAGGGGGATCGGTTTTGGTACGAGATGCCTGGGCAGATTCATTCGTTTACCGAAGGTGAGGAGATTCGTTTTTGATTTGTTCAGTTGGCCTTCATGTTCTAATAATTTAATCGTCCACTGGTAGGTGTAATCAGATGATTTTCAATAATCTTGTATGGTTGCAGACCAACTGCAAGAGCTGCGAAAAACGTCACTGGCCAAGGTGATCTGCGACTGTTCCGACGGAGTGACCCAGACTCAGGCTGAAGTGATGAGAGCCATTGGTCCCGAGAATCCCATGCTCTCCTGCGAGGACATTCCAACTCCGATATTCGACGCCTGGAAAGAAGACAAGACAAAAACGCCACTCCTAGGAGCAACGTTCACGCCAGTAAACTGGACAGCGTTCAAGGACAGCATCAACAGCACGATCAAAGACGTAGTGACCTACATAAACGACACCAGAGCATCAGCAACCTTGGACACAGATTGGGCAGCCTTCAAGAACTATATAAACAACACATTCTCTGATCTAAGGAACCAAGTATCCACTCTTCACCCCCCTAAGCCTGAAACAGATTCCCCAGTACCAAAGGAGAAGTCTTCGATCTACCCAGACAGCTTTATTCTACGAGCATCAGCTCCAATGAACGTTTATCAGGACTGGCTAACTTTCAGGACCGACTTGGTGAAGTCATTGAATGATTCTATATCTTCTATGGGCAGTGGCCCAGCCTCTGCTGCCAAGTGGATCGCATTTAAAAAGGACATTGTCAATCAGTTCGCTGATCTGAAGGCTCAGGTTGCTTCTATGAAGACTGATCTTACTCCGAAGACCTTGCTGAAGATGTCAGAAGGAGGAACAGCATCACTGTCTCGAAACAACAGTCTCCAGGACTCAATGATCCCAGCGATCTTTGACTGGAAGAATTTTAAAGATGACATCACGTCTTCCATAGATGCCGCCATCATGGATATTGGAAAGAATATGCCTCCGCCAGGTGATCCAGCTTGGGCAACCTATGGAGCTGACATCAAGGACCGATTCTCTGCTTTTAGAGACAAAGTAGACACACAGAAGCCTCCAAAGGAGTCAGCCACTGGACCAGGAAACGCCGACGAAGATTGGGTTAGCTACAAAGCTGATATCATCAAGACTGTCGACGATGCTGTGAAGAAGATAAAGGACAGGATGCCTCCTCCAGGTGATCCTGCTTGGGCTACCTACAGGGACGAAGTCATGAAGAGTTTCTCAGCTTTCAGGACCACTGTATCTCCAATGGGGACTCTATATTCCGCGAATAAATCTGAACGTCCCAATCTTAGAGCAGCTAAATTCGACAATAATCAGCTGGCTAATTTAACCAACGATTGGCTGGATTTCAAGGCTCAGATCAACGACTCCCTGACTAAAATCATCCAGGATATTCAGAGCAAGAAGCCTGTTACTCCTGATCCTGTTGGCTGGGCAGCATTTAAAGACTCTACCGCCAACGATTTCGCGAAGCTCAAGGACGAAATCGCTAGTATGAAGGCAGAATGGGCTGCGGAGATCGATAAAATGAAGACCACCAATAAGCCTAATCTTCAAGCTGCTTCGAAGAATGGAGACCCGACCAAATTTGATTATACCAAGTTCATTAAGCCTTTTGTTCCTCCTGATGAATGGATCGCTTTTAAAAAGCAGATCAACGACACATTAACGAACCTGCTGAACCAAGCGAATTCTACTGACAAAATGAACCTCGACGAGGTTCACGAGATGTTCAACAAGTCTTTCGCGGACCTGAGGAACGAGATCGAGTCCCTGAAGAGTATGATTGCTCAGAGTGGATTAAATGGTACGATGGCTTGGAGCAGTTATCAGAAACGGTTCAATCTGACGGTCCAGGAGCTTGTTGAAAGTGTCAGGAACGAGAGCAAGGCTTCTGCTGCGAACATGCTGAGAGCCCTGTTCCAGACCAAGGATAAACTATCAATTTTGGAGCCTCCAGCTGGCGTCCCGCCTAAGGAATGGGAAAAGTTCTCGTCGAATATGAATAAGACTCTTTCGGACACGCTGAAAGTGATCAGCGACAAGAAAATCTCGGCGCTGATGCTGAAGGCTGAGGACCCAGATGCCTCGTCCTCTGATAAATCGAGACCCATTCCCCAGTGGCTCATGGTCCCTTGCCTCGCGAGCATCTTCCTGTCGAAAGTCGGAATGTTAGTCTGTTAAGATACAAAGAGATACACTTTTTTTCTACAATATAACTTGTATATATGTTATTTATACATAATCTTTTACACGCTAATTGTGTACAGGGTGTTCTTGTGACCCTCGGAGGGCGGACCTAGCTGTAAATTTTTTAAAACATATTTTTGAGCAGTTGTCAATTTAAATTGGAAATCGAGATGTGAATGTCAGAAACTGAGTAGGTGGATGACGATTTTTATACTCTGGGTCAAGATGGACCCTGGCACCGCCGTCCTAGGGATAACTAAGTCAACATACTAATGGCTAGACTGCGGATCTTTGTAGAATTAATATTTTTCGCTTTTTTTAATAACTCATTTAAAGAAGTTCTAATTATTATACAACCCCTTGCAGAATGTTTCCGATCGGAAGCATTGATACGGATTTTAGAGAAAACATTCACAATTTAGAAGTATAAAATATTACTTTATGGAGTTAAAACTGATGGGAAATGAAAAGGGGCTTATTGAAGAATGAAAAACAACAAAATAACATAAGCTTCCATTTATTATAACAAAGAAACGAGAAAATAAACAAAATGTTACACGGAAAAAAGTTCCACTACCCATCACCAAATTTGTTCAACAATTACTGTTGGATGATTTTTATACACTTTTTTGCGCCGATTCCGAATCTGCCATTAATTTTTCCCCTAGACGCACAGTTTTTGAGAAACTTGATTTTGAAAAAAAACATATTTTCCAACTTTAAACAAATATTGTGATGTTATTATAAAAGATATTGGATTGTTCTTTGCAACAAAAGATTCTGTAGACTTTCCCGAATACAGTGATATCCAATATTAATACATTATGAATGTTTAAACAATCGTTAAAGATGGAGAGGCACCACTTTTGCCTCAATTGTTGAGAATATTTTTCAGTATATCTTAAAAAATAAGGGTCCGGCGTAAAATCTAACTGTCTCACGCGATAGAGCAGGCTTTTATCTTGAGAAACCACCCTTTAAAGTTTGCAACGTCGACGTTTTTTCGAACCAAAAAGCAAAATATCTTCGCCCGACATGAGTTGCCGCCATTGGCGCTCGCCATTAGTACGGCCGTTCGCCGCGCTGCATCCCGTCACTGGCGGCAACTCATGTCGGGCGAAGATATTTTGCTTTTCGTTTCGAAAAGACGTCGACGTTGCAAACTTTAAAGGTGGTTTCTCAAGATAAAAGTCTGTTCTATCGCGTTATACAGTTAGATTTGACGCCGGACCCTTATTTTATAAAATAAACTGAAAAATATCCTGAACAATTGAGGCAAAAGTGGTGTCTCTCCATCTTTAACGATTGTTTAAACATGTTTAAACATTCATAATGTATTAATATTGGATATCACTGTATTCGAGAAAGTCTACAGAATCTTTTGTTGCAAAGAACAATCCAATATCTTTTATAATAACATCACAATATTTGTTTAAAGTTGAAAAATATGTTTTTTTTTCAAAATCAAGTTTCTTAAAAACTGTGCGTCTAGGGGAAAAATTAATGGCAGATTCGGAATCAGCGCAAAAAAATCTATAAAAATCGTCCAACAGTAATTGTTGAACAAATTTGGTGATGGTTAGTGGTAATCGAATCGGAAACTTTCTTCCAGCTGATCTATTAACCGCGAACTTTTTTCCGTGTAACATTTTGTTTATTTTCTCGTTTCTTTGTTATAATAAATGGACGCTTATGTTATTTGGTTGTTTTTCATTCTTCAATTGTGAATGTTTTCTCTAAAATCCGTATCAATGCCTCCGATCGGAAACATTCTGCCAGGGGTTGTAGTAACGAAGAAATTCGTGCAGAGGAAGGTTTTAATAACTAAAAAGGAAAAGAAATTAGGGAGAGATCTCTTAAATTCTTCCAGCGCTTTTACTGTGTTTCGTTTGTTGTTAGGAACGCAGAAAATCCGTAGTCTACCAATCGCAGTAACGGAAACGCGAAACTTAAACTAGTTTAATGTTAACTCATTTTTATAACTGAAAAGGTGTTTGTTCTTGTAATTGTTTTGGAACGGCCTGTACACGCCGCAGAACACAAACGAATCTGTTCCTCTGTTGGAGACATTACGCTTAACGAGTCTAAGTCGCGAGACTCAGCAGGAGAGCGGTGCCCCGTTTTATCCAGAAATCTGATCCCTCGGGACCGATGTTCAGGTCGACGGCGACGACAAACGACGCGCGTCCTTGGTCCCCGCTCCTTTGAGGATAATAGTAGCAGGGGCTGTTGTACAGACCTGAAATTGAACAATGTCGTTCTACCTGCCATGGAGCCATCTTTCTCGATTGTCTGGCGTGTTGTTACTAAACGGTGGACCCTTACACAAGATTATATTGCAATCGTTCAATTTTCAAAATTTGCATCTCTCTACAAACGAGTACAATCCACAGTTTAGTAATTTCTACGCTGCAAAAATCGACAAATTTATAGCGTATAGGATCTTCAAAGAATGAATAAAATAAAAATTGTTATAAAATTCAGTGTCGCTTAATTTTGCCTTGAGCCTTTCGGCAACTGTTAAGCTGTCCGATAAAAGTGTATATCAATTTTGTACAGTTCAAACCTTTGGTTCTCTTTTTAAGTTGCTCCGTGGGCCGGAAATAAATCACAGGCATGTTGCAAACAAGTTGCATGGGCGCTGGTTCAACTAGAACATTGTTCTTCTTGTCCCAGCCAGCACCTTCCAAAAAGACAGATCGTATGTACACGCCATCCTGCATAACGAAACACAAAATCATAGTCATTTCTCACATTTATCCTTCGTAATTTATGTTGGAAAGTGTGACAAGCGATAGTAAGCGATTAAAACCGAACGACTGTCGTCTCTTCACTCCCTATTGCAGGTACCGTTAGAATAGCCCAGAGAAGTTTAGGGTGTCGTGCAACTTGGTACATATTGGCCGTCACAAAGTCTACTGTAATCTAAGTTTAGAAGTGGTATATTTCGGGTGCGGCGTAATGTGAGTTTTCGACGAGAAAATTAGGGGCGCGGGAGGTCCTGTGTGTGTTTCTGAACCATGGTAGCTTACGCTTTGTACATTGCACAACTAACCACTTCGAACACTATCAAACAGATTGGTTCCATCAATAGAAGTTCTGATTTACCTTTTCCGGTGCAAAGTGGTCCCTCACTCTTATTTCGAAAGTTGTTACATCATAATTCAATCGTATTCCCATATGTAACATTACCGACCCATTTAAAACGATCGAGAAGTGTTAGAATTGTTTAAAATACTTTCAGTATCACATGATCTATACCATTAAGAGCAGCTTAATCTAACTGAAACTCAAAATTTTGACAGAATTAACAACTGACATGGGGCGGTTCGATGATGGCGCTCTCGTCAATGGTGAAAACGGAGAACTCCCATGACAGGGAGTCAATGGACACATTCCATAGCCGAGCAGACGTCTGTAGAACCGCCGTGAGGAACCCAGTCGGGAACGTAAACGCTGCCAACCAGAAAAGCAGCGGCGGATGAGTAGTTCGAGCCCATTCCTCAAAAAGTTCCATTCGGCTGACCAAATCTCTGGTCCAGGCGCCTAACGTCTTCAAAGATGGATAGGCGAACAACCAGACTGATGGGACTCTTCCCTCGTAGACACAGTTAAAAATTTCTTCCAAGTCTGGGGACATTAGCACCAGACCTATAATGGCTTGTTGCAGGTTCGTTAAACTGCTGCGAGTTTTTCTTATGAGGATGTTGTAGCGTTGTATCTCCTGAAGCAACACCACGTCCAATGGTGACTTCTTTGGCCCTATTAGCTTCTGCGTTGTCTCATAATCGATTTTGGCTGGAATCCTTGACAGAATATCCGCAGTCAACTGTGTAACCTAATTGATTGAGGAGCATGATGTTAATTCGAGTTTCTTGGGCTACAGTGGATATTTATAATATCTTCAGTTCAGGAATTTGGATAATTATGAATCTTTTAGGATACATGTGTTGTGTCTATGTATACGTAAATTTCGATAATTTTCCGGATTTCCTGGTTAGAGATATTTCCTTAGTTTGAGTACCATGTCCTCTTTACTGGTCTCCTCCTTGGTGACCGCCTGAACTTGCAAACCCATCAAGGTTTCGAACATGTTCCTGGTCTCCATGATCAGACACGTGATGTCAGCATTCGAATGCTGACCAAAAACTTCCGGTTTGTCGATGTTCGGTAATACCGAGATGAAATCGCGGTAGGATTCTAAGGAAGCGTCCCTCGGTATGTAATAGGCTGGCAGTGATGACAAACGATAATTGGGCACGTTCAGCGCGTCTTCGTTGAAATAGAATTGGACGTAGGTCATCAGCAACCGGCGGTCCCAGTCATCCGTCACGTGGCCACCATAGCAAACACCTGCTATCAGATATTTCAGCGAATCCCAAGGCGTGATCGGGTATTCGTCCAGATAGACTTGCAGCAGGTTCTCCGACACCTGTCACCGATCATCAAAGAGTTCCATCAACCGAACAGCCGTCGAAAATAATGTTCCTCATCGGAAAATCGATAAGTCAGTGGACAAACGCTTACCTGCGTCATTGTATCATTACAGCACATTGTGCTGGACAAAATATTACCGTAATATTATTTTCACAGTATAATTTACAAAACATATGATCTAAAAATATCTGGAATGTCTCGAAAACTTCTATGTACTACTATGAACGTCTCAAGAAAAGTTTGCAACCCAAACGCGGAGGATCTCGGGTAGAATTTTCGGAAGTCGAGATAAAGCAAATATGTTCGACAGTATCGATACTGTGAACGACGCAGATACATATGGAAGTATTTCACGAATCGATGCCCGGCATAAAATGGTCGTCGTCGATATCGATTTTTCCGGTTCTATCCCGCAATCAGCATGGCTGCCGAAGAATTACCACGAAGTCGGAGTCGTTGAAGCTGTAGATGACGTTCCAGCCCAATTGCTGGAACTTTTTACGTTCGAGGAGAACGGCGTGGAAGAATACCAGGGCGAACAGAAGCTTCTTGTACTTGTGCTTCGCAAGGCACAGCTCGAATTGGCTCTCAGTTATTAAGCCGTAAAGACGCTTCATGTTTGCCTTGAGTCCCTTCGGCGGTTCGGTGGTCATCTTTATCCCCGCCTGGAGGATCGATATGGGGAATCGGGGGGTCGGGCTCGAGCTCAGCCACAATCTGTAATTAGCCGGACCCTTTCATTACCGGAGTCAGGAGCCATTTACGTTCCGATATCCGTATGCAACGTGTACTATATGCCGGCCGCACCTGAACTGCGGGTGTAGCGTTTTACTTGATCCCAGAGTCTCCACGATTTTATCCAGCTTCGGCATCCAGCTCAAGGACAAATGGCAGTTCGCTAGGAACACCCACGCACCCTCAATAGCGCCCACCTCGATCATTCTGCAACATTTGTTTCAGCGATTAACGGAAAAGCCACCTTAACGACTGGGAAAAAGACTTTTCCGTATTTGTAGTTCGATTCCTATTTACTTTCGCCAAAACAATCTTTTACAATTTTCGGATAATAAAGATAAAAATGTACAAATATTCCTTAAGACTTCCACAATGTAGGCCACGTTTAAGTTACAAGGAAAAATAGGAGAATATTGGCATGAATTGAGCTGGCTGGAGCTCTCAAAGGACATTCAACGATCTCGGTGCATTAGGAGATTAGAATCGTATAGACGATAACCTGGTCGCGATTGGGGACTGTCCTTGGCCCAGGGACAGAGTCATAAAATGATTAGTCATTTCCTGGCTGTCGACTAATTGCATCAAAGTGCTCGTAGGATCCACGCCAGGCGAGAGAACAAATATGAGTGGGGTCTGGGCAACGGAATCGTCGAGGACGGCTTTCAGGTCGAGTACCGGAGGCTCCACGAATCTTTGACCGAGATTCAACACGATGAAGTGCGCGATGCAGAAGGAGATTCTGTCCGGACGGCAGCTGCGTATCACCAGCATCTTTTGGAATAGGTTGCAGTTCGTTTCCCACTCGGCCACCAACGGCTGCATTTCCGGTTCTGTGCTGATGTACCTGTCCGTCGAACTGCCAACTTAAATTCTGCGCACATTGTCTTTACTTCTATGTCAATACCACGGTTCGTGGACTTTAAGATTTTAAGAAAAATGCCTTTTTCATCGCAACGACTGCTCTTTAAATACCAGTCATGTTTTTCGAGGTGCGTGACCGGTAAGAAAATCGTTTATAAATGTTTAGCTGTGAATAAAACATGATAAAAGAAAAATATGGTCAGTAGACTGCGGAATTTATGCATTTATGATAAAAACGGGCACGTACAATTTAAAGCTGTGCACATGTTAAAAATATTTAAGGACATCAACGTATTAGTTTCAGCTTAATAGGATAATTAAAGGAACAATACAATTTTTATTTGGCTCCTGTGTCCTGCAATCAATGTGAACATTTTTTATTTTGCATAAAGATCCGCAGTCTAATGATCACATTTGAGAGAGTCTATGGGTCATTCCATGCCAAATCGATCACTTTTTGCAAGCTTTTTCATCGTCGATTTTGTTCTAAATGAAATATGTTGTAGTCCATGTGAAATTAGGGGGGTTTAAGTCATCATTTTGCCGGTTTCGAATTTTTTTAGAAATGGCAGGCCTCCAAAGTTTTCAATTTTTGCCCATTTTGGCGAAAACGGGCCTCACTTACGAATTTTTATTTCAGGAACTGTTTGTCCGATTGAGCTACATTTTTTTTTGTTTTACTCAGAAAGGATTGGGCTATTACAAAATAATTGTTTCAACCTCGAAAATCAACTTTATAATGTCGAAAAATTTAAACCAATTATTAACTTCCCGATTTTATAGGGAAGTTATTGTAATGACCCCGAAAATCGAAAATCGATTTTTTAGCAAATCTTCACGTTTCATGGTCATTGCAGTCATTTTAGGCTATTTTCAGCAAAATGTTCGTGTGTGTGTGTGTGCGCGCGCGCGCGCGTGCGTATGTCCGTTTCTATGTAATCAAATTTTTCGTTAACGTTTTCAGAAAAAGTAACAACGCGATCAGGATGATGAATGATGCAATCGATGTGCCCCGCTGTAACTTAGAACTGATTAGATTTTGGTCCATATTGGTCAAGTAGTTTTTTAGATTTTTAATTTTTTTCGACAAGAGTTGATTCTACAATGCAATTTATAAGGGAGGACGAAAATTTTCCACCAAAGAACCAAACGCAATTACATAAAAAATAATTTTTGTCTTAATTTTTTTTTTAGATTTAAAAAAAATTTTTTTTTTAGATTTAAAAAAATTTTTTCTTTTTTAACTGATGCTAATGTTACCGCTTGAAATAATCGAAAGTTATTCCAATGCAACAGTGAATTTATCATCTCTACTCCCAAGAATACATTTTGGGAGAATATCGATGAAAGTACAAAAAAAAAACGATGTTAGCGATGTTGGCGAAGGAGTAACAAATCGGGAAGTTCTTTGTGTGACTCTTGGAGTCACACACCAAATAAAAAAAAATAATATCAGTAGGCCCTACTAACCATGCGTATCACTAACCCTCTCGCAAGAGCAGTCCTACCCGCGAGCTCGCGAAGCGAGCGAGCAAAAACAACCCTACTCGCGAGCGAGCGAAGCGAGCGAGCAACAATAGCCCTCTAGTTTTTTTTACGTGTTTTTCGATGACGGGCCAGAGTGATTTAAATTTAAAAAAAAATATTGTTATATTCCTTGAAGTTTCCCCTTTAAAATGAGCCCTTGAAAAAGATGGAGACACAAAAATTAGCGTCACAATGAGCTGGTAAAGGACGCCGTGTACCCCCGTTTCAGGTAGAGACGAGTCGAGCGCACGGCTATTGTGGTTCGTTGTCTATACCGCTGGTCTCAAGAAAATACCAGCGGACTGTATACGACTAAATAACCCTATTTATACCTGGAGAACAATATTAAGGTGCCTGCAAAAAGTGGAATGACCCCTATGGAACCGTTCTAGGTAAGACTCGTTCCTGTAACCTTCACGGTTCAGCCAGAAGAAATTGTTAAACTTCAAAATAAAGTCTTTCAAAAACCGATTCTAAAAAACTAAAACGATTGTATGGAGTGTTATGATCGACGTAGATTGGCAAAAGATCGGTCTCGATGAAGATTCGAGTCGGTAACGAGAACGGTCGGTCGCGCACCACAAACTCCAGTCTCTGGGGAACTGCTCGAAGGAGGAAACGATTCCGTGGAATCCGGGAAGGTTGTCCAGCTCCGTGATATTGTCCCAGCTCTCGTCAGGAAGCCAGGGCACGGGCTTGTCCGGTTGGCTTTCTTTATCGAGGACGATCCCTCCCCGAAGCAGGAAGCCGTACTCGACGTGGGAGATTTTCCCCATGGCGTCTAATATCTTAATGCACATGTTGAACGCGAACAGAAGCTTGTGCGTCTCGAACAGTCCTCGACAGGTGTTTCTATGTACACGTAAAAGTACAGGTGACAAAACCATTCGACGCGTGGATCCATCGGAGATAAATCGGGGAAGTACTTGTAGACGGCGTAAGTGTGATACTCGTTCAGGGTCTCGATCCTCTCCAAAAGCTTCAATCTTTTCGGGCTCTTATCGATCGACAGTGTAAACAAGGTAATGTATGCGTCCAGGGAGAACTGGTACATCGGATCGATCAGGCTCATGTCGTTCAGAACGAAGAACAGAATGGCGGCGCGTTGGGCGCACGGCCTGTACTCGTCTCTCGCGAGATCTATCTCTTTTTCTGTTTCCTCAGACACTATCAGGGACTCTGTGATGGAGGTGGCTGTTGCTTTTGACGATTGCAGGGTGCTGAGCAGGTCCAGGTCGTCTAGAAGGCTTTCGCCTGCCACATTCAGCAAGCTGGAACACGCAGATCGTTCGATATATTCTGATTTAGCGGTAACTTCTGCAGTGATAGACAATTTTGGTCTAAAACAAATGTTATGTTATGACTAGACTGCGGATCTTTATGCAAAATAAAAATATTTTGCATTGATTGTGGAAAGCAGGAATAACAGAAAAATTTATTTCATTCCTTAACGACTTTGTTACATTCAAAGTAACGTTGCAACTTTCTTGGATTTTTTAAATTAATTGCTGTTTTATATTTCACCCAACCAATTTCCGCAGTCTAGTTATGACGATTATAATTTTGAAATTGCTTGGTGAAATATTAAGAGTAGCCTGTAAACGATGTTTTGAGTAGGCCAGTTGGTCAGGAAGGTAATACAATCGTTCCCTGTGCAGTACTGTCTGCCCGAGTATGTTTCACTATACAACTGAAAATCCGGAACTCTAAGTCGAGTGTCTTACTAGAGGATCCTGTCCTCTAGCTCTTTGAGAGTTCGTTTATTGGTGGAGATCGTGAGCACCAGATGGTCCTTCTGTTCCTCGAGCTGCGGCTTCTCTTTTCTGACCACGGTTCCCAAGAGCTGGTCTTCCAGTCCTGCGCACAGGATAATAAGGTTGCAGTCTCTCCTATCATCTCCTTTCATCGCTACCCTTCTTTCATCCAATATATTTCTCTACCCCTTTTCTTACTCTCGATACTTCTCTCCGGTGCGTCTGTTTCCACCATTTTATAACCGTACGATAAAACAATTACTTACCCTGCTCCTTAATGGCAAAATTGCACAGTGTCGTTTTAGTGGATATTTCCGGCGCGTAATGGGGGTTCGGAAGCTTCGTTGTCATGAACAAACGGAATTGATCGTTATAGCTGATCATCTTCTCGTTGAACTTGATCATCACTTGATCAGCTGATTGGATAGGGAAGTGTGGTTGCGTTAATTGATCGATGTTATTTTTGGGTGGACAGATTTTTGTACCTATCGTTACGAAGGCTCTTTCCAGGATCGGATTTAGAACTGGATCGATCGTCTCGCCGATATTCTCTAGTAAAACAGGTTTGCCAATTTGCAAGGCTAACTCCAAGGCCTTCGAGTACTCAGGTTGGCCGAAGTCGATCACTTTTAGCGACTGCAAGAACATTTTCCGAATCACATTCAATGGAATATTGTCAAATGGTAAAAGTGTGAAAATTTTCGAACATTCTTGGCCTCCATGTTCTTGATCCACTTGACAGCCTGGCACTGTGGATCGATCACGAGCGGCCACCTAGTCCCTCTGGTGACAATGATGCCATTTTCTGTGCTGAAGTCATCTGAGGGCAACCCTTGAATCTGCCACTCTCTGATGATCGCTGGATCGACCAGGAATTCCTTCCACTCGAGATTCGGCGACACTGGAATTTCCTTTTCCGCCACCTACAAAATCAAACTCTCAGAAACAAACCATCCAACGTTTCTTACCTTAGAGATTACAAAGAACTTTCAACCAGTTAATTAATGATTTCGCCGTGGTGAAGAACTAGAACCTCGCGAATTACGATTATTACACGTAGGATAGCGATCGGCTCCTCACCTCCTTCATCCAGATCCTTATCAGCTCCTCTCTGTAATTGGATACGAAGGGACCCAAATAGGACACAAAGGCGGTGGATATTAGGCAATCACCTGGCAGCCAGTCGAAGTACGTGGCCAGCGATCCGACCGTGTTCTCCCATCGAATCCGTTCGCCGGAAAGCCCGTCGACCAGCATCCCGGCCCGTTCCAGTTTCAGCTTCAATAGTTCCGCCTGAAAACACGCGAAAGTGTAAGGTGGAATCGAGTCAGCACTGTGGGAATTCGAGCGCCGGGAGCGTGTTTCCGAAATAAGCTGGCGTTCGGCAACCCCCCGGCCACCGTTAATCGATTCCGTTTCATCAACTTCCGGCTCGACTCGCCTGCGAAGAATCGGATCTGCGAATACGATACCCTGTGCACCGTTCGCGAGTCAGAGAAAGTCGATTTTCGAACCTACGAATGGCCCCAGTGAAGCATTCTCTGGTTAAATTCTCTTTAAGAGTGGAGAGACAATACGGCTTTTCCCGAAAATTCGCTCGGTTACATCACTTTCCGACTTTTCCCACGCATACGCCAGTTCAAACAGTTCGCGGCAGAAGTTGCAGTAAAATTGCGCCGGGGTATCGTGGTCATTTCCGAGCAAAAGTGTAAGTCTCTGTCCGGGGTAGACAGAGCGAATCAAACAAAATTGTCCGTAACGCGTAAAAGTCCGGGGCGCATGGCAAACACGCGCCAGCAAACGTAAATAAAACGGGCGCGATTGTCCGTCCAGGCAGAAAAAAAGTCGGAAAATTCGCGGCGAATACAGCTCGTGTAAATACAACGTACGCCCCCTTGATATCACTGTAGCGATATCCCGCCTATAAACAGCGCGCAAACGAAACTTTCCGCGGCAGCAGAAGCGTGAGTTTATGTAAATAGAAACTGTGCACGCTTCTCCCTCGCCGCACCCCTGCGTTTTCCCCCCACCCCTCCCGCGTTTTCCGCGAGCGACACCTCCGCGCGACCGTTCCGGCTCGCGAAGAAGATTGCACACTCGCCAGTTTAATTAACTCCTCCTTCTCGTGCATCTTCCCGTCGTACATTTCCTGCAGCTTCTCGAGTTTCTCTTGCAATTTTTGGAATTGCTGCATCGCCTCCAAGAGCGCGTCCTCCTTCTGCTTCAGCGACGCTAAGGCCACGTATAGTTTCTCCCTCTTCGGTGCAACGATCCTGAAATCACACAGAGATCCGTCGATCGCGCCTTCATCGTCTCCCATAAGCGAATTTTGTAAAATTATTTATGTAAAACTTTTTGTTTAACATTTGAACAAATTATGCAGCCATGGAGACCGATTCGGTAATTTTATTTCTTTTCATTAGTTGGTTATAACATTGAATTTTTCAAAGTGTGCAAAAGGAATATATGGTTTTTTGCAAAGAAAATGAATTTTCTCTTGAGCAGCTTTCCAACGCGAATTCCATATGTAACGAAGCGAGCGTCCAGATAGACCAGGCGATTACAGAATTAATTATTTCGTAGGATTGCTTTCTGAATAGTTGGACGATTCAACTCCATCCTCGAGGGACTGCTCAACATTCCTAGAGCGGAATCGCAAGCTGCCCTCGTTATACGTTCCGGGACATCCCGCAACGAAAGAACCTTCGTAGTTTTCCAATGGTCGCGCCAGAGAAATTTACATTCTCGTTTTTTTTCCGAGGGATATTCATCCTCCATCGAACGATTTTCCGATAGAAAGTTGCGGAATGAGATGACCCAGTGTGCGTTGCAAACAAATTCAATCTTCTGCTTCCTTTAGCAGCGCACTGAACAATTTTTTGCAAGCTCCACGTCGATGAAATTTACAAAGTGCGTTTTTGTTGACGGTGTGGATTATCGTTTTGCCTATTTATCTTACCTGTAAAGCTTCCCGTATTTCTCCATGGCTATGACCCATATGCAGAGCGACTTGGCGGCGATCGATACGAGGCCGACTTTTTCGGGATCAAATTCGGGATTGGACGTGTACCTGGCGATGGCTCTCAACGTTCTATCGGATATGTGGTCTTTGTCAAAGTCTCGGAGCTGGAAACCGAACGTCGTACGGTCGCAGAGGAAGGAATGGAGAAAGAGAAAAAGAGAGAAATAGTCGTGCGGATACTGCGAGGTTCCGAGCCGGACGTATTTCGTACCGCGTTGAGAAAGTTCACGTCAGCAAGCTGACGCTTCGACTCCGCCCAGGACGGTTCCGAGGTCTTCAGGATCATCACCGCTTCCATTACCATCTCGACTTTCGGCGGAGGACGCGTGAAGGATCTTATTTCGGAGATGTCCTTCTTGCTCAGCGCGTCTAGAGCCTGCGACCATTGGAGAACGTTGTGAGAATGCATCGGTAAAAGATCAAACGAAAAATACTTGAACATTAATAAGGGAGGGTATCAAAATAACATTCTTGGATCTTGACGAAACTCTTTGAAAACCTTATGAAAATATTAAATCCGTATGCTAAAAAATTCCTATATTTAATATCTATGAAAAATTCTGGTAGGAAGTTGGTGCAAAGTGAATCTTTGTGAAAGAATTAAGGAAGAAAAGGCAGCGGAGCAGAGTGGATTCAGTTTGGCTGGCATTGGCGGGTATGTTTGAGAGGCGAATTCTATAAATCCGGCGCACAGTGGCAGCGTGCGATTCGCCGGTCGTTATACTTTAAGATTTCAGAAACTCCGCGAAGTCGAAAGAAGTTGCGGAACGAGCGGCTCGCAGAAATACACGATTCGCCGGCGATAAATTCGCGATCAGGTGTACGTTTTAAATTTTCCTCTGGCCGGGCGAGGCGTACGGGGCGCAACTTTTTAACAAAGTAACGAAAGGCAAATTTATACAACATGCCCGTCTTATTTCCGCGCGTGCGCGCCGTCAAAGTTCCGTCGAGGCAACTTTCCTCCGGTGCTGCATAAAATTTTCGGATCGAAAAACCGTAGAGAGAAGAGTGGAAAGACAGAGAGGAGGGGAGTGGAGAGGAAGAGGGGACCAGTTAAATAAGTTTTATACGAGGCACAATCGGATCCCCTATTTTACCTATCGATTCCGTGGGAGATACGGCTAGTAGTCGCGAATCCGGAGGAGTGGTGCTCGATCATTAAGACCAAACGAGCTGGAACAGTATTACCGGCGGGAACGATAAGAATTAATGTGGAGGAAGGTACCTTCATGGCCTCGTTTAGAGCTGGTTCGACAGTTTCGAGGTCGGCGCGAGCCAGCTCCTCGAGCTTCTTACACTCCTTTTGTTCCTCGGCGATCTTCTGCGACCGTACCGTTACCGTTTTCTGCGTCTCGTCGGCGTCGCGTCTCTGGTTCACTATGAAAAAACGATTATTAATCCCTCGTCGCACTCCCGCGTCCTATTCGACCCTCCACCATACAGTTTTTCCAAAATTTCAACCTCCAACTTTTGGATTCTAATATTCTATCATGATATTATCAGTTATCTACAGAGTGAGTCCGAAGAAACAGAACACCTAAATATCTCCGTTACTTTTCGTTGTACAAAAGAACTTCTTAGGACAAAGTTGCACTGTTTGAAGGGCCACATGTAACGGTGTAAGGGAAAAAATGTTCAAGGTAATTTTTTTAATGAGATTTCAAGGTCATCGATGTTTTTTTAAACGGAATGATATATCTTCGTTAACGTAATGTTGTAGCTGACAAAATAACGAATTCATCTGTGTAACACAATATGACCTACAAATGACCTTCAACCCAGAAATATGGAATAAATAAAATTCAACGTGTAAGATTCATTTGCTTTATTTCTGTTGCGCAAAATGTTCAAAAACATTCCCTTGAGCTGCTATACATTCATTTAGCCGTGAGGTTACAGAACGTACTGCTGTGTAATTCATTTCTGAGGGAATCGACGCACAAGCCCTCACGATTCTTTCTTTCATGTCGTCTACAGTGGTTGGTGGTTCATGATAAACATCGTCTTTCAATTTTCCCCATAGATAGAAATCGAGGGGTGTAAGATCTGGCGAACGAGCTGGCCATAATACGGGTCCGTTACGTCCAATCCAACGATTTGGAAATTTGTTATTCAAGAATTTTGTTACGACACGGGAAGAATGGGCTGGACATCCGTCATGTTGATACCACATATCTTCACGAATGTCTAAGGGTGTATTTTCCAGGAGAATTGGTAACGATTCTCGTAAAAATGCAATGTATTTTGCTGCATTTAATGTTCCGGTGATAAAGCAAGGCCCAATTATTTGATTGTTTAAAATTTCGCACCAAACGTTGACGGACCATGGTCTTTATTTGTCGACTGTCCGTAAGCACCGCGGATTTTCAGCCAAATTTATCTGCCCGTGATTCGTAAACGAAGCTTCATCGGTAAATAATACTCTATTAAAAAATGCTCTATCGTTTATCAATTGTCTCGATCCCCACTGGCAAAAGTTTACACGATTTACAAAGTCTCTACCATGAAGTTCTTGGTGAATTGATAGGTGAAAGGGGTGAAATTTTTGTTCATGAAGTATTTGCACTACACATTTTTGACTAATGCCATCTTCTCGTGCGATTTGCCTCGTACTAGTATGAGGGTTTGTATCCACTACTGCCAGAACATTAATTGTGTTTGCTTCATTCCTTACAGTCCTCACGTTCGTACATTTTTTATTTTCAACACTACCAGTTTCACGGAATTTATTTATCAAATTGGAGTAAACGGAAACTGATGGACAATTACGATTAGGAAATCGGTCCTCGTACAACCGCACTGCTACTCTTAAACACTGTCGACTTTCTCCATAAATGAAAATTATATCAATCTTATCTTCCTTCGAGTAACGCACTGTGAAACGTTCATCGATAAACTGATAGATTAGAAATCTTAGAAGCAGTGGAAATCTTATAGGAAGGAGGTCTTCAGAGTAATTAGTAGTTGATAAACACGATTCTATATGAACGCATAGGTGAAGGTATATCATAAATGTCTTCCTGTCAACACCGAATCTGTTATTATGTTGTGTATTGCGATACATTTGAATGTATAGCAGCTCAAGGAAATATTTTTGAACATTTTGCATAACAGAAATAAATCAAATGAATCTTACACCTTGAATGTTATTTATTCCATATTTCTGGGTTGGAGGTCATTTGTAGGTCATATTATGTTACATGGATGAATTCGTTATTTTGTCAGCTACAACATTACGTTAACGAAGATATATCATTCCATTTAAAAAAACCGATGACTTGAAATCTAAAAAAAATGACCTTGAACAGTTTTTCCCTTACACCGTTACATGTGGCCCTTCAAACAGTGCAACTTTGTCCTAAGAAGTTCTTTTGTACAACGAAAAGTAACGGAGATATTTAGGTGTTCTGTTTCTTCGGACTCACCCTGTATACATTAGAATGAAATAGTCACTTTTTACATGAACTATATGTACACAATATAAATTATCGTCAGCAGTTCGCGAAAGACTTTACACTGTACTAAGGAAGAATAAATATTTTTTCTTCGTTAATGAAGCCTGGGGAATCCTCACGGTTCTTATGAAACTTTTCCACGGTATTAATTGCTTCGGGATCCGTTAATTCTTGTTCCGTGGGGGAATGGTTCGCGGCAGTGGCTCGTCCCCATTGCAATTTCAGTCGGTGGAGGCAGAATTTTCGGAAAGGTTACGGAAGGGAGGTGGGAGAGGGGGCAAGTGAAACGTGGAATGATTATGAAACGGGAGCGTTCTCCCGGGGGCCCGCGAGCGAAACTTTCGGATCGATCCAATTGCAACTAATGATAATACATCAGCGTCAGGAGTGACGTGCACCTATCGTTACCAGGAACTCTTCGCATTCCCTGGTAGATTTATGAACCTGCTCCTGCGTGACTTCGAGCTCCGCCGCCATTTCGTTGACTTTCACCCGCGTGTCGTCGATCTTGGAGAGGCCATTGCGAAGTTTGCTCGCCTGGGCTTCCAGATCCTGCCTTTTCTCCGCTATCATCCTGAAACCGAGGACTATGCTCATACTCGAATCGATGCATAGTGTTCAAACAGTTCGCCGAGTCCGGAAACCCCCAAAATTCGAAAGAAGAGTTCCGCGAACTTTCTATTAAGTTAGGTACGAAGTCTATATCTTTCCTTGTGGTCTATGGCATTGTTTGCTCGAATAATTATTCAAATGAAATGATATCAATCCTGTAGTTTCACTAGTGGTGTTCATAAAGTACGTAAAAAATATCAATTTGTTATTTTATTCTATGAAATTACGAATTACAAAGATGTCCTAATCATTGAGCATATAAGAAAAAGCAGCAGGGAGTTCAGGACAGTGTTATCACTTCTCCAGGTTCAATTCCACGCCGAAAACTATAAAAGTGCTGTGTTGTCCAGCCAGTTTCTCTCGCGACGAGCGTCTGTCTCATTATACGGGGTGTTTCGTTAGACTCGAACGTTCTAAGCGCTCGGAACCGGGGAAGCAATGGTAAGGAGAACTTCGTCGGAGGATCTTTACGAGCGGAATATTTTTCTTTTAAGACACGGAAGGCATCCAGGTTGTTTTCGTCCTTTTAAACGATCTTTCCGCCGAGGCGAGCTCAATCGGCCGCGAGCTTAAGCACCGAACTTCCCTGCCACGCCGCGCCGTGGAAAACGGTTCGCCTCCGAGTTCCACAACTGCAGGAAATATTTCGGGCGATAAAGCCTCGCGCCGGGACACCCGGTACATAAGGCGAAACGGACCTGAGAGAAATTGGAATCGGTAAATAGTGGACATAATTTTGATACTTTCGCAGTTTTCCCCCCCGGCAGAAATCCGCTCGGGGTTTTCGGCGCGCGAGGGGTGACAAATCGCGGCGAAACTGCGCTTGACCCGAATCGTGAAGTCGGTCCAAAGCGTTTTATTTATTAAATTTTTGCGGTAACTAGTCGGGCGATCCTTTATATTTTGACAGTGTGAATGTCTTTGGAACTGGTGTAGCTTTTGATTTATCTTGCGCGGTATCGACTATCGCTTGGATGTACGATTACTGTGCACCAATGTGCGTAATGGGTTTTTAGATGATGTGTTTTGAACGATCTGCTAAATTATAAAGAAATAAAGTTCGTGAGGCTGCAGTTGAGTCAGATATCCGTTGCTTAAGAAGGTTTCAAGGATTGTAAAAGGCATCTTACGAAAGAAGCGACGTCGCAGGATGAGGAAAGGACTCCGGAGCGAATTCCCTGAAGAATTTCGAATCGTAGGAGCGCGAGGAATTTCAATGGCTGTAACATGGACTCACATTTTATAGCCGGCAACCAGTTCGAGGAAATTCACGGGCGTCACGTAATTGTAGCGCTTCATCTCTACGGCCATTCTGCGTGAAAACTGCGACACGGTCTCATGAATCAAGGAGAAGGTACTCGCGATACCGTCTCTCATACGTTCCTGAAGAGGTGCCAGCGGCAACGCTGTCGCGGATGGTCGTGGTCCCTGCAAACAACCTCGATTAAAAGAAATCGTCACTGTATAATTTTTCTTTTATTTTGATTTGGTCCAAATCACGTTAGAAAATTGATCAATCGAAAAATTGCCCTTTACACCAGCAACTTCGCCATAGAATAAATGTACCGCCGTCTGTGATTCTTCTGCAGGCATCTCCGAGTCTTTTCCAATCGACTGGAGTTACCCAAAACTTTGGAAATCTGCGCGATTATGTTCGTGGTCCACGGGCGGTGCATCTATTCTAACAAAGAGGCGGCTCTCGGGCTAGATTGATTTTCTACAAGGAAAAGCAGGAGGTTCCGCGCGCACGGAGCCGTGTAGTCTGGCGCTTGGGACAAATTCGAAAATATTAAGCGGTCGGCGGGGAAACGCTCGGACGATTGCGTTCCGGAAGTGAATGCGCTAGAGGGTCGTATGATCCTCGCGCAGGAGCGATGGTGGCGGAGGGTACGGCGAGCCGTGGAGAGGAAAATAATCGGATTCCACGAAATAGAGAGGAGCTAGCTTCTCTCTCTCTCTCTCTCTCTCTCTCTCTCTCTCTCTCTCTCTTCCTCTCCGCCTTCTCTCCGGGCTCGGAATCGAATCGAATGGAATCGGTCGCGCGGAACGGGGGGAGGGGGATAGAAGGCGAGCCGAAGACCAACCACTTTATTTTCGCCGGTGATAGTGAGCGTCAGATTGAGATTCATGAGGAACTTGTTGCCAACTTCGAGGAGGGCTTCCCGCGGCCATTCCAGGAACCAATCGATGGTCGTGCAGTTGATCAGACCCGGGTACTGGCGTAATCTGTTCCGGAACGCGTCCCCGATCGGGCTCATGCACACCACCAGATGCAGATTGCTGCGCACCCTCTCGATCAGCATCGCGTAGATCACCTCCGTGGTTGGGACAAGTCCAGCACGCAACACCTCCTTCATCAGCTGGTTTTTAATCTGCTCCCAACCGGCCAAGAACAACCAAACGATAAACGGAGACGTACTGATGCGGTTCCGCCAGTATAAGATGCATCGGGAAATACTTTAGAGATAGATTCGAAGTAAATGCTGGACGGATTCGATACGGAAACAAGGAATGGATAAGGACAGAGCTTGAATCACGAGGAAACGATTCGGAAATCTGGAGATCTGCGGGGTCGTTCGTGCTTATTGAGACACGATGCGATCAGGGTTACTTTATTTATACACTTGAAGTTCGCGAAGGACAGGGGAAGTGAGGTTAAATATGAAATATTAGACAAAACAAAGATCTCACGTCCTCCATCTCGTCGCCCTTGAACAAGTTGGCCACCTCGCCCGTGCTCAGTATACTGTTCACAATTTCGAGGAACTGGTCCTCGACCACCTGGGTGTCGTTGAAGAGGAACGTGGTAGCTTTCTTGTCCACGCCGGTCTTTGTGTACAGGACTTTTAGGTCCTCGCGGAACTCCTGCACTCTGTAGGTCTTGGTCACAGTGATTTGGAAAGTGCTTAGCTCGCACATGTAGTTGGAGATTCTTGTAAGTGACTGTCTGCCGCTTCCGCCGACTCCAACGAGAAGCATGTTGCCACGAGGCTGCGGGAATTTGTTCATTAGCAATTGTTCAGTATAGACAATTGCGATATGGTGAGTGTTCACGAACTTGCGAAATGACGCGAACGATTCTGCATATGTGCTCGATTGCGTCGCGGAAGAAGATCAAATCGAGGTGAACCACGCCTGTTGAAGCGTTGTATTCGTCCATCTGAGCCTCGATGTGGGTTCTCACAGCCCCAATGTCTGTCAGGTCCTCGTATATGTCCCATGCATTCATGAAACTACCTGTAAAATATCAGACTTGAATGTTAAATTAATTGAAAGCAGTAATTGAGATCAGTTAACAGTTCATAGTTTGCCCAGGTTAGTTAGATTGCCATTTTTACCGAATACAGGAGACGTTTTCTCGGGACAAATATTGCTGAAAGTCATCTCAAAGTATCTCCCTAGCTGTTGACCGAGCTCTAGAAGGAACCACTCCCTGTCTCTGGAAGAACGATAAACATTTCGTGTTTATTTTATATCGAGCATTGATACAACACTTCATTTTCGAAAGCGTACTTTTCATCAATGAGCCTATCAGAAAATACCCTGAACGCCTCGTGGACCCATAATCGAAGGAACGTATGCTTAGAATACTGGTAGTCGATGTGACTCCTCAACAAACCTTGGAAAACCTGTTACACAGGAGCAGAGGTGGCGAAAAAAATATTTGAAATACTATTAATATTTTAGATTTTATTTTGCTTAAAGAAAATAGTATTTTATTTGAACAATCTGAACGTCGAAATAAAATATTTCTATTTTAATAATCTGAAACACAAAGTAAAATATTTCTATTTTAATAATCTGAAACACAAAATAGAATATTTTATTTTTTGCATAATTATACCTAATACTTTCAGAAATCGCATTACTTATTTAATATTTCTTATTTTAGCAATAATTTAAAGACAAAATGGTACTTAACATAAGAAAGTATATCATTTGCCACATTTTCGTTTTATTTTTTTGTTTGATTGCTGCTATTACTGTGTATATCCATTTCAGTTCACAGCATGTGCCTACTGAGGTTTGTTGATAAACATACAGTGTATCTTATCACCAGAAAACTATTTATACTCAGAAATCTATTGAATGCGAACCATTATTTTGAGCAATAATATTTAAAATTGAAATTGAAAATAAAGACGAAGTCCAAATATTTTCAATATTCTTAAAATAAAATACTATTTTCAAAAATTACTGCAACAAATAAAATATTTTATTTTCAAAAATTACTGCATCAAATAAAATATTTTATTTTCAAAGTTGTACAGACACTGTAAAATAAATGGGATTATTTACTATTTACTATCTAAAATACTATTTTCTCCAGCTCTGCACAGGAGCAATAAATTAAAAAATAATTAATACCTTCGAATGACAGATTTACCTTCGATATGTCTCTCAGATTGAACAAATAGTGCATCTTTGCCGGAGTAGGTAGCATCGTTTGGATCACATGTTCGTACAGCTCGATGGTAGCCAAGGTGACCTCGTTACCTGTTTGAACAATCTTTTTGCTCAAATATGTAACAAAAATCTTTCCGCTCAGACTTGTTCTATCCTTGTATATTTCACTGACTTATTCCCTTGACTTCCGTATGAAAGTCAGCCAAATGTTGATTCAACATCGTCCCATATATCCTGACGATTTGCTTTTCAACAGGGAACGTCATGTTGATAACGTTGAACTTCGTCAGAAGTCTGTTTGTGATACTGCTCCGGCCTCCTCCAGGGGGACCCATGGCGGCCATTAGCTGCACACGCTGCACGTATTTCCTTGTCTGCTTCTGGCGATCGTACCTTGGCAAATTTATTGTGCATTGCATCACGAGTTTTTGTTACCATTCTATCGCTCTTTGTACTGTAAGAGAACATTAAAGATCGAATTGTTACCAGAATCCGTATCCTATCAGCTGTCTAACCAGTTCTAGCGGTGGCTGGGAGCCATAAGTCTCTTTCATGGGCATATTAAAATCGTCCATGAAGGCAATCAAGGTTTTCCCACCAACAGGAATATAAATCCCCTTCGTGCGTTTCTCCAATCTACTCTCGACAGTGTCCTATAAAGAACCAACCCCCGATAAAATCGATAGACTCCACTCAAAACGTTCTACAACTGTATTAAATCACCTGGACGTTCCTGGAGGTGGTCTGCGCAGACATGTTCAGCATCATGACACTATACTTCTCCGGTTTCAAGGACTCCAACACCGACTGGAACATAGAAGTCTTGCCAGTGCCCACCGGTCCCATAAGCAGGACAGGGAACTCGTTCCTCAGAAGAGAACCGATGATGTAGTCGTATCGAACAGTGTCGACTGTCGGGACCACGATTTTGTAGAACGGCATCCTGCAATTGGCAACGCGAAAATTCGAGGACTCAAGGAAAAAGGGGACATGTATTCATTGATGCAAATTCTCGAACGTACTTCGGCTGAATCTTCCACAGCTGAGGCAGTTTCTCTTCCCATGAGACGAACGCGCGCAGACGGGAGTCTACGAAGTACTCGTAGACAGTATCACGAAGAGGAAATGCGCCTTCAATTTCGCGGATGTAGTTGTCCACCTTGAAGCGACCCTCTTCGTTCACTGATCCGCATATGGACCATATTAGGCTGCAATCGTTCAACGTTAGCGATAAGTAGATTCCGGATTTACGCATTTATGACGAAAATGACTAGATGAAATACAAAACTGTGAGCACATAAGAAATCTAAAAATCCTACTGTAGTACTTTAACCTAGGGGTCTTACCAGAAGAAGAACCACATTTTCACGACATTGGCGAACACGTCAGCGTCCCCGGTGAATTCCACGCCGTTCTCAGGAGTGGCTAGCACCTGCAGAAGCTTGCACAACGACTGCACGGCGTTCAGCTCGGGCGTGGGGACCAATTCCTCGCATTTTAGCCTCTTAAACTCGAGGGTGCTATTCACGTGTTCCTCGAAAAGCGTCTTCATCTATTCCCCGAAGCAAATATCGCTTGAATCACGAGGGCCAACACAACCAAGGGGCTCGGGCTATGTCGAAAGTTCAGTTACCTCGGACACGAAATTCGGGTTTCCTTGGTACCTCTGCAGCCAGCAGTCCATGTACGGTTTCCAGCCGAGGTCCTTGTAATCGTTGTACACCATCCCCGCTCTGGAGACGGTCGCTGGAGAGGCCACTGCCAGGTCCTGCACCTCGAACAGCAGGGATACTTGGTCCGGCATCGTGATGCGGTCGTTATTTATTAGGGTTAATACCTGAGACACGTTTTAAAATTCTTTCATATTAATTGAATCAACCGCCCTCTAAAGTTTCATAAATCATTATCAGCAAACTGGATGCGTTTCGGCAACCGTGCAGTCTCACCTTGTTGTCGTCCATGACGCTGTTCATGTTCTCGATCCAGTCGGCGTCCACAGGTCCGTCAAAGAGGATCCATTTCTCGTCAGGCGTATCCTCTGTCAAAAGTAACGAGATTCCGTGTTCGAGTTGTCTCGTTTACACTAGACGGACCGCATCACGACCCTCTCCCGGGGAAGCCGGGGTTGCGCAAAAAACGCGCTCGCAAAACCGAATCGCCGATATATACCGGAACAGGTTTTCCGCATGATCGAGGATATGACGCCGTCGCGCCACTCGCCCGTGGAAAGATTGTACTCGCCGTACAACTCGCCCAAGCCCAACGCCTTCGGATTAATCGGGTATACGTGGACGGTGTTGTACCCAGGTTTCTTGTCGTTCTTCATAGCAGTCAACGTGCTCTGCAGCACCCGCCAGGTAACCGTTTTACCCGTGTTCGACTCGCCGACCAGCATCGTCGAGTGCCTCGAATTCATCGTCTCGTACACCTCGATAACTTTCGTCAGCATCGAGGGAATAGGCTGTAAACAATGTTAGTCGAGCAAACTCCGGTCGGAAGTTCAACCGGGGGCGGCTCGAATGGGGATGTTAATGGCGTCTGGGAGGGCAGAAATTGGGATTCGAGAGTTACCCAGACACGATTCGTTTCCCACGAAATCATTTCCTAGACCTCTGGCGAAATCGAAATATTGTTCAGGCACAAAACGGTTTTATCTAATTTGACGCTACCTACAAGCTGACGAGCTTGTGTCGAATAAAATTCGCAAATTTTGTAGCTTCGAGTAAAGAAAAAGAATAAGGTGGAGTGGGCGAAGTGCGTCAACTAAGTGGACTAAGTGCGTATTTCTATTATAATATGAACGAAATTTCTCTAGCTTGTATTTATTAATGTAGTATAAGTTAGTCTGAGCTATTCTACATAGATGTCGCCCAAGAATAAAGGTGATTTCCTCGCTTAAATTAACCAATGTCAAACAGTTGCGTGCGAGGTACACGTACAACTTTGAGGTTACCCTGAACGTGCAATAGTTTACAAGTTATTGATATATTCTGTGTTGTTATTTTAGGTAAGTACAACAAATACTGATGTAGGTTTACATTAAATAAACCGTTTTTATTGTATTTTTTTTAATTTATTGAGAAAAACACTAAGATGCACTTGCCCCGTAAATATTACTACACGGGGCAAGTCCGTACTATCAAGATGGGGTAAGTCCGTACTGTATGGGTAACTATAAACCTAAACAATATATTTAATGCAATAGAAAGCATTTTGTAGCAGGCTTGTTAATCATTCTTTTCTTGTCCTGTAGCACTTGAAACAAGGTTCGAAAGCATTTTTAAACTTTGTTTTAATATCACTGCATCCCCTTTCATATTTCAGCATAAAAGTACATGTTTGTTTAAAAATGGATAACTATAAAACTAAACAATATAATTTAATGCAATAAGAAGCATTTTATAGTAGGCTTGTTAATCATTCTTTTCTTGCCCCGTGGCACTTGAAACAAGGTTCGAAAGCATTTTTAACTCTCAGAGACGGACTTGGCCCATTTACGGGGCAAGTGCGTCCTAGTTGACACTTTGTACAATATCCTATTAAAATGATAATTTTCAAGCAAAATTCTAGAATCCTATATAAAGAATTCTATATAATTCATCAGTAATAACTGTGGCAAGAGTTTGATACCAAGAACGTTAAGTTTTTACATACCAGACTGAAAATACATACATCAGTTTAAAGTCCAACTTTGCAAAAACTAGGGCGGACTTACCCCACTCCACCTTATATAAAACTTACTCTCCGTTCGTTACCAATTATTTTGAGTTAATATTTGCCTTCCAGTGGATCTATTAGAATTGTTCTTCCAAAAGAGAACGATATCTGAATTCCGGATGATCCAGACTATTTTTTCGATCCGAAAGGAGGTAGCGAGATACCGAGAGTGCGATATAGGGACGCCGATAAGCATTTCACATCCAGATTCTGGGTGCAAACGGGTCAATCGGACCCGCCCACGCAGCCGGGCGAAATTCGACCGGACGATTATTAACAATTCTCGGTGTCGCGATAATATACTCGATTGAATCTCGCCGGGGTCCCGGATTATCGATATTCAATATACGTGCTCCGGAATTTACAGGCCTGTAATTTCTCGATCGATCGTACCCGGGGGACTCTGTAAAAATCGCTTTTATCTGGGGAGGGATAAGAAGGAACGTTTTCTGGGCAAGGAGAACGTTTTCAGTCCAAGGGACGATTACCAGAAGCTTCAGCTTGACAGCCTCCTTGGTTATATAAGCGGTAATTTCCTCGTAATCCACCGTCGGCACCTCGACGTCCGGGAAGAGGTCGCTGGTGATGCTCAGGAACAGGGGCAGGTCGTCCGAGGTCAGTTTAGCGACGTTCATGTCCTTCATCGCTAGGATGATCACCTGTGTACCACGAGAGACACTCATCAGTTTCCTGTTAGACCGATTTTACAACGACTCGTAACGATAACGGACCAGGGGAGACATAGTATGGTCGACAAAGGGTGACAGTGATGGAGAGGGAGTGGGGTGAAATGGTCAGTGTTTTTGGAGAAAATAGGGGTGCTTCCTGCAGGGGTTATCTAGCAGAAGAACTGCGACATTGACTGTACACTATGCTCTGTTTTTTACGATATTTGTTAACAGGGGTGTAGTACTAGTAATTTTTTGTTTACTTCGTATAACGATCCTAATTACACTGTCCAACACCAAATTTGTTCCCTAATTACTGTTGGGTCCTTCGTTTAGAGTTTTTTGCGCTGATTCCGAATCTGTTTTTAATTTTTTCCCTATACGCACAGTTTTTGAGAAACATGACTTTGAAAAAAAGACATATTTTTCAACTTTAAACAAATATTGTGATGTTATTATAAAAGATATTGAATTGTTCTTTACCTCAAAAGATTCTGTGGACTTTCCCGAATACAGCGATATCAAATATTAATACATTATGATTGTTTAAACATGTTTAAATAATCACTAAAGGCGGAGAGACACCACTTTTCCACCAATTTTTGAGGATACTTTTCAATTTATCTCAAAAAATAAGGGTCCAGCGGAAAATCGAACTATACCATGCGATAGAGCAGACTTTTATCTTGAGAAGCCACCCTGTCAAGTTTGAATCGTCGACGTTTTTTTCGAACCAGAAAGCAAAATATCTTCGCCCGACATGAGTTGCCGCCAGTGGCGCTCACCATTACAACGGTCGTTCGCCGCTCCGTATCCCGTCGCTGCGCCGTATCTCGTCCCGAGCGCCACTGGCGGCAACTCATGTCGGGCGAAGATATTTTTCTTTCTGGTTCGAAAAAAACGTCGACGATCCAAACTTGACAGGGTGGCTTCTCAAGATAAAAGTCTGCTCTATCGAGTGGTATAGCTCGATTTTCCGCTGGACCCTTATTTTTTAAGATAAATTGAAAAATATCCTCAAAAATTGGTGCAAAAGTGGTGTCTCTCCGTCTTTAATCATTGTTTAAACATGTTTAAACAATCATAATGTATTAATATTGGATATCGCTATATTCAGGAAAGTCTACAGAATCTTTTGCTATAAAGAACAATTTAATATCTTTTATAATAACACCACAATATTTGTTTAAAATTGAAAAATATGTTTTTTTTCAAAGTCATGTTTCTCAAAAACTGTGCGTATAGGAAAAAAATTAAGAACAGATTTGGAATCAGCGCAAAAAACTCTATAAGAAGGACCCAACAGTAATTAGGGAACATAAAAAAAGTTGAAATTTGTTGGACAGTGTTATTATTGTGGGTATATGGATTATTAAGTGGATACCGGCCGTTGCGCGGTATCCTGTGATCCTGTGCGAGCTTTCTTCTCGCCGCCAAAGATTCCGCAATCGACACTTGTTCGATCGCGACACCTCTGAGTGTGAATGTGTGTGAATGCGTGTGAATGCGTGAAGAAGAATAAAAAGATCGAGAGGCCGCCGTTTTGGGGGCAGTTGTTCTTTGGTCGCGATCACGAACTGATCTCTTATATTTGTTGTATCCTACATTACAATTTCTACCTCGTCATCGGGCAAGTTAGGATACTGCCTCTTCTTCTTCCCGGCGTACCTGGTCAACGTAACAATTCCTCTAAGCCCGAAATCATAGTGATACTGTTTGCTGAGTTGCTGCTGCGCCAGCGTGTACAAAGTGAAAACCTGCAACGACAACCGAGAGTGGAATCGTTCTTATTTTTCCCCGAGCGTGGTTCGAGGATGATAAATGTCTTGATCTGTGGATGTAGGTAGCTGGCTGGTAACCTTTCTGGCGAGGACTCGGGTGTTCTCGAATCCCTCGCCGAACAAATTGATCTCGGCGATCATGCTGCTGTCCGGCACCATCATCGAGATTGGTCGGAACATGGATTTGAGATTATCGGGTAGCTCGGTGCGGCCCGCGTATCCGGGGTTCATCGTGATGAAGACGCCGCAGGTGTGCACCAAAGATATTTCTATGCCCTCGAACACGAACTTGGTCAGCTTCTGCGAGAGGGCTGACAGTATCGAGAGGATTTGTTGCGCCACCACCGACAACACTTCGATGTTTATGCTGTATCGTTAACAGGTGAAAGGAACTCTCGTGAAAATAGCTCCTCGTCAAGCGACCAGGCATTAACCGGGCCGGCTATCAACGATTTGTCGACTTGTTAACACTGAGCCGTAACGACCGCGTTAAATGGCAAACGGAAAAACTGCGCAGAGTCGTTCAAGAACGCATTAAATCGCGTTACGATGTATTAGATTCGTTCAGAATTATAGCTGCAGTTTTCTACATCTTTACGAAGCTTATATTAGCTTGCCGAGTTGTTGTTTGTATGCGTTACTTTTTAAACCAATGGCCATAAAAGGTGTTAGCTAGTGGCCAAGTTTGAATAATTTAGCCCTTCATGTAACTCTTTAAAAATTAAATAGCGTACTTTTCAACTAATTTTTACAAACGCTTTTTTCAGTATTTCAAGAGGTATTTCTAAGCTAACGAGCTTGGCCGTATTTTGTTTGATCTGACAACTTTTTACGGCCATAGGATCTTGACTCCTGTTTATAAGATGTTTTTGAAAAAGACTAAAAAGTAGAAAATAAAGAAATGTACAAAAAAAACTTTTTAAAAACCGCGGTTATATTAAAATGCACTAAAAAGGAGAAAATAATTTTTTTAGACATTAGTGACTATAAATAAAAGCGTGGAGGGCCCACGAAGATTACGTTAATATAGTTTAGCGCTCCACGCTTTTATTTATAGTCATCAATGTCTAAAAACATTATTTTCTCCTTTTTAGTGCATTTTAATATAAGTGTGGTTTCAAACAATTTTTTTATAAATTTTTTAAGCCTCGGCTGATATTTATGTCAGTTTCATGTAAGGAGAGTATTCTTTCGAACTAGGCTCGTTTGACCGTAGTTCTTCATTTTCAAAGTGAGAATTTACAAATTTAATTATATGGCTTTTATCGTATTAATTTTGTATCCTTGGTGAATGAGAGTTAGGAAAAATTGTAAAGAATCTGGCATGTCTTTTTGGGGATTATAGTTTTATGGAGTTGTTGTGTTTCGTTCTTACCGATTAAATTCGTCGAAGCAACCCCATGCACCAGTCTGCGCCAGTCCGGAAAACAACCGCCCCATGCTTTTGTAATCGAGCCCTTCGGAACAGTTCACCACGATCACGTTGAATCCCAGGGCTTTTCCTAGATCCTTCACAGTCTCTGTCTTCCCGGTGCCTGCTGGTCCCTTTGGGCTACCTCCACGGTACAAGTGCAGGGCCGTGGTTAGGGTGATGTAGCACCTGTTACCAACATCGAAGCTATACTAATAAGCCACTGATCTACATAGTTATTAGTCGAATATTCAAGCAGTTACGATTTCAATATTGTCACTAAACCCTGATCGAAATTCCTATCATAATTTTGTAAAAAAAGGTCGTACAACGATAAACCCGGGCTCATTTTAAAGCCTGGAGCTTCTACTATCATAATACACGAGTCAATTGCTTTTGTTGATATAATTAATACTTTTCCACGAAGTTACAATAGTTTAAATATTAATTTTAGAACCACTGTACAAGACTGCACGAAACACCAAAAAAGTTTCTTAATAAAAATAATCTTCAGCCCACTACGAGCATAATGTTCCCAAGACGCAATAATAGATAACTGATTAAACATTAAAAAGCGAGTAGCTTGACAAAGTTTCGAACGTTCACCGATAAAAGGGTCCCAAATCTTTAGCTGGACGGGGGCACGGCGCGATTCGTCGTTTAATCCGTTTTCATCGTAGGGGTGGGACGCACTATGGGGGATTGAGGAAATGGGCGTCGTCGCATTCCTCTTTTCCCAAGACAAATTCTCCCGGGGAACAAATGTATCGAGATGGTTCGGGCCTGTCCATAAATTAGACGCGGCCGGTACCCTTTTATCGCGATTAAATCGATACCGCGTTAAGTATCGTGGATGGCGGGCACCACTATCCGTTTCCTTTGATGTCGCGCTGCGTAAACTACTCTCTCGAAACCGACCACGGGGTTAGTACCCCTGTGTGTCCTGGTCGGGGTGTATTACGTGGCCCATGTTGCCTTGTACGCACTCGACGAGCCAAATTTCGTTTGCCTAACCGAGAACTTTGCACAATGCAACTGCCAGGTCCCTGGTCCCTAAGAATTCTGCATTTATTCGCGTAATTTTTAACCCTTTGCTCTACTCCAACCCCTCCGACCAAAATTAAGCCTGTGAAATTAAATAATCACTGTGTGGTGCAGGTCTTAAATTTTTAGCAATTTATTAAATAAAAATTAATTTAGTGAAAATTGTTGTAAATTATGATTTGTTAATGTTTAGTGACGCCCCAAAGTGCAAAGGATTAAAATTGGGGGCGAAAATTCACAACAAGTAGCTATAAATTATTTTCAGCCACCTGGGCGTGGCTTCATCCCTTATAGAATGAATCGTATGATACTGTCACTGAAATTTGATATGGTCTAACTAATTTTTCACAAGTTTTTCTAGCAGACTAGCTCCAGTATATAATTGTTATCACACAGCTTGAACAATTTTATTGTCTGAAGGGAGTCAAAATGCGAGGATTATGGACTCGAAACGACTCGAGCTGGCAATAATGGCGCGGTTAATAATTACGTGATTAGTTGCGAGGCTCGTCCCCGAATCAGCGCGAAATCAGCCGGCAAATTCGAGGATTCTGAGCGGCGCCGGCTGCCAGCGGGAAACGGGGTCACGCGTGAAAGCGATTCCCATTACAAACGCGTACCGGTCGAGAGCGAGTTACATGCAGGTCGATAGCGGAATACGAGGTAATTAGGTCGGGGGTCGCGACGATTGCCGATGCCGCATGAGATTACAATTACAAGGCAGTACGCGAGACCGACACCCCCACACCCCCGTCGTCGAAATATTAACTTCGTTATGGTTAATAGAATAAGGCAGGCGCTAGACCCGGTTGCGATTCGCCGTTGAAATTAGCTGGCAAGTTTCGACACGGTCTCGTTTATCGGGAACGCCGTCTTGGGCTCTATTGAGCGTCGTAACGATCCACGGAAGCCGTGGACTCCGAGCTGTCGGCTCTGAGAGCACCTAAATTGGCCCCAGGAGCAAATAGTTAATTGTTAACGAAGACAGAAATACGAAACTGACAGTAGAACGTTATTTATTTCGCTTTTTCCGTGACATATATTTCGATTGGTGGGAGTGGCCTAAGTGGGCGTGGTATCCTAGCTCCCGGTGCTTCGAAGGAAAATTTCCACCCACTGCTTGATCTACAACGACTCAAAGAGCTCGATCAAGGAACCCACGGTCATCTAATTAACTCAACCCAGCTAATCAGCGCCGGTTGCTAGACGAGATCTTGAAAAATCAGCGCGCTCGACTCAAAGACAGCCTAAGTGACGAGTTTCGGACGCGAAGAGCTGGGGAAAGGCGCAATCAACGTTAATCAACGGTGCTCGAAGTGACGGCTACGGGAATGAGATCGTCGAAACTTCGCGAAGCAACTTCGTTCATCATCGATTCGCGTACCGGAAAATTTTGAGAGAAACACCCGGAGACTCAATTAACGCTTAATCAACAGACTCGACGATGGTTTCGACTGGATCGACGCGCGGAGAAGATGGAAAAATTTCCATGGAGAAAACAAGGGAACAACTTCGTTTTTACTTACCGATCTGTCAACGGAGTTATCACTAAACGACCGCTGTTCCCGAGGTACTCGTAGCCGTAGATGAAATGCGTGTTCGTCTGCCAGACGATGCAGTCGTCGATGTCCTTGTCCCAGTAGAAACGCAGCTGCGACAGCCATTCGAATGCGGATACGTCTTTGCAATCTGGAATTCGGAATGAATGTTCGAATGACTGTTTGCGCAGAGTGTCCTAAGCAAGTTTTGTATTTTACTCTCTGTGGGTGTGGTCTGAGTGGGCGTAGCCTCGTAGCTGTCCGTGTACCAGATCAGTATTCAGATTGACACTCAGTTTTCATTCGATTTATAATAAATATTTTGACCAACGTGGAACGATGTTTTGTTTTTCATCGAGTCTAAAGGATAGTGGATTGAAGGTAGGAAAGAACGAGCCTCTATTCAAACATTCGGGTAACGAGCGACCTGCATTAGTTTAATCCACGCGATCCTATTAATCCGCGACGCGTTTTCATTCCCGATAAATCGACGGCCGGTCGACACGCCCGTTTGCCAAATATATTACAACTCGCTCGGATCGGTAAATATTGTGCCTGTTCACTTAGCAATGTTTGCCGACGTCCGCGGCAAATTGTTTCCACGGTTGCAAGGATAATACTGGCTTGGTTCCGGGACCTCCCGCCCCGTCTATCCGGTCGTTTATCTATTTTCGACCCAATACCGGGAGATGAATTTACGAGGGATCCTGGGGGATGTTCCGGCCAACCTCCAGCCCTCTCTGGAACACGCGTTCCACGTCGTCGGGACGTCATACCGTGGGGAACGTCTGGCCAAATCCCGTAAAACCTGTAATTTGTTGTCGGCAGCTGTTTTCGCGGGAAAAAGGGCGCAACAAACTATGATAAAGCGGGAAGCGACTGTGAACAACTCGATGGGACTCGATGGGAGCTCGTTGATTAGGCACAAGTTATTTCATAATAACCAAACGGAGCATTGTCCGGATTCCACGAAAATGGTGGGAGCATCGAGACCACGCCCACTCAAGCTCCTCCCACATATACATTCTAGTCGACGCCCACAGCAAGTAATATTTTTACGAATTAAAAATAATTGACCACTTACTGTTCCTGTACATCTTCTCGATGACATCCCTGGCGTGAATCTCGATCACCACGATAGCCTTAAACTTCAGTCGATCTAATTTACTAAGATCGCTCCTGATAGCCTCCGAATATTTGCTCAGAGCCTGATTTTGCTTTCTCCGTAACTTCTTCAGCGGTTTCTTCGAGTCAGCCAATCTTCCGCAAGCAAATCTCAATTAGTCAGTAATGTAGAGCAATTTGTCGCTTTACTAAATATCTAACCCAACAAGCACCGAGAACTTTTCAGCTTCCTAATCCTGAAGGAGAAGCTCCCTCGGCCCGGGGCGCGAGCATTTAGCTCGTTCCACGTCCGGGGCGTAACAGAGGAATTTTTACCCGGCAATTCTCCTTCAACAGCATAATCAGCCTTTTTGCCCGACACTTCTATACATCCTTTTATTTCTTTCGGCTTCGGGATCTCTCTACATCCTCGTTTGAGGGGGTAAGAGGAAGAGAGACGCTCGGGGTGCACAGTTAACCACCCCCCAGGCGCCCACATTATGGTTACACGGACGTTAGAACAGGGTCCCGGGACGGAGGGATTTTCTCCGGCTAGCTACGGATGTACAGGGTGTCCCCTAATGTTGCGAAAAGTCTTCGATTGCCCGCTGATCAAGACAGTAGAAAAATGTTCATGTAAACATGGGTCCTAATTGATCCACTTTTCAAATTTACTCAGACAAACCCTCAAGAAACTATTTCACGATGGAACGTGTGTCTACTTAACACACGCATAACTCAAACTCAGTACAAAGTACGATTCGTAATGAAGGCCTTGTAAGGCTCACGATTGCAACAACATTTTCCACTTTTTTCGCACATATGCTTCTCCATTTGTGAAATGTTTCCGAAGCAGAAGGACACCCCGTAGACAGCGGTGGCGCGGGTTAAATTATTCGCAGTACGGCTAGTATATGCAAACGAGGGAGGAAGGGTGCGCGGCCCGGTCTGGATCGCAGCACGAGAGCTAGAATATGCAAAATTCCCCTTATTAGAGTTACCGTGTCCCTCTATCCGCGATCCCGGTGCCCCGTCTCCCTTGTGTCTCTCACTTTCTCCCTCGGGGGTGGCCGAGCATCGTTCCCTCTCATCCCCCTCGCGTCTTCTCCTGTGTTCTTCCCGTGTGGCCGTCTCCGGCAGTCTTCGGTGGGTGGTGTGTCCTAGACTAGATTCAGTTTTCCCTATCCCCGTCGCCCCTTATCCGCAGAGAAAGAGGCGCAAGAGAAGATAGAAAGAGAGAGAGAGAGACAGAGAGAGAGGAAGAGGAGGAGAGACCCGTCCTTTGTAACCAACGTCGCTAAATTTTGCGGGGGCGGCACTCACTTGCAGTGCAGAAGGGTGCGGGTGCAGTCGGCCGTCCACTGGATCTGAGTGGACGTAATTCCCGGCTGGCTCGGCCACTCTTTCACCCACCTGTCGCGTTTCCCGGTCATTTTTCGCAGCGCGGCTCGACACTGCTTCAGCACGTCGCGCAGGCTCGTCCTCATCGCGGTTTCTGCAATTGCAAGCCCAGCTTTTTTCCCTCGTTCTTTTTCTCTGTCTCCTTTTTTTTCCACTCTCGTTTTGCTACGCCTCCCTTTTCTACTCTCTACCCCGTCCGGCTTCCGCAACCGTTTTCTCGGTTCATCTGTGCTCGATGCAACCCGCTCCTTTTATTTTTGCACCCGGCGGCCCACCGAGAGGGAATTGTGTCCACGTCAAAAATAGTCGCACCGGAATGGCACCTTTACACCGGGGGATGAAAGGCCGATGGAATGAAACGCGGGGTTAATCTCCATGCCCGGTCCACATAGGCGTTCTTTTTTATTCGCGAGGGGTTCAAGCGGATTTTTCTATGCTATTGCTGGGAGATAGTCGCGTTTGCGGATTGGTGAACGTGGAATAGGAATTTCGGTAAACCTTCGGCATTTTTTAGAATATGCTTGGACGTTTTAGAAGAGTAATAAGAGATTTGTAACTGATCTCACCGATATCGCACAACCATCTTTCCACCTGTCCCTCGAGCAACACTTGATTGTAGAACAAGACGAATTCACCCTCCATAGAATACATTCCATTAGCTACCTGCTTTCCGGCGGGTGTCTAGAATACGCAAAAAGGATTAAATCCAATAATCTGAGAATTTACGAAGCTGGAAGGCTGACGGATGCAGTCGTACCCTGTCGAAGTTGAGAGACTTGATGTTCTCGAACAGCTTCTTGATGTGCTGCTGTATCATTTCGGGTTTCCTGGAATTCGCGAGTATCTCGAGCAAGTCGTCGTTCGAGATGAAGTAGAATCTCGGGAACACGTGTCGCTTGGTTTCGAGGTACTGTTCGAGGGCGCGTTGCATCATCTCGATATTGTCGTTGATTTTATTCAGAACTTCGAGGAGGCCGGCTGCGATGGCAAACGCGAGAAACGGAAGGGATGAGAGTTGGGCGGAGGGCTACAGGGTTAGGGGGATGGTCGAAGAAAAAATGCAAATGATTCTGGTAGACCGGATTTACATTATTTTATAGCGGGGTGCCGTAGCGACGCGTCGGCACGCTCGGTTCCTTCTTCTTCTTCTTCTTCTTTTTCCAACCCCTCGGTGCCGACGACGACGCGCTGTACATTTTCTTGCTGCTCTTCCTTTTTTTCTCTCTCTCTCGCTCTCTATCCTCCCACGCCCAACCCCCCGGAATTGCACGGATATTACAGCGCGAATCCGCCCTCGAATTACAATGTATTACGCGCGCCTTACGGTCCCGCGATTTTCCCCAGTCTTTTGTGTTTACAGAGACGTTACTCCCAGATTATACACAGAGTGTCCCTGAAAAAGACGCGGAAAAAAGTAGAGCGCCGCGAGAAAACCATAACAAAGCCGTATCAAGAGCGGGAGCAAAAGTTCAAGCTTAAAGAAATCGAGGACGCTGTTCGCAATCTTTGGTGTGAACGGTGTCTCACCTTTTGTGATGCGTTCACTAGCAAAATGTAAGAATTTTTTTGAAAATTTATCTTGACGATATTCCACTGCTGTACCTTCTACAATTTTTTAAAAATTCATCTTGGCAATATTTAATATACCACATTCCCTTTGTCATTTTATATTCTATATTATCCATATTTCGCAATATTACATTCTACGATTTATTCAAAACTGATCTGGTGAAATACAGGCTCTCAACGCCATATTTACGGGACAGTATCAATATGGCCGCTAGCTTTCCTTTTATAGTGCGTTCCTTAGCAAAATGTAATCGAGAAGAATTTTGTTAGAACTTTATGTTACCGATAACACCCTATTACACTTTCCAAAATTTCTTTAGAATTTATCTGGTCACATATAAGAATTCTTTACGTCGTATTTTCGGCATACTTTGTTGAAATCGCCCTTTTTCAAAGACACCCCGAGTGGCTGCATGAAATTAGCCAACTTCACGAATATTTTTGGATTACTATGGAATTTGAACAAGATTTCCGAGCTTACGTGGATCGTGGGTGGCCGGAAGCGCCAAAGCATTCTTCGCCATGCGGGACGTAATCCTCCTCCACTGTTTCGTTAGCTTCTCGTATTCGTCGCACTCCCTGGGCAACTGTTTCTTGATGTCTTCGGTGGTGAATATGTTGTCCATGTATATGTAACCTCGTTGAATCACTAAAGTCAACTCGAGGACCTCCCCAATCGTGGAAAGGGTGCGTTCCCAGTGATCAACCTGGGCAGCGAAGGGCTCGACGAACCTATATTGCATTTATTCTAACATCTCAATACATTTTTAAAATTTTTCCGCTTAACACAGAATCTAGAATTTACAGTGTGTTTCGTCTAAAACAGGACACCCAAATATCTCTTCAGGTTATTGTGATGCAAAAAATATTTGTTACGTAATGTGCATAGTGTTAATGGACAAAATATCTGGCACGAATATTTTTTCCGAAGGTCATTTCTTTCGGAGTTATCAAGGTCATCGATGTTTTTTGATGCATAACTACATTTTTACTTTATTGCATCGGGTAACTGATCGAAAAATACATTCAGATATGTATAATTACATGACCTTGAAATGACCTTGATCTTCGAAAATTAAAGTTTTACCTTCAGATCAAGCTCAAGGTTAGGTTATTATAAATACAGTGGGTGTACAAAGTATTCGTACACTTTTTAAAAACTAATAACATTTTTATAATTGTACCAAACAACCTGATTTTTTATAATCAATTAGAAGCATTGGTTTACGAAATGATATACAAAAAAGATTTTCCAAAAATTATAATTTACAAGGTTAAATGCAAAGATAAAAAAGGCATTTTTAAAACTTTTTTATTTGGGTCCTTAATGAAAATTTAAAATGTATGTTTTGTAGATCTATGTTAGTCATACACATGTTGAAAATTTCATTGAAATCGATTAACATACACACGAGCTACAAGCGGTTAAAAATGGTGAAAATTGTAGTTTTCCACGACTTTTGATCAGTTTCTGGTTAAAATCCACAGAATCGTACATCTTTCGACGCCTGTTGTATTTTCCTGCGTTCATCGATTTCGATAAAATTTCCAACATGTGTATAAAGAACATGGATCTAGAAAACATATGTTTTAAATTTTCATTAAGGGCCCAAATAAAAAAGTTTTAAAAGATGCCTTTTTCATTTTTGCCTGCAACCTTGTGAATTGTAATTTTTGGAAAATCTTTTTTGCATATCAGTTTGCAAACTAATGCTTCTAATTGATTATAAAAAATCAGGTCGTTTGGTACAATTATAAAAAAGTTATTAGTTTTTAAAAGGTGTACGAATACTTTGTACACCCACTGTATCTGAATGTATTTTTCGATCAGTTACCCGATGCAATAAAATAAAAATGTAGTTATGTATCAAAAAACATCGATGACTTTGATAACTCCGAAAGAAATGACCTTCGGAAAAAAATATTCGTGCCAGATATTTGGTCCATTGACACCATGCACATTACGTAACAAATATTTTTTGCATCGCAATAACCTGAAGAGATATTTAGATGTCCTGTTTTAGACGAAACACCCTGTATAATGTAAAATACAGAATATATTGTAGAACCTTGTGGCTTTCATAGCAGACAGCTGAACCTGCTGTTCGTCCAAAGTCAGCATCACCTCATCCGTAGTCATCAGCTTATATATTCCCTTTTCTTTATACGGTGCCATTTCTATGGGCATCGTCTCCCACACATGGCTGATGTTGTTGAGACCCTAAACACGCATGAAAATAGAAACGGTCGAACTTCCCAATCATTTCGCGGTTTTCGTAATAGTATACAGATCTGCATAAACCGAAAGGGTTTCCATTTCAACTCGAATATCTCTGAATCAACCTGCCAAGGATTTATACAAGCGTCGACATCCGCAATCCAGCGATCATTAACACGAGAACAAGTTTGCTCACAACTTCGATGGCCAGTTCCATGGTAGCGGAGTTCGAGATATCGGAAATTTGCTCCGCGAAATTCTGCAGTTGCATCTCAGCGATCAGATCCAGGGTGAACGCCTCCGAAGTCTCGTCGAAGTCACGGCTGACGACCTCTTTCACCTTTGCCCAATGACGGGGCCTCATGGCTGGGTTCTTCAGGTCCGTGATCAGAGGTAAAGTGCGTCTAAACTTATCCACCAGAGACCTGCAACAGTAAATCATTCTCTTAGTTGTACAGTGGTCCATCAAGCTGAATTACACGCAGATTTTGTAGCAAATTAAGTTGTACAGGCAAACTGTTCAAGATCACCTAGTGTGCTCGATGATCTCCCAGTTCTTGTCCTTGAGCTCTCTGCTAAGGCGATTCAGCTTCCTGAAGAGGACGTTCGCAGTGTTGTCCATCTCCTCCATCTCGATCCCCCAGAAGTTCTCGGTCCTGTACCTCTCCCAAGCCTCCTGCCATTCCCTGGTGAGCTGCCACACCAATTCGATGGCAGCTAGGTCCTGCAAACGAATGCTCGAGTGTCCAGCATGGAAAGTAACGATGCTCATTTACCTTTTCCAGCTGCATCAGCTCCGAGTTGTCCGGGTGGCTGATGCCGAAAATCGACAGCTGCGACCTCAGTTGGCTCTCCCTGTTCTTTACGGTGTCGATCTCCCGATAGAGGTATTCGATCCAGGAAAATGCATCTACGAGGATCCACGTTAACGATTGATCGATTGGAAGATAATATGCAGAGTGTCCCAAAACTCCTGCAGAACCCGGAAATGGGAGGTTCCCGAGATCATTTGCAGAGCGACATTTTCCTCTGCGAAAATGGCATCCGCGGCTTTGTTTAGGAGTTATTAACGAAAAACACGGACCAATCAGAGCGCGACTTAGACGCGAGTTGGCACAGTCTTCCCGGCGCACAGTGCGCCGAGTCATTGACAAAAATCGAAAAAGTCACTACTTCATATCGATTTAAAACTATGTTCATACTATGTAAAAATGTCCAAATAGATCATTTTTTGAAAAAAAATTCAAAAAATACAGTAGGAAATTAGTTACAAGCGAATCTGTAAGCGAATTTTAGGAAGATCAAATAGTACATCAATTCATAGCGTAACTTGTTTCCGTTGTGTTATGAAGAAAAGACGTTTGTAAGAAATAATCTTTTTAGAAAATGATGGCTAAGGATTGGCTAATTGTAATTCATCTTCAAAAATTTTGTAATACTTATATGCAATATAATAATTAACCTCAAATGAAACTATTCAGTTTTATTGGTTTCCCTAATCTTTAGAAGAGGATAAAAAAAATTGACTGCACGTACTCTGGGATTTTGATTGTCGTATTAGTAAGATAGTATATTTTGATATTATATAAGTTAGATTTGCTACTTCTTGCAACCAACAAAGTTATTTAACAAAATATGTAGCAAGAACTGGTCAGCAAGCGAGTACGCGGATATATCCACTTGTAGAAATATAAGATTTAACTGTGGTTATTGAATAAACAAAAGAATTTTGATAACACATTAATTACAGATACGATTAAATAAATAAAAATTAATGTCCTAATAATCATTGATAATCATTGACAAGAAAGTAACACCCTCCGATCTCGCTGATTTTTTAACCAGGACATCACTTCGAATAATGTTGTAAATGTTTTACTCGGCGGTAGTTGTTTATAAAAAAGTTATTAAAACAAAAGTTAATCTACTTTTTACAGTTACTCGCAAAAATATTCGGACGCTCTAAAGAAGACGATAACTTTTTAAATATTGTACTATACGATTTGAACTTTTTTGGGAAAGGGAGAAATTAGTTTACTACAGGATGAGAAAAATTTTTTTTTTCAAAAATAGCAACTCATCGGAATTGTAGAAAAAAATACTAAAAGTTGCATTTTTCAACTTCTTTATGTGGGCCTGTATTGAAAAATTAACAAATACGTTTTGCAGATCTGTGTCAATTGAACATATTTTGAAAATTTCGTCAAAATCGGTCGACGTTGCAATGAGCTACAAACGTTTAAAGATGGTAAAAATTGCAGATTTTCACGATTTTCGGCCTACATCTAAGAATTCTTACATCTTACAATGCCTGTCGGTTTTTGTTGCATCAACCGATTTTGACGAAATTTTCAGAATATGTTCAATTGACACAGATCTACAAAACGTATTTGTTAAATTTTCAATATAGGCCCACATAAAGAAGTTGTACAATGCAACTTTTAGTATTTCTTCTACAATTCCGATCAGTTGCTTTTTACGAAAAAAATTTAATTTAAAACGAAGTTTCAGTTTCGGAAGAACTGAACTGCGAATTCATCTACAGAAAACCACCAAAAAAAACAAAATTTTGTTCATAAATATCGTTTTTCAATGTTTAAATAAATGACTATATTTATAATAATATCATATTGAGATTGCTTTCAATATAAATAAAAAAACCCACTGTGTTTCATGTCTCTATCATAAGCAGAACAAAAATTATTGAATTTTGTCCAAGAAACAAATTATTGGCCGACTGTGCCAACTCGCGTTTAGGTCGCGCTCTGATTGGTCCGTGTTTTTCGTTAATAACTCTTAAACAAAGCCGCGAACGCCATTTTTGCAGAGGAAAATGTCGCTTCAAATGACCTCAGGAACCTCCCATTTCTGGGTTCTGCAGGAGTTTTGGGACACTCTGTATAGAACTCGTTGTTTGTTAGATCTGTGCTATTTTTTTACCTGGAGTCTGCCAGTCAGAGGTGAAGGGACCGTTCACTGTGAACTTTGCTACTAATGTGGTGACCTCGTCTCTCAGCATTAGTGCATCTTGCAGCAACAGCTGCTTGAAGTCCTCCTAAAAATCGATGTGTTACAGTATTGACACTTTGACGGTCGAAAATGTATCCTACCTTTTTCTCCGCGAGCATGATCTCGGTTTGCGCAAGCAGATGGAGGTACGCAGCCCACGAAGGCTCGATCTGGCCCAATCTCCGTCTGAAGTCGAACGACAGCATCACGTCGTACTTCTCTGCAAAGAACAACAATTAACTGACGCCTCTCTTTTTCCAATTCCCGTTCGATTTTATCGACTATCGACTCTTCTATAGTCTTGAATAGCACCACGGCCAGAGAAAGGCGTTTAAAGCTTTACCCAAAGTCTGGTATTGCTCCTGGATCTTCGGGAATTCCTCCTCCTCCCTTGGAATCTCGCTGGTAAGCCTCTCGTACAACTGCAGCGAGTATTGCATACTGATCAGGTCCGTCGGTTCCTTCGTTATTCTACGAACGGATGAATTTGCGTGAAATTCGGAAAGATTCTGCTAAGGGGTGGAACGAGGTTGAGAGAGACAGAGAAAGAGAGGGTGGAATTTATGAAGCGACTGGACGGATGATCTACTCTGGAAAAATTTACACGCAGGATAGATCGATGGAATAGTCGGGAGATCCTTCGAGGAAGAGAGGGTTCTCCTTGAATAATAGCCGAGTGATGGCACAGGTTTTTTAAAAATATCAGTACACTGTGAATTTCATCGAGATCTACAAAAGACAGATATATAGAAGACACTAAAATTCTGAAAATTGAGATTCGTTTGCAACAAATACGAGAGCCAGATTATTGGCTGCATCTTTCCAGAGAATGTATTATTAGGGAGTGTTTTGCGGGCCCAGGTGAAATAGGAGAACGAGGGTGTAGCTATCCGATCGGTAATTAATTTGTAACTTAAACGCAATCCAATTTGCGCGTCGTCTCGCCACGGGCAGAGGGTAAGCACTGTTTGGTCGAGTGGTTCTCTGATAAATGGCCGCGGGGGGACCGATTGCTCCTCGAAGAGGCTTGATTGCCGGTTGAAGAGCGTTTAAAACCCAAGGAAACCGTGATTATGTGCTCCAATACGGTTTCAAGGTTTTCAGCGAGCTGAACGCTGCTTCAACGTCACTTCTGATCGCGAGCTCGACGCTTCAATTCGCGATAAGTGGACCATTTTAACGGATCTACGGACGACAGTGCTCTGGGCCATGTAGACAATCTCTCATCAATTCTCTTTAAATATAATCTTGTCGGTATTTCATCTAGTTAAATTATCGATTTCAACTATGTTTCAACGATTTTGCCCAGAAGAGAATTAAAATTAAAATTGAAATTGAATTGCCCAGTAAAAGAAAAATAGTGGTTTGAGTAACGATACTCACTTCTTTGAATTCTCAGCGATGTAATAGAACACGTGGTTCACCATGTCCTCGGTCTGCTTCTGCAGGAGGTCCATGAACTTCTGCTGCCAGATCGAACACTCCTCGATGATAGTGCCCTTCAAACTGTCAGCGTTCACGTCGAGGAAGTGCACCGTCATCACGGTGTCCTGCATGTAGACGTTGTTAGCGATCAAGCTGTACCTCGAGATGTCCGTGTCGTACGATTCTGCTGGTGGTTTCAATTTTTTATACCTGAAAGAAGATCTCCGTGCATTTTTCGGATGATACGAAACCGATTCTAGTGGAGAAAATTGTTTAGAACCTTTGAAGATACAGCTCTCTGTTCACTTCCCAGACACCCTGGAAGGGCTCCCAGGTTTTTAGATAATTTTGCACTTGTGCGAAGCAGTAATTGATCTCTTGAAACAGGAAATTATTCATATTAGCAGAAACTCTTTAAAATTTTTGAAAATCAAAATTATCTTCACTTCTCCATCTGTTCGATACAACCAGGTTCTAGATACCATCATTGAGCCTCTGCTGGAGATCCAACAGCTCGGGATCCTTCTCATAGATCCTCCAAAATGGCGGCAACAGCACGTCAATCTTAAAAGTGGTCACGAATCTAGAAATACTCTTCAACGGTTCCAGAAGACTATCAAACAGTCCGGACATCAACGAAGCGATCTCCATCAGGTTGGGCATAAAACAGATCTAGAAAAATAGCTCAGCCATCGTTTTATTGATCGAAATAATAGCTTTTAAGAAATGAATATTTACCTTGTTGTCGATGAGATCAGCGTGGACCAAAATAAATGGTGATGGGGGAGATGTATCGTCGCCATGAAGAGCGTCGTACATGGCCTCTAGAGACCCTCTTAGGCATAGTCTGAAGGCCTCTTGAATCACTGTGTCTATCCTGTGCAGGTATTCCTTCCATTGTTGCATGGTCTGCCAGAATTTTTATTCATAGGAAGCACATAAAAATTGCAGGAAAATAAAATAAAATTCCCTATTATAAAATGTTTAAAGTGATTTTCTATTGTTCTTTGACCCACAGGAGTCATTTTGAGGCACTATTATTTTGAGAGGGGTCGCGATGCTTCGACGGTTAATAAAGGGGAGCCGGATCGATAATAAATTTCGTGTTAAGAGCTGGATCGTATTTAGCCGAGGGTGTGGGTCTCGAGAGAAGCTCGTTTGGAACTGGTTAGCTGCGATTCCCCGATAGCTTCCGTATTAAGGGTGCGGGGACACGTGCTCCTAGCGGCAGTCACGTCACGGAGCGACATATCGTAACGCGGATCGGTCTGGACTACGGTTCCGGTGCTCAGTCGTACGAAAATTGCTCGACGGTGCCTGCGGGGATAACGCGGCCACATTCCGCGGGAATTCTGCGTCGAGAATGCCTGCATTTTCCACCGTTTGTTGTCGATGGGGAGCTAGCAACGAACGAGACAAGGGTTCCAAGCCCCCGGCAGCGGGGGTGGGGACAGGGGCCTGGAAATTGTTGGTGAATATTCCTTACGTTTGACAGAGCTTTGTGGTATTTCAGGAACTTTCGCTCCGGCGATATTTAGTTGACAGAACCACCCTACCCGTGAGCTCGTCAAGAGAAATATCCGCGAGAAAATTAATTAGCGCGCGTGCCCCCTCATCGATTGCCTTTATGTTCTTCGTCAAAGCTTCGGGACCTAACCGATTGTTAGAAATTGGAAAAACGGTCCTCGGACGTTGCCGACAGTTCAAAGTGGCGGAATATTGAGAGAAATCCTTGTTTTACTTTGATTATTATAAAATACAGAAAATAGAGTAGCAAGAACTAGAACTTACGTCTTCGATGACGCCCTTGAAGCCATCGAAAATGACCAGCATATACTGCATCACGACTTTATGTTTCTCGAGCATCGACTGGAAAGTCTGGTCCCTGGAGGATCGCACAGTGACTTCGTTTCACCGATTACCTTACGGAATTATTCAAATCCCCGGACGTACCTGTTCCTCCGTATCTCGTCCTCCAGCTCCAGCAACTGGTACGTGTAGTTCGGCCTGATCTTGATCATCGGCGTGTCGCAGATGTTCTCGCAGATTTTCAGGATCTCGAAGTTCGACTCTTTATAGACGTCGATGAACTCCTGCAGCTGCGGCGGGAACGAATCGAAAGTTGGATCCGAGGTCGCAGCCGATTATTCATGGGGGAAATCTCGGAGTTAATCGTTGCGTCGAACAGTTTCGCTTCTCTATACTACGTATTCAGATTATGGGAAAACTTCGCGGAGTTTTTTCATAAGATCGCGTCACGTTGGACGCATCGATTGGGAGTGGGGAGCAATAACAGCGGGGCCATACCAATAATAAAAAACAGTGTACTCTAAACTGTAAGCATTTTTCTAACTGAAGGGTAAAGTTTGTTCCTCGCAGAGTTTTTAGTAAAATGGTCTAACAAATGGAAATTTACCGATAAATTCGCAGGCTAATGGTTGCTTAGAGAGTCGGAGGATTTCGTGGGATTTGACTATGGTTTAAAAATCGGGATATCGTCGGAAAAGGGTAAATGAAGGTAGCTAACGGAGGTTAGAGGATCCGTGAACGATCTTATCCGTCGAATCGCAGCCCCGTCGTGTCCCTTAAGCATGCAACGTGTCCGGCAACCGGTCTCGGTCCGAATACCGTCGATTTGAACAAGGTAACGAATGGCCGCAGACGCGGCCACCGGATATCCGCTATTGCTATTCCGTTTCGGCGGCACGCGCACTTCTTGCTTAATTAAACAAACAAAGGCTGCGGACGGATCCCACTTGGCTGGGTCAAAATTTAATTTCGCCGGGACAGAACCGGACTCGCTGCATAAATTTCTGCCCCGGTGTATACATATAGGCGTTACCCGGACTCGGTAATACGCCAGAGTGGGGATACAGTCAACGAGAGAAACGAAGAGACAGACAGAGAGCGAGAGAGAATGCGGTGGAGAGAATGGTTAGAGAGAGGGTGGAGCGTACATTTGCCATTTCGTTAAAGCAATCCTCGATGTATGCCTCCACGTATTCCGAGTTCCATGTCAGTCTACCTAAGCCAGGATTGATCTTCCTGTCTAGCTGCCGAATCAGCTCGCGGAACAGATCGCGCTCGGACACCGACAATGCTGGAAAATAAAATCAACACACCTGTATCCGACTGTTAATTGATGCGGCAAGGGCTCCGCGAAAGCTTGATAGATTATTTAGAATTTGCAACAATTTGCCGTGTTCGGTGCTAACGCGAAAGCTGACAATTTTCACGAATCTACTGCCTCTGAATCGAAATCCTTCTGCGAGAAGAATCGACATTTTTATTCGAGCCCGGTGAAGCAAATATTTATATTTAAGGTACATAGAGATGTTTGAACTTGTTCAATTTTGCAAAATAATGTAAAGTGGACTGGAGTAAGTGCGTTAACGGGGCAAGTGCGTTATTTGGTTATTTTTATTATAATATGACCGAAATTTCCCTAGCTTGTATTTATTAATGTAGTATAAGTTAGTATGAACTATTCGACATAGATGTCGCCCAAGAATGTTTTCCTCGCTTAAATCAACCAATGCCAAACAGTCACGTGCGAGGTACACGTACAACTTTGAGGTTACCCTGAATGTGCAATAGTTTACAAGTTATTGATATATTCTGTGTTGTTATTTTAGGAAAGTACAACAAATATTGATGTAGGTTTACATTAAATAAACCGTTTTTATTGTATTTTTTTAAATTTATTGAGAAAAACACTAAGATGATCTTGCCCCGTAAATATTACTACGCGGGGCAAGTCCGTACTATCAAGGTGGGGAAGTCCGTACTGTATGGGTAGCTATAAAACTAAACAATATATTTAATGCAATAAAAAGCATTTTGTAGCAGGCTTGATAATCATTCTTTTCTTGCCCCGTAGCACTTGAAACAAGGTTCGAAAGCATTTTTAAACTTTGTTTTAATATCACTGTATTCCCTTTCATATTTCAGCATAAGAGTACATGTTTGTTTAACAATGGATAACTATAAAACTAAACAATATAATTTAATGCAATAAGAAGCATTTTATAGCACGCTTGTTAAGCATTCTTTTCTTGCCCCGGAGCACTTGAAACAAGGTTCGAGAGCATTTTTAACTCTCAGAGACGGACTTGCCCCATTTTCGGGGAAAGTTCGTCCTAGTTGACACTTTGTACAATATCCTATCAAAATAATAATTTTCAGCAAAATCCTACATAACACTAATTCATCAGTAATAACTGTGGCAAGAGTTCGATACCAAGAACATTAAGTTTTTACATACCAGACTGCAAATACATCAGTTTAAAGTCCAGCTTTGCAAAAACTGGGACGGACTTACCCCACTCCACCTTAGTGACTTTTCAGAGAAGGGAGATCTAGGGGATTTATCTAACCGCCGATGACTTTGTTATAGCTGATGACGACGGCCAGGACGCTCTCGTAGACGAAGCACAGTGTGTCCCACTTGTCGTAGACAAGCGTAATTTGAACAGGTATGGGGAACCTGAGGTTGACCCAGTAGTCGGCCTCGCGGCACAGATTCAAGATGTCCGGGTCGATGGTGCACTCGAGGCTTCCTGTTCTGTTATCGTGGCGCCGCATCAGGAAACGGTCGAGCTTCGCGCGCGGATTGTCGCCGACCGCGAGCACCCAACTCTGGTGTAGATTCTCGACTAGGTCCTCGATCGATTTCATCAGTATGTCGTGTTGGTGGTAGATCTCGAGGCTCATGCTGCAGTACGGCATCCAAGCTGCGTCCTCGAGCATCTTCCTCGTCGACTGTAGTCGGGCACCTTTCAGACGCAGGTTCAACGCCCTGCCCGCGAAATACGGAGTCATTGAAGAATACTCCTCCCTCTCGTCCAAGACCTCCTGCTTCGTCTGGTGGATCTCGTCGCTGAACAGCTTCCATATCTGCATGGAACCACACTTTCTTTCCTACTCCTCAACAGCGATGTTACCCAACATTTTGTACGTCTTAAAATTACACTGTGGATCTTATGCGAAATAAAAATTTTCTTATAATATTCATAATTCTTCATGTTGTTTTTCCTGTGTTAAATTGATCCCACTAATTCTTGTCGTAAATACAGAAAATGCGCAATCTAATGATCGCTATAGTAAATGTTGATTTTTTAGTTTTCCTTTGATTGCGGATAATTGTCAGAAGCGTAAATTTGATGGGAAAAATCTCGAATTAAACCAGCGTTTCAGCTAATTGGTCGGGCTTCTCGGTACATCGTGTATATAGAAATTAGGAGGACGGTTAATTAGAGGAATACACAAAGGGTTTCTCTTACCTTGTTCGTCTGTGCTTCGAACAACGGCTTCAGCTTCTCGCGGTTCATATAATTGTAGAATCCTTGGAGATCCTCGATTCCCTCCTGCACGTTGTTCATCCCCACAAAAGCTGACGTGACCAGATTCTCGATCATGACTTCTAGATCCTTTAGCTCCAAGCGGAACGCGAACATGTCTTCGTGCCACGTCCCGTGGAGAACGTCGAAGATCTTGTGGGACTTCTGCTTGATTTCCTGCAACGCCTCGTGGAACAGCCTCTCGATCTTCTGGCAACCCCTCTCGTGCTCGTCACCCTTGGTACCGCTGAACATTGGTCGAAAGACCCCCACTGTTTCGTCCATTCTGTGCCAATAATATAATTACTACCCTCTAAAATCGATCGGACAATTAATTATGCTGTTAACTCGTAGAAAATACTCGTAGATTTTACTGACCTCGAAAGAGGCACACTTTTGACTTTAAGAATTTTTTTTGTTTTAATCGCGAAAATGGTTTTAATTTCGAAATTTTTTTCCGCTTTCTGTGTAGGATTGTCGAACCGAAAAAAACAACTCGAGAAGCGATTTTTCGTGTTTTCGTGCTCTCGACACAGCCCAGTTCAGGGGACAGTGCATCGGGGTGATGATTACCTTGCAAAATCGATCATCGCTTGACAGATCTCAATCATGTCGTGGCACCTGCCGATGAAAATATCAATATGACGAAATATATTGTCCATGTTTAAATCCCACGGTACAGGCGTCAAGGTGTTGTGCGCGTGCGCTACCTAAAAACGAAACGAAGCGGGAGGAGGGGAGTATATCAGGGATTGTATGAAAGAGTCGTCGGTGAAATTTATATTACGCGAGGACGAGGCGGTAGTTTAATATCCGGCGCAGTGTGACGAAATCGATCGGAGAGGAGAACACCCGTCGACTTATAGCTGGATAAATAAAGCTGATTACAACCCCCATTCGTGATGGTTATTGTCGTCCAGACGATTGTTTATCATTGGTTGGAGGGTGGCTGACGCGGGCTCGTTATTACAGAAGTATCGAGAAAGTACGGATCTAAATTCACTCATTTAAATACATACTTTAAGAGGAAATCGGAAATAGATGCTCTATAAAACTCCAGCGTTTGAAATTGTGGCACGGATAAATTTTAATCTAGTTTGTATTAGAAACCACCCCTTCAGAACCCCTTTAGAAACCTTCCCTCGAATCGAGTACATGTTTCCAGCTGTGTTAAAACATTTAGCGTATTCTTCTTTTATGAATAATAATTTTGATTCAAACGTTGTACAAGGTTTCTGAAGCCTCACATTTCATTCGCAATGTAAATTTTATATTTTGTAAATATTGTACCACCTTTAATGGAATTTACTCTAGAATTATAAACTACGTTAACAATTTCGATAGGCTATTCTATTATATCTGTTCAAATGTTATACGAGGATCTTGACCCATGATACTTTATTTGCAAATGAATTTACCACCCCTAATGGATTTTACTCCACAGCTATATAGATCATACGCGTTTGTAGTTGTGTGAAGAATTATACAACTATTCCTCCGATGAATTTTAATTGTATAGCCGGTACATGGAATTCTTGAACTCTTATACTGTGTTCACGATAAATATTTGTTGTTTGTTCCATCTGTTTTGCAATTCCATAAAAAAAACTCTGTATGTTGAATGACCGTTATTTCGTTTGAAGTGCCCCTTTACATTCTCGCTTTAGCATTTATACTCTTTCCGCGAAATACGGATGGATAGCGAGCATTATTTCGCTCGAGTAAAAGAACCACCCCCGCAGATTTGTTCGAGAGTCAATCTGCCAATCAGTTTTCGGCGAACGTTTCATTCGTTCGGAAAAACAGAGTGGAGCGTTCTACGAAAAATCGAAGCATCGGGAAACGTCATCCCGATATCTTGACAAGCATCTGAACAATTTTTCTGTTTTTTCCTTCCTGACCCCCTGCCTCCCCTATATTTTTTGTTGGCTCCTACTCCGGTTATCGATAGCCGATCAGACCGAATGTATGTTACGCGGCCGGGTCGCGATTCATTTTCGAAAGAGGGCGAGTTCGTTTCCGGGTAGCGAAGTGTTCCGTCAATAATTGAAATACTCCCGAATTCAATTTTATTAGTCCTAGCTGCAAGAACCAGAGCCGCGTATCTCTCTTTCCTGCGTCTTTCTCTCGCTTTCGGATGAACAAACAAAAATTGAAGCTCTCTCTCTCTCTATCTCTATCTCACTCTCTCTCTCTGACTCGTTTTTTTAACGAACGTGTTCTGTGGTAACGCGACTCGCGATGTCGAAAAGGGTCGCGTTATTAACTCTGTAGCCGCCACAAGCTATTTTGCAGCGGAATTTTCGGACCGTCGACCGAGAGCTCCGCGATCCTCCCGTTTCATTTTTTTAACAGTCAATCGCACCGGTATTTAGCGCCAGTTCCGCCGCGGTTCATTTTTCACGCGGGCCGACGCTGCAATCTCTTTGAAAGCGATCAAACGGTGCAAACCAGACAACTTAAAAATTCATCTGCATGCTTATCTGTAATTTGTCAACGCTCAAGGTCGTGGATACAGAAGTCTCATACATTATCCACACTATAGTAAACGCGCGTTTACTGTCAGGGGTCGCCTGTGCGATCACTGTCAAGTGCCTACCCATTCCACTGTCGGTCAACGCGGCACTATGGGCCAAACCGACGAAATCTGTGTCAAAATCAAAGAACTTTCGATAGAAATGAGATAGAGCGATGAAATTTTTTTTATATGAAAGTTGAAACTTTGCAGAATATGGGATAATTATGGAGATTGTGGTACAAACGTTTTCTAACCTTGAAAGAATTCGTTAAACTTGCACAATTTCAAGAAAATTGTGGTTTTCCCAATACCACGCGCGGAGAAAATTTTTTTTAACATGCGACACATCATTTCCCGTAGATATTTTCACGCTGATTTCAAATCTGGTTTCAAAATTTGTCTACGGCCTCAGGATTTTGCAAGAAATCGATTTTTGTGAACACAACTTATGAAAGCATTTATTTGTTGGAATAAATTGGTAACCAACTAGTTTGAAGGAATATTGTATTCTCATATATAAAACACATTAAAAATAATCATGATCATAAAGCACGACAGTGACAACGCGGGCGTTTGAACTGTGTCGGCGACGGCGACACGCTTCGGCCACGCGATCCGTATTTCATTCTGTCTTTCTCTATGTTCGGCTCTCGATTGAAGTCTCGGCGCGGTCGGCGCGGTAGAAGCAGTCATAAAAAAATAGTGTCCCTAAACAATCACTGTCAGTGTGCAGAACTGTCTATTTGACAGTAAACGCGGTTTTACTGTATTTTGGCAACGCTGAAAATGTTCTCATGAAGAAATGTCTGTTTTACTGTGCTTTTTAAATAGTGGAATAAAGAAAAATGAATATGGATGAAGACTGTGGACCTGCTAGCAATGTCAAGAGTGTTCCAAATTTTCTCGTCGCAGCAACACTATCCGAAGAATTAATTAATCCGCTTTCCGGCCGGGAGAAAGGCCCCAGCAATTAATTACTGCAGTTCACCAGGCCAGAAGAGGCCAAGGGTATAAATGGAAGCCATTCGGGTCGGCCAATTCGCCGGGCATAGGGTTAATAAATACTCGTTACAGCGAAACAAGCGGACCCTCGACGATCCCCCATGGGACTTCGTTTGACCCTCGATCAGCGGCTGGTAATACGATTGTTGGGATTTCCCCGCAGAAAAATCGTAACAGGACCTTAATTCCTTGTGTCCAACGACGACCAAAACCGTCGACGAGCTTCTCCCCCCCCCCCCTCTGAAGCCACCCTTAAACCACCCCCGATTCACCCCCTCTGTTCACGCTTATCTGCCTGCACGTGAAACGCTAAGTCCATGGGGGTCGTTCAGACTTCCGTTTAACGCGAAAACTTGACCTCGTTCCATAACCAACCAACCCCATCCCCCAGAGTACAGAACAACGCACCCTCTTCCCAAGGATAATACGCTAATCCCTTGGTTGACAAATTATTTTCGAAACCATTATCCCCCCTGCGCAACGCCCGCGGAACGTTTGACGATTTTTAATCCGCGACAGGCAATTTACTAAACCAGCCTGCGAACGAGAACTAAAAATGCAGCAGGTCAGAATTAAACGGGGTGGTTCCTATGAAAAATTATTTTTGCTTCATTCTAATATTATTCTACAATTTCTATAATGCTCTTACTAATACGTTTTATTAATTTCGAACGTTTGCGTGTACTCCGTCGTAGTAATTCATGCCCCACGAGGTTTCGAGGCAAATAATTACGGAAGTGAAAAGGAAAGCACTCCTATTCGTATAATATGCTATTCATTCGGGATGGAACCCCTTCCGACGCTCTCTCAGGGGGGCACGAGGGGTGCCACCAATCTCCGGAATTGTTTTGCAACAATACGCGATTACGGGAAGATAAGATTAATTGCTGTTCGCGCGCTAAGCGGCCCCGCCAGCCATGAGGGGTTGAATATTATTTTAACGGTAGGGGCGCGGGGATCATTGTGAACCGGCCAAAGGAAGGGTACAATTACCGTGACTTCCGCTTAACGGGGGAACTCCTCACTTTGCCTAACGGCTCTTTCCCAAGTATCTAAAGTAACTCCGCTCACGTCGTTTAATAGTCCTTTAATGCACCGGCCCGCGCCCGGAGTGAATTTGTTCGTAATATCGACCAGAAACGCTCCGAACAAAAATTGCGACTAATTCAGCGTTACTCATCAAGTCGGAGAAATTAATTTCCACTGGATTTTCATCCTCTTAGCGTCGTTCTGTAACCCTTTGGACTCGGGAAATTTTATCAGATCATTTCAGAATATTTCGAATACGTTTATTCGCAATGTAGCGACTAACGATTCATATAAAATTAATGAATTTTATGCTCACCTCCACGTAAAGGGTCTTGTAATTTTCACAAGCGTCCACGCATTCGACAAATTTCTTCATCGATTTTCTCGTTTGCCCCTCGAAAACATCGTCCAGATTGATATAGTCGCGACACACTATAATAATCTGGTTGCTCAGAGCCTTGAACAGGTTCTCTATCCTCTCCTGGCTATTGTAGTACGGGGAATTCAGCCAGATCGTTCTGAACAGATGTATAAGCTTCATCAGGTGCTGTTCTATCGCCGATGGCTCTGTGCATTTGTTTAACTCGTTTGAATCAGGCATCAAAACGCGCAGGTAATCGATATTCGACTTGGCTTCGTTCACACCGTCCTCGATCTCGTCTTTCAAGGTGAGAAACTGTCGGACGTAGGTCGAGAGACTGACAGAGAGGTATTCTGTTATCTTCTTCACCAGGGGACTTTGCAGTTGATAGTTCAGACCGCAGAGATTATCGACTGCAACAAAGCGGGCCCATTTGAGAAAATCGGCAGAAACTTCAAAATCTACATCTATGTTAATTTGTCTGAAATATTTTAATAATGTTCAAAGTGTGCGAAACTATCATAGAATGCACTCGATTTTTGACTGTAAGCTACCAACATCGATAAGTCCAGAACTGGTACTCGTCCTGGAGACACAGTAACTCGGTGGGCGTGGCTTGTTCTTGATCCAGGAGAGCAATCCTGATCTGGGTGGTCCAATGTACCACCACGCCTTCCAGTCTCTTCACCAGCTCCTTATCTGCAGTGGTCGCATCGGTAGATTCGTTACTTATGAGACTGCTGCCCTCCCTAGGTACGTAAATGACGGTCAATCCGAACATCTTGTATGTTATGTCCGTCAGCTTGCAGAGAAAGGTATCCAGGCTCCTGTAGAAGTCGGCCTTGACGCATGTAGGTCACAAAATTAAGGAATGAAAAATTACAAAATTCAAGAAGTCTTCGAACATTTCTACAAACAGGCAATAATATTCTATTCACTGCATGTTTTCTTGAAAAGTGAGGAGGCCGCCCACAACGGGCGTGGCTAGAGCAGACTCCTCCCACATTGTCGGAGAGGGGACGAGTCCCCAGCCAATGAAACGGGGAAGTGGGCGTGGTTAGCTCAAACTCCTTCCGCAGTGCCAGAGAGAGATGAGTCACCAGCCAATGAAACAGTGTAGGACACTAGCTTCTGCTCTCTGTAATAATAGCGTCAGAGTGACGATGGAAAGACAATGTTTTATGAAAATCCGAATGCAGTGTTCCCAATTGTTCCGAAGCAGCGGCCATTGGTCTGCAATTAGACTGCCGCTGCGATCCGGTTAGAATCCTGTGGATCCATTAGAAATAATGAAGCGACTTCCGGTCCGAGCCGAACGGAACCGTTTCTGTCCAGGCCGACCGAGTAATCGTGTTCTCGTACACGAGCAAACATCGCCGTCGAATTCGCCGGGCGGCGCATTTAGCCGAAAATTATGGTAATAATAACTTCGCCCGGCCCTTCCTGTTTCGCTTGCTCCTCCTCCTCCACACCGAATCGGCGGAGAACCGGAAGTTCGCGCAGAGCGTTGCCGTAACGGGATTGCACCGGGCGAAGTTACAAATTCACTTGGCGAAGTCATCACTTCAGACCGTTGTAACCTTAAGCTGAAGAGACTACAGGTGTAAACTGACGTTAATCGGGACGGAAGATTTCGATCCCTGAACAACGGATCTTCGATACAAGCCTGATTTTCATTCTGGGTTATGCGCGGTCTTTATTATGAGATGCCAGTATTTGTGGAACGGTTTTCATCAAGAATTCTCTCGAGTTCTCTCGATTCTTCTGTTACAGTAACAAGCGTCTATCTTCGTTGTTTCAAGTTTAATGCCAAGTTGAACGCACTCGCTCTAAACGCGGCCACGACTACTTCAATAATTGATCCCGCCGTGAATTCTCCATCAGCTCGCTTTGACCGCCGCCGAGAATTACGGATCTTGGTTCTGGATTAAATCGGCGAGTTAAGAAGCGAACGAGACCATCTGCAACTCGATGGAATCACTTCTTTCGGAGGGAATGATTACTTTAGCGAGGGGTCGGACCGATTAAATAAATTAGACGGAACGGCTTTTTGAAAGGGTTGAAGCTCGACTTCCTTTTCATTGGACTGCTGGATTGCTGGCTGGTGCAAAAGACTGGCAGAGTAGTGGTACTTTTGTCTGAATACAATACAGTTACCGACGGTATCAAAAGACGTCTACGAGCTTCGGAGCTTTAGTGGTTTTTCTGGCTCGTCTGATTTTTCACTGACTTCTACTACGTAAAACCGGGTGATCAATGATCAAATCCTTAAGCAAAATGCAAAATTCGACAATGAACTGTCTGTACAACATTCGAAAATTCGAGAAGAACACTAAAACGCTATCAAAATGAAGTCTTCGCAGAGCTATCGCCGTCAGCTGTTCGATCGACCCGCCGAACTCGCTCTTAAAAGTCGAGCGCGAATTTTAACGGGGACACGCTAATTAAAGTTATCCGGGGACATTGTTTAACGGGGGCAGAAGGAGCGAGGGAGAAAAAAAACTGTGCGAAACGGGGGCGGAAAAGTTTCACAGCTCGTTCAAGTATCGTTACGGAACGGTTTCGTCAGCTCGTCGTCGCTAAACTTCCACCCACGCTGACCCACGACGGACTAATTAAACACGAGTTTAGCCGGGAAGAGAAGGATACTGTCTGGCCAAGTCTCGATGGGCACGAAGATGGGCGCCAGCAGGTTTTGCACCAACGAAAGAACATAACTGTCGGCCCCGCCGTTCACGGAACCAAATAGGATGCGTTCACGGAAGGTGTCCGGCTGCAGGATCTCGTTGGGTTCCCTGATGAAATAGTTCATCTCCTGCACTGGGATCACTGGGAATCCCAGGGACACTCTCAGCCTCTTGTGCATCGCGTACAACGAGAGTACCTGGATGCTTGGATCCTCGATGAACTCGCGGATCTTCGCTTCGTGATAGTACAAGAAGCTGTCTTCGTTGACGTTGCTCAGAGTCGTCATCTCCTTCACGCAGTTTATCTTGAACGAAAATTATAGGTTAGGGCGCGGGCTATGAAAATGATTGTCTAAAACTGCTACACCGGATGCGGAATTTAAGGCGAGTCATCTGAATTTCTAATAAATATCGGACACATTATATTGGGTCTGGGAAAAAGTTCGTGGCGTTTTTCCCGATACATGGCATCAATTGCAGATAACTCAGGAAACACAGATCGCAGCGATACCACTAAACGCTCGTTGGAAAGGTGACACTTCGAGAGTTACTTTGAGTGTATAAACATCGAAATTGGTGCAGTGGTTGGAAAGTTGTTTGTGTTTGAAAATGGAGAAAAGTAATGCAAAATTGCGCTATATTTTGCAATATTATTACGACGAAGGGAAGAACGCTGCGCAGGCTTGTGAAAAAATTTGTGCTGTGTACGGTGAAGGTACTTTATCAAAATCTACTGCGCGGAAATGGTTCGCTCGCTTTCGTTTTGGTAATTTTGATGTGATGAATCACCCTCTGGTCGCCCAATCACTGAAAAAGCTGATGAAATTCTTGAAAAAGTCCAGCAAGATAAGCATATCAGCAGTGTGGATATTGGTATGGAGCATTGACCACAAAACTGTTTTGAACCATTTACTACAAAGCTGGCTATAAAAAGAAGCTCGATGTATGAGCCTCGTGAGTTAACATTGAAAAATTTAATGGATCGATCCCTTTGGCGACCCGTCAAAAATTGCGAGAGCTTGATTGGGAAGTTTTGTTGCATCCACCGTATAGTCCAGGCATAGCACCCTTTGACTATCACTTGCTTCGATCTCTGCAGAGCTCTCTCAATGAAATTAACCAATGGAAAACCATTGGATTCAGTTTATCAACCAGAAACCACAGAAGTTTTTCACTGATGGCATCATGGCTCTACCCGAAAAATGGCGAAACATTGTCGATAATAATGGAGCATATTTGGTTTAAAAAAATTCATTTTCACATTATAAAAAAACCAGTTGAATTTTACTAAAAAAACCCCACGAACTTTTTCCCAGACCCAATACTACACCATCTGGACACCAAAAACATCTAGTATCATTGTAAAACGAGTCTCCCAGTGTAAACTTCGTTTAAAGAAGTGACAGAGCCATCGTTTATCCCCCGATCAGCTCTGTAGTACACCGCGATTTCCCCTAGAGACAAGTAACGAGGGAATCCAGTCTGCTCACCAATTCCGCAAGCTCCTCGACATGATAAACCGGTTTCAGCTCCTCCTTCTTCAATCGCGTCTCTTGCTCTGCACGAGAAAGGAGGAGAAGAGGACGAAATTAATAAAAATCATTCGATCCTGGGCCGGGGCGGGGGGGGGGGGGGGGGAGTGACGGTAAGAGGATTTCGAAAATAGTTTGCCCGTCGAAACGGAAACAAGTTCGGCCGCGGATCGTTCGTTAGTCGTCGATTGGAAATGGCGAGGAGGCCGCGATGGGTCCCCTTAAATCCGGCGGGAGAGTTAAATCGAAGACATTCGTTCCAAGAATCCTCCCTCGGTCTCTCTCTCTCTCTCTCTCTCTCTCTCTCTCTCTCTCTCTCTCTCTCTCTCTCTCTCTCTCTCTCTCTCTCTCTCTCTCTCTCTCTTTCTATTTCTGTCTTCGTTTTCCAGCGTTTTCCCGTCTTTCTCTTTTCTTGCCGGGTTTCGACGTCGTTTTTCTTTGCCGCAAGCCCCCACCATTTGCTCCTCCACCTACACGATAGTCGCCCCGCTATCCCCCTTGCTACCGGATACGCCTTTGCTCCTGGCAATCTAATAGGAACGATAAATCGCGGCCGGCTACTGAATCGGCGGAAGAGGAAACACGTCTGGTGATCGAGGCGCCGCGGGACGACACGTTCACCCGTAATTTATCGGCCTATGATAGCGAGCATTATGTAGATAGTAACGACGCGGACCCGCCGGGGACTTATTACTGTCACGTACCTTTCCGCGCCGATGGTTTTTCATCGTGAACCACGTCAGACATCGCGCCCGACTTGTATGTTTTACCCCCCTCCCCCGTCCGTCTAGTCGTAGGGTAAATGCGGTCATGGGAGTTCAAGGTTGTATTCGACCCGTGGTCGGCACGTTCGATCTCTTGCTCAGGTGTAACGATGGGGTTGTTGCGATCGAGCGACCCTAAAGGGTGCTAGGCGAGCTGCTGATGGCTCGAGGATTGCGAAGGGATAGCTTCGGATCGTGATTTGTGTAAAAATTCTGGAAACGATCATCCCAAAATTGTTCGATTCCGTAGTCACAAGAAGAACCGGTCTGAATAGCTAGCGGGTATTACTTTGCCCGATACGGAAACACAATGCAAAAGGGAAAGGCGAATCCATAAAGAACTTCGCTGCTACCTTCCTGCAATTAAATATTACAATGGAGTACGAGGGAATACATTCGCGAGTCATTGTCTCGTCGGCCGTAAATACGCTTCCCAGAACCCAATTTCGTTGGCGCAACGCTCTCTCCGTCCGCATTGTCTCCGCCGGTCGTCATATTCGATTTAAATCCGGTATAGTCCGGTAAAGATTTCGCCGTTCTCCCTTTAACTGTCGAGAAAACGGTGAGCTGAATCGAAGCGTCGTTACAACGACGATGGTCGTAATCGCCGACGACGATGCCAGGCGTTTCCGTGAATACAGCGATATTTGCTGGTAAACATTTCCAGCGATATTTCCGCGAATTCGATTCCCGCGGCTAGTAAAACGCGAGAGGAACACGCAAAACAATTGGCAAAAATAGTTACTACGAGAATGAGCTTTACGGTTTTGCACACGACGAAAAAGTAACTATTACTATAATTTTTTAAGCTTTGTGAGACAATTTTCCACATACTATCTCACAAATGTCGAGATCACTCTCAAATAGATACATAAATGGACACGCACCTTAACGGTTAATCCGCGGATTTTATTGCGAATCGTTTTCGCGGCGCAGCGTTATCGATCGATGGAAACGTTAATGAATTTTAATAAACAGGGAGGAAGGGACAGAGAGGCTCTCTCGAAATCGAAAATTGCGACAGGTAGAACACACGGGCAATAATCAACCTTTATGAGACCATGTTCCCCGCTCGCGCGAATAATTCCCCGTGTTTCGAAAGATTATCCAATTTCACCGTGATTTTTAATTTCAAACCCTTCCCCGCCCCCGCGCATGACGAACAATGTCGAGGAATGTCGCGAAAATGTCAGCCGGAACGCGAAACTGTCGCGTCCAGTTTCCATGTCGATGTCCGAGCGACGTGCACCGCCACGCCGTTCGTTGGAAAATACACATAGCCTCGCCGAAAAAATCTTTCGCGAATCCCCGTGCTACGGATTTCTGCTAAAAGCACGCTCCCGGAAATCGTTCCCGGCTCGTGGACACTTGGTTGATTGTTTTAGGACCGTGGGAAACGGAAGGATCGAGCAAATTGAGCACTTGGAAGAGATCTGTGATCTAGATAATCGTATCTTGTTTCTGGTTTGTTTTTGTGCGGACTCGGGACTCTTTTAAATCGTTCTCTGAAAATCGGGACTGAACGGGAATTGAGGCTTTTTCGGAGGAAATGAAAATCCTGTTAACCTTTCACTGAACGCTTTTTCCGGTAAAATTTTCTGACAGGTTATAGAGCGAGAATTAAACGGAGAATATAGTTTATGTTCTTCAGGAAATAAAATACTTGTATAAGTTCCATCGAATCTTTTTGTATTGAAACCAACACTGGTTCCACTTAACTCAGCCTTTGAACACCTTCGCAGGCACAGAAGAAGTCTATCCTTTGATCGAGACCGCTCTAAAAACACCGAGTGATCGATGGGTCCACTTCACGGCGAATCTCTGAGTCTGAACCGGCGCTCTCGATCATTCGCATCTACCGCGTGACACTAATTGTTCGTGGATAGTTTCTCCCGAGGCATTCACCCCGTACATCCACGATCATGAGTCCTCGAGGAGGATATTTCGGACTGTGCAATCGTGTGCGACACTGTACGTGTATTCTAACCGAGCAGCCACGTGGAACTGCCCAGAGGGAGAGCATGGATGTATTGGTTTATCTAGTTTGCTTACTTTCGGATGGGGGCGGACGAATTAGTCGCGTTTCCCTGGAATCGGTTCCTGGAGAGGTGGAACACGAGCTTAAATTACCATAATCCCGGAGACAAATTAGGAACTCGGCAACACCGTGAACGGCCGATTAATCGTCCAACAGTGGCCACCTTAAGCGTCATAATTCAAGCCTCTGCCCATTCGTATCGATATCCCCGCAGTTTCCGGCCAATTGATCGAGCTTCCGGAAATCGAGCTTCCTGGTTTCGAACTGCTGTCCCCAACTTTTCGGTACATTATTATCACCCGGTAAAAGGTGTCACAATTATTAGAATAAAATTCCACCAGTCTCATGGCGCAAAATCAGCTCGGATGGATTGTACGATTTTTTGAAAGAAAATTACAACAGTTTGAATATCGACAACTTGGCGATCCATTAATTTTACAATCGACTCTGTTACGTATAAAATAACCTGTGAAAAGTATGAATTTACACGGAGATTTAAAACCAAACAAATGTCCCAAAAATTGATGACACGCAATGAAATTGTTGACGATTGTTCGTTATCCCAATTTCATTCAAGCCAAAATTTTTCTAATTCCACAAGAACAAGAAGAACGAACGTGCGAATAATGTTGGAGGTTAGGCGAGGTTCGGGTTACCGCAAGCGAGAATAGGGGGTGTCAGAGGACTGAAACGCGGTTTGGGGGTTGTCGGGGGCGGAGGTGTCTTTAATATTTTCCCCGTAAATCTTACTGCCTTGGTCCTCATCGTCGGTGGACGGGGCGTCCAAGTACTCTCTGTGCGGATCCGGGCTCGGCGGATCTTTAGCTGTAACTTTCCCCGTTTGCATTTTATTGACGGGTCGGCCTGCCGGCCTCGACGCCTCCTCTCTCACTCGAGAACTCTCCGGTGCAGCTGATTTATGCGGCCCGTCCGACTGTTACCGTCTCTGCTCCGAACCCTTTTCCGGTTTCCGTCTTCGCCCGTAGATATTGTCGAGTGCCACGAAGTTGCTCGATCCTCGAGGATAGACCGAGACGGACGGGGATCTCGAGTGATCGCCGCTTGTCTCCCGACCGTTCAAGATCGACCTGAGAATGTACCGGCAGCGTCGAGGCGGCGACGCCTGCAGAATCGATTCTTTTACTTTCGAAACCCCTCGACGCGGATTTCTCTGGGAACACGATTTCCATGGCCGGGACCTTATGAGGATCAATCTTCGCGACCCTATGCTGAATCTTTCAATATGCTAATCGCCTCCGGCTCGATAAGTTATTAGATCGGTCGGTAATTTACTCCCGCGGCTTAACTCTCTATGGGCACGATGACCACAGACGTAATTACATGGAATGCTGGGTATGAGTTTTATTTGCTTAGAACAGAATCATCTTCCTTCTGAAATTCATAGGAACCTGGGCTTGATTTTATTCTAGACTACTTCCTAGATAAGATATCTCCTTCCGAAACCTCTTGCAATGATTGATTTTACACCCGCTCCTCATCCAAGGTAGATTTTTGAAAATCGTTCCGTAATCCGGGACTAAATCTCGCAGTATCAGCGAGGCGCTTCTCCAACGATTCTACGGCACACAGTCTGATGGCCGACCAAAATCCAAAGCAAAGTCGGCGAGCAGCATAGTTCCAGGCATAGCGCGTTACACGGTAGAGAGCGGTAGTCTGCGGAGGCGTTGTACGGAGTACTTGGCGAAACTATGGCGAAAATCTTCCGCCCTTCGTGTCACCCCGGAGCGAGCCGAGTCCTTGAATTACGTCAATTAAAGCCCACGGGCGTCCAACGGGTGCGCGCGTCGCGAGACTTGCCGACGCGTTACACCGTCGACGACGACGCGGTTTGCGCGCGACGGTAAAAGAGAGAAATCAGTTCAACGGACGAGCACAAAAGCCTGTGCATATCATAAACGACAATGAGACACACCGAACGAAGACCTGGAAACAAAGTGTCGCGTGCGTTTCGACCGTGCTAGTTCCCGGAAATCGTGGAACGTCGACGACGAGCGAAACGAGGAGAACGGAAAGAAGGAGATACGAGAAGAGAGAAGAGAGAGGATGGAGGGATCGTTCGAGTCCTCTGATCGGTCAATAACGATTTCCAGGGAATATAAATGTCTCCGCGAGCATTCGTCCACGTCGTTCGATTCGGCCCGTGTCCGGCATTGCCTTTTAATCTTGTAGCTTTGCCTCTTTTAATCTCGTTCCATCGACCTCGCCTCTCCCTCCTCCCCCTCCCTCTCGTCCACTCCTTCCGGAGGTTCGCTCGATGCAATTTCTCCTTTCGTTCGGTCCCGTGGACCGGCTGGAAACGTCGCTCATCCGGCCGATCGCAAAAACACGATGCTACCAGCCGACGACCAGCTGAACCGACCCCGGAACAGATTCATGCTCGAACGATCTCCGGCGAAGGAAATCAGTCGGACTCTCCTAGGATAATGGGAACTATGACCACGGTAATCCGCGTGGAGATCGCTGGGAACTCGGACGGCACCGGGGACTCTCAACTATTGGACTTTTAGGCCCTTCTCTCTGAGATCTCCCCGAGGTAATTTGTTTCGTATGAAGTCCCCAGTGATATTTGCGATAGACGCCATTTTTGGTATGTATACGGCAATTTCGATCTTTGGAGAACGACGGGGAACCTTGATGTTACAATATTCTGTAGTTTGTAAGTTTAAGATTTTCAAGCAGGGACCAAAAATAACAGTTATTCTACAATTTTCTACGATAAAAATCATTAATAAAAACTTGCTTATTATTGAAAGAACCCCGCACTAATCATATGGAAAATTTATTCCGGTAAAATCAGTTGGATTATTCATATGTTGTAGCTTATGATCTACTGAACAAAAGATGTAATGGGCACAAAGCTCAATAATGGACAGTTATCGAGTTATAATCAGTCAAACATGACAAATTCGAGCTGCCGAATACTCAAATCTCGGGAAGTATTTATTTTTTGGGAAAATGTTTGAAGCAAAAATAGTAGGGTTTCACAAAGGGAAATCTTTCACAAAAATCTTTGCGTGTCACAGCAGAGATAAGGACCCCACTATTTTTGTATTTTTGTATTTTTTGACTCCAAATCCTCTCTGCTGTGTGTGTGTGTGTGAGGATTAATAAAAAAATGATCTTATTATGTATTACTCATTTGGATTCTGTTGTGATGGGCTCAGATTTGAGTATTCAGCAGCTCGAATTTGTCATGTTTGACTGATTGTAACTCGATAACTGTCTATTATTGAGCTTTGTGCCCATTACATCTTTTGTTCAGTAGATCATAAGCTACAACATATGAAAAATCCAAGTGATTTTACCGGGATAGATTTTCCATATGATTAGTGCGGGGTTCTTTAAGATAATCTACACAATATAAAGAAAAAAAAATCGAAAAACAAAATGAATAAAAAATATTGATTTTTATACTTTTTGGTTACAAGTAACATTTATTACTGTCCAAAGAATTGGATCCTCTTCGATAACTGTTATCGATGAAGAAAAATTCTTTCGATTGCTCAAAGCAGGTATCGATACCAGTTATCGCTCATAACAGTTATCAATGAGAGTTTATTTAAATCGCTCGTAACATTTATCAGTAAGGGAAATTTATTTCGATCACTCATAATAGTTATCGATGATCGAATTTCTTTTCAATTGTTCATAAGAATTATTGATGAGCAAATTAATTTCTGTTGTTTATTTATATATTAAGTTGTCTATTTTTTTCGGATGGAGCAAGCCTGTGAAATTCATTGAGAAGTTTCGTACAACAAGACGAATCAACAGACCATAAGAACAAAACAAAATCTGTTTGTTGATTGTCTTTGTTCACGGACGACTCTGTCTACTTGGGGAAACAGTATCAACATAGACGAAAATATTATAGATTACCTGGAAAATCAGAAATATAGACTCCCGTATATATCAAAACTGGCGTCCATTATCCATGCTGTGTCCGCAACTTGGGTTAGCGGTGAACGAGCCTTTTCAGCTCTAAAATTAACGCTAGATGATTTGCGATGTAATTTGTCTGGAGAAAATTTGGGAAAACTTGGGAATGTTTGTCACATTAAATTTTAATTGTAGCAATTAATTTTGTGAATAAAAAATTTATGAAATAATTGATTGTCTATCATTTGGAAGTTGTACTATTTAATAATAACTATTACAATTTCCTTCATCAATAACTGTTATGAGCCATCGAAATTAACTTTTCTCATCGATAACTGTTATAAGCGACGAAAATAAATTTCTCTCGTCGATAATTGTTATGAGCGATCGAAATAAATTTCTCCCATCGATAACTGTTATGAGCGATGGAAATAAATTCCTCTCGTCGACAACTGTTATGAGTAGACTGCGGATCTTTATGCGAAATAAAAAATGTTCGCATTGATTGCAGGACACAGGAGCCAAAGTAAAGTTGTATTCGTTTTTTAATTTTCCTACTAGGCTGAAACTAATACCTTGATGTGCTTAAATATTTTTAACATGTCCACTGTTTTAAATTGTACGTGTCCATTTTTGCCATAAATGTATATAATCCGCAGTCTAGTTATGAGCAACCGAAATAAACTTCTCCCATCGATAACTGTTATAAGTGATCGAAATGAATTTCTCTCAACGATAACATTTACCAACGAAATAAAAAAATTTCGGTTACTTATAATGCATATTTATAACCAATACAATTTTAGTCGATGAAATACTTGTTATTCCATGACTTTTTTTCTTTTTGGTTATAACAGTTCTGGTTCCTGTTTTCAAGACACAAGAAGATGTATCATTGTGTTACATAAAGATTTCGAAGTGATCAGTCTTCCTCAAACTGAACGCGATCATTTCGAAGAATCTAGATGTTCATACGATAATTTAACTCTTCGAGAAACAACTGTAGATCTAAAACGAAGATAGCTCCCTGGAACCTTGAGTGCACGTTGCAATGTTGTATTCTGCGATCTTCTGATTCGCCAGACTCAAGAAACAGTATCGTTTCTTGAAGATTCGCGGGAGATCAATCTTCCTTACTCTGACGACAGTCGTCTGGACCGATCTAGATTTCCATACGATAATTTGGCCCTTCGAGAAACAACCGTGGCTTTCCAACCATAACGAAGCTGTGTCCCTCGAAGCCTAGCTCGACGATACAACGTTGTTAGTTTCGGATTTGCAAGACTCCGGGAGCTGTATCGCTGCGTGTTATCGTTTCCCAGCGTCCAAACAACCGCTCTGCCACGAATTCATCCGCTCGTCTTGAACGGGGGAAGATCCATAAATCTATGGTGGAGGCACAAAAGGACCGGGGAAACCAACCACAGAACCCGATAGAGACAACAAAAGTGGTGACACCGTAAACTTCCTTCCACGATTTTATTACTGGGGGTCAGAGGAGTAGGAGGAAGAGCTGGAGAGGAGACGTGCAAGAGAAGATGATTCTCAAATAAGATGCAGACCGGTGCTCGGGGTTTTACCAGCCGACAATACCGATCGATCCTATCGGCTCCTATTCGAGGAAATATAAATCCAGTTTAATGCACCGGCCACCTAAACGACGTGGATTTGCGAGCGAACAGAACGGCCGTTGCGGCCCGATGCGAGATTGATGCGGCACTCACGGACGCTGTAAATATCGGGATCCGTCCACGATGATCCACCGGAGTCCCGCGGCAATGATAAACTTAAATAACCCATGGTTATCGGAGTCGTTAAAGAAATCCACCCCCCTTCGTATCCTCTGAGACCATCATAACTGTACCTCCCATAGAAATCAATGCTTTACAAACCTATGTCAGACACTGTCATGTCCATTGTAGTGCCGTTGTAGATTCAGAACATTTTTATTTTGCTGTTTTACAGTCTGGTTATTTTATTAAATCGTTCGAATTTTTCGAGCTAAGAGAAACAAATGGATACAAATAGCCCTAGATGTAGAAACTGTAATGTTCAGCGGTGTTATCTCGAAAATCATTTACTGAATTTTCATGGAAGCATACAGAAGCTTCGCGAGAGAGAAAGAGGGAGAGAGAGAGAGAGTCTTTTGAATATTTCATTCTACGTATCAGATGCAGAGCGGCGGAGAATCTGGCCGAAAATTTTTTCAAGTTCTTTTTCGCTTTCGGCCTGGTCTATCGAGTTATCTGATGGGCAGAGGCGGCAGCCCCAAAGTGCCTGTTGCCCCAGTCAGTCTGGAAAAAATAACCCCCGCAGGGGTGGCAAGGGGTGAAGCAGAAAAAAGAAGATTCGACGGCGAATTGACCAAGCACACCGGACCGCAATGTATCTGGGATCGTTTTATTTCCACGGTTTTTCGCTGGTTCTTGGCCGGCAGTGCTGGGGTGGGTTTCCGCGATAAGTCCCCCGAGCATATAGCCGACGGCCGAAAGGCTGATGCATAATTGCGGCCGGGGTTAGCAACAGGTTCTCATTGGCCACGAGGTTACAAAAAGAACAGGGTGAAAAAACAGAACAGAGTGAGACGAGATTAAACACACGTTTAATACGCGGGAACGCGTGCACGATGGCTCGGGAGCACGAGGGAGATGATCGAGAACGGTTGGTAAAGTTTGCCAACGTTGGATATCCTCTCCGTGTAACTTACAAGGATTAATGAAGTCTCGCCGTTGATCCACGTTGCCCGAGGTCCACTGGAAAATTCAATAGAACGCCTTGGGTAGCGCGTTTGATCTTTTAAAGGCGGCCAGCTGTAAAAGGACTCTGTTGCGAGTAAAATGGGCGACGGAGCAAGATGGAGGATGATAGATCGCGTCCTTTTCGCTAACGTATTTCGTCGCGGTGATTAATAACCGAGCAATAAAAATGCGCCGGGGAAATACTGGCGCCACGCTATCAGCCGCTGCGCGCGCCGAATGAATGAAAATGTATGCCCTGGAAAACAGAGGGTCGCTACAGACTGGATAATATAGCTTCACGTTGATTCTACCGGGATTCTACCGTATTTGTAAATATGTTTATCCCAACTGCGAGGAATTTATCTACAGAAAAGTGCTGTCCTACCAGTAGTTGTCTAAAGGTCGTCGCACATTAGACCGCACTGTCCGCACCACCGACGCGACGTTGAGTTGACACCGCGCTGGTGGTCTTTGCCGCACACTAGAACGCACCAGAATTATGCAGAATGACAATTGAATTACTCCAGGAATTATAATTACGAAGTAATTGAATTACATTGTAATTCAGTTATATTGTAATTTATAATCAGATCTTCATTCAATTATATTACGATGTAATTCGTAATTGCAATTGCGTACAATTATAAAATACATTGTAATTAGATTACAATGTAATTCATGATTGTAATTACAGTGCAATTATAAAATACTTTGTAATTAAATTACATTAATTACGAATTACGATGTAATTAAAGTGAAATTAAGGATTGAAGAATGATAAAGTAATAGGTCAGAAGAGGTTGAAAAATCCATGTGAAGGTTCAAACAGAAGGAATTTGCTATTTATAAATTTATAATATCTGAACAGAAATAAGTTCTGCGTTACACACTTTTTAAATTACAACCATAAACATGAAATAGCGTTACGTATTGTGAACCAAGACGAGGAATAGAATCTACGCCGCACAGACAGCAAACAAGTATATTATGTGAAAGAAAAACATATACAGCACTCCTCGAAAGAATTAAGGGATCACTTGTGCGAACCCGAAAAATTGGTCCCACTTTACGTGATTATAACACTGATTTCAAATCAGGTCTCAAAATTTGAAATCAGCGTGAAAAAATCTACGGGAAATGATATATAGCATGTTAAAAAAAAATTTTTTCCGCGCGTGGTACTGGAGAAATTCTACATGTTTAACGAATTTTCTCAACGTTAAAAAACGTTTATACTATAATCTCCCTATTTTTCCCATATTCTGCAAAGTTTCAGCTTTAATTTTTTAAAAATTTCATCCCTCCACCTCATTTCTATCGAAAGTTCTTTGATTTTGAATCGAGTTTGGCCCAAATTTTTCACTGTGTCGGTCCGGTGCGGCGGTAGCGTATTCAGAGATGTCAGGCAGCCGCTGTATGCGGCGCGCTAATTTCTGCGAAGCACTAACTTCAAACACAGCTACCATAGGTAAAAAATTGTCGCAGCGAGTTCATGGGGTACACAATCGAATCGGCAGAATCTCTACTTCAATCTGACGTTCGGATCATGGTATTACGATCATTTTTCGCCGAGATATAGCAAGTTAAAGGGAAAATAGAAATTGTGCATTTTTTAAGCATATTTTCAGAAACACTTGGTATATCGAAATGTTAATGAAATTGAAAAAACAAAAGGAGTGTCTTGAAGAGAAAGAAACGCTATTTCTATTGCTTTTTTGCACAAGGTTCTACGATACTTTTTTCGCTTTCTGGAGCCAGTTAAAGTTAAAAAGCCCATATTTATTCAATGTTGAATAACTCGAATAAAAAAATCGCACAATATTCAACAACCACACAATTTACACAGGAAAGATAGCCCTTCCAAATGATATTAACGCGATTTATCAAAAAAATTTGTTGCTCCGCGTGTGATGTTCCAAAGTTGCACAAAATTTTTGTTAACCATCAATGTTGTCTTCATCTCGCTATAACTTTGTAAAAAACCAACATAGCAAGAATTTGAAACTAAGCATCTGAGACTAGAGGTTTCAGGCTTCCAAACCATTGTTTAACGATACAGGTATAGCAATTTTTGACGGAGTTATGATCACGTAAAGTGGGACCAATTTTTCGGGTTCGCACAAGTGATCCCTTAATTATCTTGAGGAGTGTATATCGCACTTCTTCAAAGTTCTGGGCCATAATTTTGAGAGCTGTATTTTAATTATATTGTATTTCAATTATGTTGTATTTCAATTACACATCTGTTTAAAATACTTAGTAATTGAATTAATTGAAAGGTTTGAATTATGTAATTCAGTTACGACGTAATTGAATTGCACCGCACCAGCACTTTCAGTGGCGCTCTCCACTAGCGCGGCCGTTCGCCGCGTCGTAACCCGTCGAACGACCTAACCCAAACCGTTCTAGTGGTGAGCGCCACTGGCGGCTACTCATATTTTGCTTTTTGGTTCGAAAAAACGTTGACATTGCAAACTTCAGAGGGTGGTTCCTCGGTACGGTCTAGTGTGCGACGACCTTTAATTCTACTCAATTATCATTCGGCTCGAAATTAACCACAGTGGTCGATGATCGATCGCGATCCACTCACAGACATGTTTCTTTTGCTTTTGCCCGATCTCCCCGTTAGTCGTACGCCGGATAAAAAGCTTCTTACCGTGAGAGAGGGGGGAGAACTTTTTGGCATTTCAAAGGGACACAGGCCAGACGTTAGAGGATCCCAAGGAGCATGAAATCTCTCGGACCCAACGCAGCGGAACAACTTTGTATTTCCCTGATAAAAGCGAGCAGCAAATTCCCCGCGAAAGAAACTCTCCGCCGATATGGTCGGACACTTTGAAAATTGCGGTGTCTGGTTTAACGCGGTGCTCTTTCGGGTATTAAAGAGCATTCTTTGTGAGTTAACGTTCTGCGAAGTAATTAGGAAGGCTCATTGGACGCGGAAAAGTTCCGTGATAGAGGATCCCCCCTCGAAGTCTGGTCGAAAGTTTCACCGCGTGGCATATTATCTCTGGAAGCCATTACCGCCACGGCGAAACAAGCTTGGAGACAGATTATATCGAAAATAATGAAGACGCCGGCGTAATCGTTGGTATTCCTACTTGCCGAAACTCCAGTTTCCCTCGCGAGCTTTCTATGACTAACGAATTCCACGGTATACGAGGTATAGCAATGCCGAGGAAACTTTGGAATGATCATACACACGCTTTATGTTTGAAATAGCAAAATGGTCTGATTATTCGCTGTTTGTTCTGCTGGATAAAAGTTAGAAATACTTCAGAAGGAATCTGCTTTATCAAACTGAGTTCTACGCAGTTCTTGAATGTTCATAAAGGGTTACACTGTTTTAGAGAAACCCGTAGATCAAAAATTCATATTAATGAAGAAATTGTCCAACTAGTCTGATTAATCGTTGATATTTCCACTGATTAAACGAAGAATTGGAAATCTATCTTACCAGACTGAGCTCCGTGCAGCGCTGCATTGCTCCCAAAAGACTTAACCATCGCAGAAAACGTCCGACACGGAAGCTAAATCCGAGATATTAAGAACGTCGGCATAATCGTCGAGTGTTCCACTTCACGAGCGCGACGCTCGTTTCCTAAGGCGTCTATTATAACGAGAAGAAGGTTTCAGACTTTTCTGACACTGATCTTCGCGGCTGGAACTTCTTAAAACATTTTCCACCCAGTTTATCCGTGGAACAGCTTCGCAAAAATAATATAAGTAAAGCTCGAGAGTAATCCGTGTTAATCAACATGGAGATAATGCTGGCTAATTCGTCTGGATCTCGGAGGATTATGTTCGTAGTTCTCCGGCGAAGGTATCTCATTGTTCCAATCGGGATGCGTTTAATAGAAGCCCGGGGATCGATACGTGGGCGTTGTTGCTGTTGTTGTTGTTGCTCGAAGGGAAAAGGGTTAGCCAATTAGAAATGCATCCTGCAAGCCAGTCGCCGGAGGCGCAGCCCGTATCCGCTCGAACCGATTAAGTTCCATGTAAATTTTCCCCCTTCCGACGTCGTATTTCATGACTCGTTCCTGTCCGTGGTTCCTGGTTCCTTCAATTTCCGGTCCCGCAGCTGATTCTGCGCGTCGAACATTTGCCGAATTCGTCGAGAAAGGAGACGAAAATGATTGTTGAGAATAATTCATTATCTATTCCTTTTATAAACAATAATCTTGTGATTTTGATGAACATTTCCGCCACAATTGGAAATAGAGGAACTCAAGTGTCGCGGAGTTGTTCTCCCATGAGGGATTCATAGATCCGAGATTAATAAATCCCGAGAGCAGTCGAATTAATTAGCGGACGGAAGACACTTCTGTTTCGGAAGAAACTGGGTCGAAGTCGTGGGCGGGGGTGGGTGTGGGCCACGGGGGGTTGAAGGGGTGGTACAAAAGCAACGGTAGCCATCGTATGTATGCTAATTGAACGAGGGGCAATCTGGAATGGACTCTGGCAGTGGCTTCCAGTTGATTACCATGGCAAGTACTCGGCAGAGAGTTCCTCTACGAACGACAATGTGAAAACAGCTTTAATGTCCCGTCCCGACTCGCCGGCTGAGAGGGAGCACGACAAAATCCTGTTCCGGGATTACAGTGTCATAGGAAATATCAACCCTTTCGTCTAAATTGAAGTCACAGGGAAGTGGCCCAGCCCTGGATCGTAAACGGGACCGTCCCTTTTCGACGTCGATCAATTTTCCGCCCCTGAAGCCCACCCTTTACCGTGCAAATTGAATACTAAAGGGTACCCTCTCAACAGTCCCTCAAATTATTCAAATAAGTTCTCTGGAGCATTTTTAATCATTTTATGAATTAAGTTGCATATTGATAATAATGGATATTGTTCTCAACAAAGAAATTATTAAGCAAATGTTTAAAAAAGAATTTTACAATATTTATCCTCCATTGTGGTCTCTCGAATTCGCAGCAATTTATTCGGTAGTGAAATTGGAATGAGTGACGACGGATATTATTTTCATGGAAATGCGGCGAATTTGCAGGATCAATTGAATATTCCATTCGCGGTATCAGTTATCATCGTTTTCGGTGAATGAAATTCCTTGAGGCCCGAGTCGTTCATCTTCACCGAATCAGTAAATATTAGTCACGCGAATTAAATCGACGACGCCCGCGACGATTTCGGCGAAGTGGCCATCGAGTTTTACGATCAGACCGCGAATAAAACGGGGAATCTATCGAATTAGAGTATTTACCGAAAACGCAATATCGAAATTGGATCGCACGCGACCTGCGCAACCAGCCACCAGCCAAATATTTAAAAGACCAATATTGTGCGAGGTGATTGTTAAATAAACTAAGTGATGTAATATTTAATATTTGGGGAACTGCGGTATGGTATATGCCGACGCCTCTGGTTACAGTCGTAATAAAGTGAACACTGGAATCAATTGCTTCGAGGTATTTGCACTCCAAGAAATGGCAAATGGAACCTAAACATTTGATCGCGCGCATTCGATGCAATTTGTACCGGTGCCGACCTATTATTTGATCAAGGATAGCGGTAGTTCTACCCTTGATATTCAAACTGTTAACAAAAGCAATGGAGAATCGATTTTTTCGGGCATTTTTCAACCGGTCCATTGTGCTTCATTGCATTTTCTCGGCGCGAGAAATTTCGGGCAAAACACGAAACATGTATTTTTCGGCTATTTTCGCTTATTCCCTTCCACTCTATTTCTATTTTCCTATTACTATCATCTATTTTCCTATATTTTTTCTATATTCCTATTTTATATACCCCTATTTTTTTCCTTTTTCTATTTTCTATGGCCCTATATCTACTTTCCAATTTCTCTTTTTACTCTATTTTTATTTTCGACACGTGACCTATTTTTTTATATTCCTATAACTCTATCATCTATTTTCCTATATTTTTTCTATATACCTATTTTATATACCCCTATATATTCTTTTCCTTTTTCTATTTTCTATTGCCCTATGTCTACTTTCCAATTTTTCTTTTTACTCTATTTTTATTTTCCACACGTGACCTATTTTTTTATATTCCTATAACTCTATCATCTATTTTCCTATATTTTTTCTATATACCTATTTTATATACGCCCATTCTTCTCCTTTTTCTATTTCCTATGGCCCTATGTTTACTTTCCCAATTTTCTTTTTTACTCTATTTTTATTTTCCACACGGGGTATATTTTTTATATCCCCATTTTCCTATTACTCTATCATCTATTTCCCTATGTTTTTTCTATATTCCTTTCTATTTTTATTTTCCACGCGTGATCTATTTTTTTATATTCCTATAACTCTATCATCTATTTTCCTATATTTTTTCTATATTCCTATTTTGTATACGCCCATTCTTCTCCTTTTTCTATTTCCTATGGCCCTATGTTTACTTTCCCAATTTTCTTTTTTACTCTATTTTTATTTTCCACACGGGGTATATTTTTTATATCCCCATTTTCCTATTACTCTATCATCTATTTCCCTATGTTTTTTCTATATTCCTATTTTGTATACGCCCATTCTTCTCCTTTTTCTATTTTCTATGGCCCTATGTCTACTTTCGCAATTTTCTTTTTTAATCGATTTTTATTTTCCACACGGGCCTATCTTTTATATTCCTATTTTCCTATTACTCTATCATCTATTTCCCTATGTTTTTTCTATATTTCTATTTTGTATACGCCCATTCATCTCCTTTTTCTATTTTCTAAGGCCCTATGTCTACTTTCCCAATTTTCTTTTTTACTCTATTTTTATTTTCCACACGGGGCCTATTTTTCATATATCTATTTTCCTATTACTCTATCATTTATTTCCCTATATTTTTCTATATTTCTTTTGTATGCATTCTTCTACTTTGCTATTTTCCATGCCCCAATGTCTACTTTTTAAATTTTCTGTGTGTGTGCATTCCTATTTTCCTATGCTCCTATTTCTCTACATTTCCTATATTCTACATCACCATACCTACCTCACTCCCATCTCTACTTCCCAAAAGCAACACGATTCATCGATCCTTTCCAACCGCCAACCTCGAAAGAATCCCTCCATTCGAAAAAGATAGACGGTCCCGCTAGGTTCAATATTTGGTCCCCTAATTCTTTGCAGCAACAACAGCATGGGAGAGGGAATAAAACCGGTCGAGATAAAACGGCGAGTAAACGCGGGAGCTCGTGGAAGGTGACGGTGTGCCGGGCACCCAGCCCTTCTCACGGACTCGAGTTTCAATTTAGCGGGTTCGACGAGGGGTGCAGAGGGTTTCCAGGGGTGTGCAGAGGGTGTGTGGGGGTGCCGGTCGCCGAGGTCCGCGGTTGTTTGTCGACGGGTAACCGTTGCCGGGAACGCTTTTCTTCGGCCATCGATTGCCGGAACGTAGAGCGAGGGATTTCCTCGAGTGCTTCCGCTGTCTCGTGCAAGCGTCCGGAGCCCTACTCGAATCGGCCACCAGAATGGGGACTAACTGCTTTCTCGATCGTACGCGCCTCTGCTACGGCCAACCTGATCGAATCCAACGGAAACAATGGCCGGAGCGGTATAGCTTCAGCAGAGATGCAGCCTGGACCTAGAAAAAAGTCGTTCTAGGCTTGAAATTATACTGGACGTTTCGTAATGTGTGCTACTCATTTCAGGAGTCGGTAGAAGACACGAAAGTGATGCTTATTCGGTATGTTTCAAACTTCTAGTCGATTTTCTGCTTTAGAGTTAATACATGTAGGAAATCACACAGTAGCTTGTTCCGCAAGTGAAGCTAGTGAACTGTTCGTTTGAGAAAAGCATCGAGAATTTATTTCTAATCGATACACAACAGACGAAGTTGATTAATTATCAATCGAACGGGTGCAGAGTATTAAAACGTCCAAGGTCCCAATGAAACAAACAGAGGAATTATTAAACATATTTTCCCATTAGAAAGGATCAATTTCACGTGGCGGATAACTCGATTAGCCATTCGACAAGCTTGGAGCAGTAACGAATGAGTCTGTCCGGGGACGGTGCTGGGTAATTTTTTAATTCCGCCGCTTTCGCAATCTTCCTGTGTAACGAATCCAGTATTATCGTGACTGCGAGTGACGACTTCATGAATACTGTAACACGCCGAGGAGCCGTTGCGAAAATTGTACGAGAGATAGTACCCTAATGAGGTATTCAAACTTCGTTTGTCTGAGAGCTTCTGGCTTGAAAAACCGAGTCGATCCTCAAAAATCCACATGGATACTACCAACCAATAGTAATTGATAGTAACATTGAACAAAGCTATCTGAAAAGAATAAAAGACTTTAGAGTCGTCCGCGTTCGCACGGTGTCGCCGCTGGCGAAAAATGGAATAATGGCGAATTCGCGTCCCTGTCCAGCGACTTTCGAGCAGTCCGCAATTTCCAGCGCGTGCAAAACGAAGTCCTGTTGGCCTCCTCTGTTCCCTATTCACCGTAAACCGACCGGTTTTACGCGTTCTTCGCCATATTGGACGCGAACAGGCGTGTGTACCACCGATTCGGTCCGTCGAAAGCTGCTGTCGACGTTGGGAGCCTGTTTTCCAAGCCCCCTCCTCTCCGTGGCCCCTTTGTCCGCCCCTGTGCACCTGGTAAATACGTGAATTTGCTTCGTTTTTCCCTCGGATTCAATAACCCGAGCTTTCTTCTCCGTTTTCGAGTTCGCCCGATCCCCGAGATCTTTCGTTCCTCGGATTCGGTAATCAGAGTGTTTCCCTACGTACGAGCCGACGACCAGAGTTTGCTCCTTCCATCCACCTCGGCTTCTTTAGACTTGAAAATCAGTCCCTCGGCTTTCATCTTGCACCCCCACCCAACACCCTCCGCCCGCTCATCTCACCCATACTCTTTCGAGAGTTTCGGGGCATCAAAGACACTCGGCGATCTTCGAGTTCGTTAAAGCTCCGCGGGATCCTTGGACTAGAGATGAAACTGGACACCAAAAGCTCCTGGAACAACATCAACTTTCTTTATTTTAATAATGTTTCTCTTTCCTCTATACTCTATGGGATCACATTGAAATAAGTTCATGAAATAATTGTTTGAACTTCGTGGAGTCATTTCTATATCCATAAAACTCCAACGAAATTTGAATCGTCCTTAGATATTTAAAAATCAAAAAGCCATCTTTCAAGTCTGTGGAATAATGTTATTTGTGACTGTTACTACTCACACGGCTAACATTCAAAAGAGCCCGTATTTCCGGAGAAGTATGAAAGAGAGAACGAGAAATAACATTGCCACGGTATCCAGTTTGAAGCCTCGTTTCATAGTTCCATCTGAAGGGCGCTAGAATGAGGGTCAAAGGCAGTGATGTGATTAAGCGAGCGCCAGAGTAAAAACTAAATGGTGTACTTCTATACACTTTGCCTTATTTTCGACTGCATTCTAGAATGCGAAAAACTGCAGCCAGTTTTAAAATGCAGGCCGCACTTCACTACACTTTGAAATAAGTTTAAGCACGCTTATAAGGAACAAAGGATCGCGATAATGGCTACATTATGCCTTAAAACGCAAAAATATTCTCCGCGTATTTGCCGGTTTTCTATTTTGCAGTGGCCACGAGTGAGGTACTCTTCAAGTTCTCTAGATAATTCAAAAAATGAAACAATGTTGGCAGCAGAAAATTACAAAATTTCAGATCGAATTTTCAAATTTATTTTATGCAGAGTTCGCAGGATATCACGACAGGGTCGCTACCGAATTAAACAAGTTCAAGAGCGGAATTCAGTTTAAATATACATCCCTAGCGCACCTAATGAAGGACTCCATTAAATAAGCCGAGTTGAAAATACATTTCCCGACTTGGTTTTCAAATATCATAATAAAAGTCGAGTTGAATTAAACCAATTAATGTTCACACTTCTCATTTTTGTTTCCAATTTACTCCCGAGGCGACGGCGAGTTAACAAATTAAAGAGACCGTTTACCCTTAGATTAATTTTCGAATTTATCTCACTAATAATCCAGGAGCATTTAATAAAATTAACGACAAATAAACAACCTATGTCTCAAACACTGTCGGACGACTTCAACTTCGGTTCAAACTGAAATAAAATTTTGCAGCAGATCGAAATATCGAAATTGTGATCCACGATTATTCTTCGATCTATACGTTCATTTTCCCCATTTTTGCTGTAGAAGATGAAGAAAAAACGTTTGGTGTTCGTGGAGGCACCTGCAACAAAAAATTCCATTCTGTGCTAGATATAGATCTGTAGCGAGATCTAGGCTGGATCACCGAGTCTTTTTGTTTCAGTTTATGTCGTTGGGTTGAGTTGACAGCAACGAGATTATATTTCTTTCTGCAGTGATAACTTCTTCTGTGGATATTCGGAAACGAAGAAGGTTGACGAGGGTGAAATTATGTCTGTTGGATAATCCTGGTCAGTATTTATCAGAGGAAATAATTTGGGATTATGTTCGGTGAATATCGTGGCTGGTTTTTGGAAGATTAGAGTGTTAAAGAAGCATTAGCGGACTCCGTATCTTCTCGCAAATCCCTGTCCTCTTGGAAAATTGTTTTCAATCGTTTGGCCTTGATTAATCTACATATACAAAAGTATAATTTATCTTGAAACTTCAATACGACACGTTTCACAAATGCGAAAAAATTCACATGCCGGTGTACTGCGGATATTTGTGTAGACGTGAAATTTTTTTAATTTTCGCAACAATTTTTCCTTTACTAACAAAAATTCTCCATTTTCCCACCAAACCATCAAGTAAACCACAATATTCCTGTTTCCACAGAGAAGAGTCAGAGCCAGAGGTAGAGGAACGGGAAAAAAGGGAGAGAACTCGCAGCGAAGGAAAAGAGAAGAAAACAAAGAGAACCCGATAAAATAAAACAAACTTACCGAATACCGTTAACGTGGCTTTTTGTCATTGTTCGAGAGAGCGAGAGAGACAGGGAGAGAAAGAGTGAGTGAAAGGGGGAGAGTCCTTCGCGTTGGAGATTTCCCCGCAGCCCGTTGTCCGTTCCACGGTCCAGTTGCCAATCGATCGGTCGATTCGATACCGGAGTAAAACGAGCGATTTAGTGGCGCGACTCGATTAACCGGCTCCAGTAATCATAGTGAAAGCTATCGTCGGATCTCGGCGACGGACTACCGGGAGGGAAAAGAAATTCGACCGAGTCTTATCTTATCGTTTCCAACCCTCTCGCCCCCTTTTTCCACCCTGCGTCGTTTCTCTCCTCGATCTCTCCTGGATCTCTCTCTTCTCCGAGGGCTTGTTTGTTCCACTGGCAGGCCGTTTCGAGTGTATCGCGGCCGATGATCGATTAATCCCCGCGGAAACTCGACCGAGGGTTACCTCGTTAAACGCGTTCCAACCCCTCTCGATGGCTTTTCATTTCGATAAAAGCCTTCGAAAACGACGGCAGCCTCTGTAGCCGATTTTTACGATCGACCCACCGACACGATCGATTATAACGATTTTTCGGCGGCCCTGGCTATTAGTTCGAGGATCGACTCGATGGTTTTTCAACGGATTTGGAGGCTCGAGATGCTGTGGAGCACTGCGCCATTTTTATTTTGAGAGAGTGGTCCTTCGAGTTAGTGGATCTTCGGCTATCGGGATTGATTATTCGATTTGGCGATTGCGAGTGGTGGTTTTGAGGGGAATTGAGAGGTTTCTGGGATGATTATGGGCTTCTCGGGTGGAGGAAAATTTAATTGCAGTGTGGAAGGGCAGGGAATATTTTCTTTTTTCATCGAATGCACTGTTAGCCAGTTAACACTTTAATTGTCTGCTTAGCAAGTTAAAAATAAAAATTGAATGACATTTACGAAAACAATCAAATATCATATTAATATATTTTATTTAACAATGAAACGCAATAAAAACTTGAAAGATGATTAATCTATTTTGAGTCACATGAATGGCGACGCAAAAACCGATTGATTATACTATTTTTAACAAAAGCAGCTTTCAAGGCAGTTTCAGGTACTGTTTCCACTGACTTGCAGACTTGCCTGATAAAAAATTGAGCTGCTAAGTACTTATCTTCCGCAAATCCTTCCAACGTTTAATTAAACTGCTCCAAGACGAATAGGTCTGTTCTTCACGACGATATATTATTAACAGCCTCAGAAATTCCACATGAACGATTGGATACGAAAGTATGATTGTCCTCGGTTATGTCCGTGATCGTTCCCTGCGATTTTATTCCGTGTCGGTGGAATAAACAAGTGGCCTGAGGTCGATCATCGAGTCGCCTTGTCCGCTGTTCTTCTGCGAAAGTTTGCGAAACGGAAAGCCGTATCAAAGGGAAGTATCTTTCGACGGTGGAATCGCTTGCCAAGTTATAAATACGAAGAAAAGTTTTAATACGAAAGAGAAGTTCGCGTTTAACTATCGCCGCAAGTTTTTTTTCAAGATTAATTCTTTATCGATCGTGGAGAGCATTGAATTCTATCGTTATATTGTTTTATACGATTTCTCGTACACCTGAGCCAAACTGGAGATGACCAAAACGAGAAAGAAAAATTTTATGTATTTTCCATACTTGATTTGAGAAGGTTTCAGTATCTCCAGGATCAATAAATTGTTCTTCCGCCATCTACTAGAGCTAAACAAAAATTTATTTATTAAAGAATAGATTGGGTGATTTGTCTGTTCTTCTAGCTCGTCTGTGAAAAAAATACAGAGATACATGTTCTTATTTCACTGTGGCGGATACGCTCGGGGCAACTTAATAAAAAACGAGATTTGAGATTATAAAAATAAATTCAGTAAACGCGCAGGTCGTTGCAGCGAAAGTTTTTAAACTTTTCTTCATCGCGTCCCCTAATAAAAGCTGCACGAATCGTGACTCTCTGCTTCTCTCTGACTCTCTGCCGCGTCCTCTCTTCTTTTGCCTCTCTGCTTTTCTTGCCGGTTTTATTCTAACTGGAAGAAATTAGAGCGTTCAACAAATAAACCCACCGCCGGTGCTCGAGCGAAGTGTTATTCCGCGAGCGGCGCGGAACTTCATTCTGCAAATATTTCTCGCGAAGTTAGGAACTTGCTGGCAGCTTCCCTTCAACTCTTTTCGCCAGGCAAGAGTTCCTAGCTACACATGTACAGTTTGAAAATTAGCGAGTCAGGAACGGAAGGCAGGAGAGAATGCATCTCTCTGTCTGCAGACGAGGAACTGACGCTACAATCGCTGGCGGAATGTTTATGTCTATTGCATAATTAGCACATTTTTACACCTCGGATAGGGTCCAACCTGTTAACACGGCTGACTCTCGTATTTTCGCATTTTTATGTGCGAACGAATTAGATTACCTGCAAAAAGGTTTCATACTGTATTTATGAGATTAATAACACGTTAAATATAATTTGAACACAGCATCTTCCTAAACAAAATTGTTTCCATGAAATATTTTAGAGATTAACCTGTTCGCTACCACCGTCACAAATATGTGACATCCATAATCTGGCAGTTCACTTAAAAACAGTAAAATTAATTTTATGCACTTCGTTGTTTAAAGTCATAGAAGAATCCATAATTTTCAGAGAATCGGTGACTTTCTTCTGCTAAACTGTTTGAATCATTCAAAATTGGGTACGTTGCATTTAATAAAACGAACAACGAAACAAATGCTGGTAGCGAACGCGTTAAGGATAATCCTATGCTTCAAGTGCTATATTTATTAAGAATTAAAATAAAAAATTCTTATTCTTTAAATGTTTATCCTAGATAAAGTTTATCCTCAGCATTTTTAATGAAATTTGGATAATTAATATTACTATGATGAAAACTCCTTGATTGGATCTTCAAGAAATTAAAGATTCTTAGTATCTCTTAAGCATTTTATTACTTAAGAATCTTTCATGGAGATCCGTTAGGGAACAGTACTTATTTATCGAGAATTTATTCTGCGAGACTATTATCTTTTAATAATTCATCAAGGATATTCTGTAGAAGAAATTGTTATTTATAATTTATGGAGGACTTAGTGGAAAAGCATTATATTTTCATTATTCATGAAGAATGTTAGCTATCAAAGATTCTCTCAAGGAATATACAATATTTTTAACCTACTTTGAAAAAGGAGGAGGTTACTCAATTCGATCTGTATGTGCCTTCCTTTTCGCTTTTTTTTCTATGTATGTTCACCGATTACGCCGAGATGGATGGACCAATCGGAACGAAACCTTTTGCATCTTATAGACTATGTCCCTGGGATGATCCCGTGAAAAAATTGTGCATTTTTTTATTCCTTACTATTTCATTTGCGAAAAATGAATTATTTCATGTACGGTCACCGATTACTCTGAGATGGATGGATCAATAAGGACGAAACCTTCTGCATTTTGAAGGGTATGTCTCCCGATTGGTCTCTTGAAACCAAATTTTGCATTTTTTCCTTCTTTGTGGTTTTTATTGCAAATAACCAATAAGACTGAAAACCCATCCCACGGTGTTCTACAAATTCTGCTCGTTCCACTAAAAAGTGTGATATAAAAAAATTTTATAAAAAAAAATTAAACCGACTTCGAAAAAAATTACTAAAAAAATGCACTAAAAAGTATGAAATAATTTCCATTTGATTTATGCGAATACACACGAACTTAAATACAATACAATCTTCTAGGAGACGGCGCAAAATTGAAAATTTTCCAAATGACAGATGTTGCTGATTATGATGTCATTGGAATATGGTGGACTTTGAAATCAATACGTGGAAAGAGAAGATACATTAATATGTGAAGGCATGTAGAAGAACTTAAGGATTTTCGTAATTTCTATTGTCGAAAATCATGTGTATTCACATAAATTAAATGGAAATTATTTCATACTTTTTAGTGTATTTTTTTAGTGGGTTTTGTCGAAGTCGGTTTAATATTTTTCATTAAAGAACTCTTAGGTACAGATTCGTGCTACAAGAATGTTAAAGAGTTTAAGCAGTCAGACGAAAATGGCCTAAGATCAGGAGTATCTGGTGGACTAACCCGATCGATCTGGCAGAGATTAGGTCCAGAGGCGTTGCCGAAATCGAGTCGGCCGTAGAGCCATCCTGGGGCGGCCCTGTGCCGGTCACCGAGTGCAACTGCATTTCTCGCGGCAGTAAAGTCGAGCCTCGACAACACGGTCACGCCGACCTGGAAACGTTCCGGCCGTTATCTCATACGTGACGCCACGTACACAGGATCGCGCGAATAACGCCCCGCCTCGGGAAAGAGGGGGGAGGATTTCCACCCCTTACCCCCTCCCTCCTTTATCCACCATCTCCCACGCGCTCGATTCCCTACGTTGCAATTTTTTCTACCGCTTCGCGTACCCACTCGTAAAACACTGTTTTTCGTTTTTACGACGCGACTCTCGGGGGCCTCTCCTCTCTTTCTCTCTCTCTCTCTCCCTCTCGGTAACGCTGAAGGAACTTCTCGTTTCGAGAGGCTTTCCGCTCTATATTCTCCTCTCCATATTCCGGTTTTACGCGGACACTTCCCGTCGCGTCCTGTTTTCGTTCGGCTCGCGCAGATTTGTCCGGCGATTATTGTTTAGCTACCGGAAATCGGATCGATCCCGGGGCACACGGTCATTATTCGAAGCAGCCGGGCTTCAAATGACAAACTCACGTTACAACGACGCGACGCCTGAAACCGGCCCGCAGCAGTTGTTACGATCGCGTTTGCCGAACGTGCTTTGTCGGGTTTGCCGATCGTTAACGAGCTGCCAATTATTCGACCCTCGCGAACCCCCACCACCAAGGATCGCTGTCAGGTGGGTCGGATGGGAGTGGAATGGTGGGGACGACCTTGCGAGGTGTGATTCGCACGGTGTACAGCGTGACGGTATGCTGTGGTTCCTTCAAGGTTGTCTTGTGCACCTGTTGTTTTTGGATTGTATGTTGAACAGGGAGTTGTTGATTTTAATAGAATCCGTTTTGTGAATTTCTTGTTGAATTTTAATTTTGTTTTTATGAAAAATTACAGTTTGATACGTTTTTATTTTCAAGAGGGCGAGTGGCGCAAGAGTTACGATTTCTCTTTGCCGGAGAAAGAAAGCGAAGTGTGCCTTTGACGAACGATTGTCGCGAAGTTTCAGTAGAGTAGTAATTTACTCCGGGCAGTTTATCTGCCGACACATAATTTACCAATCGGCCCCGTTCAGGGAAGTTAAATGTGAATTATTGAATCGTACTCGGGGCGGCGGTAGTGGAATTCGGCGCGAAAAGCGAGCGGTTTCGCCTTAAAATATTACACGTTTCGCAGTTCCGATGACGCACGGTATCATCGTGTCGAGGCAATCAATAATGCCGAATGAATCTGATAATCCTTGCCTATCGGTACCACGGTTCGATCGTGCACTGCCCGTTACCATTATTTATTCGAGAACCCGCCGAGAGAAGCTCTCAGAATAACATTATAAATATTTGTACGCGTCCATTTAGGTTTCGGAACGTTTCATGATATTCACCTTGATTTCACCTCTTCCGATCAAAATTTTTGCGTTTATTCAGACTAATCGAGCTTCCGAATGCAATTTGAATATTCATCTAAAACATTTCCATGATCAATGCGTGACTTTTGCGATCGACGTGTTTAGGGTCGATTCAAATTTAATTACATGTGGAATGTTTAGATACGAATGGAACGTGATTTTAATTCGAATGATAAAGATCAAACAAGAGCCCCCGTGGGTCGTGTCTAAATAAATTTCATTCGTCCCTGGGACACCAATATGCAATATTAAAAGATGAATAACCATGGTGTTCGTTTAATTAAATTCCTACGTCATCTTTATGGAGTGGAACATAATAAAGTGGAAAAAGGTTCACGAAAATTAATTAAATTAGTTAATTAATTAATAGCCGATATTTCCCGAGACAGTCTGAAGAGATACTACATAAAATTTGGTTATGTCGATTAACCCTACTATGGGATTAAATAATTAATTATGCAGTGTCTCGGACTAATATTCGGACGCTCTAAAAAAGGCGACAACTTTTTTAATATTATACTATACGATTTGAGCTTTTTTGGGAAGAGAGAAATTAGTTTGCTACAGGATGTGAAAAAAAATTTTGCAAAAATTGTAGAAAAATTACTAAAAGTTGTATTTTACAACATTTTATGTGGCCCTATTATATGCACTGTGAAAGTTTCATCGAAATCGATTGATGCGGAAAAAACGGCAGGCATTTAAAGATGTAAGAATCCTTAGATTTATTGCGGTTAGAGGCCGAGAATCGTGAAAATCTACAATTTGTACCATCTTTAAACTTTTGTAGCTCATTTCAACGTGGACCGATTTTGACGAAATTTTGAGAATATGTTTAATTGACACAGATATACCAATCGAAATTTTGAAATTTTCAATATAGACCCACATAAAAAAGTTGTAAAATGCAACTGTTAGTGTTTTTTTTACAATTCCGATCAATTGCAATTTCTGAAAAAATTCTGTTCCACATCCTGTAGTAAACTAATTGCTCTAGCTTCCAAAAAAAGTTCAAATCGTATAGTATAATATTATATTTAAAAAGTTATCGTTTTTTTTAGAGCGTCCGAATATTAATCGAATTCACTGTATACATATAGTATTATTGTATACAGGTTGAACATTATAAAGCGTTACAGATGAATATGTCCAAAAATGTTTCAGATGGAAGTTGTTCAGTACCGAGGGGGACATCATGCGGTGGAGCTTTTATTTTTACCGGTGGACACTCCAAGGTGAGGTGAAGGTCAACTTTCTTTTTTTAAATGGAATGTCCTATTTTTTATACCATAGATCGATATAGTGTCAAATTCTGAGTAAATAGTGTTGACCTTCATATGTCCTAAACCTAATAGTTAACGAGATATTATCCAAAGAAGAGAGAAAATTGTTTCGATAATATCTCGTTAACTATTAGATTTAGGACATATGGAGGTCAATACATTTTTACTCGGAATTCGATAGTATATAGATTCATGATACAGAAACTAGGTGTTTCCATTTTAAAAAATCAAGGTGACCTTCTCCTCATCTTGGAGTGTCCACCGGTAAAATAAAAGCCCCACCGCATGATGTCCCCCTCCGTACTGAAGAACTTCCATCTGAAACATTTTTGCGTATAATCAATATTTTTTGAGATATTCGTCTGTAACGCTTTATAATGTTCACCCTGTATACATATTAGGATTATATTTCACACAGGATGAAGACGAACAAATTTTGAGGGAAAAAATATAAGAAGAGCGTTAGATTGATTACGAATTTTGATAATTAAAAATCTTTATAAAACGAACGAGGAAGGAGCAAAAAAAATTCTTCATAGATATCCTTTCCATTGAATAGAGGATCGCCCGTGATGAAAATAAAATGGGAGGACTTTATTAAATTTTATTGGCCTGCAGAATTTTTTGAATTTCACAAATTTGTTCATGCTGTAAGCGTATTGGTACTCTCAGTATAGCATAGAATTAAACTTTAAAGAAAAATGATAAAAGACAACATTTCTCTACAATGCAATTGTATTATCAGAATATTATTTTATGTTTAAAAGATTTATAAATCGTATACAATAAGAACTAGAAATGATTATTGAAGATTATTGAAGAATAAATAGTGATTATTGAACCATATGGCTGTTTTTTTCGATAGAGAAACAGATGGAAGAGGAAAATGAACGATACAACGTTGCGGATCGATCAGGCGCATTCCGCCGGGCAATCAGAAAATATTTTCTTTGTCTAATGAAGCTCGTGTAACGCCGTAACCAAGATAGATTCGAAAATAGGTTGGACAAGAAAGTAACTATCCGAGAGCAGGGAAGCTCGCGTGCCCGAGGCTCGTTTCGCCTCTCCAATTTAATTCCGTTTCCACTATTCTTCGGTGGCCGAGGCACTCGGTGGTGCCTTGATATCATTAAGCCGGCAAATAGTCGCGGTTAATTAAACCTATCCCGCTGGCAAGTTTTTCCTTTATCAAACGATTCATTAATCCGTTTAATTTGAATCTCGAGCGTACAGTCGAATTTTTGACAGAAAACTCGAGGAAAACGAGAACTCTTACAATTTTGCTATACAGGATTAGGTTAGGCTAACCTAACATTATCACCTCAAATGTCTTTGTTGTTTTGAAAGATACATTAAATGTCTTGAGGACAAAGTTGAATAGTAAAATGGGGCTCATACGATACCAAACTAATTTTTGTTTTATGTAATATTTTTTAGAGATATCAAGGTCACCTTCATTTTTAAAAATGGAACCACCCTTTTTTAAACATCTACAATGATAGTTCGTCTCATTACGAATTCAGTGACTATAATTAATCAAGGTCATTCAAGGTCACGGACAGAAAAAACGTATAAAACTGAAATATAGATGCAGAATACGTTTATCACTAGTCAGACTTGTAGTAAACAAGCTAAGGTCCTTCAATGCTATGGAATGTTTTCAAACATTCTCTAGCCGATTACGCTGCGATTTATTTACTAACAGTATGTGTCCAAAAGCGATTTTGGGTCCTGGCGCGACTTAAATTTCATCCATTTCACATATCGCTACATCAGGAATTTAAAAATCGTTTTTTTCTATTGTCTTGATTACGGACGAATCAACATTCACTAATCATGCTTCAATTAATCTACGGAATGCTCATTATTGGTCCGTTGATAATCCACATTGGCTTCGAGAAATTGACCACCAAAGACAAAGAAGCGTAAACGTATGGTGTTCGGTATTTTGAATGAAAAAGTAATCGGATCATACTTCATTAGCGGAACGATAACAGGACAAAAATATGCTCAATTTTTGCAAGAAGATCTGCCAATTTTGTTGGAAGATGTTTCTTTGCAAAATCACTATGATATGTGGTACCAACATGACGGCTGTCCTACTCGATGGACGAGTAGAATGCACGAGTAAAAAGAGAAATGTTGGATCCTAGGTTTCCAAACCGATGGATTGGACGAGATGGACCTGTTTCATGGCCAACAGGTTCGCCTGATTTAAATCCATTGCACTCGTTTTCGTGGAGTCTGCTAAAAGAGACTGTGTAGAACAATGCTCCAAGAACAGTCGAAGATATGCATCAGCGTATAATCATAGCTTGTGCGAATATCACCTCGGATGTACTTGTCAGAGTTCAACATTCCCTCAGAGCCCGTTTACAGGCGTGTATCGACGTAGACGGCCATCATTTCGAACATTTATGAAATACAGGTATTCTGCTTCTATATTTTAGTTTTGTACGTTTTTTCTGTCCGTGACCTTGAGTAATTATAGTCACTGAATTCGTAATGAAAGGAACTATCATTGTAGATGTTTAAAAATGAAAAAATGAAGGTGACCTTGATATCTCTAAAAAAGATTACATAAAAACAAAAATTTTTTGGTGTCGTGTGAGCCCCATTTTACCATTCAACTTTGTCCTGAAGACATTTAATTTATCTTTGAAAATAACAAAGATATTTGAGGTGATAACGTTGGGTGACTCACCCTGTAGTATACATATATACGCACAACTTGAGTAGAACAGGATGATCCGTAACACCGTTGTCAATTTTATCTATAATATAATGCACGCGACCGTATAGGACACGATAAAACGAAGAGGGATCGTAAACGAATTTTATTCGGGATGCAATATCGTCAGCTTTTAATCGAAGAAGTAAATTTCCAGTTAATTTCGGTTTTCGAGAATAAACCGGCGTGTATAAACATTTACGAGCCATTGTAAAGAATGAACATATCAACGATATAAACTCCGGATAAAAATATCAACCGACACGATAGCGTCGCCGAAACGATATTCTGCTAGATAGTTTTAACAAAGCGCCACAGAAATTTCTGTTCGTCATAGTTTCGCGTATGGCTCGTTATAGCTTCTTCCGAGCACGACGTTTTGTTTATCGTTTCCCTAAACATTCTACGATTTTCAATTTTATTTTGGTCAGGACTAGCATTATGCAAGTAATATTTATTTCGCACAACGATCCGGAGCCTAGCAATCGTCGAAGAATTTCAACGAATTAGCTTTCTACATTGGAACGTATGATAACTCACCGATTCGCTGACAACAAAATATCGAATCAACCGTTGTCCCGATCAAAACCCAACGACCGGTCTCTGTGATCCTCGGTTTTCGACGGACCCACCCCATCAATTCATGTTTCTTGTCGTCGAGAGAGAGAGCCCCGAGTCTCTCATCCCCCTTGATTTTCGTTCCAGCCACGGATTTCGGGCGAGAGAGAGAGAGAGAGAGAGAGAGAGAGAGAGAGAGAGAGAGAGAGAGAGAGAGAGAGAGAGAAAGAGAGAGAGGGAGTCGAATGATTGATTCCGCCGATTGTTTGCCGAGCGTTCCCCCGCGTTATTATTGATTTACCTGCAACACAAACAGAAACACGATCAACGGCACCGCGGAATAGAGGGTTCCGTTTAGCACGGTCTTCATGACGATCAGACAGCCCCGGGCGTTCAGGCTTTCGTAAGTGGAATTCTGTTCAGGATTTGGCAGCTGAAGAGGATCGTGATAGCAGGGGCCCTTTACGTCCGATCGACAGCAACTCCACGGCACCACCGGCGGCGTCACGCGACCGTCCAACTCCGCGTACCTGAAACAGGATTCCTACGTGTCACATCCCGTGATCACGTTTCAACTCCCCCACCTCCCTTTCAAACCCCTTCTACAACGAGCCAAACAAACCCCGGGACTTGTTCTAAAGAATCGCAACAATGGAAACATCCTGGAAACTACGCTCGCAGTTTGCTGCGCCCCGGCCACACACTTCATCATCGGACAGTAGATTTTTATACTGTTACAAGCACCGTGGTACGTGTCGTGTTTGAACCGGCTGTGGAGCCTCTATTATCCGTACCTACGATAGCTGAATTCTTTATCGCACTGTCCCTATTGGAAATGGGTGTAAATGAATGTCCACTGGTACTTTTAAAGTAAAAGTTAGCCTTTATTTCATGGCGCGAAAGGAAGCTCTATACCATGCGATGTCTTAACTTCGACTGACGTTATGACGAAAAGAATTGTCGGAACCCCCAGAAAGGAAACCAGAGTCCCTTCGTATCTCCAAACTGTTTAGGTTAGCCCCAACAGTCCGGCTCTTGAAACAAAGTATACCTCTGAGAACGTTCCATCGATACTTTGTTTAAGAATACGATTCTGAGATCGTTGATTCATTTTTGTAACTTGTTGATAATCCAACAGTCCCCCTGTCGAACAACTCACAATCAGTCGAAAAACAATCCACATTAAACTGAGGATCTTCGTGTGGATCTGCATGTGTGACGACGATGTGTGCAGGTCACGTGCAAAAATGGAAGACTCTAGTCGAGCAACCGGAAGTTTCCGTGGGTGCAAAGTGCACCGAGGACAGTTCCGTGGGTCGAAACGCAGCCGAGAGACGAATCACCGATCGGCATTCCGCAAGTTGTTGAACTTGCTAATTCGAACTTGTCCACGAACATGTCCGCGAAGTCTGGAATGAGCTGCGAGGCGTGTCACGTGTCCCTCCGGCTGCTGGCCGGTTTCTCGACGGTGGCTTTCGGCAAAGTTCTCGTTTCGGTGAAAAGAGACGTAGGTCTGTTCTCGGGTCCGATACGCTGGCTGGTTTCGGGTGATTAAACGCTTCACCATCGATCTATCGTTTCCCCGTTTCATAAAACTGTACCAGCGCCGTCGTAATTTCATTTAGACCCGCCGAGGAAACGAATTTTCCCAATCGTCTGCCACGTGAATCCACTATCATCCATACAAGCACGCTGGTCACGTACATAAAGATTACTGTAACTTGATTTCGATCATAATTGGACATTCTATCGTTCCCGCAAAGTTTATTCGTTTGTATTTTCGCACCTTTTAATTGAATCCTATTTCTGACTTCCCATTTATAAGAAGAAGAAACTTTGGTTTGGTTTCAAGTTGTTATTTGGTGGCCACCCGGTATAGTATAATATCTGTTGACTTTATAGGCTCGATGGTGGCGATTGACACTCCGGTATGGCTGCGGTGTCGAGGAGGAGGCGACCGGTGATCGATCCATGCCGAGGTATAATTCTGCAATTAACATAACGAGAAATCGATAACCCACTGCTCTACCTGCGATTACCAGCCGCGACACAAAGGCTTCTGTTCAGAACGCGCTATTAACCCTTTATTATTGAACGTATTACCGCGGGGCCCTGGGAGGGTGGAGTATACGGATAGGTGAGGGACATAATGTGCGCGTGCATCAGTATCCAGAAACCTAACTATTAGGCAATTACTGGGTAACTACAGCGAGCAACACGGTACGATCGAAAACTAAACAGGTTTGCAGTAAACGGCGCTTCGGGAGTCAGAGTGTCAAGAAGAGTATAGGGGATGGTGAGACACGATCGAGTCATTGGATCGATGCTGTCATCGTTTATTTCGCGATGATGTGCTTTCATATTATGCAACATAGACTGGTACATTCTGGAGCAATTTTTTCTTAGTCTACGTACCTTGCAACACCTTCATTTACATTGGCACGTACGTTAGGGCTCGCGAAACGTATTTCGATTACAATTCGGCCGCGAAGTATCAACGTCCATGAGCACGTTGATTGCTAGCATGGTATTCCATAAAAATTGCCAATAAACCGCACACCCGTTCCCCAACCACTCGGTAATAAGCAGAAAGTTCGAAATTAACGTTTCCGACGGTGTTCACTTGCCAACGTTATCGAACTTTCGGAAGTTTAATCAAATTTCTGCCCAGCTTTTGAGGTGTACAAAGCAGCGACCTAATATTTTCACTACAGTTCGTTGCTTGCTCCTAAGGTAATCACGAGTTCTGTACACTCTCAATTATAGCGCTTGCCATTGTTCTGGGACCTTGTGCACCTTATTTTTCCAGCAGAGTAGTGGAGGCTGCAGCAAAAGATTATTCAGCTGGAACCCCACAAAATCATAGAATCGTTACGAAAATATGTTTGAAAAAGTTGTATTTATTATTACATTATTAACAAAATAAAGGAACTCTAAAACTTCATGATCGCCAGAACACTGTTTCAACCTCATCTACAAAGGTAATTTACTATAAAAGACTGAAACCTCCAATTTCATCATTAATATTCCATCAACCCCACCCACGCTACCCAGCTTTAAGAAAGTGTCTAGCAAATACATTTTAAGACTGCACGACCACCATCAAAATGTTCCAACCCTCTCCATTAAAGTGATCACCATGAAAAAGGAAACAGGAAAGGTAGAGACTAAAAATTCTAATTTTATCACACAAGCTCTACTCATTCTTTCTACAGTCCTTAACAGATTGTTTGCGGGCGGTTTTTTCATCAGTCCAGTCGCGAAATGATAAATAATATAATGACTTACCTACTACATGTCTCACAACGGCTGGCGCCTAATTTTTACTGTACAACGCGTTTTAAGCGTCTCCGGCTCTCTACCAACAGTATGTGAAAGACGCGTTTGAGCGTCTCCCGCCAACAGTTGTTTATTATTAAAATAGCTTAAAAATTAACATTTTAGAGCTCCTCTCACCCTAATGAATCTTTCAACCTCTTGAAGAAGGCTGATTCCAATAAACCACGAGGCAATGTCTCTAGCCGGACTCCTAAAAATTTATCAACCCCAACAGGCTACTTAGCAGGAAGAGGGGGTTGAAAAAGTGGGCAAATGGGGCGAAAGGGTCTAGGAATACATCGGGTAACATATCACTGTCCCCGTTATCGTTTCCCAGGTACAAGGAAAATGGAGAACACTTCCAGGTGGGCGTACCCAAAGGGGTGGATCGCGTAAAAGCACGAGCAGCCCCCTTCGCAAACGATCCAAGGGGTCTGGGGACCGGAAGTGGAGGGCCCAAGACTAGACCACGTGGAAATAATCCAGGAGCACTCTGCCTGCAGCGTTTTAAATCCTTTCCCACCGCGGGGAAGGCGTGGACTGTCGGACGGGGGTTGGATTCCGAGGGGAAAGAGAAACGGAGACGCTGCTGTCTCGTTCCAACTTCCTGTGTTCCAAGGGTTGGTTTCCTTTCGGGGATCTCCCCGATGAAATTCTAAGGAGCACCGATCCTGGCATTTTAACGCTTTCGGAAAACCATGCTCGCAAGCATGATTCGAACATCCTTCCCTACCTCCTTCGTCCTGAACCGCACTCCCTCACGCGTGAAAATTTCGTATCCGGCGAGTGTGTAGTTGTAATTAAAATCCCGGCATACTTTCTGCGCTCCCATTAAAGTTCCTCGGAAATTCGCACGGAGGCGGGGAGCGCGAGATATTGTAATTATTATCGTAGGCTGCAAGATGGCCGACACGTTGCAATTTTCGTTTAATAATTTGGACGAAAAATTGCCTTTGGAACTTTGTTTGTTAGTTAAATTAGTATAGTTGGATTATTAAAATGATTGAAATCGTTAACTGAAAAAAGTCAGGTAAAATGTTACAAAGTATTCGATGATTGTGCAACAATTAAATTCGTGTCCAGATGAATTTTTTGGGTGATAAATTGGTAATTGGTTGACCATCGACGATCCGCGTCGATAATTGCATGCGATAAGACGGCCGTCGACTGCGCACAGATGTGGAAATCAAGCGGAACGATAATGGCAGACAAGAACGGCTGGGATATATAGATTTTATGATGTCAATGTCGATGCCGGCACCGATACCAAGCCCCGATTGTCCCCGAATAATTAACTGATAATTACCTCAAGATATCCGGGGAATCTAGCACAAGAAGCTCCCTCCGCAGCCAGTACGTCTTGTGCCAATCGTCGGATGAATCTATTCCGCAGCATCGCATGTGCACCTGCAGACTGTCTATCCTCCGTTTCCACGTCACGTCTGTGAAGTACCTCTTCATGCCTGTCGACAGAATGGCAACCGTCATTTCTGGAATAATTATTTCGATGCTTCGCTCCTGCGCAAAATTTCATTTTACACTGCTCGTGATGCAAATTCGATCAATTTTAACACGCTTCCGAATTTCAGACATAAGCGATCGTAAAATGCAATGTTTTTTTGGAACCATCAAGACAGCAAAAATTAGTCTGTAAATTATTACATTAGTATGCTTGAGCATATTGCAAAAAGTTTTCTAACTGCATGTTATATACAGTGTGCCACGAAAGTATTCAAACGCCCTTTAAAACAGAATAACTTTTTTGTAATTGGTCGAAACGATCTGATTTTTTATAATGAATTAGAAGCATTGGTTTACGAAATGATATGCAAAGAAGATTTTCCAAAAATTATAATTTACAAGGTCACATGCAAAAATAAGAAAGGTATTTTTTAAAACTTTTTCATTTGGCTCCTTAATGAAAATTTAAAATATATGTTTTGTAGATCTACGTTAGTTATATGCTGAAAAAATCATCGAAATCGATTAACACACACGAGCTACAACAAGCGGTTAAAAATTATGAAAATCGTAGTTTTACACGAGTTTTGATCAGTTTCTGCTTAGAATCTACGGAACATCTTTCGATGCGTGTCGTTTTTTCCTGTATCAACCGATTTCGATGAAATTTTCAGCATGTGTATAACTAACATAGATCTGCAAAATAAATATTTTAAATTTTCATTAAGGGCCCAAATAAAAAAGTTTTTAAAAATTCCTTTTTTATTTTTGCATGTAACCTTGTAAATTATAATTTTTGGAAGATCTTTTTTGCATATAATTTCGTAAACCAATGCTTCTAATTGATTAGAAAAAATCAAGTTGTTTGGAACATTTACAAAAAAGTTATTCTGTTTCAAACGGCGTTCGAATACTTTCGCGGCTCACTGTAGATATCCTACAATAAATTCCCAAATATAACCTAGATTTTATAGAAGAATGCCTCTGAAAAATTATGTAAGACCAACACGGTTAAAAACAGTCCATTATGGATCAATTAAAATACTTCAGAAGCAGACTAGAACACCGACAGCTGAATGTGAAATATTCTTCTCGTGCACAAAAATTATTACACCATAAATTCTCTCAAATCACTCACAATGTGCAATATTTTCAGATCGAGACGTGTAATATCGTGTTCTCTGCGAAACGAGTACGTTCTGGGAAGTACTAATGATTCCTCAATAAAATCACGATCAAAGTCGATCGTTCCCAACGTCAGAAGTCTGTCTGAAGTACAAATTATGTTTCCTTTCAGACGGTTTGCGCGCCGATGGAGTTTGACAAGCGTCCCGAAGCAGTGAAGTTCCGGTTCCCGATGCGATCTGCGACTAATTACGCGATGAAGAGTCGCGTACGTGCACGATTGCGAGGGAGACGAGCCTGCTGGAATCTCGTAGGGCTTGCGAGGGAGCTTTAGGGTCGAAGTTCTTCGGCGCGACGGAATCCTAAGCGCCGCGGAACGTTGCGGGGAGAATAGAGAGTGCCGATTACAGAGTGCCGAGTCTCTTCGAGATTTACGTCGAGAGACTGCATCGAAAAGCACCTAACTGGAGCTGCAGGTGCATTCGACAGTGTTCTGTCACGCGTCCGACTACATTCACGGGTCATTGAATATTGATAAGTGGTCCCAACACGATCAATAATATTGTCCATATTCGCGTCAATATTAATGGCAATATTGATCGTCTAGGAGCGAATTGAAGCGCCCTCTCAATATTGACGGATATTGCTAGAAAATTATATTTCTTGACAATATTGAAGAACCGTTTGAACGTCTAGGAGATTAAAGGTCGTCGCTCACTAGAACGCCCCGGCGGCCACCCGGCACCGCGCGGCTCAGCTGTTTTGGATTTCTTCTGTGTATTTTAAATGGATGTGGCACATTCATTTAAAATACATAGAAGAAATCCAAAACAGCTGAGGCCGCGCGGTGCCGGGTGGCCGCCGGGGCGTTCTAGTGAGCGACGACCTTTATTGTCAATATTTCCTTCAATATCAGTTGCTTGTGAGTACGTGACGGAGCACAGTGGGCCAGAAACCGATCTTTTTGGCCAAAAATCTGCCGACTACTCAGTTTTTCATCGATTCAATTGGAATTTTTTTTTAAATGTTCGTGAAGGAGTATACTTTAATGACGTGCTGCGCGAATGGTTAACTGTCACAATCAAAAATCCTTATCTACAAAGCCCAATAACTCCGATACTTCATGCGCCCATGCCATAAATTTGCATGTCCCAGCTGAGTTGCCGACACTTCTTAACACTAAACCCTGAACCGAAAATTTTTAAACTGTAAATCTGGCCCTGAGAATTATCAATTGAATAGGATTATATTCGGCACTTATGAGACTCACCATTAATTTATTGATCCAACAGCAGCGTTTTCGCTTCTTGAGAAAGAACTTCCTCGAGCTTGCCATCCTTCATTCTTAGAGAGCTTATAAGTGGATCGGATGATGATAACAAACACCGTATAATATCTATATTTGTCTTATTGCGGCAACACATTCGGGAGTTTTCAGCTCGTGATTTCCTGAAGGCTTTATTATTTGCCTCTTGTGGCTCTTCTGAATACAAACTAATTGGCAGTTCAAATGTAGCAAGTACTTCACTCCCATGTTGCAGTACCTTATGAACTGATGGAGGTAGTTTATACCATGGATAAATTTTAATGCACAATTTAGCCGTCTCCGAACAATATGCTTTGAATTTCACAGAATCAGCTTTCTTGTCACATGTAATTACCTGAAGAATGTTATGCAATCTTGTGATAATAACCGCGTTTAATCCAGTCACTGCAGCAACTGATTCGGCTTTTTTAAAGAAAGTTCGGGCCACGTTCCCAGTATTTGACGTACCAGCTCCCTGTTTGACAACATCAACTGTGATTGATAGCTCTATCAATGAATTTTGCACTTTTTTCTTTCTTAGACAAAATTTTCGATTTTCGTGCAGCACGTCATTAAAGTATACTCCTTTGCGAACATTTAAAAAAAAATTCCAATTGGATCGATCAAAAACTGAGTTGTCGGCAGATTTTGGGCCAAAAAGATCGGTTTCTGGCCCACTGTGCGGCGCAAGGTGAGGACAATGGTGAATTTTTCCGCTCCATGAATCTACAATTTGTTAAAACAAACTCTCTATGACAGCGTCATTAGGCTCGGATAGCACTGTAAGTTTTATTAAAGAAAATTTTGTACCGAAAGATATTCCTAGAATTACACTATGTAATACCTGAATATTGCATCTCAGTGCTTGTGTTATTGCTTCGCAGGTTTCTATAAGGATGTTTTCCAATGTCTGAGAGGCGATTGCACACATAAACTTCATGTCTTCCAAATCCATTCCAGACGCTAGGTACCTCAATGTGATAGAAAGTTTTTGGTTTTTAGGGATAGCTTCGCGCATAACAGTGTCTTTTTTTCTGGATGTTGGGCCTAACTAGCTCTAATTAAGTTTGAAAGCTTTCTTCGTCCATTCGATGAAAATTTTTGTAGTCGTCCGGTTCTGTAGAACGCAAAAAATTCTGCAAATGTTCGTGTGTAAAGCGGCTTCTCAACTTGTACCATGCTTTGAATCAGCGTCTATTTCTCTTTTTCTTTGATTTTTTTTTGTTCGCACAGTGAAAGACTCAATGCTAGAAAACTCGAATCCGAACTGAGAAACATTTTGAAATTCACAACAAAAACACTACTAAAACAGCCCCGATCATGCAGCACGAATATTTTTGCCAGAATAAGTATTGGTGAGAATATTGATGCGTTTATATTCAAGTATATTGATGCGCGCTTCAATATTGATGCAAATATTGACAATATTAATGATCGTGTAGGGGCCACTTTAAGTATCGCCGTCACTTTCATTACGGTGTTAAACATGGGTCAAAAGTGTCATACAATTTTAAAAAATCAGTGGATGCAGAAATAACTTTTTTTAAGGATTGAAAGTGATCTTCAAATATTGTATGTTAGTTTAACCAGAAGTCAGTAGTTTGCTGAATAAAAATGAGTTTCTAGGATTCGATTATTTCGTCTAATAAAAATGACTGACCGAGTTTGATTGATTTGCCTGATTTATGGTTGACCTAGACCACGTGCCTGCCTACTATTTGCAGGAAGATGTTGTGTAATAGTTTGCTAAATTGAGAGGCTTCGTGGTGAATGCTGAGAATAGAATTTTATCGCTGAAGCATTGTAAACAGCGTATAAAATACTTAATAACGAGACCAGCTGATAAAACTGCGAGCAATTTGTTTACAGGCTGCGATACCGCGGCGTTCCCTTTACCGATTATCGATAGTGGAAACGTGGACACGTGTCCCGCCCGGCACGTACCTATAATTGGCATGGTCGATATTTAATTAATTCGACAGCGGCTTTTTAATTAATTTGATGGCTCCGCGACTTCGACCGCGGAACGGAAATTTCAATTTCCCTCGGACTCTTCCCAGTGGCGTGCGACCCGGAATTTCGGTTTCCTGCTCTGATGAATTTCTGATGGGATATAAAATATCGGAAAGTCATACGTTAATGTGAAATATTCCGTGTGTATTACCGCAAGCCAGACCGCGGTCCCGTCGGAAATTTGATAGCGTTTCAACGGTGAATACCGTTCACCGCCAGCCAGAAGATAAAGTGGCATTGCCGAACAATTGAGATTCATGCGATCGCACGCGGTGTGCCACGGTCTTTCATTTTTCTTGATACCTTTTCCTCATTCTTCGTTACGTTCGCGCCGCTCCTTTTCTTGAGCCGGGAGCTCGCTTTTTAATTCCCTAAAATTGTTTACTGAAAAAATGTGCACACCTTAACAAAAGTATAATAAAAATATACATTAAGTTTGAAATTAATCAGACACACCTTTCCACCTCTAAACGAATGTGAAACGCTCAAATTCTTATTGTAAAGTCTAGATTAATTTTCGTTTCCAAATTATGTCGGGAAACCATTTGATTGAGATTTGAATGATTAATAGAGGCTCAAAGAGAGAGCGAGGCACACAGAGAGGGAAGAGATGGTTTGGATTCGTTGGTAATAATCATGGCGCAAAATCTTCTGGATAGACGAGAACGGCAAGCATGTTCGTGTAGCGTTAACGTCATGCACGGGAACGCACCGATCGTCTCTACGGCAGACAGATGGTGAAAACGGCACGCCGCGAAGTAGTGTCCCGGCATAATATGCAAATCGGCGGTCGAAGCCGACACCCGGTACGTCCCGTGGAAATTACTGATGGAAATCTCGTTTAGTGTCTACCTACTTAATGAATAGATACGGCACGACTGGATTCTCTTCGAAATTCGAAACGTTTGCTCGCGATAAACTACGCTCTGACGCTCTCGTGTACCGCATCGCTGATAGCTAAATACAGCCTGATGATCTCTTGATGATAACGCCGGTCTTGCGCTGTGATTTCTATTAGTGCTTCACCAGAAAAACATTCACGATATTCCGTGGAATAATTACGGACGTTCCTGCCATCGATAATCTATTTCGTTAGTCTCCAGAAATTATAGATTTCTTTCTTTCTTCTTAATTTAGAAATAATTGATTCGGTAAATGAAAATTAATCGTACCTTCAAGAAGTGTTTCTCGCACCTGGAGCACCAATTGTTCCGCAGTCGAGAAGCAAATACTAGCCATGAAGCCCCCCACCAGTGTCATCAACGTCCCCACCATTGTCCAAACAAACAATCTGAAGTTCCAGGACCTGAAAAAATAAATTATCCTCACCCTAACCAGTATAAACATAAATACAACGTCCTTGATCATTACTGGTAACTTGTTGTCAAGTGGATGGAATTTTTTCTCTCACTATATTGTCATGTTTAAAATAGGGTGTTATATCTGAACATCATTTTTAATTTTCCTTCGCAATGTACTCGTTGCACAGCTAGTCAAACGTATTTTCCTATTTTGCTGCTCAGTGTTTTAATATTAAAGGATTAAATAAAATTGAATTAAAAAGTCCACTATCCCGTCAAACAAATTATATTTTATATTTTACCTTCACACTGATTTTAATTACATTCTACCTCATAATATAATTTTTCTATTATCCTGGCAGAGAGAGAAAGAGAGAGAGAGAGGGAGAGGGAGAGATGGAGACAGGAGGAGAGAGAGAGTATACTAATTTTATTTCTACCTTAAGGAAGCTTCCATTTATTAGAATTACTTTTTCCTCGTCGCAGTTTTAACAAAACAACCCCAAAGAGAGAAAATTTGCGTAAAGTTATCATTCCAGCATCGAATTCCGTTGCCCAAAACATCGTAGAAAGTAAAAGGGTGCTCGATCGTTAGCACCAGTTCGTTTCCACCCTCCGCGGAGCTAATTTAAAACCCACCGAGACTAATTCCGCCACCCTTCCAATTTCCCAGAGGCCGTATATCGAGCTACGGTGGGCGAGAAAGAGAGAGAGAGAGAGAGAGAGAGAAGACGCGAAAATCTCTGCCCGCGAACGAAACCGCAAAGATACGTTAACGAGGCACGGTTAATTAAAACAAATGAACCGCCGCCGCCGTGGAATTACTTTGAAAATTCTGACAAATCGATCGGCCTTCGGCGACCGGACCGTTTCCAATCCGCGTCCGTCTCTGTTCACGACCTTTGGAATTAAGAAAAACACCGTTGGAAAGGAGCCTTTCTCCCCTTGCCGCAATCTTAGTCCTCGTTCCTTTCATTCGTCGTTTCTCGCTCTATTTATTTCCGTTTTCATCGCTCGGGGATTTTGGTTCCTCGATTCCTTCGTTCCCGTTCATTTTTCAGAAAAGTCTCCCTTCTATTCATTATTTTATCACAGCTGTAATCCTTATTTTTATTTCAAATTTTCTTGGTTGTTAAAAAATGGCTGGACCCTTTTCTGATTATTTAAAACGCATGGCCCATAACAATTTTTAAATGGCCACCTGTTAGAATTCGAGTCGTTACTTTATCAAATTTTTAAAATGTACACATCATTGTATTTATAGAAATTTCTAACTTTGAGGGTCAATTTCAACCCCTTAACATCGTCTAAAAGGATTGAAAAAAATGTTCTCCAGGTCCAGGGACTCGATTTGGAGATACTTATGCGACTGTCTTCCTAAAATTGTTTGCACTCGAACTCTTTCTAGGGAGATTTCTAGGGTTTTTTTGGGAGGATGTCTTTTGAGAGGCGTGCATCGTGTAAATTCATGGGTGCCCGATACCCGGCCTGCCAATTAATTGCATTCACGGGTGCCTGGCTCACCCTAATGAATGCTCCCGAGGCCGGTGAATTTCACTTGGTCGCCGCGCGGTTTCCCGGCCGAGAAATCTGCACGGTCTCGCCGTGCTCGCATTAACCGATTTACGCGGCGAGTCGCGGGCCCCGATCCGGCTGATTCGCAATTTACCCGGCATTCTGCGACGAAATTTTGCGTAAACGCGCCGCGTACTCTCCCGCACTTTGTCCCGGCCGCCATTCACGCACTTTAATTACGCCCATTCGGCGAACAACTCTCCGATCTTGTGAGCGGAAGCGTTATAATCGGCCCGCGATAATTGCCCGTTCAATTTAGTAACGAACGCGCATTTTGCTCCGATTCAATTGAAGGAAAATCCACAAAGAACAACTCACTTCCTTTCGATAGTGTATGAGGAGATTAAACCATGAATTTTTGTGTAAAACATTTACAATAACAGTTTATTAATTCGTTGGTGTATTTTTTGTAAAATGAAATACTATATTATGCTTTTACGTACAACAAAAGCATATTTAAAAGCCTGATAGAAGCATTGTTAATGTTCATTCCGACCAAAAATACAATAACGATTGAAACCAGATTGCAGAGAATGAATTACCGATTTTATTCGGGACGTCTGGCCAGTGGCGCCCCTATTCTACTTGGTTCAGCGAGAACCACGTTTTCTATAACCGCTGGCGATTTCTAGCATAAAGTGATTTTATAAAGTGGTAGTTCTAAAAAGCAGGGTCCCTAATTGTTATAACCAAAAAGAAAAAAATCGTATTGGTTATAAATAAGGATTATAAGTAATCGAATTTTTTTCTCTTGTTGGTAAATGTTATCGATGAGGTAAATTTATTTTGATCGCTTATAACAGTTATTGATGAGAAAAGTTCATTTCGATCGCTCATAACAGTTATTGATGAAGGAAATTTGTAATAGTTATTATTAAATAGTACAACTTCCAAATGGTAGACAATCAACTATTTCATAAATTTTTTATTTATAAAATTAATTGTTACAATCAAAATTTAAAGTGACAAACATGAGTTTTTCCAAATTTTCTCCTGACAAATTACATCGCAAATCATCTAGCGTTAATTTTAGAGCAGAAAAGTCTCGTTCATCGCATAACCTCAATAGCGGGCACAGCGTGAATTATGCACGTTAGTTTAGATAAATACGGGAGCCTATATTTCTGATTTACCCAGTAATCTATAATATTTTCGTCCTTATCGATACGGTTTTTCCCGAGTGAAACAGAGTCGTCCGTGATCAAAGACAGTCAACAAACAGATCTTGCGTTTTTCTTACGGTCTGTTGATTCGTCTTGTTGTACGAAACCTTCTCAATGAATTTTACAGGCTTGCTCCATCCGAAAAAGAGTAGATAACTCAATAATTAAATAAGCAACCGAAATTAGTGAAAAGAAATTTGGTAGTCGATAACTGTTATGAGTGATCGAAATTAACTTTTCTCATTGATAACTGTTATGAGCGATCGAAATAAAATTCTCTCGTCGATAACTGCTTTGAGCAATCGAAGCAGTTTTTCTTCATCGATAACAATTATCGAAGAGGATCCAATTTTTTGGACATTAATAAATGTTACTTGTAACCAAAAAGTGTAAAAATCGATATTTTTTAATCATTTTGTTCTTCGAATTTTTTCTTTATATATTATGTAGACTATTTTAAATTTCAATAATAATCAATTTTTTATTAATGATTTTTATCGTAGAAAATTTTAGAATAACTGTTATTTTTGGTCCCTGCTAAAAAGAGTTAAACCTAGCCCAAGTACAAGACAAGAATAATTGACAATGTTTAAAAAAAATGTATTCAACAAATTTTTTATCTAAGTTTATTAAATACAACCGATAGAAATGGGCTTGAGGTTCATTGTCCAACACTTTTCTACACACTTACCCTTCGGCAAAGTGAAAATAATTATAGCACAGCTTCAGACCCATCAGGTTATGAACGAAAACATACAGCCCATACATCGTCAACGTCTTCGACACTAGATCGAACAAATTTCTGCCTTCGAATCCCAATTGTCCACCAATAGTGTACATGGTCAACACTCCAATGGTAAATAGAACAAGTCCAATGAGCCCGATCGACAAGATCCCGAGGATCAGGAAACGATGAAGACGTTTCCTCTCTTGACACGTGAACCTGACGGTTCCGATCGCCATCTTCAATCTCCTCCGTCTGTGCACTCTTTTGTTCTGGCGACCAGCGAAACCGCTGTGACGCCATCATTCTGGATCTGTCATCTTCATGGCCAATTAGTTCGTTCGGTGTCGCGTGATTCGTTTAGAATTCTGCCGCGCGTCAGGGGCGGTTTGTTCCCGGCTAAGGATCCGGAATTTCCTCATTCCCGCGGCGGAAACTGTCCTCGCCGAGGTATTTCTACGGCATCCAGGGAGCCTTGGGTACTCTGCTTCATCGTGTATACAGGGTGGTGCATTTTCTTTCGATTGCATCGATCGTTCCATCTTCTTCCAAATTGTTGTCCTATTTTTTACGCTGAAGCACTCGTGCAAAGGTTTTAGCTCTTCCAGCATCGGTTGATGAGATTATGAATGTTTGTTCGACTACCCTAGGTATGTCAGATATTTTTCTGAAATATCTACTCTTTCTCTTGAAAATAAATTGTCTGACTTTAAACATGATCTGTGACAAACTCACGTGGCCTTCTCAAAGCTGTTCTTCTTTATCAAGTAAAACTGTAACCATTTTTCAAGAGGACTATCAGACACCAACCGCTCTCCACAGTGCGACTATAGGTTCATCCCTTAGGAGACTATACGTCTATCCCTCCTGTTGACAGGAGCAAGAATGAAACTGACAAATGAAACTTTGTACGAACAGTGGTGCGAGAGGGAAAATATTCTGGCAGTTTATATAGAATTAAAAAAACGGAATATAATAGAAGAAAAATATTTTCCCGTGAGAGTAGTTGGAAGTTTCATCCTATCACCCATATATCGAATATGCCAGCCATTATGGTCATATAAATTAATAATATAGAACTATAAACATTTAAACATTGTAAAACATTGTTTAAAAAATTGTAAAAGAGAACGGGACACCTTTAAAGCATCTAGTTCTGCGGACAGTCTTTAATGTAGCTAACAATTAAGGGTTTCGGGGAAAATTTAATTATATCACACAGTGAACCGAATCATTACCACTTTAAAAATGGTGCAAAACATTAGAAGGCAGATTTTGTCGATCAGGAGCGAAGCAACGAAAATATCAGGTGCGAGGGGTTAATCGCGGGCGAATTTTTCGCCAATAGAAATTATCTGCAGAAATTTCCCGGGTGGTATCGGGGTCGGGCCATTTTAAGGGATTACATCGACGTCACCCGGTACGTGCGAACGGTAGTCGCAACCACGCATACAGATACTCGGTATACAAGGCAGAAACTACAAGTAAACGAGTGAGTATGGAGGCATTCGGTGTGCTCAAGGCTGGAAGTTGCGAAACGTGTATGGCCTCCCGCCTTCTACCCTCCTATCAAAACAGTCGTTCCGTACGAGAATTCCTGTATCCCCGAATGCAAATTAATTCTATTCTCCCGTCCAATATAGAGACCGTCTTAGCACCCATTTTTTAAATATACATATTCCCAAATGTGGCTCAACCTCCTACTTAAATGTCCAGTTTTATATGAGTTATTGATATCGTTCCATTCAGTTGTTGTTCGCTCAGCTGCTGCATAAATGCATCTCTGCGCTTCTAGACCAAGTTGGTAACCTGTTTTAGGGACGGACATTTAAGAAAACGATTCTATCGAGTTTATCTAACAATAATAAAATTGCCACTAGCTTCTATCACTCTTTCCAATGTTAGATAAGATTATAGAACCAATTAAACATTTCTAACAAATTCTCCATCGAATGTAACAGACACGAAAAAATATAAAAATGGGTAAACTTTACTTTACTTTACTTTACAAAATTTCTCCTACGAATTATGATGTATTTGGTATGTAATCCAGTAGATTTGTACCCGGCGCGGACGCAGATCGAGGTTTCGATCCTCTAGAATCAATAGTTGAGGAGCTATGGTCGCTTAAAGTTCAGAATTCTTGACAGTTAAGGGCGCCGCCATATTAGTTTGTAGCGACGATCGCGAGCCGCTCGCCTTGCCCCCTCCGCCTCTCGACCTAATCCTAACCAACTCAGTAAGCGGCGTGCGATCGTCACTACAAACCAATATGGCGGCGCCCTTATCTGTCACGAAACTGGAAATATGCTCAACTTTCAGGGACCATAGTTCCTCAACTATTCATCCTAGAGGTTCGAAACTACGATCATCATCCGCGCCGGGTACAAATTTACTGGATTACATACATCATAAAGTGGAGTGGGGTAAGTGCGTCAACGGGTCAAGTGCGTTAATTGGTAATTTTTATTATAATATGAACGAAATTTCTCTAGCTTGTATTTATTAATGTAGTATAAGTTAGTATGAACTATTCTACATAGATGTCGCCCGAGAATAAAGGTGTTTTCCTCGCTTCAATCAACCAATGCCAAACAGTCACGTGTGAGGTACACGTACAACTTTGAGGTTGCCCTGAACGTGCAATAGTATACAAGTTATTAACCTTTAACTACCCGCGCTGGTGTAAAAAGTACACCAATACAATAATATTGTATGTACTTACTGTCCAGAGCACGAGAGAAAACTACCGGGAGGGGAACGGGGCAAGAGGAACGCAAAGGCAATCTTCTTAACCCCTTTCCTGACCGCTACTTTTCTCTCGTGCTCCGCACAATACTAAGTCACACAGTGATAATTCAGGGCGCGGGTAGTTAAAGGTTAATACAGGGTGGCCCACATAACTCTGAACAGCTCAACATCTCCGTTACTTTTCGTTGTACAAAAAAACTTCGTAGGACAAAGTTACACTGTTTGAAGGACCACCTATAACGGTCTAAGGGAAAAAAAATTTCAAGGTCATTTTTATGAGATTTCAAGGTTATCGATGTTTTTTTAATTGGAATGAGGTATTTTTTAATACATCAATCGATGCAGCTGGACATTCTTTATAAAAAAGTACTATGTATGTCGAAAAGTTAGTAGTTCAGGAGATATTTCAATTTAAATAACTCCAAAATACCATTACTGTTATACTAAGGCGTTACACAAGTAAGTAAACACTAACGCCTTAGTACGACAGTAATGGTATTTTGGAGTTATTTAAATTGAAATATCTCCTGAACTACTAACTTTTCGACATACATAGGTTAGTACTTTTTTATAAAGAATGTTCAGCTGCATCGATTGATGTATTAAAAAATACCTCATTCCATTTAAAAAAACATCGATAACCTAATCTCATAAAAATGACCTTGAAATTTTTTTCCCTTACACCGTTATACAGGGTGTCCCAGTTTTTTCCGGCCAAACTTTGCCAGTGTGTTCTACACGCAAAAGTAAGAAAAATATGTGATATGAACATATGCTCTTAAATGTTTTATTAAGGAGTTATAACTAATAATACAAAATGATAATGAACTGGCATTTCGTCGACACAGCGTACGAACGTATTATGAATATCTCTGTTTGTGTTTACATAAAGTCTAATGTTTACTTGCTGAAGTAGTTGATATCGACATTTTTTTTTTATTTTTTTTTTTATTTTTTTTTTTACGATTGGAAAATTCTCGTGGCATCTCGATATGAAGTCGTACAGCGTATTAAACATTATTAGCTCAGTAGGAATCAATGTCGATATCAACTACTTCAGCAAGTAAACATAAGACTTTATGTAAACACAAACAGAGATATTCATAATACGTTCGTACGCTGTGTCGACGAAATGCCAGTTCATTATCATTTTGTATTATTAGTTATAACTCCTTAATAAAACATTTAAGAGCATATATTCATATAACATATTTTTCTTACTTTTGCGTGTAGAACACACTGGCAAAGTTTGGCCGGAAAAAACTGGGACACCCTGTATGTGGCCCTTCAAACAGTGTAACTTTGTCCTACGAAGTTTTTTTGTCCAACGAAAAGTAACGGAGATATTGAGCTGTTCAGAGTTATGTGGGCCACCCTGTATATTCTGTGTTGTTATTTTAGGTACGTACAACAAATATTGATGTAGATTTACATTAAATATACCGTTTTTATTGTATTTTTTAAAATTTATTGAGAAAAACACTAAGATGCTCTTGCCCCATAAATATTACTACACGGGGCAAGTGCGTACTATCACGGTGGGGTAAGTGCGTACTAGGCAGTTCATGTTCACTATGTCAGTCTATTTTTTGTAATTATAATTCTTAATGAAGGGCAGGTAAGTAGATAATTTGTTTTCTTTTACTTTTTTTTTTAGCCATAACATGGTTCACAACTACGTAAGAAAAAACTAAAACTTTGTTTTATATCACCGTATCCCCTTTCATATTTAAGCATAAAAGTACTTGTTTGTTTAAAAATGGATAACTATAAAACTAAACAATATAATTTAATGCAATAGAAAGCATTTTATAGCAGGCTTGATATAATTCTTTTCTTGCCCCGTAGCACTTGAAACAAGGTTCGAAAGCATTTGTAATTCTCAGAGACACACTTGCTCCATTTTCGGGGCAAGTGCGTAGTAGTTGACACTTTGTACAATATCGTATCAAAATGATAATTTTCAAGCAAAATTAGAATCCTACATAATACTAATTCATCAGTAATAACTGTGGCAAGAGTTTGATACCAAGATCCTTAAGTTTTTACATACCAGACTGAAAATACATCAGTTTAAAGTCGAACTTTGCAAAAACTAGTGCGCATTTACCCCGCTCCATCTCAATTCGTAGGAGAAAGACACAAATTTCCGGTAAAGGACAGAGCAGCCATAAAAATTGTCAAAGGTCGCCAATCTCGAAGTGAATCGACAAAATCGATGGACGATCAAAGTTCCATTTAAAAATATGAATCGGGAAAAATGTTACTTTTCAAATTCGATAGCGAAGCAGGAAAGGTTGATGGCCAGTTTTCCAGTAGAAGAAAGTAAAGAAAAGCGGTTCGATAGTTTGGTATCGATATTGAAAAGCACGGAGCCCCGAGGCGACGACATAGCAGAGAAGCGACACACAGCCGCAGGAACGCGAAACAAACAAACCGAACAAACGGACCGCCTAAATCGTGCCAATCGATCGGACCCTCCCCCGGTTGACCAACGGATCTATGCCTCAATTAACACCTGCCCGGTACGTGTGCACAGGCTACCGTACATCGAGATCGTTCCTCATTAGCATAGGTTTTCATTTAATTGCCGCCGGGACCCGGTCGCGTTGATGCACGGATATTTTTTCCGACGGCAAAAACATTCAAACTAAACCACCGAAACAGTGGTAAAATCAACAGGGAATTGTGTACAGTATATTAATAACATTAATTAGATTTTGTGAATGCAGAACTTTCATTTGCTCGATTTTGTGTCAATGGGTTCTGCTCAAATTGACCGCCGAGTGTTCGGAATACAGTTGCACGATTTCGTCCAGACGAAACGGAACTGAAATTTTAATTACCCCGGCCCGAGCGGAAACCGAGATTTTAATTAAAACGTAAGAACACCTTCGGATCTCTGTCTGTTTAAAAATCGAGCTGCAGTCGATGCAGTCGAGGAACCGGACTAATTAATGTTGTGTTCTCCCGACAGACAGCCAATTTTAAGCCGGAACTTCGTTTCATTTTTACGTGACGTTTCTGTACGCAAATAATAAAAAATGTGTCCGATCTAATTTAACTTTGATTAGCAAATTGTTGTGCAATTTACATTGCAACCTGTAGTATATACAAACAGATCCTGGAAGTATCATTTATTCGTTCGCTGTTCGCTTATTTACTCGAAAAAGGGAACCTTGCAAAAATCATTCGTTTCTGTTAAGTAATAATTTAATCATGAACTGGAACGAATTTCCCTATTTGATTTGGTCGAATAAAGGGTAAATATTTTCTTTGAAGTAGAATGTGACGTAGACGCTCACACGATAAGCTGGGCGCATATTTTTTGCATTCTGCCGATGCTCAAAGTGTCCTGAGAATCTCGCATACTTCGAATGCGTTCGCTCCCAGCGCACAGACCGTGCATTTTATGCATTTAATGCACCTGCAACTCTCGGGATATCGCAACGGAGAATATTCGCGCAATTTCGCGGAATTATTTCGCTGTTGTCATAAGGTTTCTTGACGGCGGAAATCATGTTCCAATTCAGTTTCCGCGGTGGCGAATGAGGTTCTCTGTGGAATTAAAATTGCAGGCATGCTGTTAATTATTAGCATGCGGATTATATGCACTTACGAAAGAAATGATCACATTCACAACAGTACAAACATTTCATGAATTTTTGAGTCATTCCAAATCGATCACTTTTTGCACTTTTTGTGGGCACAATCGTCGATTTTGTTCCAAATGAAATATGTTGTAGTCGATGTAAAATTAGGATGGGGTTAAGTCATCATTTTGCCGGTTTCGAATTTTTTTAGAAATAGAAGGCCCTCAAAGTTTTCGATTTTTGCCCATTTCGACGAAAACGGATCTTACTTACGAATTTTTATCTCGGGAACTGTTTGTCCCATTGAGCTACATTTTTTTTTGTTCTGTTCCGAAAGGATTGGGCTATTAAAAAATAATTTTTTCAACCTCCACAATCAAGTTTATAGTGTCGAAAAATTTAAACAAATTCTTCTTTTACGTTCTTTTCGTATCCATACTTCTTACCATAAACCCTCCGTATCCTTTTACGAGGGCTCATTTTAAAGAGGAAACTTCAAGGAATATAACAATATTTTTTTCAAAATTTAAATTACTGAGCCCCATCATCGAAAAAAACGTAAAAGAAGAATTTGTTTAAATTTTTCGACATTATAAAATTGATTGTCGAGGTTCAGAAAATTATTTTGTAATAGCCCAATCCTTTCCAAATGAAAGAAAATAATGTAGCTCAATCGGACGAACAGTTCCCGAGATAAAAATTCGTAAGTGAGGCCCGTTTTCGCCGAAATGGGCAAGAATTGAAAACTTTGAAGGCCTGCCATTTCTAAAAAAATTCGAAACCGGCAAAATGATGACTTAAACCCACCCTAATTTTACATGGACATATTTCATTTAGAAAAAAATCAACGATGGCGTCTGCAAAAAGTGATTGATTTGGCATGGAATGACCCTTTAACATATTATGTTGCGTCATTATTAGACCGAGTGAATAAAACTGAAAATGGATAAAGTAATGCACATTTAAGATCTTTGAATTCGCAAAATTATCGAAATCCGGTGATACGGTAGTGGCCTGATTGTGAGTTACGGTGTAGTCACTCCGCGCGTGTCAGTCATCCGGCTCGATGCCGGTTAAGTGTACATTTTTTTTCAATTTCACCTGTACAACGGCCCCGGCGAGTTAACAACAGCCAATGGAAGCGTTTCATTACGCGGGTACGTGTTCCGTTCGTTCGCGGACCAGTTTATCGCGTTTGTTTACCCCTCTCGATACGCTGATTTCCGGAAATCCGCGGAAAATCATCGAGCTGCCGGTTAAACGCGGCGCGCTGTACTGTCGTTGAGGCCCTCGACCGATTAGCGACCGTCGAGAACGGTGGTTACGGTTAAACGAGCAGCGGCTAAGAGCCGATTCGCGCCGTTTAACACCCGCGTTTTTGCTCATTTCGCTTATGCTCGCGGCCCAAACACTGTCGCCGCGCGATTCGATTGATGCTCGAGCTCCCAGGTATTTCCAAAATCGCCAACCCGATAATTGACAGCAAAATGAACCAGTAAATATTGACACAGTTACATAATTAACCGGCGAATGTGCGCAGAGATAAAATTGTTTATCCGGATCAAAACGAACCGGCGAACGATCAGAACGACGCTCATCCCTGCAATCATGCGTTTGTATTTTCAGTAATTCTTTTATTCGCATCGAGAGTTGCGTAATGTGTTATTACATCCAGTAGAAATACTATAGCAATATAGAAATGATAATTTATGCGTTTGGGAACACGATCGCGGAAAATATTTTCACGAAGCCGTGTAGCAGGAGCGATACAATATTACTGTTTCTATTTTGTGTCGGATTTAATTAAACATTTACCTGGCGGAGCTGCTAGTAATTACAGAAACAGCTTCGCAGTATATTATTTTTGACAAAGAAAACTTTACGCGGAGTTCAATTTTCTGATGCAGAAAATGCGCTGCGAAATGTTGCCAACCGGAATGGGCGGATAAGTGAAACACGATTCTAATAAAATGTATGTAAATTAATAATATTCGGAAGATACGAGAAATGATTAAAATCCTTCTGCGAGCTAATCAAAATTGCGCCTTTCTAATGAACTCGGATTTATGAATACAGTCAAACCTGTTTTTTTGCGGTCTTTTTTTATGCATTTTTTTTATGCACTATATGAATATCGAGTTTCTGTTCGCCATATGTAAGTTCGCCGCGAGGTTAGGTCAATCTCAACGGTGTTGTCATCACTCTCCCTTTTTTTAACTTCCCGATTTTATAGGGAAGTTATTGTAATCACCCCGAAAATCGAAAATCGAATTTTTAGCAGATCTTCACGTTTCATGGTCATTGGAGTCATTTTAGATTATTTTTATCAAAATGTCGGTGTGTGTGTATGTGTGTGTGTGTGCGTATGTCCGTTTCTATGGTATCAAATTTTTCGTTAACGTTTTCAGAAAAAGTAACAACGCGATCGGAATGATGAATGATGCAATCGATGTGCCCCGCTGTAACTTAGAGCTGATTAGATTTTGGTCCATTTTGGTCAAGTAGTTTTTTTCTATCAGTGTGTATGTGCATATTGCATCAGCCATTTTCATACCTATTGCATCAGCCAATTTCATTAGGCGTGCTCAGTGTCCTTATACAGGGTGTCCTGCTGAAATGAGATCAGCAGGATATCTCGGAAGACGTTGTCGTTATCAAAAAAGTGTTCCTACAAAAGTTGTTTGGTATGACGGGCTACATTACGTAGTATTAATTGTTTTCTTGTGGGTGGAGTGGTGGAGGATATTTCAATGTTACCTTGATTTTTTTTAATGGAATGTCCTATTTTTTATACCATAGATCGATAAAGTATCAATACTGAGTATAAAAATGTTGACCTTCATATGTCCTAAACCTAATAGTTAACGAGATATTATCGAAACAATTTTCTTTCTTCTTTAGATAATATCTCGTATACACCCTGTATACAATTCAATAATGTACATTTTGTAAATTTCTCCCAGTTTAAAATGGGAAATTAAAATGTTTAAAATGTTTCCATGTGTAATATAATTATTTATTTTGTTTGGGAGGCACTTTCTCGCTATTTCGTAAAGCTTTGTCATGTTTTCTAAGCGAGACTTTTTTATGCGGTCCCTCTCCTGCGCATAAAAAATTTTCTTTAGTATGTTGTGAAAAATTATTTGTTATAGCTATTTATGAAGTTTGTGAATATTTCTTTTGTGCGTTTTTTTTCTACGGTTCCTATCTACCGCATAAAACTGGTTTGACTGTAGATGTTTCGAATTGTTATCGGCGGACTGCTTATGCATTTCGCGTATTCATAATAGTGGTGAATGACATTTAGAACAGTCCAAACAGTAAAATTTGAAGGGCCGTGTGAAGAAGAATGCAAGAGTAAACAAAACAATGGGAGTGAATAAAACGTGCCGAGGCAACCACGTAAAAAAATAACAGGTGCTAAAATAATCGCGTAAGAAAATATAAGGTAAAACAATAGTTCCTATAAAAATGAATAAAACATGCTAGAACAACCACGCGAAAATAAACAAAAGACGTTAAAACCCCTTCTAAAAATAGACTCGGTTGTACCGATGTAGAATTACCAGTCTCCCGAAACCAATAAATAAATAAAGAAATTCCTGTGTATCTCCAGCGTGCAGGGATTCGCGCAGAGAACGTTCTTGGTCTAATTGTGATTAAAAATGAGAGGCCAGCGGTTCAATTGAGCGAAATGATGGCAAGGTGAATTATTTAGGGTGCTGAGTGTAACGGTAACGGTCCCGCAGGGGTTAATAGTCGTCCCCGGTTGAATCGCTTGGGAATTTGCAAGGAACAAGAGCGCGACTATACGTGCGCGTCACGCTCGATCCCTCATCGAAATCCGCTGCGACGTTCCTCGCAGATAATTCGCAGCCTCTCTTCTCTGTAGCCGCATCGCGGCTCTGCAACGTAAGGTCGTCTTCCCTTTTTACGAGGTTGGAGAGACGCCCGCATCTATCCCGCCGTCCGTACCTATTAGCCAAGAAGATTTCATAAAATGCACGCGGCCCATTCCCAGGGCTCGAAGAATGCCTGGGTTTCCATCGTAATTTACCGTCGACCGTCGCTCCACCACTCCTTGAAGGCCCTTCAACCGATTTTTTGATCGTTCGCTCCACCAGGTACAATTTCCTATTCATTCCTACAGGATTTCAAAGAATTTCGAATCTACTTTGTCTACGATGATTAATGGACTGTGGGCTTTTACGAGGAATAGAAATTTTCCAAGCTAGTTATTTTTCTTAATCATTTTATAACAATTAGTATTAGTATTTGCATTGCATTCAGAACCAGTTGAAATCCCTCCTCTATAATTTCTATAATTTATTGGAGAGTTGGTGCCTCAATCAGGTGAAATAGAGTGGTACAACAGGGAAAATCGTGGTTCGCCAATGAGAGGGTCGCCTAATCGCGTCCCCGTGTTCGTAAACGAACGCCACAGGCCCGATCATCGCACCTATAGAGAGGGAACTGCGTCCATTAGCTCTCGCAGAGCCGCTAGTATTACCCTTTAATCCTTTTTCTCTCTTTCCCCCGAGCACCTGTTATACATTCCCCGGCACGATGCAAATAAAGAGGTAGAATTGGCTTTTTATTCGTGGATTTTCGCTCGCGATATTTCCAACCTCGGCCATCGAACGGGCAAAAATCATTTAATCGCGACAAGTGGATAATTTACCTCGCATTTTCTCTTTTACCCGGAATCGCGTCGAATCGGACCGCGTTTTAGCATTGATTCGCCCCGACTAGTCCAATGAATGACTGAAAGGATTCTGCCTTGCCTTATATGATTCCCTATTCATCCCATAGTTAATAAACTATTTATTTAATTTTCAATCGAATATGGTAGCGGGTGGGAAACTGAAGGCATTTATCGGTTAAAAAAATTTGTAAGTTTTTTTCTCACGAGTGTAACCAGTTCTGACCGTAGTTTTTCAGGAAGTAGCAACGATTTGAACACATGGAGTGGGCAGAGATCAGCTAATCGAAACAAGTAGATAACTCACCTGATCTCTTTCTCCGCGGATCCAATCGAGTTGCGTTTTCCCATGGAATCGACGTGCGACGGTCGGGCGAACGAGTGAGAGAAACGAACGTGTGGACGGGTAATAAGCTTAAGGCGAATCATGTCGCTATTGAAATTTCGCGAGTCCGCCTCGTCGTATCTGATGATCAGGGCGCAGTTCGCCGACAGGTACAGCCCGTTCGAGTATGCATCCGGGGATGCTCACGTAAGCAATAATCATCCAGACGGTACGCCTTGGCGTGGCGCGGCGCCGCGCGGCGTCGAAATTTGTTGCGGCCTTAATGCGATTACGTTCGTCAGCGTTCTCACGTTCCCCGCCGTGCATAATATCAGTCGAATTCGACGGGGGACCTCTATCCCGCAGACGTTCGTTCCCTCGGATATGTTGCGCTCTCCCGATGCATCCCCCGACTCGCCTCGTTCCGCAAACTTCCTATATAGTTAATACCCAACCATAGAAACCCGGAGCAATTCGATACTCAAGCGGGCTCAGTCTTTCCGCCCGGTTAACTCGACGAGACACACGCCTCTCCGACCCGATCCTCCTCCTTCGTCCACGATATCCGCCACCACCTTCATTGATAAAGTGCGCAGCCCCTATTTCCGCGATATGTTTGCACTACTTCAGAGCCTAGCGATGTCAATTTCTCCAGACGCGATTGGCAAGGTTTTCAAGTCTATAGAGATAAGGTAGAGTGGAGTAAATCCGCTCTAGTTTTTGGAAATTTGGACTTTAAACTGATGTATTTGCAGTCTGGTATGTAAAAACTTAACGTTCTTGATATCGAACTCTTGCCACAGTATTACTAATGAATTAGTATTATGTAGGATTTTGCTTGAAAATTATCATTTTGATAGGATATTGTACAAAGTGTCAACTACTACGCACTTGCCCCGAAAATGGGGCAAGTCCGTCTCTGAGAGTTAAAAATGCTTTCGAACCTTGTTTCAAGTGCTACGGGGCAAGAAAAGAATGATTAACAAGCCTGCTATAAAATGCTTCTTATTGCATTAGATTATATTGTTTACTTTTACAGTTTATAGTCCACCTTATTCGAATTTGTAGTGAACAGTAAGAGAACGCAAATCAATACATGAAATAAATCCAGGAACATTTGAGCAACGTCAGAACCCTTCACCACGTCAGTGAAAGTGATCGCAGAGGGAGCAACCGAAGAAAGGGCCGAACTATCAGACATCAAACGTCCCGACGACGCCCTTCGGCGAGCCAGCGCATCCCCTAAGATCAGAGGCGTTGTGCGTCGAGGGTGGAGCGGTTCGAATTTGAAAAAATGTATGAAGGGTGTGGATATCAGGATCCGTTTCTCGTCTCCGTCGGAACCCTTTCGTCTTTGGTCGCGTCGGGAATCCATCGGATGATGAGATCGGCTGGAAACGCGTCGTGGAAATGATTTTTCAGCTGCCGGCCCGCGAAATAATGGGTTTCGAGGGTGGCAGTCTACGAGAGGGCAAGGGCGGCTGACGTTCGACGCGGCCGGAAAGGAGAATGGAAAGGATATCCGGGAGCATGATGAGCGGACGTGTCGTTTGTTTGCTCTCATCCCCCAACGTGTTCCGCGGAGGAGGATAGAAAACAGGGATGGCCGAGGAGAGAAGAAAAAACGCGTCGCTGCGAAATGTAGCGTTTCGCATGGAACGAGAGTATCCGCTGGTGTTCGTCCATTTCACGGCTCGTAGTACGCGACGTTACGTTCGTGTACACTGATACCGTGTCGCGAGGGTGGCAGCCATCCCCTGCCCGAGGGGTGGTTCGTCGACATTCACTATCGGCGAACATCGCTCGACGAGAACGATACGGTTCCTCTCCATACTGGAAAATTCTTCTTGTTTAATCCTGGATCCACCCGCGGTTTGTATCTACTGCACTGTATCTGTTGCACCGCGATTTTTAAACAATTAGTTGCAAATTACTAATTGGTTCTGGGTTGTTCGAAAATTTTTTGTTCCTGTTCGCCGTATAAAATTTTATACCCAATGGATAGTCGTTATTCAGGTTGTTATAACTTTATGAAAAATAATCGTACGATGATCTACTTAGACTCGTTTTAAATGATGAAGTCTCCCCTGTACAACGATAGTTTGAAGATTGATCTATGATTTTTCGTTGCTATTTTATTGCGATTTTAATGACGGGGTACCATGGGTCCAAATTGGTGTCGCCGAGTTCCGACTCCGTTTCAAATTCAGAAATGTCTGTAGGGTTTAAACATTTTTTCACCACGTTACAGCAATTTCAATTCTCACAATTCTTGTTCCATCGAAGATTCGGTGAACCTTCACAGTTTAAAACTGCAAGTTTAACGAGTTTTATGACTTCTGGCGAAGTGATACCGAGTTAGAGGGATGAACGCAAGTGTCTACCTAATTTCGCGAATCAATCCCGCGGAAATGGCCGGAAGCAAAAAGTCGTTTCACGTTTGAACACAGCGAATCACGGCGGGATTGAAACTGTAAAAAAAGTTTCCTGATGGCGCGACGATCTGTTGATAACCCGGCGAAGTCCGTGCTTCACGCGCACGCGCGCGGACGGCAAGTGAAGTGAGACGAAATAGAATTCAGTTTGCTCCGCTTAAGTACTTTTTGCACAGTTTCGTCCGTCGTAAAAACGGGAACCATCTCGTTTTTGCGCCGGGGCGTCCCGACTGATTTATCAGGCCCCCTCTGTATCGTATCAAAGATTTCCGATAAAGCTCGTCCACCGTTTAAACTCTGCGTCAACCACTTGTTCTGCCGACGTATCGTTGCTGGCTCGATTGCTGAATGAAGCAAAACCGCGAGGGTCGTGCAGAATCTGAGTCACAGTCATTTCCCCTGTCCCCGAAGAAGTATTAGGTTATTGCAAATGAAATGGCCATTTTGAATCTTTAACATAAAGTTTTATTTTACAAGCCTTATTCTTATTCCATTAATCAAAATATTTTCCGTCGACATCAATGCATTTCTTCGATCGTGATACAAGTGCTTCAATGCCTTTCTGGGGGAAATCTAATAAATGTGAGGCAATACATGCATCATATGCTTGAAAAAATGGTAATCAGTAGGTGACAGGTCAGACGAATAAGGAGGGTGAGGAAGAACTTCATACTTCAACTCTGCTAATTTTTTTATTGTTTGTTTCGCAATATGTGGCCGAGCATTATCGTGAAGCAATATTACACCACGTCTATTGACTAATGCCGGCTGTTGAACATGCATTTTTTCGTACATTGTATCAATTTCTTGACAGCATTTATCAGCATTTATGGTTTCACCTTTTTAAAAATGAATAATGAACAATACCCTTTGCTGACCACCATACAGACACCAATATTTTACGCGATGACGGTACGGTTTCGGCATATACTTTGGAGTTTCATCCGCGTCTAGCCACTGTACAGAACGTCGTCGATTGTCGTAGAGAATCCATTTTTCGTCACAGGTAATTATCCTGTTTAATATGCCTTCATTATTCTGTCAGAAAAGACGGCCAACTTTGCGAAGTTGCTTTACCTTTAGGTAGAGTTACAAAAAAAAGCTTTGCAATACTTTGTCATACTTTCATTCTCAAATCGAAGATTAAATATGGTAGAACCATCATACAAAAAATGATCGCCGGCCTGTATCAACCTTCTTTGTTTTCTTTTTCGGAGCTATTTCATGTTTGGCGCAGTGAGGTGAACGTTGCTAAAAGAAGGCTATTTTAATTTAAAAGACATTAGTACTGATGAACAGGATTGTATGAAAAACGTGTGTGATAGTTTTTGCGTAAATTTAAAGAACAGGTGGCAAAAAAATACTGTAGTGTAACTGTTTAGGATTAAGCTGTAGTAGTAAGTTAGTTTAAAATGTCGCGGGCGAACGATACGGTCCTCAGTAGCTCCCCGTGTTACACGGACCCAGGATTTACGCTCCTGGGAATCAACTGTACGCGAATCCCATGTTTTTGACGATTCTCGGTATCGTGCTCGTGATGCATGATCACGTGATTACCGAGAACCACCGTTAATCGCTCGTCTTACCTCGTCGACGAGATTCGTTTTTGTCGTTCACACGCTTCACACGTCAATCGCGCCCTTTGCTCAAGTCGTTTAGTTCTGCCATACGGGATAGACAATTGCGCTCATCCCGACCGCACCCATTCGTTTGGACTTGTTTGTCGTTTACGCGATTGCGTGTAATAAACTACGGTTCAATATCTAATCTATTCAATATCTTTCCGCTCACGCTTCCCACACGATTCCCCAATCCGGACTCCCGTCTGTGTTCGCACCCGATCCTCATCAATTTTTCATACACTCTACTCCTAAACCAAAACTAGTCCCGGGTTCCCGAACAGCAGTGTTGGGCAAAAATAGTATTTAAATACAATTGTATTTAAACACATTGTCTTGAAATTGTATTTAAATACAAATTTCGAATAACGAATAAATAATACAAAATTTGTATTCGTTATTCGAAGGTTCGAATACAATTTGTAACTATATTATTCATCGAATACATTCTCGGCGAATACAAAATTATTTAAATAAAAGTCGAATAACGAATAAAAGTTATGTATCTTTTATTCCAATCGGTATTTAAATAATTTTAATGATTGGTTAATGGTTTATTCGTTACTCTATATCGTAGTACAGAGATGGCGTTGTAGAGCCGAGGCGAGAAGTATTTAAATACTGCCCAACTCTGCCGAGCAGTAACTAAATTCCTAGAAAAAATGAACAGTGGTTGGACGGTAAAGTGAAGTTTCCAAATAAAAGTATAAAAACAGTAGATGCAAAATCTCCTGATAGAGGACGTACAATGAAACAATTTGATGAATGTTCTGACAAGAGCAAGAAAAGAAGGATGGATACATTTGTAAAGGATATTAGCAGCGAAGAAACGTAAACACTTGGGATGAAATGATGTTTTTAAAATACTCAAACAAATACAAAATGATATTGTATGTGATTTAAAAACGTTGCGGGATCATTAAACATTATAAATAATATTAAAAATAAATTCTGGCCAGCTAAAACAATGAAAAGGTTTGGTTCGGAAGCTTTTCGGTGCAAATGCCCAATTGTCACCATGATGTTTTCAACATTTCGGATAATCTGGCAAGCAAATATTTCCAACAATAGTTCACCGATACTCAGTCATCTATAAATTCCAATAAAAAATTTCACGAAACCTTTTTTTTTTAATCAAAAAATACGATCATGTTAATTTTTTAAATGTCACTAAGTATTTTTTATTACATATTGTCGTAGCTGATGTCAAGACGAAACCAATGACCTACTTAACTACGGCTTTGAGTCTTAAAATAATGCTAGAATAATTTTGTCCAGCACCACTGTGCGTCGTTGCGACGTTGTGTTGCCGAGATATCGTCACTTAAAGCGCAGCATAATTTTCCTCGTTCCCCTATCTCGCCCTCTGGTCCCCTCTCTTTCTCCTTTTCCCTGACCTATTCCAAGCGTGGCACCTGTGAGCTGGTCAGCGACGGACGCAGAGTCAGCGCTTTTTTTACTGTCACTACCACTACCAGCAGGCGTATTCCTATTCGAAGAAAAACTGGGTCACGACGTTTCCAGGATTTCGGCCGTCGTTCGGCCCCCAACTCCCCAGCACCGCGCATTTTAAACGCTACATACGCCGCCGGCTGTATCTCGGGAACGGATTGACGTATCGACTTCGAACAAAATCGATTATCAACAGCCCTCCTTCTTCTAGCTCCCTAGCAGACTTCCCTCGAAAAATTTTCTCCACCCTCGATAAAGTATTCCGCTTGCAAAATAAAGTCTTCGATGTCACCCTATTGCGAAGACACGTCAAGTTTTGACACCCTTACGATATATTTCGAAATTTACTTGGTCACTTGAAATATTAGTCAATGATTTTTAGTGTGTTTTATCGTGGAAGAAATATTTTTTAATACCTTATTGTTTCTTTATTCGTTCCGAGTATTTGAATTATGTTCCACGTGAAAGACGTGGAACTTGAATCATTCGGATATCAATAATTTTATGATCTCTTCCGAATGCAACAGGTGAAAAAGATCGTTCTAAAATAATAAAATAAAATAATAAAAAATTAATCTACGAATATTATTCGCCCATCTATTTCTGAGGTGTCATAATGAAGAGTCATAATCAAGGAAAAATTTACATACCCACAACCCGTCAAAAATCGAAAATATGTTGGAACATTTTGTTGTATTCGCATAGGATTATCCCCTGAAGAATTCGGATGGTTTAGGGAAACAGGTGCGCAGTCGACCATGGATAAAAGTAACTGTCGAACCACGAGGTTCGATTCGATAGCCACAGCAACCACGAACGTGCGAGCGTACCGCAGCGGCCTGGAATCTTATAAAAGCTTTCGCTACGCGGGTTTCAGATCGGCGCGGCTCCGGCTCGTTGCTGATGGCAAAGTTTCCGTTCGAGTATCACTCTCGGTGCGTCGAACTTCGATTATTCCCGACTGGGTAGCTCTCCCCGTTCGTCGATGTCACAACGTCGACATAAATTAGCGACTGGGCGGACTCCGAGACGTTCCGTTTTCTCTCCACGTTTCCTGTTCCTTCTCTCTTCACTTTTTCCTTTGTGCATGCTCGAACGCGCCCGTGACAGGCATAAATCATCCGCGGGCTGTTTACGCGAGCTACAGACGATGGAGAAACGATACATCGCGGCGAGAACATCACCGGTTATCCGGGACATCGCGAGGGAAACTGTCGGCTCCGGGAACCCGCGGTCGCTTTCCTTGGGTTTGGTATTTCTGACTATTCCACGATGAATGGTGCTCTTCCTTGGATGATAGAGAGACACTCAGAAAGAAGGACAGAGAGGAGAAAGAGACGTGCATCACTAGATTAACACTTGAAGTTCCGGGAAATCATACTTGAGTTCGCTCCAACAGTTCATACTTGAGAAACGCTGCAAAAAGTGTTTGAACAGTAATCCAAATTTGCATTATCGAATTGGACAGATTGAAACATCTTCGAAGTGTTAAAAATGATCTGTAAGTCAATTTTCTGTCGGCGCGCTTGATAATTGACCGAGAAGCTCCGACGTTCGATTGACAAGATTAAACGGAAATTTGCCTCACCGGCGAGTGACCGATCGAGTTAAGAGTGCAATACGATCGAGTTAAGAGCCACTGTAGTGCCTCTTTCAGTTCGCGGTACACGCTTACACAAGGCTTGCGTCCACAAAGCTTATAGTCTCCCCGAAACCGGTAAGTTGTAATTGGATGACATTTCTCGGATACCATGAAGCTTACCAGTATCTTTAATAGCCACTTAGAAGTTCGAACCCGATCTCGGAAATTCAGAAATATCTCCGATAGAGAAAATTGTCAGGGATCCAGTCGGGGATAGTCAATTACTTTTGCAATTACCAGTTCCTACTGGACTGACAGCGCTTCGGAGTGACGGAGATAATAATCACCTCTTATCTTCATTTAATGGTAAAAGAAGAATTATGATCTGTCAACAAATGGTTCAAAATTACATCGACTTCAAAGAATTCAATTGCTACGTCGAACAGCTGCTTGTGCTTCTGTATTATACTCCTACACTCCCAAAGAAAAAGATAGCACACGCGTGCTATCAAACAAAACAAATGATAGCACACTTGAAAAATAAAGATATACAGGGTGGCCCACATAACTCTGAACAGCTCAACATCTCGAAAACTATGCCATCGATTTTAAAGTTCTTAGTCTTAAATTGCATGGAACTGAAGGGCCTTTCTGACTACATAAACGTGAAGTGGCCTCCCTTCCCCTTTAACGGGGGAGGGGAGGTATCTTTGTATTTTTAAATGGAACCCCCTATAAAATGTTACATATTTAGATTCTACCGGAAAAAACAAGTCAATTTTGTCTGAAACATTTTTTTGTCAGATACTTCCATGATGAGATATAACAGTTTGAAGTTTCGAGTTGTAGGTACTTGAAGCTCTCGGAAATAGCGTTATGGAATTGTACATACGCGCTTGAGTCCTTTGCTTATTCGTGAAAAAATAAAATGTACTTTAAATTAAATGTTCAAGATGTCCACCACGGGCTTGTAAACATTTATTTACTCGAAACATCAAAGTTGTTCTAACATTTCTTAACATTTCGGGAGTCACTGAAGCGCAAGCTTCACGTATTCTTTGTTTCATATCCTCTTCTGTCGTCGGTGGTTCAAACATAACTTTGTCCTTTACATATCCCCATAAGAAAAAATCTAATGGTGTTAGATCGGGGGATCGAGGAGGCCATTGACGAGGTCCCCCACGACCTATCTATTTGTTCCCAAATTTTTCGTTCAAAAATTGCCTGGTGATGATTGCAAAATGTGGAGGAGCGCCGTCTTGTTGGAACCACATTTCTCTTCTAACTTGCAGTGGCACATCTTCCAAAAGCGCAGGCAAATGATTTTTTAAGAAATCACAATAACTTGCAGATGTTACAGTTTCTTGAAAAAAATAAGGTCCAATCACAAAATCTCCTATTAGGCCACACCAAACATTTAAAGACCATCGATGTTGAAAGGGAACACATCGCATCCAATTTGGGTTTTCCACGGCCCAATAATGCAGATTATGTCTATTTACATGCCCTGAATTCATAAAAGTGGCCTCATCGGAAAAAAGTATTTTCCACAACACCCTGCAGCCACTCACAAAATCTTACGCGGTGATCGTAATCTGCTATCGAAAGCTCTTGTGATAAAACCATGTGATATGGATGATACTTTTGCCGTTTCAAAATTCGTTGAATTGATGAACGACTAATATGTGATGTTTGTGCAAGTGTACGTTGACTAATATGAGGATTTAATGTAATTGCAGCAAGAATACTGGCACTATTATTTTCATTAGTGACAGCTTTAGGTTTATTGCGAGTTTTTTTTACACAACTCACCGTGCTCGCGAAGCCGCTTTTCTAAATTATGAAATGTTGCATGACATTTTTTGATACCATAACGTTCAAAAAACATCACTGCTGCACGCCGATAATTTTTTTGGCATTCACCTAACGTTAATAACATATTCACTTCTGTGTCAAAAGTAGCCATAATCACAATGTTACTGCTTGAATAACAGCTCTAAACTGAAAACGTTTTCATAGATAAGTGAGTCAAACTCAAGAATTGTAAATAGTATTGTTTGTGTTTCTTCATGAATAAGCAAAGGACTCAAGCGCGTATAATTCCATAACGCTATTTCTGAGAGCTTCAAGTACCTACAACTCGAAACTTCAAACTGTTATATCTCATCATGGAAGTATCTGACAAAAAAATGTTTCAGACAAAATTGTCTTGTTTTTTCCGGTAGAATCTAAATATGTAACATTTTATAGGGGGTTCCATTTAAAAATACAAAGGTACCTCCCCTCCCCCGTTAAAGGGGAAGGGAGGCCACTTCACGTTTATGTAGTCAGAAAGGCCCTTCAGTTCCATGCAATTTAAGACTAAGAACTTTAAAATCGATGGCATAGTTTTCGAGATGTTGAGCTGTTCAGAGTTATGTGGGCCACCCTGTATATTTTATACATCACAACTATATGTTTCGTGAAACAAAAGTATACATATTTCTTGTAACAATATAGGCACCAAACTATATTTTTCTGACAATGTGTGGAACCTCCTTTGTTTTCTATGATTTCCACCATTCTTTTAGTAAAGAATCATATAGTTCTTTAACTTTTGCCTAAATTAAATTTTCATTTATATTTGAAAATTGTCGGCCTTCAGCATACACTGCTCGTGGAAGCATTGCCCAGCAATTTTCAATGATATTAAGGTCGGGTGAGCACGTCGGCCATTGTAGACTGGAGATATTTTTATTTCAAAAATATTCCTTAACAATTTTTGGCACTGCAGTATTATCTTGTTGGAATATGTATGGTGTTTCAGCAATGCGTTCTGCATACGTATAAATTTGAGTTTTTATTAAATGGAAATAACGAACGCTATTCATTATCCCGTGAATAAGCTTTATTTCTGTCTTTCCTTTATATCCGATACCAGCCGAGACCATTACCCCACCTCCATGCATTTGATGTCGAATTTTTGTTAGTGGTTGCTTCGAATATCACGATAATGTGTACATCCGTTTGGTTGAATCTCTTCGTAAAAATTACTTTTCTCCAAGTCTTCTTCCAACGTACATGTTCTTTTGCAAATAATAAACGTGTCTCGTTCTGTCTTGCGTTTGATGATGGTTTTGCTGTTATTCTAGACCGATTTATAATATTACTAGTCTGAAGTACACGACGAACATTTTGAGTATGTGTTTCGACTCCAGCTTTCTTAGCGATCTCCCTTGCAGTAGCACAAGAATTGGAAGCAGCACGTATTATTGCTCGTGTATCGCGATCAGATAATGCTGCTGGCCTTCCTATACTTTCCTTTTTTCCATATGCACTTGTATCTTTCAACAAATTATACAGTAGCGGACAAAAATGGAAGACCGCTCTAAAGAAGATGATAACTTTTTAAATATTGTACTATACAATTTGACCTTTTTTGGGAAACTAGAGCAATTAGTTTACTAAAGGATGTGGAAAGAAATTTTTTCAAAAATTGCAATTGATCGGAATTGTTGGAAAAATACTAAAAGTTGAATTTTTAACTTTTTCATGTGGGCTTATATTGAAAATTTAAAAAATACATTTTGTAGATCTGTGTCAATTAAACATGTTCTGAAAATTTCGTCAAAATCGGTCGACGTTGCAATGAGCTACAAACGTTTAAAGATGGTAAAAATTACAGGTTTTCGAGATTTTCGGCAATAAATCGTGAAAATCTGCAATTTTTACCATCTTTAAACGTTTGTAGCTCATTGCAACGTCGACCGATTTTGACGAAATTTTCAGAACATGTTTAATTGACACAGATCTACAAAACGTATATTTTAAATTTTCAATATAAGCCCACATGAAAAAGTTAAAAATTCAACTTTTAGTATTTTTCCAACAATTCCGATCAATTGCAATTTTTGAAAAAATTTCTTTTCGCATCCTTTAGTAAACTAATTGCTCTAGCTTTCCCGAAAAAGTTCAAATCGTATAGTACAGGGTGTAAAAAAAGTAATGGTCATCCGTCCTAGGGGTGAATCTACACCTCTGGATCGGTGGACATTTGTAAGAGAAACTTGCCGCAAAATTGTTTATAACACAGAAAATTAGTGTTAAAGTTTTTTTTTGCATCAACGCATTCTACTCATCGAGAAGAGGAAAAGTTTGAAAGGAGCCATATGTCCCAAACAAATAGTTATTGAGATATAAGCTGTTAAAGTTTTTGCAAAATTTGATTGTGTGGAATTATACGTATAGACAAAAGCCTACTACTACAGTCCACGCGTCTGTGTCGATGAGACAGAAGATGATCGTGTGCGTGCCGCGAGCCAGACGAAATTTAAAGGCGCATTCGTCGTTAGGCTCCTTTAAATTTCGTCTGGCTCGCGGCACGCACACGATCATCTTCTGTCTCATCGACACAGACGTGTGGACTGTAGTAGTAGGCTTTTGTCTATACGTATAATTCCACACAATCAAATTTTGCAAAAACTTTAACAGCTTATATCTCAATAACTATTTGTTTGGGACATATGGCTCCTTTCAAACTTTTCCTCTTCTCGATGAGTAGAATGCGTTGATGCAAAAAAAAACTTTAACACTAATTTTCTATGTTATAAACAATTTTGCGGCAAGTTTCTCTTACAAATGTCCACCAATCCAGAGGTGTAGATTCACCCCTAGGACGGATGACCATTACTTTTTTTACACCCTGTACAATATTAAAAAAGTTATCGTCTTCTTTAAATCGGTCTTAAACTTTTGTCCGCTACTGTATATAATTTTTCGACTGCGACTAACTTCTTTTGCAATTTGAGCGATAGACAACTTTTGTTTTCTCAGAGCTAAAATTCTGCTAATTTCGCTTTCACTAAGCTTTTTGCCACGACCCATTATGAGAATAGCAATACGACAAAACTCTAAACACAAATTGAATACTGCAACTCCGTGGAAGCTGTCAAAACACTGAAGAATATGTAAACATAGTTCCAGTGTGCTATCATTTTGTTTGTGTCGAATTATGTGTTTCCCTTCCAACTAAAAGAACTCATTGAACTAAAGTCAATCTATGTTCTGTTTACATATTCGCAGAAGGTATGTTTTACACCCTGCACGGAGTTTCCACGCCAGCATAATCTTAACACGAGAAATTAATACGCGTGTGCTATCTTTTTCTTTGGGAGTGCTATATTCTAGAATCGTGGAATGGTAATTTTTCCTGGAGTCGGTGATGCTTCCGCGTCAAGGATAAATCCTCGCCGAATCCTGGGTCATCGAGAGTCGCAGGAGTCGTCGCACAGTCGGCATTCCGAGCCGCTAATCAGAGGCCGCCGCACGCGTCCAATTATCATTAAAAGCGTCGCGCGGGCCGTTCAACGACCGAGACGGGAAACGGCAGGTCGGGGAAAATTGTTTAGCAATTCGGATCGGGCTCTGCGAAAATTGCTGTCCAAGTGGTCACACATCGGTGGTGCACGCGCGGGCACACACACACACACACACGGTCCCAGCAAAATAGCCGATGAAACGGGACACATATTTGCCAGTCGGCTCACCCCACGCGAAATTTATTGTTCGATTGACGATGATTAGCCACGGTTCAGAAATACACTTATCCTGATTTATCGCGGCAAACACGCGCGCGATACCGCGCCGGGCCCCATCGATTATCCATTTCCGCTCGCGATGCACGACGATTTTTTCGTCAATTAACCGTGCATCCGTCCTTTTATCCACTTTTTGCTACAGCCACCCGTTGTCGCCGCCCCTTCTCGCCCTAGCGCTGTGTTTAATTCGTGGGTTTAACCCCTCGCTCGTCACCGGGACCTCTGTCCTTCTTTTTATCTGCTTCTGGAATTAGCGACAGCATTCTTGTGTAGTGTTCTTTACGGTCTTGTCCTAGCGGCCCTGCATTGATCCTTAATTGTGAAAGTAAAGTAAACTGAAAGATAATAATCTTAAGTACTCAGTCCACGGTCTCCCTTCCCTGGTTTTCGTAGCAATTGTTACTGTAGGGTCCCTGAATTGGTTCTTGGACCCGTACAGTCCCAGGGAATCGCTCAGGTATTACGCGGGCTTAGTACCGCGTAAGATCAGCACTTGCTGTTTAAAGCCCGGAGCTATCGGGCGACGCGTGTGGACGGAACGTGATGCAAACAAGATCAACGTGTAATCGTACCGCAGACACTTGTACGCGTAATACGTTCCGAGAGTGTGTATCCGGTCAGATTAAATTCCGTGTTTTAGACGGCTCGCGGAATTGAAGCATGCGGATCCGACGCGTCCCAAGTTTTGATTGCGCTAGACGTCGCGGCGTTGCGAGGCCGCTTTTAACGCGTTGATATACAACCAAGCCCACGTAAAAATTCAACGATTTGTTCAATGAAATTAATATCGGCGGTCCAAATTCTACAGCTCTTAATTTTAACTATACATTTCAGTCTGGTCAAATAATTCGTTCGTCCAAGTGTCTTCCGAGTCCATGACTGACATTAGTCATTCGTGTATTTTCCAGCCAGAAAATTCATTCCTAAGTATAGACAACACATAATTCCGTGATTCAATAGGGGTGACGGAAATGTGTGTGCTAGGATTATAAAACGTCCGTAGAACCGTCCAAATGGCTGCTCAGGCTGTTCATTAAACCAGCCAACTCCGCTTCAGCGAGATTTCAGATCCGTCATCACCGAAATCTCATGGATCTTCGCAATTTATGATACGCATCGCGATTCGAGGCTCGATACGCGACGGGTAATGGCGTCGCCGGTTGCAACGATAACGGGTGCGCGAGCAAATAACTGCGGAGCGATGCACCAACAGCATTTCCACTCCATTTACCTACAAACAACGAACAATTCCGCGTGGTCCACCTCCCCACTGTACGGCAGCTTGTTAAAAAATAGTCGCAACTTCCCGGAGAAGCTTATTCCGGACTTGTCCGTATACGGTGAACGCGCGTTTCTTCATATTCCTGTTTGGATGCAGGCCGGGGTTAAATTCGCGCTGGTTCGCGGACAAGTTGCACCATTGTTTTCCGCGGATGGCAGGGAGACGTCCACGCAGACGTTACGATATCCAACCGGCGGCGATTCTCCCCCGTGGACCGCTAACTGGGCGCTCACTGCATTAAAGTTTAGCTCCGGTTCTTTCTTATCATAATCGCATTTGTGGATAATGGGGCAGGGATAATTTGTTATCGCGAGATGTCATGGAGCAGAAACTTTTTAAATTACTTCGTTCCCTCCGCGGAACTTTTCTTCCCGCCGCCTTCTTTTTCTTAAACCCTCTCTCGCCCTTCCCTGCTCCTTCTCCTCTTCTCTGCCCCCTCGCGGAAACCACCCCCGCAGGATCGCGATGCTCGAGATGTACGACGACAGTTGGACGTTCCGCGTATGGAACGGATATTTTTGTAACCATTATTCTCCGACCCATCCCCACCCCAACGCAGTCCCGCCCCTTAACAAAACCCGACTCTGGAACACAACGCATTCAGCCGGAAAACACCGGGAGCTTAATGTCTAGCGACGCGAGCGCGTCCGAGGCAGACTGTTTGCCTCGAACACGCCCGGATACGTTGCCGAGACGTAAATACTCGTCACGTTTCCGGCACGAGGGCTTTTACACGAATTGTTTCGTCGCGGAAGAAGTTCGTCCAATTTCGCGAGGAAATTTTAAGGGAACCGCCCGACAACGATCGCCCCTGTCGCGATATTTGCTTGCACTTTGCATTGCGAACTACCCTCTAGTTTGTATCAACGGGATGCTAACCCTTGTTCATCCCTTGCGCTAATTGGTTGAGTACACATTCTGTAATTTTTAATTTTTACTTTACGAAACGAAGTCTCTTGTTTGTGTACTTTTTGCCTTTCTGCTATAATTGTTCATCTTTGTATTATATTGACTTCTTACCTTGTCAATTCGATACGGAGGGTAAAACTAATTCGAGAAGATGAAGGATGGAAAAGGGTCGAGTTCCACGAGGGCGGAGAAAGTGGCTCATTTCTCTCGGCAGTAGTACAAGTCGATAATTCACCCGCCGGTTGCGTTAGTCAGTAGTACGAGTCAACGATATATCGTCCAGTGGTTGCTTCGTCTCTGTCGACAAGTGGTTACTTTCCCAATCTTTTAACTGCTAACTTTAACTTTTAACTGTAGAACTTCTACGCACTAAGAATGAATTCTTGAGTGACCTTGAATATAAAAATTTATGAGAAAATGTATAAAAATTGAATGAAGTATCTTCAAGCATGTAGTACAGGGTGTTCGCGATAATTTGTACCAGCGTTCTTTTCGTAAACAAAATACACTAGAAAAAAACCGAAGAGGAGGAAGTTGCAGTATATTTCACTAGCAACATGATAGCGTATCTCAATTATTTCTATTTCTAATATTTTCCCAGAAACAAAGGTGACCTTTTTTGTGACATTGTTTAAAATGAAATGCTACATATTTTTTCATATCAAATGAAAGCTGGCATTAGGACGAGCTCAGCGAGGTAGTATACTATGGTCTCCATGGTCATACAAGGGCAGAAATAAAAGAAATACAGGGTGTTTGGTAACTGGTGGTACAAGCGAAAAGGGGGTGATTCTACATGAAAAAATAAGTCAAAAATATAGAACAAAATTTTTTCATCTGAAGCTTTGTTTTCGAGAAAATCGACTTCGAATTTTCGCCGGGTACGTGCTTCAGTATATGCAGAAAGTAGAATTGGTTGATCATGGTGAGACGCGTCAGACGATTCCTATGCAATAGCACGTGTATTCGCTGCATTTTCAAACTCGATTTTCTCGAAAACGAGTTGCCAAACGAAAAAATGTTGTTCCTTGTTATCGACTTATTTTTTCTCGTAGTATCACCCTCTTTTCGCTTGTACCATCAGTTACCGAACACCCTGTATATTTAACATTTCGTAATACTGCATTTACTAGTATATCTGTTGTATTCATAAGACTACATATCGTGTTCAATGTGACTTCCATTAGCAAGAATGCATTTCTGAGTTCTGTTGACCATATTCTTAATAATTTCTGCTAATGTCGCACTGGATATGGATGTGTACGCTTCTTTTATCTTAGCTTGCAAATCGTCTAATGCCCGTTTTGTTGGAAGCACAGATCTCGTACAAGAAACTGCACGAAACTGTAGGAAAATGGCAGTGATTGCCAATAATTTTGAAATTCACGATTTAAAAATTGTAAATATTTATATGATTTTAGAATTCCAGTGTAAACATATGGATCTTGTAGAATGTTAACATTGGTAGAAACTACCAGGAGTGTGGTGAGCAGAACTCGAAAATACATGCTTGCTAATGGAAATCACATAGAACAAGATATGTTGTCTTATCGATACAACATACTAGTAAAGACAGTTAAATATAAATGTTAAATATATTTCTTTTATTACTGGCCTTGTATGACCCTGACGACCATAGTATACAATCTGGTTGAACTCGTCTTAATGCCAGCTTCCATTTAATGTACAAAAATACATATGTAGCATTTAATTTACAAAAATGAATGCACTAAAAAGGACAAAATAATTTTTTTAGGTATTAGTGACTATAAATAAAAGCGTGGAGCGCTAAACTTTTATTTATAGTCACTAATGCCTAAAAAAATTATTTTCTCCTTTTTAGTGCATTTCAATATAAGCATGGTTTTTAAAAAGTTTTTTTATACATCTTTATTTTCTACTTTTTAGTCTTTTTTAAATGGAACGCAACATATATTAATACTGGTATGAAATAGTAAGATATAGAAACGCAAGATATGGAAATACGCGAGACAGAATGAGGGGATGACTCCGAGAGACGACGTCTCTTGATGGAGTTCGAAATTGACCGAAATGGAACTGAACGGAACACCACACTGACTAAGGTTCTTCGATGCGAAGTGGGTCAGTGGAGTGGGAACGCGTAGTGGAGTAGGGGGCGTTGGCGCGCGGAGTGGGGATCGCTGAACGCGATGACGTACTACCGAGCGTCGCACGGCGATGTATGACGGTTAATATTTAAATCTATTTTTTCTCCAAGACGCACAGTTATCTTTTTTAAATTTGTTTTTTAATATTACGTTGTCATCCAGTTTTGAGCTATGTTTAAAGTTTCAAGTCTCTAGCTCATCGGGAAGTGATTTAAAATTCGATTACAAGATTTGACGCATATAACAACGACAACGACAATATCGACAACTCGGCAAGCTAATATAAGTGTGGTCAAATAAAAAAAATGAGATAAGCTATCATAGTGCTAGTAGAATATACTACAACTTCCTCTCTTCGGTTTCCTGTATTTTGCCGTCACGAAATTCCCAAGTTGAGAAGAAGTTGAAAAAAATAAAATGTTCGCAGTTAGTTAGTGATATAATGGTACAAGAGATATTGGTCCTAGTTCCATAAGAGATTTCTCGTGCTCGAAAATCGTCCGAATTTCACAAGAAGGCCTCTCGACAGAATAGGAGTCTGAGATTGTCGAAGTGGAGGTCCAGTCGATTGACACATTACGAGCAGAGTTAATTCTCTGTTTCCGGAATCGGTATAAGCGTCAGGTTCTAAAAAGAAACCAATTCCCCGAGATTACCCGGCTCGCCTCGGGCCCGAGGGCTCATCGAAGGTGTGTCGTCGCCGGGCGACAAAGCAGTGGGACGAGTTTAGAGGGTTTGGGGTGGGCGACGACAGTGGCGTAGCCAGCGATAAATCGGGCGAACGTTAAACCCGAAAGTTTGCCCGGGCCGACTGTACGATGGAATTACATTTTCTCGGGGCTGTTTCCCGAGGCAAACTCTCCGGGTAAACGTTTTATACATAACGGGGACGACAGACGTTGAACGGGAGGCGAACTCAAAGCCGGAGAACCCGGGAATCGATCCGGCACCGACGACCATAAACTTTCTACGTGTCAGAGGTAATAGCGACTTCGGGAACGTGAACTTCATTTAATCCTGCCTGGCAACTAGATACTAGCAAGGCAAAGAGTTCTTGCTGGAAAAATCGCGGTGACCGTTCGACAACGGGCCACGTTAGAGCCGATGAAATTCAACACCCCCTGTGTAACCATCCCCGCTCACCATGTCGTCATGCTCGTCAGAGGAAACGCCGGTTCGAGGCTGATGACGCGAAAAATGTGCTCTGGCCGAGATAGGACTGGGTTGGGTTCTGAGCTTGCTTCCAAAGTATTTGGCGAGGCATTACTTTTGTACAGTCTAAGAACGGTGGACTGTTATTTATCAGATATGGTGGAGTGGGGTAAGTGCGCCCTAGTTTTTGCAAAGTTCGACTTTAAACCGATGTATTTTCTGTCTGGTATGTAAAAACTTAACGCTCTTGGTATCAAACTCTTGCCACAGTTATTACTGATGAATTAGTATCATGTAGGATTTTAATTTTGCTTGAAAATGATCATTTAGATATTTGATTTTGATAGATATTAAATTATATTGTATAGTTTTATAGTTATCCACTTTTAAACAAACAGGTACTTTTATGCTGAAATATGAAAGGGGATACAGTGATATTAAAACAAAGTTTAAAAATGCTTTCGAACCTTGTTTTAAGTGCTACTTGGCAAGAAAAGAATTATTAACAAGCCTGGTATAAAATGCTTCCTCATACAGTACGCACTTACACCACCGTGATAGTACGCACTTGCCCCGTGTAGTAATATCTACGGGGCAAGTGCATCTTAGTGCTTTTCTCAATAAATTTTTAAAAATACAATAAAAACGGTTTATTTAATCTGAACCTACATCAATATTTGTTGTACTTACCTAAAATAACAACACAGAATATATTAATAACATTCCTTTAAGAATTTAAATTAATACTTTTTGTTTTATAAGCATGTGATTTTTACACACTTTTTGAGTTCAAATCCCTTTTTTACTTTCTGCCCGTGTGAAAACACGTTTGTATAACCATTTAAAAATGTCATTGATTAATTCTTACAGACGCAATACTGAAATTTGCTATTCTTGAAAATGGTCTAAATTGACACCGAAACGTTGAATTAAATTTCATGTGATATTTTTGCAAATTTGCTTACTTTCCAATTGATCGAACCAGTGCGCCGATAACATTGATTGTAGTGTAAACAATTGTCGATCGAGATTCAGAGAACTGTTATATTAATAACATGTAAACTATTGCGGGTTCAGGGTAACAACAAAATTGTACGTGTACCTGCCACGTGACTGTTTGGCATTGGTTGATCTAAGCGAGGAAAACACCTTTATTCCTGGGCGACATCTATGTGGAATAGTTCATACTAATTTATACTACATTAATAAATACAAGGTAGAGAAATTTCGTTCAGATTATAATAAAAATAACCAATTAACGCACTTACCCCGTTGACGCACCTACCCCACTCCATCTTACTATAAATCGAATAGTGCTGCGCATTTTTTATAGAAATACTTTACAGCCACACCCGAAATTAGTGAGGGGAGGGAAAAAACGGTTCCCACCCTTAAATCGTACTGGTATTGAGTGTCGAGTGACGAGTGGATGCGTAGACAGACGTCGGCTTAACATGAAACGAACAAACCGAGTCCCCAGTTTCCACCCCCTGGTCCCAGAGTCTCTATAGTACGAGGAAAAGCGGATTTTTCGTTCGACTTCCGGAAGAATAGAAGTCTCCTATAGCTAGGAGAACTTGTCGTCGCGACCGTCGCGTCTTTAATTTATCGACTTCGAACGGAAGAGTCGAGTTGCGCCGAAGTTCTTTCTTCTCGCCACCACACCGCGAGGGTGGCTGTTCCGAGGGTTGCTCGGAATTTCCGTGAATCATCGGCTGGGGCACGGGAAATTCATTCACCCCTCGAGTGTCTTCCCGCGAACCCTGGGCATGGCGTTTCTCGCTCGATGGCGATGGAATTTCGACGCACCGGCACGAATTTCTGGGGGTTGCTCCGAATACTTTACTCGGGGAAACTGCGCTCTCTCGCAGAAACAATATTTTTCCGTGTATCGAATATTTCTGTGCATCGCTGTAGAGTTAATTTAGAGGTTGCTGAGAGGAAGGGTAGCAGAGGGTGGATAATTTCTAGATGTTTAAAAATTAATTATACTTTGCAAGGGGGTGGGCATTGCAATTTTTATTCAAATTTTTCCTAGACGATTCAGAAATCCACACGGATAGAGTGACCCAGAAAAATTGATGGTCTCTATTAGAACCTGCCACCACCTGAAATTTGTAGATAAGGGAAACAAATTGTGGCGCAACAATTTCGCAGAGGGTTAAGCGTCGAGAATGAACCAGTGGCCTCCGCGGAAAAAAAGATTGTAGGAAGGTCGTGGAAACAGGGATGAAGACAGATACATAGGGGGCGAGAAAGCGGAAGGGTGGAAAAAGAGGACAGGCAATGACACATAGAGAGATCCAGACGGGGTGGGCCGAGGAGAAGGAGGAGAGGAGTGGTAGGGGTTGGTAGCATCGTAGACGAGTTTGCGGTGAGAATTTCTTGTTCGTATCCATCGAGTGGTCTCTCTCGGTCCGCAGTGTCTGTCCTCTTTGTTGCGCGCCGGCGAGCGGGTACTCCTTAACTTAATGGAACTCCGGAGAACTCTCTTCCATCTTCGTTCGTGAGAGCTACTTCGCCGGAGGAGCACGCGACTTCCCAACAACGATGAATATTGTTATACCCGCCGAGTGGAAATTGGAACCCTCTACCTCCCCCCAAGGGGTAAAAACCGGGAAATCTGTTGAGCCGATTGCGGCTCGCACGCGATGCCGTTCCTCGTGGTTAATGGCCGTCTAGGCGTCCTCCATGCCGACGGAGCCATCTCGCAATCATTTTTTGCGATCCCTCTCGTTCATTCGATAAGAAAAGCTCTACATTCAAAGCCGTGCACACTGAAAAATATTTTCAGCTCGCTGTCAATGAGCTCCGATTATTTCTGTATTTTTTTGAGAGACGAACCGAGCTTTTTGAAAGAATTTGCTACGGGTGGATTTTCTTCCTTAACTTCAAAAAGTAGACGTGGCTTCGGTTTCCTTAATGCACAACTAAAATTCAGGTCTGACTTGTTTAAATGAAATTGTAAAGATTGAGAAGTGAATAAAAGCACAGGTAAAAACCATTCGAGGAAAGGGTGCTGTACAGGATCTCGAGCGGAAAGACAGAAAGGTTGACACCCTCGTATCCAGTGGGGTTTCCGAACAATAAGTCGGCAAGTCAGAAGTGCGTCCCGGTTGACGGACAAAGTGTTAATAAAACTCAAAGTCCCCGGTTTCACATAGTCAAGTGGGCCATTTAGAATCTGTTCATCCCCCCGCGAAGTGGAAGGGTTGCGAGAGCAGAGAGCCCTGGCACATTGACGTAAGAAAAAAAGACGGGCGTGGGTCGTCGACAGTTGCAGGAAATGAGAGAGAGAGAAAGAGAGAGAGAGAACGAGAGAGACAGATAGAGGAAGAGAGACAGAGGAGAGGGTGGGAAAATGGGAGGGGAAGGGTAACGACGCGTGTCTCCCTTTTCCAAGGGTGGAAATGCCCCGGCATGCGTCCCCGGGGCGTCGTACGCCGAGCCAGTGCAGCGTCGCGATGTTTTACGAGGTGGCGAACCGGTGCCAACTGTGTCTCGTTATATTAGATTTTACTGGAGGCTCCAGGCGCCGCATAAATTCGTTAACCAATAAAATCCTCATCGTGTAGCGCAATAATCGCGTCGAAAGCCCGCGATAATCGACTCCGACCACTCTCGACTACCCGCGAAGGAGACCCTCTCGTTTCCTTCTTTTCCCATCGCCGCGATTCTGTCATCGACAGAAAACGGCTCAACGGCTGCTCGAGATCCCACAGTCTGGCTTTCTCGATTTAGGGCTACCGTTTCCCGGAAACCCCTGCCTCCTCATCGATTTCATTCAATCCCTTTTAACTCTTACTGCAGACTCTGCAACCGGCCAAAAATCCAATCGTTTTATTGCATTAGTCATTGCTGATATCTATGCAAATGGCAATTCAGAATTTTCGAAATGAAAAGTAAGAATGGTTACCAGGACAATATAATTTAATGACTTTTTTTGAGACTGTTATTCAAAAGAAAATTATTGGACGGCTCTTGGATACAGCCATTAAAACGTCTATTAATACGTTCTCAGCAGCTAAAGTGTTAATTGTTGTTTACAACAATTGTGCTACGAGGGCCTGTTACTTGAGAGGGTGAACATAAATTCTATTTTCTACCGCCTGCACTACAGTCTTCCGTCTGCTTTTTCATTAAAATTTCATGATGAAGAATAAATTTCAAAAAGAAAACGTTGAACGAGGTTCAAAGCTGTGGGTAATTATGAAAAATACGTCTACGTACAATCCACTTTTCATCCCCGTTTCAAGATGTCATTTAATCATGTCTAACACTTTGATTGCCAAGCAAGCAACCACATAAAATCCATAAAATCAAAATAATTTATTGAATGAAATGAAACTTGAAAAATTAAAATGTATTGTACTGAGAGTACTCCCTCAACTACTTGGCGTTTTTTAGATACTAATTAAATTTTGTACAATGTATACAGGGTGAATCCGAAGAAACAGAACACCTAAATATCTCTGTTACTTTTCGTTGTACAAAAAGACTTCTTAGGACAAAATTGCATTGTTTGAAGGGCCACATGTAACGGTGTAAGGAAAAAAATTTTCAAGGTCATTTTTTACAAGATTTCAAGGTCATCGATATTTTTTTTAAATGGAATGAGGTATTTTTTAATACATCAATCGATGCAGCTGGACATTCGTTATAAAAAAGTATTAACCTATGTATGTCGAAAAGTTAGTACTTCACGAGATATTTCGATTTAAATAACTCTAAAACACCATTACTGTCGCACTAAGACGTTAGCGTTTGCTTACTTGTGTAACGTTTTACTACGACAGTAATGGTGTTTTAGAGTTATTTAAATCGGAATATCTCGTGAGCTACTAACTTTTCGACATACATAGGTTAGTACTTTTTTATAACGAATGTCCAGCTGCATCGATTGATGTATTAAAAAATACCTCATTCCATTTAAAAAAATATCGATGACCTTGAAATCTTGTAAAAAATGACCTTGAAAATTTTTTCCGTCACACCGTTATATGTGGCCCTTCAAACAGTGTAACTTTGTCCTAAGAAGTTTTTTCGTACAACGAAAAGTAACGGAGATATTTAGGTGTTCTGTTTCTGCGGACTCACCCTGTATATCAGCTCGAAAATTTATTTTCAAATTGGGAGACATGATCCTCTTACCTATATATGGATAACATTGCGGTCAATGTACTAATTGAGTGAGCTACCATTGGGTCGAGTCATAAATGAATGTTTTCTTCATCAATAAAATAAATAACAGTTGTACCTTACACAATTATGTTTTCTGCATTATCTGCAGCTATACTCGTTGCCATTTATGAGAATGCACAGAAAACACAGAAATTATTCGTGACTCAATTTAATAATTGCTGCTCGATCGTCTCCGTTTAAATTGTGTTTGTTCTGTGTTAGAGCTGCCATTGTTTGCGAAATATTTTTGAAAAGTATCCTCCGATGACTTCGAAGAGGCACCTCGAGCGAAGCGTTTCAATCAGTCGCGCGCCCAACAGCTCCGGAAAGCTCGAAAATTCAAATTCTGGTTGCTCGGGGTTCGTCGCGGCGTTACAAGACAAACAGGAGCCGATAAGCCGGAACCGTGAACGTGATAAGGTCGCCATACGGGGGAGGATCTGCCGGCTTCACGATTTATTCGGCGTTCGTGATATAAAGCTCAGCTTCCGAGGAAACTCATCGAACTCTGCCTCGCGGAGAATCGAGCCGTTAAGACCGTAGGACGCGCACGGATCGATGTCTCATATTAAAATCTGTCTCGGCTCTGGAACATCGTGAAAATCATGAAGAAGTTATTAATCGACGCTGGATCGTATTCGATGTCGTTACAAATTTTTCGGAGACCGTTCTACCTCGCGGGAACACAGTTGAGTAATCTAAAAATCATATCAGAATTTACAATGGTCAATAAAAAAGCATATACGGCGTTGAAGATTTTTTAGCGACGGTGCAGGCCAATTCTGAACGCAATTAACTTTCTGTTTGAGCAGTCGATTATTCGCGGAGCCCGAGATAAGTGAAATTTGCAGCGTCGTTACGGCTGGTGTTGACACTTCGAAAGTTGTTTCTCCTTTGAAAACACAAATATGCAGCCTGAATTACAAAAGCTCCATAAATTGTAGGGAGACAGTGTCGCGCGGGAGATGAAAGCACGCCGGGGCCCAGGCTTCGCTGCTTTAATATTACACAATTTCGTTTCATACGTACCAAACGTTCAAGAAGCGATAGCAAAGTGAATGAAAAGTTCCACGGCCGCCCTCCCTGGAAGAAAGACAATTTTCCTTTCCCAAGTCTTTTTCGCGGAAGGAGGCTCTTGCAGACCGTAAAGTACGAAGGTGCTTCTGTACACCGGTTGCGCTTCGACGCGCGATCTCTCGCAAAACAGCTGCGAACGCGCAGGATGATAATTAAAAAATGTCCCGTTGCTTGTTGGGCTTGAATTATTCATGGGGGGCTACCCTGCTGCACTCGCCTCGGCATTTTTCGTTCTCCTTCTAATTATTTCGCCTTTCCGATTTCCGCCTCCAGAACGAATTTACAATCTTGCGTATAACTTCATGCTTTCGATAAAAGTCTGACAGTCGGATACGATATCATCGGGTCTCGTGCTGAAGAAAGTAGACGTGAAAGAGTATTCAATGTTTCAGTAGAACGGCCCTGTATGCTGTCAGACAATCGATAGCAAATATATTGCACGTGCTTCGTGGCTCCAGTAGAATAGCTATGTACACAGTCAGAAAATCGATCGCAGACATTAAGAGCGCAAAAACCATTCGGTAGAATAACCTCCCGCAGAGTCAGCCTGTCGATTGCGAATATTATGTATATTGAAGGTGCAAGGTGAACACAATGGAATAATATATGTATACAGGGAGGTCCGTTTAAATAAGGACACCTAAATACCTCTTCAGGTTACTGTGATGCAAAAAATATTTGTTACGTGATGTGTATGGTGTCAATGGACCAAATATCTGGCACGCATATGTTTTTCCGAAGGTTATTTTTTTCGTAGATATCAAGGTCATCGATGTTTTTTGATACGTAACTACATTTTTATTATATTGCATCGGGTGACCGATCGAAAAATACATTCAGATATGTATAATAACATGACCTTGACCTTGATCTGAAGGTAAAACTTTAATTTTCGAAGATCAAGGTCATTTCAAGGTCATGTTTTTATAAATATCTGAATGTATTTTTCGATCAGTTCCCCGATGCAATAAAATAAAAATGTAGTTATGTATCAAAAAACATCGATGACCTTGATAATTGGTCCATTGACACCGTGCACATTACGTAACAAATGTTTTTTGCATCACAATAACCTGAAGAGATATTAAAGTGTCCTCATTTAAACGGACCACCCTGTATAGCAAAAAAATCGATTATATAACTGTTATAATAACTGCTATAATAACTTGACAGTTAAGAATGGTAGATTAGGAAATGTTAAGAAATTTTAATGGAATAATTCCGTACTTGGTCAGTTAATTAATATCAAACAACGCGCTGTAAGCTTTTAGTATTTTAACCAGCTACCTAGTCAACGTGTGATTACAACGAACACATTAAAACTGCATGAGAGTTTCAGTAGAACAGGCTTATACATAGTCAGACAATTGGATGAGAATAATACATTAGGGACTGCAAAGAAGTTTCAGTAAAATCTTGTACACGTACACACACACACAGTCGACTAAAATAGCATAGTGAAACCGTAAAGCAGTTTCAGTAGAATAACCCTTTGTGCAGTGGGACAGTTGTTCGAGATTAATATCTCAACAGCACAAAGAAGTTTAAGTGGAATAACCATGTAGAGGGTTGGGCAATATCTATGGCACGACACGTTAAGGTTGTAGAAGGAGTTTTAGTAGAATAACCATGCACATAGTCGGACAATCGGCCGAACTGGCTGGTTTACTGCAACGCACTGAGAATGTATGAACGCGAGAACGCAAATACAGTTCAGTGGAGTTATATTGAAATTTATCAGACAACCAATCAAAGCAGTACAACCAAACGCACGATCAGACTGTAACAAACGCGAGGGATATTAATTATCTGGGAACACCCGAAATCGCGGAGAGAACGTTCTGGTCTGTGCGTGGGAGGACGACGAAGTCCAGGACGCGTCTGCATATCTCGAGTCCGTTTAAAAACAACGTCGGACCATTACGGGATCTCTCGGCTCGCCGGGGGCGTTTCCACGTGTGCGCGGGGGCGACTGGGAATACACTTTGCACCTCGGGCTGTCTCCCGCGGCCCAGAGAGCTGCAGAAATAATAAAACTGTGACACGTCGAGCTGGAAGAACATCCAGTTGCCGAGGGGCGAGCGTGTGCGGATGCGGGGACGGATGAAGCTCGGGGGAAAAAGAGGGTGGCGGAGCGCGAGAAGAAAGACGGCGCGTAAGTGCAGGCAGTCGGATCGATTTGTTTCTTGAAATGGCGTCGCGCCTTTTTGCGGCGCCGCTAAGAAATCAAGCTGTGTGCCATACGCGGCATTCTTGTCCTCTTTCCCTTTTTTCCTCTGTTCCCCACCCTTGTTCTGTGTATATCTTACCCTCTCTGGCTCTCTTCGCAGCCCCGTTTGGCATGTTACACCCTCCGACACGGCGTGTGTACGCGGATGCATGGCTGCCGGGGGGTGGTGGTGGGAGGACGAGAACGAGGGTGGAGAGACGGTCGTCCCGGCATTGTTCTCCCCGGGCAACTGGGTCGTGCTTGATATTACGTCGCGAATCTCATTTGCTCGTTTGTTCGGGAGCCGCGGAGCTCGCTACGGGATCGATGGGAGACGTTCTGCACCCTCTCTCGTCGGATTTCGGCGCGAGAGAATAATGCCTCGGCCGAGCAGCGGACCCATGTCGCGCGATTTTTGCCATGCAAATCAACAAATCCCTACCCCGTACCCCTTGGAGCGCGACGCGACGCTCTGAAACGCATCCAAGATGTTATGGCGCAATTCGTTCGGCGTCTCGGTGCCATAAATGAATCGCTTGGACGCTGGGCGTTGGCCCCAGACCGATTTACGCCGCTCCGAGAGGCTTCGATCAGGCAGCGAACGCGTGAGAAGTTGGCACGCACACGACAACCATATGCGAATTATGGGCGGTCGGTGTACGACACGCCGGGAAGTTGACGGTTCAGTTTGTTACGCGGCTTGCGGGCCGCCGAGAGTGCCAGAACTGCGAGTAGGGTTGCTCGGGATGTTGGGGACTTCAGTGAGAATGATCGTTTGACGGTTTGTATAGAGAATTTTCCTTGCAGCGCGTAAATGTCTTTGGATATTGTGCAGGTTCGTAATCGTTGACTTGTACTACTGATAACTAGCGTAATCCGATGCGGCACCTTTCAGAGCTCCCAACGCTAAAGCAACACCTAAACTCCCGAAAAATCCGGCTGATTCGTTCGATGCTCTGAACAGCTGATTACGTGTGCGATTAACTAGATTGCCGGGGCGGAACGACGGCGAAGAATAACGTCGAGGTTTTTGTTGCAGCGTTGACCCGCGAAGGGCTTGCAGCCACGCGGGCAAAGTAAATATTTGAGACGCTTAATTAACATTCGTGGAGGGGACCCGTGGAACGCGAGCGCGAGAGCCTTGTGTAAAAAACGAAATCCCTTTCTCTCTGGGGGCATTGCGGTTCCCGGTCGTTATCCTTATTTATCACGCGAGCGCTGTAACGAAGGGAATTCCTTGTAATCCGTAAGAAGGCAATTGATTGCCGAGACAAATAATTAACGAACCGGACGACCGGGATAGCGTTTAAAGAGTCTTCCGGGCCCGAGCAACTTTCCACGGCCGCGGCCGGCTGCGTTAAGATCGCGAGATAAGGCCGATACCGCGCGAACATGACCGCCGAACGATCCCATAAATCAGATTCCACAGGCATAAACGGATTATCAGCCGGTGAAATTTACTGCATCGCCAGTTTTCTCCAGAGGATCGGCCCCGCGGAAAGGGAGGGATCAGCTCCGCCACGAGCAGAGTGAATTATGGAAACGTGTATCAACGACGAACGTGGCAAGGAATTCGAGGGGAACTCGAGCGCAGTGGATCGAGTCCGTCATAAGTCAGACGCCTCCCTCGGAATCGCCGTTTTTCTGCTACTCAGCGCGATGATCGCTAATTACCGCCGGAATATATGGACTGGGAGATGCGTACAGACCCCGATTTAGAGGTTGGTATCCGGAAGCCCGACACAGTGGATCTATGAGAACTAATTCTATTTTTGTTGCTTATTTTATTAGTAGATTGCGGATCTTTATGCGTGTTACGGATAGAAATGCATTTCTATTTAACACGGAACATGAAATGTGAAATATTGTAAGGGATTAGTGGAGGATGGCTACTGCTAGTCGATTGATACGAAATCGTGTGTAGTGCAAAGGAAGTGCACCCGAATCTCGTTGACACTGGCGACTACGCGATAGAGTTTGTTGCATTCAACCCAATAGCGTGTAAAGGTAGATACAATGTGTCTACCTTAGGCCGCAAAAAACCTTCATTTGTTGAATTTCTCACATGAAGGTTTCTAGCGAACACGGAGAAATCGAAAGGTGGATCAGGGGCCGCCAGGCTACAAAGAGTTGCAAGGTTCGGGAAGAGAAAAAATGTGATTATAAACTTAAAGCAAATTAACCATGTAGCGAAAGTCATTACGCATGTGGTGGCATGCAACGAGCCTAGGAATTTTGTACCTAACCTTTTCCACGAATCTCAGGTAGTTGATAAGAATATAGGGGACAGTATAAATGTCGAGGGAGCGAACGTTTCTGGCTATCTTTCTTTTTCTTCTTCGTTCAATATATTCGTATAAAAATATTGTAAAATGTGACGGGTGACAATAAAGATTTTGTCGAAACAATTCGAAATAAAAAAATTTTGACCTGAATTGCACGAAACTGGAATTATTACATTTAGTAGGTTGAAAATAATACAATAAGGAAGAAATTTTCTTTCAGGAATTCAGAATGTGTAGCGGAGATATTTCAACGAGATGGTTCAAAGTCCAGAAATAATTATTTCCTCGAGCAGCTTTTTCCTCTGAATCTCGCACCAGCTGATTTGGACCATCCTGTACGTATTTTCGCATTTTCCATCGGCCCCGGCGTGGCGTTGCCGTGAGCGCGAAGGGATCAAGAAGAACAGATCCATTACCGCTAACAACCCCCGTATCTTCAAGTTCTCATTATACCAGCGCCCGAAAACTAGCTCCCACGGTATCTTCAACCCCTTCCCCGTAAATCAGATCCACGAACGAGTTTCTTCACTTCGCAGCGAACATCTTTCGTGTAATGACGCCATAACCGGTGTTATGGTCGGCCTCATTACCTCTATTAAACCGAGCGGGTCGAGTGATTCGGAGTCTTGTAATTTTTCCCAACAATTTTTCCAAACCCTCCCCCACCATCTTGCATCTCCCGGAACGCTTTTCGAGGGGTAATTTCGATGGGGCGAACTCTCCGACCGATAAATCAGTGTCCGGGTGATAAATATCGGATCAAAATTATGAACGGGGCAGAAGGGGGCTCGAGGAACCCCGGACAAGAGTTTAAGGGCTGAACAAAAGCTCGTAAATTTATAATCGAGGTATACGTCTCGAGCTGGTTAACCAATAATCCCCTAACCTCGAGGATATTGCCCCGTTTTTTACCACATTTTTATTAGTTCGCTTTCTTGTCTGTCTGTTTGCTTATCTGTCCGGTACAAATTTTGCAATTAATTTTAAACTAACTTCCCGATGAGCTAGAGACTCGAAATTTTAAATATAGCTTAGAACTGGATAGCAATGCAATATTCTAAAAAAATGTTTAAAAAAGCATATGGGTTTAGGAGATATGAACTATTAAATTTAACCGTTACACCTCCCCGCGCGACGCTCGGTAGTCCGTGATCGCGATCAGCGATCCCCACTACGCGCGACAACTCTCCCTACTACACTACGCGTTCTCGCTCTGACTCATCCCCACTTCACTGACCCGCTTTGCACCGAAGGAGCTCAGTACTTACTACGTATTATTATACTATAATGTTTGGTTACCAAGCAAAAGAACAGTTACACCGAGTTTCTCCGTCTAGTCTTTATCTTTTCTTTTTAATTTTAGGTATTAAAACTTCACAATCACAAATTTCCAGGACTATCTGTATGAGGCTAGGAAAAATTATTTTATATTTTTTAGTCCGTCTTGAAACATATTTTTTAAAAAATTTATTTTTATTTAAATTATTTTATTCTTTTTAGTCCGTTTTAAAAACGTGGTATTTTTAATAATTTATTTTTATTTAATTAATTATTCTTTTTCGTGTAATGTTGTACCATCTATTATGCAATCTCATCTTCCATTTGAACTGGAAATTGAACAGTGATGTAAGAATATTTCGAGATTCAGTGGAGAAGGTCTGAAAATAGTCGGACAGAATTGCGGAGCCTTGTGGAATCTGTCTCCACCTGGAAACAAATGCAACGAGGCGAGGCAGCAGAAGCTTTTTTTTGTAAAATGTAGAGAAATAATTTGCTCGCATGGCTAGGTGGTCGCAAAGTCCCAATGAAATTTTATCGACGAAGTCTCGGAGCTTAGCGAAAGAGGGAGAAAGGGAAAACGGGAAAGAGCGAACGGTAGAAAGGTAGAAGGAGAAGCAGAGAACATTTCAACCGATCGGAACACCCTCCAGGATCGCTTTTTCATCGCAGTGTCCGAGCTGTCGAAGCGGCGGAACGCGCGAAGCGCAGGTGACCGGCCATGAATCGAATAATCCGGATAACGGCAGCTGCATTTTTTTTCCATTCCCCGATAACCCTGAAAACAATGTTGTGTTCGCGGCCCCGTGCTCCCGCCGGAACGCATTGACGCTCGTCACAGGGTTACGTGCCGGGGCAAACCGGTGAATTACATTTTACACTTTTTGACGAGGTTTTCCCTACCGGTACCACTATTCTCTCTTTTTCTCTGTTTCGCTCTGACCCTTTCTCTCGCTCTCTCTCTGTCTCTCTTGTTCCCGCTTCCGCTCTTTGTGTTTTCCTGTTCGCGAACTAGTGGGCCAGAGGCCCGTCCGATAGCAGAACAACGCGCGAGCCTTCGGCCCGTCCAGCAATTCGATCGCGATTGTGTGACGCGTGATGTATGCGACACCTGACCGCCGACTGTAAATTCCTCGCCATTCACTCTTTCACAACCTGACTTTTTGTATTTTCATTACCGGTCAAACGGCTGTCACAAGCCGGCGTAAGGTGACGGCGAATATCTCGTATTGTGGGCCAACTTCACAAACACTGATTTGTCAAACAGTTTACTTGCACGATTCACTTGTTCTATACTGACAAGGGAAGGACCGACTTCGATTTTGATAATTTGTTGGGAGATGATGGTATATGGATCCCTAATTATGTATGCAAAATATTAGGTGTAGTTACTCAATACTTTTAAAGATATAAACAATTAAAGTTTCATACCTGTGAATCACATAACCTGCTTACACGGCTAATGGAACTTCGAAAACTACAGCTCCAATCATGGTAGTGGATCTTACAAGGGAACATATTCAGATGCGAAAATCGGATTTTGATGAAACTTTGGGAGCTTATAGTACTTTGAAAAATATTTTACACGTATTTTTTTTATCGGCAACCATCCACTCTGAAGGGGTGAAAACAGCCCTCAAAGTTGGGGGTCAAAACCGTATTTTTTGAGATATCTTGGAAACCAGAGGTCCAAAAATTTGAATTTTTTTTTAAATTGTGTGTTTTTCAATGGGGAATGTAGTCGCGTAAAAAATTTTAGAAAAGTTTTTTGTTTAAACAATATATTAAAAATTAGATTTTTTTTGCAGTTTCTCGTATTTATTGTTAGTTCATTTTAATGTAAACTTGGGTGTGTGATCTTTGATCCAAAATAGGGGATACATGTTTCAGGATTTTCTTTTTTTTTGCCATTTAACAATAATTATGCATAATGGAAGATAGTCTTCCACCTGGCGTGTAAAGGAATTCTGGCTTGTTTTATCGAAATATAAGCATTTAGTATGAACATATATAGTATTTTAAACAATACCACTGGATTATATGTCGTTTGTTATTTTATCAGTAGTTAAAGAAGGTGGCGCAGGTAGCAGCGTGACGCGGTGTTAATTACCGCGGCGGAGTAAGGGTACCGACTTGTATGTATAGCCAATTCGTCTGCGATTATTTGCTGTAGTTGGGTGTTTCCTTGTCATTATTGCTGTGATATGTTTCGATCAAAATGTTTATAATGTTCATCGGTTTGATCTTCATGTTTGTAAAAACGAATCTAAAAATAAACAATCAAGAAAAGTAAAAATAATATAATTATCGGATGTTTACCTTGATTATCGCCAGAAATTTTTTGTTATGTGGCACTGTTTTACAAATCCGAAAGCAGTAGCCTTAACTTCTTAATATGCACGTTAATTTGATAACGAAATCCTACACAACTCAAACCGTAATACAGAAAAACTGTAGCACACAAAGCAATGTGCCCATATTTATATGTACATTCTTAAGACTACTTTACATTTCCTCCTCTTTCACCGTAATAATCAATAGAAACTATTGAAAATATTTGTTTCCTTCTCAAATGCTATAAATAACCAAGGTAAAACTGCAGTGTGCAGCATTTTGCCACCAGCTCTTATAAGAACTATCATATACAACGAGGGAAACTCCAGTTTCGATTATTTGAAGGATCCGCAGTGTATTTGAAAAGGCTCCAGGTATATTTTGACCGAAAGCCCAACGACAGCAGAAAATCGCAGACGAATTGGCTATACATACAAGTCGGTACCCTTACTCCGCCGCGGTAATTAACACCGCGTCACGCTGCTACCTGCGCCACCTTCTTTAGCTACTGATAAAATAACAAACGACATATAATCCAGTGGTATTGTTTAAAATACTATATATGTTCATACTAAATGCTTATATTTCGATAAAACAAGCCAGAATTCCTTTACACGCCAGGTGGAAGACTATCTTCCATTATGCATAATTATTGTTAAATGGCAAAAAAAAAGAAAATCCTGAAACATGTATCCCCTATTTTGGATCAAAGATCACACACCCAAGTTTACATTAAAATGAACTAACAATAAATACGAGAAACTGCAAAAAAATCTAATTTTTAATATATTGTTTAAACAAAAAACTTTTGTTAAAATTTTTTACGCGACTACATTCCCCATTGAAAAACATACAATTTAAAAAAAAATTCAAATTTTTTGGACCTCTGGTTTCCAAGATATCTCAAAAAATATGGTTTTGACCCCCAACTTTGAGGGCTGTTTTCACCCCTTCAGAGTGGATGGTTGCCGATAAAAAAAATACGTGTCAAATATTTTTCAAAGTACTATAAGCTCCTAAAGTTTCATCAAAATCCGATTTTCGCATCTGAATATGTTCCCTTGTTAGTACTGTTTGAATTTATTTATGAAACAAATTGACAAAAATAATCTACTGTTATTTAGTAGGCAGATTTGATCGCGCCTATACAAATGATAGATTGTATTTATGCTGTCCGCGTCATGAGACCCTCAACTCTCACTTGTTTCTTAGATCGTCGTTTGTTTTTTCTAGAGCGATTCTCAGTTCTGTCGAGTTCTCACAACGTGACTTCAGAGATATACAGGGTGAGTCACCTAACGTTTGCACCTCAAATATCTTTGTCGTTTCTAATGATACGTAAAATTAGGCAAGGTCAAAGTTCAATGATATAATGGGGCTGATACGGTGCCAAAACAAAATTTTGTTTTTATGTAATTTTTTTTAATGGAATGAGGTATTTTTTAATACGTCAACCGATGCAGCTGGACATTCGTTATAAAAACGAATGTTTTAAGCTAACCTAACCTAACCTAACCTATGTATGTCGAAAAGTTAGTAGTTCAGGAGATATTTCAATTCAAATAACTCTAAAATACCATTACTGTCGTACTAAGACGTTAGCGTTTACTTACTTGTGTAACGTTTTAGTACGACAGTAATGGTGTTTTAGAGTTATTTAAAACGAAATATCTCGTGAACTACTAACTTTTCGACATACATAGGTTAGTACTCTTTTGTAACGAATGTCCAGCTGCATCGGTTGATTTATTAAAAAATACCTCATTCCATTTAAAAAAATGAAGGTGACATAATATCTATAAAAAAATGAAATAAAAATAAAATTTTGTTTTGGCATCTTGTCAGTCCCATTGTACCATTCAACTTTGTTCTTACCATATTTTACGTATCTTTAGAAACAACAAAGATATTTGAGGTGGAAACGTTAGGTGACTCACTCTGTATATTATATAGAATAAATTCTATTTCATATTTAATCGTGAGTGGTTTATTGTATACCTATATTCCAAAAATATCAACAAGGTATGACACATTAATTGTTTATATCTTCGAAACTATTGAGTAACTACACCTAATATTTTGCATACATAATTGGTGATCCATATACTATCTCACAAAAAATTATCAAAATCGAAGTCGGACACTTGAGGTCTTTCCCTTGTGAGTAACGCGCAAATTCGTAATATTCTCCCTGTTTCGTCTGTACAATTATTGATCGTACTACTGATGAATCTCTATTTTGTTGTCTTCTAGGAAATTCTATTTGAATTTATTGTAAAAATTAATTTTAGATCATAATTTCAAGAAACCGGTCTCTAATATAAAACAAATTGAATGCCCAAGGATTCTTGAAGAAACTCGAGCATCAATCACGAGCCCTGGCATGGCAGTAAAATGAAATGGTTACGGAGTAGAGGAACTGTGAACAAATGTTTCCACTAATTCTCCCACGTCTTCCACAGCATCGTTGCAAAACATGCTTTAATTATTAGTCGAGGGCTTTACCTCGACTAATAAATTGTTTCATTTTTTTCACCAATAGTGCGGTATTTTAGCATCCATTTTACGGGTGCCGATATTTTTAACAATATCGAGGAATCTATGGGCAGAACGTGGTTCGCGAAGGCCACCGAGCCTGTTTTAACAGCGGCGGCAATAATTCGCACGACACAAACTCCGAGGGACAGGAGAAAACATCGAAATCCGGTGCGGGTGGAGGCGGTTCCCGGAATCCGGCAACCCCTCTCATTAACCCGCCGCCCGAGGATATATTCGTTCGCTCCGCCGCGAAACCACCGATGTTTGCTCAATTATAAAATTCACCGCATACCCGGCCGACCATTTTTCGCCTCCGGCCAGGAATTCCGCGAGTTCTCTGAGGGGGTTGCGTTTATTCAGAAGTCGGACTTAAGAGGCAACCGGGGGAAGGAACACGGAAAGAAACAGTCGTCTTATTCACGGGCTTATCGCGCCTCTAACGATATTAATTAACGTCGGATACCGCGAGCAAGCTCGCAGAATTACATTTACAAATACCGGCCGACTCTTGGGATCGCGACTGTGCTCTTCGTCTGTGTTTGATGCCGTTTTTACCAAAAGGAAAACTTCAAACATTCGTAAAGAAATTTTTTTATAGAAATGTGCATTATTATTCGTAAATATTGGTGCGATGGAAAATATTTAAATCGTGTCTATTGAGGTTTGAATTACGCGTTCTAAGAATATCGGGTGAACATTCGGTCATTGCTGTATCGCTGCCATATTTTTTGGCGTATAATTTCTTTCACTGCCGTGAGGATGATCGACAGGTATACATCTTTATAATTTAGTGTGAAACGTATTAGTTACAGATATGCATATCTAAATGAATATAAAAGTTTATTTCCAAAAACTGTCTGTTCTAGTTACCACGTTTTTATTAGCTCGCTTTCTTGTCTGTCTGTTTGTTTGTCTGTTCGGTACAAATTTTGCAATTAATTTTAAACTAATTTCCCGATGAGCTAGAGACTTGAAATTTTAAACATAGCTCAACTGGATGACAATGCAATATTTAAAACAAATTTTTTAAAGACGTTTAGGAGATATAAACTATTAAATTTAACCGTTACACCTCCCCGCGCGACGCTCGGTAGTCCGTGATCGCGATCAGCGATCCCCACTCCGCGCGACAGCTTTCCCTACTCCACTACGCGTTCCCACTCCGACTCATTCCCACTCCACTGGCCCACTTCGCACCGAAGGAGCTCAGTGTGGTGTTCCGTTCATTCGGTTCCATTTTGGACAATTTCGGACTCCATCAAGAGACGTCATCTCTCGGGGTGATCCTTTCATTCTTTCTCGCGTATTTCCATATCTTACGTTTCTATATCTTACTATTTCATACCAATATTACTATATCTTGCGTTCCATTTAAAAAAGACTAAAAAGTAGAAAATAAAACAATATATTTTTTTAGGCATTAGTGACTATAAATAAAAGTTTAGCGCTCCACGATTGTATTTATAGTCACTAATGCCTAAAAAAATTATTTTGTCCTTTTTAGTCCTTAAATTTAACCGTTACACCTCCCGCGCGACACTCGGTAGTACGTGATTTCGTTCAGCGATCCCCACTCCGCGCGACAGCGCTCCCTACTCCACTACGCGTTCCCACCGAAGGAGCTCAGTGTGCGTTCGAGCTCCGTGCAGTGTTTGCAAAGTTACTACGTATTATTAGGTATACTATAATGTTTGTTTGTCAAGCGAAAGAACTGTTACACTATGTTTCTCCGTCAAACCTTTATCTTTGACATTTTACCACGGCGTTTATTTTCGATGTGACGCGGTCGCATCACCGTCTGAAATTTACTACATGTCTCTGTTATAATCTCATAAAAATGTTCAAAATCAATTGTAAAATTTCACACATACAAGACTAAAAAGCAGAAAATAATTATTTAAATAAAAATAAATTTTAAAAAGTATAAAATAAATTTTTAAAAAACACCACGTTTTAGAAACGGACAGAAAAGTATAAAATAATTTTTTCTAGCCCCATACAGATAGTCCTGAAAATTTGTGATCGTGAATTTTCAATAGCTATGAAAATACTTGTAAGATTTAAAACGAAAAACGTGGGGCGCAAGATAATACATAATATGGAGTGTAGATAGTAGCTGCCGTTGAGAAAACTCGCACGACAGTTCATATCATTTGCAGTACAATGAAATTGTTAGTGATTTGGTTAACTATTCATGCATCAATTATCTATTGCATGCACCCCACGTTTTTCGTTTTAAATCTTACAAGTATTTTCATAGCTATTAAAAATTCACAATCACAAATTTTCAGGACTATCTGTACGGCGTTAGGAATCTGTATGTGGGGCTAGGAAAAATTATTTTATACCTTTTAGTCCGTCTTAAAACCGTGGTATTTTTAAAAATTTGTATATTTTGCTTTGTATTCGAATTTCCCTGGACATCATAGAGTCCCACAAAGTTCTCAAAAGTAACATCCACATCGTCCGGAATTATATTTTCTCAAGAGCACAGCCAAGCAGGCGTCGCATTTACAGTGAACCGGACAACGAGGGAAAGAGTTTCATTGAATACGATTGCCAGAAGATGACTGGGAATTGAATGGCGAAAAGAAAACTGGGAGATTTTATCGCGCCGCTGACGGTATTAATTAACGTCGGTTGTGGCTGCATCGGAGGAGACGGCCGCTACATTTTTTCACGGGACGGTGCAACTTGTGGGCTTTCCCTTCGATCGCTGTCCGACTTTTGTCCTAGCCTGCGTTCTTTGTGTCGCTAATAAACCCTGGGGAAAGAGAGAGCTGGCCCTTTCAGATTCGAGGAGCATCCGGAACGAGAGATAAGGCTTTCCCGTGTACACAGGGATACCGAGAAAAGTGGTCTACGTGGCCGGGGAGTAAAAAGACGTCGCGTACCTCGCGGCACACGCGTATGTCCACCATAAATCTGTTCGTGATGCACACGCGAACGCCGCGACGCCTGTACCCAGGAAATATATGACCGTGTGGATATGGGTTGTAAAGTGAATCGGATTTGCGTATGCACAGGGTGATCCTGGGAAAACGGCTCGTACAATTTGCTGGTCGCCGGAATTATTAACTGTGGCCAGGCTGCGCTGCCATTACACTTGCTAAACAAATTCAAACATTTTCTTTCAGAGAGTTTTCTGCATTCAAAAGTGTCTTGGAGGTTTGACAAATTTTTCCCGCAATTGGAACCACACGGAATTTGAGATTCAGGTCTCCTCCTCACAATGGTATCGTAAAAATCGAAGTATGATTTTCTTAAGTCGTCTAATTAAGACGTTTGAGTAGCTCAAGACGGCAGGCCATCTAAGAAAGTCGTTCCGTGATGTATTTTCTATCCACCCTGTGGATTCGCGAGTTATGAGAGAGAGATCGCGTAAATAGGAAAGCGAAAAACACGGGGATTCGACTTCGGGCAAACAAGATTGCTTAACTAAGACCTTAATGAGCAGGTCTTCCTTTTCAGCCGGCACCGCAGCCGCAGCGCGCGGTCGCGAGGCAAAAGATCGAGCCCCGGATCCTTTGAGTGGGATCGCGCCGGTGCAACGACGATGTAAAGCTAACGAAGGCTTGTCAAAGGACAAATCCTGCACCGAATTCCTTCCAGTGCAAAAATTACCATTTCGTTTCATTTCCTCCTCGCCCTGCGCGCTATCGAGATATATATGTATATACATCCCGGTCGGCGAGCGAGCGAGCGTGCACTCCGCGACGCTGTATCAAGCTTTCGCTGGTCGCTGGTTACGGCGTTTCGTCTTCCCAGGGCTGTATTATCTTTATTAACGGCCAGAGAGGAGGCGAATTGTTCTTGAATGAGCCACTTTGTGCCGCGGACAATGAGTCTCCCCCGAGCTTTGTGCTCGAGACTTTTTGGTTTCGACGTTACTCCGCGTACAGTTCGGGGCTCGGGCTTTCATATTTTACGGTTCGGAACAGCGATAGTGTAATTATGATGTCGTACTTTGTCGTGGGCCCACAGTCGGGAGAGATAAGGTTGTCGCGGTATTTGTAAAAAAATTTTACTTCTCCTTTTGCCTCTGCGGAATAAATGTCTGACTAGCCGAGGGTTTATCTACTTGCTCGGCGGACGGCGAATTGTTTTTAATCTCTGTTTAATTACAGGGAGACAGTTTGTTGCGAACATTGAAGAACGAAGTTGAAGGTTGCATTCAAGAGAAGTTTCGAACTCCCAGGAAGTACAAGGACCGTCCGATCGACTGAATCTACTTCCTGCAGCGTGAATGAATCCTTGAGGGTCTCCGTCTGACGAAAAGGAAACACAGAAACGACAGACAGCGTCCGTAAATATTTTTAACTGTCCGACAATGAGCAGCAGAAAGGTCTGACCCGTATAGACTGAATCTACTGACCACAAAAATTAATTTGGGATTCTTGTGTCCCCGAAACTGACCCTCGATTTTGTTTCAGTATTGATCTCATAGAAAATTTAATCGCGTCAAGATCGCTTTCATCAGGAACCATTAAGGATGTTCTGGAGGTATATAAAAACGCAACAAAATTTTTGAAAATTTGACAAGATATAATTCTTACTAAATTGATGCAATTACCAAAGTTTGGGTTCGATTCACTGCACCGTTTATGAATTATAGCAACTTAAAGTTTGCACATTTTAACACGTCTTATGGAGAATTCATAAAATTCCACTTCAAACCCTATTTAAACCTTGAAAAAATGCAACTAGAAACTCCAGTTTTTTTTATATGTAGTAAAAATTAGGTAATTAATTATGTTCAAAATTTATTAGGATTCACTAAACAGTTACAGAGCAAAAAAATTATAAACTGTTACAAAACGTCAAATTTATCTTGTTGTCTCTTACTAGCATGGAAACGTGACAAGTGTAGACCACTGAATATAGCTACAGAGGGTACAGTATTCGCAAAAGTTTAATGCAAAATATACTCATGAATGGCTTTCATTGCCATGTATTGATGGATTTCGAATTTCTTGTATTTTTGTCTCTCATTGTACCTCCAGTACATCCTTCAGCGAAGCCACATACAAAAATCACAGTCCCCCTAATTTCAGATCAAATCCGGTGATTGTATCAATTTAATTTAGTAAATAATTGGGAAACTAGGCCAAGCAGTCGCACGGAAAGCTACCAACTCCAAATAGAAATCTCCGAGCGTCAATATTTGCTGATTTTATGAAACTCCTTATGTACGTACCTGCGTACGTAGCTCACTCGTCCGCCATTTTTCTTGGGCAACCGTAATATCAATTTCCTCGGAAGAGAGCTCCACCCACAGCCACCTGTTATTGTACCTCGAACCGAAACAACGGGATTGAATCAACTTCCACGGGGCTCTTCTAAACCAATACCTCGTGTTTGCGGACGCTACTTCACTGTGTGGCTGTTTTTCACTCAACCTACCACTTCGGGCTTCCGACATTTCAACACTTTCTCGTTGATACCGAAAATCGACGTTTTCTGTGTTGCCACCTTGCCCGTTAGACAAGCGCACACTGTCGTCATTCAGGGGAAATCGTAATTCACTTTCATTCGTTTGTAGCTTTCACTGACATACGCATGTATTGAATAAATGCATCGAAGCATAGACAACCTCTTCTCAAATATTTTCTTGAAACGAACTGTATTCGAACTCTAGTTATTATCGATCTCAAGCAGAGACCATAAACGTTAGAACCAAAAAGAGAAAAAGTTATGGAATAACAATTATTTTATCAATTCAAATCGTATTGGTTACAAATAAGGAGTATAAGTAACCGAAGATATTTTCTCTTGTTGGTGAATGTTATCATGGAGAGAAATTTATTTCGATCACTTATAACTAGACAGCGGGTCTTTATGCAATTATGGCAAAAACTAGTAAGCGTAATTTAAAAGAGTAAACTGCACTCCTCAAAAGAATTAAGGGATCACTTGTGCGAAACCGAAAAATTGGTCCCACTTTATGTGATCATAACTCCATCAAAAATTGCCGCATCGATATCGTTAAACAATGGTTTGAAAGCCTGAAACCTCTAGTTTCAGAGGCTCTGTTTCAAATTGTTGCTATGTTGATTTTTTACAAAGTTATAGCGGGATGAAGACAACATTCAAGGTTAACAAAAATTTTGTACAATTTTGGAACAACACACGGGAAGCAACAAATTTCTTGAATCAGCATGAAAAAATCTACGAGAAATGGTATATAGCATGTTAAAAATTTTACCGCGCGTGGTACTGAAGAAACCACATTTTCTTGAAATTGTAAGGCCGTTTTACACGGAAGGATGTCGACTCGTTCGCGATCGTACAACAACTGACAAACTTTGGTCATCGAGACCTGCTTTTATAGGCAGAAGTATCCAAAAAGATGCCGCTTTGTGGTATCACGCCGCAAGGAATGCAGCGGCATCGGTACTACGCCGAAAAGAGCGCAGCGGCATCGGTATCACGCCGAAAAGAGCACAGCGGCATCGGTACCACGCTGAAAAGAGCGCAGCGGCATCGGTACCTAGCCAACATAGCAACAATTTGAAACAGAGCATCTGAGACTAGAGGTTTCAGGCTTTCAAACCATTGTTTAACTATATTGATACGCCAATTTTTGACGGAGTTATGATCTCGTAAAGTGGGACCAATTTTTCGGGTTCGCACAAGTGATCCCTTAATTCTTTTGAGGAGTGTATTATAAAATATTAAAGATACTGTTACATTATTTTCAACCTATTGTACATATTAAGAAAGGAAATAAATCTCTATTCCACTCTAATTTGTTGTAATTCAGATAAACATTTTTTATTTTGTATCTTTATAAATCTACTACAGGTCTACTTATAACAGTTATCAATGAGAGATGTTCATTTCAATCGCTCAAAACAGTTATTGATGAATGAAATTTGTAATAGTTATTATTAAGTAGTACAACTTTCAAATGGTAGACAATCAATTAGCAAAGACAGTATACAAACAGATTTTGTGTTCTTCTTATGGTCTGTTGATTCGTCTTCTTGTACGAAACCTTCTCAATGAATTTCACAGGCTTGCTCCATCCGAAAAAGAGTAGACAACTCAATAATTAAATAAGCATCCGAAATGAATTTTCTCATGAATAATTATTATGAACAAGTGAAGAGAAATTCGATCATCGATAACTGTTATGAGCGATAGAAATGAACTTCTCTCATCGATGACTGCTTTGAGCAATCCAAACAGTCTTTCTTCATCGATAACAGTTATCGAGAAGAATCCAATTTTTTTGACACTAATGACTTTCTTCCTTAAAACCGAAAAGTATAAAAATCGATATTTTTTAATCATTTTGTTCTTCGAATGTTTTTCTTTATGTTTTGTGTAGATTATCTTAAATTTAAGTAATAATCAACTTTTTATTAATGATTTTTATCGTAGACTATTTTACAATAACTGTTATTTTTGGTCCCTGATCTCAAGTAGTAATACAAGTAGAATTAATCAGCGTATGATCAGTCGAATGATCCAAAGCGCATTCAACAAGAGTTTAATCACTTCCGATCACAAATAGTGAACGACTCCGTGCAAGTGCCACCTACAGCGTCTTACGGAAGAGTTTGTCAGCGATCAATTAAGAAGTTTGTCTCGATCTAAGGGAATTAGAAAGTTTCGTCTAAATCTTTTCGTTCCCGTCCAGTCTCGAGGCGAATGCAGGGGAGCGATGGCAAGTCGCGTGATTTGTATACAATATAGAAAATCCGGTGTTCCGGTCGCCTCGGGGGATGGAAGTTTTCGCGGTGGTGAGCAAAAAATTCGGTAAATATTAGACGAACCCCGGGCAAGCACTCGGTCGACGCTCGAAATTCCCGGTTTAATGAGCTAGGTGTCCAAGAACTGTCCAACTTTTTCCGGTGTATAAAGCCCCGATGAACCCGGTCGGGCTCCATCGTCGACGACGAGATTAATTCGACGCTGACGACGGGCTTTGTCCGCGTCAACGGCGTCCGTTGTAGAAATATTCCTCCGGCATAAATAATCAGCGTCCGTCAGATGAATTTTGGGATGACCGTCGAAACGTGCGTCTTAATAGAGATCGACGGTGTCCAGATTTCTAATTTTGACACGAGAGAGACTCATATCTTCGAAATATCTGAAGAACTTCTCGGGGTAAGATTTACCGCATATGAATTTGTTAAAAATTTCGCACGGCTAAACAAATCATTTCGAACGTGTGTGCTTAAAATGTGATTTGCCTATTTATGTTGAAGCACGTAGCAGACTAAGATTGGTTTTAGGTAGAAAGATAAGCATTTTAAGTCGCTAACCCTTCGTATAAGGATGATATGAGGCAAATACCATTGACTGTATCATTTTTCTTCTCGGTTGTTAATTAAGATATTCAGATAAAAAATCGAAAATACTCGAACTTACCTCCTTCATATCATAGATTTTTTCCACCATTGTGATCAAATTATTAAGGGTGGGAAAAAATTATTAAATTTTTTAGGGGTGGGAATTGCAAACAACCCTTTGAGTGACCACATCCAAAAAATTCAAGAACAATGTTCTGTGGCTTATCTACCATATAAAACAGTTTCAAGATGGACGGACTGGTGGAACATAATTAAATATTGAAAAACAAATGGAAAATCTTTGGAAAATGTCTAAAAGTGTGATCTACAAATTTATAAACTTTAGTGTATGTCCCGAAAATTTTGGAGGACTGCTTTAAATGTCACTGTTCTACAGGCTAGTTAATACAGAGCAGAATACAATGTCGCGGAAGTTGCTTCCGCAGCAAGTTTCTAGAAGGAAACGTTTCGACACGAGATCACCCGGTACATGAAACTCACCCCGTGAACCAGCCCCGAAGTACTTCGGCGAGAAGTTCGTCGGCGACCGAAACCGAGGACGAAGTTCAACTTCGTTAGACGCACCGGGATTCTATTACGCGTGAGTCGGATAGAATGCAATAGGAGAGAAATTTCACTTTTTCCACCCGTTGATCCCCGGTGCTCGAAACCCGACCCGAGAAATAGGACGGGAAGAAGAATTCCCCGTGATATTCTTCATCCCCTATATCTGAACGACAGCGGCACTCTCGCCATTCAACCCTCGTAATTCCACAAGCGCCCCTGTTAATTCGTTCCTTGCTAAAGATATCCGATTCCTGGCGTGGCTGCCCGATTAGGGGATGAAGGGAAGGTTATAGGGGTCGATGTTCTCGTCGATACTCGTCGATACTCGTCGATTAACTCTCGCGATTTGTCCGAAAAGAGGTTGGGAGTGGAGGAGGTCCTCGAACACGAGAAAAGGGCTGGTTAGGCGGGGGGTGAAGAAATATTGGAAGGGGTTAGGGTGAGTTCGTTGGTCCTGTTTATCCCTCGTAACCGGAAATCTCGCTACAGATCGATTCAAATATCGCGATACCGTGTTCCATTATTCCTGTCACGGTGAACCGAGTCCGATCCTCGGACTTCACCCCCGGTAATTGGAATGGGGTGGATTAAATTAACCGCTCGTGCTGCGAGGTAACTGCCCTTATTGGAAAATCATGTTTTCCGATTGACGAGGCTACGGTTTTGTTCCTGAGCGATGGTTCTTTAAATCAAGGTTTGAATTTGCAGTGGATTTCTTTAACCGGGGTAGTTGGAATGGTAGGGGTTGTATGGCTTGATAGGATTGTATAGATGATTCACTGTGGAGATGAAGAAACGAGGTTTAAGCTGTCTTTGTTAAAATGTTTAGCTTTTCATGAATAGAATAGGGGGCTGATCAGTACTGGCTTATTCGACTTGTTTTAAGGACAGTGGATTTTCTCAGTATCCCTACGATTAAAACAATGTTATCATTGATAGAATTTCCAGAAAAATTGTACATTTTGCAAGCTGTAGAGTGTATCGTCTGATCGATGCCGGATTCTTTAATCCGCGGGAGATGAATTAGCGCTGAGCTGAAGCTTAAAACGAACATTGTGTGCCGCACCCTCGATCCATACGCGAGTACTCTATTGTTTTCTCTACAGTAGTTACAATACAAAGGATTGTATGGTTTTCGAGAACAATATGGCGACATTTTGCCATATTCTGCTCTCATATTTGGCATATACAATCCGAAACCACCCGCTGTCGTTACAAAGAGATTTATGCGTACGTCGATGTCAACGATTCCTTCGCCGCGTCCATGAAATGTTTCCACATACATTCTCAAACAAATAGAAACATTTCCATCGATCAATTTCAACCTGAAGGGCTGAGAATTCACCTCGAAAATTGAACTCGGAAATACCGACACACATCGACTAGCAAGATACTGATTTCGATTATCCTAAAAATTTCAATTCCCAGAGGACAATCGAAGCCTGGTTATTTCTAAGTTTCACTGTTCTTTTTCGCGGCGAATCGCCGCGAAAATTGCTTTCAGAACTTCGAAAATTAGCTCCGAAGGATCTGGTTTCGCCCGGAAAACCTTCCGATGGGATGGTGTTTCTAGCAAGATGATGGCTCCAGTTCCGGATACTTCAGCGAAAGAATAATAATGTCTGGATGCGGCTCCAACTTGCTTGTGCCTTTTACCGAGCTATTTGTTTCCGTTTCCTAGCTGTTTTTTCTGCGTCTTTGATTTTCCGCATCCCCTTTTCCGTCTAGGAGCACTCCACCTTTTCAGAATCGTAATGGCAAATCACAATGTCTCGGAATAATTAGTTTATTGTCGCACAACGCGCAGAGAGTCGCGAAACGGGAACCTGAAAACCTAGATTAATATTTTATCGTATACGGCCAGCATTGTCCGAATATTACCGGCCATTTCCACCGGCATTAAACATTGGTAACGGGCACCACATTGCCTGCGATCCATCGATCCAGCTATCTTCCGGCGATTACTCTGCATTAAGTTGGAACGAAGAATAAACAACGTAATATCATCGACATTTTCATGGATAAGTGGAAATGGCCGGTAATGGCCAGGCAGGCGATTTAAACGGTGCTCTCGAGCGCGCTCGCGTATACGGCCGAGCTTCGGCAAAAGGACCGGAATTTTTAACTGGAACGCGGAGAGAGGGTGAAACCGAGCTGAAAATTCTTTTTCCAGCTCGAGTCAAAAAACAAATTACTAATACAAACGTCGCGCTACACCGGACATCAACGTCCCTCCTACCCATATTTCCCTGTCGTTCGCAGAGCAAGGGGTAGTTTTTCAAACGAAGAATTCCTTTTTTCTACACCGGCGTATATTTCACCCCTTGTTCCGCCCCCTTTGCGAAATCCGCCCCTTGATCTTCCCTAAACTGTCAATCCAATCGCCCAAAGTGACAGGAAGACGAGTGTGTGACGCCTTCGAGGCGATCACAAGATGTTTGACTCAGTCCCTACAACCCCGTGCAATTAAATAATCATTCGTTTCTACCATCGGTGATTGTGAATGGCTACAGGATAAATATTGGTCTAAATAATATGAATTATTTTGTCTTCAAAAATAAAGACAGCAAAAAACGATAAAATGTCGATGGCGAATGGCTACATTTCCTCGATACAGATGGTCGAAAAAAGGGGCGATAGAAAATATCCGGGGAACATTAATTACACTCTCTGTAAAGTTGGTCCATCGGGAGTGCCGTCGATAAAGCAATAAAAGTTAGCTTACAAATTCGATGAAGTCAGCCACAAATTAATTTCACCGCCGCCGGGCCGGCTATTATATTTACACGGTTTCACGAAGCCTCGCAGCTACCGTAGAGTACCACAGTGGTGGCGCAACCCCCGGCGTTTCAATCCCTCGCGAAGTTGAACCGCTAAGACGCAGAGGGTGTTTGAGCGGGGACGCTGCAGGGGTGGAGGAACGGTCAGAGAAGTACGTCGACGGCGTTTCTTTTAATTTGATAACAATGTTACCGCTCCACGCTTCGGAAATATTATTAACCCTTAACTGCGCAACCCTTGGCTGGTTGAAACCGCCCCTGTTAACTTCTAGCTTCCTTTTTAATCCGTTTAGACTAATCCGCTATTTCTAACTCAGACTTTTCAAAGAACGACACTTTTGTTTTATAACGTGGTAAATATATGAAAAATTATCAATACGCCCAAGAAAGGATAACGAAATAATAATAAATTTAGTTTGTAGTGTGGCGGTCTTCGCGTTGTCCTACGCCGCTGTCGTTTAGAAAACTCCTTACTTCCTTACCATAGTCCATTTCTATTGTCCTCTGTCCTGCGCGGGTCTGGTCAGTCCCGGTACACATCTGGCGACCAAATCCACGCAGGCCAAATCCTCTCCTTTGTCTCTTCGAGGTCTCGCTTGGGCCTGTCGGTCAGGCCCTGACGAATCTTTCCTTTTGTTATTGACATCCTTTCCTGATTGCCTTTTTCCGCTCCTTTCGTTTTATAGCATCTTTCTGCAATTACTCCTTTCCACGGGTCCTTACCTGACTTTTCCTTCTTCCTGGTATTGCCGTACCTTGCTCTCCTTACTTTTCTTTCCTTATTGCCCTCTTGTTCACTTTTTACCTCTCCCTGGGGAGTTTTCTAAACGTAGACATCACTCAGTTGCTAACCGTTGTAGAGACAACATTGGTCTCCCGTTGTACATCGAAGGTTTCCTAAAATAAAGATTTGTCGAGGAATCATACTACGGAGTCGAATATTTTCTATGATCCATCCCACAGTAGAACTACTGAATTAATTGCCGTGTCCAATACCGCAGACTTTTTCTATAAATTGTGGCAGGTTTTCGCAATTCAAGCAAATAAATGCAATAGCTTCCCGCAAACTGTGGGTCGCGCATTAATCAATCCGTAAATGAGTGGTAATTTTAAGGGTGCACTAATTGAAGCAACGTGACGTTTCGACCATGCATTGCAGCGTGGAATGGCGAGGAATTTTCCGAACAGAACCCAGCGGAATTATATGGAATTACTATTCTCTCTAAATGGTTTCCGACCATCTCTCGCTTTTTGTCGGCCGGCATGGAATTGCGAAGGCGTCGTCGCGAGAGCGCGGGAGAGCGAGTTGCGTCGTCGACGATAAATTCAGCAATCTGGGGAGGGTTCGCGTGACGTCGCGAATATTATCAGTCCTCCTTACGCTAATGTCTCGGAAGATTACGCAGAGGATTAACCCTTCGTAAATAGAAGAACTCACGGGATTCCGGCGGCGTAATTTATGACGGGAGAGCCGGCCTGAAAGGGAGGCGTTCCCGGTGTATCTAACCAGATATGAAAGTTTAATGATCGTTTAATGATAGATGGTGTCGTTAAAGAGACAGCTTGAAAGGGCCCGGCCCCGCAATCTTTCCCGGCTTAGATAGAGCCGTGCGGAATATGCGTGCGTCTGGCGCTTTTATTCCCATCCTCTCTCCTGAGCCCGTAAACAAAGCCGAAACTCTTCTTGATTAAACCAAGGAACGGATAACCAGCTCAATAATAATGGAAACTTCGCCTCCGCGATACATAACTCAAACGATGCCGCCTCGCTTCGCTATAGGAACATACTAGGGACCGGACTCTACCTTGTAACGAGCTCTGGACACGATTTTCTAATCGATCTACTTTAAATATTACACTGACTTGTATACTGCGGACTTGACGCAAAATAGCAATTTAATAAGATACTGGAAAGAAAAATTTGTTTCTTCCTTTATTAACATGGTCCAACAAATTTTAACATTTTTTTGTATTTCGATTCCCACTATGCGATTTTTATAGTGTTTTTCGCGCTGATTTTAAATCTGTCCTTAATTTTTCTCCTAGACGTACAGTTTTTGAGAAAATTGAGTTTTTAGAAAAGACATATCTCAACTTTGAACAAATATTGTGATGTTATTATAAAAGACATTGAGTTCTTAAAAACTGTACGTCTAGGAGAAAAATTAAGGACAGATTTAAAATCAGAGCGAAAAACTCTATAAGAATCGTATAGTGGGAATCAAAATACTTTTCGGCTGTTGGACAGTGTAATTTATCTTTCAGATTTTTGAAATGAAACTTCTTTGCTGAGGGGGCTACAATTTTCTAGCGTTACGGAAGTGACGCGATCGAGCGTTACGGAAGTGACGAAATTTCGCGAATTACCTCGAATAGTTTGACAAGTAACATTTTCATAATTAATTTACTAACTTTAAAGACTTCATTGGTTAACGTTTAAGATTGTAGAATGTAAAATGAAGCCTTGGCTACATTCCCATTTCAGTTTTATGCAGGTTTGATGCTTAAATTGTTAGTTATTAACAAATTTTGGAGAAGTGGTATGTTATGTACAGTAGCGGACAAAAGTTTAAGACCGCTCTAAAGAAGACGATAACTTTTTTAATATTGTACTATACGATTCGAACTTTTTTGGGAAGCTAGAGCAATTAGCTTACTAAAGGATGTGAAAAGAAATTTTTTCAAAAATTGCAATTGATCGGAATTGTTTAAAAAATACTAAAAATTGAATTTTTAACTTTTTTATTTGGGCCCATATTGAAAATTTAAAAAATACGTTTTGTAGATCTGCGTCAATTAAACATATTCTGAAAATTTCGTCAAAATCGGTCGACGTTGCAATGAGCTACAAACGTTTAAAGATTGTAAAAATTGCAGATTTACACGATTTTCGGCAATAATTCGTGAAAATCTGCAATTTTTACCATCTTTAAACGTTTGTAGCTCATTGCAACGTCGACCGATTTTGACGAAATTTTCAGAATATGTTTAATTGACGCAGATCTACAAAACGTATGTTTTAAATTATCAATATGGGCCCACATGAAAAAGTTAAAAATTCAACTTTTAGTATTTTTTCAACAATTCCGAACAATTGCAATTTTTGAAAAAATTTCTTTTCACATCCTTTAGTAAGCTAATTGCTCTAGCTTCCCACAAAAGTTCAAATCGTATAGTACAATATTAAAAAAGTTATCGTCTTCTTTAGAGCGGTCTTAAACTTTTGTCCGCTACTGTATGTCTGTCCTTGTCGCACAGTTCGACCCTCCTTGTCTTACGCATTATGAGAACTTCCGAAACAATCAGCCCGCGCAACAATTGTTAATAACTAATTAATCAGAGTTAATTTGAGAAAATTTGCAATCGGATAACACAGCATCAACCTCCAGCTACTTTCACATGCAGTTCCTCATCGGATTTTGTTCCGACTGAAAGATTTATAAACAATTATCCAAACACTTGTTCTAAACTAACCTGAAAAATGTTGACAGGTGTCAGGTAAGTAAAAAAACATACGCGTGGAAAACCACGCGCGGCAGAAGTGAAACTTCTTGCAGTCTAGTAATGTTTAGAAAAGATTGGAAATGGTAAATAATCCTGATGAAGAGACGACAAGATTAGGAACAACTCTCGATGCAGTATTTGCAAGACATTTAGATAAAATTGAATCAAGAATATTTATATCATGTTTTAGCTATTACAAGCCAATTGTTTCAATGATAGAATCATAGAAAATCATAGAAAGAATAATGAACGATCAAAAGAGAGCGTATGGGAAATGCTATGAACTACAGTGGATGTACAAAGTATTCGTACACTTTTTAAAAACTAATAACATTTTTATAATTACACCAAACAACTTGATTTTTTATAATCAATTAGAAGCATTGGTTTACGAAATGATATACAAAAAAGATTTTCCAAAAATTATAATTCACAAGGTTAAATGCAAAAATTAAAAATGCATTTTTTAAAACTTTTTTATTTGGGTCCGTAATAAAAATGTAAAATGTATGTTTTGTACATCTACGTTAGTCATACACATGTTGAAAATTTCATTGATATTGATTAACATACACACGAGCTACAAACGGTTAAAAATGGTGAAAATCGTAGTTTTCTACGACTTTTGATCAGTTTCTGCTTAAAATCCACAGAATCGTACATCTTTCGACGCCTGTTGTTTTTCCTGCGTCAATCGATTTCGATGAAATTTCCAACATGTGTATAAAGGACATGGATCTAGAAAACATATGTTTTAAATTTTCATTAAGGGCCCAAATAAAAAAGTTTAAAAAATGCCTTTTTTATTTTTACCTGCAACCTTGAAAAATTGTAATTTGTGGAAAATCTTTTTTGCATGTCAGTTTGTAAACTAATGCTTCTAATTGATTATAAAAAATCAGGTCGTTTGGTATAATTATAAAAAAGTTATTAGTTTTTAAAAGGTGTACGAATACTTTGTACACCCTCTGTATGTCCCTTTCTTTCCCATACGCTCTCCTTCTTTGCGTCGCAAATTTTGATCGTTCATTATTGTTTCTATGATTTTCTATGATTCTGTCATTGAAACAATTGGCTTGTGATAGCTAAAATATGATATAAATATTCTTGATTCAATTTTGTCTAAATGTCTTGCAAATACTGCATCGAGAGTAGTTCCTGATCTTGTCAGCGCTTCATTAGGATTATTTTTTATAATTCACCTACTCACAATCAGTTTTGTTATAAATGCGTAAATTTCTTTGAGGAACATTCGAAAACTATATTGCCGAGGTCTGTCTCCCTGGATCTTCCTCATATTGACCGTTCCAACTATGTTCTCGTCCTGTCGTTGCATTCCTCTCACCCCTCTACGTTTCTTCCATTCCTCGCATCCCAGGAAACAACTGCACGACCATTTTGTATATACTCTTCAAGAGGTAACTGCATTTTCTTGCCGTTCCACCTGACAAAATCGCGTTTTACCCTTCCGGTCGGGTTTCAAGAAAGCTTCTTGTTCTCGGCGCGGTTTCCATCCCCGTAATGGAATTTTAATTTCCAGTGCACTTGAAATGCATTGCAGAGTCTGGTGATAAATCTTGGCAGTCACTCAAATGGTAGAAACATTATCGAATTACCTGACGATGTTGTTCCGGTTTGGGACTGACAATGTATCTGAGCATCGGCGACCATTTCTACTTACATCAAAGATGTATCACATAGATCACAGATTTCCTAGACTATGTTTACCATGGTTCATTGGGATGGTTTGTATTTTTCATATCAGTAGCATCGAGAATGCACGAATGCATCCCGAGCAAACGAGTTTTCGCTGCCGGTGGAGTATCGGGGGTGCTCAAAGGCGGCGAGGCGAGCAGCGCAAGAAAACTTGGCAAATTCTGAGCGCGGCCAGCCCCGGCCAGCTTATGTTAATACGCCATTAAATTCTTATCACTCGGCAGATCGTAAATGAGTCCGGGGCGCGGATTCGAGGCACGTAGCGTTTCGGTGCTCCCGATCCTCGAGCGGCGTGCCTTCCATCCCATCGTCCCCGTAGGTGGTCTCTGCGGTCGTAACAGGGTGCTGGGGGGTTGGAAGAGGTCTGCAGAGGTTTGAGGAGGGTGGAAGTGGTGGCGCCAGGGTCATCTAGAGCTGTGGAGCAGGGCAAAAAGGAGCGGCAGGACGAGAAAACGCGGGCGTGCCCTCGGTCTGAATTCAGCGAGCCAAGCGGTCGAGTGTTCGTTAAAATTTCAAGTTGCATCGGTAACCACCTACCCTCTAGTCCCCATTCAACCCCTATCCTCGTCGCCGGTGTCCCGTCCGGGGGCTACACCGAACAGCTTTCACCTTTTTTCAACCGAGGAACCGTCTCTCCCTCCCCGGTGGATAAAGTTCTGAAAGCTCGCGAGGAGAATTATCCCAGGGGTTGATACCCGATTCGAGAACGACTCCAGCGCTCCGGTGTGCGATAGTTCGAGCGATACAAGCTCAGCTGGCTGACCAGAAAACCGATACGGCAACTGCCCCGATACCCGCGTTCCAAATGCGTCAGAATTGAAACAGGTAGTCCCCTCTCGAACAGGTTGTTCGGAACGGCGACGAATTTTTTTTTGCTATTGTCTGGGGGGATGTCGAGCAAATCGCGGAGCTTTTTGTGCGACGATAACGACGCTTCTGCAGGAGTCACAATTTTCTCAGGGCTGCTGCAGGTAGCGAGCAATTTCTCGTGTGTCTGACCAGAAACGGGTTATTCTCCTTAAGGCAGGTTGTATATGGGTCGGTAAATTGTGCCGTAACTTCGAGGGATATAATGGGATGGCGATGTAACTAGGCTTGTTCGAAAGGGTGAATTCTGTACCCTAACATCCCTCAGTTTCCTTTTAGGTCGCTTTTAAACCTGGAAGTGGAGATGGAAAATGCAGAGGATCTTCGCTTTCGAAAATTTTATCAATTCCAAGGTCTGCAAGCAGCTTGAAAATTGTCTCTCTTTAAAACTCCAAGGTAGTACAACCGTGACGGGCGATGACCGAATGAAATTTCGATTCAGTAAATTTTCGAATTTTGCGACCGGATTTCTCTCGTCGCGTCGAGACACCAGCGGAAATTAATGAACGTATCAATCGAATGAGCGTCAGCGCCAATTCCCGGTTACGTCCGCGAGCGCCGTCAAAGGCAACAATGCACCAAAAATGATCGGATTATTTTTCCGATAGTTGATGATCTATTTACTGTTGGCACAGTGTTCCCTCATCCGATCAATTGTAATGAATTCGAACGGCTTCCGAGTCCGCGTAAGCGGCTGCCATTCGCAGCTTTGGATCCTCGAGCGTCGGAACCCTTTGGCGGATCGGTGTCCGGTAATTGAAGGCTCGATTCAATAGTATTAAAAACAAAGTCGAGCGTGAAATGATATGAAGCGTCGAAATGTGGGGGGGGGGGGTGAAAGAGAACGGGGCAGCAAGCGGAGCAGACTGGGGGTGTGTAGTGGAGTGGGGATGGTAAAATCATTCCCGTCGATGGCTGTAATAAATTTTAATTAAACGGTACCCGATAAAAGCTTTGAATGCGTCGATGGGTCGTTGAATCAAAGCGGTCGAAAGTGGCGTCGGACGGGGGTGGAACCGGGTGGTGGAAGAGGATGAAATAGGGGTGAAAAGGGGGTGGGAATCGCGTCGATCGGCGGCCGCTCTCTCTCGTGGCGGTTCGCGAGGCAATCGCTCGGGAAACAAAGGAGCCGAGCGGAACAGAAGGAGGAACTCGAAGAAATTAAGCAAATGGCAAAGAATAACCCGGAACCGCCGCGGGAGGGCACCGGTTTGGCCAAGGAAAACCCAGATAGGACCGTTGAGTGAGTCGTATAGACCTCCCCTCTCCCCTCTTCCCTCCCGATTCCCGATGGAAGAGGGAGAAAAAGGCGCAGGGAATTCCCGGTGAATCGTGAGTGCCAGTTTATCGAGCGACTTAACTGGAACAAAGAGATAAAGCAATAAGGGGTGATCGGGCGCGACGAGAGGGAAAGTTTCCTGAACCCGGATCTCGGGGTCGTGATTCGACGATTGGCCCCTCGGAATTGCGACGTCCTTTGCCATCCACGTAGACGCTTTGTAGATCCGAGACGTCCGAGATTAGATTCCGCCCGGCGCTCACCGAATTGTTCTTTCATATTTCGACCTGATTACACCCTGTGACAATTTCGACACCCCTTAACCGTGCCGTTCTCTGATCAATTGGATGAATTAGATACAATCTGCAGCGTCAATGTTTATAATCAGATTGCGGGTCTTTGTGTACAATCATTTTTTCTTCGTATATTACAAGAGACAGGAGGTACGTTGAAAATTGATTCCTTTCTTTGATCATTTGCATAAGTTAGTTTTAATATTTTTACCATATATCGTTGGATTTATGTAATCTTCTTATGGGCCTCAATCCTACCTTCTCAGAAAAGAAGGGTTAGGGGCAGGGGAAAGGGTTGAGCAGGAACATTAAGGTTCCCAGGAACGTGGAGGGCTCGCTTTGCACGAGGCATCGATTCGATTTCGCGATCGATGCTGTTTGGTAGCCCCGGCTCCGAAGAACCTTCAATTTCGAGGGGGTCACGGGGCCGGGTCGACGGGTTCCTCGTTCTTGAAACAATTGAATCGTTTCCTGCGGAGGTGTGCGCGCGTGTCCGTGCAGGGAGCACATGAAAGGCGAGCTATTCTCCGGAGTTCCCCGGTGCCGAATTACGGAGGACAGCTTAAGCCACGGGTCAGTAGTTGTTTCAACGGCCTCCGGCTCGGTCCGAACGGTGAATTTTCACGTGTCCGTACATCGACTTCCGGTTTCCCCACGGGAGAATCCGGCCGAGAGTATCGCCTTGTTCCTAGAGCACCGTCGCCTGGGACACGTGCACCAGTATAGTACACGTGCGCCAATTCGACTACCTCGTGTCTGCGCCGCCGTAAGGGATGAAAGGACTGCCCCCTTTGCTCCTGGGCCACAAGAAAAATAAACGTACTTTTACGTCGCTGCGGGGGACGATTGTTTGTACAACGGTGGAATATCTTGGTACTTGCGAATTTAGGGAGGGTTGGAGTAACGGGGTTGAGCCTGGTTCGAATTTGGAGGGATGTTTTTTAAGTTTTTACTATATGTTAGATGTTACTTTTTTGATTTATTATTAAGAGAAGATCATTTTGGAACGAATGAGGTGATTGTGAGACCCAGGATAACATTTTAGGGCCTCCCAAAAATCTTTCCAATTTTGTAATACATTTAACTAGCTGCAGTGGCAATATCATTCGAAATCGTTTAAATTCGAAGTTCCGAGTCGCATCAATCATCAACTAATTACATGTGGTCCCAGCAGGCTACAGCATTAAGCAAATACCGCGGCCAGATAACGACAACATTTTCGCGTTGTTCAAAGATTCATTGTGCCCGACGCATCGACCGAAAATCGAACGCGTCGTCTGATTAATTGAGTCGAATTTCCATAAATAAATAAACGCGATATCCAAGCGTAACCCCGGGCGACGATTGATACCTAATTGATCGAGGGTTTACATGCTCTTTCTCCGTTGTTAATGACGCGATCACGGGACAGCAGGTAGAAAGTTTCGGAGATTCACAGCGCGCCGCCGCGAGTCATTAGAAGCAAGGCTCGCGGAGAACTTTGAACCGAGACGCGACTACGACTGTGAAAAGTTAAGCAGCTTTCGAAATAATTAAAAAGGGGGTGTTGCGCTGTCTCTGGCCGGCAGTGTTCGCCGGGAAATACGCTGCCTCAGGACTGCGGACCGTTTCAAAGCCCCCGCTAACCGGGTCGGACTGCCGAAGCGCATTTTTAAAATTCTTATTGGCTGCCCTCGCTCCAGCTCTTTTAATCTTTCACCGGCATTTATGTACATGGGGAAAAATCCGGTCTCGCGAAGACCCCGACGACAAATATTTTCCTCAGCACAGTTACCGATTCCCACACCATGGAACTCTGACCCTTGCCCCATAATAGTAGAGATCGTTCTACCACGGGGAATAAATTCTAAAATTATTTTTTTATTCCATATAATATTATTCAGGGACTCAATACCGGTATAATTCTGATATCGGTATAATTCCGAAATCGGTACATACTATGCCAGTAAAGCTATACCAAAACCAATACGGTATTGTAGCGATACCGGTATTTCACACATATTGGTATTGTACCGATAACGGCATTGCACAGATACTGTTATCATACCGAAAACCGAAATAAATACTGGTATTTTTTCGAAATAAATAAACAAAAAGAACCGAAATAAATACTGGCATTTTTTCGGTTTTTCCAATGTAAAGGATACATTAACTGCTCCGTGACCATAAACGAGATATTCCGAGACTCGAATGTCTTATTTACAATTATTGTTAATACAACTTTTAGTAAATTTTACACTACTAGTATTTTATTTATAAATTTATACATTTATTTATACATTTTATTAAATATTAATAAAATGTAAGAACTTTAAATATACATAATTGAATTTCCTAAAATTTTAGTTAATAGTAACGAATCTTCCCACTTACAGTCACAAAATAACTAAGAACGAAGAATATGACATTTTTCTTATCCTAACAATTATAACATATCGGTTTCGGTACAGCCTTGTTGTAATACCGGTATCAAAATCATACTGATTATATCAGGGGTGGCCAACCTGTGGCGCATGCGCCAAACGTGGCGCATTGGATGATTACAAGTGGCGCATTGGATCCTTGCGTGAAAAGTTCCACTGTGCTCCGTATCCCATGGAACGCCTCACAGTGTGGGACCTTTCGTCTAAATCTGAGACAAAATCAAAGAACTTTCGATAGAAATGAGGTAGAGCGATGAAATTTTTTAAAAATTAAAGCTGAAACTTGGCGGAATATGGGAAAATAGGAAGATTATGGTACGAACGTTTTATAAACTTGAGAAAATTCGTTAAACAATTCGATCACCAAAATCGATTTCTTGTAAAATACTGAAGTCGTAGTCAAATTTTGAGACCAGATTTGAATTCAGCATGAAAAAATCTACAGGAAATGATGTATGGCATGTTACAAAAAAATTTTTTTCTACCCGTGGTATTGCAAAAACCACAATTTTCGTGACATTGTGCAAGTTTGACGATTTTTTTCAAGGTTAAAAAATGTTCGTACCATAATCTCCCTATTTTCCCCATATTCTGTGAAGTCTCAGCTGTAATTAAAAAAAGTTTCAGCTCTCTATCTCATTTCTATCGGAAGTTCTTTGATTTTGTCTCCGAAATGGACGAAAAGTTCCACTGTGCGTCGCGTCGAGTGTTTCGGGTTATTGCAGTGGACCGTGTCTAAGTAAGTATCTCACGTTCGGTCTGCTCCAGACCGAACAAAGTCCCTGAATATTATGTTCTATGCATTTATTCATTCTAACCCGATTTAACTGAAGGTATCATGGAACCAAATTTGTATCATTGTTCTTCGACAATTTTATGAATTGAAAAATCTCTGCGTGGTTTAAAAAATGTATTCGTGACTCAAACCGCAGTGTGTTTGAAAATTGAAGTCTCCTCTTTGAAACGAGCATTCGAAAATCAACGAACGACCTTTTGACGGTGTTATTGCATTTTTAATTCGAGGACGAAGTAGATGTGTCGAGTAATAAAAATTCCGTCAGAAAAGCGATGCAGCAATTTGCCAATGAGTTCGCTCGCATTGGTTGAATAGCGTACGGGTTAAAACATTAGCTTGTACAGTCTCACCTTTTTCCTTCTAGCTGAACGATTTTCTAAACCACTGTTCGTCCGCGCGCTCTGTGTTCCGAGGCGGACGTATCGAGACAATAGGGAAATTGCCGTCATAAATGGGCACGGAGGCAATCAGCCGATACACACCGATTCCTGTAACGCGATATGCAATCTCGAATGCTAGATATTGTTATCTATCGGTTCGATGATCGTGCCCCTCCCGCTGTCCGTTCCGCCCATCGGCGCGACGCCCGCGCCCGTCGGCAATATCGACTCGTTTAAACATTTCCCACATCCACGCACACCCACACCCCGCCTCTTTTTATCCGGCAATGGCCCCGTTAATATTTCAACGGGCTAGTTGATCGCAAAGAGTTTAAGCACGATGTTCTCGCTTTTCATGTACGAGCCGCTCCCACCCTGCCGAAATTCCCGCGTGGATCACCGTAAGTGATCATATTAGAGATGTACTCGGGATTGTATAAATTTAATTCTCGTGTCGGCTCTGTCTCGTTCCGCCGACACTACACCGGAGAGAGCGACATCCTCTAAAATGGATTTTTTTCGGTGGCAGTTGCCCGCCGGTCCCATGCTGCAGAAATTTTCTATACTCTCCCGCGTATCCCGCCAAAGAGCAAACCTTTGTTTTTTAATTCCGTGCATGTGCGCGAAACCATTTTGTACTGCTTATGGTACTGGAGCGATACTAATGGACTTGGGACGTTTGTGCTTTTCAGGCAAATTTGCGCAAAGATTAGCTGCATTTTTATTTTATTTTCACCACAAGGTATATTTTCATTCAACTATTTTTATACTCTCTCCATGCATTTTCTCACTCTTCTAGCAGGTTTCAACACACAGGATTATTAATGGCTGCGACTTCAAAATAAATCATTGTGTAAGCGGCTAATTGTACCCCGATCGCAATGTTTTTAGTATGAATTTTTTAAGAGCCGGGGATGTGCAGAATTGCAGCATATTAATTATGAACGTTTATATTTCGATGTGATCTCTTTAAATATTCTGCGCTTCCGCAGTTAAAATACTAATTGCAAAGCAAATATGTCTTGCCACTTAATCGGACGGCAACTGTAATCCAATTTAATTCGTAAAATATTAACGCAATAATTGCCTGAGCAGGGCGCGAGGATTAAATATCGAACGTTCGACGCAACATTGTGAATCCCAGGCGATATAAATGTTTTCAATGCAACGCTGTACAATCAGTACGATGCTGATAAGATATATTGAAGCTTCAACGATATTATGATTACTCCACATTTATGAAAAATGTTGCATGGAATATTCGATGCAGTTTCATTTTAAATCTGTAATAGCTGTAAATATCGTTTCAAAAATGCAATATTTGATGGTCTCGGTTCACGTGACTATACTGGAATCGGTGCCGAAACATTTTACGTCAAAATTGATTGCCAATTTGCCTCTATGTTTAAAACATTAATTATATAATAGTAAGTGGATGCAATGAACTGCCGTTATTCTACAAATAGATAATAAATTCAACTTTTTTAAAACGCTGTACCCAGTGTTGGGCAATAAATTATTATTTAAATAAATAATCATTTGAATAAAAATTTAAATAACAAGTTATTTGTTAATTGGATATTCAAATAAAAAGCAAAATTAATAGCTAAATAGAATTATTTGAATTGTAAAGTTAATTGTATTTTACTAGTACAATTTCAATTATTATTTGTATTGACAAATAATAAATTAAATTGTATTTTTTTATAGGCCCCTAGGCCCTCCGCCCGACCACTGGCGGTATACCTGAAAAAGTTGCTATAGCAAACAAAAAACGCGCAACATTTATTTGATTTCCACCTCAATCCAAATAATAAATAATCTTTTATTTACAAATAAGAATTAATAAATGGATCACTTTTGGAATTATTTAAATTACGTTTATTTAAATAAAAAGTTTAGTTATTATTTGCAATTAAAATCACACGTTTGTTTATTATTTAAAATAAAATTTGCCCAACATTGAATGTACCTATTGAATGTTTGTTGAAAAACATTTTTATTGTACTACTTTTTATTGTACAATTGTGCAGACAATAAAAATTTGTTGTCTTATTATCCTTTTGAAACGTGATGTGTTAAATGTTGTATACGTACTACACATATTATAAACGAACAAACCACCAGCAATTAAAATTTCCAAATTGTTGCGACGATTTACACAGCAGGTTTATTTAAATTTTAATTTTAGATATTTGTATCGATGAAAATGATTTTATTCGGTACATAAATTGACATCGAACAAAGAGGCACACTGAGAAAGGTACACACATAACATACACGTACGAATTAAAGAGCAGTATTTAAATTACTTGCAACTGAAAAGTTCGGCAAAGGGGCAGCGGCGCAATTTTCGGATTCGATCGAACGTCGAATTGAATGGAAAGTACTACTTCGCGTTCCATTAAGTTCGCGCGTTGGAACGCATTAAACCGGACGCGGCGCGATTATTAAATTTGGAAAATTTTTCAGCGGGACTGGCATGCGATCAAAATGGAAAATATAATGAAACGTAAATTTTCCTTTAACTCGTGACAGATATATTTTTGTTGCGCATGGATAACGATGGAAATTCGCGAACCTTTCAAAGCACAAATTCCCGAACCTAGTTTCTGGGACGAGGGGAAAATATTCGCGCCGCGTACCATAATCTGTGGCCGTTTAGAGCCAGCGCAGGGAATAAGTGCTAAAAAGTTACAGTCGAGGGTTAATTACTTTAACCTTAGCTGCCATCGGCGTCGCGAAGATCCCATACTGCGTCGGAACTCCGAGGAAAACCGCCTCCGGAGCGCAACTGCAACTGCAACTTCGTCACACCGTCATCGATTACTCTGTCAACTTCCTGTTGCGAGTTCCGCGACGGTGTGCCGTCGATACTCATAAAAAATTCGCCGGTAAATCGCAAACACCTCGTCGAACCAGCCCGGAGAATCTCCTAATTAGCTGGCGCGAGCGTTCACGCTTGTTTGAGCGCGTTTGAAGAAGTCTGTTGGCGCTATCGATCGGGAATATCATTCTTCTACGTTTCTAGAGACCGTTCTCGATACGGAGAAACTATATGCAGTTTATTTTGAGAGATTGGACGGTGTTTGATCGTGTTTGAGAACTCCTTGGTAAGTTGTTGTATTGAATGTTCCTCTTTACAACAAGCTGTTGTGTCACATTTTCCGTTAAACTGTGCAGTCTAAATGGCGCCTAATGAAAATTCATCCTGAAAAACGAGCAATCGTTAAAGTTTCCTATTAGCAGAGTATTTCACGGTGTTTCGGGAAGTGTGCGAGCGATTGGGAAACACTGTCGACAGTGTGTGACACGGAGGCTTCGCGTGTCGATGCAGCAATTCGGCAATAATTGCTTTAATTACGCCCAATAAATCATAACGAGGCGGTATAACACGGGCAAAAATCCACACACACACATCCGCGCCACAGGTCCAAACACAATCCTCCCTGGCCCCTCGGTTGCTCGCAAACACCGCAGCGCTCGTAATCGTCCAGCACATAATAATTGCTCGGCCGTTTATGCAAATGCATAACTAATAATACCTGCGGCGCGTGCATTCATCGTAATGTTATTGCGCCAAGTGTGCGGAGACCCGTGGCCGTGTTTGTATCGCAGAACAAATCACGACGTCGAGGCGTTGCGGCTTTATGCGACAGGGGGTTGCGGAGGGGGGTGAAACGTAGGGGAGGGGAGCGGTGGCATCGACTAGGGGTGTAAAAGGGTGCAAGAAGGGCGGGCGAAGAAGGGGCAGACCACCACAGGTCGCCGCAGAATGAGGGTGGCGTGCAACGACGACGACATTCAGCGGGAATGACAATGCACACTCCGCTGCACTTGCTGTTTAATGTCATTCTCAAGCCGTGCCTAGTACCATTAGTACACGCGTACACTGTCCGCCATAAGTCACCGGACAGCACCCTGTTTCGGGGAAAATATGAATCATCCTGCTGCTTCCGACACTGTTCCAAATGTCTCTCTATAAGCACTTCGTTTGGGTCCCTTGACGAGCTTATAGAGAGGTATTCACTTTATCTAAATATTTCAGTTTTTACGATCATATTGTTCCTTTTTGCCAATACATCACTTGGACTCATTTTATTTTATTCTAGACCTACCAAAACAATTCTCACAACGAATGAAATCCTATTTAACTCGTGATACCTCAGGCGTCAGCACACAAATACATATGAATGATCAAAAACGCTGTAATTAAGCGATAAAACCAAGTAGCTTGTCAGGGCTGATCTCAATGGATAAGGACCTCTTAATGTCCCATTTATTACCACGTTTTTATTAGCTCACTTTCTTGTCTGTTTGTATGTCTGTCTGTCTTTATTCGGTACAAATTTTGCAATTGATTTTAAACTAACTTCTCGATGAGCTAGTGACTTGAAATTTTAAACATAGCTCAGAACTGGATGACAATGCAATATTTAAAAAAAAATGTGAAAAAGCCTATGCGTTTAGGAGATATAAACTATTAAAAATTTAACCGTTACATCTCCCCGCGCGACGATCGATAGTACCCACTCGGTTCCCACTCTGACTCATCCCCACTTCACTGACACGCTTCGCACCGAAAAGCTCGGTGTGCGTTCGAGCTCCGTGCGGTGTTTACAAAGTTACTACGTATTATTATACTATAATGTTTGTTTACCAAGCGAAAGAACAGTTACACCGAAATTCTCCGTCAACCTTTATCTCTGACATTTTACCACGGCGTTTGTTTTGGATATGACGCGTTGTAATACCGTCTGAAATTTACTACATGTCTCTGTTAAAATCTCATCAAAATGTTCAAAATCGATTGAAAAATTTCACATACAAGACTGCAAAGCAGAAAAGAATTACTTAAATAAAAATAAATTTTTAAAAATACCACGTTTTTAAAACGGACTAAAAAGTATAAAATAATTTTTTCTAGTCCCATACAGATTCCTAACCCCGTACAGATAGTCCTGAAAATTTGTGATTGTTAATTTTTAATAGATATGAACATATTTGTGAGATTTAAAACGAAAAACGTGGGGCACACGATAATACATAGTATGGGTTGTAGATAGTAGCTGCCGTTGAGAAAACTCGCACGACAGTTCATATCATTCGCAGTGCAATAAAATTGTCAGTGATTTAGGTGTTGATGCATCAATTATCTATTGCATGCGCCCCACGTTTTCCGTTTTAAATCTTACAAGTATTTTCATAGCTATTCAAAATTCACAATCACAAATTTTCAGGACTATCTGTACGGGGTTAGGAATCTGTATGGGGCTAGAAAAAATTATTTTATACTTTTTAGTCCGTTTTTTAAACATGGTGTTTTTTAAAAATTTATTTTATACTTTTTAGTCCGTTTTAAAAACGTGGTTTTTTAAAAAATTTATTTTTATTTAAATAATTATTTTTGTACAGTACACTCAAGATCACTATCGTTTTGTAATTTCCCTGTAATTTTCGAGTGCCTTCCCCGATCATGTTTCGGAAGGGAGGGTGACTTCTGCGAGGGAGTGTACGACGCGCGTCATTCCGCGGCCTGCGGTCGCTGCTGTGTACGTCTGTTTGCGGGACAAGGGTTGTTTTCCATTCTTGGGACAATGACGATGTTGCCTAGTCATCCCCAGAAGCGGCGAGCAACCCCATACTGTCCAGGGAACGATCTCTCTCCTCTACGGGGGTGGTCTCCTAGTTTGAGGGGTGGGGCACCGAAAGATGCGTCTAGAGGATAATCGCTCGCGTAATCGCTTGATCAGAGAGGTAATTTCGAGTTTCGACGTCGAGATTTGATGTTCTCTAATTGCGTGATTAAACGGAGTTACGTTGTCGGGACCCGCAAGACGGTCTCGAGGGTTGCCGGAGACTCGTTTTACGTAAGTTCCGGAAACACCGTCGCTGAAAACCGGGACACGGTTGCTGTAATTGTGGCTTCACAATAATATTCCCAGGGTTATTAATTTTTCTCCAAGAAAACCGCAATTACTCCCTCCTTTTTTCAACCGAAACTCTCGCTTCGGAGGTGAACCATCCCCTCGCGGTCTGTCGAAAATTATTCCATAAAACACAGAGTGGAAACACTACTGGAATTACTTTCCGTAATTCTATTACACATTGTAAAATGAAGCTGGCAATTCTAGTGTGAATTATTTAGATTTTAATCTGTCATTGATACGGATAGAAAATTTCTCAAATTTCTTTCAGCATTTAACCATTCAAGAGCGAGAAGGGAAGTTACAGAAACTACTCTGAAAACGTACCAAAAAAAAAGAACCAAAAATCAGAGGGAAAAGTAGAGAAAGCACGAACACTGCAGTTCGGAAAGAAAAATAGAAAGGATCGAATCCGGAGAGTAAGAGGGTGGGAATGGACGTAGTATTTTAATAAAAAAGAAAAAGAAAAGGCGGAAGAGGAGAATATAGAGGGGACATAATCCAGTGCAGAAAGAAAAAGAAAGAATTTAGGGATTGTCAGAGAAAAGGGAAGAGAAAGGGTGGTAAGAATGTAGCAGTTCCACAAACGAAGTGAAACAGAAGAGAACGAGGGAGAAAGAGACAAACGGAATTGAAGGAGTATAGCAATCGATAATATAGTCGCTGGCAGCCAGGGCCGGGATAAACGATACTATTGGACAGGGGAGCGGTTCCGTGCGCAAAATGCTCGAAATACAGACGTCGGATTATAATCTAAGATTTCCTTCTCCCTGGCACGAATAATCGACGGTTTCCCGGTATCCGAGTCACCGAAGAAACACGCGAAACTTTTTAAAAAGGGGGAAAATACTGTCGGTGGTTGTCGTCGTTTTCTTTTCCAACGAACCCTCCGAACCCCTGGCCCCCTTCAGCACAGACGTGTATTTTAATGGACCTTCATATTGAGACATTATTGCAACGAAACCACAGCCGGCGTTATTTGTCCTCCGGCTTCTGGCGTAATAAAGTTCCCCTCCACGAATCCGGCGCGCCGGTGTCTTTGTGCGCCGCGACGGAATGTAAAAGTTAACGCTCGCCCACGCCGACAACGTCGCAACGACGACTCGAAGAAACGGAACCTACCCCTCGAAACTGTGGCTCGCGAACGCTCACGGACCCTGCGATAATTATGGCGAACCGGAATTTCTTTTTGATAACTCGTGTTGCAGACCTGCGCATTATTTTCTTTCAGCCTTTCGACACCCCTCCACGGAGGTGAGTTTGATCGTGCACATGAAGGAAGAAGTAACTGTTCTCGTTTAATTTCCCGAGTTGTCAAGAATGGGGATGAGTTTCAGGAGAATTCAGGATTGAAAATTAAACTCTCACTTTCGAGCTTAATAATTATACTTTTTTGATCGCGTGGTAAAGACTCAGAAGTTACCTCAGCACATTCTCTGATGTGCACTTTTCTTCTGTACGTCAAAGGGTTAAAATTTTAGGCTCGGTCAAAATTAGGTTAAAGCTTTCACCGTTTCGATATTGCTGGATGGAGCAGATTGTGCAGTATTAAAGTCCATCGTAGGGATTATAGCTCGTGGGCTGGTATTCAGCCTGGCGTAATTAGAAATTGGAAGGTGGTCAACAGTATGCTGAAGTTGGAGAAAGTTTTTTGGACCGTAAATAGTTTTATCGTAGGGCTTGTATTTTTGCCAAGAAGAATGCCAGAGTATAATTAAGAAAATTAGGACTGTATCTACGGAACCCATTTATTAAAATCAGTGTGAATTTGATGCATTCATAGTTTCTAGAACGTTCTTCTACATAATATAAGGTAACAATATTAAGTTAACGATGTTATGTATGTTGTTTGGAAGAGTAGAACCTTTAATGAAGCAAAGCAGCTTCGATTTACAATAATTCCACTTTCCATCAGTTACCTCCTACAGCAAATTCGTGTTTGCAAATTATTCGCAGTCTAATTGACAGAGGTAAGCTGCAGATTTTCTGCATTTACTGCAGAAATGAGTAGATGAAGTTTGAGAAGCCCCGTGAAACATATCCAAATCATTAAGGGAAGTTTTTACGTTGCATAAAAATCTGCAGTTTAAACGTCTTTAAAAGCTCTATATTAATGCAATGAAATCGACAGAAACTGTTTGAATGAGATCCAAAAAGAATCACAAAGATTCACACACAGAAAAACAAATTTTCTGCAATTTCAATGAACCGGTGAAGATTTGCAGTTCCGTGGGTATCCGGTCGAAATAAAACCGAGACCGTAGACGGCGCGTAAAATCGATCATGTAAAATCGGTTCCCGGTTGGTCTGGGTTTTCCTCCGAACAATTTCGCGAGGCATTCATCGGGGGCCCGATTGAACGGTTCCGCAGACCAGGTCCGGCCGGGGACACGCATTACACGAACGTCGGCGTACTGTCTCTGTTAATTAACGAGCGGTACCGGCCTGGTAAAGGTTTGATCGCGGCGGACGATGGATTCGAGGACAGCCGCAGAGAACGCGCGCCGGTGTTTTTACCGTTTGCCGGCCCGGTTTCGTTCCGAACCAGTTCGACCCTGCTCGGTTGTCGCATATTTGCACGGCTCCGGAGCGTCATACTCCATCGCGTTCCTCGGCGTCGGAAACGTCCGCGTCGAATTTTCCGTCGAGCCAACCTTTCAATTACCCGACGTCATGCGATCGACTCTCTACAGTCTCTACGCCCGCTGATTGAATTTTCACCCGGCGACCGGGGATAATGCTTTCTAATTCCCGTTCGATTGGTATCACAATGTTCACCACGTGTTCCAGCTCCGCACTTAATTATTCCCGCGCCACCGGAATTAAATGATCTCTGAAACGAGCGAATAAAACGCCTGTTGTCACGGATCGCTTTACAGCGATCCCCCGTGAAATCGTTCTGAAAACACTCGTTTTTCCTTGCCTCTTTACTCGTTCGTACGTTGGGGCCTGCACCGGACATAGAAAGCTGCAAGACACCCATTTATCTCTTCCAACGTGTACTTAAAAGATCCACAATTGTCTCGAATCAATTTTACCAATCGCTTCTTATTACCACGCATATATTAGCTTGCCGAGTTGTTGTTGTATGCGTCAAATCTTGTAATCGAATTTTAAACCACTTCCCGATGAGCTAGAGACTTGAAACTTTAAACATAGCTCAGAACTGTATGACAATGCAATATTAACCTCCCGTCGCACAGTGTGTCGTCCAATGGAAAAAAGTCCGAAAATCGAAATGTAAGATCGGCAAATTTATGTATCCTAAAATGTTCGTAACAAAACGTAGTTTCTAAAACTGCCTTGAATTTTAACTGAATAAATCAATTTGTTGTTAAAATTGAGGCTGAAACTTCACTGTCAAATTCCGTGCATTTTTTAAAACATGCGTCCCTCGCAAGCTATTTGATTTTTTAATTTGATTTTAACAGGGTGTGTTTAGTATTATTAGACATTCAAACTCCCAAAAATTTTTTTTTTAAATAATCGCAATTTGTCCTAATTTTTTATGTATAACATTTATCAACTTTGATTAGAGTTTTCAAAAAATTACCCCGAGGTAACCCCGTGAATTTTTGTACAGTAATTGGTGGCATATTAAACTTTAATTTCGCGTTGGTTTAAATCTGCTCACATTTGCTCAAGCGGAGAAAATATAAAAAACCATATGAAGAAATTTGTTGCAATTGTTTTTAGACGCATGCCATTTGATAAGTACTTACATATGTGATCAATTTTATTCTTATAAATTATATATTTAGTTTCAAAATTGTTTAAATATTTACAATCTTTCAATTCAGTATTAATGCACATTAGACTTGATATGACGGTCGATCTTAAGTGCATAAATATACACAAATGTTAAAAATAGTAGAAAATGTTGACGTTGAGACGCGTGCGTTCGCCATCCACGCCTTTAAGGGTGATTTTACGCTGAGCTTCCCGCTTGCGTCGAGCCCGCCAACGGGAAAAAGTCATAAATTTCGAGCGGGTCGACGGGCCCCGCTCGCTGTGCCCCGCTGTGCGTGGCACAAAAAAAAGGTCTCTATGGGATCCACGGTTTCACGGTTCGTTTAGGTAAACTACCGATAGCTTCTCTTTAAGGCGGGGTAGGATACCTTCAGATTGTAAGTAGCAAATAACTAGAATCTTATTAGAAAAATTGGGTTTGCGAATTTTCGCTTTTTGTCCTTATACGAGCAAACACACCATGTAAAAATTTCATACGGTACACAGTGAGCAATTTGAACGAAATCTGTGTCAAAATGAAAGAACTTTCTCCCCATTTTTCCTATATTCTGCAAAGTTTCAGTTTTAATTTGAAAAAAAATTTCATCACTCTATATCTCATTTCTAATAGAAGCTCAGCGTAAAAGCACCCTAACGTAGTCTATCGAGTTCCCACTTGAGTCCGCGCGAAACGATAAGACACTATGTTTACTCATTATGCTATTCTAAATATACAGTCCCTTATTTTCAATTATTTATACGATATCTGTCGTGGTCAGAAGTATCAGACGTGAAACTGAAGCCGAACATAGTCAATTGCAAACGCGTCCAAGTTAAAATAAAGGAATTCTCTTAAGGATTCCTAAGTTTTAATTCCTGCTTGTGAAGATTTAAATAAGCAATGTATACAGTATAGTACTTTTTTAAAATTTTCGTTAAAATTGTAAACTACTTTTTATGCAATAAAAAACATAAGAAACAAGGTCATCACAATTAAAACTAGAGGGCTATTGTTGCTCGCTCGCTTCGCTCGCTCGCGAGTAGGGTTGTTTTTGCTCGCTCGCTTCGCGAGCTCGCGGGTAGGACTGCTCTTGCGAGAGGGTTAGTGATACGCATGGTTAGTAGGGCCTACTGATATTAATGTTTTTTATTTGGTGTGTGACTCTCCAAGAGTCACACAAAGAACTTCCCGATTCGTTACTCCTTCGCCAACATCGCTAACATCGTTTTTTTTTTGTACTTTCATCGATATTCTCCCAAAATGTATTCTTGGGAGTAGAGATGATAAATTCACTGTTGCATTGGAATAACTTTCGATTATTCCAAGCGGTAACATTAGCATCAGTTAAAAAAAAAAATTTTTTTAAATCTAAAAAAAAAATTTTTTTTAATCTAAAAAAAAATTGTTAAAAAAATTTTTTTAATGTAATTGCGTTTGGTTCTTTGGTGGAAAATGTTCGTCCTCCCTTATAAATTGCATTGTAGAATCAACTCTTTTCGAAAAAAAACTAAAAATCTAAAAAACTACTTGACCAATATGGACCAAAATCTAATCAGCTCTAAGTTACGACGGGGCACATCGATTGCATCATTCATTATCCTGATCGCGTTGTTACTTTTTCTGAAAACGTTAACGAAAAATTTGATTACATAGAAACGGCCATACGCACACACACACACACACACACACACACACACACATACGAACATTTTGATAAAAATAGTCTAAAATGACTCCAATGACCATGAAACGTGAAGATCTGCTAAAAAATCGATTTTCGATTTTCGGGGTAATTACAATAACTTCCCTATAAAATCGGGAAGTTAAAAATTTTTTTTACCAATCGATTCGTCTTTGCATTTTATTTCAAAAAGTATTAAGGTACTTTACTCGAAAATTGCATAGTTTAAGAGTTATGACTTTTTTCCCGAATTCCCATATACTCGACACACTGTGCGTCGGGCGCAACCGATCTGAGAGGCACAGCGCGATCATTTTCGTACCTCTTAGGTACCTCAAAAACAGTCACCCTCACCCTTGGAATGGATCCAAAAGGGCGGCCCTACGAGTTTAGACTTCACCAAGTGCACTATTTCCCTAACAGTAGTTGTATAAATGAACTTGATTAGGTGTTTATCATGTATTTTGAATGTGGGCCCGTCAAGCACATTGCGCCCGAACTCGGCGGTCCAGATATTGTGCCCGACGAAAGGTCAAAAAACAAATTTTTAAAAAACTATGCGACTAAGAAAAAAAAATTGTTTATATTAACCGTCACATCGCGTCATTGCGTTCAGCGATCCCCACTCCGCGCGCCAGCGCTTCCTACTCCACTACGCGTTCCTATTCTGACTCATCCTCACTCCACTGGCCCACTTCGCACCGATGGTGCTCAGTGTGGTTGTGGTGTTCCGTTCATTCAGTTCCATTTCGGACAATTTCGGACTCCATCAAGAGACGTCGCGTCGTCTCTCGGAGTCATCCCCTCATTCTATCTCGCGTTATTTCCGTATCTTGCGTTTCTATATCTTACTATTTCATACCAGTATTACTATATCTTGCGATCCATTTAAATAAAGACTAAAAAGTAGAAAATGAAAATATATATAAAAAAAACCTTTTAAAAACCACGTATATATTAAAATGTACTAAAAAGGAGAAAATAACTTTTTGAGACATTAGTCACTATAAATAAAAGCGTGAAGCGCCCACGGAGATTACGTCAATATAGTTTAGCGCTCCACGCTTTTATTAATAGTGACTAATGTCTAAAAAAATTATTTTCTCCTTTTTAGTGCATTTTAATATAAGCGTGGTTTTTAAAAGGTTTTCTTAATATATTTTTTTATAGACACGAATTGTTTTTATACAAGTTTATGATGGGTATATTCTTATGCTGAAATACCTCTCTACTTGCTCGTCGAATGGGAACAGCAGTGAACATATAGACAAGCGGAAAGCTAATTTAGAAACGAACTTAGAGGAGCGAGTTGCAAGGCAGAGACGTTCCAGTTTCGCGAACGATCGCCGTAATTCTTCGAAACCACCGACGACACTGGCCACGACGTAATATTTTTTCAAACGGCCGCCTTATCGCCGTCGCGATGCGTCATAAGCGTTATCACGGCGCCTGGGCGCGCGGCGGAGTCTCGTTGCGGCAACGACTCGCCTCGGCCAATTGTCTCCGGAGAATTAAGTAGCTCGTGCTATCTCCGACGAATCCCGCGGCGCATCGTCCAACAGCGTCTGAGCATTTTGTTAAAATAATATATATTTTTCGAGCTGGCCGTCTCCATGGAATCGATTTCGATGGAATCTCGCACGGGCAGCGCTCGAACTTCGTCACATAAAATATGTATCGGCAAATTGAATTACCTTGAAACATTCCATCCGCTGAGTATTCAATTAAAATCCTATTTTGCTGGGGCCGCCATAAATCGAACTGCGCCGGACCGAGTATCTCTATTTATCAATTTCACCGGGAACTCGAAACTAAAAGTATTCCGAATACGCGCGCGCGTTTTGCATGACGCTCGGACACGAGCTCGAACTTATTCAGAGCGACCGGTCAGGAGTCATCCCTGCGGGCTGACAAGCGTGCGTCCGGCTCAAAGCGACAGAGAGTGGAAATTCTATTGCCGCCCCGGCATAGTTCCAGGGATGCTCGATTTAATTTTCCGCCTATCGAGCTCGCCGCGACCCGACTCGGCCGGACCTAAATGCTTCGATGAATTTTAAATCGCGCGCCACCGATTCCCTCACCCCACTACCCCAGAGTCCCTGGAAGAAGAGAAAATTTCTTAGGCGTAAACTTGCAAGTATACGAATTTTTGTACCCTGTTTTAGCAAAACCTAGTAAAATAGTATCAACCCTTTTAATATCAATTCGAATGTTTGCAGTTAAATCGTTTTCAACTCTCTGATGTTTAATTGTAGTAACTTCATACGATGTCTTCAATATTCATGTTTGGTAGGGGAGGATAGGGGTCGGTTTTTGGATCCGACGGTGTATGATGAGCGAAATGGAATCACAGTAATTGATAATGGTAACAAGTACGAAATGTTCGAATGTTTAATGAAAGGGAATAACGACGGAACGCCGAGCAGTGCGAATTACCAGGGACAACTGGATCGGGGAGGGTGAGAACGAAAATCGAGGAAGAACGCGAGAGGAAACCCGGTGTTTTTACCCGGCGCTTTTTCCTCGTGGCTTTCGAGCGCCAAGCCGCTTCCGTTGATTCAGTTTCGATGCGGGATATTTGCGAATAAACGTTGATACACGGCTGCCGGAATGTTTAATAAACAGTGACGTGGAATGCTGGATATCTGTATAGGTAATCGCCGATTGATTCCCTGTGGCCGCTAGGATTGCTCCTTCCCCATCGTTTCATCTTATTGCTCCTTCTCCTGCAAAGAGGACTACATTAACCGAATAAATAGAGAGGTATTGCAATATAAACGAATTTTTGGATATGTCCTTCAGGATTAATATTATTTAACTAGCCTTTTCTAAAGAGGGGTGAAAATCGATGTGATTCTCCAAAGATTGAGTACATAAGGTCGGCAATTTCTTTCACAAAAAAATCGAAAATTCGGAATCACAAGGTCGCCGGTGAACGTCCAGTACCCACCCCCAATTCTCGAGGGCCTGATCTCGGTTTTTCCCGTTGGGATTTATTTATTCGTAACTCGGGGCGGCGCCAGCTTTATGGATATTAAGAAGGGAGCCGTGACGGAAGCACGGGATTCCGGCCACCCCCTCAAACAGTCGATCCGACGGAATTTATGTGCGGCCGCATGGCCGAGATTGCGTTCCGTGCTCTCAGCCCCTCAGCGCTCGTATTCCTTTGGCCTCTCGGCGAACCTATTATGCGAGCCGTGTACCGGCTTGTATGATTATTGTATTTCTGTCGAGCACTATCCCGCTCAGGATATCTCCCCTTGTCTGTATACAATCCATCCCCCAACCCAGCAACATCAGAAACCATAGAGAGGGGGTTGAAGAAGCGTTTGGTCATCTCCCGTGGAAAATGCAGGCAGCTCGTAAACGTCCGGGACGCTCCCTTTTTTTCAAGAGGTGTGTTCCTAGCATTTGGTACATGGACAAGGTTGATGGCCGGCCGAGTGGATTTTTAAGGGTGGTTTTAGGACGCGCAGTGGGGTGAAGGTGTGTGGAACCTTTGACACGGATTCTTCGGGTAGTGGCTGTAATGGACACCCGCTTTTTATTGAGACTCATTTTGGGGTTGAATAACGGGGTGCGTGAGAAAATAAAATTCTTCACCTGCGACCGACTGGTGGACACGGGATTAACCGGTAAGGGTTACGGAGTTACACGAGTCGTTACTTTCTGCAGAAAATATGGCATATGTGCGAGACTCCGAGAAACATACAGTGCGTGTAGAAAGTATTCGTACACTGATAAATTTCAAACGAAACTGTGAAATTTTTGTTTATTAACTATTTTTTCTGGAAACTCTTTCAGTTCCTCCAATAGAAACACACATAGATAGCTAAGACGTAGTCCACAGAAGTATTACAAATATTAGTTTAGTGTGTAATAATCGATCGAACCTGAGCGCCAAGAACAATTTTCTTATAAATATTACGATCAAAAAACAATTCTTCATTTTTCTGGAAACAAGGAATATGTACATATTCTGAGAAGTCTATAGAATAGATACAATGCAAAAAACAATTACTTTCTTGATTAACTTGCGAATGTAATAAGGAAAAACAGAAAATCGACTGAAATACACCAGCAAATAGTATTTGTACACTACTTAATTCGAACTGCGTAGGTAACAGTTCTTAACGTAGAGATTCCATTAAACATAAACAAATTGCGGTGTAAGTGCGATTGATTTCCTCAGTATATTTAGAAACGTTGTTGGCATCAATAGCATATAAAAATTCCGAAATATTCAAAGTTGTCGTTGAAAAATGGGACGGAAACGTGCGGAAACAACGATAGAAGAAAGACAAATTATTATTAACTTGCACAATCAGTGTAACAGTTTAGCAGAAATTTCGTGTATTGTAAGTAAACCGCGATCTACTATACAAAGTTTAATTCACAGATATGGGCTACGAAAAAGACTACAAAATAAATCAAGAAGTGGACGTGCACTAAAAATCAATCAATACACTGTTAGAGTTATATTATTAGAGTGGTAAAGACAAATCCAAGAATAAGTGCAATAAAAATAGTTGAACACATTAAAAATTACAATAACTTCCCTATAAAATCGGGAAGTTAATAATTTAAAGACTGATGTATCTGCTAGTACTGTGCGCAGTTTTATACGAAATTCAGGATATCACAGACGGGTGACCCGTAAAAAAATTTCCGTAAGTGAAACGAATAGAAAGAAAAGATTGGAATTAGAAAATAATAATGTAACTACACCAATGGAGTACTGGAATAAAGTGATCTTCACAGATGAAAGTAAATTCAACGTTTTTGGGTCTGATGGACACTATACCGTTTGGAAAAAAAAATACAGAATTGAAACCGCAAAACTTAAAACCTACAGTCAAACAGGATGGAGGTTCAGTACTTGTTTGGAGCTGCATGGGTGCAGCTGGTGTTGGCTCATTAGAATTTATTGATGGAATAATGAACCACAGGGTCTATATTGACATTTTGAAATGCAATCTTGATCCCAATGCAGAGAAAATGAATATTAGAGATGATTTCGTTTTCACGCACGATAATGATCCGAAGCATACTACGTATAATACCAGAGTGAGGATACTACATAACACACCGGCGTATCTGAAAACTCCGCCACAATTTCCCGATATCAATGTTATAGAACACCTGTGGGATTATTTAGAACGACGGATCAGAAAACATGAAATTTCTTCAAAAGAGAGCTTAAAAATGCACTGGAGGAAGAGTGGGACAAGATCCCACAACACCTGACCTCAAATTTAGTAAATTCCATGCCGAGAAGAATTGCAGCAGTTATAAAGGCCAGAGGCTATCCAACCAAATATTAATTAATAATTTTTTAATGTCACATTAATTTACATTACGTTTTTCTTCTCAAATTGTAAAAAGTTAGAAACTGTACGAATACAGTTTGCTGGTGTATTTCAGTCGATTTTTTATTTTTCCTTATTACATTCGCAAGTTAATCAAGAAATTAATTGTTATTTTGCATTGTATTTATTCTATAGGCTTCTCAAAATATGTACATATTCATAGTTTCCAGAAAAAATAGTTAATAAACAACAATTTCACAGTTTTGTTTGAAATTTATCAGTGTTCGAATATTTTCTACACCCACAGTATATACAGTTCCTGCTCACTTTATTAGACTCACCTGTATAATTATGATATTTCTATACGATATTGTACTATACGATTTGAACTTTTTTGGGAAGCTAGAGCAATTAGTTTACTAAAGAATGTGAAAAGAAATTTTTTCAAAAATTGCAATTGATCGGAATTGTTGAAAAAATACTAAAAGATGAATTTTTAACTTTTTTATGTGGGCCTATATTGAAAATTTAAAAAATAAGTTTTGTAGATCTGTGTCAATTAAACATATTCTGAAAATTTCGTCAAAATCGGTCGACGTTACAATGAGCTGCAAACATTTAATGATGGTAAAAATTGCAAATTTTCAAGATTTTCGGCAATAAATCGTGAAAATCTGCAATTTTTACCATCATTAAATGTTTGCAGCTCATTGTAACGTCGACCGATTTTGACGAAATTTTCAGAATATGTTTAATTGACACAGATCTACAAAACTTATTTTTTAAATTTTCAATATAGGCCCACATAAAAAAGTTAAAAATTCATCTTTTAGTATTTTTTCAACAATTCCGATCAATTGCAATTTTTGAAAAAATTTCTTTTCACATTCTTTAGTAAACTAATTGCTCTGGCTTCCCAAAAAAGTTCAAATCGTATAGAAATATCATAATTATATAGGTGAGTCTAATACAGTGAGCAGGGACTGTAGGTATATTGTGTATGGAACACGGCAATTTTTTGGTACAATTTCGTACCTTGTGAGCCATGCGAATATTTTGGGGAACCTCTGACACGATGAATATAGAACTGATCGAATTTTCGAGTACTTTTTGTTGTACATCTCGTCAAGTTTGCGACAGTAGTTCGCGCAGTAGTACGAGTCCGATATTGATCAGACATCCCAGCCAGTTATCGAGAACAGATTCCATCGGCGTCGAAATTATCCAGATTACGACGGACAATATAAAACAATTACCTGCGATACTGGTACGCGTCTATACTCTTAAGGGGATTGCAAAGCAACCCCGTCAGATTCCTCGTAATTTCCTTAATGTCCGACGAGGATCACGACGGTTCTGTCGGCGTGGCGCCCCCGTGAAATTCGTCGTTCTGCCGGCAGAGCGGAGGGCATTAAAGCCAGACACGATATGCATTGCCGTATCTACGGTGTAATAGATGCAGGGTGCAATAACAGCGATGGTTCCGTCGGAATTAGGGGGCGGGGACGCGTAAAGTTGCCGAGCCGCCTGCAAAAATGGAAGATCCACGCGATAAATTTGGACGCGGGACATTCTTGCGATTTATTCGACCAGGCGACGCCTCGACGTTCGCGGGGTTATTCTGGAGGGTGTTTCACCCCCTGTGGGAACATCGACGAAAATTGCCCCTTTCCCATGACCGTGGCCTACTGAATTTTTCGAAAAAACGAATGCCCAGCTCGACCGGATATCCGGTGGTGAATGGGGGTGGCTTCTCGCACTACCCCACTTCGGGATCGATCGACGAGCGATTCAACGCTTCGATATTCGTTACGAAGCCGCCGCGAGAATTCAATGAAAATTCCGGAAACAGTTGTTCGTTCAATTTTCCATTCGCCACTCCCCGCGGCCCGGTTTCCACCCCCGCAAAGTTCCCCAGCGTCTTCGCGCTGGAAAGTTTCCGCGGCCGGGAACCCCACGGTAGATTCCCCGACCGTTCTGCCGTTATTGAGTTCCCATTTTCTTTTGTTTCCAGCAGAAACGTAGCGAGATAATGGAAATTATCTTCCCTTAAGGGGCGAAGAGGATGAGTGAGAGGGGAGGATTAGGCGTAGGGGGTTGGTTGGAAGTTCGGACGTTTCGATGATAATTCCGGGTCCGGTCGAAATATCCATTTCGCCGGACGATTGATTGCGGTTCCGGGGTACCGATTTTGATGAGGCGGTTTTATTCCTACCGCCGGCCGCGGAAACATTTATATTCCGCACGCTTCGCTCGTTCGGTGTATCACTGGCATTCATATAACAAATTCGACTTATTGATTATACGAGACTGGTCGGGGCAGACCCTCTATACTATATACCCCCCTCTCACCGACCCCGGTCTAACCCCCTCCCCCCACGATTTCCGTTAATTCGTCGTTATAAATGCGCCGTGATTTCCATCGGGCGAAGTTAATTGTTGTCGCCACGGGTGGGGGCGAATGATGGCACGTAGAAGAGATCGAGGTACGTAGAATTATGCATACGCGCCTGTTTAATGGTTCAATTATCGTTCTTGAAAAATGTGCGGTCCGCGGAGCCCGTTCCACCGGGTGAAAAATGGACCGCGGTTTTTCATTTCACAGAGTGCAAACAATTTTAAAAACCGCCCGAGTATCCGCGCTTAGTAAAAATTCTATGGACGCTCGATTTATCTTTAATTTGTCGCACAGGATAACGAGGTGTATAAAAGTTTACGCTATTTTCCGCTTGGAGCTTTTCTACGGATATAGTGAATTCCGAGTCCTGTGAAAATTGAGCATTTCAATTATCGAGTGATATAGATTCATTTATGATTTTTAATTTAGGAAGCATTTCACTTCAACGACATCGCCGTAGAAATTTATTTTAAACTGTGCACGAAATAATATTTTATTCAACAGGATAGAATTAGTACTTAATGGCTTTTTTAATATTACATTTTTCATTCCACATAACAGTGGTAAATTAAAGAATTTATATATTTATATGAGAATAAATGTGTGTTGAAAATAGCGAGTATGCAGTTAAGCAGCTTTTCTCAATTTTCGCTAGTTGATTCCAGTTTATTTTTTCAACGGACTCGTATTAAAATTAAAACGAAAATTCTGACGGGCGAGTCAGAAACAGTAACACAGCTTTTTTCAGTTTTTCAAGAAAGGTGTGTGAAATTGTAAACTTTGATGAAATATTTAGTATCAGGCTCGGTATCATATGTCATCACGAAATAAAATTTTCCACGCTGTTACACGTCTCATGTGTCGATAAGACACCGTGGGCATTTATTCTTTGAAAATCACTGCGGAATTTCAAGTAATTCAAAGGGTTGCGCGTCGGTCGGCCCAATCGTTGACTTTACTACTTAAAACGTTCGGTAACCGTGTTCGCTGAACCCCCAGCAAGGAAAACGGTCTGCCAGGTGACAGTTGGAGTCGCGTATACAGTCAGCACAATCACACTGCGCCGCATTAATTCCATTATCTGCAGACTGTCAACACCATTTCGAGATGATTTCGTCCATTGATCACGGGGCGCGGTGCTCGTCCGGCCCGTGTCGACCTGGTAGATATACTTTTTCCGTGGGCCGTGTGTGCATTTAGAATTACGAAGTGTCACGTGCAATTTGCGCGCACGTCTGTTTAGCGGCAACATCGTGACAAACAAGTAATTAACAATATCGGGGAAACGAGGGGCGAGGCTGGGCGAGCAGGGTACGCGTGGGAGGGACCATGGAAGCGAATGTAAAGAGCAATTTGACCGTTGAATTCGGTTTTAAAGGGTGGCCCGGGTGCTCGTCCACAGTATGTACCGCTGCCCTCTTTTTTTGTCGCGAGGCTACCGATTTTTTACCTCTGTCGCACACTTTTTTTCCTCCTTTTTGCGAACAATTTCCGCGCGTCTGTTTGGACTGCAACTCGCGTGCGAAACGTAATGGGCCGTAAATAAAATATAAGCCTGCTCAGTGGAAATCATCGGATCAGCGGGAATGACGGGCCGACAATACCTTTTTCAGGGGCGCTCGGACCGACAAATTGGCCCCGGAGCCCGCGACAGCGATAAGTTGCGATTCCAATTATCGCGTCGACGCCGTCGCGCTGCTCCCCCAGATTCGTGTTGACGAAATTTTAATGGCTCACAATTGGCCCAATTAACACTGCATCCGCCAAAGCAGTCGAAACGATGGCCCTGTAATTCCGCGACGAACGTTACTATAATTCGACCATGCCCCGCCCTCGAACCCCGAGAATACGGGACCCTATTGTAACGACGACAAATTAATTAGTTTATTTGTCCGCTTGTTTTACGAGTTGCGATGATTCTGCGGCCGACGCGGTGAAACTAACTTCGTGCGACTTGTTAGCCGGCCCTGTTCAAAAGGTGGCTCTAGAAAACACAGTCAAACCCGTTTTTGTGCGGTCTTCGTTCATGCGATCTTTTTTTATGCGATTTTTTTGATGCGATCTTTTTTATGCGGTATATGAATACCACATCAGATCAGCAGAATATCTCAGAAGGCGTTGTCGTTATCAAAAAAGTGTTCCTACAAAAGCTGTTTGGTATGACGGGCTACAATATGTAGCATTATGTAAGAGTGAAGATGTTTGAAATTATTTAGTAAAAAAAGCACGCAACTAAAGATAACAATATACATTCGCACGCAAATAAACATTAGACTCTTGCAAGAGTCTAAACTGCATTATTAAACTGCAATTTGCGTTTGTGTTCCGTATTCGTGATCGTTTCGTATCGTACCGCGTGAACCTCTACGTTAGTTCGTTTTCGAAAAGCGTCCCGTCGCTGCGCGAACGCGTCCTTTTATCAATTCCTCATTCCAATGATTTTATCATCTGTTTCGTATCGTTTTTTTCCGAATCTTCTGGAAAGACGGCCTCACGTCTGTTGTTTATTCATATCGCCGCTCGCGTTTATTTTCGATATATCGCGGTCGCAATACCGCGGCACTCACACACGATTCACGCGTACACACACAATTGAACGCACGCACTCATTTCAAAATTTCGCTCCTACAATTAATTATTTTCTTCTGGGTGGAGTGATGGAGGACATTTCGAAGTCACCTCGATTGTTTTAAATGGAATGTCCTATTCATTGTACTATAGATCGATAGAGTATCAAATTCTGAGTATAAAAGTGTTGACCTTCATATGTCCTAAACCTAATAGTTGTATATGTATTGAATTACACTCCTCAAAAGAATAAAGGGATCACTTGTGCGAATTCGAAAAATTGGTACTACTTTACGTGATCATAACTCCGTCAGCAATTTTGAGACCAGATTTGAAATCAGCGTGAAAAAATCTACGGGAAATGTTAAAAAAATAGCATGTTAAAAAAAAAATTTCCGCGCGTGTTACTGGAGAAACCACATTTTCTTGAAATTCTACATGTTTAACGCATTTTCTCAACGTTAAAAAACGTTCGTACCATAATCTGCCTAATTTCCCACATTCTGCAAAGTTTCAGCTTTAATTTTTAAAAAATTTCATCGCTCTACCTCATTTCTATCGAAAGTTCTTTGATTTTGAATCGAGTTTGGTCCAAATTTTCCACTGTGGTCCGGCGCGGCGCGTCAGACAGCCGCTGTACGTGGCGCGCTAATTTCTGTGAAGCACTAACTTCAAACACAGCTGCCATGGGTAAAAAATTGTCGCAGCCAGTTCATGGGGTACTCAATCGAATCAGCAGAATCTCTGTTTCAATCTGACGTTCGCATCATGGTATTACGATCATTTCTCGCCGAAATATAGCGAGTCCAAGGAAAAATGGAAATTGTGCATTTTTTAAGCATATTTTCAGAAACACCTGGCATATCGAAATGTTAATGAAATTGAAAAAACAAAAGGAGTGCCTTGAAGAGAAAGAAACGCTCTTTCTATTGCTTTTTTGCACAAGATTCTACGATAATTTTTTCGTTTTCTGGAGCCATTCAAAGTAATACAGCCCACATTTACTTCAATGTTGAATAACTCGAATAAAAAAAATCGCACAATATTCAACAACCACACAATTTACACAGGAAAGATAGCCCTTCCAAATGATACTAACGCGATTAATCAAAAAAATTTGTTGCTCCCCGTGTGATGTTTCAAAGTTGCACAAAATTTTTGTTAACAGACATTGTTGTCTTCATCTCGCTAGAACTTTGTGAAAAAACAACATAGCAACAATTTGAAATAGAATCTCTGAAACAAGAGGTTTCATGCTTTCAAACCATTGTTTAACGATATCGATACGGCAATTTTTGACGGAGTTATGATCGTGTAAAGTGCGACAAATTTTTCGGGTTCGCACAAGTGATCCCTTAATTCTTTTGTGGAGTGTATATACATTTTGAAAATTTTTCCATGTGTAATTTAATTATTTATTTTATTTGGAAAGCACTTTCTCGCTTTTTCGTAAAGCTTTGACATATTTTCTAAGTGAGACTTTTTTATGCGGTCCGTCTCCACCGCATAAAAAAATTTTCTTTAATATGTTGTGAAAAATTATTTATTACAGCTATTTATGAAGTTTGTGAATATTTTTTTGTGCAGTCCCTATCTACCGCACAAAAACAGGTTTTACTGTATTTGAACATTCACAATTTCAAGAAATAAAATCGTACGACGATGAATCTGGACTTATCATACGGCTTGAAACCTCTCATTTTTGACAAATTGAAAAATTCCAGTCGCAGAGGAATGAAGGTTGCACTCCTGCATTAACAATCAAATGATTTCGAATTGGTGCTCGATGGATCAAAGAGGAGCGCGTTGCGTGGGTCAGAGTAGAGGTGAGAAAGCAACAAAGAATAAGCACAGGAAAGCTCTTTGAAAAGGTTACATATCCCGAGGGAATAATGGCGAGTGGGAGGGGGTGGGGGAGGGCAGGGAGGCCTTGGTGGATCAGGAATAACGGCGTTGTTTCAATTTACTCGGAGCCAGCTGGGCGGTGGCGGTGTCTTTCGGCGAATAAGGCCGCAGAAATCCGACTCGTGGTTTTGCGAGTTGGCCTCGCGACAAAGCCACCTGCGTCTACGCCCGACAATGATTGAAGCCGAACTTCAGCGCACGCTTTTCACGGTTGCGCTGCTCTTTGTTCGGGATTAGCGGGGAAAATCGACGATTGTTCCAATTACTCTTGCCAGGGGCCGTGAGTTTCCGCGAGAGATCTTCCGCGAGCATTGATCTACCAGATCGCTGCTGACATTCGAATTTATTTCGCAAGCTTCGACGGAAGTATATCTGATGGTTGGCATAACCTGTACAAATTCATTGTTTCTCAAACGAAAATATTATACAGGGTGGTCTTTTTATCTGAAGACATTGAAATATCTCGAGAACTATGTATCGGATCAAAACAAGTGGGCAATGAAAATTGTTCGTCGCGAAGGGGGACATCCAATGATACCAAACTGGACCCCCACCGCCACCCCCTGGGGGTGGGGGTGGGAGAAGATAAAAAACTTAAATGGGAACCCCCATTTTTCATTGCAGATTTGGATTCTCCAGAAAAAAATACACAAATTTTACCTAGGAGTTTTTGCATTTTGGTTCACAGATGGCGCTGTAATGGACAAAAATCAAAATGGAAAAAGTCGTTGAAAATTGGGCATATCTCGAGAAATACACATCAGATCAGAAAAATAAAAGTAGACGTATTTGATATTTTTCAGAATGCTATTCAATAACACCATAATTGACCTCCCACCCCACTTCCTGAGGGTGGGAGAGGGAACTATTTCCAAATCTTCAATGGGAAACCCTTTTTTATAGCAAATCTTGGTTCTCCATTGATTTGATATTATTGGTGTAATTTCTTTCACAGATGTCGCTGCAATCGAAAGCAGTTGGAAAAATTCATTGGTTTGTTTATCAATCCTCAGGAAGTGGGGGTCGGGGGTCAATTATGGTTTATTGAATAGCATTCTTAAAAATATCAAATACGTCTACTTTTATTTTTCTAGTCTGATGTGTATTTCTCGAGATATGCCCAATTTTCAACGACTTTTTCCATTTTGATTTTTGTCCATTACAGCGCCATCTGTGAACCAAAATGCAAAAACTCCTAGGTAAAATTTGTGTATTTTTTTCTGGAGAATCCAAATCTGCAATGAAAAATGGGGGTTCCCATTTAAGTTTTTATCTTCTCCCACCCCCACCCCCAGGGGGTGGCGGTGGGGGTCCAGTTTGGTATCATTGGATGTCCCCCTTCGTGACGAACAACTTTCATTGCCCACTTGTTTTGATCCGATACATAGTTCTCGAGATATTTCAATGTCTTCAGATAAAAAGACCACTCTGTATACAATGCTCATGTTCATAGGAACATTCTATTTCACCCAATTGGAATTAATGAATTGTAAGTGCTGTTTAAAATTTGCAGTCGACTTGCAAGGTACCATTTACCATAGAATTATTGAGTAGTTTTTCAGACGTTCGAAAAAATTGTGGGAGATGTCGAAGGCAGGAGGATGAAAATTGGCTGTAATTTCGGAAACGAGTATAGTGTTTTCCGTTCCCCTGGATGCATTGTTACCCCGCGAAGCGAGAAAGTTCCCGACGGCCATGCTCTCCCGGCTCAAATGAAAATAAACCGCCATCAGAAAAAAGATAATTCACTTCGCCGTAGTTAAGGGGTTAAGAGTCCCGAGTTTAGATTCATTATGAACTTCCAAGACTTAAATGAGACAGTCGCCGTAAAGAAAGCAAAGGGCGCGGGGTAGCTGGAGGTGGGAAAGGGGCGGGAGACGGCTTAAGGAAGTTAATTTCAGATTCGTCGTAAACTTTTTGTCACCAGGGTTGAATGAATGAACGCGACCCGCCGGAATTTCTGTCCGCTACAGCCCTTTAATAAACTGCATTTATGCAGTTGCATCCGGCCGCCTCGGTGGCGTCTTTCTTCATTAAAGAGGCTACAATGATACCGAAATAATTCTATCTCCGGTTCGACCTCTAGCTTTCTTCGTTTTCTTTTCTTCTCCAATTAGAATGCGTTTTACACGTGCATACTCTGTGTATTTACAGATCGTGGTTTTGTGCGCCGATTAATTTCTTCCAGTCCTGCGCTTTCATAGTCGCGGAGAGCCGACTATGAGATCAACTTTAAGCTTTTTCATTTCGGTTTTTGGACGACGAGCTTTTACAGTCCATTTTCGTTGCACCGACAGCGAGCATGTGTACTGTGGCCGGTTTTTTTAATGGAACTATTGTAAGTAGTCTCGGATGCGAGCCTGCGAAATGTATTCTTTAATTTCGGTCTCGCGTGGATGTTAATGGTACGTTGAACATGAGATTTATTTTATAATATCAACCTACACTCCAAAATTTATTTTATAATTGTTGGGTGCTACGTTACTCACCGTATTTATAATTACGGCGTTACCAGAACGCGAAACTCTTTTCGTTCTCCCGAAAATGGTAATATAAATATTTAATTTACTGCGATTAATTAAATGTGTGTATTTGTGTGGTCGTTGCGAATGTTAAATATGGTTTGGCCACCGGGATGATGCTCGAATTAAACCTGTAGTCTATTTTAGACAATCTTGTAAATAATGTGGGACACATGTCAGTCAATTTTTAATCGAATCTCAGCTAAATTGCAGTCTGCTTGAAATTCAATCTGTTTTAGATTCGCGGTCGTTTCCGTAAGCGGGACGATACCACGACTCTAAGGTAAAGATAAAGAATTGAAAGATCGAGAAAGATCGACGAAACGTTCACAAGGCGATTCGGAAGGATGATCGAAATGTAAACGAATGTTGTGTTGAGTGTCAATAGACGAACTGATCGATCAGCAGGGCGCGTCGATCAACCGCGACCGCTCCCCCTGCCGCGCCCGCGAGGCCCGAGCTGCTCGATCCACCCGAGGAGTTCGCGGGGAACAGTGGGACGGTGCGGTGACGACGGCGCGCCGAACTGATCGCCAGATCAGAGTCATTTATTTGAGTCAAATTATGTACAAGTGTTCTGGCGATCAGTTCGGCGCGCCGTCGTCACCGCACCGTCCCACTGTTCCCCGCGAACTCCTCGGGTGGATCGAGCAGCTCGGGCCTCGCGGGCGCGGCAGGGGGAGCGGTCGCGGTTGATCGACGCGCCCAGCTGATCGATCAGTTCGTCTATTGACACTCAACACAACATTCGTTTACATTTCGATCATCCTTCCGAATCGCCTTGTGAACGTTTCGTCGATCTTTCTCGATCTTTCAATTCTTTATCTTTACCTTAGAGTCGTGGTATCGTCCCGCTTACGGAAACGACCGCGAATCTAAAACACAATCTGAGCTAGATTTTCTTCAGTCCACTTTGTTTGCTGCAAATAAAGTTCGGATAAGTTTTTGGTGAAAATAACGTTTAAACAGTCGAACAATTACAATTTCTTCCTACAAGGCAGTAATGAACTTCCTACAAGGCGCTCAATCTACAAAAAAAGAATACCAACAGAAGTACAAGAATAGCATCTCATAAATTCTCCTTGCACTAAGAAGGAACCAGCGTTCTTCGTAAAAATATACAAATTTCCGTATCAAGAGTTTCAATTCCGCAGGAATATTGTCGGTGAAAAAGCCACTCCATGGAACTTCGTAATTGATATATTTTATAATATTTTCAGATCCGTGACAGCCATCGGTGCAGAAAACTTGGCGCAGTGCTAACGACCAATTTGCGTGTCGAATCGTCGGCAGAGGAATTTGGCCGGATTGAGGGTCCCTTAATTCGCCTAATAATTGCGAGCCGGGATTTCGAGATCGCGCAACGATCAAGGCGGTCGAAGTTTCCTTTGGCGGGTACACTATCGGCAGCTAAAGAGAGGGAGCGAGTGGCTCCGTGATTCGAGAAGGATTATCGCGTGCGTGGGAGTGGGGCAGCATTAACGTTCCGCGACCAGTGGATCACGCAGGCATTGCGGGAGTGGAAGGTTCGAAAGGGCTCGGTGAAACGCAATTTAATGCAATTTCTCGTTTAGTCGGAACTTTTAAAGTTGTTAGCCCGGGGAACTCGGGGGCTGAGTGGTCCTTTCCCGACGCTGTTGTGCACGAGCGCACGCGTGCAGATTGCCAACGCGAACGCTCCGGAAGCATTTCTGCGCGCTATTGTTGTTTCTGTAGGCGTAAGAGCGGGGGCGAAGGGATTCCCGCAGCTGCAGAGCATTCTTGGCGACTCCGGTCAGCCGGGATCGCTCAAGCTATTCGGTGTATTCGGCGATGGTAACATTTATTATGCCAACTGTCCCGACCTTGGTCCCTGCCATCTTTGCGGTCTCCCTCGGGAAGTCAGCGGTGATCAAAAAACGGGCTAATTCTATACTATTCTGGAGTGAGGGGATGATAGATACAGTGAAACAAATGGGAACGATTGTCGTCGCATACTAGAACGCCCCGCCGCCTAACCTGCACCGCTCAACCGCGTCGAGTTGACGCCGCGCTGCGCTGGTGCGTTATGCCGCACACTAGAACGCCCCAGCACAGCGCCGGCATGCAGTAAAGTTCAGGTATATTTCAGTTTGGCATATCGATAACAAACGCAAGCGATTGCGAAAACGAACAGCGGGCGTTGAGACCGTTTACCTCAACTCACGAAAATTCAAACAAACTAAAAGATCTAGAACGTTCGATCGAGGAACCGATGAAATATTGCTTTGTCATCCAGTTCTGCGCTATGTTTAAAGTTTCAAGTCTTTAGCTCTTCGGGAAGTGGTTTAAAATTCGATTACAAGACTTTACGCATATAACAACGACAACGACAACGACGACAACGACGACAACGACGACAATGACGACAACAACAACGACGACAACGACGACAACTAAAAGATGTAGAACGTTCGATCGAGGAACCGATAAAATATTGATTTTTCATCCAGTTCTGAGCTATCTTTTAAGTTTCAAGTATCTAGCTCTTCGGGAAGTGATTTAAAATTCGATTACAAGACTTTACGCATACAACGACGACAACGACGACAACGACGACAACGACGACAACGACGACAACGACGACAACGACGATAACGACGACAACGACGACAACGACGACAACGACGACAACGACGACAACGACGACAAAGACGACAACGACGACAAAGACGACAACGACGACAACGACGACAACGACAACGACAACGACAATGACAATCGGCAAGCGAGTGGAGAGGTGGAGTAAAAAGTGAGTGGAGAGGGAAAGCGCTGGCACTGCCGACAATAGCTTATTATTTTATTGTGAAGACTATGACTTCACTAGAGCGACGAAAAAAGAACTTTCGAAGCTCGCCAGCCATGTCTTATAATATTTCTACATATGAATATACAGAATACATCCATAACATGATTTCGATTGGACCTAATCTGATCTTCGCATGATTAGTAGTCCAAAAAAATTTCTGTCCTCGACAATGTATCCCATACTAATTTAGAATATCAGAAAATGAATTTCAATGGAGGGTTTTTTGTATGTGTCGGGAGATGCACTTTAAGTTTGTAATCCATTTTTCATCATTTTTTAATCCACACATAAATAGTAAAAACTTTTAACAATTAAAATTTTTCGAAAGGTTTTAAGACAATATTGGTTGACCACCCTACATACATACTCTACAATTGGAGTATACGTTTTGTATGTATCTACAAAACGTATTTAAAAAATTTTTAATATAGGCCCACACATAAAAATTGTTAAATGCAACTTTTAATATTTCTTCTACAATTCCGATCACAATTGTAATTTTTGAACAAAATTTTTTTTCACATCCTGTAGTAAATTAATTGCTCTAGTTTCCCAAAATAGTTCAAATCGTATAGTACAATATTAAATAAAAATCGCTTGTTACTTTACTGTAACGACCTTGACTTTACTACAATGATGAAAAGAAAATTTTCTCTCGCATGATTAGCAGTACAAAAAAATTTCTGTTCTCGACGATGGTTTCTAATATTAACAGTAAAAAATTATTTCCATTATCGATAACGGTACCTTACAGCCAAAAAGAATTGTTGTAATTTATAATGATTATTTACCAGTCAAAGATAATGTCTATTATCGATCACGATTATGTGTTACTAGAAGATATGCAAATTAATATTTTAGAAGAAATAGATTTTCCGAATAATTTCTGCGAAATTCAACGATTACCTGCCTTCCTTGCGATAAATTATGAAATTTTTAGAAATTATTTTTTGTTCTTAAATTAAAGACTACTGTTGTTTCTTTTAACATCCTGTAGTAAGTTACAGCACAATCTGGTCTTAATTTTTCCCCTAGACGCACAGTTTTTGAAAGAAACATGATTTTTAAGAAAAAACATATTTTTCAACTTCAAACAAATATTGTGCTGTTATTATAAAAGATGTTTAATTGTTCTTTACAGCAAAAGATCCTGTAGACTTTACCGAATACAGTGATATGCAATATTAATAAATTATGAATGTATAATCATGTTTAAACAATCGTTAAAGATGGAGAAACACCACTTTTGCATCAATTTTTGAGGATACTTTTCAGTATATCTTAAAAAATAAGAGCCCAGCGTAGAATCAAACTATATCACGCGGTAGAGCAAACTTTTATCTTGAGAAACCACCCTTTGAGATTCCAACATCGACGTTTCTTTCGAACCAGAAAGCAAAATATCTTCGCCCGACATGAATTGGCGCTAGTGGCGCTCACCACTAGAGTTGTTCGGTGGCGATACGTAGCGTGCCGGTGCTCGTTTAGTGTACGCATCTCCATTTAAACTACAAAGAAGAAATCCAAAACAGCGTAGGCGCGCGGTGCAGGTCAGGAGGCGGGGTGTTGTAATGTGCGACGACCTTAAAGTGCTCCGGGAGAGATTTCCAGACTGATTAAGAAAAGCTCGCTCGAGGTGTACCAGGGGTGGGATCGCCAATTGCAGAGCTTTCGTCTATTAATGGGCGGCTAACAGCCCTCGCCCTCGCACGGATCCCATTCCGTCGGATGTGACGGACGTGTCGAAGCGGCACGCGCCCGTTTGCGCCCCAGAGAAGTTAAATTACTCGCCCGCGGGTGTTCCCAGCAAGTCCGATCGGCCGAAGTCGCTTGCAGCACCAAGGAAACTACCCAAGATTGGTGTGCGGGGATGGAAACCGAAAATACCCACCTGATAATCCCGTTAACTTTCAACGACTACCACTCGTTATTTTCGAACCACCCTCTCGGCGAACATCCCTTTTCGCAATTCACCCCCGAAATGTTTTGCCCCTCGAGTGAAAATAGTTGCCACGCGGTCAACGTCTAGCGAATTACGGCGAAACTTACGTCGGGACTCCTCTGGTTTTAAACCCCCAACTCGGTTGCGAATTCAAAACCACCCCCGCGGAATGTCGAATCAGAGCTCGGATATCGAATTCGAGACGTCGAGCCTGGTGGAATTGATTTTCGGGAACGATTAGCCCGGTGGCGGTCGCTGCATGGGTAGTTAGTCGGGGGTGGTTTGCTTCGATTGCCTTGATGACGGGGGTGGTGTATGTTCGATTTTATCGGGAGGGTTGCCGACGAGTTCTTGCGAGGAGTATTTGTTTTTCCTTCGACAAAGTTTATGTCGTATCTAAGGGTCGTCGAGGACGATCGGGTAAATTGGCCCATTTTCAGGGGCGGGAGTGGGGGTGGTAGGTCTTTGCCACCTGTTGAAACCACTGGATGGACTGGATGAGGGATTTTTTAAGTAGTATTGTTGCCTTAAAAATACATTCGTTTTTTGTGGTATTACTTTTGGAATGGAAAGTTGCATTTACATTTGTGGCGTTAATACATTTTTCTATGAAAATGGAAATCATCATAAATTTCTGCGGTCTAGCACTCGCGGTAACTGTGAAAGCCCTGGGAACATACATAATGGAACCCACGTGATTTATTACATGTGTTACATGAAAATGTATTATTTTGATAACAATGCAGTGTTTAACCACCCATTAGCGGAACTATGTCATGAATTAATTAGTAATGTACAACCATAATATAGGTGTAAATTGTATTATAAATACATTACATGTTATTCCCATTATGTACGCAAACATGAATCAAAATATTTATATTCATAATACAACTTAATAATGATAGATCAATAATACGACTTCCTTAAAAGGAATATGAGTTTAAATGTAAAGTACTATGGCACACTGTGTGATAGAATAAATTAATTCCTAATGTACAAACATCATCATCATGCATCATGAATGCAGCGTCAGGTCCGCCTTTTATTTGATTCTCGTACTCTCCATCATCCTGTCAATTTAGTTCTAAAATTGATTCCTGTGACATATGTAGTATACACTGACATTCATATCGTATAACATCTTTTATCATTCACTCCACCCATTAATTAATTCCAAACTACGTTCGCTGAATTTTTCAATAGACCAGGATATTTATTTTAATTTTGTAAAAAGCCTAGGTACGTTCAGTTAATTTTTTAACAAGCGCTCACCCAATTTTTTAATAAATTGAGAATTAAACAAGGGAGGTCGAGGAAAAATCTTTCGTGCTATCAGAATGGTTCAGGGTAGTAAAAGAGTGGCGTCGATTAAAAAGTAACTACAATGACTATGAAACGCGCGACAGTTGAGGTTCGACCGGGTCACGTCTGCATGAAACATGAGCATTATTTGATTGGTTGGCATCGAGCGACTCCAGACGTATAATCCCCGGTCTCCAAAGGGAATAAATGTGACAGACGGACCGCGTAGACGTGGGGGACACGTGTCAAGGTACGTCTCGAACAAAGCAGACGCTCTAATGCCTCTCTATTCGGCAGTCGATCCAGCTTTGATCCACAAGAGATAGGGAGAGTGAGTGAGTGAGCGAGTGAGTGGGTGTGAGAGAGAGAGAGCGCGTGCTGCGTGCAATCCAAGTTTCGCGAGTGGCGTGTGCGTGTTGCCCGGCTACCAATGTCGTCCGAGAAAATTGAATTCCCGGTCACGCCGCCGGTTTTCCCGCCGTCACTTTGTCACCTTGCTACCCATAGGTTCCGACGCGACGGCCATTACCACCGGAAGTGGTGGCTCGCGTCGTTCTTCCCCGAGAAAATCGATTCTGGTTCCTAACTGTGTTAGGTAATTAATCCGAAAGATTTGAGATCTTCTAAGGTCGCTATTCTGTGGACCTGAGATCGATTTGATCCATAAAAATCTGTGTAATAATTACCCAGGATTAATATGCACCAATGGGTCCCAAGATCTTCAAATGCAACCAAAACCCCTTCCATCATATCAATCCCTCTCCGAATCCTCCCCCACTCGAACAACATGTAACACCACCCCCGCGGCACGTGTTTCTCCGAAACCGATAAGCAAACGGGGATACTTGGGTATTTAGGGGTGGTTGGAAATTCTGGGAGTTTGTCCCCTCGAACGGGGGTAGATCCATATCGTAACAGGACGATCGTTGGCTCGACTAACGAGCGAAGTGTCGTCGGTACATCGTCACGCGACTGTGCGTCGTTCACCTTGCCTCTCGCTCGTCCTGCTAACCACCCCCCGCTCCGTTCGCACCCCTTTTCTTAAACGTATGCATGACTCTCGACCGATTCGACCCTGTTAACATATAAATTGCCGCTTAACGGCGAGACAATCAGTTCCCGGGGAAACCGGCACGGAGGTGACGATGGGCGGTTAAAGGGAGAAGCCATCGAGAGGGTTGGCGGGGATGGTTCAGGAGTTGGAACACGCGACGGGACGGAGGTAGACGAAGACGGATGGAGAGTCCGGTCGTGGCGGGGTAACCCAAAACAACCGGGGACAAGCGTCTGGAAACGGTGGGACAAGAAGAGATATAACAAGAGCCTCCTACACAGAGGGTTGAAAGAGAAAGAGAGATGGAGAAGGGATGAAGAGGAGCACTAGGGGTTGGGTTTCAATTCAATTTCCTAAGAAACTCTTTAGTGTTTGAGATACAGCCGGCGAAAGGATGCGCGTGAGGATGTTGGATGTATGCCTGCGACAGAGAGAAACGTGGATGTGGGTAGGTGAAAGACACACACACACATATACATAGAGGGGGTGAACTAACTAAGAGGGGGTGAAAACGAACCGAAAAGAGACGCGGCGACCGCCCGCGTGACAGTACGGCGTGGAAGCGGAAAAAGCGTAATAGGGAGAGACGAAAGAGAGTGAGAGAGAGATAGGGGGAAGAGAGGGAAGAGATTGCGTGAAACGAGGGGGTGTCACGGGGGTGTTGATATCGAGAAGGAGACGGGAAGACGATACGAACGGGTGAATGGTCGCGGGGGAGGAGGCAAGAGACTCGAGGAACGATGTCCGTGAAAAGGAGAAAGAAAGAAGACTATGAGAAAGAGAGAGAATGACAGAGATAGGGGTTGGCGAACGTCGCGGGCGAGGGAGAGGGGGTGACTAACTGACCGAGGGTGCCAGGAGCGCAGGGGAGTAAGCATTCTGTGCGCGCGCGCGAGGCCGGCGCAAACTCTTCGTGCAGCATCCCTCGTCAGTTGCAAGTCAGGAACTGTCGTGACCGCGTGGCCTGTGCGCTATCGTCGTTACCGTGGCGACCGGTTTGTCAGCGGTGTTGGTGAACGGTTGGTACCTCGTGTGGCGGATTTTTCTGACAGTAACGCGTGGAACGGCGTACGGCAGTCGACGCGAGACGGCAACCGGGACCACGGGGTCCCGATGACATTCGCCGGCACAACCAGTGTCGGCTGACATCGAGCGTAGATCATCGGAGACGACAGTCAGTGGAGAGAGGGGTCTAGTGCGCCAACGGCTCCAGCATGGATAAAGACGTTCGACGGAAGTGCGGGAAAGTGCGACGTGCTCTGTTCCACCTGCTGCTGATAGTGGGGGGTAAGTTTCCGAAAACGGTGATCAAGGATCCTCTATCTTCGGGTGGGTACCAGCGATCGAGACGATCCAGAGGCTTCTGAACACTCGTTGCGGACCCTCCAGGTGGATTACGGTAGTCCTGATTTTGCGTGTAGGACCTGTGATGCGATTCCATGTGGATCAATGGGGATCCCTTAAGGAATCCTTCATTGTCCAAGATCTAGGCGTATTCGATGCCGGTCTGGGTTAGCTCCCCTAGGCATTCGAGGTTACTGGGGAGGATCTGCTGATGCAGGAAGGGCCGGGGATTACCTGAAACCCCTAGAATGGGGGTCGTTTAACGCGGCTCTACGGCCAGCAGGAATTGCGTCGTTACGGTGACTTTTGTCCGGCCCGCGGGGATCCCATTCGGATTACGAGGCGGTACCAATGGTCCTCTTGAATCCCCGTCCCGCCGGACGCGTTGGTCCCGTGCCATGTTGCCGCGGGCTTCCTGTCCCCCTTCGATCACCCGGCTCCATTTCCCCAGCGTCGATCCGAAACTTCCGGTAGACCGGGAATATTCGAGTCGCGTTTCGAGGACCACTTAACTCGGCCACTTCCGCGGATCGAACGATTCTTTCCTGAACTTCGCCTAATGTCGTCGATCCGGGATCCTGTCGGCCAGGAACGTGCCCGCTCAACCCTCACACATTGCACAGTTTTGAGATACTCTTCCGGTCGCGATCCTGCGAGGCTCGAGTCCTCCCGATTGATCAGTAACTCGAGGAAAATCATTTAGCAAGCCTGGATTATGTCTGAGAATTTTGATTGGGATAATCGTGGTTGGTCCTGTGTATCTGATTCTTTTGGTTGCTTGACAGTTCAAGGTAAATTCTTAAATCCTTCTGGTTATATCCTACAATTTTTAAGGGACAGTTTCTACAGTCTTGCAATTACAGTTACTGACTTTTTTGAATAGCCTGTTTAATTGTTTTGGTTGCCTTTGGAGACATTACATTGAGCTAACTGCAGCTGATCAGTACCAAGAGCATTGAACAGCTAAAAATCATAATTGAATTAAACGAAAGATATTGCATTTAATGAAAATTTGTTTGAGAATGATAACTTTTTTCCAAAGATTTTGAATGGACTAACCAACGGCAGCAAGAGCAAACAGAACGCAGAGGTGTCAGGAAGACAAACAGGGCGAAATCCGCGTCGGAATTCGCATGTGCCGGGTTCGCTATGCTTTCGAGGAAGCTTTCAGACGACTCGAGAGCTGACACCGTATCCCAGCCTGTTACCAAACAGTCCCCCAGTCCCATTGTCGCGATATTGAAACTCAGTCGTGATCGAAGGTAAATAAAACTTCTTCGAGATATCCACCCCTCGGCGTGTGCACGCGTTCTTCTTCTTCTCCTCCTCCACCCGCCGCTTTGAAACTTTTCGTTCGGATGACTCATTCTCCGGGAGCATGACGGCCCAGGAGATTGGCGGGGAATTCCATGTTTGCCCGGAGTTCGGTTTTATGGTAATAGTTTTCGCCGAACTTGGCCCATCATTCCCGCTTCTTATCGCGCGCGCGATGCGCGCCGTATACTTTCCGCATCTTTGCGCACGGATTTCTTTGATGAATCGAACGCGCGCACGGGTAAAATTATATTGACCAGTCCGCCGGGGAGAGATCGTTCGCCAGTAAATGAACCGTTTACGGGCCATATCGATTAACTGGTTTCTCAATTTTCTTGGATTTTACTGCCGGAAGCTGTTCGTCGGTGCTTAACTTTCCCCCGCTCGAAATTAATTAAACTCGGTACCGCCAAATGACGAAATTGAAAGAGCCTTTAGAAACGAGTGGGTGCTATTAGATTTCATTTCGAAAGCGTTTAGTCCTTGTTTTTTATCTCTGCAGATTGATTCGGAAGAATTGCGAGCGCGTTGCTAAAGTGTGTAAAAATTTTTTACTTTAATAGAGGGTGTTACACTTTCGATATTTTTTAATTATGATAATCATATTGCTTTTACCAATTTTATATAATCAATAATTTGCATTAATTAATTCTGTTCGTCGTGCGAGTACAAAAGAGATTCATACACTCGCCTACGTGGCATTATGCTGATTACAATCACAGAGGAACGAGGTCAGAAAACAACACGCTGCGATCAGAGGCGGTAAAAAGATAATGCGGCATCCATCTGTTTATTATTAACGCGGCGGTGCCATTACGTTCGTCGTCGTTCTCCCGACAGTATTAACATGAAACCAATCTCGAAATTAGCCATTGTGCTTGGGTTGTCTCCCTTGCCATTCTCCCGTCCCCAATTTCCTGAAAGGGGGCATTCCCGCGCGTGTCAAAAAATAATTTATCTGAGGCGTCGTCGTACGGCGCGGCCGGGTGCGCTCCCTTTCATCCTTGATCCTTTCCTCGGAAAACTTTGTTGACTTCAATCTGCTAATTGCAGCCGGCCTGGTATTTTTCATGCCGACGTTCCTTATCGCCGACGGCGTATTAGGGAACGCACGGGGGGTGGGGTCGAACCCGAGGGAGAAAAGGAAAACAGAAGCTGGAGGAGGGAGAAGAAAATCGCGTTTTGTATTTGTTCGCTGGTGAAAGGTCCTTTCTTCCGCGGACACGACGCGGTATTCGCGATTTGCCCGATCCCGTCGAAGGAAACGCGAAACAAAAGCACGGGGCCGGGAAAAAATGGGACAGAATAGAGCAGTAGATAAAGTGTTCCGACTTTAATCTGGTAATTGCGGTTCTCCTGGCGCCAGCTGGACACAAAACACGCTAAATACAGCCATACTCACGGAGAATACCCTGCGGTACTCCCCGTAACCGATTTCCAATCGCGAGCCTCGCCAACGACGCAAAACTTGCCGAGCGAATTCTAAATTCCGTCTTCAACCCCCGCAACCGTCGCGCGATCTAATTCAATTCGGTTTCTTCTTCGGCGGATCCCCTGACGTTCCTGCGGTTCCCTGATCCGCTTCGAAACGAACCCGAACCCGAACCCGCTGGCAAAGAGACGATCCCAAGGAGAGACAGAGCTCACAGAAAGGATTGGATTGTTTTTCCGGAGTTTGCTCTCGAATCTCATTCGTTTCGCATCATTTTCCGAGATGCCAGAAAGGATAATTTGATCTTGAATGTTTGAGGCTGTTTGACGCCGTGGAGGAAGGGCCGAAGGGTTTTTCGGAAGGATAACAGCTGTGGGATACGGTGGAAAGATAAATTGTACAACACCGTTCCAGGGGATGATTGTGCAGACGGTTTGGCCTTCAATATTTAGAGTCGTTTGAGAAGTAAGGTTTGTGTTTGAATTTGAGTTTGAGTTTAAGGAATACAAATTGGATATCCATTTATTTGCTGCGCCGACATGTGTAAAGGATGTGTGTAGGCAAAATTTGTTTGCGAATGTTCGGGATTGCGTTTGGGACAGTGTGTGGAAAGTATGGGGGATTTCTGTAGAGTGGACAGGCCCGAGGGGAAACGGCGAAGAGTCAAATTGTGGGAGGCGAAACTTGACTGCAAGGGACCACGAGTATTGACTCGGTAAACGCGGAGTTTGTCTTATGAGGAAGTTGGTACTACAGGTGTTCTCCTCCTTCCGGTTACTCTAAGTGCCTCTGGGTTCGCTAACAAGCTGACAATATTCTTCGGCGATGTCCCGCCGCGAACCAAGTTTGCTTTGAATTGATTTCGCGAGATCGTTCGAGCACTCCAGATGCGAGCAGCGACTTTCCGCTGATGAAGAAACTATCTTCCAACTCAACAAAAACTAGGACTCCATTGCGTAACATATTATCTGAAGACGGAAAGAATAATCTCCTTCCGTGTAACGTTGCTTTTTACTAGATACGATTTCATTGTCTGTTATTAATGTCAGTACTGTGTATATTAGTAAATTGAATATACAGGGTATTTGACCTAACTTGACCACCTTGAATATCTTTGTTATTTTTAAAGATACGTCAAATATCTGGGGGACAAAGTTGAATGGTAAAATGGGACTCATGCGATACCAAAAAAATTTTTCTTTTTATGTAATTTTTTTTAGAAATATGAAGGTCACTTTCATTTTTTTAAATGGAATGAGGTATTTTTTAATACATCAATCGATGCAGCTGGACATTCGTTATAAAAAAAGTACTAACCTATGTGTCTCAAAAAGTTAGTAGTTCAGGAGATATTTCAATTTAAATAACTCTAAAACATCATTACTGTTGTCGTACTAAGATGTCAGCGTTTACTTGTGTAACGTCTTACAATTAGTATGACGTTATTGGTGTTATTTAAATTTTAAATAAGTTTTTAGAGTTTTAGAGTTATTTAAATTGAAATATCTCCTGAACTACTAACTTTTCGACATACATAGGTTACTACTTTTTTATAACGAATGTCCAGCTGCATCGATTGATGTATTAAAAAATACCTCATTCCATTTAAAAAAATGAAAGTGACCTTCATATTTCTAAAAAAAATTACATAAAAAGAAAAATCTTTTTGGTATCGTATGAGCCCCATTTTACCAATCAACTTTGTTCTTCAGACATTTGATGTATCTTTAAAAACAACAAAGGTATTCAATGTGGCCAAGTTAGGTGAAATACCCTGTATAATGACTTCGCATTATAATCGACAGTTCCGATATTATTATTGTAGGCAGGATTAAAAATAAATCGATTTTCATAGAATCTAGACCATCAATGCAGTTTTAAAAAATTATAAAAATTATTGTTTCTAGGAGGTATAACAAATCCAGCAGATTTTCGAGGTATATACTAATGATCGAAAATGGTTACAATTTTAACAGAACATAAGAGAAATCTAATATTCGAAGAAGTGACGGTATGGAGTTACGTTTGATGGTACAAGCGCCCGAACGAGTTTTGCGAATGTTGGCCGGCGCACAGTGGGACAAACCCATGAATTCTGTGTCGACATCAAAGAGACTTTCGATCACTTTAAGAGCGATGATTTTTTTTTAAATTAATGCTGAAACATTGAAAAATATGGGAAACATAGGGATATTATAGTAGAAACGTTTTCTAACCGTGAAAAAATTCGTTAAACTTGCACAATTTGAAGAAAATTGTGGTTCATCCAATACCATGCGCGGAAAATTTTTGTTTACATGCTATACCGTAGTTTTTTCCTTGCTTATTTCAAATCTGGTTTCAAAATTTGTCTAGAACCTCACAATTTTGCAGAAAATCGATTTTTGTGAACAAAGCTAATGAAATCATTTTTTCGTTTAAATGATTAGATAATCCACTAGTTTGAAGGTATTGAAGGTATTAAAGGTATATTGTATCCTCAATATAAAACAATAAAAATAAATATAACGAAGTATTCGAACGTTTACTTGACGTATATCACTTGACGAAAGACCACTTGATGTATCGCTGCGATTGTTATATACGTCAAGTAAACGTTCAGATACAGTGTTCCCGCGATTATTGTGAGAACCTCGGGGGTATCTAGTCTCAGGAAACGAAATGGTACTACGTTTTTTTACGTATGCCGAACATAGATTTCTTGGATAAATTTTCCAAGTTTAAACGACTATCCTGGGTAAACAACGGTGCCAAGCGGGAAATTGTTGTATTGTACTATTGCTATTCCATACCTGAGAATGATACATCAAGTATCATAAGACCCCAATTTAAACACTCTACTATCTTAATTTCTTTGTAGCGCGATCGATCGCCCAAGGGGGAACCCCCTAGTAGTGGGGATAAAAAAGCCACATCATCCGTATACCCGTAAGTCGCATCAATCGCGGGAACACTGTACTTCGTTAGATTTATTTTTATCGTGTTTTATATATGAGAGTACAACATACCTTCAAACTAGTGGGTTATCAAATCATTTCTACAAAAAAATGATTACATTAGTTTTGTTCAAAAAAATAGATTTTTTGCAAAATCTTGAGGTCGTAGACAAATTTTGAGACGAGATTTGAAATCAGCGTGAAAAAATCTTCGGGGAATGATGTAGAGCATGTCAAAAAAAAATTCCGCGCGTGGTATCTGATAAACAACCATTTTCTTGAAATTGTGCAAGTTTAACGACTTTTTTCAAGATTAAAAACCGTTCCTACTATAATCTCTCTATGCTTCCCATATTTTTCAATGTTTCAGCTTTAATTTAAAAAATAAATCATCGCTCCCTGGGATGTTCTTTGATTTTGACACAGAATTCATCGGTTTGTCCCACTGTGCGCCGTAGGGCAAAGAATGAGGGGAACAAGGAGGTCGTCGTCGGCGACTTGTTGTTCCATTGATGGCAGAGTCAGCCGGGCAGCCGGCGGCAAATGAAATTCCTTAATGTAACGACGTCTCCGGTGGCTCGGTTGATTCGAGCCTGCTAATTGCAGCCGGTCCGGGGTTCCCGGCTTTCTTATTATTGCATTTGTCGCGCGGGCAAACTTGGCGCGCGCCCTCGCCGCCCAATTATTCCGAATTACTTCATCGAATTATCCGCTCGTCGGTTACACCGTTTAACGGGTCGCGAGCCCGACAGAGACCCCGGTGGCCGGGTCGTCGCGCGGATTAATCACGTTAACGCCGTGGCCCCACCCCGCTTGCAAGCTCTAGCAGCCCCCCACCCCCAAAAACTTTGAATGAAAACGATCCGAGGAATCGTTACCCTGCAATTTCATCGAGTCTCGAAACTGGGCCAAACGGGACAAATTGTTATAGCTCGAGAGAGAGAGAGAGATATAGAGTGAGAGGAAGTGCAATTGAATCCGAACGGTATAAATGAGTTAGGATTTTTTTTTCAACCCCTAATTTTGGCGGAACTCTTGCCACGTCGGGAAGATTGTAATTCAACCAGGGCGAATTGAAATGGTAATGTCGAGCATCGCGTGCTGTATAGTCGCGCGGGACTCGCGCAGTTTATTATGCCATCTACAAGCCAGTTACCTTGGAGGAATAAGATTCAGCCGGATAAGAAACGAGGCTATGAAAAGATCCCTTTGTTCACCGGCGCTGTCGTTTACACGGGGAATTAACAATCGTGCTCTGTCGAGGACGTCGTCTCTCACCGTAACCGGTGGAAAAATATCTGTTGTTATTGACAGAGGGGACGGGTCTACTCGTTGACGAGAAGTAGGGATGTCGTTTGTTCAAGAAAGCAGGGGCACTCGGTTCGCCGTGAATTTTAAGGAAACACTCGCGGACACTATGTTGTTCCCGTTTCTCAAGCCGTGGAGGACGCTCGACTTATCGTGAATTATAAGAAAACTCTAATTGTCGGTCTCCGCGAAGAAGGTGCACAGAGGAATCGGCGTCTCCACGGGCCGAGTAGTACAGATCAACGACTAAGTCGTCGGACAATTGACATATTTACCTTTCAGCTGGAATCGAACTTCTATTTCCGCTTAGAGGGTTTATTAAATATTATTAGGTGAATACGTAGCTATCCTGGACCATTATTGGACAAGTTAAATGCCATTTTACTCTTCTATGTTTGATCTTCACATATTTATACTGTTCGCCTGACCAATTGCTGACCTACTCTACTTCCAAAATTGGTGAAACTTTCCTTCCTGTATTCTGTATCCTCCCGAGTAATTCATATTAAATTATTTAACTAGCTAAATGTAACTTCGCTACATTCACTGTTGAAAAATAGAGGTCTGACCAACGTGCGACCTAGTCTACTTCCAGAATCCACTAAATTCTTTTCACTGAATTTGCAATAATTTTGATCTATATTTGAGCCACTTCTATTTCTTCGAATCTTGGGACTGAACTAGTCTGACCATTTAACGATCTATTCCACTTGGAGACTCCACTAATTACTTTCTTAAACCTCGAAGCAACTCATTCCGCCAATTACAGCAATCTCTGCCACTCTAATTGAATTGTACTTGACTTTTTGAAGAGTTAGAGGCAGTCGCATCCTATTTACGTCGTAAGTGACACTACGCGAGATTGTCCGATCAATTCCCAACTCATTCTACTTCGGCGATTCGCTAAACTTTTTCTTCGAACTCGCGAAAATTCCACCGAACTCTCCCCGGCTATCTAGAGCTATTTCTGTCATTCCGACTGAACTACACTTATCTTCGAGGCGAGCCGAAGGCAATCTTACCCCGCCTCTATCATTCACGCCCGCGCGCAAGTTGTCCGATCAATTCTCCAGTCTTGCTACTTCCACGAGCCGGTAGATATATGTATATAAACTCATTTCCCTCGGAAATATGTTAACCCTTTTCAAAGTGCCGTAATGAATTCCAGGCTGAATAGGATGTACAAGCATCGCATCGATCCACCGACGAATGTGGAGGAAAGTAGAGCGCGTCTATGGTAATCATTTCTCGGTATCGAGGATCTAGCCTGAAGAACATCCGTTGAACCAGGTCTTCGTTGATCACCCGAAACATTTTGACACATCAACCCGCAGGCCCTGCACTCTTCACGGGCCCTTCGCCGTTCAGGATTAAACCCTTCAGGAAACAGGACCGTATAAGGAGAACCAAAACCAATGGATATCCTCGAGGCGGGTTATTCAGGATGCATCTTCGTCGACGATACATTGTTTCCTTCTCGAATTCTTTCTTCTCCTTTGAAATCGCTGCGCGGAAGATGCAGAAATGAAGATGGTAGGGCAGGTCTGGGGCGCATAGTTCGAAGACCTCGTCGGCTTCGCCCGTCCCTTCTCGCAATCCTGCTATTCCCGATTGTTCTGCCACTCCTGCCTCATCCGTTGCTCGTCATCTTGTCGCTCTTTGTTCCTGGGGGTCTTTCGACGGAGTTTCATCGCGGCAAAAGGATGTCCAGAAGCGTGTCGCCCCGGACATTCGATCCTCCGCGACGGCGACGGCGAGATCATTTTATTTCGTTGCTGGCCGTCCGATGTCTCTCCTCTTAACGATTCTTTCATCTCGAAGACCGTTTTGTAACTCTCCTTCTTCTCCTGCTCCTCCCGCCTCTCTGCCGGGAGACGTACGTGTCCGGAATTCCTTGTGTTGCACTTGTCGAATCGATTCGACGAAAGGTTGTCCTTTGAGAGATCACCAACCCACCCACCCCACCCCTCCGCCCCCTCCACGATGTATTTCATCGGCTTCGGTTAATTGTCCCGCTCGTCCCCGGGATCTCGAGCGGCTTCCCAGGCTCGCTGCGGAGATTTAAGCGACGGATCATCGAATCTTTACCGCGCCGTTGAACGCTGTACGTGGTTACGACGATGTTACAACCGGGTTCCGTGACGCGACAAAATTTTCTGTTGCCTGTTCTACTCGTCTTCCTCCTTAACAATAGCGTTCCCATCCGCCCGTGATACGCTCATGAATATTCATGGGGAATGCACGCGCGCCGAAGGTGACTGCGTCTTTCCGATGCAGCACGCGAGCATAATGCAAGATGTCACGATTCTTCTTGTCGTCAGAGGCTCGTCTCGCGTTTCTTCTGACGCTGCTTCGATTGCTGTCGAGTCTGCACGCCGGTTCTGTTGTCCTCTTACACATTGTACGATTGTGCACGGACTTATTCCACTTGCTCACCGATGTGTCAGTATACGATGTTCATCTAGCACGCTCGTAAGCGGATCGTCGAATATTTAAGGATGTTCTGAAGGTATATAAAAACGCAACAAAATTTTTGAAAATTTTACAAGATATAATTCTTACTAAATTAACGCAATTACCAAAGTTTGGGTTCGATTCACTGCACCGTTTAAGAATTACAGCAACTTTAAGTTTGCACATTTTAACAGGTACTCTTATGGAGAATTCATAAAATTCCACTTCAAACCCTATCTAAACCTTGAAAAAACGCAACTAGAAACTCCAGTTTTTTTTATATGTAGTAAAAATTATGTAATTAATTATGTTCAAAATTTATTAGAATTCACTAAATAGTTACAGAGCAGAAAAATTATAAACTGTTACGAAACGTCAAATTTATCGTGTTGTCCCTCACTAGCATGGAAACGCGACAAGTGTAGACCACTGAATATAGCTACAGAGGGTACAGTATTTACAAAAGTTTATTGCAAAATATACTCGTGAATGGCTTTCATTTCCATGTATTGATGGATTTCGAATTTCTTGTACTTTTGTCTCCCATTGTACCTCCAGAACATCCTTAAGAATTATTAGGTTGTTGCATATGAAATGTCCGATTTTCGAACGCAAATGTTCCAATGCGTTTTGATCAAGAAATACTATTACAGTTGACAGGTTCATTGTACGTCAGTTCGAGACACGAAGCTTACGATCCTATCTTCAATTTTAATTTAGACATATAAATTTCCTTTTAAATAAATTTGATATCAACATCAATCAGCGCGATTGTCGCGTGCTCCTTTTGTATGTGTGGAAAGATAACATATTGAATGAATGAGTGGGTGCAAATTAAAACAGTAACTAGAGGGCTATTGTTGCTCGCTCGCTTCGCTCGCTCGCGAGTAGGGTTGTTTTTACTCGCTCGCTTCGCGAGCTCGCGGGTAGGACTGCTCTTGCGAGAGGGTTAGTGATACGCATGGCTAGTAGAGCTTACTGATATCAATGTTTTTTATTTGGTGTGTGACTCTCCAAGAGTCACACAAAGAACTTCCCGATTCGTTACTCCTTCGCCAACATCGCTAACATTGTTTTTTTTTTGTACTTTCATCGATATTCTCCCAAAATGTATTCTTGGGAGTAGAGATGATAAATTCACTGTTGCATTGGAATAACTTTCGATTATTCCAAGCGGTAACATTAGCATCAGTTAAAAAAAAATTAAGAAAAAAATTTTTGTTTATGTCATTGCGTTTGGTTCTTTGGTGGAAAACTTTCATCCTCCCTTATAAATTGCATTGTAGAATCAACTCTTTTCGAAAAAAAACTAAAAATCTAAAAAACTACTTCACCAATATGGACCAAAATCTAATCAGCTCTAAGTTACGACGGGGCACATCGATTGCATCATTCATCATCCTGATCGCGTTGTTACTTTTTCTGAAAACGTTAACGAAAAATTTGATACCATACAAACGGACATACGCACACACACACACACACACACACACACACACACACACACACACACACAAACATTTTGATAAAAATAGTCTAAAATGACTCCAATGACCATGAAACGTGAAGATCTGCTAAAAAATCGATTTTCGATTTTCGGGGTAATTACAGTAACTTCCCTATGAATCGGGAAGTTAAAAAGGTTACAATGATTTAAGAGTGCTAATCTATGAATTTTTCTCAGCCTATTAACATTATTAAAGTAAGAATAAACTACACCCCTTAAAAGAATTAAGGGATCACTTGTGAGAACCCGGAAAATTAGTCCCATTTTACGTGATCATAATTCCGTCAAATATTGCCGTATCGATATCGTTAAACAATGGTTTGAAAGCTTGGAACCTCTAGTTTTAGATGCTCTGTTTCAAATTGTTGCTATGTTGGTTTTTTACAAAGTTATAGAGAGATAAAGACAACATTGACGGTTAACAAAAATTTTGTGCAACTTCGGAACATCACACGGGTAGTAACAAATTTTTTTTATGAATCCCGTTAATATCATTTAGAAGGGCTATCTTTCCTGTGTAAATTGTGTGGTTGTTTAGTATTGTGCGATTTTTTTTATTCGAGTTATTCAACATTGAATTAAATATGGACCTTTTAACTTTAACTGGCTCCAGAATGCGAAAAAATTATCGCAGAGTCTCGTGCAAAAAAGCAATAGGAAGAGCGTTTCTTTCTCTTCAAGGCACTTCTTCTGTTTTTTAAATTTCATTAACATTTCGATATACCAGGTGTTTCTGAAGATACGCTTAAAAAATGCACAATTTAAATTTTTCTTTGAACTCGCTATATCTCGGCGAGAAATGATCATAATACCATGACCCGAACGTTAGATTGAAGGAGAGATTCTGTCGATTCGATTCAGTTCCCCATGAACTCGCTGCGAAAATTTTTTACCTATGGCAGCTGTGTTTGAAGTTAGTGCTTCGCAGAAATTAGCGCGCCACGTACAGCGGCTGCATGACATCTCTGAATACGCTACCGCCGCACCGGCCCACAGTGGATAATTTGGACCAAACTCAATTCAACATCAAAGAACTTTCGATAGAAATGAGGTAGAGCGATGAAATTTGTTTCAAATTAAAGCTGGAACTTTGCAGAATGTGGGAAAAATAGGGAGATTATGGCACGAACGTTTTCTAACGTTAAGAAAATTCGTTAAACATGTAAAATTTCAAGAAAATGTGGTTTCTCCAGTACCACGCGCGGAAAAAATTTTTTTTTAACATGCTATATATCAATTCCCGTAGATTTTCTCACGCTGATTTCAAATCTGGTCTCAAAATTTGTCTACGACCTCACGATTTTGCAAGAAATCGATTTTTTCAAACCATTGTTTAACGATATCGAATTTTTGACGGAGTTATGATTACGTAAAGTGGGACCAATTTTTCGGGTTCGCACAAATGATCCCTTAATTCTTTTGAGGAGTGTATTTATGTGGCTCCAATCACTTGCAATTAACAATGCACTATTTGCTGATAGTAAAATAACTACAAAATAGAGATGAGAATCTTGTAAATGAAGCCATAATACAATAATAATACAATCAAGAAACGTGTGATTCTTTGATCAATAAGTAGTTGCGGTTGTTTAATATTACTGATCAAAATCGGACATTTCATATGCAACGACCTAATAATTTACTAGCCTCATCATGCTGTCTGACCATAGACAATTCAATTCTACTCACTCGAAAAATTGCTGCAATATTCCCCTCCTTCTTCTTTTCTCTGTGCACAGATCTGCTACTTGTTCGTTTATAGATCGGCACCTGATGCTTGCGTAATCGAAATTATTTATCTCCCGAAGACGTACTTATTATCTGTCTCACTGCCGAGACTGATCACAGACAGCTGAATACACTGACACCGAAGACCTCACAGACTCAGAAACTTTCCTCGTCTTATTCGCCGTACTCATCCACGCCTGAATAGTCTCGTTCCACACTGCCTGGCCAAGGAGTTGAAAGACCCATTCCACTCGATCGTATAAAGGGTTGCCACCTGCTCGACAACCTTATTGTTCTTTCACGCCTCCCGCGATTCAGACAGGATAATTGCCTTATGTTTGTCTGCGCGATACGCTTCTATTCCACTTGGCCAACTAACGACAACGCAAGTTTACCCGGCATCAAGCAAAACTTCGTGTCTGCTAACGTCTCCCTTTGTAATGCTATTGACATCGCGAGAAATGTACAATTCACGCAGTTTGGTAAACAACAGGGGTAGTTGACTTGTCTGACTATTTATTCGCTTGCAACCCTCACCGAACAGTACAGCTCTTCACTGTACAACTATCTCGTCGTATCTATACGTGAACAAGATATGTCAAAAATCACTGAAACGTGTGTCAAGAATTAGAAGAATTCGAGATTGGTTAACAAACGCCCCCTGACAGAGTATTGTGGCAGCAAATAGGTAATTCAGCCGTGAAACGATTGAAACGCCGGAGTGTCGCGATTGAAGGCATTCTGTGCGCCCGTTTTGCGCACCGTAAGACCGTTCTCGATCTCAAAACGGATCGGGACGCGTCTCGAGGAGGGTAAAATGGAGAGCCGTTTCCGTAGAAGGCGGCAGACGGCGTCGATAAATAGCAGCCGCCTCCGATTGGACTTTTATTCGAGAAATCAAGTTAATCTGCGCCGCCGGTGTACGGTTCCCATCGATTTCCATCTCCACTTTGCGCCCGTTTCAATTGGTGCTCGATGTCGTGGAAGAAACAAAGGATCAAAGGGGACACCTAGAGACCCGCACCCCGTCTTCCTGAGGGGAGGGATTGGATTCCAATTTTTCGTCTGACGATTCTCGGTGAATCAAAGGTCGTTGAATCGGCGTTCGAATCCGAGATCCCACCGATTTTTTTTCGCGCTGCTTCCCCGACGTCTGCGATCTTTGCACGTCTGACACATCGATCCGATCTCGCAGCATTTCCCAGGAAGCTGCGAGAACCGTGTCCGATAAGCTCTGCGCCATTTTTCCTTGAAGATCGAGGCGTGCATCGGGCAACCGCCACATTGGATTTCTTGTTTATGGAACGGCCTGCTGTTGATAAGGAAATCTGGGACGCCCTCGAGACCACCCACGCTACCACGGTGTCGCGCGATCTACTCGGACGCCGCCGCTGCCGATGTCTTCTTACGAGGAGATCGCATCTTCTTGCAGAATTTTGCGAGCTTTTCCAGAACGTAATTCTCCAGGGTGTAATATTGAATAGTCATCCATTTTTTAGTCTGCTTCGAGTAGATGCGGAAGCAGTGCACTTGGATTTTCATTCTGGCGACGGAATCCTTCTGACGAGGATTGTACAGCAAGAAGTAAGTCGAAAATATGGACTAAAATTTGTTTAAACAAGATCTACGATTCTGACAAAATTGTCTTTCGAAACTCATCGGTAGACTCACGATTTATTTGTGAAATGTATTCCTCATTTTCGAGGTATTTTGTTATTGGTACTAACTCCATACCGAAGAAGAAAATAAAATAATATTAAATACGGCAACAGAGATATTTCATCAGAACCCCCACGCTGAAACAACAAAATTCCACCGTGAAAAGCAGAACATTTTGACCAATCAACTTCGCAATTACGAAATGAGATAAACTTTCATCGGGCTCGTTTTGGTGGAATTTCGCGAGGAAATATTGCTGGACTGTTGCGAAGGTAAAATTCTCATTATGAGAGAACTCGTGGACTGGATAATTTCGGAAGATATCGAGAAGTGTAATTGAAAATCAGCGCGGAAGGCTCGTTGAAAAATTGGAATTAGGAGTATAACGTCGAAGATGACGAGTGAAAAACACGCGGGTAACGATGCAGCTCGATAGGGGTGGTGGCCTGGTCTGAACGAGGACAGGTGTGGTAGGGGAGTTGGTGAACGAGCATCGTCGACGATGGTCCCGGAGTGTTTCCTTTGCCACGTTGCCAGTCCGGAATCGGGGCTCGTTACGATCCCCCCAGGCACGGGCGAAGTTTTCGTCGTAATGGAGGGCGAAACGGCCGCGGATTCGCTCACTTCTTTATTCATCGCTCGCAAATTGTTACCCCGCACCCCCGCGCACCTCCTCGCCCAGCTCGCGATCCTTTCGCCCCGCGAAGGAAACGAGAGAAAAAGCCAGTCCCGAGGAGGAGGGAGAGTCAATTAGTTCGTTACGCCGCCTGCGGATGATTTTATTTCAATCGAAGCGGGAGCTACCCCCGAGCTACCCCCTATCCTTCCGATTTCTACGAAATTTCTATGCTGGTTCGACACAGACATCCATCCGCGACAATAGACCCTTTTATACGCTGTAGAGAACCTCCCTCTTGACGAATTCTCCCAGACAAAATTCCATCCTTGATTTGCTTTTGTCTCAATTTGTCATTCAGAGTCACTGGTGCGAGAACTGCGTGAGGAACAGAGGTTGCTTAGCTTGGAACTGGATTTGCCAGACTACGTATTTACTTGTTCGACTAGCCTTTTTATCGAATTTCTTTCACCATTCTGACTATACATCGACCTATTTCACTAATCTGTCGACATCGAATCGCACTCTCTTCTGCTTCCCCAGAATTTTAATTTCTCTGTCACACGCCCTCCTACTATAGATGCTTTTGTCTCTCGAGGCTGACTAAGCACGATCCTATTCCACTTTCCCGACCGCAGCGTATAATCACGTTCTAGTTCCGGACTATACGTAATCTACGAACTGTCGTGTTCTATCCGTGGCAGAATTGCATCTCTCGTCGGTCTGATCCGACACGGATCAATTCAACTCGAAGGTTCGCGCTGCAGCTGTTCCCGAAGTAACTTTTCTGCGGAACTTCTCGCGAAGAATTTTGAATTTGCAAGCAGAGATTTCTCGAGTGGTTTTCGGGTCGGGCCGCGCAGAGAAAACACAGCCGAAGTGTCCCGATTTCACGGTAGCTCGCCTGGATCTGGTATCGGGGACGGATTGCGGATCTCTTTTTCCGGTCCACTCGTGCGGACAGTTGTACGAGGGTAGTTATCGATAGACACGAGTATCACGAGTCGTTCCCGAGGGGGTCGGAGTGCCTCTCGCGTTTGTTAAAAAGAAACCGAAGCCCGGATTCCTCCGTCGATTGACTCGTAAACATCGGCTACGCCCTCCCCTTACTCTTTCCACCCACTTGTCCTCCGCTTTCACGTCGAACACGTTCCGTTTGCCCCTCTTTGCAATCATTTGTCACAATCGTTCCCGGGCATTTTTCAAAAATTCTTTCGGCGAAGCGGAACAGAGAGAGAGAGTCTGGCAGAGGGAAACTCCCTCCCTCCCTCTCTCTTTTTCTCTTGGAAAGCTAAACAATTCGATGAAGTTCCCGGGGTGAACGAGCTACGTGACGCTTTTCTGAAATATTCTTCGCAAACAATTCGGTGGAAATCAAAGCGGAGCGGCCGAGAGGTACAAGCGCTTGTAACCTACGTGACAATATTCCCGGAGCGGCGTGAACACACCCCTAAGAATAAACAACTCGCGTCAGGAATTCGCGAGCCATAAATTCGTATGGCATCGTGCTCTACAGCAGAGCAGCAGCAGCACACGGTGTGTGCCATAAGGTCACAAGGTGGTGGAGCACAGGGTTCCATCCGTCATCTCCCATGGATTCTGGAGGTGTTTACCAACTTAGCCCCGGCCCGTTCCAACCCCTTTATTCCGGCCGCGACAACCGGAGTGCATTTTCGAAACTCGGTAAATCGACCGTCTCCTTGCCACGGCTCGACTTCTCTACTTAGGGGACATCGATACTCCGGTCTCTCCTCCTTAAGCCTTATTTATTATACGACCCCGATCGCCTACGCGCCACTCGATTCGCTTCCAAGGGTGGGTTGTTCGTTTTGCTCGCGCCTCTGGCAACTCTTGCCACCTGATCTTGATTTGTTGCCACCGAGAGTTCCCTCGCGCACACCCCCACCCCATGCACCATAGACTTACCATCCTGCGCCGAGGAAATGACTAGCAGCGATAACGGACCGGGAAGAAACGCGAATAAATTCCTGTACTCGGTTCAACCCCTTCGCGAGGAGCGTGTAAACCTTCTCGGGGGCTGATTGCGGTCGATACCACTGACGTGTGTACGCCGGAAAACTGGTTCGATCGTTGTGCTCGAACTTGTAGTCGATATTTTCAGGATTATGCTGATCGGAGGGTGGCTCTTTTTGAATACTGTCAGAAGGCGAATGCAAACTCATGGCATGCAAGCGCGTGAAAGCCTTCTTTAGGGGTAGATCAAAGTATGCGAGCAGTAACAATAGCTGTAATTTCAGCTCGAGTAGCTACAGGGGTTGATTTTTCGAAATCCTTAAGAGAAGATTCTTTAGGGGTTGCTCGAGGATATCCAGCAGGGAAAATAAGGGCAGTTTCGTGATTAAGTATTCAATAGTCTTAGAATTAGAATTAAGCAGATTCATGGCTCGGTTTTTCGAAACCTTTAAGGGAAAATTCGAATTTATTAGGTAGAGGATTCGTGTGGTGTGTGGAATACTTCGCTAGGGGTTGCTTGCGGAAATCCAGCAGGGAAAATGGGGGTAGTTCCGTGATTAAGGGTGCAGGTTTTTCCGAGAATTGAACCCGAGTCGATTTCGTGGTAGACAAGAATGCCATTCATTAGACCAACGAAGCGTTTACTCCTGTACTTTCCCGTCCATAATTTTCTCTTGCGATTATAGTCGCAGTGATTTTACGTTCTAAATTGAAGTTCTTTAATTTCCTTCACAGCCAAAATAATGCCTTCAGAGGCAAAATTGATATTTATTCTATATCTCTATAATAGATTCTGTATGCAAAGTTCGTCATGAATTTCACTCGTTAATATACAGGAACGGGTTTTTGTATTTTAATTATGCAACCGCGCATGTGGAATTGCAGAATTGAGCGAGTTGGGATCGATCGAATGAAAAACGGAGAAGATTTGTTGGCTTAGTAGTATTTGGGGCAAAATAGGGAGTTAAGCAACTAGAGCCACGCTGGAAATTTACATTGGCAGTCGATGAATATTCCGCGAGCGATTCCGGAAACGTAGGCGCGTGCTGTTGCATGCTTTTGTCCCCGCACGAAATTGCTGATCGAGGGGCTAATCGATTCGGAATAATACGCTTTATGCAGCGCACAGTTTGCCGTGCGCATTATATTCTGCTCCCGGCGAATCGTGGATTTTTGCCGGTGCTGCGGTGTTGGTGCTCTCTCCGGAGGTAACGTTCATCGCTCCGCTACGCCCCGTCCCTGTTTAAAGACTGGCGGTTAATAATTAATTAACACCGGCAGGCATAACATTCCGCGGGTGTCGGGGTTAATTAACTGAATTATTCATTCACTGTCCACGCTGTCTCCTAAGCTATTCAATATACAGGGTGAGTCATCAGAAACAGAACACCTAAATATCTCCGTTACTTTTCGTTGTACAAAAAAACTTCTTACGACAAAGTTACACTGTTTGAAGGGCCACATGTAACGATGTAAGGAAAAAATTTTTCAAGGTCATTTTTTTATGAGATGAATAGGTCATCGATGTTTTTTTTAATGGAATGATATATTTTCGTGAACGTAATGTTGTAGCTGACAAAATAACGAATTCATCCGTGTAACACAATATGACCTACAAATGACCTTCAACCCAGAAGAATGGAATAAATAAAATTCAACGTGTAAGATTCATTTGCTTTATTACTGTTATGCAAAATGTTCAAAAATATTCCCTTGAGCAGCTATACATTCATTTAGCCGTGAAGTTACAGAACGTACTGCTGTGTAATTAATTTCTGAGGGAATCCACGCACAACCCTGACGATTCTTTCTTTTATGTCGTCTACAGTGGTTGGTGGTTCATGATAAACATCGTCTTTCAGTTTTCCCCATAGATAGAAATCGAGGGGTGTAAGATCTGGTGAACGAGCTGGCTATAATACGGGTCCGTTACGTCCAATCCAACGATTTGGAAACTTGTTATTCAAGAATTGTGTTACGACACGAGAAGAATGGGCTGGACATCCGTCATGTTGATACCACATATCTTCACAAATGTCTAGGGGTGTATTTTCCAGGAGAATTGGTAACGATTCTCGTAAAAATGCAATGTATTTTTCTGCATTTAATGTTCCGGTAATAAAGTGAGGCCCAATTATTTGGTTGTTTAAAATTCCGCACCAAACATTGTCGGACCATGGTCTTTGTTTGTCGACTGTCCGTAACCACCGCGGATTTTCAGATGACCAATAATGCATGTTTTTTAAATTTATCTGCCCGTGATTCGGAAACGAAGCTTCATCGGTAAATAATACTTTATTAAAAAATGCTCTATCGTTTATCAATTGTCTCAATCCCCACTGGCAAAAGTTTACACGATTTACAAAGTCTCTACCATGAAGTTCTTGGTGAATTGATAGGTGAAAGGGGTGAAATTTTTGTTCATGGAGTATTTGCACTACACATTTTTAACTAATGCCACTTTCTCGTGCGATTTGCCTCGTACTAGCATGAGGATTTGTATTCACTACTGCCAGAACATTAATTGTGTTTGCTTCATTCCTTACAGTCCTCACCTTCGTACATTTTTTATTTTCAACACTACCAGTTCCACGGAATTTATTTATCAAATTGGAGTAAACGGAAACTGATGGAAAATTATCATTAGGAAATCGGTCCTTGTACAACCGCACTGCTTCTCTTAAACACTGTCGACTTTCTCCATAAATGAAAATTATCAATCTTATCTTCCTTCGAGTAACGCATTGTGAAACGTTCATCATTAAACTGATAGATTAGAAATCTTAGAAACAGTGGAAATCTGATAGCAAGAAGGTCTTTAGAATAATTACTGGTTGATAAACACGATTCTGTACGATAGGTGAAGGTATATCATAAATGTCTTCCTGTCAACACCGAATTTGTTATTATGTTGAGTATAGCGATACATTTGAATGTATAGCAGCTCAAGGGAATATTTTTGATCATTTTGCGTAACAGAAATAAAGCAAATAAATCTTACACGTTGAATTTTATTTATTCCGTTCTTCTGGGTTGAAGGTCATTTGTAGGTCATATTGTGTTACACGGATGAATTCGTTATTTTGTCAGCTACAACATTACGTTAACGAAGATATATCATTCCATTTAAAAAAACATCGATGACCTTTAAATCTCATAAAAAATGACCTTGAAAATTTTTTTCCTTGCACCGTTACATGTGACTCTTCAAACAGTGTAACTGTGTTGTAAGAAGTTTTTTTGTACAACGAAAAGTAACAGAGATATTTAAGTGTTCTGTTTCTTCGGACTCACCCTGTATTTGATCTTGTCCCGCCTCATGTTCCAATTCCTGTTCGTCGATAATTATCGCCTCATACAAAACGACGGGATCTTCCTCCGTTCCAAAATAATTCTATCGAGCGAGATTCGTTCAACCGAGGAAAAACAATATCGAAAACAATCGATCAATTTATCGACGATTAGTTCGCGAAAATTAATAGGCCAAACGTTTGGCATTCTTCTTGGTTCGATGTGGTGAAATGGACAATCTTGGGAATATCGCGTGCGCCTGATCGCCGACGAAACAAACGATGATTAAGCTTCAGCCTGTGCATGTATGTATGCGGGACGTCCCTCCCGGTCCCCGAAAAAAATTGGATCCGCCTCGCGCGACCTAAATACTCGTGCAGGAACGGGGAAATTCAGAAAATTCGGGCCGAACGAAACGTCGAACCCGGTGAATTCGATTGAATCCGCCGGGGGAGAAAAAAGCCGTTCACCGTTTATTGCGCGCGGCGGGTTCGGCCGTTTTGTGCCGAGTCCGCTGCACCCTCCACCGTTTTCATATTAATTCCCTTTTTTCCACGCCACGTAAAATGGGTTTTTCTAGCGGCGGGTCGCGCGCGCGCGCTGTTAGAGGATTCCAACGGCCGCAGCAGAAGGGAGCGAGAGAGAGAGATAGAGAGAGGAAAAGCGAGAAAGGAGGGATAATGCAGGCACGATTCCACGTAGTCGAACACCGTCTACCTGTTTTGAATGTCGAATGATTTTTGCGGGTCCCGCGCGTTGTTCCGTTTTGTATCGATGTTTACCACGCGGCTCGCTGCAGACCGATTTCGTCGGCGATGCTCAACGAGCCCGATGTTTGTTTACAACTTATCGTCCCTGCGAGCCATTCCTCCTGCGAATATGGACACCGACCTGTTTTTTTTCACGATTCAGGAGAAATTACACGCGGTAACGTGACTGTGCAAATTTATTCCTCTGTGTGACTGCGCATTGAGTCGCTCCACTTGCGACAGAATGCGGCAGTTGTTTGATCAGGCGCTGGTTGTTCTACTTGTCTGACTTCGGTCTGGGTTAGTCACCGTTGCAGGCTGTAGTCACGATTCTCCTTCTTGTCTGATTAGGCGCTTCGTTATTCTACTCATCCGCCAACGCATAGAATTGTTCTACTTATATAATCACGTGCAGATTTATCTGGTCAAATACTCGATTATTCCACGTGTTTAGCTGTCTGTGGGATTATTATATCTGTCCAGCAACGTTTGAGATTATGCAGCCTGTCCAGTTACGTGTAGGATTATTCAACTTGTCTAGCCATTGTCAGGATTACTCTACTTGTCCAATCGTAGACAAACGTGCATCATTTGCGCGACTACGAGCATAGAAATAGTTTCCCTGGCTGACCACGAAGAGGCTTATGTGTCTTGGCTGACCATACAAGGGATTATTCTACTTTTTCTGGTGTCCACAGGAAAACCCTACTTGGTCGACAATGCACAAGATTATTCCAGTCGTCTGACTGTGAACTGAGATATTCTACTTGGTCGAGTATGCACAGGATTATTCTACTCGCCCGACTGTGCGCAGTGCTGTACCACTTGACTGAATAAATGCACGAGTATTCCGTTTGCTTCACTCTACGTAGGAATGCTCTTTGTTTGTCCTATAATACTTTAAATGCAGATTTAAATCTGCTACCATAATCAATTGATTAATGCCCGCATGTCCAAGGATCATAAACGGTGGGGGGTCGGGCAAGTAGAAAGTCCTTGTAAGGCAGTTCCGGTGTCCGTCACGCTGGTTGGTCTCAGGTTCGTTAACGACAGAGGAAACTTCAAATTACCGTCAGTCCAATTGAATTGCAGGCAGAAATATCGCGCGGCAGCAGCATACGTGGGGCCCGGTGGATTCACGTAATCCATATTCAAGCGTGGGAAAGGATCAAACGGGGTAAAGGAGCCCGAGAATGCATGCAAATTCAGCTGTCTGGCCGGAAAAAAGGGTGAACGGTAAAGCGCAAGGGGAAGAGCCCGGAATTCGCCGTGGCAAAGGGATCCGCCTCGCCAAAGTGCGAGTGAGAGAGCAGCCAAAGAAACGGGGGATGGAAATTTAAAGAGAAACGTTTCCGTGTGTAATTTTCTAAACGACTTACAATTCCGGTCTCCGTGAACATTGGAGAACATCTTCAAATAATATCGCCGATCCGGAGGATCGGGGATATACCTCGGGAAACCTGTTTAAAGAACTCGGAGAGACCGAAGCGAAACTTTGTCGTTGTTACCGTCGAACGTGGCAAATCGAAAAAACCGGAGATACTGTGCAAAGCCAACGATATGAGATTATCCGGAAACCGCCCCGGGTCATTCTGCGTTTTTACTGGCCCTTAATTCCGTTCCCATTGCGCACGAAGCTCACGCGAAAAATGAGATAACGACAACGATTGAACTCAATTGTACACTTTGTGACGGATTGGCAAGGCAGAAGGAATATTTTAACACTAGAACTACCGAGCCGGTCGTAATGACAAATTCCACATTTTCTGTGTTACAATTTGTGAAATTAGAAAAATATTTTCTCGAGAAATTTTTTACTACACGCATGGCCAATCGTATTCATTATCAGTATCCCTTTGACGTTTACGAAGCATTGAACGGTTGTAATACTGTTCCACCAGCTAAGACTAAAATTGAAACGAAACCTACCTCAAGCATGTCTGACTATTCGCGGTACGAATCTACTCACAAGGGAACATATTCAGATGAGAAAATTCGATCTTGATGAAACTTATGTGAGCTATAGTTCTTCGATAAATATTTGACACGTGGTTTTTTTATCGGCAACCATCCGCTTTGAAGGGGTGAAAACAGCCCTCAAAGTCGGGGGTCAAAACCATATTTTTTGAGACATCTCGGAAACCAGAGGTCGAAAAAATTTGAATTTTTTTTAAATGGTGTGTTTTTTAATTGGAAATGTAGTCGTGCAAGACAATTTTAACAAAAGTTTTTTGTTTAAACAATATATTAAAAATTTCATATTTTTTTGCAGTTTCTCTTATTTATTGTTAGTTCATTTTAATGTAAACTCGGGTGTGTGTTCTTTGATCCAAAATAGGGGATACGTGTTTCAGGATTTTCTATTTTTTTGCCATTTAACAATAATTATGCATAATGGAAGATAGTCTTGCACCTGGCGTGTGGAGGAATTCTGGCTTGTTTTATCGAAATATAAGCATTTAGTATAAGCGCGTATAGTATTTTAAACAATACCACTAGGTTATATGTCGTTTATTGTTTTATCAGTAGCTAAAGAAGGTGGCGCAGGTAGGATCGTGACGCGGTGCTAATTACCGCGGCGGAGTAAGGGTACCGACTTCTAATAGCCAATTCGCCTGCGAATTTCTGCTGTCGTTGGGCTTTCGGTCAAAATATACCTGGAGCCTTTTCAAATACACTGTGGATCCTTAAAATAATCGAAACTGGAGTTTCCCTCGTTGTATATGTTAGTTCTGATGAGAGCTGGTGGCAAAATGCCGCACACTGCAGTTTTACCTTGGTTATTTATAGCATCTGAGAAGGAAACGAATATTTTCAAAAATTTCTATTGGTTACTAGGGTGAAAGAGGGGGAAATGTAATGTAGCCTTAAGAATGTACATATAAATATGGGCACTTTGCTTTGTGTGCTATAGCTTTTCTCCATTACGGTTTGAGTTGTGTAGGATTTCGTTATCAAAGTAACGTGCATATTAAGAAGTTAAGGTTACTGCTTTCGGATTTGTACAACAGTGTAACATAACAAATAATTTCTGGCGATAATCAAGGTAAACATCCGATAATTATATTATTTTTAGTTTTCCTGATTGTTGATTTTTAGATTCGTTTTTACAAACATGAAGGTCAATCCGTTCAACATTATAAACATTTTGATGGAAACATATCACAGCAATAATAACAAGGAAATACCCAACGACCGGAGAAATTCACTGGCGAATTGGCTTACTCCGCCGCGGTAATTAGCTCCGCGTCACGCTGCTACCTGCGCCACCTTCTTTAGCTACTGATAAAACAATAAACGACATATAACCCAGTGGTATTGTTTAAAATACTATACACGTTTGTACTAAATGCGTATATTTCGATAATACAATGCAGAATTCCTCCTCACGCCAGGTGCAACTCTAAAAACTTGTCAAAAAAAAGAATTTTGTTAAAATTTTCTTGCACGATTACATTTCCCATTAAAAAACACACAATTTAAAATAAAATTCAAAATTTTGTCGACCTCTGGTTTCCGAGATATCTTAAAAAATATGGTTTTGACCCCCAACTTTTAGGGCTGTTTTGACCCCTTCAAAGTGGATGGTTGCCGATAAAAAAAACACGTGTCAAATATTTTTCGAAGAACTATAAGCTCTCATAAGTTTCATCAAAATCGGATTTTCTCATCTGAATATGTTCCCTTGACAGGCGAACGAAGGCGTTCTCTCATTCAGACAAAATGGAACTGCGCTCTGTCGAATTTCCAACGCACCCTCGGCTTCTCGAGGGTGGTACGACGAATTCAACGCGAAAAGACAGCGTGCACGCATGCGTCCGGAGCGGAACGCGGCGGAAAGGAATGCGGAACATGTTTCCGGGATTCCTGTTGCTGCCGGTGTCTGGTTAGCACGGTGCACAAACGACGCTCGTCAACGGCGATTCATAACGAGTCACGCCCCCTCGTTCCCTCCAATCAGCCTGCTCGCGATTAAATCAGAGTCGCGCGAACTCACAAAAGAGGGCGGCCCGTGGGAATAACGGGAAGAATAAACGGACCAAGGAACGAGAGTAATTTAGCATAGTGCCTGAGGGAGGGCCGTGGGGTGGCGACCCTTTAATCGAGTCTCTCGCTTCCGTCGATGAAATTATTCGCCGTGGGTATGGGGGCCCGGGGTAAAAAAAGGATCCGTGTGGGGCCATTTTCTGGCTCTCTGAACCGCAAAAAAGTCGCCTGGACGGCGTGGACCGCACGCCGCGCGGTTTCCGCACCGCACCGCGTTGGTCACGCTCGGTCGAGCGGAACCGAAACCGGAACCTATTTGGAGAATTACATCCGGAAGCATTTCCCGTTTCTCCCGCTGTCCCGACGGCTTATTTATGTCCATGGTTTTTCTTCGGATTCCCCCGCTTTTTTCTCTGTCTCTCTCTTTTTCTTTTGCTCATTGCAGCCTCCCCCACATCCCCCGCAGAGCCAATCGATGCAAGATGGCTCGTACCCGCTTCCTGCCTCGACGTATCGCTTCCAGGAACGTTTAGTTTCTACTCGGCCCCGTCGCACCATTCGCCGAGCCATTCTACTTGCGCTGCTATGTACGCCAAGGCTCTACTTATGTATACATGAGCTTGTGCTACTTGTCTGAACGCGTGGAGATTTAATCTACTCGACTGTCTGCATGGGCGTTCGCCGAGGGCACTCGTCTGGCTCTTCGGGAGCCTGTTCTACCTGTCTGATTATACGCGGAACGTTCTACTGAATGAGACTGCTTTACCTGTCGTCTTGGACACAATAGATGGTTTAACTGCGTGTCCTGGCTTCGGTGTCGCATGGAATTGGTGAATACCTCACGCGTAACTTCTTTATGGACGTACATTTGCAAGTCGATTTCTATTTTACGTGCATGATCATACTCAGATTTTTCTACTGGTTCAATAAAACAGAAACTTGATTCACTGATATAAGTATCCAATGATATGTATTATTCGTTTGATGACATGAAGTTCCGTTCTACTTGTCTGTTGACGTGGTGACACAATCTCTTCATCTATGCGCACGATAGCATAATCTATTCGTCTGATCTAATGGTGGTACGATTTACTTGTCTCTGTGACACAATCTGTGATTCAATCTACCCGTTTCTGCTTGTTCATCGAGAATCTGTTTTAAATGTCTGACCATGCATGGACATTTCCACTGAGTATTATAGAGGCTGTTCATTTGAAAACTTTCCAGCCGAATATCTCGAAAAGTATCAAAGATATTAAAAAAAGTGTGAAACACGTGTCCAAGAATTTCGTGGCGGAAAGAGGGGGGCAGTATCAGTTTTTTATTTAGGTGACGTTTTCAAGGTCATTTGAAGGTCAACTTTGTTTTTTCAAATGGTAACCTATATTTTTTATTGTGGATCTTATTGTACGTAAAAAGACCAGCAATTTTTGTAGGATACTTTTTTTTATCCGCGCACTAGTTTCGGAGATATTTATAGAGAAGTAGAGCGAGTCATACTTATACTGCGAGGAAGTTTGTAATTACTTTATAACTGTAACAAATTTTCAAAATGTTCTCCGTTGTTTTCTAAACAATAATACAGACGATTCTCAAATTCTGAACGAACATTTTTGAAAGTACCTGTTGGAATAGTTCTACGTTCCTGTACAATTCTGCGACGCAAATCGTTGACGCTTTCTGGTTGTGTTTTATAAACCACAGACTTTAAGTGTCCCCACAAAAAGCAGTCGACTGGAGTTAGATCTGGTGATCTTGGTGGTCACTGAATAAAACCTCTTCTACCGATCCATGTCAGTGGGAATCGATTGTTCAACCACTGGCGAACTGGTATCGTGTAATGCGGGGGAGCACCATCATGTTGGAAGTAGAAAAGTTCTTCATTTAACAAAAACTTGTCGGTTTCATCTCTTTGGTTTTCCAGACTTTCCGTTATAAGTGGATCAATGTCGTCCAGTAAATTTAAATACAGATTGCCATTCAAATTCTCTTTGAAAAACAGCGGACCTATACTAGCATTTCCTAAAATGCCTGCCCAAACATTTATTTTTTCCAGCCATTGAGTATTACTTTCTCTAATAAGATGTGGATTTTCGTCACTCCAATAACGACAGTTATGACGATTTACAGCATCGTTTAAGAAAAAAGTGCGTTCGTCACTAAAACAAATGTTTTTAATTAGATTAGGAGTGACGTTGATCATATTTGTTAATTCCTCACAAAACTCAAGCCGCCTCTCAAAGTCATCTTCCAATAACTTTTGATGCAACTGCATTTTATAAGGATGAAACTTTTCATGTTTTTAGTAATTTGTGCACAGATCCCACTGATACACCAGTTACCATTGAACTTGTCGAATTGAACTAGTAGCATTCACAGTAAGCTGTCCTATAATTTCGATTTGATCAGCTTCTTTTATGAATCTTGGCTGGTTTCTTTTTAATTTTGTCACCGATCCTGTTTCCTTAAACTTTGCAAGTAATTGTAACACGTACGTATGATAAACGCGGGTATCAGGATGTCTCTCATTAACCGTAGCAGCAGTTCGACGAGCATACTCATCAGCTCCATAAATAAAAATTATTTCTACTCGTTCTTCTAAAGAATACACCATTTTATACAATTAATTATACTACGATATAGTATCTCTTATTACGATGATTCACACTTAACTAAATAGTACAATCTTATATTGAAAGACAGACAACATAAAGAAGAGATCAATAGAGGACAATTTTATTTTCAAACGGTACGTGCTAGTACAACTGTAAAACACCAACGATTTGCGTCAAAGAATTTTACACAATAATATGCCTCACTCTACTTCTCTTTAAATATCTCCAGAACTAGTGCGCGGATAAAAAGAAGTATTGTACGAAAATTGCTTGTATTTATACCTACAATAGGATCCCATAATAAAAAATATAGGTTTACATTTGAAAAAACAAAGTTGACCTTCAAATGACCTTGAAACGCCACCCAAATAAAAAACGGATACTGCCCCCCTCTTTCCTCCTCGAAATCATTGGATAAGTGTTTTATTTTACACTTTTTTAATATCTTTGATACTTTTCGAGATATTCGGCTGGAAAGTTTTCAAATGAACCACCTGCATAAATAATTCTACTTGCAGCATCGTCGCAGGCAAAATAGAAATTTCTAAGTAAATATTGTCTCGATTCAAATGTCAAATATCATAGAATTTTTATTTACTCAAACATTGTCTGTTTGATTGACATTGAGTGGCAGACATTTCCTTTGGAAGTTCAACTAGACTTAATACGAACAACAAGACGACGCAGGGAAACAAGCCACCAGGTTTATTCTATGTTAGCCAGCATCACGCGATAAATCCTTATCATCCACTTGGACTACTTGGGGACACTTGTTCGCTAGTTTTCTCCAGACGAAAACATTCCTAATTTGCATTGTTGCTACTCGCAGCGGAATAAGGTCGCGCAATTTTCTGCTTAAAATTCCCGGCCATGTCCTCTACTCTCCCGGATGTACTCCCTTGACGTTAGACAACGCTCTTCTCAAAAACACGTAGCTACGTGTCCTCCTTCGAGCGTATACCCTTGGATATTAGGGAAGTTGGGAAATATGGAACCGAGTCAAATCGGTATACCGAGAATTCGCAGCTCAGCCGAGGATACGCACAGTCGACTTGTTTTCCACGGGCGAATCATATCTTGGGAATGACGTTACAATATCCTAGGGACGAACCGGCAAACTTTTTAAATCTACATGAATTAATAACGCGGAAACTTTGCCGAACGCTGATCCACCGTCAACGAACCAAGCAAGCTCAGGATTCTGCAAACTTGGAAACTATGATGCTGTACTTCTGATGTTAAATTGATCTTTTGAAGTTCAAGACTCGTGCTCCTCTAAATAGTTGCACACAAATCCCAGGATAATAATGAACTTATTTTAATAAATACTGCTTTATTGTTTTGGTAAAAAATGATGATAGAAATCCTGCTCAATTTGAATTGCAGCGTAAATTTTCAATGTGGCTTGATTTGATTGTGTTCGCGTCGGATATTTTCTTATCAAAGGAGCACGGGGAACAATCGCGTGCTGTGGTCAGGCTGCCAGCTTCCCCGGAAGCCATAAAAGTCACAAGCAATTCCTCGAGCGACGCGTCGCGACCGATCCGATCCACGCTTTTAATTTTCCTGCCGGTTTCGTCGCGCGACAATGGCCGGCGGGCCACGACGACGGCGCGGAATGTTTACAATATACTGAACAGAGAATCTCCGCCGCTATCTATAGAAATGTTACCGAGGCTATACCGCGGCGGGGCGGGGACGAAGGAAGGATGTGGATTGTTGGCTGGCTCCATTTTCCATTGTTCCGGGTCCCGGGGAACGCGCTGAGATCGCGCGTTTCTTACATTGCTGCACGGTGCTTTTATAACGGTTGCACCCAGCGCGCGGTAAAGAAAGGCCGACGATAAAAGAGCCGTTAAGCCTTCGGGAGCTGGAGAAACAATGCCGTGGAAAAAGAAGCGCCCGGTTCAGGAAGATTGAGAGGGAGCAACGGACTTGTTCGAATGGTTTGGTCCGTTTGCTGGTCCAAGCGCGAAAAAATACTTGTTGCTGGCCGTGGTGCGACAAATAATCCACCATGATATCACCAAATACTCTGCTCGTTTTTACTTACACTTCGTTGTCACTAGAGGCTCCAGAGATCTTACAATTTTATTTGTAGATCGTAACAGAATACTCGCAAGTAACGACTCTGAATTTCGTACGCGTAATGTTTTATTTAGAAGAGATAAGTAACCGTTGAGCAGCTTTAAACTGACTCAGAGATATTGAAATATATCTGCAGGATCCATGGAACACCCCAGAAATTGGAAACCGCGGAATATTTCATAGTTAGGATAAGGCGCAAGAAATATCCCGAATAAGATACGAACAGAACTGAGCCGGGCTTGGCTCGGTGGATAAAGCGACAGCTTTCCATTTCTTTGAGGTGCCTGGTACGAGGCCCGTTACAAGAAACAATTTTTTCTTTGGATTATTAAAATGTAGAAGGAGTTTATTGGGCGTCTGTCGGTGAATTCTGTACAAATGGTTGTGGCTTGATTTAAAGATACGTCGAAAAGTTTTACGGACGAAGTACTTCGCAAGAAAGAATTTGGTTATTAAGAAAAGTAGTTTGAAAAATATCGGAAAATGAAAAAGAGTGACAGGCTTTCAGAAAAATTGTTCATCTCGGAGTGACGAAACTCCGTGGGTAAAGAAGCCGTTAAGTCCTCAAATAAGGGACGGGACCGACGAAAAAGCCGCGGAAGCGACGGCTGGAGGGTTAGATCGAAAAAGAGATAGTGGGGAGGGAGGGGCGACTTGCAAAAAACCGTCGACGGAGATGGAAACACAGAGACTCACCTTTCCAGTCGAAAGTTTTCGAGAGAAGTGCAAGGCGTCGGCCATTACCGTGGATCACATACTTCTTCCAGTGCATTCTACTCCTATTTCTTTCCCAGGGAACCTGAGACGCCACCCCGTTCTCCTCCTTCTACCCCATCATTCCCCATCCCTTTTCGACGGAAACTTTCCGCCGACGTTCCGGGACTTAAAAATCTATCCACCCTAAAACTGATTAGGTGGAGAGCCAGCCGTCGGTCCCATCTGCACGCATCGCCGCCTTTCCGCCTCTAGGTCAGCAACTTACCCTCTGCCTCTAATCGAACAGAAAATTTTCGGATTTCTGCCTATCACGCTCAACCCAGTCAAGAAACAAACGAGGGGGTAAACTTTACTTTACCAGACTCAAAATTAGTACCTTTCTCCTACGAATTATGATGTATTTGGTATGCAATCCAGTAGATTTGTACCCGGCGCGGATGCAGATCGAAGTTTCGATCCTCTAGGATCAATGGTTCAGGAGTTATGCTCGCTTGAAGTTGAGCAATCTGCAGGGTTTTTGACAGGTAAAGGGCGCCGCCATATTGGTTTGTAGTGACGGTCGCGAGCCATTTACCTTGCCGCCCCCTCGACCTAATCCTAGCCAACTCAGTAAGCGGCGGGCGACCGTCACTACAAACCAATATGGCGACGCCCTTACCAGTCAAGAACTGAAATATGCTCAACTTTAAGCGACCATACCTTCTTAACTATTGATCCTAGAGGTCCGAAACTTCGATCTGCATCCGCGCCGGGTTCAAATCTACTCGAATACATGATAATTCGTAGGAGAAAGGCACATATTTTGAGTCCGGTAAAGTAAAGAGCAGCCAAAAGAGGAATAATACTCGCAAGATGACGATGTAGAAGCAATTTTTGAGGGATGAAATTTCTGTCACCGCCTACAGGATACAACCCCAGTAAAACCCGATCCTCAGTGCACTTTTCGAAAGATGCTGGTATTAAATTCGACAGGCGGAAGTCTGTTCAGCTCGCAGAAGTTCATACCTTCTGAAGCAGTGTTCAGGATGATCCTCACCCGCGGGGCGCAATTATTAAGACACAAAGGATGTTCGGGGCGAACGATGCAGACGAATGCTAAGAAAATCCAGCTCAACGTAACTCTGCCGTCGACGAGTTGGCCTTCTCGGAACGACAAGTTCGCAACAGAGGATGGTGGATAGAAAAGGAGGGATGGTTTTCGGGTGAAGGGTGAGGGGCGCAGTCAGCGGGATCCGGTTCCGTTGGCAATAATAAATGTTATCACCGCGCGGTACGAAGGAACAGCAGCAGAAGAAACCAGCTGTTTCAGTCCGTGACGATAAATACGGCGATTCCTTTCAGCCGTTCGCGCTTCGGGGGTTGGCTCCGGAATTTATTCCGGGTTCGCAGTCGGTACTCTTAACGAAATAATGCTCTTAGGCCGGCAACAAATTTTCGGGAGGGGGCTAGCAACCCCCGGGGCCTGGGGATGATACGTGGCCGAGTCGTCGTCGCGGAAGAAAACCGGCTCTCTGCGATGGTGAAAGGGGATGCCGGGGGCGGCCGGCGTCTCCGGCAGCCGTGGTTCCCGGTTACATTTAAAAGTATAATTTTAAAATGGCGTCGCGGAACACACGAAGTGGCTCATAAGCATAATTTATGCGCCCGTTTCCCTCCGGCCCGGCCCAACGCTCTTTTTCCACGAGCCCAGACCCGCGCGCGCGCGCGAGACGCGGCGGGGGCGCGCGTCTTTGTTTCCCCGGGCTGCATTTAATAAAGGATATTCGCGGGGCTGACTTTTTGTCTGGCCGAGTCCGCCGGCAGTCTCTTACTTTCCGTTTAAATTCGTTAACCCCCGGCCAACCCCCGATTTCTTCGTCGACGCGCCCCTTCGCCAACTCGCACCCCCGCAAATCGATTTTACCGGAGGGTTGGGAACCGCTCTCGGACTTTTTCCGAATGCACAGAAGGGACGGTAGTTCGTCCACCAGGACATTATTCGCCGAGAAGAAACGAACAGAGGGGAGGAATCGGTAAATTGATGCGCGATTAATTTTTGCACGGTTTTTCCGCGTCGACCCTATTGTTACCGGAGGCGAAATTTGAATGAGGGCTCGCGGTAAATAGTCCGAGGCCAGGGTAAAATTAAGCGGCGGATTTCCATCCGACGAGACGCTTCTTTCGCCGCCCGTTTCGCTCGTTTAATAAGTAGCTAATTGTAAAAACGACCGGCCTTTGTCCCCGCGATAATGAAGCCACTGGAACCAACCTGGAACGAACGGGTTAATTATTCACGGGCGATTTTCTGGCGCCGCCTGGTTTCCGGAATCGGCTGGAGAGAATACGTTTTTAGAATGATACACGCACGCTTTCGTCACGCTGGCAGGCTAAAATTGCCGCCCGTAATTATTCACATATTAAACGAGTAAACCGCGAGCCCATCTGTGTCTATATAAGCTTCTAATCTTCTTGTCTGGCTATGCACACCTCTATTCCACTTATCTTAATATATTGCTCTAACTCAACGCACCTATCTACACACAGCCATATATAGCAGTTACTTGTGCCTATGTGAGCGTAACGTACCAACCACTCGCTGTGAGCGAGTCTAGTTCCTCTGAAGTTAGTATGTATCCTCGTATCTAGGCGTTTCTTTCGCAACTGCGCCCGTCAGAGTTGCCGCGCCCGTAATAATACGTCGTGTTTACTCTAAATCGCTGAAATATAGCTTTGCCGTGAAATCGCAAAAGAGAATTATACCCCTATGCACCAGACAGGAATTTTATTTAACACTAAACCAACCAGGCATTAAAAGTATCTGGTAATAAATGTTGCCTTGTAAAAATGGCGGGACTAAATTTATTTTATAAATGAATTTTTCTAATTTTAATAATCATGGAATATAAAACCTCACTGTGAACCTCACAGAGAAACACGCTAAAAATCTACGGAGAAAGAGAAAATTCTATAACGACAATTTTGATGTACGAACTAAAATCGCCGGTGCACAGGACGGGATTGCGATTTTCCCCGATTGTTACGAGCCCCCCAGGATTCGTCCAGAATTCGCATGAACGTCCGCAATCGGGCGGGCTCCTTTTTTTTTCAACCGTCGCCGGTTATCGCAAAGCGCGGCGAACGCGACTCGATTAATAATTCAGCGTCGGGATGAGAAACCTTTCACGGTGTTTGATTTGTGCTCGGCACTCCCCGCATCCCCCGGGTGAAATACGGCTCCGTGGAAAGCCCACGTGTCTGTTATTCCAGCTCGTCAGCTACGATTTTATTCGCGCAGTCAAACCGCACGAATTTCTGTCTCTGAATCAGTCGGCCCTTCGCGTTAACCCGGCGCTCTTGCGGCTTGCGAACGAAAATGACTCTGCGCGCCGGTGACACTTCATATTCCCGGCGGCCGGGACGTGAGATCAACGTCAATAAACGTGGAGGACCACCACGGGAAAACTGAGGGCCGAATTTATTCTCGCACGGTCGTGTTCGAGTCGAACCACCCCCGGAACCGCGTTTTACAAGCGCCCGGATATCCGAACGTAATTATCTCGTCGGCCGAAGACGAAATGCTCTGGAAACTCTTCTGAGATCATCTGCCAGTTACTCGAACGCTCTGCGAGGTACTTGGCAACGTACTGTTTTATATAAAATAACATAGCGTTGGAAATAGTCAAACCTGTATTTGTGCGGCAGATAGGGACCGCAGAAAAAAAACCACATAAAAGAAGACCGCACGAAAACAGGTTTGACCGTAATTAGTTTATTCACGTGAAATTGGCTTGGAACTTTATTAATCCATTTTTGCTCTGGCTAGCATGTATTTCTATTGTTAAAATTGGACTAGCGATTTTGCGTGTGACAAGCCTGTAGGCTATTGAGTCGGATATACTCGCCAATCGTCGATCGCGCACGAGTCATTTTCGAAACGAACCGTTTGTTGGATTGCGTCACTCTCGATTAGACTCTCCATCAAGAAACGTAGCTGTGACCACGCGAGAGAATTGGTATAATGTAACAAGCGAATAATTTATAGAATCAGTATATTGTATAAACAAAATGTTCATTACAAGTGTGTGTAAAACAAACAAGTTTATGTTAAGTCCTTTAAGGACCACTGTTGGTTTACAGTATACAGGGTGAGTCCGAAGAAACAGAATACCTAAATATCTCCGTTACTTTTCGTTGTACAAAAAAACTTCTTAGGACAAAGTTACACTGTTTGAAGGGCCACATGTAACAGTGTAAGGGAAAAAATTTTCAAGCTCATTTTTTTATGAGATTTCGAGATCATCGATATTTTTTTAATGGAATGAGGTATTTTTTTAATACATCAAGCGATGCAGCTGGACATTCGTTATAAAAAAGTACTAACCTATGTATGTCGAAAAGTTAGTAGTTCATGAGATATTTCAATTTAAATAACTCTAAAATACCACTAGTGTCGTGCTAAGATGTTATACAAGTAAGTAGACACTAACGTCTTAGCACGACAGTAATGGTATTTTAGAGTTATTTAAATCGAAATATCTCGTGAACTACTAACTTTTCGCATACATAAGTTAGTACCTTTCTATCGAATGTCCAGCTGCATCGATTATTGTATTAAAAAATATCTCATTCCATTTAAAACTAGAGGGCTATTGTTGCTCGCTCGCTTCGCCCGCTCGCGAGTACGGTTGTTTTTGCTCGCTCGCTTCGCGAGCTCGCGGGTAGGACTGCTCTAGCGAGAGGGTTAGTGATACGCATGGCTAGTAGGGCCTACTGCTATTAATGTTTTTTATTTGGTGTGTGACTCTCCAAGAGTCACACAAAGAACTTCCCGATTCGTTACTCCTTCGCTAACATCGCTAACATCGTTTTTTTTTGTACTTTCATCGATATTCTCCCAAAATGTATTCTTGGGAGTAGAGATGATTAACCCACTCTTGCATTGGAATAACTTTCGATTATTCCAAGCGGTAACATTAGCATCAGTTAAAAAAAAAAGAAAAAAAATTTTTAAATCTAAAAAAAAAGATTAAGAAAAAAATTTTTTATGTAATTGCGTTTGGTTCTTTGGTGGAAAATTTTCGTCCTCCCTTATAAATTGCATTGTAGAATCAACTCTTTTCGAAAAAAAACTAAAAATCTAAAAAACTACTTGACCAAAATGGACCAAAATCTAATCAGCTCTAAGTTACAGCGGGGCACATCGATTGCATCATTCATCATCCTGATCGCGTTGTTCCTTTTTCTGAAAACGTTAACGAAAAATTTGATACCATACAAACGGACATACGCACGCACACACACACACACACACACAAACATTTTGATAAAAATAGTCTAATATGACTCCAATAACCATGGAACGTGAAGATCTGCTAAAAAATCGATTTTCGATTTTCGGGGTAATTACAGTAACTTCCCTATGAATCGGGAAGTTAAAAAATATCGATGACCTCGAAATATCATAAAAAAATTACCTTGAGTATTTTTCCCTTACACCGTTACATGTGCTCCTTCAAACAGTGTAACTTTGTCCTAAGAAGTTTTTTTGTACAACGACAAGTAACGGAGATATTTAGGTGTTCTGTTTCTTCGGACTCACCCTGTATGTACAGTTACTCGATGTAATATTCGGACGCTCTAAAAAAGACGATAACTTGTTTAATATTGTATTATACGATTTCAACTTTTTTGGGAAGCTAGAGCAATTAGTTTACTACAGGCCGTGAGAAAAATTTTTCCAAAAATAGCAATTGATCGGAATTGTAGAAAAAATACTACATAAAAGTTGTATTTTACAACTTCTTTATATGGGCCTATATTGAAAATTTAAAAAGTACGTTTTGTAGTTCTGTGTCAATTATATGCACTGTGAAAGTTTCATCGAAATCGGTTGATGTGGGAAAACACGACAGGCATTGAAAGATGTAAGAATTCTTAGATACAGGCCGAAAATCGTGAAAATCTGCCATTTTTTACCATCTTTAAGCGTTTGTAGCTCATTGAACATCGACCGATTTTGACGAAATTTTCAGAATATGTTTAATTCGCACAGATCTACAAAACGAATTTTTTATATTTTCAATATAGGCTCACATATAAAAGTTATAAAAAGCAACTTTTAGTATTTTTTCTACAATTCGGAACAATTGCAATTTTTGAAAAAATTTCCTTTCTCATCCTGTAGTAGCTTCCCAAAAAAGTTCAAATCGTATAGTACAATATTAAAAAAATTATCGTCTTTTTAAGAGTGTCCGAATATTAATTCGAGTAACTGTATATAAAGTAAAATATACATTCATCGGCTTTAGCACGTGGCATTAAAACTCTCACCTCCACGATATTCATTTTAATTTTAACATGTATATTTAAGACGACTTAATGTTATGATTAATTCAAGTAATAATTTTCTATTTGACTTGTTGTCTGAAGAAGCCACAGAAGGACGTTCCTGAAAGTTGGCGATAGCCATCTCTCTGAAAAGAGTAGATTGCGAAGAGTTAAAATTCTCAGGGAAGAATAAATTGAAATAGTTTCCCAATAACAGTTGCGCTTGACAAAAATCCAAAGTTTCCAAGCTGTTAGGAAGTTTGAAACTGATTGTATCGAGGAAAATCTTCGGAGGAAAAGCGAAATAAACTCTTGCAAAATTTGGTATGGATTCGACGACGGTACTGCACGGATGTCATCGCTCTAATTATCCGTTGAAGTCCGCGGCTCGTTAAATATCTATTTCGTTAAGGGATCGAGTATTATCTGCGAAGGTCGTCAAGGGTGAGGGCCAACCATTTTCGAATTTCGCTCGCGTCGCTCTTAATTTCCCCAGGAAGCCCTGGGCAAATCCAATTGGAGCTCTCTCTCTCTCTCACCCTCTCTCTCGCGAGGCTCTTTCCAGCGGAAATTCAGGTCAAGATAGAACAAGCCCGATCCTCCTACAAATAAAAGACAGAGCGGAATATGGAGCCGGCCGCCGTGAAAATCTTTCACCCCTATCGTTCCGTGGCGCACTCACCCTTTCGCGGTGCCCTCAGCCACTCGGAGCGAGAATTTGCTCGTCAAGCGAGACGACGGGAGCCTCGCTGATTAATTAGAACCTTTCCCATCGGGGATGGCTAGGAAGCGGGGAGAGGACATCGATGTGGATTCAACACCAGCCGAGAGAAACCGGTGCCCAGGTGAAAAAGGGACTCCTAAGATGTGCGCCAGTGGTTCTGAAGAGTGGATAGTGCGGATCGAACAGTAAAATATGGAAGGACCCGGAAAAAGAGACAGCCAAAGCAGACGAGGGAGGAAAAATTGCTTAGGAGACGCCGAAGAAACGGGCCGAAGAGAATACGATTAATTTGTTCTGTGGCGGCCTAACTTCCTACATGCGCCACAAGAGGGACAGGTAGTTGAAAGACCTTTCCCGCAAGTACTCGGTTCCTCAATGATTTCTATATATACAGTCCTCAACCGCCTTCCGACATCCCAAAACGTCTAAGGCAGGGCCCGCTGGATAGCCTTACTGATGAGTCCTCTAGCGGGCCCTAGGACGAAACGCCGCTCCTTCCTTTTTCCTCCTCTCTTTCATATTGGTCGAGCTCCTTTACTATCACATTCCATCTTATATTAGCTCCCACAGTTCAATCATTTCCGATACGTGAAAACACTTTCACGATCGTACCGACAGTACTGAATAATTTATTCGGTAATTGTTTCGCTAAAAGATTCACTTACTTCCTGGTCTCATTCGTAGTCGACCAGTTATAGTACAAAGTTTCTCAGGTGGACAATAATTGAACAGTATAATCCACCCACGCAAGTACAAAATTTTTTCATCCACAAAACCGCAACTAAAAGTACTGAGGAAGTAAATAACTAAAATCGTGTCTGACTAGTAAGTAGATTGTGTCTGAACTGATCAGAGGCTGCATAAAATGCAGTACCGAGACTACGTTTCCTTCGAAGCAGGAAAGCCACAGTAAAGCACACGAGCACAGACCAGAATAAGTAGATTATGTCCTGTCTAGTCAGACTGATTTTTCCGTGAACCTCTGAGGTGACCGGAATTTCTCTGGGGCAAAAATCAGGTTGAATCGAAGCCGAGAACGTTCGACTTGTGCGGGGCATAGTACGTCGTTTTCCCTGGGACCTGGCGGCGATTAAATTTCCGCCAGCAGCGACTCGTAGTCGGTACGGGCCGATAATTTTTCTTCGGTACACTTTCCGTCGGCATTGTGCGAATCGAACAGCGATTACTTCGTTCCTTGCTCGCCTTTGTTAAACGCTATCCGCCGTTTAAGCTGCTTCCAGCGGCGCAACCACTCGCCGCCCCCTACGTTTTCGCCCTGCGGCCGCTTTTCGACGATCCTCCTCCTCTTCCCGTTCGTCCTCGTCTTCTTCGTCCTTCTCCTCGTCGTCCTCCCACTCGTTCCAGTCTCGGCTCGTACTCGCAGTAGGTGGCGTGGCTTGCAGTCAGCGTGGCGCAGCTAACGCTGAACTAACTCTAAGTAATGGGCCGGCGGCGTGTTAATCGCGCCGCGCGTAACTTAATTAGTCGAAAACTTGTAATCGCGGCGCTACGCCCGCGCGAATAAAAACTGCCAACCGACAGGCGCAATGAAATTTCCACGGTGCTCTATAACCCGTTGAAACCGCCAGAAATTGATCGATCGTTGTCGTCAATCGAAGGATCGATCTCTACATGGGAGATCGTTCAACCCACAATCTCGTAGTTTAATTGAAAATAGTCTTTATTTTGTACGCTTTTGTTGTTTCCTATATAGGATTAACAAAATACATGGGGGCAGGGAATGTAGTGGCATTCTGATTCGAGACAGCATAATCTACTTACTCAGTTGAGCAGACCTGTAGAGGTATTGACTGCAGGATTATTTCATCAAAGATGTATCAGTATCGTCCAACTAGCGTGTCGATGTATATCGCAAGCCTACGTGCATTCTACTCGCATCAATTTCATTAGATGTAGTAAATTACGTATGTTGATTCGCATTTGTATTAATATTACACATAATTTAATGGATGCAAGACTATGGTGCGAGACTCCGATTATGATAGGCCGAATCTACTCAATTGGTTTGCGGTATGTCACCATAAGCTTGCACGATAGAGACATGCATAATTTAATTACGCGATTAACGGAGGATACCCGAGTCCATCAAGGACTGTCCCATCAATCCAGGTATAATCTACTTACCTGTCAGAAATGTCTTGTACCATTGCACTAACATCCACTCGATTAAATGATGTAAAGCATTCCAAACCTCACGGTACACCTACCAACTAGCATACCATAATATCGCGACAGAAAATCGCAGATCAATTTTTAAGGGCTCTTTAGAAAGCTTGAACTTTTCTCTGTACGTCCACATAGAAAAGAATTTCGGAAAATATGTTTTGCACAAGGTATAGTCATTTGAGTTTGTAAAATTTCTTCAAGAAAGGAACTTCAATTTCTCCCTCCGTTTTTTGACACAAAGTTTTAAGAGTTCAAAGACAGACAATTTTCCGATTGTAATTTTGCCTTCACTTTTATCTTCCCGAGTGCTGTATTTGTATTATTGTATTGTATCGAGGAGAAACTGCCTGGTGCTAGAAAACAGAATCTAGTTGACGGTCCGACAAGTCTTGACAAGTTCTCCTGTAATCTCGTTTGACGGTGAGATGCATAATCTAAGGGATCGATCGCAAGGGAATGGGTAATTCCATTGAGACTTGTCCGATCAATTGTAAGGCAATCTACTTACTGGCCTGACAAGCATTATGGCGTTCTACTTCAAACGAAATAAAGAGTACATGTATTAATGCATTGGTGAAGACCTGTCTCACGGGATTGTCCGGTTATCTAAGGACGGATCTACTTGGAGACAGTAAATTGAGTTGCATTATTCACTGTAGACAAGTTTTAACCCATACGAATGTGTAGTATTAGTGTTTCTGCACAAGTAATTGTCGTTGTTTCATCGCGGACTGACACGATACTGAACTTCGTATCGTAATAAGGGGAACCCCTCCATTATCTATACAGGGTGAATTCGATAAAGCAGGACACCTAAATATCTCCGTTACTTTTCGTTGTACAAAAAAACTTCGTAGGACAAAGTTACACTGTTTGAAGGGCCACATATAACGGTGTAAGGGAAAAAAAAATTTCAAGGTCATTTTTATGAGATTTCAAGGTTATCGATGCTTTTTTTTAAATGGGATGAGGTATTTTTTAATACATCAATCGATGCAACTGGGCATTCGTTATAAAAAAGTACTAATCTATGTATGTCGAAAAGTTAGTAGTTCAGGAGATATTTCAATTTAAATAACTCTAAAATACCATTACTGTCGTACTAAGACGTTAATGTTTACTTACTTGTGTAACATCTTAGCACGACAGTAATGGTATTTTAGAGTTATTTAAATCGAAATATCTAGTGAACTACTAACTTTTCGACATACATAGGTTAGTACTTTTTTATAACGAATTTCCAGCTGCATCGATTGATGTATTAAAAAATACCTCATTCCATTTAAAAAAACATCGATAACCTTGAAATCTCATAAAAATGAACTTGAAAATTTTTTTTCCCTTACACCGTTATATGTGGCCCTTCAAACAGTGTAACTTTGTCCTACGAAGTTTTTTTATGCAACGAAAAGTAACGGAGATATTTAGGTGTCCTGCTTTATCGAATTCACCCTGTATAATCGAATAAAAACGTACCTTTTGGCACGCGGGCGCTGGCACCCTTCTTGGGCCTTGAATACCTTCTTTTGCACAGTCCGCACGTATACCGTCGCATACCTGCGGACCGCAGGAGGGCTTGGTACAACCGATCTGCCTTTTATTTCTCGTCTCCTTTTCTTTCTATTGCTTTCCCAATCATTTTTCCTCTTCAGGTGCTTAGCGAATCTCGTGGCTTCTTCCAGTAGCCTAACAGTCCCGGGTGAACTCTTCGTGCTCGTTAAACCTTCATATCCGGGAAATATTCCCTCCATTTGTTGAGGTTTTCTAGCCGCCTAAGGTAGACGCCTTGCGTCTAGCTTTACTCGCACGGCTTGACCATGCATTACAACACCAGTGTCGTTGCATTTCCGCCACTGAGATTCGCGCTCCTTTATGTAGAAGGAACTGCATCACAACGTCGCCTATATCTTTACAATACGTTTATAAACTATATCTAATACGCACATAACTATATCTAGTCCGCCAAATTCTTATGCGTAATACTCTAATTCGCAACAACTAGTTTATACCTGATGGTACGAAGTGTGGAATTTATTGCAAGATCGTGCGGAAGTAAATGAGGCTGAAACAATTGGACGATTTTTCTATTTTCTCGAGGTCGTAATGCGGTTCGAAAATAAATGTACGCGTGGCCTCCGATGTATTCCACGGTACGCGGACACGGTCGCCTTACAGAATAAAGGAATTAAACGATTTCAATTGTGGTCGGAGTTTCCGCGAAACTCGGCAGGTGGCAGGAAACAATTACATTTGTTTCTGACACACGAGCGAGATTGCCGGTGGCTCCGGTGGTACTAACAGCGAGTGAAAAGGGAGATGAAGGAATTACGGAAACAGTGTTGCTGTAAGCCAGTCGAGAACGCTCGTCCCGCCCCTGTGCACCTTCGTGACGTTCATCATGGTCTGATTCGTGAAATTAAACGGCAGATTATTAACGTGACATCGCCGGAGTTGCTCCCGACGAATTCAGTGTCCGCGGAAACTCGCGCAAACACTCACAAATGTTCCATAAAACTTTCATCGATTTCGCCGATATGAAAAATCGCAAGCAACGCGCACTAATGTAATTGGATGAAATCAACCACTCTCGGAATACAATTTCAATTATCGTGTATCGAATTACAGCGGTCCACTTTAATTTTTTCGGCACATAAAACATCGACGAGCCTACACAGCCTCCGTTGTTACGTGGACCCGGTCGATGCAACATTATTAATTAAATTATACCTCACATTTCACTGTATTTTGGGATTCGGTAGAAAAGGATGCGTTGGTATTCGCTTAGCTGTGCTACTGACTTCAGCGTATGCTGCTTAATTACTAAACTGCGGACCTTTATACAAAATAAAAATGATTCGCATTGATTGTGCGAAGTAGGTATAACATAAAAATTGATTTCGTCCCTTAACGACTTTGTTATATTAAAAGCAAGAATACAACATTCTGGAGTTTATTAAATCATTTACTGTTTAATATTTCACCCAACAAATTTCTTTTCAAAGACCCGCAGTCTATTGATTACACTGTTTAATCACTTATCAAATATCACACGTAATTAGGGAATCCCATGGTTTTCCAATTGGGGGATGCTTAACACTTAAAATGCTGAGTGGGGTCCTATAAGGACCCAGAAAGTATTTTTCCTTAATAACTTTGTAAGTAATTATTTGCAATTTTTCAATTAGTCAAGTATTGTGGATGATTTGTCTATTCTAAAAACATTACCGTTATTTTGTTTTTAGCTATAAACGTACTGGGGTCTCCAGGACACCCCATACGATTATAGATAAGATAAGATCTAGCGACAGAAAAGTAAATATTCTTTGTGAAGAATGTCGAATGTTCATTAGCAAAGATCATTGAGTAGAATTAATAGAGAAGAAAATTGTACGTTGTTTGGACCATGACGAATGATATAGTCTATTCTATATAGTTTAGAATCTCGATGTATTAATCTTTTTTGTAAAGAGAATAAAATGTAATTTTAAGTTTTTATACCATAATTATATCAATAAATACATACATTAAACATATCTATTTTTTATTTTCAATTCTACAATTTTTTTCCGTTATTAGTGTTGCCAAAAAGTATACAGCATTTTAAGGGTTAATACCGTAATAGTACTCGTCAACTATTCGCCATTTGTTTTGTTAGGTGAGCGGCACGAACATTAAAAAATTTCGAAGGGAAAGGTTCTAATGAAAATATGAACAGGTCACTGGATGCAGTTTTGCAGAGCTTTGAAGAGCAAAGGACTTTATAGAAAATTTATTTCTGCGGGTTTTGAGGCCAGGGAAACGCTTAATTCCCGATCGGAGCAACCGGATCCGTTCAGTTGCAGGCCCGCCGACCGCATCTGCTTTTCACACGGTGGCGCTACACCTCCTGCGAAACAGGTGGTTGCTCCCTGTCGATCTTTTTTAACGAACCCGTGGCTGAATACGTCGAGAATAAGCGAAGGATTTAACGCGAGCGGATCCGGCCGGCAACTGGGTCAAACTCGGTCCCCCGTCTACTCTCGAACGTTGCTCATAAATTTTTCAGAGGACCGCCTCGCGGAACTTCCTTCATTTCGCGTCGCCCGGAAGTTCTCCTGGCGACTATCATCCCTAGCCGAAACTTTTCCAAACGATCGATCCGCCTTCTACCTTCTCCGCCACCTTTTTTCTCCGTCATTCGTCCTGCGAAAGGATGCATCGTTCCAGCAAGACGTGCGAGTTGCTTCCAGGTGGAAACAGGTGGTTTCTCGACGCTCCCCATCGATCTAACGCGATTTCCCGCGAAATAGATCGTGAGGGGAGCAATGATCACAATCGTAAATGAGTCAGACGACTTGGTAGATCGTTCTAGGATTATTGGATTGAAGATCGAGAGTCGGTGGATTTTGGAATCCTCTCGTAATTCGCAGAACCGAGTGGAATCGTATTTCAACGGGCAGCCGCCGCCGGGAAACAATACGCCGGCGAACAAAGGCGGCGAACTTTCCCCCTCGCGGGCTTTATTAAATGAGCGGTAATGAGTCGCCCGGGCGCATTTAGTTAATTAGTTACATCGCGTCGATCCACCGAGCCGCGGCGAGCGCGACTATTGCTCTTTGTGAGCCGAGACCGACGATAAACTCGTCTTCCGGTTGCTCGATCAGAATAAGGATAATCGCATTTAGTCGAACGTGTCGGTCCCATTGTGTTACTTCAGGACCGCTGGTATTTAACAGTGTTCAGCGAGATTAGTTGCGACACTTATCATACAATACATATATTTTAATGTTGGTGGTTCATTTCCCTCAAAACGTATACAGGGTGAGTCACCTAACGTTATCACTTCAAATATCTTTGTTGTTTTCGAAGATACATTAAATGCCAAAAGAGGTTTTGTTTTTATCTATTTTTTTTAGTGATATCAAGGTCACCTTCATTTCTTTAAATATAACCATTCTATTTTAATCATCTACAATGATAGTCCCTTTTATTACGAATCCAGTGACTATAATTACTCAAGGTCATTCAAGGTCACGGACAGAAAAAACTAAAATATGAAAGCAGAATACGTTTATCACCAGTGATACTTGCAGTAAACATGCTAAGGTTCTTCAATACTATGGAATGTTTCCAAACATCCTCTAACTGTATGTTTCCAAACGCGATTCCGCTATGTCTTACTCAATGATTGAAAGGTGCGATATGATAACGATTTACTGTGAATGTTGGAGATCGGTACGAGGAATAGTAGATTGAAAGAAACCTTCACAACTGTAGTCACACACACGAATTTATTCAACACACGTAACTAACACAACAATGAACTTAACGAATAGATGGAAAGATGAACGCTACGCGACGAAATGCGGGATGACGAAACGATAACGAAATAGCTATGTATGCGGTGGCCGTAAACAGAGTAAGCCGATCAGCCGATTCGAACCGAAAATTCGCACGTTAGGAAGACGCGAAGTGGAGGGCACTTCGACGACGTGACGTCACTATATCGTGTTAACGCGAAGTCGGTACTGCTTATCTGCTGTGTATCTGTCCGCCGGAACAGTGAATGAACACCAAATGCATTGCAGGCCCGATTGCTTTATGAAGAAAGATACCCTCAGCGGAACACTCCTTCCAGGCAGACTTTTACTAATATCTACAAGTTATTTAGAAATAGTGGAAGTGTAGATGAACGAAAGCGTAAACGAAAGAATCCCATGACTACTGATGACAATGAAATTAATATTTCAGTTAATATTTTAGTGAGATCTGCTAAAAGAGACTATGTACAAGAATGCTCCAGCAACAGTTAAAGATATGCATCAGCGTATCATCGCAGCGTATATCACTTCGGATGTACTTGTCAGAGTTCAACATTCTAGTTCAACGCCCTAATGTGGACGTATTAAAGATTTGATAGTTTAATTGAAGTTTAATTTGAAAGATTAGAATTGATATTCAACGCAGTTTTGAACCTACCTGCATTCACCGGCTTCGGTTCGGGTAATTGAGGATTTCTTAAAATCAAAGTGACTTTAATCATGGAATTGGAACGTAGAAATTGAAGTTGGGTAAATTCTTTAAGAATGATTTGATACTTTAATTCGAGTAGAAATAAACCAAAGTATATTCTAAGCACCAAATTTCGGATACACGGAGTTATTATCATCTTATTATAATTTGGTAGCGTATTTACCGTAAGTTAATTTCGCTCGCAGGAAATGAACGATCGGCTCAACGCTTCAGCAATTCAGTCGGTACTGATGTTGACGAAAATGATGTTTTGCAGTTGATGTGAATGGGACTGACGATGTTGAAAATGATGTTGAAAAAATTGACACAATCCAGCGGGTTAACTCGCTTTTCAAACTTCTAACTTCACTAGCCGAGAGAACGCACTTTTGAACTCTGACTCTGATTTTGACAACTATTGACACAACGTATTGACGACTACTGATGGTGAATTGTGTACTGAGCTCCTTTTATAGATCAGAGCCATCCCTTTTATAGATCGATCAATCCTTTGTTCTTAGCTTAATTTTCATAAGGTGGCTACATCATCACCAATTCCTTTTAATCGATTTCTTCTTAATCGCATTCTTCTTAGTCACTCTCTTCTTAATCGTGTGCATTGCATTTTTTATCCTCCTCTTGGCTGGATCATATTACTCTGCACATCTCATAGATCGAGGAACAATCCATCGCTCATCGATTCTTCTTAGTTACTTTCTTCTTAACCGTGTACATTGAATCTTTTATCATCCTCTTGGCTCGATCTGCGCATCTCGTATATCGAGGAACAATTCTTCTGAAAAATCTTCGCAGTCTTCAGTGATGAACAGGCTTCAACGGATATTCACTCGCAATTTATATTTCAAATCATCGCTTTTTATTTAATAAAATACATTTCGCTGTGTTCTTAATTTATTCAATGATATTCCAAATTCAAGTCCAATTTAGGTTTAAAATAAATCACATGAGTTAACAATTCTATATAATCACCTGCGAAATACAGGGTGGTCCACGCAACTTGCACACCTATAATAACTTCCAAAGTATGCGTTGCACGAAAAAGTTTTGTATACAGAAGTTACATGGTCTGAAGTGATACATTATGTAGTGTATTTATTTTTTTGTAGGTGGACGCGTAAAGGACATATGAAGGTCAACTCCATTTTTTTAAGTGGAATGAGGTATTTTTAACTTCCCGATTTTATAGGGAAGTTATTGTAATTACCCCGAAAATCGAAAATCGAATTTTTAGCAGATCTTCACGTTTCATGGTCATTGGAGTCATTTTAGACTATTTTTATCAAAATGTCGGTATGTATGTGTGTGTGTGTGTGTGTGTGTGTGTGTGTGTGCGTATGTCCGTTTCTATGGTATCAAATTTTTCGTTAACGTTTTCAGAAAAAGTAACAACGCGATCGGAATGATGAATGATGCAATCGATGTGCCCCGCTGTAACTTAGAGCTGATTAGATTTTGGTCCATTTTGGTCAAGTAGTTTTTTAGTTTTTTTAGTTTTTTTCGAAAGAAGTTCATTCAACAATGCAATTTATACGAGAGAACGGAAAGTTTCCACCGAAGAAACAAACGTAATTACACAAAAAATTTTTTTTTCGATTTTTTTAAAATTAGAAAAAAATTTTTTTTTTTTTAATCTTTTTTTGTACCTTAAGATGATATTTCCGCTTACAATAATCGAAAATTATCCCAATGCAAGAGTGAGTTAATCATCTCTACTCCCGAGAATACATTTTCAAAGAATATCGATGAAAGTACAAAAACATTTATATTACAATCTTTAAATAAACAATCAGTTCAAAACGAATTGTTAACTGAGATTAAATTGAAAATTAATATAAAATATATGATAATTAATAACATTGATGTTGAAGACGGATTGGTTAATGGAGCAAGCGGAATATTAAAATTTATTACTTTTCAAGAAAATACTAAAATTCCGTCTATATTGTGGTTAGATTTTCCATTGGCCATAGTAGGAGTGAAAGTAAGAACTCGTTATCGTGATTATATGAAAAACGCAAATATAAATCAAAATTTAACACCAATAATAAAAATATCGAATCAAGTAAATATGTCGAGTGAGGAAAAATATCAAATCACACGTAGTCAATTTCCAGTGGTTCCTGCTGAAGCGATTACGATTCATAAAAGTCAGGGATAAAAAACATACGAGAAAGTATGTTTGGATTTTAAAAAATCAGAAAGGCCAACTTTACAAATGTTGTATGTAGCACTGAGCAGAGTTTCAAAATTGAGTGCGGTTTATATATTTCGGGACAATTTAAATTAACAGTATCGAAGAAAACCAAGATCAATACTGCAACCCCGGATAATGATGAGTTGTATCGTTTGCGAAAAACTAATTAAGACAATTTATATTGCAACATTAGTATGCTATAACAAGGAACCAAGCGAGCAACGAGCATACGATATTGGTTTAATGCGACGCCATATAGCAAACATTTTGATAAGTAGAAAACTATTGAATTTCCCTGAAAACGTATAATATTCTTAAAACGTACACTTAATAAATAATAATAATAATATACAGCAACTAATGAATCGGGAAGTTCTTTGTGTGGCTCGTGGAGAGTCACACACAAAATGAAAGACATTAATTGCTGTGGGCCCTGCTAGGATTGCGTACCACCAACATTCTCGCAAGAGCAGTCCTGCCCGCGAGCTCGCGAAGCGAGCGAGCAAGAACAACCCTACTCGCGAGCGAGCGAAGCGAGCGAGCAACAATAGCCCTCTAGTTTAATATATCAATCGATACGGCCGGACATTCGTTATAAAAAAGTACTAACCTATGTATGCCGAAAAGTTAATAGTTTAGGAGATATTTCAATTTAAATAACTCTAAAATGCCATTACTGTCGTAGTAAGACGTTACTCAAGTAAGTAAACACTAACGTCTTAGTACGACAGTAATGGTATTTTAGAGTTATTTAAATTGAAATATCTCCTGAACTAACTTTTCGACGTACATAAGTTAGTACTTTTTTATAACGAATGTCCAGCTGCATCGCTTGATGTATTAAAAAATACCTCATTCCATTTAAAAAAATGGAGTTGACCTTCATATGTCCTTTACGCGTCCACCTACAAAAAAATAAATACACTATATAATGTATCAATTCAGACCATGTAACTTCTGTATACAAAACTTTTTCGTGCAACGTATACTTTGGAAGTTATTATAGGTGTGCAAGTTGCGTGGACCACCCTGTATATCTTATAGATTTTCCTTAATTCTATTGATTCTGCCGCTCGCAATATGATATAATATACGACAGTTCAATATTGATTATCGACAATAGTATTTAATATTTAATTTCTCGTACAACATTATTAGAGCAAGCATAAAAAGAAATTCAGAAGGTATATGTTATACATGATTGATTATATCAATTATTATCGATGGCTGAACCACCGGACGTGACACAGGCATGTATATCGACGTAGACGGACATCATATCGAACATTTATGAAAAACAGGTATTCTGATTTCCATATTGTAGTTTTATACGTTTTTTCTGTCCGTGACCTTCAATGAGCTTGAGTAATTATAGTCACTGAATTCGTAACGAAAGGGACTATCATTGTAGATGTTTAAAAAAGCGTGATTCCATTAAAAAAATGAAGGTGACCTTGATATCTCTAAAAAGTATTGCATAAAAACAAAACTTTTTTTGTATCGTATGAGCCCCATTTTACCATTCGACTTTGTTCTGAAAACATGTAATCATCATCATCATTATTTATTTAACGTCGCATGAACTGCTATGGTCATTAGCGACGGAAAACATGTAATGTTTCTTTGAAAACAACAATGATATTTGAGGTGATAACGTTAGGTGACTCACCCTGTATAGTTGCGCAGTCCAATTACACCAGCCAGCTAAATTTCCAATCTCTACACGCAAAATTTCAAAATGAATTTTATCGCGAACAATACCTCGAAAATTTTTGTTTCCAACAACATCGATATAGAGAAAATGTTACAATAAACCGCGTTAAAGTTCGTTCGAACGTTCCGAGTTTGCTTCACATTGTATCGAAACCCTGCAATTTTCTGCAATTCAATGGAATAAGTTCTTCGCAAATAGACAATTCAGATTCGCTTCGGAGCTTGATATGTTTGTATCGAGTAAAAATGTTGAAAACAGATGAACCCAGATTGAGAGCTGATGATTATGTCGAAAATAATACAGTCGACGCTTCTCGTTCCTCCGGCGGCCGTAATTCACGATAAGTTTCCGGCGGGGCCGTCTCTGGTTGAACAATTACGAACGGTTCCACTCAAATCCAGTCGATTAATCACCGTGCTGCCAGCCACAATCGCATCCGCGTAGAATTAATTTAAAATCTCGCGCTTCCCCACCAAGGAATTCGCGGTGCTCGGGTTCGGGCCGCGCGAAACTTTCCCCCGGAGGGCGTGTAATAATTTAAAATAGCCGACGGCGCCGCGCTTGTATACCCCGTTCCCGGGGTTTTTTTCCTCCGTCGTCGAGGAAATTCTGCGGAATTTATGTCCAACGAGCAACGCGACGGTCCATTAGACTGGATTCGATCGCTGCTTGTCAGTAATACAATCGCTGTGGATCAATTTAGCGAAATCCCGTAAACGGAACCTCATTAGGTTCGCGAAACCCGGCACAGTGTTGCACAGGAAATGTTAGTGGAATTCGATGACTCTGCCGGATGGAAGAGTTCGACTGGTTCAAGTCGACATCTGTTGAGAGAGGAGAGACCAGGGTCTCGAATCGCGAACGGTAATCTTGGAACGTCAGTGGAAATGTCAGATGAGTAGCAGAGAAATATTCGTTCGTGTGTAATACATGCTCGGGATTGAACCGAGGCAATTGGACTAGAATTCCTAGCAGGAATTTTTCAGGTCCTGAGAGATTACTGTGTTGTTGGCTGGAGCGTGCCGACGCCGCTTCGCGTGATATAAGAGGGCCCAGGATGTATAATCATACAGCTACACTGTAGAAGGAAGCGCTGGAATAGTCGGTTTGCAATTTCCAAGCAGAGCGTGCTTCTCGTTCTGCTGGCACTTGTGTTCGCGTAGAATGGTCCTGAATGTGGCCAGACATTATTGGGGAGGTAGGCAGTATGCATTCAACAAGTGTAAGTAGAATTAGTCAATTGGTTTTTCGATCGTTTGCTAGTGGAGTACATCAATAATGTCTGAGACAATGATTAGTAGAAGAGGTCAATAATTAATCAGCCTCTCTGACTCGAATATGTACATTATTTATGAAACAATTGTCAGTTAAATATATCTGATATTTCCCGAACGATGTAAATAGAACATGTGAATTATTTATCATTATTATAACTAGTACAGGCATTTGTTAATAGAACCTATCAATGTTTGGATTAAAGGAAAAGGGACAAATGAATGGCCCGACACCGCAAACTCTAAGTACCGTAGGCACGAGCGCTTAACAGATTAGGGAAAACTAGAACATTGAAGTAGAATAACACGGCGTAAATGGCTTTAACTCATCAAGTAGTTGAATCCACATGAGAGCAGGCACATTTATGCGAAACAACTGACTGTATAATCGGACCTGACCCAAGTGAAACAACTCGGTGTATAATCTGACAGTTTCCAATCCAGCAAAACCATCTAATCTTCCAAAACAGAAATAGAATTACCGTGTGATTGTACATAACAAAAATCCACTTCCCTCCAACTCCTCGCATATCAGGACGAACGTTCACACCCTTTCTCAGGGATTCTACGTGCAATTTCGCAGCCGGAGCCGTTTGCAAAACATGGCTGCAGCCACTCAGGTATTTATAGGCTCTGATTCGACTCCTAAATCCCCGATGGCCTTGCTCCGCTCTCTTTCTCCAGAAATTACGTATCAAACATTCATCAACAATTTGGAAATTATTGCCCGGACAAGAACACGTACGCCCCATTCCACCTGAGAGGTTGTTTTTCAACGGCGCGAGACCACGGCAACGTTGTTTCCAGCCGGTGGAACCGTCTACGCCCTCTGGAGACCTAGACCACTAAATCAATTTAATTAAGTTACACACCGGCATTACATCGGACGATAACGGCCTGTATAAATTTGCCCAATCAGTGGCCGTGTTCTACCCTCTGTAATCCCCGTTCGAAGCGCAGAACGAACCGCCGCGAATTATCCTTTCGATCGCAAACCAGTCTCTGCCGTCACGTCGCGCGAGAATTCTACGCAGCGAAATTCGAAAAGAGCTTCTTCCAGCCGGAATTCCAATCGAGAGAGAGAGAGAACCGGGATTCATACCCATCCTCGGAATGAGGTTTATCAGAACTTCTTTCGGAATCAGGACAATCGAATTCTACTTTCTCACGGGATTCTCTCTCCAAGTTCTAAAGTAGAAGGGACGGGAACCGAGAAAATTATAACTGGAGAATATTTTATTGTCCGAGGTGGTAGGAAATTCTTGTGACGTCCCATTTTCAATCCTGCGGAATAAAATTGAGTATCAATGATACTATGAATGAATTGTAAAATACTATAATCTCGTTTAGAAATAGAAACATTGTCATAAAAAGTAGACAGTGACGATTTCATGGAAATCGTTCTAAAAATGTACTTTCTCGCAGTATCGAAAGATTAAAAGGCTAATGAACTCTCTACATTAAAATTGGATGTTATATTTCTAGTTTCACGATAGTTCTGGATCGTCAAAATTGTACAGTCGTCGTCAAGATTTCCAGACGCTGGGCCAATCGATAAAGCCATGAACTAGCTGACAAAACACAAAAGACGAGGTCCCATCAGAAAGTTGACGAACCGTACTCCGTTCCTAGGACTCCGGTCGTCCCTGGCGTTGAATTCGTGTTCCGAGCGTCCCTTTCGGACTCTATTTAATTAATTGCATTTACATACTAACAAAGGGGAGCGCGGAGAGCGTATCCGTGACCCCGCACGCGTTTTTATTGTCCGGCGAGCTCGCATGACTCGCGACAGAGGGCATTTGCGATTCAAATCGCGCGCTCGCGGCGCTCCGGATTGAAATTCGAGCGTCGAAATAATGAATGGCGTTCGGACTTGCTTCGAAAGCGGCGCTGTAAAGCGCGTAAGCTCCGCATTTGCCTTGCATGCAATCCTCCTTAATATATGACTTTGATGTCGGGCCGTGGAATAAGCTTGATCCGATTTCTGTTCGCGACGAGAGTGCGAGGCGTTCCCCTCTCTGCTTTCTCCCTCGCGCTCTCGCTCTGATTCTTTTCGTTTTGTTTGCTTTCGTGCGACGTCTCTCTGGTCGGTGGACGTCCGGACGCCGAGGAATCGAGTGTTTTGTTCGCGGAATCACGGCTCCTCGTCGAATCCATTTAGCCCGGCAGCTTATTTGGCCCGTGAGGGGACAAGTGCCGCCGCCATTAAAATCCGAACGGAAAGCTCGATAGGAAAACACTTATCGTCCACTCGACGACAAGACGCTCTCTCAGCTCTCTCGCTCTCTCTCTCTCTCTCTTTTCCTCTCCGATCCAGAAGCTCCGGCGAAAAGACATTTCGCCGGCTTTCAGGGACCGGCTTCTCTTCCGCAGACGTCTTTCGGACAACCCTCCTCCGCCTTCCACCCCCGCATCTCATCCACTACCTGCTACTCCTTCTCTCGTTATATTTTATTTGACGCTCGAGAGCCGGCAGAGGCGCCGCGGCTTTTCGAATTCCCACGAGGCGAACGATTCTTGGCGATTCAATCAGCCCGGCCAATCGAATTCGACAATCGAGTAATCCGGACGTCCGGATGCAACGCCGACGCTCGCGATGCTTCCCAACGTCGCGCTCCAACTGTCGGTGCATCAACTTGCATTACCCGCTACCTTATCTCGAGCTTCGAATTTTTGACTGCCGATGCCACCGAAAATTTGATTAACTGATCTTCAGATTGTTTTTTCTCGTGGAAATGGTAAAAGAATGCTCGGAGAGAAACAGCAGTATAAACAAATTTGATGATGCTGTGTTAAATTAATGTACTTACTGGTTTGTTATTCTGAAAGTTTGATGCTGCACCATCGGAGGAACTGTGAGGGAAGTAATGTTGTTTGGCAATTGAAGCAGTTCCTTCTTTCTCCCGGATGCGTGCATCCGCGTGTCTGACCAGGCACGATCCTATTTCACTGTCGAGTGTTTGACTACTCGACGGTTCATTCTAGCCGGATGCATCCGCGCATACACGATCCCATTCTTCGTATAGTTTGCTCAGCTGTGGGAATTGTGTATAGGATGCCGGACCAAGTGTTGGTTTATACTACTGGAGACGCGTGTTCCTCCTCATGATTTTATTTCGCCGGGAACATGTCTGACGTAACAGGCTTTATTCCCCTGAGACGGTGTTTGGTTAAATGTGATTCCGTTCTTTGCGATGAGATGTTCGTCCGGATGCGACGCATTTGCTTGGTTGTAGTCTCTTCTAAACTAATATGTTCCTATCTGTTTGCGGCCTGATTTATCGTTGACTTCCTCTACTGCAACGACAGAAATTTGACATACCAAATAATATACACGGCTTGGTTAACTGAAAAACATAAAAGAGTACTAAAACAGAATCAGAAACATTTTTCTATTTGACTTTGGGGGATATTCTTGTCCATGTTTCGAGAATGTTCATTGAAAATCAATATGTATAACCGTAACTCTTTCTAACGTTGATATTCCAGCTAAAATAAGCACCGAGACGGTCCAAGCAGATTGCACGGCGAGGTCGCATAAAAATCGTAATAACAAGAAAGCGAGAGGGTTGAACGATTCGGGGGGTAGCGATAGCCGAGTTAGGGGCGGCTGCACGCGCCACGTTTCCGGCAACGATCGAATCTGGGGCTTACCGAACTCGTTGCCCGATAATTCCCCCTTCCGCTTAATTTGCCGGCGACTTATTGCCCGCTCGCAAAAAGCTGTTTCACGCTGCGGCTCGGCGCCATTCTCAAACCCCGTCGAACCCCCTCGCCCGACTTAATAGGATTCAACCACGGCGATACGTACAGTGGAATTATTCCGGTCGGGCGGGTTTATCAGCCGCCGAAGACGAAATCCAATTGGCGTGGGTGGATGCTGCGCCGAAGGGGTTGCACAGGGTGAAAAGGGGATCGAGGGGATGGACCGGCGGGACGCCGCGATACGTGTGCATCTATTTCCGCAACGGCGGACCAAAATTTCGGACGATCAGCAATTTTCTCCGCCGGTTCCCGTCCGATAAGTCCGTCGCGCGCGACTCTTGCAATTTATATGCAACGTTTCCGATCGAGTTTTTCTTCCTTCGCTTTTTGAGCCCTCCGAGAGGGTTGGAACGAGTTGGCCGCCCCCTTATCGGGATCGCCTTAAACGTTTCCGCTGTTCTTGACGATAACGGAACGGTCATCGGGCCTGGAACGAGCGGTTTCATATCGGGGAGTGTAGAATCGACTTGCTGCTTCTAATCGATCCTCTCTATTAGTTCGCAAGTTTTCCTCGTGGCTTCGGCGCGTAGATTTTGTTCGATTTAGACATTCAGTTGAAAAAGTATTGTACTTTGATCGCTTGGAATGTTTTCTAACGAGTTTCGTTATGTTTATTTGGTCCGGATAAACCACAATTACCCAAACATGAATTTATTTGAATAATTCGTGGAAAAAATCTCCATCGACAATATTTTTATCGATTCGACTGAATGAATAAAAAGCGTTTGCATTAGCGTTTCCAACGGGGACGGTATATATTTCTAGACAGCGATGATTTACGCGATAACGCCGTTCTCTTTGTGATCGCTGAATTAAGAGGACGAGACGTTATCAGATTTGTTGGTGCACAAATGCAGGGCTCCAGTCCCTTAGATTTTTTTCGCTTCTACCGAAACTTGCGCATTTAATTAACGTGTCTAAAACAAAGAGACGTCGCGCAGTATTCCCTACCGCAGGGCTTTGCCAGCTCTGCGGGAAAGGAAGGGGCGAGATTACCGGCCGCAAAAACCCGGGCCAGCGTTTCTCAACTTCTAACCGCTATTCTTTGCCCCGTTCACACAGACAGAGAGAAAGCCGTCCCTTGGTTCTGAAAACGCGCCGAGCCTTCTTCTCTTCTCCGCGCTTTCTCTTCCAAGTCTCTGTGCCTTTCTCTGATCCGCCTGTTTATCCATTTATCTCTACGCTTCTAGTATCCCTTTTGAATACTTCATCTCGGCTCGGAGGGTCTCAATGGATCCCGGAGATAACCGAAAGGCACCGTGTCGCACGATCTGCTCCTTGCAAGCCTTGTCTCTTTGCGAGCTGTCCAATACTGTTTGCGATTTTACAGCTTTTCACACACGTACGCTTCAATACTCATCGCTTCAAGAATACGTGTAAACTGGCCGGTTAAAAATCGTTTGCTCCCGGGCGGAAGACTGAGGTCGAATTTATTTGTTCCTGTACGACTCCGAAGCTCGACGGAGCTTATCAGGATTTATGTGCTCCACTGAAGAACGCGTCAGAAAAACTCCGGTTGGTTTTATTCGCGCTTTTACTACTGGGAACTCGACAAAGATTGCTGGGATTTATACATTTTACTGCGGGACACGTTAGAATTTATTTATACTATATTTTTAATACTTCAAACTGGGGTGAGCTTACTTGGAACTGGTTAATACTACTAATGGAACTGCGGATTACGCACTGACAAACATTACTTGCGTATGAGAAGTACAGGTTAGTATTGGTCAATGCCTTTAGCAATACATTTCATCAGTTGCTGATTAATCCCACAGACGAGGTACAAGAGTAGACTAATCACCACATGGAGTTTCGTGTCTGCCTCACACAATAATAATTGGTTTTCTTACGCCCTCTAATCTGACGACAGATAAATGTTGGAACCAGATCCACGAAAGCGATCAAATATAAATGGCTAACGAGTTGTATCTGTGACGTTATGACTGTTACGTCCCGGAGTCTGACTTGCGCGAAATTATCATTCCGCGACCCATTCCCTTTACTGGACGCTCAAATACGATACAACCTTTTGTCCACGCGGCACGTACAGTGACTCCCACTAATATTCCGACACTCTTAAAAGCACCATAACTTTTTTAATATTAGAATATACGACTTGAAATTTTTGGAGAAGTTAGAACAATTGGTTTGCTACAGAACGTGACAAAAATTTTTGAAAAAAACTGCAAGTTGTCGGAATTGCAGAGAAAATACTAAAAGTTGTATTTTTCAACTTTTTTATGTGGGCTTATATGGAAAATTTAGAAAACACGTGGATATACATAATATATATCTACATATATACTATACTGTATATCTACATTATATTATGTATGTCGACTCGCAGGCGACTCGATCCCCTCCCGAGGCATACCGCACTAAAGAACACACGTCCGCCTGAGCTACAGGGGAAGTGCCTGGATCACGCGAGTACTCTACGGGTCAAAGTTTACTCCACCTAACCTAACCTAACCTAACACTATTTAATACGCGTCCTTTTGAATATACAGGATGGTCTACGCAACTCGCACACCTATACAACTTCCAAAGTATGCGTTGCACGAAAAAGTTTTGTATACAAACGTTGCATGGTCTGAAGGGGTACATCTGAAGGTCAAGTTTCTTTTTTTAAACGGAATGTCCTATTTTTTATAACATGGATCGATAGAGTATCAAATTCTGAGTATAAAAGTGTGGACCTTCATATGTCCTAAACCTAATAGTTAACGAGATACTATCCAAAGAAGAAAGAACACCTCGTCGCGCGACACTCGATAGTACGTCATCGCGTTCAGCGATCCCCACTCCGTGCGCCAGCGCTCCCTACTCCACTACGCGTTCCCACTCCAACTCGTCTCCACTCCACTGACCCATTTCGCAACGAAGGAGCTCAGTGTGGTTGTGGTGTTCCATTCTTTCGGTTCCATTTCGGATAATTTCGGACTCCATCAAGAGACGTCGTCTCTCGGAGTCATCCCCTCATTCTATCTCGCGTATTTCCAAATTTTTCGTTTCTATATGTTACTTCTTCATACCACTATTACTATATCTTGCATTCCATTTAAAAAAGACTAAAAAGTAGAAAATAAAAAAATATATTAAAAAACCTTTTAAAAACCACGCTTATATTGAAATGCACTAAAAAGGAGAAAATAATTTTTTTAGACATTAGTGACTATAAATAAAATCGTGCAGCGCCCACGAAGATTACGTCAATATAGTTTAGCGCTCCACGCTTTTATTTATAGTCACTAATGTCTAAAAAGATTATTTTCTCCTTTTTAGTGCATTTTAATATAAGCGTGGTTTTTAAAAAGTTTTTTTATATATTTTTTCTACTATGTCTGATCAGAGATTGGCTAATACTGCTTAAGAAGTCAAATGTTTGTTTCTATACTTCTAGCTCAGCTCTCATTTGATTCGAAATGATGTACAAAATATCGGTTTATCGGGAATGCCGTTTTTCTCCGTCGTCCCAGGAACCATTTTATTTCTCTCACTGAAAGGAATTCCATCGTGGACTAGCCCGCGTCGTGTCGACACTCAATCAATCCTTTCAGCGTTCGCTCAGACACTCGCCGAGCCGATCTCAGATACAAAATAGCTCCTCGCGGGATGCGAATGCAGCTCGAGTACTCGGAGCGGTGCTATCCGTGTCTCAAACGATATCTACGGACTTTCGCGAGTTCCCTCGCAGAAAAGATTCGCGACTTGAAGGTGGCGAGGGGAAGACGAGCTCGACAGGCTACGAGGGAGAAAGAAAAGGGATTCGCGGGTGCTCATGGGTAGGGGTGGGTGGGCAAAAGTGGAAACTGACGGGCGAGCGGGGCTCGAATCGCGGAAAACTCGATGCACGGGGTGTTGTACGGGGAAAAGCGGTTCGGTTGAAATGTCGGCGGTGGTATGTGGTCGGCGGCAGCTCCGCGCGAAACTTTTCAACGAGTTCCCCCGTACTCTCCGAGCTCCGAGGTCTGATGCTTTTACACGAGCCGGGGCTAAGCGCAGACATGCTCGCCCTCTGGCGCGCACGTCTACAAGGAGTGTTTTCTCTGGTGGAAACGCGGCTAAGAATCGTCGGTCGCGTCAAAGTAATCTCGCCCGTGCCCCTAACCCCTCCCAACCGTTCGAACGACTCGAACTTGCGAGAACTTTCGATCGTATCGGCACGAATTCCCGGAAACGTGACCACTCAACGTCTACGCGAAGCCAAGGCTCGCCAAGAAAATTCAACTTTTTATCCAAATTTTCGGACGAGCAGACGGCACGCGGCATTCCGACCGGGCTTTAATTCGTTCGCGACATCCGCCCGGCCAAGTTTTAATGGAATTCGAAGTGACCCGATCCCCGTTTCGCAAGAGCGAAATGAAATTTTAAACAGGAGCGAAGCTTTCCGCGAAGTCGAAAAGGGCTCGCCAGTAATTGTTTTGCTCCACTGACGATTTGTTTGTGGCTGCGCTTCTGGAACGTTCGGTGCGCCCGACTATTGTTGTTACATTCCACCGGAAAGGTTTTCTGGCGTGGAGCGGGTGGACTTTACAGTTAACTTCGCACCTGACCGTATGCGAACTTGTATTTACTACTGATTATATTTGCCAGGCGATGTAAAATGTATTGTTCACGCCTTTTCCGATTTTTTAATGGTGTATTCTACTAGCTGCATTCTACACTACTGTAACTATAGAAAAGGTAATGGGAAGAGTATTATTTTCGGCGATACCCAAAGCTTCTGGTACAGCGGTGCGCGTGTAACTTCGCGAGGGAGCTTTTATGTGATTACAGGAACCGATCACAAATGATCGATGTGGGTTCCTGCACGTAATAGCCAAGTAATCGACCCGGGCTTCGTCGAGCCTGATACAGACGGACACTGAGTGAAATAGGATCGTTGACTGCTTCATTAACCGGTGGACTTTTCCTCGCCAGCGCGGCGGCTCGGGATAAAGAAGGCTAAATCAGTTTCACGTCAAGGGCGGAGATTTCTCCATTAAAACTTCATAAAGCACGATCGCGGGGCTCGAACCCTGCTATAGGGCGTGTATAGGCGCCGGCCAGCGAAATCGAATTTACGCACGGGCAGAATCGACTCTGGCAAACGCGCGCGGTGGCTAGCAGAAAAGATCATCGGCGGTTCCGTCGATTCCGATCCGGCCGCTTTTACGGCTGCGTCGCTTTTATAACTGCGGTAAATTTGTTTCCAGTGTGGAAACGTCGGATCCGGGGGAGGGGTGGCCGAAGTTACGCAACGAATACGTGGGAAAGTTTGCTCCCGGAGAATTCTATCGCTCACGGACGCCGAATGCTCCGCTGCCGTCCAAGTTTCCCTTGTGGAAGTGTACTCTGTACGGGCTGGTGTTACGGTAATCGGCTCTTTCGCGAATAGTTGCACTTCCGACGGGATCCGAAAGAGTTCCCCTTTAGAGGATCAAAGGCGAATCATAAATTTACAACCGTAACGTTATTGGCAACTTGTGTTCGATTCCCCCTCCTCGAATGGGAACCCGAAATTCAGGCTTTTTATACGAACTCGTGTATTTCAATTTTGTTTCACTGGTGTCGTTAATTCAATTTCGTACATGTTACTAATATTAATCAGTTTTACTAATATTAATAATATAGTATCTAAAGACAAACTTTCTTTAATTTCTTAGATATCCTGTTCGAGTGAACAATATTTGACTGTCTCGTACGCACTGATTTCTTTGACACACTTCGGAGAGGATAGATTTATTCCACTCTGAATTGTTCATTGAAAATAATTTGTACCAAGGACCGTTTTACATAGACCCGTCTGACAATGTGGATTTATTCTACTGCGAAGTCTCTCGTTATGCCTGACCGTACACAGACTTACCTCACTGACATTACTATTAAACTACAGTATATTCTAACTACAGTTTCCTTTTGGTTCTTCACCCACTGAACAAATTGTACCAAGAAAGTACTGCCCCAGAACATCTGTTTTTAGAAGGTGACGAACACCATCCCGGGCAGGAAAAGCTAGCGGAATTCACGGGAGCCGTGAGCAAAGCATTTCCATCACGTAAAACGTGCCCCTTGGTGCCCAACCAATTTACAGGGGTGCGACTTTTCACCGCGCTAGAGGATCGAGGATATTTCTGTTCGAGTTTCAACCCCCTCGAACCGTGGCTGCACGGTATGGGTTTTGTATACCGCGAAACCACTTTCCATTCTAACGACATACTCACCCCTTAACCATTCCAACGATAGATCCCGTAGGGGTGACGAGGGAGCAATGAATTCGGCGGGCACGCAAGGCGTCGGCGTGGAGGCGTCTGCCGGAAGTCAGCGTCGACCTTAATCCGCGTTGTCTGGCCGCCGTGGGGCGAATATCTATGTAAATATCCGGAGCCGTGACGATTCCGCCGAGTTCCCCGGGTCCTCGACGATCAAGAACACCCGCAGGGCTTGCCTCTGTCCGCATCTAAACGCTAACGCCCGGGAATGTTACACGCGCGGCCGAGCGGATTACGGACAAACGTGGATCCTCGCGCACCAACGCAACTCTCAGACCCAACCCCACGAGGAGGCTCCCTCCCTCCTGTTGTAACTTCGCTTCCTGTTTACGCGTGTGCGCATCCTACCACCCGCAGAAAGTCAACTGGGGACGCCAAACGCGTTTCTTCGAGCGTTTCTGCGACGAGCACCTAGCGTGTTAGCGAACACCTGAGGGAGCAACAGCCCTAAAGACCTGGATTCTGGCGCGTTCGAACCCCTCCGGATCTTGGAAATTGATCCCGGGACTCGGGAACAGTGGTTTTCGAAGTTGGAATTGTACGGTCGGGGGGTTTTGATGGATTCGGTAATGAGATGAATTTGGACTACCTTTGGAAGGGTTGTAGATGAGTTGCTTCGGTGCAGGAATGAATTTGGAGTTCATACGAGTATATGCGACTCGGAAGACAATGTATTAATGTACATTCTAACCTGAATAAAACTGAGGACAATTTTGGTACACTGAAATTGTAGCTTTAAATTCTTCTGGCAGACGAATTACCAATTCAGAACTGAAAAGCTGTTCAAAAGTAAGCACTTGCAAAGTTTTTAATTAAATGACGAAGGGATGCTCGTGGAATTATCAGCGAGCCACTTTTGCAGTCCTTTTAACTAAGCTACAAGTAGAGAGTACACTTACTATAAACGTTAGAGTAAGAAGTCGAAAATACCATGAGCCCGTAGAGAGGCAATTCACTTGGACTTTCTGCCAGAATATAAAACATGATACAAACCCTGAAGGGTAAACTTTACTATTGCTGGCACTTTTCATTTAAATGGCAAATATTAAGAATTCCTGATACAGAAAATCATTTTATATTGCTTCTTATTTATATTTCAAGGCAGCGTTGTAAGTTTTCATAAAAGAGTTCCACATATGACTGGTAGCAGCGCTGGTACATCCAGTAAGACCGACGGATGACCACAGTGCAGTGTAAATAGTGTTTTGTAAAAAATTATAAGTTATCGATTTAAAGCATAATTACATCTTGTAACATTGTAATACCAACCTGTAAAATTGTAATACCACTTTGTAAAGCGAAATGGGCCCATTTCAGGGTCTAAAGAGCTTCAATAAAAAAAATTTAACTTTAGACTGTACTACAGATGTAATAAGTGCGTATATGTTTAATTATAAAACAAATAGCCTGTTTAACGTTTACTTCTTACTGTGCCAATGACTGTACTATTTGTCTTACGATTGTTATTCACTGAATCTATTTTATAATAAAAGATTTATGACTCGTAAAACTGTTTGATTTTGCTGAAAAATTTCTATTAGCTTATAATAATAGCAAGTTAGGCTCGTTTAAACATTTCAAAAAAGGATAAAAAGATTTTTACTACGATTTTCGCTTAGGGTGCCAATCATTGTACAGTTTACTCTATAAATAATAAAATCAGAAATCAATTAAGAATAATTATCTAAAAATCAATATTAACAAATCATAAGACTGATACATCTAAAAAGAGTGTACAAGTATACAGGTGTACACAGGGTTGGGCAATAAATAAATTTATTTAAACAAATAATTTTTTAAATAAAAATTTAAATAACAAGTTATTTGTTATTTGGATATTCAAATAAAAAGCAAAAATAATTATTTATTATTTGAGCAAGTCTAAATAGAATTATTTAAAATAATTAAGTTAATTGTCATTTACAAATACAATTTCAATTATTATTTGTATTGACAAATAGGAGACAAAAAATGCGCACGTGTTTATTGTATATATTGGGTTGGCAAATAAGTTCGTTCGGTTTTTTTACATTGGAATAAATCACAAAAACCGAACGAACTTATTTGCCAACCCAATACAAAATACAAGAAAGAAGAGAAGACCAAAAACAATTTATTTGATTTCCACCTCAATCCAAATAATAAATAATCTTTTATTTGCAAATAAGACTGAACAAATAAATCACTTTTGGAATTAATTAAATTACTTTTATTTAAATGAAAAGTTTAGTTATCATTTGCAATTAAAACCACACGTTTATTCGTTATTTAAAATAAAATTTGCCACTGGGTGTACGTTACCGAATCAGAGCACGTTTAGCCGTGATAACAGCTACACGGTTCGAATTTGTCCGACCGTTGCAGTCCCATTCTACTGAATCTCTCGAAAGTCAAATTACTGATTTCCAAAGTTGATGCCGACGGTTATCGTCGAGTCCATTCACTGCGGGTCCCAGAGCCTCCATCACGTTTGTCGCGTGTCTGACCATGGACTGACCAGTTCCAGTAGTCCGGTCAGAAATTCCGGTAGAATCTACGCATTCCGAATCGTAGAACAGGAATAGGAATGGTTGCGGACGGCGTTACTCGACAAAATTCGCATCGGGTAATTACTCGTCCGCTAACATTCGCGCTGGCCCGGCCAATTCAATTAACGAAGTTGTTAATAACAGAGACACGGTGTCGCGGCCGCGGGACGAGCACGCTCGAGTATCCGGCGCGCGGTTCTCTGCCGTTCCATGCCGCTGTTTATCGTTCCACTTTCCATCGACCCGGTGTGTCCGAAGCGGACGCAGCCTGTGCCGGCCCGGTGTATCCAGCGGAAACAATGGGCGCGGTTACACCGTGTCGCGGTGTCATTTATTTCCGGTATCGGGGTTAGGCGAGGCCGAGCAAAGTGTGGCAAAGCGTGGCAAAGCGTGGCAAAGCGGAGCGGAGCCGAGCCCCGAAACGTGAGAAGATTACTCAACGCCCGGTCGGATCTCTCCGTCGCGGTTATTGAAGATAATTGGGGGGAAGCCGGAGAGGGGGTGGTTCTAGGAACACCGTGTTTTCCCTCTGTCTGTGTGTGTACCCAGACGTGTCTCAGGCTGATTGCCAGCAAGTACGTGAACCGTGAGCAGCCGGCGAGTTAGCGAGCGCGATTTACTGAACCAGCCGGGGCTTAAGTTTCCCTCGAACGAGGCGTGCGCCCGACAATTTAGGCGCCACGCTAACGCCTCGCGCCAGTAACTTAACCCTCCAACCCTCCGCCACCCTCTCCCATCGGATCAGCTACCCTCCTCTCTCCACATCAGTGAAACGAATCCTCGCCTTTGGTATCTGACGGGTTGTCGCAAATTTGCCTCCACCGCCGCCGACACGCTCAAAGCTGCGTCTCTGCTCGCGCGATCAATTTCTTCCGCGGAGACGTCGCGACGCCGGGAACCCGCCTTTGTCTCGGGAAGAAGCCGACGATGCTATTGTGCGACGACTTTGCGCTGACAGGTGGCACGCTACTTTGCTGCGAAAATGTTTACACTCGAGTCTGGGGCATCCGTTACATGTGCTCACGTGAAACCATCTGATCTTTCTAATTCCTGAGGAGCATTGTTGCACATGTTCCTGATTATGTCCAATGTTGATATGTTGTATTGAACATTTTTCACTCGTATATCGTTGTCACATTCATTATTTACGGCATCACGAGTTATAGAATGTAGTACCATTTTTTCACTTTAGTTCCACCGTGAAATATCGAAAGTAATTCCGATGGAAGCGCTTAAGAGGAGATGAATTATGATTAATACATGTTAGCCAGGCCGGTGTAAATTGCGTTAGCGGTAGACCGAGTAGATAACCGGTTCATTGATCGGCCGGGTTAGAAATAATAGCGGAAGGCAGTGGACATTATCACGGGGTAAGTAGACCAGAAGTAGAACAGGTCGATCATTAATCAGGCATCGTCGTAAAGAGAGTAGTGGAGGGCGAGGAGTCTTTTTTTTCAGGATCAGCAGAACGGCCGAGGGGGGTCGTTGATCATACACGGGGACAAAAAAAATGCGGCGCATCAATCACGTTGTCGCCGGAGTCTAGTGAAGCAGACCGATCGCAGATCAGACGTAAAGTATTTCGCGTGGGTTTTTTTCCCCGTAGCTAGCGCAATATCAATTCCCGTTTTCAGATGAAAATTCGCGGGCACCGGCCGGATACTTTCATTTCCGACGATCCATATATCCGGCCTGGTGGTTTTTGCTTGCAAACAATTCACGAACGGGGAGGTTGGCAGTTATTGTCCGACTGTTTCATTGTCGATGAATACGCGCGCGACCAGATACGCGCAGGCTCCGCAGCCGCCGCGCCGCGCCAGCCTGAAATATCCTGATCTATTATTGGTTTATCAGGTGGGATCCCGGGTACGTGTCTGGCCCGTTACAGTCGATTATCGTAAATCGTTACAATACGTCAGTCACGTTGCGACAGCGCGGGGGACAATAATTCTCGGCTGACAATCTAATCCTGGATAGCAAACCGATGCGGATGTAATTTAATGGCGAAACAAGTCGGCCGTATGTCAACTGCTGATTGAGAAGGAGCCGGACGATAACGGAGTCAACGATCGGATACCCGTGCAAACGGACCGACGAAGTCCACGTTCTGACAATACACGGACCCTGGAATTTACAGCGTCCAGCCAGCCTTCGGTGACAGCCTGACGTTTTTCTTTCCCGATACTATCGTGACGCGTCGCGTTCTCGAGGTTTCGGGCGATTTTAGTTCCGTTAAAAGACACACAGCGGAATAAACGAAGGAATTGACTTTTCGGTCGACTTCTACTTGGTCGTAGAACCTGTCAGTTAGCGGTCGGGCCTGGCATTTTAAAAAGCTGTAAGAATTACACAAGGACCTTTTTACATCTACACTCTTCAGAAGAATTAAGGGATCACTTGTGCGAACCCGAAAAATTTGTACCACTTTACGTGATCATAACTCCGTAAAAAATTGATATCTTGCAACATTCTGAGGTCGTAGACGAATTTTGAGACCAGATTTGAAATCAGCGTGAAAAAATCTACGGGAAATGATATATAGCATGTTAAAAAATATTTTCCTCTGTGGGCCGGCGCGGTGCGGTGGTAGCGTATTCAGAGATGTCAGGTAGCCGCTGTACGTGGCGCGCTAATTTCCGCAAAGCACCAACTTCAAACACAGCTGCCATAGGTAAAAAATTGTCGCAGCGAGTTCATAGGGTACTCAATCGAATCGGCAGAATCTCTGCTTCAATCTGACGTTCGGGTCATGGTATTACGATCATTTTTCGTCGAGTTATAGCGAGTTAAAGGAAAAATGGAAATTGTGCATTTTTTAAGCATATTTTCAGAAACACCTAGCATATCGAAATATTAATCAAATTGAAAAAATAAAAGGAGTGCCTTGAAGAGAAAGAAACGCTCTTTCTATTGCTTTTTTTCGCAAGATACTACAATAATGTTTTCGCTTTCTGGAGCCAGTTAAAGTTAAAAAGCCCATATTTACTTCAATGTTGAATAACTCGAATAAAAAAAATCGCACAATATTCAACAACCACGCAATTTACACAGGAAAGATAGCCCTTCCAAATGATATTAACTCGATTTATCAAAAAAATGTGTTGCCCCCCGTGTGATGTTCCAAAGTTGCAAAAAATTTTTGTTAACCGTCAATGTTGTCTTCATCTAGCTATAACTTTGTAAAAAACCAACATAGCAACAATTTGAAACTGAGCGTCTGAAACTAGAGGTTTCAGACTTTCAAACCATTGTTTAGCGATATCGATACGGCAATGCTTGACAGAGTTATAATCACGTAAAATGTGACCACTTTTTCGGGTTCGCACAAGTGATCCCTTAATTCTTTTGAGGAGTGTAGTTTGGGACATTACCAGGTCAGGATATTTTCCAGATAATTCCGCTTAGATCTGTCGGGCCAGACCGTTCTTTCGAGCAGAGTCGTGGCAGATAAGAGTGGAATTTTTCAAATAGAGAGCAGTCGGCGTAAAAGTTCAATTTCGCCAGTGCAGGCCGTCCCCATCGTGTTCGCCAACCGTAACTTCGTCGCTATTAAGATTCAAATGACTACGCATACCATTTCAGACTGATTCGCCGGGTCGGGTGAACACGTCACTCAAGGCTCTGCCTCATAACATCTTCCTCGGAGTTTCGAGCAGCCATTCCATCGAACAACGGGACCGCCGGAGTAAATTGCCTTGCGAGAATGAAACCATTCGCAGATTCGGTAACGGAGGCTCGTTGGACCCTCGATTCTTCATCGTCGTTCTCCTTCCCCGACGAATTCCGTGGGAAGAGTGGAAGTTCGAAACACAGAGGGTGTTCAGCTGCAACCGATCGATACGATCTTTCGACAAACGCTCTCCTCTCCCCTCACTCTCTCTCTCTCTCTCTGTCTGTGGTTCTAGGAGCAGGTTACCCTCTCCCCGCCCGCTCTTTCCCTCCCTCCCACTAAATCCTGTTATCGCCATGTCATGGCGCGTTATCGGGGCGATTGTGCAGGCCGAAACCCCCTTTCGCGATAGATTACTGTAGGTCGTAGCTACCTAACGTCCGGTCGACCCGCCCGCCATGAATCACGACTTATGGTACGGTGGATCCAATTTCCAAACCGTCGCGCAACGAGTGCAATCTATAGAAATAATACCTCCGACGACAAACCACTAATTGTCCACAAACTAATTGGTCCAAACACGACCGTGAACGTCACCAAATCATATCGAATTCACTAACGCAACAAATGGTACATCATCTCTGCAAAATGTTTCATTAATTCCTAACGTCTCTGTCTTACAGGAACAGTACACGTAAAATACAACGCGGCATTACATTTGATTCACCGTCCATTAATCGTGCAACAGAATAATTTTCGGTGTCAGCGTAAGGTTTAATAGAAATTCCGGTTGCTGTTGTAGCAACCCGAGTAGTTTCGAAGCTTAAGTTCGATTAATGGGAATTCTGTTTGAGTTTAGTAAATGAGAACAGAGGGCATCGTTAGAGAACTCATCTACTGAACTAGTGGATTAGACCGTTAACTAGTCAGACAGGATTCGTAGAACGAATGGTGCAAATTAATGAGCCCCGGGATAGAATCGGTGGAGCGTATCAACCATTAATCAGACGTGGTCTTGCGAAGGTTGTGCATCAAACGAATCAACCGGCTTGTAGCTGCGGTGGTGCAAGTCGGTCATTGATCAGACAGTCCTGTGTTAAACCACGATATCTACGAACACATTAAACGTCAACGAATTTAGTACAATTAGCCGTTCACTCGTCAGACATACTTTAATCCACTTCTCACTCACAGCACATAAGTGTTTCTCCAGCAAGTCTTATTCTTGAATGCAGAATTCTTGTGATGGAATCTCAGTAGCACAGATCAATCATTCATTAGACACGAGCTAAAATTTAGCAAACATGCAGTCTCACGACGACATGCGACATGACCAATTGCCAAATGAAACGTTAACGAATCAGGGAGCGCCGTAGGATCTAATTGGTCCCGAGTTAGGCGTGTTCCAGAGTTTCTCAACTGGCAGTCTGAAACACGGGTGGGCCGCGCCGGGTGAAAACTGGGCAATTATACCGAGGGAATAAGCCTCTCAGTTTTTTTTTCTGGCGCTGTAAACAAGTTTACGGTTATAGCGGGCAAGCGCTTAAGAACGCCGAGAAAGTCTGGCGTGAATTCTGTGGGAAATTCGGCGATAAAAACGTGGCGGCGCGCACGGGTGCGCTCCCCGGGTTCCTGAGGTAAATTACCGAGGGCGAAGTTTACGGGATCCAATTTCGAATACCGTGAATAACTTATGAGGGCGGGGTCCGGTCGCGCGCACACCGTTTTCCCCTCGCGCTCTGTCGAACTCGTCGCTGCGACGGGAAATTCGTTAACGAACGCGCTCGCGGGACATCCGGCGATTTGTGTCGCGCGACTCCCCTTCTCCCACCGGCCACCACTCTCCTCGAGCGAATCGATATCACTATTTATTAACGGATAACGAATAACGGTGCAGGGCATTAAAGCGCGATAAACGTAACATTAAATCCCCGAATTAACTGGCCATCGATTCGATAATATTTCACCTTTCTGAATAACGGAAGCTATTCGCCAGCGCTAGCGGAAACGCGCATGAAGAGCGCACTTCTCTCTCACCGCCTTTATTTACCACACTTAACAGAAACCCGCCGTTGCATTTTTGCAATTTAGAAACTCGCACTCTACGCGGAATATGGTCTTCGCAACGGGGGGATGGAGGGCGCATCCATTTAATATTCACGCCTATTTTACTTTATCCTCCCCATTTTCCCCGGGCAGAGTTGCAAGAGTTACAGTTCCTCCGTTTCCAGGGCCGAAGGGAACATAGCTGGGTGCGAAGGTGAAGCGCCAAGGGACTCCGAAATGCGTCAACGTCGCCCGTAACATACGAAACCGGGAAACGGTACCGGGAAACTACGTCTCGCAGCAGCCCCCGCGATTCATTTTCCGCTATTATCCTCGAGCCCTCGGTGATCCCAGGTCTTGTTCGCCACAGTTCCAGGAGATATAAGCTCATTTGTACCCGTTTCGAATCGGAAGCTCGCCCCCTTTATTTTGAATTTCCACTTTTTTTCCTCGCCACCGGAAATTGCGGAAGAACACACTCCACACGGGCTATGTACCCAATTCGGAGGGAACGGTCCGAGAGAAAAACGGGCGGAAATATTTTTGGGAGACCCGGATCCGAACTGGCTACCTCCGGATTAGAACGTAAGCGCTTTATCGACTGCGCCAACGAGCCACTGATTACCAGAGTCCGCTTTAAGCATATATTAACCTTTCGGTAAACGTTTTACGCCGGAGCTAATGCGAAATTTTCAACCTGCGAGTCCTGTCGTTTACATTTTAAGGCCAGTTTTATAGCGCAAAATAAACTATTCCCCTTTAAAACGCGTCTTGGATTTTTTAAATTGCTTAAAAGTTCCTTTCAGAAGAGACCGAACGCTTTCGACATGCTCCTCTGCCACGGTGTAATGGAGCAGTTAAGGCGGGTTTAAAGATGGTTTTCCAGTTTCCAGAATGACCATTTCAACTTGCTGTACAAATGTTCCCAACAGCAGCGCTTTTACTCCTGGATGAAATTAAAACGAAACAACATGTTGAAAGTACCTCTTCCGGCACTGCATACAGCCGGCAACGAAAAAATCTTCAAGATAGATTTGAAAGAGGCAGAATAGAGCTTTAAAATGCTTTAAGATACAATCGAATAAAAAAATTATTTCTTCGAAATACAGTAAATCCTCTGTTCCGTCGCGCAGGAACAATATTCCTGTGTTTCCTTCGGCCAGGATTTATGGTACGTTCGTATCTAAATATCCTCTTCAAGGATTAAACAAACTAGGGTAATTCGGCGACCAGTCAAGGCATCTGGCTAATGTTCAGTTTTTATACAGCCTCGAAAATACAAAGTATCATAAATCCAGTCCCTCCGAAGGACCGCTCGCGACCGTTACGCACGGTGTCGAATTGCCGAGACCCGTCGCGTCGGCGACCGAGTGGAAGATTGCCCCACTCCTCCTTCCAGGGCCTCATTCAGAGCTACGGGAAGGAGGTTCCAATAGTCAAAAGTGTACTGATTGGGAAATGCAGCTTTCGGCAGGAACCAATCGGTGCATCTTATTTCTTGCTCGAGAAGCCTGACGAACATCGCGTTGAGACCGCGTTCGTCAGTTGAGTTTTACACTCTAACGTCGCGACATTCTCCAGTCCTCGTTTAGACAAGTACAACGCACGTGCCGTTGTCTTGTCAATCGTTTAATCACACGTAAAATTAGCATCACGGTAGTTCAGTGTCTAACTATTAGGACACTCGACAAAACGGGATCGCGTCGGTCAAGATCCCTCGCGTACGGGATCACATCAATCGAGATCCGTCGCGTGCGTTACAATTAGAAACGCGAATCATTATGTCATTATCTGCGCGCGTATAAGGCAGGACCTGCCAGATCAGCCTTACTGACGAGTCCACTAGCAGGTCCGGGACGAAACGCTTCTTTTAACGTATTCATGCGTATTTCATTGTCACGCGAATCGGTAATTGTCTTTTGCGATCATCATAACATTGAACTAACTGCCCAAGATTAACTTGGCGGGCAGTAATCCGAAACATTGCACTATAGACGCAACAATTTCTATAGAATAGATGCGACCAAGAATATCACCCCCGCAACTTAGTAATCTGATCTCGGCTCGGTATATCGGTTAGAACTACTACTAACGCGACGCGGAGAGTCGCAGTCGCCGGCACAGTTCAAACGCCCGTGCGTGGTCTCTTTTTACACGCGCTGTCCTTCTCTGCGTTCGGCTCGGCCTTTGGAGATAAAAAATAGCTACCCTGTACGATAGATGCGGCCAAATACCCCAAGGCTGTCGCGTCTATAGAGGATTTACTGTACCGCTTATGCGTTATGCCAATACAGTAAATTCTCTATAAACGCGAAAATCTCTTCACGATAAACGCGAAAGAAATATCCCCTCCAACTTAGCACACAGATCTCCGCTCGGTATATCGGTGTGAACCACTACTAACGCGACGCGGAGAGTCGCAGTCGTCGGCACAGTTCAAACGCCCGTGAGTCATCATAACGTTACATCAACAGTCTATCTTCTTTATTTTCCATGATACTGTTATGGGACTTTCACTACCTTATTTCTGGCATTTTTCTGATTACAATGATACCAAACACGATCTAATTTGAACTGAATTTAGTGGTTTAATTGACAATGAAAGTTTCGGGCGCAAGGAAGGATAGCGCATGTGAAAAAAAGAGACGCAGAGTCGCAGCGCGCCGGCACAGTTCAAAGGCCCGTGAGACATCATAACGTTACACCAACAGTCTATCTTCCTTATTTTCCATGATACTGTTATGGGACATTCACTACCTTATTTCTGGCATTTTTCTGATTAAAATGATACCAAACACGACCTAATTTAAACTGAATTTAGTGGTTTAATTGACGGTATATACATATGAAGTAACTTTAGAACATAAGAGTACAGTGGTCGTGCGTCGTCCGGTTTCCCGGCAGTAACGTTCGATTTCGCAAATATAAAGACGTGATAAACTATGACCGATCATGTCGCAAAACCGAACACCGTGTCAAGTCACGCGCGTCGCTCGCTCCATTACAATTTTTTGATAAGAAACAAAATTAAATAAATCTTAAATAAATCTTAAGTATATTACTTAAAACAGTTCAGAAACTACAAAAAGTGTGTCTTTTCCTGACGGATGTAAACGCTTCAATTCGATAGTTTTCCTTCGATGGTATTTAAACTGTAGTGGTATAAATAATGATGAACGTTTCGGGCGCAAGGAAGGATAGCGCGTATAGAAAAGAAAGAGACGCGGAGAGTCGGAGTCGCCGGCACAATTCAAAGGCTCGTGCGTGGTCTCGCTTTACACGCGCTGTCCTTCTCTACGTTCGGCTCGGCCTTTGAAGCTCGAAAAACGTAGGACCACGATCGAAAAATGCGAAGAAATCCCCCCGAGGCGTTCGCGTTTATAGAGAATTTACTGTATTTAGCTAAAATTTTTAAAAGATACGCGTACCTAATGAACGATAAATACGCGAGTTAGTGCCCCGCCAAGGCTTGTAACGGTAAGGCTCAATTCCCGGCGAGTCGGAGGGTGATTCATTAATTATTTAGCCGTAGCACGCATCGATTCATTAAGCTCGCCTGTTAATAAACTTCAACGGGAGAGAAGAAGTTTCCGAAACTCATTTCCGAGACGCCCGCGCCACGTAAACTCGTGTCCACTCGTCGCCCATTCCACGTTCCCCGGAAATGACCCTCGAACTTCTTCAGTTTTCCAATAATCCGGCGGAATAAGTGGCGTTGTGTCGGTTGACCGCGGTTACCGGGTTCCCATCGACGAAACTTCCGGCCGACCTGTTCCGCCGGAGTTCCTTAATTTTTTATTAACAGCCTCTTCTTACTGGTACCGGCGCGGCGGTTGTACCGTGTCCGGGCCGGCCGGCCGGGCGCAGCCTCCACGGAAAGTTTCACCGTCGCTCATCCGTTTCTTCGACCGATTTTCAACTTCTCGAGCTCCGGCTCGCTCATTTTTCTTCGATTATGCGCAACCGCATGAAAATCGCGGCTACTTTCCCTCGACGAAACCCCTCGATGCCGACGCCACCGGCAACACGACGAAAATTAGGTGCTTGTTTCGAACTTTTCCCTTGGAAACTGCACTGCCAATTGTGCTGAAATTTTCAGGAGTCATTACCATACTATTCCTGTAATAGACAAGATTATTTCTCACAGGAACAGATGTGCAGACTGTTCGGTTTCGCGACAAGATCGGACATTGCTCATCACGTATTTGTAATTGCTTTTCTTACAAAAATTCGATCGTTAAACATCTGCCACTCCGCGCGGCAATCGTTTATATTTAGTAACAATTAACCTGAAATTAAACTATTCAGTTTTATTGGTTTCCCTAATCTTTAGAAGAGGATAAAAAAAGTAACTCTGGGATTTTGGTTGCGTCGTATTAGTAAGGTAGTATATTTTGATATTATATAAGTTAGAATTGCTACTACTTACAACCAACAGAGTTATTTAACAAAATATGTAGCAAGAACTGGTCAGCAAGCGAGTACGCGGATATCCACTTGTAGAAATATAAGATTTGACTGTGGTTATTGAATAAATAAAAGAATTTTGATATTACATTTATTATAGATACGATTAAATAAATAAAAATTAATGTCCTAATAATCATTGATAATCATCGACAAGAAGGTAACAGTCTCCGATCTTGCTGATTTTTTAATATGTTGTCCAGGTCATCACTCCGAATAATGTTGTAAATGTTTTACTCGGCGGTAGTTGTTTATAAAAAAGTTATTTAAAAAAAATTAATCTACTGTTTACAGTTACTCGCAAAAATATTCGGGCGCTCTAAAGAAGACGATAACTTTTTTAATATTGAACTATACGATTTGAACTTTTTTGAGAAACTGGAGCAATTAGTTTGCTACAGGATGAGAGAAAATTTTTTTCAAAAATAGCAACTGATCGGAATTGTAGAAAAAATACTAAAAGTTGCATTTTACAACTTCTTTATGTGGGCCTATATTGAGAAGTTAACAAATACGTTTTGCCGATCTGTGTCAATTGAACATATTCTGAAAATGTCGTCTATTGTGCTATTAGTGCTATTTATGAAAAAAATTTAATTTAAAACGAAATTTCAGTTTCGGAAGAACCGAACTGCGAATTCATCTACTGAAAACCACCAATATAACAAAATTTTGTTTATAAATATCGTTTTTCAATGTTTAAATAAATGACTATATTTATAACAATATCATATTGAGATTGCTTACAATATAAATAAAAAACCCCACTCTGTTTCATGTCTCTATCATAAACAGAACAAAAGTTATTGAATTTTGTTCAAAAAACAGGCATTTCGGCGCACTGTGGAACGTTCCGAGTTCGTCGCATCGCCAGAATGTATCTGAATATCGTCAGAGCAGTTCTTAGACTCGTCCGACTAGAATCTGGAGGACCTTCGTAGTCTCGTCCTAAGAATAATTCGTAACCTCGTCCGGAGAACAACATGATTTCGTCTGGAAGACTTGTCGTAGTCTCGTCCGAAGATTGTTCGTGGTATCGTCCAAACAGTCCAATTTAAGATCACCGTTCTCGCAATATCGTTGCTTTTATCGACCTCTCATCGAGTTGAGAACCATATTTGAACAGCCGTGTTCAAGAATACAATCAATCGTCCGTTTAAATTTGTACTAAATCGCTATAGTCTACTGGTTCCGTTAAAACTAGTTGCCCGAAGTTAATTCTGCCGGCAACAGATTTGTACCTAAGTTAATAAACGTTAATTATTGAACCAAAGTGCAAATCTCCCTTTTCGAAACTCGCGCGAAAACACAGACGATTTTATGTTAATTTCGAAAAAAATTCGAAATTTTAAGGAAATGGAGTTTGAGGATACAGTAAATGCTCGTTCGTTGTGAAAAATCGTCTATGCGGTCGTTGCAACGTACCTACCCACTCCACTGCCTGTCAACGCCGAGTTGACCGAGTCGCTCCGCACGGCGGCAACGATTGATGTCGGCTCGGGTATATCGGTGTGAACACCACAACATTGACTCGAGTGAATCGAGTACTCAAACTTCCTAATTTCCATTAGGCTTTTATGGGACTTTCATTAACTTATTTCTGGCATTTTTCTGATTAAAATGATACCAAACACGATAATGTAATTTCAACTTTATTTAATAGTTTCATTGACGGTTATGGAGTACTGTAGGAAATGGAAGAGGATAGCAAGTGAAAAGAAAGAGAAACTGTAATGTCTAAAATACCAATTCGATGCTAAGAACATATTTTCAAGATGTTAAGTTGTTTATTTAAACATATGCTATATATAGTATGTGTTAAATGTATGATAAATTATTAATTATGCTTCACTTGTAGAGTAAATATTGGACAAGTTATATCGTGTTTGGTATCATTTTAATCAGAAAAATGCCAGAAATGAATTAGTGAAAGTCTCGTAAGCCTAATGGAAAATTAACAATTCCATCATTGCCATTACATACATTATGAGAACTCGCGGGTTTTTAAACTGTGCCGGCGACGGCGGCACGCTTCGGTAACTCGATCCGTATTTCACTCTGTCCTTCTGTATGTTCGGCTCTCTATTGAAGTCTCGCTCGTCGCGCTCGGCGTGTGTCTAGACGCAGTCATAAATAAAAAATAGCTTCCCTATTCGCTGGTTGTGAACTCAAACCCCCGGCCTTTTCACAACGAACGAGCATTTACTGTAGTACTATTCAGCAAGAATATTTATGAAGAACGAATTTCGCCCGATCCATTACACGAAGCTGGGAATCGAAGCGGTGTAGGTCGTTCTTTAGCCCGTCTCGTTCCGCTTCGATTTGAAATCGCGATTCCTTGCGGTCCGGAGATAGTCGCGAGAGTATGGAACGAGGGAGACACGGAGTATCGACCTCGCATAAGCGGAAAATTATATTTACACTGTGCTCGACGCGCGGCAGCTCGCGGAGAAGCGTGTGTCCCCGGTAAAAATTGTTCCCGGGCGGGATTCAATATTTACGCTTCTCGTCGAGGCGTGCGAACGGCGACGCGCGCCGACGTCTACGGAATAGCTGGCTCCCGCTGTGACGGCGACGCCGACGGAACAATGGGCACCTGTTACCGGGCAGGCTGAAAATTAATTGAAAGTACGCGCGCTCGCCCGGTATCAATCGAAGATCGTTCGAGAACCATCACGGCTACCAGCCCCTGACAATATTGCTCGGACAGAATTTCTTTCCCTCCCGCAACTGCGTCACAAAGCTGCGAATCTCCATTCAACTTCGCCTTTCAGTGCGTCGCCCAATGGAAATCAAAATAACAGAAAAATCCTTTCAACAGGACTCGATTTCTTGTCCACGAAATAGACTCGAACGCCAGGTGTGTATTCTTTCTATTTTACAAAGAGACGTTTTAATTGTGTGGACACTCCTGTCGATCTGTCTCGTCAATCACTCGTCTGTGAATCTTTATACAAGAGAAAAATTGTCTGCGTTAATCACAAGGAACAGGAGCCATGTAGAAATTTATTTCTGGTGTTAAACTATTTTGAAGAAGAGGTGGAATGATGTATTAGTCATACAGAAATGAAAATAGTGAGAGTATTAAGAGTGGCTGCAGTTCAACTTATGCTATTGGATTCTAGCGACGTCACTTGGAAGGGTTTCCACGTTCTTATTTGCGTCACCGGGTATTATAACGTTAATCTCACGCCGTCTGACCGCGCGTAGGTTCGAGTCCACGAGTCCGGGCCGGTGAAGCATTGACCTGTACTACTGGGACCGAAAGGATTTCAATACTATAAACGTCTGATCGTAAAAGAACGTTGCTCTCCCGACTGCGGGAAGGCAGATGGACCTGTAATAAAGGTTCTACAAAGCTTCCAGCATTCAGTCGTAGAACGTCTTTTGCTAGAAGACAGAAGCATTGACCTGTACCACTGATTCTGACGGAATACGATTCCTGCGGGTCTTTCATCGCGGCAGAGCTTTGAATTTATGGGCTCCTTAAATGAAAGCAGCTCCATTCCACGGGAAAATGTAAATATTGAGCTATTTGTTCGCCAAATGGAATTTGCGTTAACAATATCCCCATCGGAATAGAGGAAACGGACGAATGGACTGGATTCTTCTCTCTGTGAAAGATATTAAACCATCGAAACACCAAACTCTCGCGAAAGATGGTTATTTCTCCGCGGGATTACTGGGAAGGAGAAGACTGTCTTATCTCGAATTATATTTTCCTGGTATTTGAATGGGAATCACGATATTTGAATAATGCCCGAGAAACAATTCGCTGGCGGGATCAGACGCTGGTCCGCAGGGAGGTTCATCTCGCTTGAAACGCGATACGCCGGGATCGATAAGCATTATGCGTATTGGTTGTTCGCAGCTTTCAGCCGGCACTCGCGCGCTCCTTTCACCGCTTTGTCGGCGGTACGTGTCTGTTTCACGGTTGTCGAGGCGACGCGACGCCCACGCTAATTCTTCTCCTCGTCTCGCCGCCGATCGGGACAAAAATTGAATCCCGACCCGGCCTGCTCGATTCGATTGACTCCGAAAAGGCTTTTTGGAGCGTGTAATTGATCTGGCCGGTGGCCGACGGCCGACGGCTGCAATAAGGGGGAAACAATGATGTGAGAGCTGTGCTCTGGCCAGGTGACATTAAATTTTCCTGCGTCGATGGAAAGATGCATCTCGGTTCAGGTGATTAGTGGCCTGTCACGAAGTTAATGACGGTGAAATGTAATTCTGACAAGTGCCGAAAGGTTCGTTTAATCCTAACGGTGAAGAAATATAGAAACGTATAAAGGACACGCTTTTTAGACTTTCGTAGAATATGGGAAATACTTTATCGAATTGAAAAATTATTTTCATGCTGGTGAAATTGATCAAAAATGCCCTTATTTCGAAGTACCGCCACTAAACCTGGTACGACAAAAAGGAACATACTGAGTCACCTGCTTATCGATTTAAATTGACAAATAAACGAAGGCCTCATGCTCAATGCCAGCAACGGAAAAAAAGCGTTGCAGCACTTCGCCTTATCGCATCTCACCCCCCTCCCCCTCCCCGAAATTTCCGTCAGCCTTGCCACCCCGGAATCGTTATCGGTTTCTCGTCCGAGTAGAATCGTACGTGCCCCGACAAACGTTCCGAGCACCGTGCCCTTTGGCTGTCGTTTGTCCAACCTGCTCCAAGCAACGAGCAGCTCGCAGCACGCTCAGATCGTTCCGCGAAAGCTCGAGGGACGAACGACGAAGAAAGAAAGGAAACGAGCAACAACGGGAAGACTTCTTTTTTGACCGTGAGCTCAAGTCACCGTTTCCCTCCTCCATCCACCTTAGACTCCGATAACCAACCCCTTTCAACCCCGCTGCTCCCTTTACGGCCGCGGAGAGGCCCTTTGAATAGGCGTGGAGCCCTGGGAAAACTCAGATCGCCCTCTTTCTCGCACCCCAACCCCCACCACCACGATCCACCACAAGTGGTTTATAGGCGCAGCTTAAAGGTCGTGGCACACTAGACCGCACCGCCGCCTGATCTGCACCGCACCGCCTACACCATTTTGGGATTCTATGTAAATATTTCAATAGGGATGCGCACACCAGACCGCACCGCACCGCCGCACAGTGCGGCCGATCGCCGATCTAGCTGTTCAAAATTCAGAAAGTGCTTTTAATGATTTCTTTTAAGAAAAACCTTGGCGTGTACGGTTTCTCATGTACAGTTTTTCACTCCCCCCCTCCATAACTTTATTTAAAAGAAATCATTAAAAGCACTTTCTGAATTTTGAACAGCTAGATCGGCGATCGGCCGCACTGTGCGCCGCGCCGCACAGTGGAACCTTTCGTCTAAATCGGAGACAAAATCAAAGAACTTTCGATAGAAATGAGGTAGAGCTATGCAATTTTTTTAAAATTATAGCTGAAACTTGGCAGAATATGGAAAAAATGGGAAGATTATGGTACGAACGTTTTATAACCTTGAGAAAATTCATTAAACAATTCGTTCACAAAAATCGATTTCTTGTAAAATCCTGAGGTCGTAGACAAATTTTGAGACCAGATTTAAAATTAGCGTGAAAAAATCTACAGCAAATGATGTGCAGCATGTTAAAAAAAATTTTTTCCGCCCGTGTTATTGAAAAAACCGCAATTTTCTTGAAATTGTGAGAGTTTAACGAATTTTCTCAAGTTTATAAAACGTTCTTACCATAATCTCCCTATTTTTCCCATATTCTGCCAAGTTTCAGCTATAATTTTTAAAAAATATCCTCGCTCTACCTCATTTCTATCGAAAGTTCTTTTACTTTGTCTCCGATTTGGACGAAAGGTTCCACTGTGCGCCGCGCCGCCTGACCAACGCCACTGTGGTCTAAAAGTCAGTTCTAGCGCGAATAAATTAAAAATACCAACTAACGTAAATCTGTTGAAATTTATAATTGTATGATAATTTGATATGTATACTACAATAACAAAAGAAAAATTAGTAAGTCACATCACCGTATTATTGTTGGCAAGACTATCAACATTCCAGTAACCACATTTTGTTTTTCTGCATTAGTCAATTGCTACAAATTATAACCCCAAAATATCGAGTACTTTCTTGAAGTGTGCATAAATTGTGTTAGTATCTTGTTATATATGATATTATCAGTATGGCTGTAACTGAAAATGGCAGGTTTACGTTTCCTTCACACATATTATGATATATTTTATGAACTGATACTTTTTAAGAAAAATGATTAGAATGTCGTAAGTTTTACAAAATTTGCACGCATTTGCACGCATTGCGAAGTATTTAATTTGAAAGCTTACTTCATCTCCATAAACGACAAAGAGAAAACGCGATCCTCCGCAATCCCATTATCATTTTATTTTAATATTTTAGTAAACGTATCTACGATCACCCGCTTAGAGTTGTTCGAAGAATGGTTCAAACTGAAGAATTTGAAACGAAAGGATTGCGCTAGTGGATTACTAGAGGCTATTTTCACCGGAAGGAATGTAAGCGGACACAATATTGAAAGAATTTTACAGAACTTTATCAAAAATATTGAGAAACGTTGGAAAATAGGCAATAATTATACAGATAGATTTCTGTCAAAAAATAAGACTTGGTTAGAATCGACCATAGTATTCCCCATTAATGAGATTGACATTCACGAACTTGAACCCGCAAGAGTTGGAAGGCCATTAAAAAATTTTAATGAATGCAGCATTAGATTAATAATTACTATATTAATAAACAAGTAGTCAGTATTGTAAATTATGTTTTACATACTTTACTCAAATATTTAAAAATAATTTTTACACAAAATGTCAATTTTTTCCTCGCACAATGATTAATTCGCACTAGATCTGACTTGTGGACCACTGTGCGACGGTGCGGTCTAATGTGCCACGACCATAATCCGCACTTAGAGTATCTTTATTTCTGTCGTAATATAGCGATCGAAACGCAGAGACGCGTTGATTAAATTGCGGAGAACGTCGACAAACATGCTCAGTTTCTGCTGCTCCCGCATGTTGAAGAATTGTGTCACATCTTAGAAACGGAACTTGCAGTGCGCCAGGCGCAATGACCAGTCATTACGGACCATTTCTACTTGCTCTGTTTTTTTATATACGTTCGTTACAATCCTTTCTAATCGGTCTAAAATTTGTTGCAGTGTCTAGAAATGGTGCCAGTGGCATGTCTGACTACAGCAGACCGTTTCCACTGGCATCGAGAGTACACATCCTTCACGGAGAGAGTTCGCGCGCAGCTATTCGGAATTGGTAGCGATATTGGGGCGCTAGTTAGGTTAAAAGCCCGGCGATGGTGGGGTTACGGATAGCCAGTTTATACGCAATTGTAAATAATGCTCACTGTCCTTGGGGAGCTTTATCTCGGAGCGTTTCCGCGGAAAGCGACGCGGCAATTCCCGCGCAGCTCTATGTGAAAAGTTTCGATGTTCGAGCAGAGCCACTCGGTTCGTTTCCCGTGCCTTATCTTCATTACGCTCGCTGGATATTAGGCGGCGAACTTCTGGATAAATAACGCATTTCAGAGGGGACGTATCTGGTACGCAGAAAAAAGTGTATGGCGCGTTCGACGAAGAATCTTCAGCAATAGGCGATAGAGGAGACGACAGGCTCTACATTTTAGAAATTGAAGGAACGCTTCCAATAGGTCAATTAATTCCTGCTTTAATCGTTTAAAAAGCTGCAAGGACCGAAAATGCTGGAACGGGTAAGTGCTTCGTTTACACAGCAACATTAAATCCGACGGTGGGTTCTCCGACTCACAATCGTTCTACGTTCCCGACCCTCTCGAAAACTGCAGCGAAAATCCAGGGTTCTCAAACATCCGGAAGAACTTTTTCGACAGCTCGAAGCTCTCCAAGATTTTTTAATATTCCCATTGGCGGAGCTCCGCGAGAAAATCCCGCAAATGCTGCAGACCAATTCGGAAAGTTATTTGTAGTCCAGAGGTTGATGGATGCAAAAAGCTGAAGAAATTTTTCGCCCAGCTTGCGGGTAATGAGAAACGTGAGATGACTAAATTCGACCTTTAACCTCGACGACCCTTCCTGTGGAAGCCTTCGGTCAGCCCTCAGACCTTGACCATCGAAATTTCGACGACGCAGATTTTTCTTTCCTCCCAGAAAGGTTTGTTGAAATTTACGAGCCGGAACAGTGGACCCTCAGATAGTCCCTGGACCCTTTGAAGAAAAGCTCTTCGGCCTGTTTATCTGTGCTCGTCCACTCGTAAGACGTCGTCCGCGATATTTGTAACACGACCGAGATTTATACTACAGTATTTTATAGGACTTACGGCGGGCGGTCTGCGAGGCTGAGCTTTTGAAAAATCCAAGATTAATTTCACCCTTAACGTGAAAGTATCGTACTGCGACTATTGGGGTGAATGTTGACGATTTATTTCCTTCAGACGATGCCGTACATGAATTTTGTACCATTATACAATTTTTATATCTTAATTAAATAATATCTATAATTAAATGTTCCCAGTACAAAACCGTGTATGGTGAGTGCATCCAGAACATTCAATTTCGCGATTAGCTTTCTCATTTCGAAGCAGGCGAAATCAATGGCTCGTGGCGTCGTGAAAAACAGGTTTTTCTCGGGCCGAAAAATTTGGTAGTTCGCCAGGGGGAGAGAGCGGTGCGTTAAAAACGGAACGGTCGTCGTTGCAATACGGATGGGACCGTATGCAGATGGCCAGTCGTAAAACCGGGGCGCTATAAAACGGCCGGCTTTGTAATTACGAGTGGCCTTTGTCTGGCAGTAGTCGGTGCCGGTCGCTGGCCAGACACATCCCCGCGAAAACAAGATCGATTCGAGCGAACACCCTGGAGATCCGTTTGCTTCGTGATCCACGGGCACAGCCGTGGGAAGAAACTGCATTACCAACGAGGCTACCGCGACGGGCTAACAATGGGAATCGTTAACAGAAACAATAGGAGAACCTCGGTCCGTCGGGGATGAAAGGTTTCGTTGTTGAAACTCTTTTCGAACGGCACGGCGGAAAATCTTGTTTGCGGCCGGGCCTCTCACGCGATCTTTAGCTATCGATCGGGGGAAGACAGATAATTGACTGGTGCTACGATCCCTTTGACGCTCGTGATTGTTATTTTACACTGGGAGTGCCAGAAAAATATAAAAGACAATCAAGGTGTTCAGTATTAATTACACTGTCCAACAAATTTCAACTTTTTTTATGTTCCCTAATTACTGTTGGGTCCTTCTTATAGAGTTTTTTGCGCTGATTCCGAATCTGTTTTTAATTTTTTTCCTATACGCACAGTTTTTGAAGAACATGGCTTTGAAAAAAAACATATTTTTCAACTTTAAACAAATATTGTGATGTTATTATAAAAGATATTGAATTGTTCTTTGCAGCAGAAGATTCTGTAGACTTTCCCGAATACAGTGGTATCCAAAATTAATACATTATGAATGTTTAAGCATGTTTAAACAATCATTAAAGGCGGAGAGACGCCACTTTTGCACCAATTTTTGAGGATATTTTTCAATTTATCTCAAAAAATAAGGGTCCAGCAGAAAATCGAACTATACCACTCGATAGAGCAGACTTTTATCTTGAGAAGCCACCCTGTCAAGTTTGGATCGTCGACGTTTTTTTCGAACCAGAAAGCAAAATATCTTCGCCCGATATGAGTTGCCGCCAGTGGCGTTCGGGACGAGATACGGCGCAGCGACGGGATACGGAGCGGCGAACGACCGTTGTAGTGGTGAGCGCCACTGGCGGCAACTCATGTCGGGCGAAGATATTTTGCTTTCTGGTTCGAAAAAAACGTCGACGTTTCAAACTTTAAAGAGGGGTTTCTCAAGATAAAAGTCTGGTCTATTGCATGGTATAGTTCGATTTTCCGCTGGACCCTTATTTTTTGAGATAAATTGAAAAGTATCCTCAAAAATTGGTGCAAAAGTGGTGTCTCTCCGCCTTTAGTGATTATTTAAACATGTTTAAACAATCATAATGTATTGATATTGGATACCTCTGTATTCGGGAAAGTCTACAGAATCTTTTGCTATAAAGAACAATTCAATATCTTTTATAATAACACTACAATATTTGTTTAAAGTTGAAAAATATGTTTTTTTTTTCAAAGTCATGTTTCTCAAAAACTGTGCGTATAGGAAAAAAATTAAAAACAGATTCGGAATCAGCGCAAACAACTCTATACAAAGGACCCAACAGTAATTGGGGAACAAATTTAGTGTTGGACAGTGTCATAAATAAATTTCTCAATTACTGATTATCTTTCGGACAACATTTTTAAGTCATTATTCGTATCTTGTCTATAATATTCACCGTAACAGATCTACGTGAAACACTCTAATGCAGATGCGAAGTTATGGTGGTTATGTAACCAACGCCCGATTGCGAGTTTAGTACACAGGATTTAGGATCTTATCGAGCCATAAAAGCAGCGAGAATTGTTTCCTAGGATTGCACTGGCTGTTCTAGTAATCGTTGTCGACATTTTGATGAATGGTTTACGTAGTGGCAATAATTTTCTGTCATCGGAACGTCTTGTCGTTCGTTCGCCTATTGATCGCTCGTATCTCCACTGATGAACGTGTCTGGCCAATTTCGACGGCCGTGAATGTGTCGTAAAACTTTCGACGGTGTTATGCACGTGTTGATTCGATCGTTGAATGTCGTTCATCCTCCAAGCTACCAATAGTCTATTAATCTTCACTCGAACGCCCTTTGTAACAGAATAACTTTTTTATAATTGTACCAAAACGACCTGATTTTTTGTAATCAATTAGAAGTATTGGTTTATGAAATGATGTGCAAAAAAAAATTTTCCAAAAATTATAATTTACAAGGTTACATGCGAAAATAAAAAAGGCATTTCATAAAACTTTTTTATTTGGGCCATTAATGAAAATTTAAAATATATGTTTTCTAGATCCATGTTAGTTATACACAAGCTGAAAGTTTCATCGAAATTGGTTGACGCAGGAAAAAACGGCACGCATCGAAAGATGTACGACTCTGTGGATTTTAAGCAGTAACTGATCAAAAGTCGTGTGAAACTACGATTTTTAATCGCTTGTAGCTCGTGTGTATGTTAATCGATTTCGATGATATTTTCAGCATGTGTATAAGTAACATAGATCTACAAAACATATATTCTAAATTTTCGTTAAGGGCCCTAATAAAAAAGTTTTAAAGAATGCCTTTTTTATTTTTGCATGTAACCTTGTAAATTATAATTTTTGGAAAATCTTTTTGAAGTGAAACTTCTTTGCTGAAGGGGCTACAATTTTCTAGCGTTACGGAAGTGACGCGGGCGAGCGTAACGGAAGTGACGAAATTTCGCGAATAACTTCGAATAGATTGACAAGTAACATTTTCATAATTTATTTACTAACTTTAAAAACTTCACTGGTGAACTTTGAAGATTATAGAATGTAAAATGAAGCCTTGGCTACATTCCCATTACAGTTTTATGCAGGTTTGATGCTTAAATTGTTAGTTATTAACAAATTTTGGAAAAGTGGTATGCTATGTATGTCTGTCCTTGTCGCACAGTTCGACCCTCCTTGTTCCTCCTTCCGAGGTAATCAGCCCGCGCAACAATTGTTAATAACTAATTAACCAGAGTTAATTTGTGAACATTTGCAATTGGATAACATAGAATCAGCCTCCAGCTACTTTCACAAGTAAACTAAACAATTACAGGTATTTTTAATTACAGAATTAATTACAGTATTACAGGTATATTGTTTGATTTTAGAAACAAAGTACCACCATCGATAATGGTTCTAACCTGAACCGAAACGTTGGGTATGGCATAAAAGATTTTTGCTATAGATTTAGTTAATATTGATCGAAATGGTAGCGCCGAGAACATTTTTATAACTATTTAAACTAAGCAATTATCCAAACCCTTGTTTTAAACTAACCTGAAAAATTTTGACAAGTGTCAAGTAAGTAAAAAACCGTACGCGTGGAAAATCACACGTGGCAGAAGTAAAACTTCTTGCAGTCTAGTAATGTTTAGAAGTAAATTAAGATTGGAAATGGTAAATGATCCTGATGAAGCGACCGCAAGATCGGGAACAACTCCCGATGCAGTATTTGCAAGACATTTAGACAAAATGGAATCAAGAATATTTATATCATATTTTAGCTATCACAAGCCAATTGTTTCAATGATAGAATCATAGAGAATCATAGAAAAAATAATAAATAAATTTTGTCTAAATGTCTTGTAAATACTGCATCGAGGGTTATTCCCGATATTGTGGTCGCTTCATTAGGATAATTTACCATTTCCAATCTTAATTTACTTCTAAACATTACTAAACTGCAAAAAGTTTCACTTCTGCCGCGCGTGGTTTTTTTGCATATCATTTCATAAACCAATGCTTCTAATTGATTATAAAAAATCAGGTCGTTTGGTACAATTGTAAAAAGGTTATTCTGTTTTAAAGGGCGTTCGAATACTTTCGTTGCCCACTGTATGAAGAACATTTAAAGAACATAATTTAAATAAAAGTAATATAAGTCGTAATAGTGTATCTGGATGCAAACACTATATAAAATCTGAATTCTAAAATCAGACGTTCACAAGTATACAAATCCTCGGAAAATCAGTGCAGGCGACAGGGGAGTTTTGAAAATAGCGGAAGAAGTGCTATTAGGAGATAAGAGAGGCGATAGGAGAGGAAATTCGTCGTTCGAGAGGAGGTTTGAGAAGCTCGGCGGTTCGAGAGCGGCTAAGGAAAATATTCGCCGATAAATGGGTCAGAATCGGAGGCAGCGAGCTCTGTAACAGAGAGTTGAAGAGACTCGGGGGTGACAGTCGGACGCTATCGAGTTTTCGAAGGTTCGTTCACCGACGGTGCCAAGCAGATTTCCATTTCGCTGTCCTCGCAGGATTTTGTTTTCGTGAATACTTTCGCGGCCGGTCGTCCCGCGGGAAATCGTGCGGAAAAATCGTCGATCGGGAATTTGTGTCCAGCCACCCCACGGATAAAATCGCTGGAAGGGTGGTCCGGTCGACGAATAATTACCTGCTCGAAAAAATATTTTCCCTCCGTGAAAACGGTCGTTGTAGCTATCATTATTAAGACTGGATCACTCCTACCGGAAAAAGATGGGGGGATAAACGGGTTGGAAAAGTTACAATCGGTGAACTTCGCCATTCGACGGGGTGTACGTGCTGCAGGGATGCTGCTGCTAATAGGCAGGCTAATTAAAATCAAACAAAATATCGCTAATTGACACGTATCGTGCGGAAGGGTCAGCGAATTTCGTTTGATCGCGATCCGCTTCTGTTTCCCAACCGTCTGATCCACGAAAATCAATTCAGGATGGGGGGGAATTGTTGTTCTTATCGCGCTGGATGGTTCCATTATGCTTACGTTCGCCGAGCAGGAAGTAGAAGTAAAGGAAATGCATTTTGGCTGAATTTTAAGTAGTACGAGTAATCGATTTCTCAGACACGCGGGAAAATCGCGAATTCTCGATGAGACTGGACTTGTAGAAGTAGAAGAAACAATACCGGAGAAGTTTTAAGGGAAAGTAGAGTGTAATGTTACGGCAGACTGAAGTTTAAGTAGAACCGGTCAACGATTTCTCGGGCAAGAACGAAAATCAGAATTTTCTTGTGCGATTTTCGTTGTCGAACGGAGGAAAACATTCCTGGATGGCTTCTTCAGGGAAAATTTTTAAGATTTTTTAAAAGTGAATTGTCATCCTCGTGAATTACTCTAAGGTCTTCGAAAAGTAGTCCCAGGGAGTTCTCACCGAACTCGACGCGTTTTTAGTAAGGCGTGGGCGTTCGGGTATTGGGAACAGAAACTTCCAGGCTGCCACGAAATTTTCCAAAGAACTCTCCCCAAGGGGGTGCAAGAGTTTATCTTCGCCGGGAATTTCTGGGCGAACATCACTACAACGTCGCGATGCAACGGTCGCGATCCCATGAAAAGCGGAGGCTTTCCCTCCCGGTGGAAAAGCGCGGGCGTGCATGACGTGCGATTGCCTTCGATTCGACTGTATTTTGATGTGCGTGCGTTGACAGTGGAGTGCGAACAGCGCCCGGGACCGGCGGCGCGTAAAATTGAAGCCGAGGCGCTGAAGCTTTCCAGAAGTTTCGGGCTGAACATCGGCCCCGGGATAAAGCGATCGCGAGCTACCACGGTCACGCTTACTTTCGGCACGATAAGAGACGGGAAAATATCCGAACAACGATCTCCCGTCGAACTGTGTTCTTTCCTCTCGCAGTCATAGTTTTATCAAAACGCTTTCCCTCTGTGCCTTTTATTAAAACGCTGCTGGTTGAATTTTACCTCGTGGCACACGTACACTGTACGGTCTCCAAAAATTGTGGAACACGGCTGAATTTTGTTTGTTTTCAATAGGGCTGAATTTCATTATTTTCTGTTTTATAGACATACATATATACTGCATGTATTTCGTTTTACAGATTTCTATATTGTATACGCCATATATATTTTTCATGGCTGCACTTATTTTCTAAGCTGCTCGAGTGACTCGAGTTCGTCAAAGTCGAGTCTAGCAATCGTCGCGATAGACTCACTTCTTCGACGTATTCGGTCGAATATTGGCGAACGACGATGTCAAAGGTGGCCGTGTGGTTGGTTGAATTTTGTTTCCGAGCACGGAGCAAAACGCAGCTGTCTTATCAGGCCGTTCGGCCGCGATATGGAGGCCGGTCGTGCTTTTATGCGACGTTCTCCGTCGTCAGAGGGTGTGGGGCATGCGGGGGGTAGCGTACGCGCTCGTACGTTTCCACGGGAACGACAGTTTCGCCGAAGTTTTCTATCGTGCTCTCTCCGAGATTTTTCGCCGGGATAAGTGGCACGGTGTTATCGGCCTCGCCGGGCTAGCAACCCTCCCGTAACAACTTCGACGGTATTATCGCGTTCCGGATGATTCAGGGGAACAGTCGGTGCAGCACCGGCGCAAAATCGTCCGAGCTTCTCACGACCATTTTGTTTTCGCTTTCCGCGGACGTTATTCACGCGAGAGGAAAACAAATCTCTCGTTTCCCCCGTGATTCCGCCGTTGCCGCCGCTTTCAGGAACACTCGTTCGCCTCCGCGGAACGGCCACTAAACGGCCGTTTATTCAAATTCATGTTTTCATGGGCAAATTCGAAGAGACTGGAAAACAATGAAACTACCTTCCATTCGCGTACCATCACCGTAAAATAGAAACGACATAGTTGATGTCCGGAAAACGTGTTGCCGCGCTTGTTCGCAACTAATTACCTGAGAGTTTGTTCAGCAAACTATAGCAATAATCATTTCCGAAAAAGAACTACAAAATTTTAGACGTAAGGTGGAGTCGTAAGCTACGTTCACACTGGAGCAACTTTCTTTCACCTCCTGTTGCCTTCTTCTTTCGACGCGACTTTTTTTTTTGGGGCGACAAAAAGTTGCTACGGTGTCGAAAGTTTGTAATGTTTTTAAAGTTTCTAATGTTTTAATTAAAAATCGTACTTTATGATAAGACTATTGAGGTTTATGATAAAATTCAATATCAAAAATTGAGGTAAGGTGGAGTGGGGTAAGTGCGTCAACGGGGCAAGTGCGTTAATTGGTTATTTTGATTATAATCTGAACGAAATTTCTCTAGCTTGTATTTATTAATGTAGTGTAACCATTCGACATAGATTACGCCCAAGAATAAAGGTGTTTTCCTCGCTTAAATCAACCAATGCCAAACAGTCACGTGCGTGGTACACGTATAACTTTGAGGTTATCCTGAACGTGCAATAGTTTACAAATTATTAATATATTCTGTGTTGTTATTTTAGGTAAGTACAACAAATATTGATGCAGGTTTACATTAAATAAATCGTTTTTATTGTATTTTTTAAAATTTATTGAGAAAAACACTAACATGCTCTTGCTCCATAAATATTACTACACGGGGCAAGTGCGTACTGTATGGTTAACTATAAAACTAAACAATATATTTAAACTATAAAACTAAACCGCATAAACATACAGTCTATCTTATCGTTAAGTAACGATTTACACTCATAAATGTATTGAATTTTAACCATTGTTTTCAGCAATAATATTTAAAATTGAAATTGAAAATGAATAAAATACAAATATTTTCAATATTCTTGAAATAAAATAATATTTTCAACAAAATTATTGCCTCAAATAAAATATTTTATTTTCACAAATTACAGCATCAAATAAAATATATTATTTTCGAAGTCGTACACATGCTTTAAAATAAATAGGACTATTTACTATTTACTATTTAAAATAATATTTTCCCCAGCTCTGCTTTTACTTCCTTCTTGGAACCACGTGTTCATGCAGGAGGTCCAGCTCGTATGCCGAAATTGACAGCTTTCCCCTTATAGAAAAGTGCATACATCTGGAAAACATAGAGATAACTTCCAGATTTCCATTTACCCGCTCTACCTGTTTCTCAGCAAGTTTACTACTATATAAAGGGCTCGAGCTTGGCCATCGCGGGCTTAGTTAAAGACTGAACACGAATCTGTACGCGTCTTGTGAGATAGGGTCTTATTCCCTTCCGATCGTATTAAGGTGCGTTTACACCGAGTTCGCCCGCGTGCGTCCGCGTGCGCCCGCGTGCTCGAGCCCGCGTGCAAATTCCATAAATTTCGAGCGGGTTAACGGGCCCGCTGTACCCCGCTGTGCGTAGCTTTCCTTTAAAGGAAAGCTATCGGTAGTTTACCTAAACGAACCGTGAAGCCGTAGAAACCTTTTTTTGTGCCACGCACAGCGGGGGCACAGCGGGCCCGTCAACACGCTCGAAATTTATGACCCGATTTCGAGCCCGCGTGCTTCAACCCCGCGGGAAAAGGCCCGCGTGCAACTCGGTATAAACGCACCCTTATTCCGAAAGAAGTTTCGAAACGCGGTTTTAAAGGCAAGTCGATTAATTTACCTCCGCATTTCTCAGTGCGTCAAAACCGAGAGCTCGGGAATTAGCTTCCGCGAATCATACTACACATTACAAGTGTATTTCCATCAAATTCATTATCGAATATATTGTACTCTTAATATTAGATATTTGAGAGTCTTTAATATCATTCCTACATCCTTTAAACTCCAGTAGCTAGCAATTCACCCACATCGATAAACCTTTACCGCTCGAGGTTTATCAATAATTCTTTAGTGTTACGAGAGCTGATCTTCCCAATACCTTACACTTTCCGAAATCCTGTGACACCCGGTGGTGAAATAGACACCGGCTAGTTCAAAATTTCCTATCTAGTGGTGACCCTGTGGAGAAATAGACACCGGCTAGTTCACAATTTCCTATCTAGTGGTGCCCCGGTGGTGAACAGACATCGGCTAGTCCACGACACCTTCTTTCTTTCCTAACCTAGTGGCGACCCAGTGATGAAACAGACACCGGCTAGTCCACGAAAACCTATTCTGTGACACCCGGTGATGAAACAGGCACCGGCTAGTTCACGACAATCCCGTTCACACGAACAAACCTCGGCCACGTCTATCTGCCAGCACTCGGCTCGTAACATGGTTTTCCGTAAAAAGGCGCCAAAGAATCGTCTTTCACGTTGAGTCCGGCGGAAGTAGAAGTGTGATTGATACTCAGGATCGCGTAACGGGCGACGTCGAAATCTCTCATTTCCTGAAACAGTTGACACGGTATACGGATTCATATTTATTTAGTAATTACAAAATGAAATCGGATTTCCGATATTGACACCGGTACATTGTTTAAATAATAAAATAATACGACGAGCGGTTTCAAAATCCTCAGAGTTAAATTGAATTTGATGCGCGAATGCGGATCAACATTAATATTGATATATCAAAACACGTCTCGTTTCGATATTAAAGTCATCATCTCTTCGATCACATCCACTCCTACGATGACATTCTAGTAATTGTTTCAAACGGAACCTTTCCAGGTTTTGTTTCAACTTGTTTTGCTCTGGTTTGAGAAAGTTCTGAGAACAGAAAACGATACTTGGAGGCGAGAAAGGATCGCGGTCGTTCTCCAGGATGTTCGTATGTATGACCTGCTCGAAGGATAACGAGAATGTGGAAGGACTTGTATTCGAGGGATACGCCCCCCACCATCCCCACTTCGTTATCCGCGGCTCGCCATTTTAATCCGCACTTTTTGTTTCGTCCTGGATACCTGCTCTCTCTCACTCTCTTTCTCTCTTTCCGATCCTGTTACTTTAATCTAGAACCCGGGAGGCGAGGGGGAGGACAACCGTCTTCCTGTTCGATCAATTAAGGAACACTGGACTGGGAGCCTCGGGATAAGACCTGGATATCCCCTCGATAGAATCGATACTCGATTTATTCGCGACGACACCTTCCCGGACGGCCTGAGGAATATCTACGATCCCGGAAACGTGTTCGTTCCCCTAGATCTGGATTAATTTGCCCGATCAATATGCATTAGTTCTACTTAATATTCGCTCGATGTTACGACACAAACATTTGCTTATGATTATACCGTTCGTTGGGTAAATAAATATTATAACGTGAAATCGAATCGAGGGTAATACTTTCCCAGTATCTGATTATTAATTTCAAGGGTGATTAATTCAATTCATTAATTTCACTCGCGATTGTAATAAATAACTCCATTATGAACACCTCATGCATGTTATAATGCAAGTCATAAATGAATTATTTTGCATAATTGCTTCTGAATTTTAATGGAATTTCATTCATACGATATTAGTCGCGTGTCGATTATAAAATATCATTTGTATGAGCTACTGAGAAAATTTTCAAAAAATTCTATAATTTGGTACACAGTACCAAGAACAATATCAAGCAGCAATTTCCTCTAAATCGAACACTGAACTCCCAAAAAAGGAGTCCGAGCGACCAATAATTATCCACACAAGTAAGTAGCTTACAATTCTCGAAGCAAACTCATCCGCATCGCGGCAAGTGTCCTCCACAGAGCATCTCCTCGCGTTAACTGCATCTCGACGCGGAGAAAAGATAGAGAGTTGCGTCGTCGACCGACTAAAAAAGCCTTCGGCAAAGAATAAGGATAAGGATCGACGATTCGAACTCGCTCGGAAGAGTCGCTCGAGAGTGTCGCAACAGCTCTCCTCGACGGCCGTCCCAGTTTCCGGTTCTCGTCGTGTTTGCACGTCGTTAGAAGTCCGGGGGAGAGAGATAGCTGCTCGTCGTCGTCGTCGTCGCTGGTTGTTGCCTGGGGCTCGAATCGAACATTACTTTGGCGAGTCCTCTTAATTCTGGCTGGTCCGTCGAAGTCTGCTGTGTCGTCGACCGTCATCGGATCTAAGGAGAGAGCCAGAGAGATGAAGGGAGGGAGGGAGAGCGAGCGAGAGAGAGAGAGAGAGAGAGAGAGAGAGAGAGAGAGAGAGAGAGAGAGAGAGAGAGAGAGAGAGTAGTTCTGTCGAACGAAGCGAAAACGAAGCTTCTTCCGCGTCCGCGGGTCCAATTACGTCTCCTGGCGGCCCCTCCTTTCGTCTTTGGCCCCACCAGCGATTTACACTCGCCTTGTCTCTCTCCGTCTCTTATCGTGTGCCAACCCCGTGTCTTCCATTCCTCTTCCTCCTTTTAGAATCCTCCTTTTCCCAGAACGTTTCCTCTTTGCCCCACGAAACTCCTCTCTCACTGGTAGGTATAACCAGTTTCCGTGTTTCCCTCATCCGGCGGCACACTCGAGAGCCGAGTTTCCACTCTCTCTCGTAAGGAGCGCAGACATAATTAGCCGCTCGTATTTTGATTAAGTCCTCCATCGAGACCTAGCCACGGTGCCAGCCCAAGCTTCCACCTGCCCGAGAGAACCACGGGAAAGATATCCTAAGATATCCACGGGAAACATCCTCTACTGTCCTCGATCCGTCCGCCGAATTTGCGTCACGGCTCACACGGCTTCATTAGCGGACACGCGGTAATTAGCCGGGCGACCTATCTCTCTCTCTCTCTCTCTCTGTCTCTCTCTCTCTGTGTGTCTCTCTTTCTCTCTCTCTCTCTCTCTCTCTCTCTCTCTCTCTCTCTCTCTCTCTCTCTCTCTCTCTCTCTCTCTCTCTCTCTCTCTCTCTCTCTCTCTCTCTCTCTCTCTCTCTCTCTCTCTCTCTCTGGACTCATCCCCTCCACCGTCTTTCTAGGCTTCTCATACTAACGGTGAAACGGCGCGATACTTTTTAACGACCGACAGCTGTAATTAATCCTGCGCGTCGCCGCGGGCCGTTGTCTACCCTCTGCTCTTCCTCTTCTTCTTCGTCCTCTTCTTCGTTCGTTCGTCCGTTCGTTTAAGGCGATCCGAGCACACGGGTAATTAATTATCGCGACGGGACCCCTCGACGGTATTAGCGGCCTTCAAACAGCCGACGTCAAGCTTCTTGCGACCCTCGGACCTGCTACACTGATCTCCGAGTCTAGCTTTGTTAACGGGAAGCCTGCTGGGAATTTAGAACCTTGTTCTCCAGATTATGCGCGACCGGAAACCACCTCCCACTCGTTGTCTTCCCGGCACTGTTAAGTTTAATTATGACGACGGAGATTGTGCTGTTCGACAAGAACAGTTTCAACAAAAACATTTGGGAATGGGGCTGGCGGATCATTTTGGGGAACATTGTTCGATCGTGATGTTGTTTAGGAGTTGTTTAATATGGAGAAGCTGCAGAGTTATTGTTGGTTCCTCATAATTTATGTTAAGGTGGACTGAGGTAACTGCGCACTAGTTGTTGCACAGTTGGAATTTAAACTGGTGTATTTTCAGTCTGGTATGTAAAAACTTAACGCTATTGGCATCAAACTGTTGCCACAGTTATTACTGATGAATTAGTATTATATAGGATTCTAATTCTGCTTGAAAATTATCATTTTGATAGGATATTGTACAAAGTGTCAACCAGGACCCACTTGCCCCGAAAATGGGGCAAGAGCGCCTCTGAAGTTAAAAATGCTTTCAAGCCTGCCATAAAATGCTTCTTATTGCATTAAATTACATTGTTCAGTTTTATAGTTATCCATTTTTAAGCAAACAAGTACTTTTATGCTGAAATATGAAAGGGGATACAGTGATATTAAAACAAAGTTTAAAAATGCTTTCGAGCCTTGTTTCGAGTGCTACGGGGCAAGAAAAGAATTATTATCAAGCCTGATACAAAATACTTTTCATTGCATTAAATATATTGTTTAGTTTTATAGTTACCCATATAGTACGCACTTACCCCACCGTGATAGTACGGACTTGCCCCGTGTAGTAATAATTACGGGGCAAGAGCATCTTAGTGTTTTCGTCAATAAATTTTTAAAAATACAATAAAAACGGTTTATTTAATGTAAACCTGCATCAATATTTGTTGTGCTTACCTAAAATAACAACACAGAATATATTAATAATTTGTAAACTATTGCACGTTCAGGATAACCTCAAAGTTATACGTGTACCACGCACGTGACTGTTTGGCATTGGTTGATTTAAGCGAGGAAAACACCTTTATTCTTGGGCGTAATCTATGTCGAATGGTTACACTACATTAATAAATACAAGCTAGAGAAATTTCGTTCAGATTATAATCAAAATAACCAATTAACGCACCTGCCCCGTTGACGCACTTACACCACTCCACCTTACCTCAATTTTTGATATTGAATTTTATAGTAATCCTCGATAGTCTTATCATAAAGTACGATCTTTAATTGAAACATTAGAAACTTTAGAAACATTACAAACTTTCGACACCATAGCAACCTTTTGTCGCCCCAAGGAAAAAGGTCGCGTCGAACGAAGAAGACAACAGGAGGTGAGAGAAAGTTGGATCAGTGTGAACGTAGCTTACGTCTCACCTGTTCACCCACAAAGTTGTCGTACCAATTTTTCCAGTATATCGAGTAGAAATGGGTCACACGAGGATCGATCGAGTGTATCCGACGCCGTCAAGGCGCAAAATTGAATCCTCGGAAAGCGATTTAATTATCCCGGGGAGTCGGCTAGAGCTCCGTTCAACAACAAACGCCGAAAATTGCTCGTTGAATAGCGTTGTTCCTGGTCCAATCATGGCCTCCCGGCACGGGCTAAGAACAACGATGGGCCTCTCGGACGGACGTGTAAATTAATCAGCAATGATTGGCCGCAACGATGAATCCCCCTTGGTTTTGCGATTCAAGAGACAGCCCAGGTCCCAGAGAGTTTCGCCAGTTAATTAGCAGCCGATGCTTCGTGGAGCTCTCGCGCTCTGCGTATATCCGCGGCGAGCAACTTCATCGGCAATTATAACAACTCTGGAACGGATTCGAGCATCGAATTACCGGGATTGCGGAGTGAGAAAGAGAGAGAGAGAGAGTTCGCGAGCAGAAATCACGAGTGACGGGAGCTGCCCTGGGGGCTGCTGGGAATGGGTGGAAATAATTCCGCTTCGAACCTGTTGCTAATTTACGCGGCGACGGGGACAATGTTCCACTAAGGAAATAATTAATTCGCTTACCAGACGTTTATCGATAACGCAGAACAAATAAAAGCACGTATCGCTACGATCGAGATCGGTCTGCAACAATCATGTCCTAGAATAGACCAAATCATTTTCTGCGCTGAGTTGCCCGAATGAATTCGTCGATCGTCGCGTCGGAGCGTTGCTTTTCAGACGAAGACGGAACAATTGCAGGTTCTTAATCTGGCGATGAGGGGTCGGATCTCTGTTTAATTGAAACAAACCCGACGGTTTAATTCCGATACAAAATCCGCTTGGCCCGGCGCGTCCGCATCGAAAAAATCCGATTAGTCTGCTCAGCGATCCTCTGGAGAACTCTGGATGCAGGCAAGGAACGGTTTTCTTCGTTTCCTTCGGCCTTGTTACCGCGGTAGGTGGAGATCAATAAGGGGGAAATGGTACGAGTTCCCGGTAACCAATCGCAGCTAGCCCCTGGATCCCGTTCATCCCCCCAATTTGTTTCGCAAGCTCCATTCTCTTCCTCTAGCATTCTCTCTCGGTGCCTCTTTCTCTCTCCCTCTCTATCTCTCTCTCTCTCGTGGTCATTTGAGTGGCATTCCCGTGAATCGAGTGCACTCCGGCCGCATCTCGAGATGTCCTGACTCGGTCGTCGCGAGTTACCGCCAGCCGGAACTTGGCTCCCGGACGGAACTTGCCCTGGCATTGTTCCCATTAGCCAGGGAGTTTGGTTAAGTTGAAACTTCGCTGCGCCAGGCCAACCCCACGAGCCGCCCTCGCAATTGTTTACGTACATATTGGCCATTTGATCCGGCTAATAGCTGACCCATCGAGAAAACCGCAAATGAATCCGCAGCTTTAAGACGCTGTCTCGACCTTGTTGCGTCTTGGACTTTTTCCCCGTGGTTTCGTTATGTTCCACTGTGTATTAACAGAGTATCTACCGAACGTTTATTAACCCTCAAACTCCAATGATTTTCTTTCCGACATTGACATGGATTTCTGAATTTTTCCCGACGCCTCCTCGAATTCGCCAGCATACCTAAATCTATCATGAAATAGAAGCTACAATTTAAACTCTCGAAACGTGAAAAATTCTGAGAAATTGTTTCTCAGTATTTAGAAGAACTGTGCTATCTTCCAGGAAGGTATCCTCTCCGCGCCCGCAGGTGTCTCGCGAGATGCTCCCCCGACTCGAGCATTATTCGCGCGTTAATGCGTTCGCGTTAGCAAATTGAAAGACGCGTGGGCGGTTGTGATAACCGAGGCAGGCCCCCATTGAGAGTGAATTATTCTAAACAGCGGGTGGCACCCGACGGTAATCGCATCGTCGTTAGCTCGTCCAACGGAGAAGTTTAACGGGCGTCTTTGCGGAGCGGAAAGAATAAAACGTGGGCGGTGGTATGGGTTGAAGGGAAGAGAGAAGAGTAAAAGGGAAGAGAAAAGAAGCCGGCGCCTTATAAAAATGCAATATCTGTGGACCGGTGCCTTGCGCGAATTACTTCCACCTTTTTTCCTTTTCAAACATCCTTCCCGACCATCCCTCTATTCTTAATTCCATCCCTTCCCTCAGCCCTCGCCCCTCTTTTTGTCCACCAACTTCCTCCAACCCCGTGCTTTCTTTGTTCACCGAATTTTCTCGGATTTCTTCCTCTCTTCTTCTGTTTCTGTCGGATCCACCCTCTCAACCCCCGTTTCACCGCCACTGGTCACATCGCCGATTCCCAGCAAGACTCACCAAGCCATCCCCCATCCTCCGCCGTGTCGGCTAATGGCGAAATTATGATCAAGCCAACTTCTTTTCAATGGAACGACGGTAATTACCGGGCCCGGTTGTTCCTGGATACCGGGCGTCTGGTTGCATTATTCAGGAGCGGCGTGTAAGTGCAAAAGCCTGGACGAAGATGGCCCCTGGAACCAGCGAACGACCATTTAATCGCGCGTACCCCCACGGATTACAACTCCTCACCATCCCTCGTCCTCCCTCCACTTGTAAATTGTCCGAGGCGAGACGATACTTTTTATTCCGATCGTTATTCTCGGCAATACGTCGTGATTTCAAACAGGAAACCACTGACAGTTAAGTAGAAAAAAAAATTGTTTCTTTAATTAGCCCTCAGCTTTATCTCTCTTATATAGAGCGCAGGAAAACGCACGGAATGTTCTTCACCGCTGTATAATTAAAATATATAAACAGCGTTATAACTAGAAAAATTAATTTTTTTCCTTTCCTGAATCGGACCGACATCTTGACCAGATTCATCCAGGAACGTCTGCCGTCCGAAAACGAATATAAAGTTAATCGAGTATTGTGGCTCACTCAATTAAAGAATTTGCAAGTGAAACAGCGTCGACGCTTAAAAGAGCAAGGGGTGGGACAACCAGGCTAGGGGGGGTTGGGTAGAGGGAGGGGGTTAGAGGGGCCGAGGAACTTCAATTAAATCCTTGTGATCGGAATGTTTCATTCAGATGGATCCGGCATTCAAAGTAAATCCCGTTTCCAATCGGCGATTCGAGGATGGCTCGCCAGTAAAAACGTTTACAGGCGCTATAAAAGTGGAAAGACGAGCCCGACGAATTCAGCCCTAATCGATGCCAGTGTCTGCGAACCAGCGTTTGAGTCGTGGACAATCCTCGGCCGTCCTTTGCCCCGATCGGCATTACGCGATACCTCGGGGAGCGGCACGAAATCCGAGGGAAAAACGATCACGCAAACTATCTTTTAGCAATGGATCATTTTTCCCCTGAAGGTTTTAACCTTATACACTGTTGAAATTCCTGGGAAAATCATCGTAGATATGGAACGAGTCGTTACGACGATTTTTGCAAGACTCATTTAATTTTAACGTGAATTAGAAAAGTTGCGATAAAGATAGTGTACTGTATTTATATTAAGCGATTTTTGTGATTACTACTTGCATATTGGCTTTTTGCTCAGCTTGAACTCGTATTTAAAATAGGGGAGCAAACGGATAAAGTACGAAGTAAAGAGATATATGAATAAACGAAGAAATAGAATATATGTGTAATAAAATCGAGTACAAGATGAAAGTATTTCGAATCGAGAGGGGAAATAACTGAATGAAATAAAAGCTCAGCGATGTACCATAAAAATTGTATAAAATCGTGATTATTCGAGCGATGACTAAGCCTTCGAGACACGGTGCTCGTATTCAGGAATCGTAAACAGCTCGGAATCAACGGGTAAACTTGATGCGGAGTTGCTTAGAGGCAGTTGCACGGAACACGGAGCAGTAGTTCTCGCCGCGGGCCAACTTCGTAAAACGTAAGTAGGGAGTTAAGCGAGAGGGCTGACGGGTGGTTCGGCCGATTTTAACCCGGACTTAACCCGAGCCCCCATTATTTTTAAGCCAGCCGGAATTTTCGCGAAGCACCGTTTTATAGGCGGTAAACCCTCCGCCAGCCTTAAAGTAAAAATATATTTCAATTATGCCTCGCATTCGAGATCTACGCTCTGTGCCGAGGAAAAACGTCTGCGCGAACCTCCGCCGACCGTTCGAGCGAAGAATTTAATCGACTAAGCGGTGCGGCTAATCAAGAAATAATGTGTGAACGTACCGCCGTAAAGTCCTCGTCGAATCACTATAATTAGATTCGAGACCCTCGTGCTTTCGCCGAAATGCGATTCTAAGGATTAAACCGACTTCGAAACGCACTAAAAAGTATGAAATAATTTCCATTTAATTTATAAATACAATATAATCTTTTCGGAGACGGCGCAAAATTGAAAATTTACCAAATGACAAATTTTCGTGATTTCCAGTGTCGAAAATTTCAATTTTGCGCTGCCTCCGAAAAGATTATATTGTATTTAAATTCGTGTATATTCACATAAATTAAATGGAAATTGTTTCATAATTTTCAGTGCATTTTTTTAGTACGTTTCGAAGTTGGTTTAATTTTTTTTATGAAATTGTTTTATTTCACACTTTTTAGTGGAACAAGCAGAATTTGTAGAACACCGTAGGATGGTTTTTCGGTCTTATTGGTTCTTTGCAATAAAAATTTCGTCCTGATTGGTCCATCCATCTCGGCGTAATCGGTGAACGTACAAAGAAAAAAAAGCGAAAGAAAAGGCACACACAGATCGAATTGAGTAACCCTCTCCTTTTTCAAAGTCGGTTAAGAATTGAGTGAGCTTTCTTGGAAGAAACAAACTTAAATATTGGGCTGGCAATATTTTAAGGTGAGATAAAAGCCAATTTTTCTATTCAAGCAATGAACTTTTATGAATGGAATATTTTCCATTTTGTTCGATGATCTTTTGCCATCTTTCTAGTAGCTTCATAATTCCGCGCTCATTACTTGAAAATTTTCCAAAAATTGGGTTTTATTACACGTTAAAATACCGAAAGTACTTTCTTGCCAACCCAATACATCCCTTAAAATTCTATTATTACAGTGAAAAAGTTTATCTGAGGGTGGTTAAGACAAATTCTCAATGAAATGGATCCGGAATTGATACGGATAAGAATTAACTCGGGGAAACGGGGTGATAAAACTTACCACCGGTACAAAAAATAAATTGGCGAGAACGCGAGTGGTGTAGGGGTTGAGAAACCGGTCGATGGGTGACAACAGCCGGACAGCCTGGGACACGGAATCCAATTTGACGGGTCCGGGATTTCGGGGCACGGCAAGAGGACAGACCGAGGGGTGTGGGTCGGTGCAACGACGTCGGAGACGCCGATTCCTAAAGCAATTATCATCCAGTCGCTGCGAGGCTCGAATGAATGGCGTCGAGTCCGGTCCACTCGCGATAACTGGATTTTCCCCGCGGGACACTTCGAAACTCTCACCCCCACCCTCCAACCACACTTATTCTGCCTAGATTTACCATCGACGCATGTGGATACCGCTGGAAGTTGTTGGAAAAAATTAATCACCTTATCACGACGAAAATACTCACGCCTCTAGCTCAAGTGGAAATGTCCTGCATTTGTTAAACATCGTAAGAATTAGGGACGAGGTAGCATTGATTTTTATGCCTCATCGAGACCGAGCTCAGCTCAGCTTACCTTCGGCTGAGACCCTATGCACTCGCGATGTTTACGGATCCACATTTACATTTTTATACTGATGCGAAACAGACACGATCATAAGTGGACAAAATTTGTAAAAATTTTCAATGTTCCGTTTACATCGCTGTAACTTTGCTGGCAACGGACTTCTGTACTTTTAAACAAAATATTGGAAATGTATTTGGATCTTTATTACACGGCGCGCGAGGAAGCTCTTTTGTATACGAAAAGTTATTGTAATACGTTCATTGTGCTAGTAACTTATTGATAGCACTGTCCACATCAAATTTAAAAAAGTCTGCTCTATCGCGCGGTGTAGTTCAATTTTCCGCTGGACCCTTATTTTTTGAGATAAATTGAAAAATATCCTCAAAAAAAATATCCTCCTGCAAAAGTGGTGTCTCTCCGCCTTTAGTGATTGTTCAAACATGTTTAAACAATCATAATGTATTAATATTGGATATCACTGTATTCGGGAAAGTCTACAGAATCTTTTGCTGCAAAGAACAATTCAATATCTTTTATAATAACATCACAATATTTGTTTAAAGTTGAAAAATTTGTTTTTTTTTTCAAAGCTATGTTCCTCAAAAACTGTGCGTATAGGGAAAAAATAAAAAAAAATCTCTATAAGAAGGACCCAACAGTAATTAGGGAACATGAAAAAAGTTGAAATTTGTTGGACAGTGTAGTCCAACACAAAATTTCAACTTTCTTGCCGGAGTTATGAAAATTTGAATTTTTTCCCGCTTTCTCGTAATTGTTTTGCGAAAGGGTACTGAGTGGAAAATTACGATTTCTTAAAGGGGTGGGTGTTGTGCTAGATAATGGTAGATAGTGTTTCGTGGACACCCGGTACGGAGAAGGCAGCGAGGTGAACGGGAACAAGCAGCGGGCGAAGGAAGACCGGCCCCGTTTCCGGTTGGTTCGAGTGTCGCTTCGCGGTAATTGAGTGCGCCGCACGGCCCGGGATGGGACGAGCCACGGCGAAGTTTCCTGTTTCGATCGCGCCTCCGCCGATTACCTTGATCGTCTAATTAGATGCAACACCGGTAATTGCGCCCCGTTCCAGCTGCTGCGCGCCGTTTCGGAATCTCGTTTTACGTCGAAGACCTTACGTCAGCCGGCGCGACGATACGGTGGGAGAGACACCCACCATCCGAGTATCCTCGAGGCCTGTTTGTAACTGTATCTGTCGCCATTAATTACCTCTTGATAATTTCTCCGCGCCTTCGACCTTCTCCAAACGACAAATCGAATGATCATCTCGAGTTTAAGTAGAAAAGTGACGCAGTGGTCGGCCACCGGAATACTTGGAATAACTGTAGAACCAATGCGAGCAGCTTTCTGACAATCGATGCACGATTACAGTACATCGAAATAAAATAATATGCGTATGAAAAATGCTATTCAGAAGCTAAATTAAATGGCATCCATCAAATGCAACTTTTCAAAATTCCGGAAACGCGAAAAATGTTTTCACCGAAAAAAGCAGAAATGAAATTTAGAAAGTCAACGCGAATCGCGTCCGGCGTCGCAAATATATATCAAAGGCGGCTGCGCAAGAAAGAGAAGTTTTTCATGCGATCCAGCTGGAATTAAGGTTACGGATTCCACTTTTCATCCAGGGGTGAGAGGAGAGGCGAGCGGAACAGCAGAAACATGCCAGAATTTTCTTACGTCTCCCAGGTTGTTTTCCCGGGCGACCCTACCCCCCTCGCCAACGAGTGAACGAAATCCCACGGCGATCTGTATCGATTGTGCATTAAGCTCTAGACCGGCGACCGTTTCCGTTCCCGTGATGAAAACGCAGTTTACGCGGTAATAAAGTGACTGGTACGCTACGCCCCGGGACAGATGTGGGACTGCGGGCCATGATTAATGCGAGCTGAACTTTTTTCTTAATAACAGTCGACAGAAACCGGGCCGGAGACCTTAGCTTTGCTTTAACACCTTGATTTAATGCCGTACCCGACCGTCTAGTTAATCGCGGCAAATACCGTCCGACGAAAAAATAATAGTTGGACGACGAATGCTGTTCAACGTCGAATGTTCACGCAAAAATTTGTACGATTTAATAGCCCGTCGTACCAAGCAACTTTTGTACGAACACTTTTTCGATAACGACAACGCCTTCCGAGATATCCTGTTGTTCTCACTTAGACAAGACACAATGTATATTGTAGACCAGAGTTGTGCTAATTCAATTACATCGTAATTCAATTACTAATTGAAATACAATGTATAATTGAAATATAATATATAATTGAAATACAATGTATAATTGAAATATAATATATAATTGGAATACAATGTATAATTGAAATACAATGTATAATTGAAATATAATATATAATTGAAATATAATATATAATTGAGATACAATGTATAATTGAAATACAATGTATAATTGAAATACAATGTATACTTTAAATACAATGTATAATTGAAATACAATGTATAATTGAAATACAATGTATAATTGAAGTACAATGTATAATTGAAATACAATGTATAATTGAAATACAATGCATAATTGAAATACAATGTATAATTGAAGTACAATGTATAATTGAAATACAATGTATAATTGAAATACAATGTATAATTGAAATACAATGCATAATTGAAATACAATGTATAATTGAAGTACAATGTATAATTGAAATACAATGTATAATTGAAGTGCAATGTATAATTGAAATACAATGTACAATTGAAATACAATATAATTGAAATACAATATCATTAAAATACAAAATAATTAAAATACAGCTCTCCAAATTATAGCCCAGAACTTTGAAGAACTACGATATATTTTTATGTTTTTCTTTCATATACTTGTTTAGGGTCTGTGAGGTGTAGTTTCTATTCCTCGTCCTCGTTCATAATACATAACGCTATTTATGTAATTTAATTACGAAATGTTTTATAATTGTACTCCATTGCAATTACGAATTACATTATAATTTAATTGAATAAAGATCTGTATTATAAATTACAATATAATTAAATTACAATGTAATTCAATTACTTTGTAATTATAATTCTGGAATAATTCAATTGTAATTCTGCACAACTCTGTTGTAGACGCAATCATGTGTACACTCAGTAAAATAAGTCTCCGTACACCCTTTAAAACAGAATAACTTTTTTATAATTATGTATACCATCTGACCTGATGTTTTGTAAGCAATTAGAAGCATTGGTTTACTGAATGATGTGCAAAATATATTTTCTAACAATTACAATTTACATGGTTGCATGCAAAAATAAAAAAGGCACTTCTGAAAACTTTTTTTATCTTGGTCCTTAATAAAAATTTAAAATATATGTTTTGTAGATATACAGGGTGTCCCAAAATTCGTGAACTTCCCGAAAGGTGGTGGTTCCTGAGACCATTTGAAGCGACATTTTCCTTTGCAAAAATGTTATCCGCGGCTTTGTTTAGGAGTTATTAACGAAAAACACGGACCAATCAGAGCGCGACCTAGACGCGAGTTGCCACAGTCGGCTGGGCGCGCCAACTGTCTATTGGCCGACTGTGGCAACTCGCGTCTAGGTCGCGCTCTGATTGGTCCGTGTTTTTCGTTAATAACTCCTAAACAAAGCCGCGGATAACATTTTTGCAAAGGAAAATGTCGCTTCAAATGGTCTTAGGAACCACCCCCTTTTGGGAAGTTCACGAATTTTGGGACACCCTGTATAGTAGTTACACACCTGCTGAAAATTTCATCGAGATCGATTCACGTACACACGAACTACAAGCGGTTAGAAATGATGAAAATACGACTTTTGATCAGTTTTTGCTTAAAATCCACAAAATCGTACATCTTTCGATGCGTGTCGTTTTTTCCTGCGTCAACCGATCTCGATGAAATTTTCAGCATGTGTATAACTAACATAGATCTACAAAACACATATTTTAAATTTTCATTAGAGACCCAAATCAAAAAGTTTTAAAAAACGCTTTTTTTATTTGTGCATGTAACCTGATCATTTTTAATTTTTGTAAAATCTTTTTATGCACATCATCTAGTAAACCAATGCTTCTAATTGCTTACAAATAATCAAATCGTTTGGTACAATTATAAAAAGGTTATTCTGTTTTAAAGGGTGTACGGAGACTTATTTTTACTAAGTGTAAATGTACTAAAAATCTTGTAATTCAAATTGCACAAAAGCATTTTTCAGTATTCTCACACATATTGCTAGTTATAGACAAAAATGTGGGATCATCTTATTGTCCGATTCCGTAGCCGGGAACAAAAGTCTTTGTAGCGACGACGCGAGCTCATCGCGGTTATAAATAAAACGTAGCCGGAAGCGTTCGTAAGAAAGGCGGGGAATCCCCACCGAGAAATATGAGTTCCCGACGAGTGAAATTGCACGGGCCGACGACGCGATAGAATAAAATTACTAATTCAATGTAAAGTTTAGCCATGCCATTTCTTTCTCCGGTGTTTTGCCCGCGAATCCTTACCTCGATTTTATTCCCGGGTATCGTCTACAATTTAAATTACCAGTCGCATTGCAAAAATAAACCGGCGGCAAATGCTTCGAGGAAATATGAAAAAAATGTTAAAACGCGTAGGGCTTTTACCACTTTCATGGCTGGGCCGGGGCTATGAATAAAAACCGCTGCATCGAATATAGAACAGATAGTCAACAATTTCGTGAATATTTACTCTCTAACCAGTTCCTCCGCCTCCTCCACTTCCTCTAGGAGTGCGGTGTCAACTTTTCTGAAATCCGCTCGGACATTTGCGTGAAGGTGACCTGGATTTTCTTCTTTCGAAAACGCTCTTGGATTTCTGGAAAGGTTGAGCAAACAGGTTGGGATCCGCGAAACGGGCACACACTGCTGGCTAATCTTTTGCATTTTTAATTCTTTTTAATAGTGGAGCCTACTATCGGGGACAGTATTTTAATATTCCTTTTGTCAACCCCTTTGGAGAGCTGGGTAAATATTAACAGCGATCGATGGGGTGGTTCTATAGAATTTTTCCTTGCTTCAAATGGGACGATAGTTCAGTGGCTGGTTCATGAAAAATGATATTTTTTCTATTAATACCTCAGATCGGAGGACTACCAATTTTAAACAAGAAATATACATTTTTACGATGTGACAGTGTTCGAAGAATAAAAAAAAATGGTCGTCTTAGTATACTTACAATTAGATGTAGACAAGTACTGAGTACTTGGTCAACCGTAAGTCAGTTGAAGGTGGTACAGTGTAGCTCTGGCTGTCACCTGGTCAACCTTGAGAGGCTAGTGATAGTAATTATTGATAAATTTATTATTTCTGCTTGTACGATGCAGTGAAGTACACTCCTCAAAAGAATTAAGGGATCACTTGTGCGAACCCAAAAAATTGCTCCCACTTTACGTGATCATAACTCCGTCAAAAATTGCTGTATCGATATCGTTGAACAATGGTTTGAAAGCCTCTAGTCCGGATCATGGTATTACGATCATTTCTTGCCGGGATATAGCGAGTTAAAGGAAAAATGGAAACTGCATTTTTTAAGCGTATTTTCAGAAACACCTGGTATATCGAAATGTTAAAGAAATTGAAAAAAGAAAAGAAGTGCCCTGAAGAGAAAGAAACGCTCTTTCAATTGCTTTTTTGCACAAGATTCTACGATAATATTTTCGCTTTCTGGAGCCAGTTAAAGTTAGAAAGCCAACATTTATTTCAATGTTGAATAACTCGAATAAAAAATTCTTACAGTAATCAACAACCACACATTTTACACAGGAAAGATAGCTCTTCCAAATAATATTAACGCGATTTATCAAAACAATTTGTTTCTCCCCATGTGATGTTCCAAAGTTGCACCAAATTTTTATTAACAGTCAATGTTGTCTTCATCTCGCTATAACTTTGTAAAAAAACCAACATAGCAACAATTTGAAACAGAGCATCTGAAACTAGAGGTTTGAGACTTCCAAACAATTGTTTAACGATATCGATACAGCAATTTTTTACGCAGTTATGATCACGTAAAGTGGGACCAATTTTTCGGGTTCGCAGAAGTGATCCTTTAATTCTTTTGAGGAGTGTATTTCTGTTTTTCGAAATACTTATAGAGAGTTCGAATTCAATCGATCAAAGTTCGAACCTGTTTGCGAGGTACTTGATCCCATCGCTACTATGGAGCAGCATCCCCCGAAATATAATTTCCCCCATCTCGTAGCAGAGGGACAATTACGAAAAGCTTCATTAGCTGCAAGACAGTTAAAATTACCCCCAGTAACGATCCCCTTCATCTCTCCTGAAAGGATCCTCTCCCCAAGGGAGGATAGCGCCTGGAAGAGCAATAACCAGGCGAATTCGACACTCGTTGGCTCGCGACATAGCCCATTGGAGTCCAATCGCTCAGAATTTCATTTTCACGCGAAAGTAAGCCCACGGGACTCGGAACCTCAACCTCGGAATTGTACGGTTTTCATCATCAAGGGATAGGGAAGTTGATCCGAACACCATTTCACGTACTGGTAGTATCTTGAAGTCACGGCAAACTACTCAATTATCCGCGAACGGATTATACTGGTTCCCGGATTAAGGCGGGAACTTTAAGAGGCCGGCCACTCATAACGGTAATAAAGCACGACGCTCTTGTCGGCGGATTTTCGGATGATCCGGTACTTCGGATTATCCATTCCCATGGCCCGTTGCTGCCTACCCTCGTCCCTTCTCCGGCTCGCCCTTCTTATCGTCGGATTATCGATAATCGAAGCGGCATTGTATCCCTCGAAAGGCAAACGCGATACGCTGCGCCGATACGGTTCATTGTGATGCATGGGACAAGCCGGTTGCCGTTCGCCGCGACAAAAGGGGTTGCTTCTTAAATTTGTAACGCTGCCGAGCAGTTAAACTGTCCGGGAAACGATTTCCACGTGGTCTGTTTCTTTTATGGACCATTTCTGAACGCGTTCTGCTGTTTCCAGTTTGAGAACGATCATTTGCTGAAAGAAAGAACTTTCAACCCCCCCAGAATTTATGCGTTCTCATCGCAAGATTGATATAACATCTCTTCGAACGCATTCTGCAGATTTGAGTTTGCAAATGTAGAATAATTTCATGAAAAAAAGAATTTTCAACCCCCAGAATTTATGCGTTCTCATCGCAAGATTGATATAACATCTCTTCGAACGCATTCTGCAGATTTGAGTTTGCAAATGTAGAATAATTTCATGAAAAAAAGAATTTTCAACCCCCAGAATTTACGCGTTCTTATCGCAAGATTGATATAACATCTCTTCGAACGCATTCTGCAGATTTAAGTTTGCAAATGTAGAATAATTTCATGGAAAAAAAGAATTTTCAACCCCCAGAATTTATGCGTTCTCATCGTTAGATTTATATAACATCTCTCCGAACGCATTCTGCAGATTTGCGTTTGCAAATGTTGAATAATTTTATGAAAAAAAGAATTTTCAAACCCCACAATTTATGCGTTTTCATCGCAAGATTGATATAACATCTCTTCGAACGCATTCTGCACATTTGAGTTTGCAAATGTTGAATAATTTGATGGAAAAAAGAACTTTCAGCCCCTGAAAGTATTATCCAGGGGGAACGCGAATTTTTATATACATATTTATGCCAGCTGGAAATTTGCAAAATACGAGAAAATGTAGACAGTAACAATTAGTGTTTCAGTATATTTTCGTCATAAAATTTTGGTGCATTAATTGCAAAAATGGTTTGAACGGAAATTGATTCCTGTGCTTAATAATTGCCATGTATCGAAAATCATGTGACAGTGTTTTTGAATTCTTTCGTCACTGTGATGTTTTAAATTTCAAAGAAGCGAAATCAAATGCCGGATGTTTGGAGTTGTATTTTTTTTACAAAGGACGATTAATTGCTGTTCATTGCTGTTCCTGTCATGACAGGGTGAAAGTTCAAACCCGGTATTTTGCGTGTATCCAGCATAACAATTTTATCAATGAAGCACGAATATTATCGCATTTTCACCGCCTCTATTAATCGTTACGTGCAAACAAATTTCACGCTTATCGAAGCCGACCGATCAAGCAGATTTCATTTGATTTAATTACGGAACAATATGTAGAATACGTAGAATCACGATAAACAAAATATTGCAGTCTCTAGACGGACAGGGCAATAGATAATTTATTCAGAACGATGTCGAAAATAAAATCCGCGCAGTCTAGTAATTACTCTCTCTCTCTCTCTCTAGTTTAAAGTACAGTAAAAATTTATTAAAACGAGTTAGAATATTCTCTGCTGTATGAGATGGAAATGTATTGCGAACTAAATAAGTATTTTTAACACGTCTGCGATAGTCGATCAACGAATGAATCGGACCCACCCCCGCAACAGACGCCGCCAATCCCAGGGGTTTACTCTCGAAACCATTCGTCGCGGTTTATTGTGCGACTAACGCGGATTTCAATTGCTGTCTCGTTGGGAACAGAGGAATTCCTGCGTCGCGAATTACCGGTTCGCAATCGAGAACCACTTTGTTGCTTGCGATCGGTGATTCTACGGACCTGCTTTACCGTCGGCCCAAGCCCTCTAGAGACGTTCCCCATCGATTATTCCGCAACGCTTTGAGCTCCTTTCCTCTCTCTTCATTTGCCGTATTCTCCGAAACGGTCCGAGTGCCGTAGCAATTTTCTGGTGAGGCTGGACGGTGGCAAGTTTCGTGTACAGAGAATCGAGGGATTTTGGAATTGACGATTCGCACGACGCCCCAATATCTTTTTAGTAGTGCTAGTAGATTTTTAAATCAGCGTGGACAGATTATTTTTTACGAAATTGCAGAAGTTCCATCTATTTACCATCAAACGACTCTCCGGTGAACGATTTTTCGCCGAAAATTTAGATTTCGCAGCGCCAAATCCTGCACATTTCGAAGTTCCACGTGTTCCTCGGCGGACCAAAGTCCCGGGCAATCATTGCTGGGAAGATCGCTGGCTAGCAATTCGATCTTCCAAAGGCTCCCAAAGCCACAGCTTCAATTTCCATAAAACGCAGCGACCCCGTACCGCCGCGGCGGCTGTACCTGACAATCATTGCCTGCAGTAATGGAACGGGTCGGGCCTTTGTCTCGTATCGTACTACGGCTATCTCGATCTTATACAGTCGGCCCCGATCTCCCGATACGGGCTGCCGTTGAAAACGCGGCCTCATCCCATTCTAATTATAACATTTGACCCACGCGATCACCCCGTTCGTTCTACCGGCTGGAAACGTCAGCTACAGAGACCACGTAAACTGTCTCCGTTCCTCTGCCTCTTTCTGTCATTCCTCATCTCTCGCTCTCTCTCTCTCTCTCTCTCTCTCTCTCTTCTGTCTCTTTCGGTGACTCGACGGTTGTCGACCGTTTTGCGGGTGGGGGGGGGATATGGCATCCGGGCTAATTCACGTTCCTTTGCCAGTGACGTTGCCTAGCGCCGCGGTCAGTCAAGATGCATATTCGGACGCGTGTTTCGGTGATACATTATGCGCCGTTCCAGTGACGCCGAGCCGCGGCGACGAGGGAATTTGCGGTAGTCGCGATGCGATGGTTGTTTGCTGCCTGGAGAATTGTGGTCCACTTCCCGGCCGATTTATGGACACCGGCCGACACCTCGTCGCTGCGGGATTTCGCGTTACCGAAGCCCAACATCGCTGCGAAGTGGCCTCGATTGCGTTCGTGTTTCCTTTTTTTTCGACGATACACGCCGTTCCCACGTTTTCGATGTTTGCGGTGCGGTTTTCCCCTGAAAAAACATTCCACTGAGAGAGACTGCGACATAGAATTGAAGCTGATCCTTGCCTCTACTGTTGGTTCACGCGCTGACTGTCACGTTAGTCGTGTATACGTAACGCTATTCATTGATCAGCTGTGAGTCAGTTCATTGATCAGGTGTGCATCAGTTCATTGCTCGTAGATATGGAATTGTGTTCAGACATATACGAGCACGATTAGATTTTTCTCCAGAACTCCGTTGTTTTGTATAATAATATTTAGGGCTTGGGGAACCTTGAAAGAGAAATCCTACTTGCCAAAGAGGGGGTAGAGGGTTGAAGAATAATCGCGAGAGGGATTGCCTCGTAATAAGAAGCGTTCGGAGTCGCTGGTAGAAGAAACGGCCAAAGTTGAGCCGCAAATTGTTCATTAAGGTGTCGGGCAGGCTCGCGGGGGAAATAGAATTCGACGGGGAACGCGCGGCTCAAGTACTTCGGATTTAATCTAAATCTTGGTCGACGCGGAGCGGCGTGCCCCTGGAAAATAAGGGAACCGGAAGGAACCGGCGCAGACGAAACTTTTCTCGTTAGGGAACGGTCCCTTTTCTGCGGCTTGTCCCTCGACAGGACCGGAATCCGTCGACGGATACGGAATCCACGTTCTCTCGCGGACCTCGATTATCCTTCTTTAAATGCATACCGAGGAAACGATCGGGGCTTTAATCCTTAGGCTACGGGGACTTGCTAATTTACTGAACTGCCGTCACTTTGGCCTCTGAAGGCGACAGACTCGGTTAACGTGCCCAAAAAAGCAATTTTTATTTTTTATGCCATATATTGTGCGCCGGCAGCAATTGATTAATATCGTGTGCCAAGAATTTAATCCGGAAGCTCGTATGCTGAAAAAATCCTGCGTGATCTGTTGTAGTTATGAACTACAATGGACCACAACCATTTCTGTTTTGATTCAGGCAACTAAGGGAACATAAAAAGTATTTTTAAGATAAAGTGGGTTCTTGTAAGGTGGAGTGGGATAAGTCCACCTTAGTTTTTGCAAAGCTGGACTTTAAACTAATGTATTTTCAGTCTAGTATGTAAAATCTTAACGTTCTTGGAATCAAATTCTTGCCACAGTTATTACTGATGAATTAGTATTATGTAGGATTCTAATTTTGCTTGAAAATTATCATTTTGATAGGGTATTGTACAAAGTGTCAACTAGGACGCATTTCCCCGAAAATGCGGCAAGTCCGTCTCTGAGAGTTAAAAATGCTTTCGAACCTTGTTTCAAGTGCTACGGGACAAGAAAAGAATGATTAACAAGCCTGCCATAAAATGCTTCTAATTGCATTAAATTATAGTGTTTAGGTTTATAGTTATCCATTTTTAAACAAACCTGTACTTGTATGCTGAAATATGCTTCAAGTGCTACGGGACAAGAAAAGAATGATTAACAAGCCTGCTACAAAATGCTTTTCATTGCATTAAATATATTGTTTAGTTTTATAGTTACCCATACAGTACGCACTTACCCCACCGTGATAGTACGGACTTGCCCCGTGTAGTAATAATTACGGGGCAAGAGCATCTTAGTGTTTTCGTCAATAAATTTTTAAAAATACAATAAAAACGGTTTATTTAATGTAAACCTACATCAATATTTGTTGTACTTACCTAAAATAACAACACAGGATATATTAATAACTTGTAAACTATTGCACGTTCTTTAGAAAACATCTTTAGTCTAGGGCGACATCTATGTGGAATAGTTCGTACTAACTTATACTACATTAATAAATACAAGCTAGAGAAATTTCGATCATATTATAATAAAAATAACCAATTAACGGACTTGCCCCGTAGACGGACTTACCGCATTTCACCTTATGTTCGTGGTTTGAATTGGAGTGATTTTCCAAGATTGCTCGGTAGAAATTTGGTGGAGAGTTTGACAGGTGGGTGAAGGTGACGTATTTATTCGGAAGCGATTTTGACTTTGGTTGCAGAATCTGAATTTTCCGTCTACCACGGCGGAACCCCAGCGATCCTGCTTATACGGAAACTTTCCTCGCAACCCCCGACGCAAAGCCGATAATTCAAGCATATTACAGTCGCGAACTATATTTCTTCGGACCGTGCAGCAAGTTTCAAAATAAGTTACCGTGAACTGGCTCGTTCCGCCACACCGGCCTGACTAATTCTCCCGGGGTGGAGGGGTGGGGGAGGGTAAAACCACCCCCTCAGACGCGAGCCAGGCTGATCGTGCGAAAAATTCTTCTAATTACTATTATCTCTGACCCAGAAAGCTTCTATCTTCACCTAACTTACTGCAAACTGACAGCTCAATGATCAGGTCATGTAAAAATCTCTCTTTGAAACGTGAGAAAAGTAATCGGAGAAAATCCTCACAATGTGGTAACGCAGAAAATAAGAAACAACTTATAACACTTGAAGAATCACACAACATTTTCGAACAAAGACAGTAATTAAACAGGGTAAAATATTTGCTGATCAATTTAATAAAATGACTGAACTTGACTCGAGCCGATGACGACCACCAAACATGAATTCTAGGTTGATGGAACGTTGGTAAAAAAATCGAGGAATATTTTAATACGCAAGCTCTGCATCCCGGTTGATCTATGCCTTCATTCCTTCCGGTTGGGAGATCAACTTCACGGTGTAATAGTCACTCGAAGGGATAGATCCGTTCGTTCAGTGGAACGAGCGGCGTTCCCGGAGAAAAAAGAGCTAATCAGTCGGGACTGGATCGAACCCGGGGACCGAAAGCCCGGACGTGATCTTCCCTGTGACACGTTGAGTGCAGGCACTTCAGGTAAAAAGTGGCTCTTCTTCCGCTACGACCCCTCGGTAAATGACGGGACGCGTGTCCCGGACGATGGACGACTCGCATCATCTTGATCCGGTGCGGAGTCACTACGTTTTTCATCGATCTTCCGCGATCGATGCCCTGCAACGACCATAGAGACTATCGAGAGAACCGGGACGCTTTATCAAAGCCCTCGTTGTTTTTCGATCGTCGATTAACGCTACAAAACGCCTAATCTTTGCGCCTTTCAACAAAGTTTCTGAATCTCTCTATGCCATATTTTCACATTGGAGAGTAGATAGTTCAATGGGACAGAAATTTAGGGTTTGTCTAATTTACTGTGTCAATATTATATTATTCTCAGCACATTAAATCTGCCAAGGAAGGGCAATAAACTTGATTTCTGTTTGTTGTAATCGAGGTAGGAACTTTTTATTTCTCTGAGTTTTTTTTATGTTATTTATGTATGTATGTTTTTACAGTGTGTTAATTTATTCACAGAAGCTTTTTAATGCGGTTTATTCAATTCTGCGCGGTTTTCTGACACGTTCTATTTACTTTCACGAAGTTTTATTTTTACTAGGTCTGTTTACTTTTACAAACTTTTTTAAACGTGGTTTTCACTAGGTGGAAAGCGAACATGGCGTATTTGGATGCACTGTGACACGCGCTGCAGCGTTGCTAATGCAATAAAAACATTCAACCGTGGTCGGTCCAAAGATCATGTTGTAGCTGAAGGATGTACAGTGAACCACGAAAGTATTTGAACGCACTTTAAAACAGTATAACTTTTTTATGATCGGACCAAACGACCTGACTTTTTTTGAACAATTAGAAGAATTGATTTACCAAATGATATGCAAAACAGAGGCACCATTTATAACTTTTTTATTAGAACCCGTAATGAAAATTTAATATATGCATTTTGTAGATGTATGTTAGTTGTACACATACTGAAAATTTCATCGAAATCGGTTGATGCGGAAAAGAAACGACACGCATCGAAAGATGTACGATTCTGTGGATTATAAGCAGAAACTGATCAAAAGTCGCGAAAAACTATGATTTTCACCACATTTAACCACTTGTAGCTCTTGAGTATGTCAATCGATTTCGATGAAATTATCAAGTAATACATTTTTTATAAGTTGTAATTTTTAGAAAATTTTGTTTGCAGATCATTTAGTAAACCAATGCTACTACTTGCTTACAAAACATCAGGTCGTTTGGTACAATTATAAAAAAGTTATACTCTTTTAAAATGCGTTCAAATACTTTGCTGGTTCACTGTATCTACCAGGGACCCTAACTGTTATAACCAAAAAGAAAAAAATCATGGAATAACAAGTATTTCATCGACTAAAATCGTATTGGTTACAAATAAGGATTATAGGTAACCGAAAATTTTTTCTCTTGTTGGTAAATGTTATCGATGAAAGAAATTTATTTTGATCGCTCATAACAGTTATTGATAAAGGAAATTTGTAATAGTTATTATTAAATAGTAAAATTTACAAATGGTAGACAATCAATTATTTTATAAATTTTTTACTCATAAAATTAATTGCTACAATCAAAATTTAATGTGACAAACATGAGTTTTTCCAAATTTTCTCCAGACAAATTACACCGCAAATCATCTAGCGTTAATTTTAAAGCAGAAAAGGCTCGTTTAACGCTAACCTGAGTTGCGGACACAGCGTGAATATTGCACGCTAGTTTTGATAAATACGAGAGTCTATATTACTGATTTTCCCAGTAATCTATAATATTTTCGTCTATATCGATACGTTTTTTCGGACAATTCTCAATTTCAACGTATGCCTTACTAATTTTGGGACAACTCATATTGTCCAATTCATCGTCCGAGGAGGACGAATCCACTTCCACTGCTCTTATAGAATTTTGCAAGGAAATCCATGTACAAACAGATTTTGTGTTGTTCTTATGGTCTGTTGACTCGTCTTGTTGTACGAAACCTTCTCAATGAATTTCATAGGCTTGCTCCATCCGAAAAAGGGTAGACAACTCGATAATTAAATAAGCAACCGATATGAATTTTCTCATCAATAATTATTATGAACAAGTGAAAAGAAATTAGGTCATTGATAACTGATATGAGCGATTGAAATCAATTTCTCTCCTTGATAACTGTTATCATCGATCGAAATAAATTTCTCTTATCGATAACAGTTATGAACGATTGAAACAGTTTTTCTTCATCGATAATAGTTATGGAGGAGGATCCAATTTTTTGGACCCTAATAACTGTTACGCTTGTAACCAAAAAGTATAAAAATCGATATTTTTTAATCATTTTGGTCTTCCAATTGTTTCTTTATATTTTGTGTAGATTATCTTAAATTTCAATAATAATCAACTTTTTATTAATGATTTTTATCGTAGAAAATTTTAGAATAACTGTCATTTTTGGTCCCTGGTATCTACACATCCCGCGAGAATTCACCCAGGTATCGTTAATAGTGTCTCAGGAGAAAATTCATAAAGATCACAAACCCTCACAGCTGTTACGAGAATCCGCTCTTAACAGAAAATCAGTGCGGCCCGCTTGAGGATCGCGATGAGGATGGTTTGGGGGGGGATTGGTTAAGGGATCTTCGTAGCAGGCAAGATCGCTGATAAGCCTTCTATCCGCTTGTCCGAGGCTGCTCGAGCCTCTCCTGTCACGGCTTCTTGCCCCATCACAATCGATATCGCGCCTGCAATCGACCGGCAACGATGTAACGTTGCTCGGGGTACTTGGTATTGGCAGACGGCTGCCTAGCCTCGGACATGCGCCATTTCTTGCCGGCTGCCTGCACCCCCTTTGCACAACCCCTCTCTTGCCCTGTTTGCACCCCCGTTGCACCCCCTTGCAAATGTCGAGTGGGCCGATGTTCGCGCCCCTTCCGGCGTCTTCGAACGGATTACTTTGAGAAAGAGGTCCAAGGAACTGATTGGATGTCGTCTAGCTTTACCTGGCTTTCCTCCCTCCCTCCCTCTCTCTCTCTCTCTCTCATGCTCTCTCTCTCTCTCTCTTGCTCTCTCTCTGTTAGCAAAACCGGAACCCCTCTTGATACCTCGGGATATTTTGGTTTCAACCGCAAGGAGCGCCTCGATAGGACTTACCGATGGTTAATGGCCGCTTTCGAAGCTAAGAGGATTTGCTCCGTTCCTTGGGCTCACTTCCGCTCGGGACGATTGAATTCCGATGTTTTCGCGGAAACAGCCAGAGATGGATCGTCGCGGAATACTTCTATCAGGGGCGGAGAAATTTTAACCGTGAATCCTTCTTCGTCTCTTCTCGTTTACGGCTGCTCTCCTGGTCTCCTCTACATCTCCTCTCGTTTGTTGCAATTTTATTGGCTTCCACGGCGTCTCGACTCGTTTCTTGCCGTTCTCTTTGGTCGGCCTCGCCTCTGTTCTCGTTTGTTGCAGTTTACATTGATTTCTGCAGCGTCTCTTCACGTTCGTTGAAATTTCATTGGCTTTTACTCTGTTTATGCTTCTTTGGCACAGTTCTCTTAGCGTCTCTCGTATCCCATTCCGTTCTGTTGCAGTTCTCTGGGTTTTCTCCAGTGTCTCCCTTCGTTTGTTACAATTCCCTTGGTTTCTCTTGCATCTCGTCTTATTCTCTGCTCTAGTAGATAATCAAATTCTCCATATAATGTAAGGTTGGTAGCAGCGTGTGGTAAAGAGAGACCATGCTGTTGGCAACGGGTACCGATCGTCGCTTGTCTAAAACGACAGAGCGATGACGGCGGAGGCGCGATCGGCACTTTTTGTCGGACGTTTGAATCAAATACACGTGTTTCTATTTTACTCCTGGATTATTATTTTATTCCCTTATTCCGAAAGAGCCCTTAAAATAATGACTAACATTTGGCATTTGCACTCATCACTCGTCCATGAGACTAACAACTGATCACCTGATCATGAAATTTGGTCACCGAATGTAAATGTAAGAAGTCGAATCACCCGTCGAGATGATTAATGAAATTCTTAAACAGGTTAAAGCAGGATTGAAAGCTACATAATAAACCTTTCAGCAAATATTCTAAACGAGCGAGAGGGGCATCATGGACGTTTCCAACGAACAACGGAGCATGCCTGAGTCACCTAACTGGTTGGCCTCGAAGCAAAAAGCGAGTAGGGTTCCGCAGGTTTAATATCGAGCCCCTCGGTACCGCTCGTTATTAACGGTTTACGGAGAGGAGCGGCGGAAGTGGGTAGAAAAAAATGGAAAATAAAAGATGAAGAAGAGAAAGAGGAGGAGATGGGATGCGGAGGGCGAAGGGCAAGATACGGGGGAAGAAGAGATGAAAAAGCGGCGGCCTCTTTAAGCTTTCACCGGTGACGAGTGCTTAACAAAGTAGCTCGGGAGGCAGCTTTGAGGCGGACGTTTCAGTGTTACCGGCGTTGCGTGTGCCAAAATCGTGAGAACGAGGGAAACGGTAGAAACAAACGCGGCTGAAAAAGAGGAGGTTTGGTCGAAAGAGAGAAGAAGCCAGGGAAGAGAGAGAGAGAGAGAGAGAGAGAGAGAGAGAGAGAGAGAGAGAGAGAGAGGGGGGGTGCGAGGTTCTTCCCTTGAAAAGACCCGAGCCACGCTTTTCTCTTGCCAGCATGGAAAATCCAATTTGCCGCCTGTCCTTTTTTGCGGTTCTGCCCATCTAAACAATATTTCGAACCTCTCTTGCATCTGAGCTGGCCCTAACGTGGGCCTCAGTTTGATCGAATACGATCATAATTTGGTTTTAATACAGTGGGTGTGCAAAGTATTCGTACACTTTTCAAAAACTAATAACTTTTTTATAATTGTACCAAACGACCTGATTTTTTATAATCAATTAGAAGCATTAGTTTACAAACTGATATGCAAAAAAGATTTTCCAAAAGTTACAATTTACAAGGTTGCAGGTAAAAATAAAAAAGGCATTTTTTAAAACTTTTTTATTTGGGCCCTTAATGAAAATTTAAAACATGTTTTCTAGATCCATGTTCTTTATACACATGTTGGAAATTTCATCGAAATCGTTTAACGCAGGAAAAAACAACAGGCGTCGAAAGATGTACGATTCTGTGGTTTTTAAGCAGAAACTAATCAAAAGTCGTGGAAAACTACGATTTTCACCATTTTTAACCGGTTATAGCTCGTGTGTATATTAATCGATTTCGATAAAATTTTCAACATGTGTATGACTAACATAGATCTACAAAACATACATTTTAAATTTTCATTAAGGACCCAAATAAAAAAGTTTGAAAAAATGCCTTTTTTATTTTTTTATTTAACCTTGTAAATTATAATTTTTGGAAAATCTTTTTTGTATATCATTTCGTAAACCAATGCTTCTAATTGATTATAAGAAATCAGGTTGTTTGGTACAATTATAAAAATGTTATTAGTTTTTAAAAAGTGTACGAATACTTTGTACATCCACTGTACATTTTTGTTTTAATCCCCAGTAGGTTGTATTCCAACTTTGACTATGCCATTTCCACTATTCTTTTGAAAACGGAGCTCCGTTGTTCGGAAATGTTAGACTAACAGAACGATTCGCCGAATTTCATTGTTGCCATACACAGTTTCGTAGAGACGATTGAAACCTGAGACACATTCCCTCCGGGGTCGTTTCAGGTGAAAAGGCCCGGGGTTCATTTAATTGTCTACTCGACTGACGCAGCGAGTTTAGTGGAACACTTCGCACGAGTGTTCTTTTGTTCGGCAGATAGCGTGAAAGCGATAGCGGTGTTGTAAGGCAATCGATGAAAATTGATTCGGGGGTAATTGGTGTTCGGTGCTCTGCCGGAGTTCCTGCTGCTTTTTGACGGGCTGCGCACTTCTGCGGAGAATTGAATTTGCAGCTTTCCGTGAACGGACAAACCCCTGTCGTTTTCAATTTCCAATAACAATCTTCGCGTCGAAATCGTGTCGAATCAAAAATTAAATCGGGAGAAACAGCCACGGATTCGCTAAAGAGGAAAGTTTTCATCCCAATCGATGCTCTAGGGCAAATATTGGAAATCATATGTCGACGATGTACTTACATCTGTCTTAATCTTTCTACTGTGATGAATCTCAATTGAAATCCACAATATCAAACCCGATTGACACAGTACTCCAAATATGGATGGTTTTAATACAAATATACAGGGTGAGTCTCGTAACGTGACGATCTCAAATAACTCGCAAGTTATTTGTTGTACAAAAGAAATGTTCAAAGAAATGCTGCATAGTTCCTAGGGGGACATACAGTGCTGCAATATGACTTTTTATCAAGCTATGGAGGCCACCTTCAGTTTATTAAATAGAATGCCCAATATTTTTGATCGAACTCGGATGAAGCACAAAATTCTACGTAAAAAAAATATTGACCTTCGTATATGATAAATCTAATAGTTAACGAGATATTATCGGAATAATTTTCCATATGTACTTATTCAAATTGAAAGGTATCAGTTCCAGTACCTACTAGCTTGCAGGTAATAGCTATTATACATATGGGAAATTATATCGATCATATCTCGTTAACTATTAGATTTGTAGCGGCTGAGAGAAGATCGCGAAAAATGTCGATAAACTAGGAATCGTATGTATGAACGAGGTGTGAATAACAATGTAAGCAATTAGATGGCGTGCGACAGGAATGCGAGAAAGAGAGTGCGTGTGAGATGCGAGTGATAGGTAATCGATATCCATGATTGTTGTTAGACGAGTCTCAGAGAAAGAGTTGTGTCCACGTAAGAGCGAAGAAGGATTGTTTAACAGAGCAAGCGGCAATAGCTTATTTTGTGCGGTCCTATAAACAGAGAACGTGTGCGAGAGCATAGGAGGAAAGGCTCAGAATAGATTTATGATATATGAAGGTTTCTTTCTTACGCAGAGTTTTGTGCTGCATCCGAGTTCAATCAAAAATATTAGGCATTCTGTTTAATAAACTGTAGGTGACCTCTATATCTTGATAAAAAATCGAAGTAACAAAAATCAGATTGCAGCACTGTATGTCCCTTTAGGAACCATGCAACATTTGTTTGAACATTTTTTTTGTACAACAAATAACTTAGAAGTTATTTGAGATCGTCACGTTACGAGACTCACCCTGTATAAAAATCGTAGAACAATATTGAATTTCATTAAACGTTTGCAGAAGAACATATTCAAAGTTCAGACATCAATGTACGCAAAAGACGAGTATCAATTTTTTCATCTACATGAAGTTCTCCTCGGAAAATGAAGTCTGCAACCGGCTCAAAAAGCAGAGATCTTCTTCCGAGACTCAATCACAGTTAATCGACGTATCTCCGATCGACGAGCTTCGATCCGGCGGCTCGTTAGGTCGCTAAAAACCACCCTCGAGCGTTTCAGCCTCAGCTTCAGTATCATCGACCCTGAAATGATCCCAGACGGCGCGTCACGGCCTCTCCCGTCCATAAATAAATTTCCCAGCCATCTCGTCGCGAGCAAATAAGAAAGCACGGCCGTGGCACGAGGGTGTGTGTATCCACGGGACGATAAATCAAACGGTGGCAACGATTCCATCGGGCGATCTCCGACGGAACAAGATTAACGGTGCATCGAGCGACGATGCCTGCGGCCGCTAAGTCAACAGAACCATTCCGCTGACAGTTTTCATCGAGAATCTTCGTCGGAGGCTTTCCAGCCACCTCTCTGACACCCTCTGTGTCCTACAAGCAAACTTTCATCGACTATCCTTCTCTTTCCATCACCCTTGGCTCTCTTATAACTGCCTATGTCTCGTCCCCGTGTCGGCCGAACCACCCTCGTCGCGACTCTCCATTTCATCCCCCATCTACAAGGCTCCATTTACAACCCCCCTCTTTCTAGATGCCTCCCTTGTTTCTCTTCCGATACAGAGTGTCTGCCACCCCTACCCCAGCACCCCTAAAGTCTCATTCGCTGCAACAATAAACGTCGTTTAATCAGGTTAAGAGGAAAGCCCTGCGTTTACGGGGTGGCTCGGTAAATAAGCCAACGGGGGTGGAAAAGGGATGAAGAATGATATCCAGACGGGTCGATTAGGCCTCCATCTTGAACGTACCGTTCAATTTTACATGATAAAGTTCTATGCAAACAATTCATCTCTATTTGAATGTTTATTTTGCATAAAAATCCGCTGTCTAATTGTAACAAATTCCCCCCACCATGTGTGTGCGTGATTGACGCGATTAAACGATATGATTTGCGCGAGTAATTGTTGTCTAGGAAATGGATTGTCAATATTAACTATCAGTGATTTAACACCGCGGGGTTGGGAGCACCGTTGAACGAAGTTACGGTAAATGCGAGTAAATGTGGATCTCCCGTTTGGAACGGGACGAGCGCGCTCGCACGGATACACAGCCCCGCTCACAGTCGTGCGAGTAATTAGAAACGCGTAATTAAGGCAAACTTAAGGCGATATCGTACTTCGCCGCTGTGAAATTCCCGTGGAAAGATTATCTGTCTGAAACCCGAGGAGAACGGGACTCCGGAACACCGGCAGCTCTGCGATCGTATACATACTTCTCCGTAGTGTATTTAAACGCGGGACCGTTGTAAACGCGCATTTATCTCGGAGAAAGAATTCGCCGACGCTGTTCTGCGAGGATCTTTTTTTATTTCGCTGCAACCGAGATAAGTGCTGGTTAAGCTCCGTGCATACGGAATCCATCGGTTCATCGCGTTCGTTGGGAAAACGCATGCTTTCCCAGTGGGATGTTAGTTGCAGCAACGAAACGAGGGATGATTAAAAATTGATTTATTGTGCACAATGAATGTTGGGATTTTTATGTTTTCTGTAGAACTGAAATCTAGTTAACTGAACTTACAATTTTCCATTGTAAAACGAATTTCACTCTCTTCTTTTAAGAAATTGTCTACATCTCCATCAAATATGATACAACCGAACTAACTTCATCTCTTCCGGACACTTTTATGTACGTAGATTTACATACGTCTGAGATAAAAATGTAGCTCACAAAAGCTGTAACTTGTTCAGACATTTTTATTGCACCCCTGCACGAAGTTCGATAAAAATGAAATTCCTTAAGCGAAATGTCTAGAAAATAGTTAAAAATTTCACACAGAGTTCTTCTTGACCAGCTAGTTTTCGTCAGGAGTGAACCGAGCTTTACGCTAGGAATTCCGGAGAATAATGGGCGGGTCCATGGAAAGAAAGAGAGGCATCGCCGGAAGAATATCGCGAGGGCCGCGATTATTTTCTCCGTATCTTAGGAAATGTGGCCAGTCGCGATAAGAAATGATAGAGGCGGCTTGAGATACCGCGACAATGTACCCGGAGTACACGGAACGACTTAATGGCACCGTAGGAAGAACCTGAAAACCTCCGAGATTCTCTAATTTCGGCTGCGTTAATAGCGCGTTGAACGCGGCCGTAACGTTTGCAGTTGCGGTGGTAGCAGCCGCTGCTAGTTCTTTCGCGCATTCGAACCGTCCGGAGGTAATTAAATTCGATCTCTCGAGTCTATAACGCGTAAATTGAACAACTGGGCCGGCGATAAATTAGCTCGACGATAATTGAACCGTTTGTTTGCCAAATCGATTGACTCCTGTACGTAAGAGGAGGAAATAAATAGAATTGTGTACCAGGCCGGTCATTCAGAAAGTTCGTAGCCTAACAATGAAATGACATGAAATAATGAGTCAAAATACTTGTATTTTTCAGTATATTCTCCCTTAAGGTCAATACACTTTTTCCAGCGAATTTCTAATTCATTTACCCCATCTCTGGAATGATTTTCCTCGAGACCTCCAAAATACTTATCTATGGCTGCTATAACTTCTTCATTTGGTGAAAAACGCCTGCCACGTAGGAATTTTTTGATGTTTGGGAACAAGTGGAAGTCAGAGGGGGGCAGGTCTGGTGTATATGAACACTTTTGTGAGCCGGTGCATTGTCCTGGTGAAAAATGACTTTTTTTTCCGTTAAGCCAGATCTTTTCTCTCGAATTTGCGCATCCAGTTGATCCCGAAGGTTTGAGTAATACTCTCCTGTTATTGTTTTCCTGGTTTGAAGGTAATCAATTAACAAAATTCCTTTTGCATCCCAAAAAACTGATGCCATAACATCCTTTGTCGATTTTGACCACTTTTGCTGCATTGGAGCTGAACAACCGGGCTCAGTCAACTCTGCGGTTTGTTGTCGTAATGCAGGATCATAGTGGTAAACCCAAGTCTGATCCATGGTTAGAAATCAACGCACAAAGTCAGTTTTATTTTTTTGCAAACGATCCAAATGTTGTTGAGAACATTTCATTCGAATGCGTTTTCGATCCGAATTTAACGAATGTCGCATCCATCTTGTGAATAGCTTTCTCATACCTAATTTATTAGATAAGAGCTCACGAACTGATCCATTTGAAATACCTATGCCCTCAGCTAAATCAAACACAGTTAATCGACGATCTTCTAAAACCAAATCATGGACATGATCAATCATTTCTAAAGTGGTTGCAGTTCTTGGACGTCCTGAACGTGGATCATCATTAATGTCTGTACGACCATGTTTAAATAGAGCAACCTATTTTCTTACCATTGCATATGAAGGAGCACTGTCCCCTAACACATTTACCATATCATCAAAAATTTTATTTCCGCTTAATCCTTTTTTATATAAGTATTTGATGACTGCACGATTTTTCAAGTTTTACATTTTTCGAACCAAAGCAAACACGTCTACTTTAATCAGCTACCTGAAGTAAGCGATTTGACAGATTGATTTGGAATGTATGATATGGACCGTTTATTTTAAAAGTGGTGTAAGTTCATTTTCTCTCCATTTAAAAAAAATTTTTTTAAAATTTTATTTACATTAAATTAAGCATGAATTACGTGATATCTCATTTTTTTCAAAAATGGACTTACACCACTTTCAAAATAAACGGTCCATATGTTCACATCAAGGACGGATGTTTTCAACAACCATATGTTTTTGTTGCTACCAATATCATGTACGCGTCAGGCTACGAACTTTCTGAGTGACCTGGTACATACCTTTAAACATTCTTTCAACGTCTATCGTCAAACCAGGCTATTAAGGAAATTCATTTTCTATTTATTCTCTTGGCAATTGTAATCCTCTTGGCCTGAGAACAACGCAATTAATAAAATCGTCATCTTTTCTAGGACATTAACATCTCTATACATCTATTTATTAACCCTCTATACTTTTCTATTTCAATTTAAAATAAATAAATTTTTTTTAAATATCACGTTTTTAAAAACGGACAACAAGTATAAAATAATTTTCCCTAGCCCCATACAGATTCGTAACCCCGTACAGATAGTCCTGAAAATTTGTGATTGTGAATTTTTAATAACTACGAAAATACTTGTAAGATTTAAATCGAGAAACTTGGGGCGCAAGATAATACATAGTAAGGAGTAGAGATAGTAGTTGCCGTTGAGAAAATTCGCACAACAGTTCATATCATTTGCAGTGCAATAAAATTGTTAGTGATTTAGGTGAACTATTCATGCATCAATTACGTATTGCATGCGCTCCACGTTTTTCGTTTTACAATCACAATCACAAATTTTCGGGACTGTCCGTACGGGGTTAGGAATCTGTATGGGGGCTACAAAAATTATTTTATACTTTTTAGTCCGTTTTAAAAACGTGGTATTTTTAAAACATTTATTTCTAGTTAAATAATTATTTTCTGCTTTTTAGTCCTGTATGTGTGAAATTTTTCAAATCGATTTTAAACATTTTGATGAGATTATAACAGAGACATGTAGTACATTTCAGACGGCGTTGCGACCGCGCCATATCGAAAACAAACGCCGTGGTAAAATGTCAAAAATAAAGGTTCGACGGAGAATCTCGGTGTAACTGTTCTTTCGCTTGGTAAACAAACATTGTAGTATAATAATACGTAGTAACTTTGTAAACACCGCACGGAGCTCGAACGCACACTGAGCTCCTTCGGTGCGGAACGCGTAGTGGAGTAGGGGGCGCCGTCGCGCGGAGTGGGGATCGCTGAACACGATCAGGTACTACCGAGCGCCGCGCGGGGAAACGGTTAAATTTAATAGTTCACATTTCCTAAACGCATAGGCTTTTTCAAAAATTTATTTTTAAATATTGCATTGTTATCCAGGTTTCAGCTATGTTTAAAATTTCAAGCCTCTAGCTCATCGGGAAGTTAGTTTAAAATCAATTGCAAAATTTGTACCGAACAGACAGACAGACAGACAGACAAATAGACAGACAAGAAAGTGAGCTAATAAAAACTAAAATCAAGTCCATCATACTTGATGGAAATACATTATATTCTAAACATTAGGAATGGAACCTAATTAGCTTATTGAAAGCGTAATGCACGAAAGGATGAAGGATTATCCTGGGACCATCCAGTAAGTAATCGCGACGGTTAGCACGGAGAAGAATCAGCGACATTCAGCGGGACGCGACCTAATCGCGGCGAAACGGTTCCGTCATAAACCATTACGCGGAAACCGCGTCGCGGTTTTTATTTCGTTTTTACGCCCGCAGGCCGCAGGAATAAATCAGCCCGGGGCGCGGGGAATAGCATTTTAAGCGGACAATGGCGGCCGCTCGTCGACGAAGTAAAAGAGATTCGTCCTCGCGAATCCCCGTCGTAAAACCGGCGATTATTTTCCGCGCCGTAGCCGCCGAGTAAGACAATCGAAGGCGGCCGAAACGTCCTTGAGGATCCCCTCCGCCATCAAAGGATTAAGATCGCCGCGCGATTTCGAGGCGTCCAGCTCGCAACGGAGATCACGCACGCGCTCGGGGATTTTACGGCGTTTTTACGCGTTGCGATAAAACGAATAACACCCGGGAGATTGTGCCGCGTATCGGAAAATAAACCGATGGGCATGATTCCCCGTGAAAAATATACGACGGATGTGTGCTACAACATTTTCCGCCGCAACGCGTCGTTTTCGAGGAAATCGGGGAAAACGCTGCGTGGCGCGTGTCACAGGACCGCTCGTGTTCGCTCGATGTTTCAATTCGATTATCTCGGTCGTCGGGGTAGGTTAACAAGAAAATTTTGGAAAACGTTTTCCATAGAGTTTTTGTTGCCGAATTTTTTGGCGTAGGTTTCGGTAAGATAAGACAAAACTGGGCGGAGATACTGCAGGGAGAAACGGAATAGATGCTCGGTTTGGTCGCCCGGCTAAATTGGCCGCGTCGATTTAATATTCCCGCGCAGCAGAAGACCGACGATCCGCTCAAAGGAATCGGATGACTTTCAGATGAGCCGTTCCGCGAGTCCGTAAGGGCCCCCGTCAAAGGAAGGCATTTTCATTCGCGTGGCGTTCCGGCGACGTACGAGTTTAATGAATTTTAGAGCATTCCGTTCACGGCAATAACTCTTCTCCAAAGGGGAGGACACAGAATGATTTTTTCTTTTGCGAGGAACGACGACGGTCACCTCGCGCTTCGTTTTTCTCCCGCATCGGGGAAACTTTCGAACCGAGATATCGCACCGAGCCGGACATCGAATTCCTTCTGAATGACGGAGAAGAAGAATCCGCTTGTTAAAGGCGGCCCGTAGCAGAGTCGCGGCGCGTGCCACGTCCGCCGGAAGAATCGAATACTTTTCAGATTAAATCAAATTTTCCCCGGCAGGAAAGTCTCCTCTCTTCTTCCCCCTCACTCCCTGCTTTTCTCTGCTTGCGTCTCTTCTCGGCTCTCGCCTTTCCCCGGCTCGGGCCAACGAGTTTTGTCAATTCTTTCCTTTTCTAACTCGATGAGGGAGCCGGAGCCTTCACCGACGTTCCACCAAAGAAATTTTATTAACAGGCGCGTCCGGGGGAAACGGAAGTGCTCGCCACTCGCAGAATAAAAACTTCACTGCGAGATTCTGCGATCCACGAACCCGACCCCCAACTGCCGCGCGACTTTTCAATCTTCAAATTTATTTCCCTTGTATAGTCTCCACGCAGTGGCTTCCTGCAAATTAATGCAATTAGACCAGGCTTGTTTGAATAGAATTAGTCCTCCGGGTGAATCTCTGTGTTATATTATTCGCGTAATGACGACTAATTAACTAATATAATAATAAACTTGTAATAATAAAGTTGTACCCGCGCACGTATTTTTAGAAGGCAAAGTTAGTTTTTGTCATGGAAACTGTTTTACGTTGACTGAACTGCGGATGTTTGTATAATTTTGTGTTGTGCAAGTCGTATATTGTGTTTTTCTATAAACCGACATTTATGCTCGTGAACAAACGTTGGTTGTTTCAAGCATGTTCTTTTTTTATGCATTTTTTGAAAGACAACGAAAATGAACTGTTTCCAGTAGAATGATCACAGGCTCGCAAGGATCGTCACAAGGGACGCCTAATCAATTTCGATGGAACTAAGAATGACAAAATGAGGCAGGCACCGTCTCAGGCGGCTCGCACGAAGGTAAATCGCGTCGCAAGCTTAAACGCGAACTTTACACAGTAATCCCAAACACCTGCGCCAGTTTTGGACCAAATTCTGTCTCGAGGCTTAGTTCACGCTACAAATTTCTGCTCGAACGCCGATCAGGGAGGTCCTTCGGGCGCGTTACAGCGATACCGTGCGATAATCGTGGGTACAGGATCGGTTCTAGCCTGGTAATTTCGCAATCTACAACCCATGGTACCCGTTATCGAGCCCCCTCCTCTGATTTCAGCAAATATAGACATAGAATCAGTCCCACTATGCCATCTCATACAAAATGCGCAGACAATTTCAATTCCTTATGAATCGATAAAATGAACTAACATTATTGCTTTTATATGTTTCCTGCATCTGCAAAGTGTTCGTTTCTTCATCATCTTCTGTTTAACCATTCAGATTACTTTTTATGTTCAATAAGCTAATAACGCAATACAGCTATTGTTTGAAATACTGTTGAATCAAGAATCAAGATTGATTTTCCTGCTCGATGATATATTAATGTGTGCGATGTTATTGTTGTTACTACTGCCCGTTCAATGTTTTATTCGCCGTTTCATCCGGTTACATACAATAATATTTTCCTCCATTTTCGCAATCAGTTCATAACTTTTTATTCGATTACTGAATTTAATCCTGTCAGAGTATTAAGTATTGGTCATTCCATCAGTATTAATTGAACCGTTAAATCCAAATACAATCACAATCAACAAAATATCGTGCAAAACGGAAATGGAGGTTTCAAACGTCCACAAAAATAAATCATATCCCGGATTAAAAATCTTGGTTGCGAAAGAAGAGAATTTCGTGTCGCCTTAAGAGAAAAACCGAGATCATTGTGGTTTTTCAATGGGGAAAAATGAGTTTGTTTTTTCCGGTTAATTTCGCGAGCCCAAAGCTCTCGTCCGCGCGATAATTCACTGTTTTATCTGTGGTTCGTTGGCCGGGTAAAGTCTGATGAATTTCGAATATTTAATTGAACCGCAGCACAGGTTGGCTTAATCAAGATCAGGCCTGCGGTTGTTTAATCTTTCACCGGCGAGCGCGTGGGCGGGCGGCCGGGTTTGCGATCACGATTGTCCGCGCGCGCGGTCCCCGAACGTTGCAGCCGATAAAACTCGCTTATGCAGCCACGCGGTCGAACTAATACCCGGTGATTATGTGCTAATGATCGGCCGACTCGAAATGGATATCGCGACCGAACGTAATTATATCGCGTTTAGGCCGGCCCGCTCGTTTTCGGGGACGCGTCCCCGCGGCGCAATTTGTTTGATCACGCGCGACTGCGTCGGCTAATGTGCTCGTCAGCCTCGGTTCTTACTGCTATGGGATCATGATTTTCCATGGGCTTCATGGTATACCACGTAACACATGCCCCCCGCAATCCAGATAATCGCTGGGATCATTGGAATCATCTACGGGCGGCAAAAATAAATTTAAATCGTCGCATCCCTGGATAAAGAATTTCTCCAGTGCTCCGCGAACTTGTATGATTTGACTGCTATAACTAGGGTTGCTATTTTTCATATAATCAAATTTTGAATGATCTTCTTACTTGTTCTTAATGAAAGGAGTAAAGTATGATATTCTCCGGTGATCGTGTGCAGAGTTGGGCATTAATCGATTAAAATTTTAATCTTGATTGATTGATTAATGTGTACGATTAAAAAAATAAATCATCGAAAAATGGGATGATTTAATCAATTGTTGAAGTTAATCGCCTCACGGTCTATCCATAAATTATAATAAGGAAGGAGAGAGAGAGAGACAGAGAGGGAGCAGAGAGCGGATGGAGAATTGACAGAAATAATAATATATTTCAACAAAAACATGTTCCAACAAAAACATGGTCGCAGCTTTCCAGGAATAATAACTTTAGACATAAAAGCACGTAAACAGAGTTTGTATTATAGACCAAACGACAATACACCGAAACTCAGTTTACATTTTTTTCAGTATTCATACAGTTCTGATTACGTATTTCATTTCGAAATGTCGGCAGTTAATCATTAATAAATTATCCGATTGACGATTAATAAACATTAATCGTAATTGACGACTAAAGTAGAAATTTAATCGTTAACCGCAATTAACGATTAATAATTATTTAATCGTTAACCACAATTAACGACTAAACGAGGAGATTAATTGTTAATTGCGATAACGATTGAAGTTTTAGTCGTCAATCGTTGATTAAATTTTTGTCCAACTCTGGTCATGTGGTATACAGGATGAGTAACCTAACGTTGCCACCTCAAATATCTTTGTTGTGTTTAAAGATACGTCAAATGTCTGAAGGACAAAGTTGAATGATACAATGGGCCTCATACGATACCAAAAAAATTTTTGTTTTTATTTAATTTTTTCAGAGATATGAAGGTCACCCTCATTTTTTTAAATGGAATGTCCTACTTTTTATACCATAAATCGATAGAGTATCAATTTGTGAGAATAAAAATATTGACCTTCATATGTCCTAAATCTAATAATTAACGAGATATTATCGAAACAATTTTCTTCATTCTTTGGATAATATTTCGTTAACTATTAGGTTTAGGACATATGAAGGTCAACACTTTTATACTGAGAATTTGTTACTCTCTCGATCTATGGTATAAAAAATAGGACATTCCATTTAAAAAAATGAAGGTGACCTTCATATCTCTAAAAAAATTACGTAAAAACAACAATTTTGTTTGTATCGTATAAGCCCCATTTTACCATTCAACTTTGTCCTTCGGTCATTTGACGTATCTGTAAAAACGACAAAGATATTTGAGGTGGCAACGTTAGGTGACTCACCCTGTGTAAGTGAAGATTCTTGTAGAATCGTAATGGTTTATGCGTTTACATTCGACCCTTACAGTCCACCTCAGAACTATCTAACTACCATCAAATTAAATCGAATTTATACGACTGAAGTGACCGAATAGTACTTGTAGATACGAATTCGACCGCAACGGATTTTATCACGGCTGAATTGAAACGACTCCGTCCAAACAAACAAATCGTTCGCCGAGAGTTAAAGTGCGAAATTCTGCCAGAAAAATTGCATCACGCTGCATAAATAAATTTCTCTGCCGAAAAAAAGAACTCTGCCCACGTAAACTGGACAACGCAACGGATTTAATTACCCTGGAATTAAAATTAATTAATCCAACTTGAATAAACAAGTGGCTAGCCAAGAGTTAGAAGTGCGAAAACTAATTCTGCTCGCAAAAATGTTATCCCGAGGCGAAAACGAGTATCTCCGGATAGAATGATATCCACGCGGGACCAGGGGATTTAATTACGGATTAAAACGAGTTCGTAGAACTTGAATAAACAGCACTTAGGAGAATCGTAAGTGCGAGAACTAATTCTGCTGGGAGAAGTGTTATATGATCGCGGAACGAATTTTCCGGGAGAGAACGAAAAAAATCTCGTGCGAACGAGACTGCGCGGCGCAGGTGCGTCGTGCGGGATTTTAAATTCAAGTAACACCGGTAATTGCGCGCGAGCACTTCGCAAAAAAGTGTTGGCCGGCCTCCCACCTCCCACGGTTGAATTAATCAACGCCGGACAACGCGTTCGTTGTATTTCGCAAATATTACAGCGGATAAATCGAGGTGGCGCGCGCGCGCCAGACGCCCAGGACGAAGAGGATGAAGAGGAGGATGAGCGGGTAACTTCAGAGCGGAACGTTCGTAAATTCAGAAACGTTTGAGTTCTAATTGGACTACACGTCGACGGGGGCCGAGGCGAGGCTTGCCGCGTTTCTAGGTTGAATAAATGAAGCTGCGTGTCCACGGGAGAACCGTGTTGGAATACATTACGTTCGGCGAATCAGCAGCAACCCGCGATCGTATTAAACCCGCTACGATAAATCCTTTGAGTTTCTGAACAGCCGGCGATAAATCACGCTCAACGCTTTCCAAAATTCCGCTACAACTTTGCCAATCAGCCTTACCATCACCTCCCTATCCACGCCACATCACGAAATTGCGTTCAATGATCCCAAAAGTCGTATTGTTTCGAGTTCACTTTGATCTTCTGAAGGCAGGCCTTCTGCAGACTTTCTCGTTTTGTGAAAAAAATTTTAGAACATTTCAGAACACCAATATTTTTAGTGGAATTGATGCACAAAATTTTTATAATACCAGGTTGAGACGCAGATAATTTCCATTTCTGTGCGAACATTACATATAACGATGCATTTCTTGCTCATCATGTACATATGAACACATACAGCAAGTTATCGAAAAATAAAATCGATAGATTGTAATGGAAATTGTTTATGACTTCTGGTAATGTATAAATTCCGTACAAACAAAATTGTGTACACCGTCACACTCGTTTCTCCGCTTATATAAAATCTGAACACAACAAATATTTACACACAATGCGGAATTGTTATGAAGAATTCGCTTTAATTAATTACAAAGTTATTTGATTCATTTCTTAAATCAACTGCAGAGAGGACCATGAAAGGCTTGAACAAACTCCACGAGCAGCAAGAAACATCGAGCAGGAGCCGCGTGGAATAATAATCTCGCGTTTCCGCGTGCGCCAATTAAATAACAAAGATTCCGCGGTTTAATTGCTGTTTTTCCGGCGCGGACGATTCTGTCGTGTGTCCGTGGAAGAAAAACAAGTGTGCTATCGTGCCGGATTGCACGATAACTGGCTCGATTGGCCGTTATTCTGATCGCCTGCGAAGCTTTCGCATGGGTGCATCGTCCGTTGAATAAAAGTATAGAAACGGTCTTCTCGTATCTGCGAGGAACGTCGTAACGATCGTCGTGATCCCGTGATTTTCTCTCGGTTGCAAAACGGCTGCAACGCGAGATAGAGGGAGCGAATAAGCGTCGATCGGGAATCCGCGGGAAAAATCAAACCGCAAATTCCGAGCGCCGTTAAAATCGCGTCGAAACGCGGTTAACGAGACTTTAAAAGGTTCTGGCTTCTCTGCGAACTAATCGGCAAACAGGGACGGGCAATCTAACCGTGGAATTTCGATTTTCGAGCGATTATCGCGGCGGTCGCGGGCTGAAAAGCTGCCGGCCCGAAAATGCCGAGGGCTCGGCGAACCGAACCATTTTCGGTTTTCGCGGTCAGTTTCCACTTTCCGCCTCGCTTTTTCGGACGGCGCGCGGCGCGGCGACGCGATGCGTCGATGCGGCTCTTGTGTGCCTTCAAAAATCGGTTGCCCATCGATCAGGCCAGGGGAAGACGGGGAAATACAAACCGGCACAGACCATGGTATTTAATTACAATTGAACACGGTTGGAGATGAAGGGTGGGGGATGCCGTAGGCAATGAGCATCGTTGCACACACGCATCGCGAAAAAACTAGTAATCAGGAATCGGGGATTGAATCGCTCCAATTTCCCCGGGTCCAGGTGAAATAGAGGATCGGGGACAGAGGGGGATCGCGTTACACGAACCGTCGTGCGGGTATGTTTGAGCCCGGGTACCCGGCCTAATTACGTGGATAATTATCGGGGCTGATTGGTAGGCGGCGTTAGTGTGGCCGACTAATGAATATGGATAAATCGTAAGTGTCCCCGATATTGGTTTCCGGGCGGATCGGGCCACGGTGCAATATCGCTGATTTACGGATTCGATGGCTACGGATCGAAACGATGATCGCTGCTATTTACTGGGAGTACGTGAAAATTGTTTCGATTCCCGCGGGGCCGGCTCCGATCCGGAGGACGGTGTTTCCATCTGTCCGTGCTTTCCCGACACTCTTTGTTGGTTGTATCGATCTCGATTTTGATCTTGATTTAATGTACCTGGTTTCGACAGGTTTCGGGAAAAGCTGAAACTGCACATAGAAGTTAAAGTCTGCGTGTTAGCGACCGGCTCTACTCGCAGCAGACAATGTTTGAGACTGTATGTGCAGTTGTTTCGTTTTTATTCCATCATTGGGATCGTATTGTTCCCAAGTTTTATTTATTTTACTTGTGTGAGCATAGACTGACCTTGTCCTACTTGGCTGAGTCTAAATCACTTTTATTTAAACAGTTTGATTTATAATCGTCCGAATGATTTTGCTGATACAGTAATGTCTGAATTGACGCAAAAGCCTCGGGGATTCGGTTGCGTCGGTCGTAGACGGGTAACTATTCTTTTGAGCTTCAGAGGCCGAGCCGAACGTAGAGAAGGACAGCGCGTGTAAGGGTGCTTTTACGCAGAGCTTCCCGCGTGCTTCGAGCACGCGAACGGGAAAAAGTCATACATTTCGAGCGGGTCGACGGGCCCTGCTCGCTGTGCCCCGCTGTGCGTGGCACAAAAAAAAGGTCTCTATGGGATCCACGGTTTCACGGTTCGTTTAGGTAAACTACCGATAGCTTCTCTTTAAGGCGGGGTAGGATACCTTCAGATTGTAAGTAGCAAATAACTAGAATCTTATTAGAAAAATTGGGTTTGCGAATTTTCGCTTTTTGTCCTTATACGAGCAAACACACCATGTAAAAATTTCATACGGTACACAGTGAGCAATTTGAACGAAATCTGTGTCAAAATGAAAGAACTTTCTATTAGAAATGCGATATAGAGCGATGAAATTTGTTTTCAAATTAAAACTGAAACTTTGCAGAATATAGGAAAAATGGGGAGAAAGTTCTTTCATTTTGACACAGATTTCGTTCAAATTGCTCACTGTGTACCGTATGAAATTTTTACATGGTGTGTTTGCTCGTATAAGGACAAAAAGCGAAAATTCGCAAACCCAATTTTTCTAGTAAGATTCTAGTTATTTGTTACTTACAATCTGAAGGTATCCTACCCCGCCTTAAAGAGAAGCTATCGGTAGTTTACCTAAACGAACCGTGAAACCGTGGATCCCATAGAGACCTTTTTTTTGTGCCACGCACAGCGGGGCACAGCGAGCGGGACCCGTCGACCCGCTCGAAATTTATGACTTTTTCCCGTTCGCGTGCTCGAAGCACGCGGGAAGCTCTGCGTAAAAGCACCCAAAAACGAGCCCACGCGCGGGCCCATGCACTGTGCCGGCGACTGCGACTGTCCGCGTCTCTTTCTTTCCGATACGCTGTCTTTCCTTGCGCTCTAAACGTTCATCGTCATTTAGAGCCCCTTCAGGAGCCTCTTCCACTTACTCGACTACATCACATTGTACTTGTCTGGCCACAATGAGATCTCATCCCACTCGTCGGACAATATATGGTCTCTATTCTACTTGTCCGACAATGTATTGTTCTGTTCTACTTGTCTGCTCATGAACCAACCTAACTCTTCTTCTCCGAACATAATTCTGTCTATGTTCTTCCTTTGCTGACGAAGTTTAATCCAGTAAATTTCTATGTCCTGTTCTTCGGACAGCTACTTGAAAGTGGACAAATTTTCCTTTCAACGAATAAACAAATGAAGCATACACAATGAATGAGGCGATGAAATCAGGCTTGAAAGTAGCAAACGACAAAATCTTGAACTAAAAATCTCGCAGCTGGAGAACTTATGCTAAATGGACGTGGTCAGACAAGCACTGGCCGTTTCCAGAACCGATCATCTCTTGATTCTCGCTGGATGGCCCTGGTCCCACGAGCGAAAGTTTTAACAAGCTGCACGTTAAATATTGATTTTTAAGAGAAACAAGCAGAACCGCGGGACAGGCACGCTGTGCCAGAACCAGACCGGGGCCTGTGTATTTTTACGGGCGCCGCGCCGGTGTTTCTCGAGGAGTGCTTAAACAGCAGCGAGTCGTCCGCCCGCTTGATATAGACTTATTCGGAGGAAACGGTCCCGCAGGATATCCCGTGGAAGCCGACGGGATATGACTGGCAAACAATATTGTCTACGCCGCGGAAACTCGACTTCAAGAAATTATTGCCCGGTCTCCGCCCCTTGAATTTCTTATTTAGAGTAGTCGGCGGTGACGAGTGAGAGCTCCAGCGAAATATCGCGACCGCTTTCCTTGACTGGATCTTTCATTCCTGGCCTAAAACGATTTCTGAGATCGCATAAATCTTTTCAGTGACCACATCAACCGTTTTGCTAAATTCTACGGCGAATAAACAGTATCTCGATCTTGAAAATAGTTTTTAGAAGGCTTAGAGACAATATTGCGTTGAAATCTTCTTTGTCCTACATTATCTGAATACATAATAAAATAGATGTAAATTGTATGATCGATATCGACGCTGTAATCGAAAAGAAATAATTGGAGACAGGGAATTCGTCACCAGGACCATCGGAGGAGCTCATTAATCGAAACACCGCCGCCAACGTGTCAATTACTGGGAAATACCGGTTCCGCCGCTGAATAATTCATCGTTTTCTTTAACGGGGGTGGAATACATTCTCCCGTTCACGTGCTTGTTAAAACCGCTGTGGCAAGATACAGATCAATACCTAGTAACGTTGAAGAAACTCCCTAATCGAAAGCTTCTTGCTCGTCTACGTTCGATTAAATATGTTTGCGCAGACAGCCTCAGAGGAGCGAGTATCAAACGGAGGAAATTTCTTCCGTGAATTACCGAGTTCATTAAAATCTTTTACGATAGGGCGGAGGGGAGGAAACACGGGACACCGATGGCAGTAACATGGGGAAAAAGCGACATGAAATCTTGGTAAATTATGTGATCCACAGAAAAGAAGAGTATCAGTGAGCCGGCCCCGGAATCGTTAATTGACTCGTCGGGTGAACAAACACGCGGGGATGCGAGATTCCACGGAGTATGTGTGCATTCCGAAATTGCGGTCTAATTTATACGTGATTTCCGTGGCGGAGGCTCGATCGATCGGATGCCTCGAATAGCTGAACCGCTCCGGTATCGTTGATCCACGGATCCGGCCGCCATCTTATAGACGCGATAATCCGGATTACTTATCCGCGAGCGGAACCGACTGCGGTGTAGACAGGGCTTGCACGTCTAACACCGGATCCAGGCTAAATACAAATTTACTTTAAACGGAAAAACATCCCCTTCTTCTGTTTATCCATTATACCGGCAGAACCAATAACCGGAATCTGATTATACCAGCCCCTTCTTCGCTCTTCAAAATCGCAAACAAACTTGAAAATGAACAGGGACTTGAGGAATGCGAGCAAAATGCTATAATGCGTCCTGAATTTAACTCATTTCACGGGCACGAGAATTTTCGGATTAATTATACCCATTTTATGAAAATAGCTCATCGCGAGACGCGTTCTATTTTCCTCCGGGCAATTCTGCGACGAGCGAGGCTGGTTTTCGGTTCGACGCCAATTACCGCTAATGCACTCGCAGTTTGTTCATTGCAGCACCGAGTAAAGGCATCGGAAGTCTTCCGGGATAAAGAAAGTTCGTTTGGGATGGGAACGAGGCAAGCACGCCGCAAACAATCGCATGAACGTTCGGAGAGTGTGTAACTGTTCGCTTCAGGGAGTGATTTTTCAGCATTGCGCAAAGATCTGGATGAACTGGTTAATTGCATACGTAGTCAATGTGTTACGGTAAATGTAATAAATTGATGATTATATAGAATAACCGGTTATTATGCATAATCACCGGATTAATCACATTTACCGTAACATATACACTCTGTAATCTAAAAATTGATAATCCAGCTAGAACCAGTACTATTTTCCAGAGACCAAAAATAACAGTTATTCTATAATTTTCTCCGATAAAAAACATTACTAAAAAGTTTATTATTATTAAAATCTAAGATAATATACACGAAATATAAAGAAAAAAATTCGAAGAACAAAATGATTACAAAATACCGATTTTTATACTTTTTAGTTACAAGTAACAGTTATTAGTGTCCAAAAAATTGGATCCTCCTCGATAACTGTTATCGATGAAGAAAAACTGTTTCGATTGGTCGAAGCAGTTATCGATGAGATTCACTTGTTCATAATAATTATGGATGAGTAAGTTCATTTCAGTTGCTTATTTAATTATTTAGTTGTCTACTCTTTTTCGGATGGAGCAAGCCTGTGAAATTCATTGAGATGGTTTCGTACAACAAGACGAGTCAACAGACAATAAGAACAGCACAAAATCTGTTTGTTGACTATCTTTGTTCACGAACGATACTGTTCCACTCGGGAAAGACGTATCTCGATATAGACGAAAATATTATACAGGGTGGCCCACATAACTCTGAACAGCTCAATATCTCCGTTACTTTTCGTTGTACAAAAAAACTTCGTAGGACAAAGTTACACTGTTTGAAGGGCCACATATAACGGTGTAAGGAAAAAAAAATTTCAAGGTCATTTTTATGAGATTTCAAGGTTATCGATGTTTTTTTAAATGGAATGAGGTATTTTTTAATACATCAGTCGATGCAGCTGGACATTCTTTATAAAAAAGTACTAACCTATGTATGTCGAAAAGTTAGTAGTTCAGGAGATATTTCAATTTAAATAACTCCAAAATACCATTACTGTCGTGCTAAGATGTTACACAAGTAAGTAAACACTAACGCCTTAGTACAACACTAATGGTATTTTAGAGTTATTTAAATTGTAATATCTCCTGAACTACTAACTTTTCGACATACATAGGTTAGTACTTTTTTATAAAGAATGTCCAGCTGCATCGACTGATGTATTAAAAAATACCTCATTCCATTTAAAAAACATCGATAACCTTGAAATCTCATAAAAATGACCTTGAAATTTTTTTTTCCTTACACCGTTATATGTGGCCCTTCAAACAGTGTAACTTTGTCCTACGAAGTTTTTTTGTACAACGAAAAGTAACGGAGATATTGAGCTGTTCAGAGTTATGTGGGCCACCCTGTATATTACTGGCAAAAATCAGTAGTATAGACTCCCGTATTTATCAAAACTAGCGTGCAAAATTCACGCTGTCCCCGCAACTCAGGTTGGCGTTGAACGAGCCTTTTCTGCTCTAACATTAACGCTAGATGATTTGCGGTGTAATTTTTCAGGAGAAAATTTGGAAAAACTCATGTTTGTCACATTAAATGTTGATTATATCAATTAATTTTATGAATAAAACATTTATGAAATAATTAATTGCTCACCATTTGAAAGTTGTACTATTTAATAATAACTATTACAAATTTCTTTCGTCAATAACTGCTATGAGTGATCGAAATGAACTTCTCTCATTGATAACTGTTATAAGCGATCAAAATAAACTCTCATCGATAATTTTTATGAGCGATTGAAATAAATTTCTCGTACCGATAACTATTAAGAGCGACCGAAATGAACTGCTCCCATCGGTAACTGTTATGAACGGTCGAAATAAATTCCTCTCGTCGACAACTGTTATGAGCGACCGAAATAAACTTCTCCCATCGATAACTGTTATGAGTAGACTGCGGATTTTATGAATTTATGCCAAAAATGGGCATGTACAATTTAAAGCAAGGGCGTCTAAAATATTTAAGGATATTAATGTATTAGTTACAGTTTAATAGGGTAATTAAAAGAAGAAGACAATTTTTGTTTGTCTCTTGCGTCCTGCAATCAATGTGAACATTTTGTATTTTGCATAAAGATCCGCAGTCTAATTATGAGCGATCGAAATAAACGTCTCCCATCGATAACTGTCATAAGTGATCGAAATGAATTTCTCTCAACGATAACATTTACCAACAAGAGAAAAAAATTTCGGTTACTTATAATCCTTATTTGTAACCAATACGATATTAGTAGATAAAATACTTGTTATTCCATGCCTTTTTTCTTTTTGGTTATAACAGTTAGGGTCCCTGCTATTTTTCGGGAAAAGATCGAAGCGTGAAGGATTGTTGCACAGAGGTCGTTGTTCGAGGGAGTTCTGTATCTTCTTCGGGTGTAGACGACATGGAAGAAAACCGGGGGAAGGGCACAGATGTTCTCTTTCGTCCGTTTTGAGCGCGGGGCGAGAGTGTGGTGGTTGAAAAGATCGATGGAGAAACGGCGACCGGCAAACCTATGGGCAGGTATCCGACCGACAAAACCATCCGTCTGCTCCGAAAGCGAAAGGGGACGTAAGTGACTGACGATGGAACGATTCGGAATCGCCGGGTAAAAACGTTTTCCGATCGACAAGCGCGTCTGCTACCGATACCTTCGCGCTAATTATTGTTCTCTTGCCGGGAAGTCGGCCCGAATGCTACCGGTAATCGATCTTCTTCCCCTGCTTCCCCCCTCCCATGCCCCCGTCCCACCCCGCTGGGTAGCTTGTTCGAGAATGAATTCATCCGATCTCCGAGAGAAACTTCGCTTTTCCACGATTTAATAAAAGCGGCCAGAACTTTTGTGGGAAAAAGATCTCCGAGGCGGAAAACGTTTCTGAAAGATTAAATGCCTCGCGCAGGAATGGCCGATGCCTCCGAGAATCAATGCCAGAGTAATCCTGGCCGCGGTGTTCTTTGCCGTGTTTTTTCGACCCAGTTCTCTTTCTCAAAAGCCCTTTCTCTTGACCCAATTATGCTTTCATTCCCTTCGAATCCGTATCGCCGTCGCGTGCCATCTTTTAATCTAGCCGGCTCCGAAGTGTCTTTTGTGGTTGAACATCGCTGATACAGCGATTGGAGTTCCTAATTGCTACTGTCTTCATTCTTGTGAATTATTTTACAAGGATTGGAGTGGGAGGGAAAGCCATTTTCTAGTAGACTGCGGATTCTACGCACTTGTGGCAAAAATAGATTAGTATCATTTTGAATAATAAAAATATTACGAGAATTTGAGTGTATATTGATACATTCTTTAGAGAAATAAATTCCTATTTGGTTTCTACGTTTGCCATTAATGCAAACGTTTTTTTATTTTTCATAGAGATCCACAACACCTAGTTGTAAGGATATTTACATGAACAATAAAACAGTGAACTTTCATTTCAGCATTAAATCAGGCCACGCGCAGTTATACGAACCGCAGTGCGAATCGCATTAGTTTATGAACAGCATAATAAACCAATAACATAACAGTAATATTGATACTAATTGAACAGACGCTCGCCAATAAAACGATCTGTATTCACGACCAGTTCCGCGCAGAATGGAGACAGTGTAATTTAATTACGCATATTGAAACGGTCTGTTTGATCGAACACGTTCCCTTTGTTTTTTCGAAAATCCGTCGGAGTAGCTGTTTCGTAAGCGAACATCCTAACTATCGATGTTATCATTTTTATGCGGTCACGACTACGCGGTTCACGACTACACGGTCGTGACTACTCGGAGGTTTTCATAGCTGCCAGCTATACCGGTTTCCTAGATCACCGTTCGCCTGTGAGAGTTATATTACCAATTCGAGCCGGGAAAATAAATAACACCGCTGCCACCAGCTTTAGTGATTGCCCGTATCAGATTTTTTTATGCCTCTGTCGGCGATAGCGCGAAACACGCCCAAGCGCGAATGAAATAATGAATCACGAAACGGGAATCATGCTCCGACTATTTCGTAAATATCACGGTACGATGAGAGAATTTCTGCAAATCGTTTTTCGGCGTTCGTTGTTTTCGAACACGGTTCTCCGATTAAAAATTCACGCTTAGAAAAATTCGATTGTTGCGCGCTCGTTCCATCTGACCGAATTCGGTTCCTTTGACATGCCGAAAAACAGAGAGAATATTAGTCGAGTCAATAGAATTCACTGAACTTTTCCTGGGAAATGAATCATGACAAATTTTCAATATTTGTCAAAATAGTTGAATCCTAAAAGACCCGAAGAACCGATGTAATGGTTACATCCATTCATCCAAAAGTTGAACATTTCATTAGCCCTTCGACGACAGAGAAATTTTTTAACTGAATTCTTCGAGATCAACGTTAATCTCCTCACTGAACTTAATACGAACAGTTACTAATCTCCACAGGCAGCTAAAATTAGTATTTAAAATTAATTTAGTTGGTGCTACCGAGATATTGGAGATCCCGAGAACATTATCTCGTTAATGTTATGATAATCTCGAGACGGAATGCTTAATTCGTCAGCGATGATAATTAAGTGACTCGTAGTTTCATAATGGGAGCATTGATAATAATAACGTGTTAATGAAAGGATAAATATTGTCGGCTGGTCCCGGCGGGCTGATCCGCCGGTATATTTATCGTTCTAATTAGATATTCCGGTGCGTCTTCGCTGGAATATACGACAATTACGGGCCGTTCCCCAGCGCTAATCTAATCGCGCGAGCAAAGTCCATTTAGACCGCCAAGTATCCCTTTAAAGGGATCAGCAGAGGCCCGGGTATTACGGCCGGGGTCCTGGAAAACGTCTAATCTCGACGCCCGCCGGCTTCCACGTTTACACTCGTCTCATTCGAGCGAAGTAACGTTTCGCTCGTCACACGTTCCCCGGCATCCTACTTCCACCAGAATGCCCTGCACAACCTCGTAGAACCTCGTAGGACCTCGTAGACACTTAAACTACCACGCGGGTCTTATCTTCGTTCATTTTCCTGCGCCGCGTAATAAAAGAACGTCTCAGACCGGACTATTTTCGTCGTTAAAACAATAATTCCGACGGAAGGCCCCCGGGCCACGGAATAACTGCTGGAAAAAGGATTTCATGCATTTGTGACGAGACTCAATTCGAAATAGTAGACACGTTAGAAAAAGTCAAAATCACGGCTTCTCGTTACTTTACTGGACTCCAAATTTGTGCCATTCTCCTACTAATTATGATGTATTTGGTATGTAATCCAGTAGATTTGTATCCGGAGCGGCTGCAGATCGAAGTTCTATCCTGTAGGATCAATGGTTCAGGAGTTATGCTTGCTTAAAGTTGAATGTTTTTGACAGGTAAAGGCCGCCATATTGGTTTGTAGTGACGACCGCGAGCCACTTCCCGAGCAGAACCGCTAGATGGCAGCACGGGCACGCGTTAATGCGGATAATATAGAGCGGATATTGCGATTATTGTTTGAATTTTGGATAACATAGCCACGGTGTTACATTATTTTTACGTTATCTCAAGCGAAGAAATGATGGATTTCTCTTTCCCCAACCTAATATTTTCCACGGTATCTCTTCTTCAACATTTTCTGAAATATTTTCTCTATGTTAACGATATTCCGTGCTGCCATCTAGCGGTTCTGCTCGGTAAACTTACCTATCAAAAACACTGCAGATTGCTCAACTTTCAGCAAGTATAACTCCTGAATCATTGATCCTACAGGATCGAAACTTCGATCTGCAGCCGCCCGGGTACAAATTTACTGGATTACATACCCAATACATCATAATTTATAGGAGAAAGGCACAAATTTTGAGTCCGGTAAAGTAAAGTTTACCCAAAATCACTGTTGGAATACCTTCAAATTACCAAAAATTGCTAAAAGTGAAATCACCTGTCGTGATTAAACTGTCATACCTTCGTGAAAAATAACCGCACGTTTTTTTCATACAATGTTTTTACATGATCTAGCAACTGACAAACTGACGACATATTTCGCCTGAACAATACTTCAACTTTGAGCGGCTGTGAAAACATTGATTTCAGTTTCCCCTTTAAGTGATACCGTTTTTGAACGATCCTTTGAAAGATTCAAACACCAAATAGAATTTCCCCGCAAACACATCCCACTTATTCGACCGTCGAACAATAGCTTCCCCCTGCTCCCTCCGCAGGCGCTCGCCATTTCCCGCCGATGAAACATTCCGGAGCATTTATCCAGCGAAAGGCTTTCCCAGCGAAACATTTTAACGTCGCTACCTCTAGCCGGATTTCATCGGTGTGCGCTTTCTTCTATGATTTTATTGAAAAACGCGATGTCTTACTCCGACGTTCCAGACTTCGTTCGGTTCTCGGGACTTGAGATGCTGTCTAGACGAACTGATGCACCTTGAAGTGCATTCGGAATGCACGCAAAGATGTTTACTTAAAATCACAAAAAAAATGTGTGAAACAATGTAATCCTACGAACAACTGGGTGATGAATCCTACTGATGTACGGTTTTTTACTGTTACAGGTGCGACGGGACTGAAAGACTTGACAATCAACGTGCCAGGAGTGGTACGATCGGGTGACACAGTGACACTGTCCTGCCATTATGACCTCGAGGGGTCGTCGCTGTACACGATACAATGGTTCCTCGAAGAGACCGAATTCTACCGATACGTTCCCGATCGGGAAACACCGTACAACGTTTACGACGTGGGCGGCATACACGTGAACGTGAGTATATCCCGCCAAATTGGCCAATAACAGATTTTACGAGCTACCTCGTTCTCTTAGCCCTCGGCCCGGCAATTCCACCACACCACACCACACCGTACCGCGCGTCGGGCCAGACACATTGTAACATTTCGACGCTCCGATTTAGGGACTTTACGATCGTGAAAGTGACTCGATGGGTGACGCCAAGTGCGAGCCACCTTCCGCTGCCGTTTCCTCTCGAAAGTTAATATTTCGTTGCTGGGGAAACCTGATACAATACACTTCCAGTGTAGCGAGCTCGATCATGCAATAAAATTCTGATGGGATATATAATATTTATTTCCGAGATTTTGTTGCCTTTGAAACGAAATGGGAACAAGGCAGATTGTTTCGACAGATATCTAAAAAGTTAATATACAAATGGTAAGGTGGAGTGGGGTAAGTCCGCCCTAGTTTTTGCAAAGTTGGACTTTAAACTGATGTATTTTCAGTTTGGTATGTAAAAACTTAACGTTCTAGGTATCAAACTCTTGTCACAGTTATTACTGATGAATTAGTATTATGTATGATTCTAATTTTGCTTGAAGATTATCATTTTGATAGGATATTGTACGAAGTTTCAACTAGGACGCACTTGCCCCGAAAATGGGGCAAGTCCGTCTCTGAGAGTTAAAAATGCTTTCGAACCTTGTTTCAAGTGCTACGGGACAACAAAAGAATGATTAACAAGCCTGCTTTAAAATACTTCTAATTGCATTAAATTATATTGTTTAGTTTTATAGTTATCAATTTTTAAACAAACATGTATTTTGATGCTGAAATATGAAAGGGGATACAGTGATATTAAAACAAAGTTTAAAAATGCTTTCGAACCTTGTTTCAAGTGCTACGGAGCAGAAGTTTCGTTCATATCATAATAAAAATAACCAATTAACGGACTTTCCCCGTAGACGGACTTACCCCACTTCACCTTACTAGATTTTAAAGATTTAAAAATTTGCAAACAATTCTTCTTGAAGGAGTCACGTCAAACAATAAAATCTACAGTATATTTTCTTTTGCTATTTGAAAGAAATTGTGCCGCCACTCGCCTTATCAGCCTTCCTTTCGAAACAGCCAGCGCGGCTGATAAATGGTCGTCTCTCCGTCCTTGTATCTTGCCGGCAAAGAAAATCGCAGGTTTTTGCCGCGGGTGGAACATGAACGCCGATCTAGCTGGGAATAATGTTTTCGCTCTGTCCCTCTCTCTCTCTCTCTCTGTCTCCCGTCTGCAGCAGGTCTTATCACAGGCGAGGTATACGAGTAGACCAATCATAGAATGCGTTTTTCTGTTTCGCGTTCGGGGGGCTCTAGACTCTAGAGATTAGAACTGATATTGTGCACAGAGGATTAACGCAAAGTATGTAAAACTATTAAACTATTGCAATATACTTGTCTTGAAGAGGATGTCCACCGATCACGGCGAATCATCAGTGGATTTTCTCCCGACGAATTTTTTCGGAAAATTTCGGCCGACGTCCCGCCGATCATGATATCGTAATAACGTTCCGGGGCTTGGACGCATCCCCGGGTCGAGTCGAGAAAGGCGCGGGCGCGGGCGGTCGTTGCAATTTCCAGTGAATTTCCCGGCGAACGGCCGTAACAACGGCGTAAATGCAATGTAATCCGGTATTTCGCGACGCTCATGAATTTTTCGGCGAATTTATGAGTTCAATCGCGACGCCGCGACAGCATGAAACATGGATCGCACCGTGCGCGAGCTCGCGCGCGCGTTTCCCTTCTTTTCCACCACGGCGAAAACGATGTTATCGGTTTCGGGGCTGCGTCCGTTAATTTTTCAACCCCCATCCCCGTAGAAATCGCGCGGAGAAAAATGTTCCGTTCGATCGCGCGAATTTCGCCTGATTATAATTCAGTTTTCGCCCCCGCTCTCTTTTTGTCTGTCTCTTTTTCTCTCTTTCTCTGTCTCTCTTTCGAGGCGTCGAATCTTCCCAGGAACAGACGGCCGTGTTTCATGAGCGACCGGCCACCGAATCTAACGAACGAGCCGCGCACTTAATGAGATTTGCGCCATAAACTTTTATTGAAGTGCTCATTAAGAGAGCGGAAGTTTAATTGCGTGCATTAATTGAGGAATCGGGCGCAACAAGCCGCGTTTTCGGCCACCTTCCCTACCCTCGCAAGCAAGAAGACACTGTTCCCAGTAATTAACAACGTTTCGCATTAACGAGGAACCGTGTCGCCGCTCTCTACAGCCCCGCCGTATGAAACTTTCACGAGATTTCGTTAATATTTCATCGGTCCGGCGCGGTGGCCGGAGCGCCGCTCGTGATTAGCGCGTTTGAAAGACGGGCATGATTGCGAAATTCTGCCAAAGAGTAAATAAAGTCGGTTGCTGGTCTTTAGAACGAACGTGAAGCTGAAAGTGGCGGATCTTAAGCGGATATTTAGTATTCATTATGTCTTAAAAAAATTCAAGAAAGTCGCGGACGTTGCCGGATTATAATTTAATAAATACTTTACTTTATACACTCAATTTTTGTTCGAAGAATGACTTGATTTAATATACAGTGACTTTCACATTTGTTCACAAGAAGTTCCGTTTACTTGTGAAGATTGTACAAAACCTATCCATTTTAATGTTAAAGCGATTATGCCGTAAGTAGGTAAGGGTTAAATCAAGGTTAAAAACTCAACCTAAAAAGAAATACATAGGAGGAACCATACCAACCCCACTTTGTGACGAAGTTTAACATTTTAAATTCTCACCATGGATGCACAAAGTTCCCAGACGTGTACACAGACACTTCGAGGGCAACTTAGAGGACACAGACTGTATCTGGAGGATGTACAGCGTAGCGCTTGATGAGAATCTTCGACGCTCGTCACGAAGACCGAAACTTTTTGCAACAAACTCCCCTCTGTCCCTCTGTCCCGCCGCTGGTTCGTCGTCCTTGGGGACGAGAACTCTTCCGCAACGTAAGTGCGAAGGTAAAACGTGTCCGTGGGACCGGCCGAAAGAAATCGATAGGGCTGATTTATGGCGTGTGCTACGACCGCGACACGACCCCTTGGAATTCCGTTCGAGTGGATTTGAACCTGGGTCAAGCGAGCCCCGTGTTTTACCCGCATCGATCCCCCTACCCCTGGTTCCCCAACCCCCACAATCCCCACTGTGCTCTCTCTAGTAGCCGAGAGTTACCCCATCATTCCCCTGCCACTTTTCTTTCCATCCGCGCTTCTCTTTAAATATTTACCGTGCGAACGAGCGACCGCGATTTTCGAAGTCGTCGGGGGACTGATTTATCCCGGCCGATCTTTCTCACGTGTTTTGTACCGATTTACTACCCTGTCGACGATCCCTGAGACGCTGAACGATAAGAGACTTCTTCATTCGACTTCGAATATTTCTGATACTTTGCCATTCTTTGTTCTGAGAATCACTGGTGATTGTGAAATGGTATCGAGCACGATTTTTACCAATTCATTGGTAAAACCAAGGGTTCCCCTTGGGTGTTCGATCGCGCTACAAAGTAATTAAGGTAATAGGGTGTTTAAATTGGGGTTTTATGATACTAGATGTATCATTCTCAGGTATGGAATAGCAGTTGTTTACCCAGAATCGTTGTTTACACTTGGAAAAGTTATCCAAGAAATCTATGTACCGCACACGTAAAGAAACATAGTACCATTTTGTTTTCTGAAACTCGATACCCCCGAGGTTCTCACAACAGTCGCGGGAACACTGTACTTTCCGTTAACACTTTATTCTCCGTTTTCTTCACCGTTGTCCTCGAGCTTCATAGGCAACTATCTTAATTTGAAAAGAAAACGTACTTCAATTTTTAAGGAGTCGTTGTAAAGAAGCTTCAATGTTCAAATATTTGTTTCATTCGTCCAAAGTTTTTGGAGAGCTAAGAATATTTTTCACGATTTGGGTCACCGACCCCAGGGAAGTTTCTGCTAAATCACACGGCCGTCATTGCGAAAGGGGCTACGTTCCGCGGTAATTCCTCGGCGAGAGTAGAGGTCCGAATCAGTGGTAGAAAAATGGGTAAGACGAGACCGTAGATGGAACAACGGTGGGGGAACAGTTGGATGTCCTTTCCGGCGTCTTTCGTTCGCATCAGGACGGATTTCACGAACGACTATCCCCGGCCAAGGGGGACGCGAAACGTAATAATAAGAAAGCTTAGCTCGCGCAGCTCTTGGGAAATTTTCAAGGAGCGCCGTTCCCGAGGAAGGCGAACTACTTATTTACGGTGCTGATCAAACCACGGAGTCACTCGGTGGCTGACGACAGCCTTCTCTCTTTTTCTCCGCACCCTCGACTTTTCACGTTTTCTTGATTTTATACGCGCCAGCCGAGTGTCCGGAATTATTACGCCACGATAAAAAACACGGAAATAATAGCGTGATCGAGCGGCCAGAATGAAAATTGGAATGAATAGTAATCCTCGGCTAAGAGATAATATGACTGTTGTTCTCCGACTGCTGGGAAACTAAAGAGTCGACCATAATTAAATAAAATTAATCCTTGCGACGTCCTCGCTGGTTCTTGGACACTGATTTTATGAAAATAATATGACGAGGAGCATAATGAGAATTTTTGTGATTCTATTTTATTCTGAAAATATAAATGTCCCAAGCAGGGTTGCCATATTACTACTAACACTGACGCGTACACGTGGAGCAAGCTAAGCTAGCGGTCGCGTCAGTGTTAGTGGGAAGAGTGGGGCGGACTCAGCAGACAAGCTGGGCGAGGGGTGGGAGGGTAAGGGGCCTGGCGAGACTCGCATATGACAACCCTGGTCCCAAGTCCCTGAATAGTGTGCAAGAGTTAAGTCCACAATTATAAAAAACGCTTTTCATTCTTCCGATTCGAAATCGACGTTTCCAAGTAGCAACGGGATGAATTAACTAACGAGGGACAATCACAGACACTTCTTACACTCTGCGACAAAACTATAAGACACCTGCGATTTTAGCTATTTTATTAATACTAATTCTTTCGTAAAAGTTTTCGTTATTAATCCAAAGAATCAGCTAAAGTACATACATTTCCATAGTGGCAATGTTGTTGAATTAGATTCAAAAAAATTTCATTAAAATTTCTAATTTTTGATAAAATAAAGTGCGACTGAACTATAACACAATGTATACTTTAGATAAGAAAAGGTGGGTGGAAGTTAATGAAGAAAATTTTTTTCTATTAGTAATGTGTTGTGTCACCTTTATTTTTTATAGTTTCAATTAATCGTCGTGATATCGATTTATATAAAGCTTTCATTTGATCTTGTCTTAATTTGGTCCATTGTTCTTCAATACGAGCTTTCAACTCTTTCCCCGTTTCCTATTTCCATACACAGCACGTACTAAAATTCTCCAGATGTTTTCCATTATTATATTTAAATCTGGAGACCTGGCAGGTCATGGTAAAATTTGTATATTACGGTCTCCAAAATATTTTTTTATACGTTTCGCTGTATGCACAGCGGCATTATCATGTTGAAGAATATAATTTTCATGTGCAATAGTACTGGCATGTTGCGTTAATTGTTCTTTTAATATTTCTATATGTATATTTAATTGCATTCATACTGGTGTTAATAAATTTTACATCGGTTCTCCCGCGGTACCCTATCGTGGCCTAAACGCAATTCCTCCTTCCGCAAGTCATGAAACTAATGTGAAAGACCATCCGGTCCATCTAAATTGAAACCTTTTCATCTGAAAAAATAACTTTCCTCCACTTTTTTCCACTGGAGACGTCTTCCCGCAAAATCTTCCCTGGCTGCTTTGTGTCGATTCGTAAGTGGCGGTTTTGTCTGCAATTTTCGTCGTTTTAAATGTTTGGCTCGTTTAATTATCCGTTGCACATTACAAATATTGGTGTGAAGTCAAGCTAGTGCCGTGCTGTCAAGCTAGAATTCGACGCTACCCTCAGAATGGCTCGTCGATGTCGCTCGGTTGTCGCTTTTGGACGTCCACCAGGATGTTTTTTTCTAAAATTCTCTCTACTTTTTAAATAATTGAGCATGGCACATCGCCTTCACCCAATCTCTCTTGAAATTTCTGAAATAGAAGTATTCTTTTCTTTTAAATTTACGATCACTCTTATTTCACTGTGTGTCAACTTTTTCCCACGCGACATTGTAGTTATATTATGTAAGAACAAAATTACAAATGTTTAATTTTAAGTACACAATTACTTCTAACATTGTGACTGTGATTAGAGTATAACCTTCGATATTTCGTAAAATATACTTTTAGTAACACTATGAATGGAGGAAGACAAAACTCAAGACTTACATAGAATTTTCATCGAATTTCGCGCATGTCTTATGGTTTTGTCGCGGAGTGTACATCTACCTGCATGTACGTCCTCTTTGATCTCGGCTCTAACAAACACCTGAAGGCTCAAAGACCACCAACCAAAGGCTTCCACAGAAAATTCTGAATTAAATGGTTATCATTGTTCCGATTAGAAATTGACGTTTCCAAGTGGCGAACGGATGAATTGACCAACGAGGGACAATCGCGGCAACTTCTCGGCGTTTCCTCGGGGTTCTATTTCTGCAGGGGTTTTCGCGACCGCCGAGTCATTCGTAGCGCGCCTTGACACTTTCGTTTAATCCACTTTGCCGAGGAAAAGTGTCGTTGTTTCGACGTCGACAGTAGTTGTTCGACGAACAAGTCCCGGTCCACTGCTCCCTTCCCTTCCTCCGACGTCCTCGTCACGGCGTCCTTTGTCCGTGAGCTCAAAGGAACTTTGTTAACGTCCTCGCGGAAAATATACTCGAGGGAGTTGCGCACCCGCGTCAGCTTCGAGGCGGAACTATTGGTAATCACCAGTCAGAAGGACCGTGACACAGTATACGAAGGAACGTGAGACAACCGTAATGAAGATCAGGCGACGGAAGTTCAATTCGAACGCTCGGATAATCGATTCCTGCGAAATGGATTCCCCCTAACACATTTGCCAGCTTAATCGCGTGCATGTCTGCTGCCGAAGCCTTCTTAATTGCATACTAACCGTTAAGGGGCTATTCGATAATATAACCCTAATTGTAAGTTGACTGCGGAGATTTATCCAAAATAAAAGTCGTCAGAACTAGTTAATACTAGAGTAAGACTAGAGTGCTTCCGCAGACAATAAATAAGTAAATGTATTAGAGGAGCGATCTCGGTAAAGTCTCAAGGCGCAGAGATATTATTCTTTTGCAAACTAAATTATGTTAGCAGCCAGTGCTCGGCGACCCACGACGGTCGTTCGGAATCAGTCCGGATGACGTACCGGCCGGCGACGATAAAAATTCAAGGCGGTCGGTTTAAAATGAAGATTTTAAGAGCCCCATGGTTTCAAATATAAAGCCGGCGCGGGGAGGAGGAGGAGGAGGAGGAGGGGGACGACGTGAAAAGTTAGCCATAAATCCCGGACGAAGATTCAAATTCCGCGGCCATGTTGGGCAGAAACTACGGCCAACGTAAAAGTAACGGCTGATCGTATAATATTTACCAGGAAGAATGTACAATGTACAAGGGGCAGATAGCCGAACGGCCGGGGACATTCCCCTGACCGTTCGGCTATAAGGCAACCATAGCTCGGGCGGAATTATGTCGGTCCAATACGGTGATAACGGGCACGGAGAACCGAGAGCGAGCCGAACGTCTTGACGTAACCACCGCCGATAATCCCGTCTTTTTATCGCTACTTAGGTGTATCCCCTTTTATTGGTCATTACACGTTATCACAACGCTGAACCTGAACAAACTGTGGCGCACGCGATGCAACCATCTATGATCCCGACGTCATGGCAACGACGCGACGTTCTCGCCAGCCAGTCCCCCCTTCCGTCTTCCCATGGGAACTCGCTGTGTCAAAGTTTCTTTGTTTATTAAAATCCGGCAGCGAGGAACTTTTGACTCTGTGGGCTTTACGACAACGGCTAATGAGCTTCTCGGGGAAAATGGTTCGTTGCACTTCGGGAATAATTTGGATACTGTTGTGTAGAGGCTGTGGGAGTCTCTGAAAATGTTTATTTGGTGGAAGAACTGTAATCTCTTTTTTTCGCAGTAACAGTTTCCATATAGAAATGATCCAAACGTAGGATAAGGTTGCTCAAGTCGTACCCCTTAAGAAAAAAAACCGTATAAAACTTAGGATTTATTCAAAACTTGTGTGAATATTGTTGTTATTTATTATAACGAAATTAGAAAATCTATATGCTTTCACGTAAAATAAACTAAATCTTTAAACACATTTATCGGTTTCCTAAGTCGTACCACCTGTAGCTAAGTCGTACCTAAGAATTTAATTCAGCAACAATAATAATTAAAACGTATTGTTCACTAATCTGTTTACATGACACATAGGTATTCAGTTAGTTGTCAACTCCAGCGCATACATCGTGCACCCATGATTTGCATTTCAAGCATTGAATCATGTTTTCCTCCCGATCTTCTCCACAAATAAAACAAAACTAATCGCAATTTCTTCTTTTTAATTTCTTTTTATTAATTACTGCGTTTCTTTTATTCGCCGCATTTTGTATGTTTTCTTTATTCTGCGTTGACGTTATTTCGACTGACGAGGTAGACTTAGGAATCTCATATGGGTACGACTTAAGACGCGGCACATGTTAAATTTAAAAAGTAAACATAACGTAACTGAATAAAATTAATACGATTTCGTTTCGACCAAACAATTATGTAAATTCTACTGAATTTATATTTAATAAGGAACATAATTTTATAAATAATTTACTTGCAAGATTAACTACCAAACATATGCAGAAAATTATTGGGTATGGGAATAAGTTTCCGCCCTTTTTTGTTGAAAAGAAGCGTATAAACAATTTCCATAGTGTGAAAACGTTTTCCAACAGTAGATCAATCGACGTTTAATTCAATTGACAGTTCTGCAAGTTTTTGACGTGGATTTCCATCAAGTAATGCTGGGAAATCTGTATCTACGAATTTTTTGGCACACCATCGCAATCTTTGCCCTTACGTCGAAATCATGCTTTTGATGGAGCATCGTCCCCGTAAATATATAATAAATATAATATCGAAACATATAACACGTTTCTTTAAAACAAAATAATGCAACATGACTTCCCGCAAATGCTGCTTACTTGGAACAAAAGTCGACATTTTTTACGCTCGAAACAATTGCCACTAACTGCGTTTTGAAGCTTAGACATAGACCTTTCAAAAACGTGTACTACGTTCCATCAAATACGCGATTGGTACTTAAGTACAACGACATCTCCAAAAGGGCGGAAACTTATTCCCATACCTAATATAAGAAAATTGAAATAAACTTACTTGATGACAGGATTTATGCTGAGAGGCTGATTTATGGCAGACAATAATACGTAAAGCAACTTGGTTGACTCAGATGTATATTTGGTTGCCGTTGTATGTGCTGTTGTTGCCGTGGTTCGTTCAAAATTCAAGTGGTGCGACTTAAGCACTGGTACGACTTGAGCAACCTTACCCTATATTAAATTTTGCATGCGTCTATGTAATATGGATATTCGATGATGAGACGTGTAGAATGCAAGAGAACTATGCTCCGCGGAATAAAATATGTATAGTTTATGTCCTAAGTAGAGTGTGTAAGGCCAGACAAATCAAATACCCAAGTACTAGAACTAAAAGGAACGAGTACAATTTTCCAGGTACATATGTAATATTCTTCAGTAAATTGAATAAGGTTCGACGACTCCGCAACGTACGTACGGGCACGTTTATGGTCGGCACAGTTCCTCCCGATCACTTATCGAGGAATCCCGGAGAAATCGATCTCCCGTTAGAGAACGCTCGGTGGGATTTTTATTTCGACGATCGCCCGTTAACCGTGGGAAACACGAAAACTACCACGGTTTCGGGGAACGAGGGTTCGATTGGGGGCAAGCAGAGGGTAGAGCAGGGGGCGGGGCAACACCCCCGGGTCGGTTGAAACACTGGCGAACATTCTATCGGGAGTGTGAGATACTTTTACTACGGGCGATCGAACCAGTCGAAATCTGATAGCGGCGGACTGCGAGGAAGTTTCTCCACGTCTACGTGATATCCTTCTCCGCGAACTTGATTCCGAACGGTTATATAGGATGGATGCGCCCGTAAAGTGTATTCTCGCAGAGACCCCTCGACCTATCGACTCGCTTTCCCGATTCGATTAATTCCCTCCCCTTGAATCCGCAATTTTATTCTTCTCGACGGCGTGGATTGTCTTCAGAATTTTTAATAACAGCCTCACAAGCATTTCGTTATTACATTCCATTTTTGGGATTCTTCTCTCCAGTGCCCTGAATATCCTAATCGATTTATCCTTTTACATATTTCACCGCTAATAGCTCTCGAGCTTTCAGCTTTAAACCAATTTTCTTCTTGAATTTTTAACATATGTATGTTTCAAATGCTTGTATGCTTCTATATAAATGTCACTTCTATTTATAGTATCATTGTTTCTCAACCCTTCAATTCAGTTAAACACCTGAACCAAGTTTACTGGTTGCCACTAGGTCAGAATTTCTAGCATTCGCAAGATAGATAGTTTCAATTCCGTAGCTTGTCTAAATGGTAGAAATATTGTTGTATCTCTCGGTAGGAATATATCTCGAGCGAGCAGCGTTGTTTAAACTCCCGAATCAATTTTTCTTATTTATATTCCACGGGAATTGTTGACATCCGCAAGACCAATGCGGCTGATTTATCGGTTTGTTTAAAAGCCTGGTATTTTCGCTACTTTCGGCGGAGTCCCCCAGTTCCAGAGAGCAGCGGCTGGAAATTACTTTGTATTCCAAGCGCCCATCGACCTTTCATCGAACCCTCTCCACGTCTAAATCTCGATCGGACTGTAGCCCTTTCCCGGGGGCTGCAATCATTTACATGCAACGCGGCGAATCCCTCCGCCTGCTTTACAAACTACACCGGATGCGGAGACAAGTCCTTTTCACCGTTTCCTTCGGCCGCGATGCGGAGGAGGGGACGACCGATCCGAAGAAATATCGAACCTTTTCGTGAAAGCTGAAATGTGTCTGCCGGGAAACCCAAATGAGATCTTCGTATCCTCCAGACGTTATTTGTACTCTTCGTTTCTTACCTGGGAAATTCTCTCTTTGATCGAACGCTTTGAATACGCCTCTAAACAGACTTTCCTTCATCATTATGTATCCCTGTATCAATATCCTTTTTAAACCGATAAGAATCTTCAGCCTGTATTGAATTTTTTAAAGTCAGCTCCGCGAATGAACCAAATTGAAGACCTCTGCAATATTATGTGTTGCACAATTCTATAGTTGGTAGACATTTTACACATTGCATCATACTTCGAAGTGTGCAATTTTATGCACACCATTTTATTAGGTGTGCAAATCAGTTCCTTCCCCTTTTTTCTACAATCATAACTTCTAACTGAATTCGAATTACTTCCCGACTTTGGTGCCGTCCGGAAGAGCGTTTTTTTAGTTTTAAGAAGAGTCATGATGAGCGCTCTAAGAGTCCTGTGCAACAGTTTCAAGCAATATGGCGTTCGAGAAGCATCATTTGCGTCACTGCTTACTCTTTCCATTCCAGCAGAGTTGGGCATTAATCGATTAAAATTTTAGTCATGATTGATTGATGTATACGATTAAAAAAAGAAATCGTCGAAAAATCGACGATTGATTCAATCGATTGATTTAATCGTCAATCGTTGATTAAAAAAAGGTATCATCGAAAAATCGGATGATTTAATTAATTGTTGAAGTTAATCGCCTCACCGGTCTATCCATAAATTGTAATAAGGAGAGAGAGACAGACAGAGAGAGGGAGCAGGGAACGGATGGAGAATTGACAGAAATAATCATATATTTCAACAAAAACATGGTCGTAGCTTTGCAGGAATAATAACTTCAAACATAAAAGCACGTAAACAGAGTTTGTATTATAGACCAAATGACAATACACCTAAACTCAGTTTACATTGTTTTCAGTATTCATACAGTTCTGATTACGTATTTCATTTCGAAATTTCAGCAGTTAATCATTAATCAATTATCCGATTGACGATTAATAATCATTAATCGCAATTAACAACTAAAGTAGAAATTTAATCATTAACCGTAATTAACGATTAATAAGTATTTAATCGTTAACCACAATTAACGACTAAACGGGGAGATTAATAGTTAATTGCGATTAACGATTGAAGTAGAAATTTAGTCGTCAATCGTTGATTAGATTTTTGCCCAACTCTGCATTCCAGCTTAGGAAATCAGCTGTTGAAGCTACTGAAATGGTTTATACGGCACTGGGAGAGACCGCTGTATCTTCCAGACCATGCAAAAAGTGGTACCAAAGATTTAAAGCCGGAAATTTTTATTATTTATTTATTTTATTTATTTGGCAGAACGATCGTTCAGGTGCACCGAGAAAGTTTGATGGCGGTCAGTTAGAGGAATTGCTGAACGAAAATCCGACACAGACGCAAGAAGAATTGGCAGAAAGATTGGGAGTCACTAGACAAGATTTTATTACATTTTATGTACGTAAAATGTAATAAAATCTTCAATTTGGAAATAAAGGGGAAAGAACTTATTTGCACACCTAATATATACATGCTCGCATCATTAAAGAAGATCGACACCAAAGGAGTGTCAATGAATATTGGCAATCGATAAACGAATTTTCTGAATGATTTTGTATAATTTGCAGGTCTCCAAGTCGAACACGCACGATGTAACGCTGGTGAACGTGTCCAGGAAACTGACGGGGACGTACAAGTGCGAGGTGTCGGCCGGAGGTCCCTTGTACCACACTGACATCAAGAGGGCGAAAATGGAGGTCGTCGGTGAGTAGGAGTGCGGTAGCAGGCTAGCCCCGGAGAATTAAAAAGTTTCGCCGGGAGAGTAGACAAATTCCTCATCCTCGATTCGCGGCCGTGCCGATGCGATCCGATGCGATGCGGTGCACGTGCGAGGCTACGTGCGCCCCATTTTCATGTCAGATTTACGGATCGCCCGGAAGAAATGCGACTGGGACGCCGATTCTCCCGGAAGAACGCTCCCAGATAGAAATTCGAACGTCATTCATGAACCTACATTGCCATTCCACCTCTCCCCGTTTATTAATTTCACCGAGTGTCAACGACAATTTGTTTTCCTCCTTATTCTTACGTTGCAATTCCCATGGATCAAGTTTATCGGCAGCAGAGAATTTATAAACTTCGAGCTAATTTGTCGAAGTATTCTATCAGGTTTTATTTCGATGCTAAACTCATTTTTACTTTGTTGCACTTTTTAGTTGTTTTTTATTCGTCGGCCAACACAGTAGTTCGGAAAAGTTTACGTAGACGGAACAAGTTTATCAATGATTTTCTTCATTGTTTATTTGGCAGCTGAGCTCACAAGAGTTTATTATCGAAGAGAAGGAATTATTTCCCTCGTTATCCGTCGTTGATCTTTCAATGGCCAATAAACTGTCTACGAGGAGTTACGAATCTGGAGGAAGTTGTTCAACCTATTTCTTTATTATTTATTTTGTAATTGAGCTCAGGAGAATTTATTGTCGATCATTTCCTAATAAAAAGAGAAATTGTGCTCGTCGTTATCCTTCGTTGATCCTTGTATCGCCAATAAACTGTCTACAAGGATCTATAAACCAGGAGCATGCCTTTCAACACGTTTCTTTTTTATTTATATCGCAACTGAGCGAATTTATTATTGATAATTTTCTAACCGAAGAAAGAACATTTTAATATACAAAATAAATAATCAGTAAACCTGAAGCAAATGTTTAACGCGACTATCTCGTGATCTAGTTCACAATTTATCTTGCTTCGTTATCAATAATATTTCAGTTGGTGAAAAAATTATACATTTACTGGGAGCGTATATTTATGATTGCAGTTCACCATTCATACACGCGAAACGGTATTTTCCTCGATTTAATACGAAACATGAAACGTCTGTATTAATTTAATTCATTTTAATACCCGTGCCCTGTTGCGAATAATTAAAGCAGTTGCATCTTTAACGACTTGTGTTCGGCAGAACGTTAATTAAATTAATCTCTTTCAATATCTTCCGCTAAGGATTGACATTTAGTTTCGATTTGCCAAAAAGTCTGTCACCATTCATCACAAAGGATTAAATTACTTTAAAATTTATAGCCCGGCCGTTCGCGTGGAATATATTATTCACGAGCTGGTTTATACACGATGGAAATCTGATAAAATGTTTCGAAGCTGTCGAAAGCTGTGAAATAAAATACCGTGCAGTCCCGAGGAATTGACAGCCAAGCGTTTATTTAACTTTGTGACCATTGAGAGAGAGAAAATACGAAAATGTTAACCACCGAATCGAGTGTTCGCTAGACAATATCGAGGATGAGGAATTGTATCCTATTTATGTACATAGAAAGTAAAAAAAATGTCTCTATATACATCCATGACAAAACGAGATTTTTACTATTTTTTTCGAAATTTTGACCACACAGACAATTGGAATTTTTTAAAAAAAGTTATACAGTAAAGTCGCGTTTACTGTCCGCGATCGGGTACGCGATCACTGTCCACTGCCTACCCACGCCACTGTCATGCTGTTCTTCTCTACGTTCGGCTTTCTTTTGAACTCCGGCGCGGTAGACGCTGTCATAAAATATAATGTCGATATGCGAACACTGTCCGTGCAGAACACAGGCTGTTGGACAGTAAATGCGACTTTACTGTATACACCCCTAGCAGATGTTTCCGATCGAAGCCATTGATACGGATTTTAGAGAAACCATTCACAATTTAGAAGTATAAAATATTACTTTATCGGGTTAAAACTGATAGGAAATGAAAAGGGGCTTATTGAAGAATGAAAAACAACAAAATAACATAAGCTTTAAAATTTAAAAATTTAAATTTAAAATTTATTATAACAAAGAAACAAGAAAATAAACAAAATGTACGCGGAAAAAAGATCCCGATTAATAGAACAAGTGGAAGAAAGTTTCCGATTTGATTATCACTGCCCATCACCAAAGTTCAACAATTACTGTTGCATGATTCTTATAGAGTTTTTTACGCTGATTTCGAATCTGTCCTTAATTTTTCCCCTAGACGCACAGTTTTTGAGAAACTTGATTTTGAAGAAAACCATATTTTTCAAATTTAAAAAAATATTGGATTGTTCTTTGCAGCAGAAAATTCTGTAGACTTTCCTGATTACAGTGATATGTGATATTAATACATTATGAATGTTTAAACATGTTTAAACAATCGTTAAAGATGAAGAGACACCACTTTTGCCTCAATTGTTGAGGATATTGTTCAGTTTATCTTAAAAGATAATGGTCCGGCGTAAAATCTAACTGTATCACGCGATAGAACAGGCTTTTATCTTGAGAAACCACTCTTTAAAGTTTGCAACATCAACGTTTTTTCGAATCAAAAAGCAAAATATCTTCGCCCGACATGCGTTGCCGCCAGTGGCGCTCGCCATTAGTACGGCCAATCGCCGCGGCGCATCCCGTCACTTGCGGCAACTCATGTCGGGCGAAGATATTTCAAAGTCGGGCAAACTTTCAAGAGTGGTTTCTCAAGATAAAAGCCTGTTCTATCGCGTGATACAGTTAGATTTTACGCCGGACCATTATTTTTTAAGATAAACTGAAAAATATCCTCAACAATTGAGGCAAAAGTGGTGTCTCTCCATCTTTAACGATTGTTTAAACATGTTTAAATATTCATAATGTATTAATATTGGATATCATTGTATTTGGGGAAGTCTACAGAATCTTTTTCTTCAAAGAACAATCCAATATCTTTTATAATAACATCACAATATTTGTTTAAAGTTGAAAAATATGTTTTTTTTTCAAAATCAAGTTTCTCAAAAACTGTGCGCGTAGGGGAAAAATTAAGGGCAGATTCGGAATCAGCACAAAAAACTCTATAAGATTCATCCAACAGTAATTGTTGATCAAATTTGGTGATGTGCAATGGTAATCGAATCGGAAACTTTCTTCCCGCTGATCTATTAATCGGGAACATTTTTCCCTGTAACATTTTGTTTATTTTCTCGTTTCGTTGTTATAATAAATGGAAGGTTATGTTATTCTGTTGTTTTTCATTCTTCAACAAGCCCCTTTTCATTTACCATCAGTTTTAACCCCATAAAGTAATATTTTATACTTCTAAATCATGAATGTTTTCTCTAAAATCCGTATCAATGCCTCCGATCGGAAACATTCTGCCAAGGGTTGTACAATATCATTTAGTAAATTGAGATTTTTCTAAGACGTTGAAAAAGCACGAAGCGTTTGAACTGATTTGAAAAAAGTTATTCTTTCTGAAATTGTGTAAAAAAATTGTTTTTCTGAGGTGTAGCGTATTCGATGAGCTCGTTTCGAAAGAATGGTCGGATATAAATGAGAGAGACTGGTAGTACAGGTGTTTCTGGGGTCGCAACCTCTGTCAACCCCGAGGTTCTCGATTGTGCTGGCTGGCAGCCAGACGTCGAGTTAGCGGGGTATCCGTACTCGCTTGTGCTAAACGACGTAATTATTATGCCTTAGACGCCCCAAAAACGGACCCGACGATCGACATCGAGAAGGAGCGAATAGCCGTCGGCGAGATATTCCGAGCGAACTGCACCACCGGCAACTCCAGGCCCGCCTCCAACATTACGTGGAAGCTGAACGGGGGTCCCGTGAGTGTCAAATTATTTTAGAACCCTTCCCAAACGCCCATCGAGCCTCTACATTTTACGAAAGCACTCGGGACCTCTCGAACCATTAAATTCACCCACGCGTTACAAGCGAAATTTAATCTCGAAACACGCTTCCGATGAAACTGAGCTAAAAATGCACACGTAGTATTTAATATTTATCGTACAGTGGATTGCGAAAGTGTTCATGCGCGGGGATGAAGTTTAACCAATTTATTCTTATCGTTTTTTCGATCACGTTGAGCTAGAATAAAGTCCATAGTCGACGAATTTTATCGGCTTCGACAATTTTAAAACTCTGTGCGAATGTATAATAGTTCACGCGATTGTAGCTACGGGATAATTTTTATTCTTGCCGAGGGACAGGGTTTAACATGAAAACACCCTTGCATAGAAATACTGACATTTTTTTATCATTAGAAAAATTAACCGTCTGTGACGGTTCATACGGCAAAGTATAACTTTGAAAAATTGTGGAAAGTAAATTTGGCAAATTGGGAGATAAAATACACGTTTGATTTGATTAAATGTCGAGCCTGAAGGACTCTGTAAGTATCCTAGTTGGAGGTGGCTGACCCGACAGTGAAATATTTAAATAATCGAGGTTGCAGAGCGCGAGATTGTTTCTTTTCTCCGGACGCGAAGTTGCAAAATAATTTCTGGCGCATCAGGACCGTAGAGACCGCCATAAATTCCCACTAGAGTAATGTCCGCGGTAATCCGTTTCCTCGGGAATTTCATTTCTCCGCGTTCCAATTTAACAACCTAATCTCGAGCGCACGGGGGCGTAGATACGAGAACGAAAAAATTTTCCGGCGATTTGTTCCCATCCGAATACCGATATTCAAGCTTCATTTTCATAGGGGCGTATCTCCGGAGCCGTTGGAAACGGGGATTCCCTCGATTCTCGAGACGATTCGACAGTTGATTTTGCAGGGGCAGCGAGCTGGGGGTGTGTGACTAGATAGGATGATGGGATGGGTGTACGTGTACAGGGTGTTCTGTTCAAAATTTCGCACGAAATTGTTTTCCAAGTTACATCTCATTTCGCAAAAATGTCTCGGATATAACTTATCTTGTTCCGAACGGCATCGTGGTTACAGTTCAAGCTGGCCTTTGTTGTTTTTCAATTGAAATACCTAGTACGTTTTTATTTATGTAGGTGTGTGGCCGGTCCCAAGGTGAATTTATTGACCTATGTGTTGGTTTTCGAAGGTCATTCAAGGTTATATAATGCTTATTAAAACATAGCTATGTTAAATGTTTTTGAAGTTGTTCAGTGTTTTGTTGTATTCAAAAGATATTTTTTCCGATTAAAAATAATACTGAATATTCATAGTGTATGGAATCATGCGGGATGAGAACTCCATTATAAATATAATAAGTATTATAATATATAAGTATATGTTTATACTTTATACTGTTTATATTATACTTATATAATAATATATAAGTACAATATAAACAGTCGAGCGAACAGTATCGAAACAGCGAAACCGGCCGTCTCCGTTTTTCCTCGCAGTTTCCGGAATTCATAAGGAAAGTCGGTCGGAGCATATTTCACGGAAGCTTCTTAACATCGAATTACCCTCGCATGAGAGATTTGCCGGGATGATCAATGGGAGGATCGACGTTTTCGTATGCAGAGGGTGTCCCGGAGACTTCTGCCGAAATTTATTCGTTTTTCGAAGAAGTTTCGCTTCGCGATCGATCATCTGCTGTCCCTTGCTGTTACGAGCTCTCTCTCTCTTTTTATCTATCTATCTATCTATCTATTTATATATGTATCTCTCTCTCTCTCTCTCTCTCTCTCTCTCTCTCTCTCTCTCTCTCTCTCCCTCTCTCTTTCTCTGGACCAACCAACCTAGGAACACGGTTTATCGTGATCGATCCTACCGAATCATTTTTGACGTCGATCGTTTATCGAGCAAATCGTGGCGGAAATGTTTACGCGTGTTTACACGTGCCTCGTACAACCGCCAGAATAATTCTAGCGCCCCCGCGAATTAATTAGGAATTATAAGCGGAACATCAAATTACCCTAATTAATTAATCCGTCACAATGGGGATGCGAATATGTGCTCGGCCCGATCCGGGCTAGCATCGCGGGGGCCATTAATAATTCACTCGAAATAATCGGGACGCGTTATTATTGCGGTCCGCGAAAACCAGTTAGTTTTATTTCGAGCGAACCACATGCATCTGCATATGTGGGTCGTACCTACATTCCCATGTATATACACAGGGTGTCCTATTCGAAATTTCGGTACAATTGGAGGATCCACTTAAAGGCTCAATTAGGGATACAAAAATACAACGAAAAATAGTTTCATTTTATCGTAATACAACAGGCTTGGCCAACACGCGGCCCGCCACGTTAAATTGTGCGGCCCGCCGGGCGATTTTATGTTTCTATTAAAACTTTTGTTCCACGTTGCATGTATACAAAAAATCAATTTAAATAAAAATGTAAATGTTCGTTTGTTAAAAATTTTATATCTCCGAAAATTCTTCACCGATTGCTTTGAAATTTTGACATAACGTTGCATTCGAATACACGCGTGTTTTTATATACCTAACAACAACAAATATTGTATACCCACAAGCATTGTGAAATTAAACATAGTCGAAATGTGCGCTTTCTCTTTTCTTCCTTTTCCATTTAACCAGACTGAGCCACAGCAACGCGTGGCCGGGTACAGCTAGTATTAAATAAATGAAGTGTCATTGTTATATATGCGCAAGTGCGACTACGAACTCCAGCGCTACAACAGGGTGAGTCACCTAATGTTGCCACCTCAAATATCATTGTTGTTTTTAACACTTGATTTAACAGACTAGTCATTTTGACTGTGGTTCCAGATTTTTTCTTTTAGAAATATTGATATTATAAATATATTTTTCTGAGAAATTTTTTTAGTGAACTTCTTTACTGAGGCACATATTTAAACAAAACTCGAACGAGATCTAAATAAATGCAATTTTGTCATTAATATAAGGCAATGTATGCCAATTGCGTTTAGTGCTTGGTATATCTTGTGTTAAAGATACGTCAAATATCTGAAGGACAAAGTTGAATGGTAAAATGGGGCTCATACAATACCAAAAAGATTTTTGTTTTTATGTAATCTTTTTTAAAGATCTGAAGGTCACCTTTATTTTATTAAACGGAATGTCCTATTTTTTTATACCATGGATCGATGGAGTATCAAATTCTGAGTATAAAAGTGTTGACCTTCATATGTCCTAAACCTAATAATTAACGAGATATTATCGAAACAATTTTCTTTCTTCTATGGATAATATCTCGTTAACTATTAGGTTTAAGGCATATGAAGGTCAACACTTTTATACTCAGATTTGTATACTCTATCGATCTATTGTATAAAAATACCTCATTCTATTTAAAAAAATTAAAGGTAACCTTCATATCTCTAAAAAAATTACATAAAAAGAAAAATGTTTTTGGTATCGTAAGAGCCTCATTTTACCATTAAACTTTGTCCTTAAGACATTTGACGTATCTTTAAAAACAACAAAAATATTTGAGGTGGCAACGTTAGGTGACTCACCCTGTATTTGATATCTTTGATATAATTGAGTTACAGTGCAACAATGAAATGAAACAATTTTTTGCGTCCACATCAAAAATTAATTTTTACAAGACTTATATTACATCCGAGAGATATTCCAACTTAAGATATTTTGCACAACGAGTTGTAAGTGCTTTTGGATTCACATATGTTTGTGAAACATATGTCGAAGATGAAATTTACAAAGAGTTCATCACGTGCATCATTAACTGATGCCAATTTAGAAAACCAGCTAACAAAAGATGTGCAACATCGAATATAAATATAGATTTACAAAAATTAAGTGAAAGAAAGGATAAATATCTCATTAATAAAATTTTATTCATTTTGTATTTGTATTATATTTTTTAAAAGCATGTTTACCTAAAGCGCGGCCCGCTGCGCGCTGTAACGTTCGCGTTATCAAAGTGGCCCGTGAAATCATTTCGGTTGGCCAGGCCTGTAATGTGAAGGTTTCTTCGTTGGACGTTAGCAAACAGTATCAATGTTTCAGCGGGGCATTCGCTCCCTTCGTAACTGTTCTGCGTGCCTCGTGGTACACGAGAATCCCCTGGTTTTGTTTTTCAATCAGTCCGCGCGGCGGTGTAACTAGTTATTTCACATTTCAGCAACAGCGAGAATCGAGGTTTCAGGCTCGGCGCACCGACGGGAATTAAATTTATCGTGATCCATCGAGATATATCCGCGTCGCTCGTTGCTGGCCATGGCTCTGCTGCTCGTGGGTGTATCTGTGTGTTTGTGTGTTGGTCGAGAGAACGAGAGAGAGAGAGAGAGAGAGAGAGAACCCCCACGTATGCAAATAAATCGTTATTCCGTGGTATTTGTTAAGTCAACCAAATTATTCCGTTAAATCGGTGCGCGCCGCCGCCGTTCGGCGCATTTAACCGGTTACAATGGCCAGCCCCCGTTGAACTGCCGGGTGAGTTATATGTTTTCGATCGGCGAAAACATCGGCCATCCGATCGAAGGAACGCCGATTGCTTCCGTTCGTTACCTTCCATTTCCCTTTTTTTCCTCTATCCCTTACTCTTCTTCGTCCCCCTTTTCCGGCTCGGTGCTCGATATCACCGGGAACAAATGGACGAATCTCCATATTGTAGCGTTTCATATGTCTCGCCGGGCAGGCCCGGACGTTCCGGGAAATTAAGCGATCCTCGCCGAATAAAAATCCATATACCATTTGTAACCATTTCGACGGAGAATCCTTTGAATGAACCTTTCTCTCTCGTCTGCCACGCTGGATCAATGCTTCCCCCCCTGGCGTGCTATCGTAGTCTTTTAAATATTTTGTTTCGAAGCTTGACAGAGCATGAAGCTTAAACGTACACAACCATTCTGGTGAAATTTATGATCTTAGAAAAATGTTTCGGAGAACATTGGTAAAAATTCTCGATTATTTTCCAATTTTTCATGAAACCAATTACAGTCAGAAATAAATTTCTAAATGGTGCGTCCAGTAGATTTTGCCTGGTGCAAATGGTATCAGCATCGACATAACAGTTGGTAGTAAGGAACGTTGAAGAGATTTTCACTGTGGAAAGTTCTACGGCGACTGTTAAACGTCGTCGCACCTCTCTTTTACGGCCGGGAAAGTCTCGAGTAGAGACGGCCAGTATCTCGGAGGGGGAGAGGCGAGAACGTTGCGTTACATGACAGACGTGCTATGTGACAAGAAAGCGTCTACCTTTCGGTGAAAAAGGAGGGACATAAGAGGGAGTTATGTCAGCAAGCTATTAGCCAGGAACGTGTTCTTAGCAGTGTTCAAGTTCCGAGGAAACTTCGCAATTGGAGGACTCGGAAATCCTACGAAACGTTGCCCAAGGCTTAAATGGACCGCGATGTCGTGAAGGAAACGACGCCATCGTTATTTTCTCGACGACTCTCTACGCTTTTCCATTTTCAGCTCGGATTCCCGTTGACTGGCCTCCACTCCCCACCCCTCAATCACCAACTCCCCTCGTCCAGAGAAACTGAAGCTTTATTCGTCGAGTTCGATGGCCGACCTCTGGCTAAAATGCTAGTACATATGTACAATCAGGCCCACCAAAATTACATAATCACGAAGTTCAGAATTGCAATGTAATTATACGGTATCATGATTCTATTGGCGAAGGGTACCCTTTCATTTTAGTATGATTTTTCTGGAAGTGAATAATCACTATTATGTTGTCATTAACACGTTTGTATTTTAACTTTACTGCTGCGTTCCCCAGATCCTGACATTTTGTTTCTCTAACATCCATACCGAATGTCTAGAAATTGATAAATCCCGATCAATGTTTCGTAATAAAATGCCTAGATTTTATTTGTACATTACGACAACAAAATCAATCGTGGACGCAACACTAGCCGGATGGAAAAATCGACAGCAATGTCGAATTCCTTCGCGACGATCGTTCCCGCCCACACATTCGAGCACATTCATCAATCCCGTGTAATTCATCCGGACCGATTTTCACGCGCTCTTCGACGTCTCTCCGCACGGCACGTATCCGCGTCGATAGTTCAACCCGATCGTAGTACGATAAAGAGGGAGGGGAGGGAGTTAGTGAGATGGACAGATAGATAGATAGATAGACAGAGAGAAAGAGAGAGATTTATTTGACGAAATAATTTTCCCGTGCTCGACGACCGGGAAATAAATTTGGCCGCTTTATGGGCACGGATCGGTTATAATTAACGCGTTCCAGAGACGAGTTGAAAAGCAGCGCCGTGGAACTGGTGGGGCTAGAGAGGCAGAGAGATGGATAGAGAGAGAGGAGAGAACCGATTTAGTTTCTCGCGCGAGAGCAGCAGCAGTGCTGGAAACGGTGGTATGCGTCTCGAGCGTAACTGAAAATTCGCGTGTCTAGCCCCGGCGACGCGACACGCCGCGCCGTGCCCGTAACAATGGCTGCTGGAAAGTGCACCGAGCCAGCAATTTCACCTTGCCATTTTCGGTTCCCGGACCCGCTAGTAACGGACTCTGATGCGTGTCACCCCGTTACCTCCCCGAGAGAGGACCGAAGCTAACCTGGCCATTGTCGACAACTTTCTCTTAATGTTCGCTCTGCAGCTCCACCCATGCGCTCGCCTTGTTGCGAGCCAGTCGACGCGACGACCTCGCTAAAGAAACGACCACTCTTCCCAAGCTGATCCGAAAAGTTCCCGAAATGGAGCACTAACGACCGGCCATCAACGTTTCGAATGCTTCTCGATTTGTACCTCTGTTTACCTCCCGGCAATGTGCTTATAGTGTGCCGCGTATAATTTCAGTAATTGTAAAATCAAAAATCTGGAATCGATCATGTTGCCTGGAGAAACAAAGAAATAATCGACCGATCACCAGTGAACGAAATGATTTATATATCTGTGGTTGAAAGAAGAACGCCGCATGTCACATATCTTCACTTTCGAGATATTGCCGTTTGAAGTTTGAATCACTAATTTCTTGTTCTAGTGATGCTTCCTTGTTTTCTTTTCACAGTATAAGTGTATATTTCTTTCACTTTGCATATTGCATATTTGTATAATTAACGTGAATAGTAATAGGAACAATACAGTCCCTGCTCACTTTATTAGACTCACGTGAAGAATTGGTGCTGTGTGAAATCCTTTAAGGAATTCAACGCTGTTTTCAACCTATGGGGTAATGATTTTATACAACAAGGTTACCTTATGGGTTGCCTATCTAAGTGTAAAATTTTCCTGCAAGAGAAATTCACCGGACATGAATCCGATTGAAAATGTCTGTGAGTGCCTGAAAAGAGAATTGGCCAAAGAAAATATAACAACAAAGACCAAGTTGATAGAGAGAATAATCTATCACTGGCACCATAACGCTGCATTAAAAGAAATTGCACAAACTTGCATAGATAGCATGTCCAGAAGAGTTGCGGCTTTAAGAGCAGCTGAGGGCGGATTAACAAAATATTAGTGTTTTAAGAATTATATTGATCTATTTGTGTTTGTATCCATTGTTTTTGTAAAATAAATATATGGAAAATTCATTGGTCATCATTAAGTGATTTTTGCATAAGGCTACTATACCTATTATTCATGGTAAAACTAAAAAATCATGATTATAGAGGTGAGTCTAATAAAGTGAGCAGGGACTGTAGTAATAATTGACAACGGTTTAGGTAAAACGACGCAAGTCCACTGGACTTATTGATCCTGATGTTAGATCACATTTTAGTAACCAACCAATAGCAAAAAATGTACTAAACATTGATTCTGATTTCGATTTATTGGAGATTGATCAAAAAGAAGAAATAGAATCCAAAAGATTCAAGAAAGCGTTACAAAATAAATGAAGATAAATGATTTTGTATTTTTTCTTTCCTTTTTTGTCGAATGACTTGTATGAAATACTGTGCTATTTTTGTTAAAATAAAAATATAGAAAATACTTAATTCTTGTCGTTTTATGTTATACAAAATAAATTTAGTATAAGCAGATTAATAAATAAATATTTAAATAAAAATAATTTTTTTAAAATACCACTTTCTAAAACGGACTAAATAGTATAGAATTATTTTTTCCTAGCTCCGTATTTTCATAGCTATTAAAAATTCACCATCAACTTTTCGGGACTATCTGTACGGGGTTAGGAATCTGTATGGGGCTAGGAAAAATTATTTTATACTTTTCAATCGGTTTTAAACACGTGGTATTTTTAAAAAATTTATTTTTATGTAAATAATTATTTTCTGCTTTTAGTCTTGTGTATGTGAAATTTTTGAATTGATTTTAAACATTTTGATGAGATTATAACACAGACATGTAGGAGATTTCAGACGGTATTGCGACCGCGTCCTATCGAAAACAATCGCCGTGGTAAAATGTCAAAGATAAAGGTTTGACGGAGAATTTCGGTGTAACCGTTCTTTCGCTTGGTAAACAAACGTTATAGTATAATAATACGTAGTAACCTTATAAACACCGCACGGAGCTCGAATGCTCTTTCGGTGCGAAGCGGGTCAGTGGAGTTGAGATGAGTCAGAGTGGGAACCGAGTGGGTACTACCAAGCGTCGCGCGGGGAGGTACATATAACGGTTAAATTTTCAATAGTTTATATCTCCTAAACGCATAGGCTTTTTTAAAATATTTTTAAAATATTGCATTGTCATCCAGTTCTAAGCTATGTCTCTAGTTCATCAGGGAAGTTAGTTTAAAATCAACTGAAAAATTTGTACCGAACAGACAGACATACAAGAAAGCAAGCTAATAAAAAAAAATAAAAACGTAGTAAAATAGGAAAAACAGCAATCACAACGGAAAGATACGAGTAAGTTTCGTAATCTGAAAACATTGAGGAGTTATGTTGTTTTGCCTTATGCGTATGAATTGAACGCAGGAGATCGGTTAAATTGTTTTTTTTTTCGCCTTTCGGATTTATTTCATGACTTTTTTCTGGTAAGTAAATAAATTCTATACTCTAAAGCTCAATAAACGCATAAACTCACTGACAACCACAGATATTAAATCGCAGGAGATTGGATGGAACAGGTTTTCGCTGGGAGTCTCCATAAATCGGACGTACGCATTTAATATTCCGGTTGGTGATCGCGTCAATTTCTCAGCACGAGAACGACATCCATTGGAACAGCGTAGGATCCAGCGTTAACCGAGTCGCCGGGTTGATCCTCTGCCAAAAGGATCGCCGGTTCAGCTATCCGGAATCAAGTTGCCGCCCGTATTTTCTCGCCGGCGATTCTTTCGGCTCGCTAGCTCGCCTCTTTTCGTCTCGGCTCGTGAAACATCAGCGAATGTATCCGACAAATCTCGCGGGCGCGAGTCTCATAAATTCAAGGTCGGACCCAGTCTCTTTGGTTCTCTCGTTTCTTCGGGTTTTCTCGCTCGTTGTACGAGGACGTGGACGTCGAGGCCACCGGTCATCGGGTTAAGGTGTTATAGAGGTGTCCCTGTCACGGATTTGTCGGGGGCTGTCGCGAATCCGTGCCACGAAAATATCGCTCGTTAGAACCTTATTCCTCTCAACGCCGGACGGGAAACCGATAGGGGCACGCCGCATCATTTTCCGAGCCAACGCGACTGTCATTCCGCGGACCGACACGTTTTCCGGTCGAACGGCTTCTCCCCTGGGCCGCCACGAATCGCGAGCTCTGAATTTTTTAGCGAATAACCTATCCTACTACTGGATGTTGGTTCCACGCGAAGCAAAGACGCCAAAGACCGTCCCCAGGAAATATATAATTCTTGTTAACGCTCAAACTCCTTAAAATTGTTTTCACCATAACGACGCCTTCATTGGTACAGAGATAAGCAATTGGAGTTAGAGGGGTAACATAAAATGATTACCAAGCAGAATTTTAAAACTTTAGACGGCTTCAGTGAAATCCAGAGGATCCTGCTTTATGGTAGATTCGTTCAAGTTTGCAGGAAAATTCGAGATCATGCTGGAGAATTGATAAAGCCGGATGGATAGTTCGGAGCAGCATGATCGGATTTTAGAGGCAATTTCCAATCGATTTTAACATGCCTTCCAGTGGGAATTTATGAACTCCTGAGGCCTCGTATGAAAGTTGGGAAATCACACTTCATCATAAAGCGCAATCAAGTTTATAGGAAAATTCGAGATCGCGTTGCAAAATCGAGAAATCCCGACTGATAGAAAAATGAGTGAAAAATAAGCGGTGCCTACGGATCAATTTTAGAATGCGTCACTGCAGGAATTTTCGAACTTTTGATGGCTCTAATTAAAGCTGAAAGACCGTGATAAAAATGAGTGAAAGACAAGAAGAAGAATCAAGACTCAAAAAATGTGAACACGCCTGAAAGGCGATAAATCCCGTTCCCCAAGACAATTTGTCGTAACGGCGAGTAACACGGGAATTATTCTCGAGAAAATTTCGCTACAAGGAAGCTATACTTCCAGTTTGTCATATTGCAGGCTTTATGAGTGTTTTGCGTCCCCGCGAAATTCCACGCTAACGTAAATTCTGCAAGTTTTCTCGAAAATTCCTGTCGCCGTCGTTTATCTCCCGACGTCCTGGTAACGTACCGCTTCATACAAAATTCCTTCTACCCCACGGGCAGAATATGGGCCACGTTCTTTCCATCGAAACGAAAGCTGACGCGGTGTCGTCCCGTGACGGACCAAGAATTTTTCTTAAGTCCTGTCCCGTAACCCACTGCGAACCTCTGTTCATGTCTTCCGTGGCACTTTAAAACCCACCATAGATCCAATCCTGTAGAATTAAAATCTGGAAAAACGTCTACAGTTCCATTGCATATTGAAACACAAGTGTATCATCAAAAACATATATAAAAAAAATCTTTTTAAAAGTCACGCTTATATTAAAATGCACAAAAAAGGAGAAAATAATCCTTTTAGACATTAGTGACTATAAATAAAAGCGTGGACCGCTAAACTATATTGACGTAATCTTCGTAGGCGCTCCACACTTTTATTTATAACTAATGTCTAAAAAGATTATTTTCTCCTTTCTAGTGCATTTTAATATACGCGTGATTTTAAAAAAACTTTTTTATATATTTTTTTATTTTCTACTTTTTAGTCTTTTTTAAATGGAACGCAAGATATAGTAATACTGGTATGAAATATGAATATATGAAATACGCGAGATAGAATGAGGAGATGACTCCGAGAGACGACGTCTTTTGATGGAGTCCGAAATTGTCCGAAATGGAACCGAATGAACGGAACACCACAACCACACTGAGCTCCTTCGGTGAGAAGTGGGCCAGTGGAGTGGGGATGAGTCGGAGTGGGAACACGTAGTGGAGTAGGGAGCGCTGGCGCGCGGAGTGGGGATCGCTGAACGCGATGACGTACAACCGAGCGTCGCGCGGCGAGGTGTGACGTTTAATATTAAAATTTTTTTTCTCCTGAACGCACAGTTTTTTAAAATTTGTTTTTTAATATTGCATTGTCATTTAGTTCTGAGCTATGTTTAAAGTTTCAAGTCTCTAGCTCATCGGGAAGTGGTTTAAAATTCGATTACAAGATTTGACGCATACAACAACGACAACTCGGCAAGCTAATGTACACTAACGAGCATAACTGATTCAACACACTTTAAATCAGAATAATTTTTTTATGAATGGACCAAACGACTCTAATTTCTATGTAAGGCTAGAAGAATTAGTTTAGGAAATGTCGTCTAAAAAATATTTTGAAAACATACATTTGGTCGGAATTGCGAAAAAAATAGTAAAAATTGATTTTTACTACTTTTATAGCTGGGCTAATTACGAAAATTTACAAGATGTGTTTGGTCAACTCGTATAAATGATATACGCTCTGAAAATTTTATTGAAATTGGTTTACAAGCTATAAACGATCAAAAGTGGTAAAAAGGCCGAAAATCTTTAAAAATGACAATTCGCACCATTTTTGATGGTTTACAGCTTGTAAACCAATTAACCAATTTCAATGAAATTTTCAGAGCGTATATCATTTATACCAAGGCTGGCCAACCCAAATGGTTTCACGGGCCACTGATGACGCGTAACATTACAGCGGTCCGCACTTTAATAAACATGCTTTTAAAAAATGTAATACAAATACAAAATGAATAAAACTTTATTGTTGTACGTCGCATTTGCGCATTATAACAATATGACACATGCAAATCTTCATTTATTTAATATTTTTTGTATATATGCAACGAGAAGCAAAAGTTTCAAGACAAACATAAAATCGCCCGCGGGCCGCGTGTTGGCCAGCCCTGATTTATACGAGTTGACCAAACATATCTTTTAAATTTTCGTCATTGGCCCAGCTAAAAAAGTAGTAAAAATCAATTTTTACTATTTTTTCCCAATTTCGACCAAATGCATTTTTTCAAAATACTTTTTAGACGACATTTACTGAACTAATTCTTCTAGCCTTACAGAGAAATTGAAGTCGTTTGGTCCTATCATAAAAAATTTATTCTGATTTAATGTGTGTTGAATCAGTTATGCTCCTTACTGTAAGCGTGGTAAAAATGCACACGAATAAAAATAATACAAAATCACAGATTCAAATGTGTAGGTTTGTTTGTTCTGTAAGAATTTCAACAATTGCGAACAAATCCGTATCTCGTACGGCAGCAAGCGGAGACTTTCCGGGTAGGACGCATGTGATGCGCAGGTTGGATCTAACACGATCCGACAAAGAACCGCGAGAGGAGCATCAGAGTGTCCGTGATAGGATCGTCGAGGTGTGGTCGGATCACCTAGAAACCCGTCGGACAAATCCTCCGACCCCTGTTGCGTAGCAAGGCGAGCGAGTGCACGAGTGCACGGGTGCAACCCGCTCGCCAGGATGGAGGGCGATGCAGGGCGCGCGACACCGGCAAGCTTTATGTATTATGCTTTATGAACACGCGGCGCAGTCCCGCGTCATCGCAAGTCCGCGGGAGTTAATGCACGGCCTCGTTTGTTCCCCGAAGTAATAACGCCGAGCGACTCTTGTACCCACGCCCGGTCGTTCTCTCTCTCCTCTTGGTCACCAGAGTCTTTCCCCTCGAGCGAAAGAACCAGAAGAAGAAGAAGATGATGATGAAGAATAAAGGCAGGGAAGAAACGGGAGCAACGCGCCAGCCCATCTCGCTATCTCTCTCTCACTCTCTCTCTCTCTCTTCCTCTCTCCGTTGGTCGTTCATTTACGTTAAGAGCAACAAAACTGCGTAATATCTACCCGAGGAAGCAGACGAGGTTTACCCAGGAAAATCTCACCTTCGATGGAACCACGAAATTGAATTGACTACGGCGTGTCTGAGCCGAGGGGGCGGGGATCAATCCCAGTATTTGTCCAGGCCACTGTTAAAAGCGCCGACAAAGTAACCTAATAATGCCGGATTGCTGGCTCCGCCGAGGTATTCATTTAGCGGTGACGCGAAGCCCGTTCGCCTGCACCAGATTGCCGGGTAAATTATGTTCCGCGAAGAAGATGCACCGTGTTTCTGCAATGCTGATCTTGTCGGGCACCTGGTCTTTAAAGACCAGTTCCTTCACTTCCTTCAATCTTTAACAATTCTTTCCAAGAGCTCGTTCGCTCCCTTATCAGTTCCTCTCTATGCGTTCATCGTAGTTGCTTGGATTCGTAGGGATTGATATTCAATCATCAGTAAGCTCGGTAAAGAAATGGTCTCGTAATGAAATTCTGTGCAGATCAGAAAGTGTATTTTTTACCCCGAAACTGATATCGAGAGGAAAATGGGGACCCCGTGAATATTCATGGAAAATATTGATAATCGCCCGCTGTGTGTTTATGGAAAATTCAAAGACTTCATAAATATAGTTACGGTTGTTTCCGATTCAAGGAAGACCAGAGCCCCGATAAAACGCTGAATAATGGAAGGAGGAGGTCGAAAGAGAAAGGGGAAAAGTGTGGGCAAGTATATATCGGGTGGGATGAGAATTGAATTGCGGTCATTCGTCGCGTTAAACCGTTCCCGTCCACGGCGCGGCGCCGACGCGTAATTAATGTTTTCAAGAAGAGATAATCTTCGCCACGTTGCGAACGCGCGGCGTTACAACACGAAACAACAGGCATTCCGCGTTCGTACAACCGTGGCATAATAATTCATGCTTTCTACATACTTGTTCCCCGTGATATAATACAACGCCCTCGCTTCAGAATTAATCTGTTCCATTTTCAGCTCGCTAAATATTTATTTGAGGTGCACGCTTGTTTTCTTGCATTATTAACGGGCGAATATTCCGCCGCTCCCGGTGAAAGTAATTCGCGGCTAAATCTCGCGCGAAAGTTCCGCATGCGAAACCAGAGGAGAGAGAAAAAAGGGTCCACCGCTTTCTCTCAATTTATTGCCCATTTGCTGACGCTATTCGTCTCGTTAAACGGAATCGGGAGAAAAATGTTCCGGCGAAACGTCGACTGAAAATTAAATAAAGGGGACCGTGAGATTCGTTTAATTGCTAGATCGAGAACGATTAGAGGAGCCTCGAAGAAATGGGGGAACAGACAATATTTTGCAACTTCGTTTATTCATTTTTCTTGCAGAGTAACGGAAAATCAATCTGAGATTTATATTTAACCCTTTGCATGAAGAGCGTTCGGTAATTTATTGAACAAAGATATTTAGCAATGTAGAAGTTTTAAGGTGTATAATAAATGTAGACGTTTAAATTGATTGTTTCTCCTTGCAGCTCGGAAACGAGAGCATGCTGTACAGGTCCAGATACTTCGCAATCCCCCAAGACGACGACTCGGAGGTGTCGAAATCAACCATAGAATTCAAGGTGACGAGCGACATGTTCAGAAATGGCCGGCTGCAATTGCGTTGCACCGCCGCCATCGCGGACGTCTACCGGAAAACAGCCGACATCGAAATCAATGAGGACGCGCCCCGCATCGCGTCTATCACTGGAGAATCGCCTCCCCGAGGACACCGTGAGTACACGTTACTATCCTACACAAGATTCCATAACAAGAGAGAACCACGACAATAATTTCAATACCATGAAGATATTTTTTATAGTTCCTTTCAATTTCTGGGGTATTATACCAACGTCAGACGTTGTCAAATAACCTGTATAGCAATTCCAACTTCAAACCTCCTATCTAATTTTCTACAATTTTAATCGACCTGTACAACAAAAAATTTTCTATGGGGTACACAAGTTGTTGAGCACCCTGTAAAATAGTCTTCGCACATCCCAGCAACTCAATAAAGAAATTATTCTGCGCCGGACCAAATCCCGATCAGGCAGAGTGTCGAAAGAGAAGCCGTTCGCTGTCGTAGTAGCTAATCAAAGCCACGCCCATCCAGCCGCGTTCTATTAACTCGGTAAACAGTGCTAATAAAGGAAGCCTCGGAGGCACACGGTTTACGTGGCCCCGTTAACAGGATGAATTCATGGCAAAAGAATTTCCCGGACCAGGCCGGTGAAGAAAGAGAACAGGAAAGAATTCCAGCCGGGGCTTTTAATGATTCAGCAGGTAGCTCGTTTATCCACGTTCAGTAATGGGCTCAGGATGCTTCGTATCATTTCAAACACAGTTTCCAACGGGATTCACGATCCTTCTTCCCCGGCAACCCAAGCCGCGGACATTTTTTATTCGTTGTAACGAAGAAAACAGCGACTACGCCCCTGATGAGATCACGGGTTTAACGGGTAGATACACTCGCGCATTTCCCCGTGTTATCTCTCATCCGTTCGATTTCAAACTAAAAACACTTCGGTTCTACATCAGCAAAGACAATCCCGGGAAGCAAACAGCGCATGAGGATTAAATATATAAAAATATATAAAAATGTACAGTCTTCGCGAGGACGCAAGAGATGAGAAGATTGAAAATCATTGATGATACGTTCGGGCATCATCGAATTACAGAACGCAAATAATTATTTATTATTTGAGAAAGTCTAAATGAATTATTATTTAAAATAATAAAGTTATTCCTATTGACAAATAATAAATTAAATTGTATTTTTTTATAGACGTACGTGTTCACTGTGTATACAAAATACAAGAAATAAGAGAAGACCAAAACTATTTATTTGATTTCCACCTCAATCTAAATAATAAATAATCTTTTATTTGCAAATAAGAAATAAAATTGTATTTGAATAAAAAGTTTAGTTATTATTTGCAATTAAAATCACACGTTTATTTATTATTTAATTATGTATTATTTAAACAAGAAATAAGAGAAGACCAAAAACTATTTATTTGATTTCCACCTCAATCTAAATAATAAATAATCTTTTATTTGAAAAGAAATAAATTTGCATAAGAAATGAAATTGTATTTAAATAAAAAGTTTAGTTATTATTTGCAATTAAAATCACACGTTTATTTATTATTTAATTATTTATTACTTAAAAAAATCAGGGATGATACGTTCGGACATCGTCGAATTACGGAACGCAAAAATATTAAACACTATTTATCAATATTCATCCGTTACACCGCTCTGTGACACTCGCTGTCACGTTACTCTCCGAACGAGCACCTAAGAACTGCCCCCACCCAACTACCCCAAAATACAACTTCCGTTACACATTTGTGTGACACCCAACCGTCACGCTTTTAGCCGGACGAAACCTACAAGATTTTCAATCTGAAAATACAAGATATTTTAGGTTTCTTAACATATGTAGATACTTCATTTCCATATCGCAGTTGACTACGTCAGAGCTAGACTGCACTACATAATTAAGGATAAAGAAATTGGCATTGCAAATAGTGCCAAAAGACAGCAAAGACGGTGCTGATTATAATGCATTTTGTCCCATGTCAATGTCTCAGTCCGTTCCCGAGATATAAGCGTTTAAAGTTTGCGTGTATTTGGAATGGGAAGGGAGCCCATTCGCAAAGTGAATTCCTGAAAACATAGTAAAATAGTAAAACTGACCTGCCTCTACTAACGGCACGTAGAGATCAGTCACCGAGTGTGCGAGTGAGACGGAGATAGTTGAACGTCAAAAATTACCTTTGTCTTTAAACAACGATATCTCAGGAACCAGGCATCGCATTACAAAGGAACAAAGCCATTTTGAAGCGGAGGCTTCAATCTCTCTAACTAAGATTCATTAAAATAACATCACGTGTTACAGAGCTACAGGAACTTAATGATGTTCTGGAGTTACAATGGGAGGCAAAAGTACAAGAAATTCGAAATGCATCAATATATTGGCAATGAAAGCCATTCATGAGTATATTTTGCATTAAACTTTTGCGAATACTGTACCCTCTGTAGCTATATTCAGTGGTCTACACTGGTCGCGTTTCCATGCTAGTGAGAGACAACACGATAAATTTGACGTTTTGTAACAGTTTATAATTTTTTGCTCTGTAACTGTTTAGTGAATCCTAATAAATTTTGAACATAATTAATTACATAATTTTTACTACATATAAAAAAACTGGAGTTTCCAGTTGCGTTTTTTCAAGGTTTAAGTGGAATTTTATGAATTCTCCATAAGAAGACGTGTTAAAATGTGCAAACTTTAAGTTGCTATAATTCTTAAACGGTGCAGTAAATCGAACCCAAACTTTGATAATTGCATTAATTTAGTAAGAATTATACCTTGTCAAATTTTCAAAAATTTTGTTACGTTTTTATATACCTCCAGAACATCCTTAAAAATCAATCAATCTCAATATGATTTTCCCGAGCATTTCAAGGGATTCGATGCGGCTTCAACTAAATAAATATCCTGTCTTTAACACTAAATAATACTAGGGATGGGACCAATAATCCCGAAACAGGTTCGAACTTTGATTGATTGAATTCGAACTCTCTATAAGTACTTCGAAAAACAGAAATAGTATTCCTAAGTATACTCGAACCTATGTCAGACAGTATCGAACCTTTCACAAGTACTTCGGTAAACGGAAATAATACTTGCAAGTATATTCGAATCTTGCTCGAACAGATTCGAAACTTAATTCTCAGATTTTTCTAATCATTATCTTTTTTACCTTTAAAATCAATTATGTTGTCCTATAATGCATAATTTAATTCAAGATGTATAACTATAATTTCATGATCTATCTGAAATATTATTCTTCAATAGTTACGAATTTAATAAAAAAAAGTGCTTAAAACTTATTATGCAGTTCTGATTTCCAAGATTCGAGTCTACTTGTGAAAGATTCGATTCCTTTCAACATCGAAGTACTTATAAGTATCTTTCCGAAACGTGTAAGTGCTCATTCCCAGATTCGATATCAGACTCGGATTCGTGAGTACACATTGAACCTGATGCCACCCGTAATTAACACACTTTCATTCAATTTTACTATTTTTTTACTTCAGAACAAAAACGAACACTTGCGAATATAAAATCAAGAATTAAAAACATCAAAAACATTGCACAGTAAAAAACGTTAGGGTCGCCATAAAAAGAACGTTTCCGCAGAGTTCACAGAGTCCAGAGAAATTTTTTAAAACTGAAAAGTGAACTTTGCACGCTCGATTGTATACGGAGACCGGTCCTAAGCGTGCTCGTATTTTTTGCCAGCGGTTCAGAGGAACCAGCTGGTTACTAAAAACAAATTCGTAGATCCGACGGAATGTAAGAGTCCGCTATAAATTAATTTATACACTTGCCGAGCGTTTAGCGGACGTATCTCCATTCATCGGGAATTCTTTTGAACAGCTGGCCAGTCAGTCGATCACTGGAATCGCTCGATCGCGCTCATTTATCGGTCCCGCGGATCTGAATTGTACTAGGTGGTAACTGGGAATCGTCAATACAGGGAGGAAGGGTGGATGATAACGGGTCCGAAGTTTCTGGAGACGGGGTGGACGGGCGGTAAGTTGCGAAACTGGGCTAGCCAATTGGCCGGTGTTTGTATTCCCCTTTAATATCGACGGGAAACGGGCGAGAACAATGCCCTGTCGCGGTAAAATTCAACTGATCAGACCGAATGGGATAATACCGGCGACGGTATCGATCGGATCCGCGTTGTTAATTGCGTCGTTCCGATCTAACGAGGCGGACGGACATCCGCGGAATTTTATCTTCCTTCCGACCCACTGGACCTGATTCCTTAATGCACGGGCCCGGAGAATGGCATCGCCGTGGAACGAAGCGAGAGGGGACGGATGATTCCAGGGGGTTGCGAAATTTTTCCATTAACGCCGTAAATTGCGGCCTTTAACCGAGCTATTCCAATTCGAACTTCCGGCGTTCGTCGGACTTTCGAAAATAATGTTGTCCCTAAGTTTCCGCGCGCGACGTCACTCGCAGCCTGAAAATTCTCAATTAAAAAGTGCGCAAGAAACACCAACAACCATCAGATTTCCCAGCTTTTGGACCTCGGCAAGCGAGGAACGGGTTCTCGCTAATTAATAAACTGCAAATATGAATTTTTTATCCGCACTTCGTGCGATCGAGCTCACAGTGGCTATATTTCCGTTCCGTTTAATGCGCGCGATACGTGAAATAATGCTCCCTTAAAGTTTCGAGTAAAACAATAATAGCTCTGCGAAATATTTTATCGAAGCCGAATTCGGATAAAAATCGCATAAACATCGTTAATTATTACTCTAGCAAATGTTATTGTTTGTGACTTGACTGAAACGTTTTCTGCATTGTAGAGCGTCGAATTGTCGCAAGTCTTGAAAGCAATCCGTGCAGTAAACATTGCTGCAATTATTTTTATACCGAACGCAAATAAATACCGGCATCGAACAAAACATTTTAATGTATCGGCCCTCGATTTTCATCGCGCGATGAATATTCTATTCCGTTGCGGATTTAAGCGCGAATTTTCCCGCAGCGGAGTAACAATGGTTTAATGAAGTGCCGGGCGCTTTCGAATTCCCAATGAGTTTTTGCACGTACGCGCACGCGGCGAACATCGTTGTTCCTCGCGTATTTAGTCTTACGGTATCTTTTTTTGTCCCGTCGCGGGTCGCGCCAATAAAATTTTCATTCGACGGTAATCATCGATTCTCCGGACAGTTTCCCCCGCGAGAAAATTGCTGGAGCTCGTTAGTGCGCGCCGGGGCCCGAAGGCGACGAGGTAAACACCGTGTTATTGACTGTTAGCGAGGTATTGTATTGTAATTCGAACGTAGCATTGAAATAATTGCGCCGTTTAATGAGCCCGAGGATTCTCGTTAAAGCGTACGCGAACGGCAACACGCGATTCTTGCCGATAATTTGCTGCGAATCGATGGACATCGGTTAACGAGTGTTTGTCAAGGCTTGTCTGTCGGCGCTTCGGACCCGCGCGAAAATTATAATAAATCGAAAAAGTCGTCAACATTAAGATTGCCGAAATAATTAACGACTGAAATAAATTTCTATTCGATTCCTGTCTCTGAAAATTAATGCAAAAAATATTCATTCTGCATAAAGAACCGACTAGGAATTTTCTCTCGGAAATGTCGGGCAATATTAACAATTTTCGTTTAATCTCCCGAATAAATTACCTCTCTTAATCCGATTCCGCGTGATTTATGTTCTGAACCGTGAAAATCCTAGTTTTAATTAATAGCTGATTAAGGGCTCACGGGAAGTCTAAAATAAGGAAACAATTTTTCATTGACCAAAAGTGTCCTCGCAGTTAAAGTAAAATAAAGGTACACGTTTTCTTGTGCTGTAATGAAATAACAATACGCAGTTTCTCGTGCTGCAAAAGTCTGAAAATGCTATAAAAGGTGGAATGAAGCTGGAGGTACGTTCAGAGCGTATCGAGCGAATATTTTCGTTATTTTCGGCGACGCGATGTGTTCGGCGGCAATGGTGGATGCGTGGGCGAGGAAAGCGGAAGCGAAGGACCCGACGCCCGCTACCAAACGGCATGATAATTGCACCAGGCTCGGTATAGAGCCTCGTGATAGACAAAAAGGCTGTGAAAGGGGCTTGGCGGGGGTGTGAGGAAGTGGGGACTGAGATCGCGGCGAGTGATTCAGTTAGGGACGCGATCCTATTTCCCGTAACAGGGTAACGGCTTTGCTTTCCCAGCTGGAACAATCGGCCCCTCCTCTTCGCTCCCCCGCAGCGAGGGCTGCTTCTTGGCGAGGAGCTGATACGGCTGGCAGAGGCAACATAAATGTCATGGGGCGGCGTGATTCACATGAAAGATCGCGCGTGACTCGATACATCCGCCGCGCGCATCCATAAATGTTATTGTTGCTGTTTGCCTTATTGCTAGACCGAGGTAGTTTGCCGTTTCTGGCCTCGTCGGGACATCAGAGATTAGATGATGCGAGATTGAATTGAATTCGGTATGGACGGCCAGCTGCGGAGCATGAATTTGTGGGAGAAATTCTGGGGTATGTATGAAACAGTATGTGTATAAACATGACTATGGTTGTGGAACGTATCTAATGTAAGAAAAAGAGAAGGCTGCGACATGAAGTTACAATATAACAGGCTGGATACTGAATTACATTCTGTCAAAAAAATACCGAGAATTGGTCAATGAAACACAAAATGTGTATTATTCATCCAAATTTATTGTATCGCCTTCAAAGTAGACCCCTTTCGAAATAATACACTTATGCCAACGAATAGCCCAATCATCAAAACAGTTTTTAAACGCATTTTTTGGAATCAACTTCAGTACTCGCCGTGAATTCTCTTTTATTTCATCTATCGACTGAAAATGGGTGCCTCGAAGTGGTAATTTGGGTTTTGGAAAAAGAAAAAAGTCGGCCAGAGCCATATCAGGGGAATACGATGGCTGCTTGATAAGTTGAGTTTTTGGCCAGAAATTCGTTCCCAATGATAGCCTTGTTTTTGCAGAAAATTCAGGTCTTTCGGCACTAGTCGAGCGGCAACGCGTTTCATGCCCAAACAATCGTTTAAAGTGATACGAATTGATTCGTGAGACACAGAAATTTCAGTGGCTATCTCTCTCAGACTTAAACGACGATTTTCATTCACCATTTCCTTTACTTTAGCGATGTGAAGTTCAGTCGAAGACGTTGATGGCCGACCAGAGCGAGGCAAATCTTCCACCGCATCTCGACTGCTTTTAAATGCACTGTACCACTCAGACGCACGTATTTTTGATAAAGTCTTCGGCACACGAAATTTCATTTGCAATGCAAAATTTAAGACAGATTCTTTGTTCGATAGTTTTATCCATTGTAAAAATCGCAAAACACACTTGAGATGAACTGACAAAATACACTGTAAACAAACTAAATGACAAGTGACGCTCGAACTCCGCGTGAGTATAGAGGACAGTTGTGCCAACTTAGCGACAAAAAGAATTTCAACAATCCCTTTAAGCGGGCTTTTTAAATGATCGATTCCCGGTACTTTCTTGACAGGATGTATTATTAACTGGTCGTACAAATAAAAATCGATAGTTTAGGGGTCTATATTACTCAATTATGTCACAATTCCCGATGTGTTCCTTAAAATCGAAGTTGGGAAAGGAATAGCTTGTAAAATTATTATTTCCATTTTCCGCACGTCGAATTCGGGAACAGCGATTGAGCCTGGACAAAAAGGAGATTCGACGGAAAACACGAGTGAAAATGGAACAAGGAGGATATAGAATAATTCACGAATTCGGTGGCAATTATATTGAATTTTCCCGTGGAGCGTATCGGCGCTCTGGTTTCCATCGCCGCGAGGAATTGCTCGTCCCCCGGCCTCGCTCGGCAAAAGCGAAATAGAATCGCAACGGCTATATACATACATCTACATACGACAATGACAGAAATATCTGTACGGGAAGAATGAGCATGGAATTCTACTCCAGCGACTAATTGAGACGATTTCGGCCGGCGGCGCGGCGGTTTGGAAATCGGTGAAAATTGCGGGGGAACAGGAGCCGCGAGGCTGATCGCTACGATGATGGCGATCCTTTCTGGCGGTTGATATCGGTCGAGGATTAAAATTGAAAAAAGGAGTCTGCGGTCCGACGGGTGGCCGAGTGGCCACGGTGATCGAGCCATGCCGGGGGAGAAAAGCAAAAAAGGAGGACGAGCTGAAAAAAGTGCGAAAATGCGAGGCTTCATCGAGCCCGGCGACCGGGCGCGGCTCGATAAAATTTCGTATATAAAATGAGCACGGCCTGGCCGCGCTCCGGGGTGCGTAATTACGTGTGCGGGTGGTTCTCGCTCGTGTGAATCCACTGGGTGCTCCAAAACGACCGAGACTCTAACATTATCCCACGGAAGAAACATTTAGTACCACAAGACAGATGACTTGTAGATCACGTACTGTCCTCCACAAAATAATGAGACAACTAGCATATTTTTAAATTTCTTATATTTAAAGGTGGAAAATGTACACTCCGCTATATCCTAAATACTACATACTATCTCCAAAATAAACACGCAAAATCTTAGAATTGAGAAATTAGAGAAAGATATGTGAACACAGACTGACATTGCTTCGACAAAAGTATAAGACATTTGGCTTATTTTCCACTCATGTGACTTCTACTATTAAGTGTTCTTGTTTCGTATTCAAGTTAAAGCATCAATTAGTACTAGACGCTCCATCTAGGAGGAATCTAATTACCTATGTACGTTACAAGTTCGGCCGTCTCGATTATGGCGCTCGATCATTCGTAACCGATCACTTCGCTGAAAATATCAGTTTCGCCTAATGCGTCAAACAAAGCATACGAGTTACGCCTAATGCGTCTAACAAAACACACGCGTAGAGTTTCGCCTAATGTACAATCGTCTCACACCGTCTGTACAAACTTGAGTTTACAAAGCATAATAGTAAAGGAATTTACAACTTCTTTACAAAAATAAACGAACTGGTAAAAGCCGAGAATCTTAAAAATTCTTCGCGCTAACAGTTCTACTGCGAAATTTTTCAGAGGTTCAATCTTGTGATTTCCTTACAGTATAAGTAAGTACATATATTACAACGAAACATAAATAATGGGTCGAGGAAAGCAGTCAGATAAAAGTGAGTCGATCGAATCGTTCTGTTGCGCTCGGAAAAGTACAGTATTAATAAAATTGCGAAATTATTAAACAGAAGTAGGTACGCGATATATAATGTGTTAAAAAATCCAAGTGCTTATGGAAAAACGAAAGGAAGTGGAAGACTTGGCGTTACTTCCGAACGTGATAAACGCGCAATTTTGCGTGTAGCGTCGAATTTTAAGGACACAACAAGACAAATAGCCGAAGAAGCAGGTGTGAAAACAAATTTAAGAAATGTACATCGCATTTTACGAGGAAGCAAACACATTAAACGGAAGAAATTAAAACAACGGCCACCCTTAATGGAAAAACACAAAGCAGCACGACTAAAGTTCGCTTGTGAATACGTTCACTGGATGAAAAACTGAAGAAAAGTTATTTTTAGTGTCGAGAAAAAATTCAATCTAGATGGCCCGGACGGCTGGGCCTACTACTTTCATGATTGCAGAAAGGAAGAACTCCATTTATGTTGTCGTCAAATGGGTGGTAGCAGTGTTATGGTATGGGACGCTATTGCCTACTATGGAAAAACAGAAATAAACTTTTTATCAGGTCGGATGAATTGTAATAAATAGATCTTTATGCAAAATAAAAAATGTTTGCATTGATTGCAAGACACAGGAGCGAAATAAAAATTTCTTTCTTCTTTTAATTATCTGATTAAGCTGAGACCAATACGCTGATGTCTTTAAATTTTTTAAATATGTCCTCTGCTTTATATTGTGCTTACCCATTTTTGCCATAAATGCATAAAATCCGCAGTCTAGTAATAAATATATTGAACTAGTAACACATCAGTTAAACAAGCCTGCAGCTCGTATCACGCGCTGTGGCTATATTTTTCAACAGGATAATGTAGCAATCCATACTGCAAAATCTGTGAAACAATTCTATCCTTCAAAAAATATTTATATTTTGGAATGGCCCGCTCGATCTCCCGATTTAAATATTATAGAAAATGCGTGGGGAAATTTGTCAAGACGATTCTACGCGATGGGAGACAATATAATAATGTAAATGAACTAAAAGAAAGTATAAATCACAAGTAGACATATTTAGAACAAAAATGAATCAAAAAGTTCTATAAAACTATCCAAAAGCGATTACTAGACGTAATTCAATTCAAGGGAGGTATCGCAAAGTATTAATTTTGTATTTTTATTTGCTTAATCAAACAATTTTCTGTTAGTGTCTTATACTTTTGTCGAATTAATATCAGACCGTGCTTTCATTCTTTCTCTAATTTTGCTATGGTACGCGATACAATCCTAAGATTTTACATGTTTACTTTGGGAATAGAATGTAATATACAGGATACAACGGAGTGTACATTTTCTACCTCTAAACATAAAAAATTTAAAAATATGCTAGGTGTCTTATTATTTTGTCGAGGACTGTAGAAAAATTTGCAGATTAGAAATGCATTCTGAAATTTCGTTTTACTACAATTACTTTTGCCAAAAAATACGCGCCACCCCATAGAGAAGGAGATATATCCGTTCGATGTGGCTTGATGGTACCGACGCGGGTTAGAGTGGCACGTTAATAAAACCAGAGCGTTAATTGCTGAATTCCCCATTGATTAATAGCGCTGAAGGCACCGTTGAAGGCGAGAGAGGCGAATGGGCCGACGATTTCATGAAGGAAGGAAATAACTCGATGTCTACGTTACAGGCGTTCAAATTGCGGAAATATTCCGCGCGATCGTGCTCCATCGATTGCCCCTCCGCAACTCCTTCCTCCCGTATTTTAACCACGCTTATATTAGCTTGCCGAGGTGTCGTTGTCGTTGTTGTTGTTGTATGTGTCAAATCTTGTAATCGAATTTTAAACCACTTCCCGATGAGCTACAGACTTGACACTTTAAACTCAGCTTAGAACTTGATAACAATGCAATATTAAAAAATAAATTTTTAAAAATCTGTACGTTCAAGAAAAAAAAAATTAAAATAGTAACCGTCACACCTCGCCGCGCGACACTCGGTAGTACGTCATCGCGTTCAGCGATTCCCACTCCACGCACTAGCGCTCCCTACCACACTACGCGTTCCCACTCCGACTAATCCCCACTCCACTGACCTATTTCGCACAGAAGGACCTCAGTCAGTGTGGTGTTCTCCGTTCATTCAGTTTCATTTCGGACAATTTCGGACTCCATCGACAGACGTCGTCTCTCGGAGTCATCCCCTCATTCTATCTCGCGTATTTCCATATCTTGCGTTTCTATATGTTACTATTTCATACCAGTATTACCATATCTTGTGTTTCACTTAAAAAAGACTAAAAAGTAGAAAATTAAAAAATATGTAAAAAAACTTTTTAAAATGCACTAAAGAGGAGAAAATAATCTTTTTAGACATTAGTGAAAATTACGTCAATATAGTTTAGCGCTCCACGCTTTTATTTACAGTGACTTATGTCTAAAAAAATTATTTTCTCCTTTTTAGTGGATTTTATTATAAGCGTGGTTTTTAAAAAGTTTTTCTTTATATATTCTATTTCGCCCCACTGTTTCGTATCCAGCGGATCGAAAAGTAATTATATATTCAACAAACAGAGACGATCAAACGCGAATTATTGGAACTGAAATGTCATTATTGAAAGGCCGCAGGAAAAACCGACCAAATAAATTCCGATTTAATTCCTCTCGACTGCAAAGGGGTAAATCCGCATGCAAAACGTAATTATTAGACTGCGGATCTTCGGTTCAATCGTCTCGAAACGTCGAAAATTATATTAAATACAATATCCATGAAATTTATCTAAAATTCCTCCAGTCTTGTGTTTGACGCATTAATTTTTATCATAAATGTACGTATAAAGACTGGAAATTCTTGCGGATGCGGGAGCTGCATTTTTTTACGACTACATGGGAACGTCCATGTAAAAATTCTTGCTGACCATCGGTACGATATTGTCGGATGTACGCTAGGATTCTTTCGATCGAGATCTCGTGGCGGAGATCGCAGGATCCTCGTGGAAAAGAATTTTCTCGCGAGAGAGAACGTCTACGTTGGAAAATATGTACACAAGGGGAATCCGTTTTCGATTAGAATACAAGCCCCTCGCGCGGAAACGACGTGGGTCCGACGAAGAATACGAGATCCTCGAGGTATCTAAATGCGCATAAATTTCTGTTGGCTCGCGTATCCCTCACCCTCTTTGTATCTCAAAACACTTAGGGTATCTAGACACGCATTGGATCCCGTCCCCTGGAATTTCCGAGACATTTGACCCGTTGGGTCGACCGATTGATTACATGACGCCGGATTGCGATAATGGAACGTACAGGAAGCTTCAGAATCTAGTGTTGCGAGACTCTGAGGAGTATCACAAGATCCTCGCAGAGAAAATTTGTTTTCACAGAATTTTCAATTTTTATTTTTTCATTTCCTTTAATCCTTCCGAAATTCCTAAAAATAATTTTTTTTACTGCACAAAGTTTAGTATGCGAACGAAACAATTACCAGCGCAAGAGGTTACTGTTCAGAATCGGATATTTCACGTGCACAAACTGTACCATTCGTAAAGGATTTCAGTTATGATTTACAAACGCATCAGCAGCAAGTGTCGACGTTCCGAGCGAGTCTCCCAGCCCCGAAACATCAGACAAACCTGCAGTCCTATTCACGAGGCAGAAAAAAATCTATATCTCGCCAGCTTATTTCATCTCAAAGAATGGCCCCCGTTTGTGCCAGGCCACCGTCTGCGCGTCTCTATAAAGGAGAGCACGGCTGGTAGCCAAGGAAACGCGAGGAGCCGTCGTCGACGCGACATTAACGTTCGAAAACGCGAAATTTTAGTGGATTCGGTTCGTTTGGTCCGCGAGGGGCGGTCTGGTTCTCAACGACGGTATAAAGGGGTGGTTCGATTTCCGCTTGGGGAGCTGAGGGGTGGATTTGAGAGAAGGCTGCTTGGAGAGAAGAGAGGAGAGAGTCCTTTAACGGTGCGTTTACGCTCCTTTTACTGCGGAGTAATGGTATTGGCAATCGGGTAGGCACCGTCCGACGCCATTCGAGGAGGGCACCGCGTGCTCTCTCTCTCACACACACATTCTGGAGTGGCGACGCGGCTTTATCGCCTGTCCTTCGAGCAGACGCCGCGTGATCAGCCCCCATCGGCCATGAAAACCCTTCTCCCCGGAGCTCGTAAGAAGGCTCGCGCGTAAATCAGCCGCGCGAGTACGCGAACCCCGCAGGCACATCGGAGAGCCTCGGCATCGAGCACCGCCTCGGGGGATGAGTCAGCAAGCTCGTAAACGAGCAACCACCCCTGCGATGTCCTGTCTCTCACCTCCCTCCCACGCAGCACGACCGCAGACATCGCTCGCTCGAGTGTCTCCGCGGATCCAGCTATCAAATTGATTTCGTCGGCGAGCGACCAGAAACCCCTACCCGTAATTGATCCTCACCTATGCGCGCCGATCCCCCAGGAAGTTTGTTTTTGGATGCTGCACCCGTTTCGACGGTTTATCGACTCATCTATAAGGCTCCTTTGATAGGTCTAAATAAGTTATATTGTTATGTTGTAACCTGTACAAAGTTTCATCGAAATCGATCAAGGATGTTACGAAATATAATTGATTGAAAATAGCAAAAATGCGATTTAAATGAATCGCAAACCGTAAATTCAGAGATTTTTACATCTTACAATGCCCATAGCTTTTTTGTCCGTCAACCAATTTCAATGAAACTTTGTACATACAGTCCCTGCTCACTTTATTAGACTCACCTGAAGAATTGGTGCTTTTTGAAATCCTATAAGGAATACAACGCTGTTTTCAACCTATGGGGTAATGATGGGGTAATGATTTCGTACTACAAGGTGGCCTTATGGGTTGCCTATCCAAGTGTAAAATTTTCTTGCAAGAGCAAAAAATCCCCCTTTTACCATGGCCCGGCAACTCACCGGACATGAATCCGATTGAAAATGTCTGGGAGTGCCTGAAGAGAGAACTGGCCAAAGAAAATATAACAACAAAGACCAAGTTGATAGAGAGAATAATCTATCACTGGCACCATAACGTTGCATTAAAAGAAATTGCACAAACTTGCATAGATAGGATGTCCAGAAGAGTTGCGGCTTTAAGAGCAGCTGAGGGCGGATTAACAAAATATTAGTGTTTTAAGAATTATATTGATCTATTTGTGTTTGTGTCCATTGTTTTTGTAAAATAAATATATGGAAAATTCATTGGTCATCATTAAGTGATATTTGCATAAGGCTGCTATACCCATTATTCATGATAAAACTAAAAATATCATGAGTATAGAGGTGAGTCTAATAAAGTGAGCAGGGACTGTATATATAACTTACTTAGATTTACAAAATACATGTTTTAAATTTTCATTACGGGCACAGATAAAGAATTTAAAAATCGTGGTCTTTACTGTTCCCTTCGTAAGTGCGACCAATAGCAATTACAAAAAAGATGATTTACACATTCGCTAGTAAACTAACCCTTCTAACGTCTCAAAGAAACTCAAGCTGCTGAGTCCAATTTTGAAAAATTTATTCGTTTTTGAAAGGTGTACGAATACTTTGTACACCGACTGTATGCACAAAGTAGAATTGGTTGATCATGGCCAACGCGTCAGACGATTCCTATGCAATAGTACGTGTATTCGCTGCATTTTCAAACTCGATTTTCTCGAAAAGGCAAGCGTCAAACAAAAAAATGTTATTCCTTTTTTCGACTTATTTTTACATGTAATATCACCTCCTGCTCGGTTGTATCACCCGTCCGGCCACACCCAGTTTAAATATGGCAATTGTTTTTCGTCTATTAGAATTATTAAGGGGAATTATTAAGATAGCATAATATAATATTTAGTTTCTGTTACTTGCAACGAATGCAGGCAATTTTTATTTTACCTCAAGAGCCGCAGTCTGTCTATCATTGATAAATTAAAGAAACATACCACGATTAAGCTTCTTCAAATTTTTCCGTGTGTCCAAGTATCCGCGATTCGCCGGTTATGGGACACCCTGTACCCTGTCCCAAATTCCGTGGTCGACCCGTTTTCCACAGGGATTGATACCGCGGCTGCACGTGTGCCGGATTGTGAGCATATGTATCTCCGGATAGAATCGGACTATGGGATTGCAGGAGGCCGGTTTTCCCGAATGGCGAGCCGCATTGCACGTTGCACACCGCCGCGACGAAGAATGCGAGAGGGCTGCGTTTTGCGCATCCCGACCATTAGTATATTACTTTCTCCGGCGGCAAGCCTCGTGTAATACCTCCACAACGCCGCTCCCTTTTGCCCTTTTCAGCTTGGACCTTCGACCCCAAACGACTGTTCTCTGGCAGACACCACGGAGCCGAACCCTCTGATCCGGAGAATCGTAAATCTACCGAGGTGTCGATCAAAGACGAAGTCAAACTTCTTCGCGAACAATCGCTCCAACTTCTCCCGCCTTTCTCTTTCCTTCCATCTCTCTTTGGAGAAGAATCGTTCAAAGGGAATCCTCCAGGAATCGCAAATAGACGGAACTCGAATCTCGCTGGAATTGAAAAAATTGAGAAACAAGAACCGAATAGAAACTTTCGCGTTTCACAGAAATTATTATGGGTCGGGAAATGAGCGGTGCAATTCGATTCGTGGCTATAAGGACTTTTTCTTATTTTCTCATTTAGTTTATACATATTCGTTGCGTGTTTATAACGCTGCTTTAGCAGCAGGTTTAAAATTATCGCGAACCCCTCTCGGATAGAAGAGAAACAAGAGCAGTAAAATTGTGAAAATTCCGCGACGAAATCGCGGAACGGTCCGAGAGATCAATACGGGACGGCACCGAAAACCGGTGGGAGATCAAAGATTCACATTGACAGTGCTCGGGGGCGGGTCAGGGTGCATCGGTAGGGATGCGAGAGGGCGCGTTGGTGGCAGGCCTCGGTTAATATTCATCTCCGGCATACGGGCGGCCGTGTCGTTTCTTCTGTTCCGAGGTAGTCGCAGCCGATACCTCTCCGGTACCGTTTCTTTCCCCGTTTCACGTCCTCTATCCCGTGAAATTCTCCCTCGAGCATCCTTCCTACCCCCTTCTCTCTTTTTCCACGGGCTGCTCCTCTCCACCCTCGTCCATCGACGGAATATACCCGGAGCATTATCAATGCGAGGCGAGTTCTCAGCTGCACTTTCGAGGGTATCCCGGAATAGTAAGGAGCAACGAGAGTGCTGGCTGCGCGCTTCAACGTCGACGAGGAGGGCTGCTTTCTCGTCGGAGAAAGCGGCCGACTGAAAGAAGACAGACACAGCCAAGGAAATAAAGCGGCCCGGAGGAAAAAAAGACGAAACGAATAGGGTAGCGGATAAAAAAGAGGACCGAGAGGGAGTAAGGAGTGGAAGAGGAACTATCCGCCCCGATTAGTAACTCGGTAACGTGAAACTGTTTCTCTTTCGCCCCCTCTCACCCCCCGGAATTACAGAATCGCGCCGCGAGATTTGTGTTCCTCTGCTCGAGCGGAATATTCGATTCTCCCGAGAAATTATGCGGTTTTATTTTGACCCCGAGCTCCGCCGCCACGAGATTGGTTATCGTTTTACCATTCGCGCTGCCAAGACTCGTCTCGTCGAGATTGAACCAGTCCTGCCGTATTCCTCGAGCGAGAATTTATACGCTTTGTATTCCTGCTTGCTGCGAATTAGTCGATTTCTGCCGGATTGTGTTGCGAATTGATTTATTCTTCGATGCAGAGAATTATTGATAAGTAGACTGCAGATTTTATGCATTTATGACGAAAAGCGAGTGGATGAGAATAATAATGACATTTGAATCGTTTCAATTCACTAATATTTTTAAGAATGTCTTTTGGGATTGCTTAAGGTGTGTTCTGGTCTCGTATTAGGTATAGTTAAATTAATTTAGCCCTAGCACTCCCAAGCTCCGATCCTTCACGCGGATTTCCAACGGGGGGACTCCTCGGGAACCCATACTCTTCTTTACTCATTTCTCCTAAGAAAAAATTATTTAAAACAGAAGGTTGGTAATATTTCAGCGTGTGATACTTAATGAATATTCTATATTGTATTTAGATGTACGATCTCCTTAATTTTCATGGCACAAAAGATATCTATGGCATAATTTAAATGGTATCGAAGGAGGAATATCGTGGAAGAACAATTTCTTTTGTCCGGTTATGTTTTAATAGTTTTTTCAAGGTCATCGTTATTTTTTATTGGGAAAACTTATTTCTTTTATTCCATCTTATAGCTGCTGAAAAAATACATTTGAATATGCTTAAGTCATTAACAAGATGGAATAAAAAAATAAGTTTTCCCGATAAAAAATAACGATGACCTTGAAAAAACTATGAAGAAATAACCGGACAAATAAAAATTGTTCTATGATATTCCTCCTTCGATAACATTTAAATTAAGCCATAAATACTTTTTTTGTGTCATTCAAAATAAAGGAGATATTTAGGTGGCTTCCTTCAGCTGAGATACCCTGTATACATCAATACTACTCTGAACTCGATTCTTCAGATGACAAACATGAATAACAGGATACAACATTTATAGAATGCTTATTGCATACATGATTTTTACATTTATAGCATTGTTGTTTGGGTTTCGATATACATATGTATTATTATATTTGATCCTTAGTTCCGGGATTATTTGATATTTTTTGGAGATAAGAGGTGCGTTCGGGTTTGCTCTGGATATTAAACTATAATGTATAAACGATAATAAATAATTTTTACAGAATTTTTCACCCAAGGAAAATAGTCCTAATTTCAATTCTTCTAATCTGTGGGCTCTCGGAGCCCCCCCCCCCCCAATAGGAGTGCTAGGGTTAAGGGATATGTTTAATGTTTCACGAATGAAGAAGCGAAATGAAAAATCTACACGGATGATTCATTTCCCAGGTGCTAATGATTACATTTCGTCATCCGCGATTTTTATTTTAGTCTTCCTCTGCAGAACCAATCAATGAATTATCTACCACCCACTGTCAAACTCTTTGAACGCGGGGAATCAAATTACAAATTGAATTAATATTTTCCATTAACGTGGATTTTAATCCAATTTCTTTCACTAACTTCGAATGTGGCAGAACTGTTTGTGGGGATTACATTTTTAATTTTACGTAGGAACTGCATTTGCCTTTGTTGAGGTGAAGTTACTAATGATACTAAATTATGATACTGCGCTTTGTACTTGGAGACTTTTGTCAGGCCATCTACCAGCAACTCGAGTGCATTCATTCGCGTAATACTGAGTAACGTATCCGTTCATATAAAATATAGTTTAACGTTGGAAATCATTCTTTTATGTAAGCGAAATTTGACCTACAACTTCATTAATGTATATCTCATCAAATAAGAATCAAATTTTCGATCTCATATTTTGTTTATAAATATAGTATCGTTTAAAACAATTACCTATGTGACTTATGGGTTTATTGGTCCATCTAGCGAAATTAAAGTTTATCTGTCGTTAAGAGTTTGGAATTTTTCTATCTAGACTGTATAATCTCGTTTACCGTTTCTCTCATGAATAATATGCAAATTTCGAGTTGCTGACTAGATTTACAGTCAACTGGCAGTCGACTACCAAGAGCTAAGATTATAGTGAAAATAACGTTTGTTACAAGCTACCAATTTTGTTCTTCTGGGTTCGATTAATGTGTACTTACTAGAAGTGTGCGGGACCGAATTCCCGAAAATGGGGTTCACAGGTTTCCCGTAAATTTTTTCGGGATTTCTTAAAGTGCTGGGATTCGAAAACGTGTCTTGTTTTCTTGAATATGACCATAGTGTTTGATTTATCTAAATAAAACATCAAGTTTTATTTTACTTGATGATTTATAACTAGACAGCGGATGTTTATGCAAATGCATATTTTTATAGAAAGTAGGTAAAGTTATGGGACAGAAATTTACGTTGTCTGTAGAGGATTTTGGAAGTATAGTTTGCAATAAATAACCATTAACATTATGTTTACTGTTATTGCGATGCCAACTGTACGCGTGACTTCTCTTTACACGATATTTCGAAAAATGAAGTTATATATTGGGTTGGCAAATAAGTTCATTCGGTTTTTGTGATTTATTCCAATGTAAAAAACCGAACGAACTTATTTGCCAACCCAATAGAAGACTCTTGTAGCATAGATAAAGACTAAAAAACAATATTAAAAGATTGTGTACAGTATCAGAGATCCCGAAAAAATTCAGGGGAAACCCGAACATTTTCGGGAATCCCGTCCCGGTCCCGCACACCTCTATGTAGTACTTACATATGCTTCAATTCAAATGCTGTTGGAATAATCAGAACAATCAATCGAAATTGATCATTCAGAACATCCTGTCTTGATCGAACCAAGTCTCAAGAAAAAGGGAATCTCGCTCCCTCGTTTCACGCCCTACGCCCTTCTTCTAAAGGGGCTTCTAGGGAGAGCAATCTCGCGGGCGTCACGGAGATAACGCGATAAACCGCGTTACACGCGTAAACGCTCCGGCGGTTCCCGTGGCGCGTTAAAGCGACCAATCAATAATCAGCCTGAACGCCGCCCTATGCACCGTGCAGCTTCTCTGACACCTTTCCCAAAAACACTCATCCCTTTGACCCCAACGTCACCCAAAAAAAGATCTGCTACGCAACTAAAAAACACGATTTTTATAAACCCTTTCAGAAGCGTTGTAATCTTTTGATCCTGGAAAAATCAAATCCCAGTGGAAAACCTAGTTCGGTGTGTATTGGTACATATTTGCAGGTGTGTGAATTTTTTCAACCCTAAAAATAGGATTGCAGGCTGCGACATAGCCTACGATTTTTGCAACATTTTTCCGATTTGAAAAACAGGATTGTAGGCTGTGGAACAGTCCACAATATTTGGAGAATTTTAGCCAGCTCCAAAGTTGGTTCCTTTGGTCTGTGAAACGGTCTAAAACTTTTTGGGATTTTTTACAACCAGAAAAATGAACTCGGTGAATTATTTATATTATTAGTAGAATGTATTCACTTATCTCATACAGTTTCGAAAAATGTTAACAAAAGGACAATGTCTCCTGAACAGGTTTTGAAATTCGAGAAATGATAAATCTTCATAATTAGAAATGGCTTTTTTATATAGTCTGCGAAATTGTATGCATTTGTACAGTGTAGAAATCTTCGAAGATTAACGAAACGTAAACTTCAACTGAATCTTTGATCGAATTAATCACTACATGAAATCTACTTTCAATTTTTCTACGATTATTCGTGGATTCAATTTCAATCTAACTAATCTGCAGTGTCTTTAAAATTGTACGTATCAGACCCAATTGTTTTTATAAAAATTAAAAATTGAGGAAACCTAGGATCTGAATAATCTCGGAAATAAATCATGACTTATGAATGCTTCTCCATAGTTTTTTTCGCAGTGAAGCTTCCGCAGTCATCTTCTGTCTACGCAAGACTCAAAAAATCGCTATGCACGACTCGAAACATTCGATCTCGATACGGAACTGTTTGCTGGACGTCGGAAACCAATTACACTCGACCTCCATCGAAATTGTTATGAGGAGAGCGTGGAGCTCGTAGAGGGCGGAGTAAACGAGAGGAAACGTTGATGGACACGAGTCATCCCCTTGTCCCTATCCAACGAACCCCTGTCACGTTTCCCCTCGACCCCCTTCTACACGATTTTCAGCCGGTTTTCGAGCGACTGCAATCACTGTTCGCTGGAATCCATCGGCTAGCGCGTTATATAATGCGCTTGTAGCCACGGACGAATACGTTTTGACAAGCTGGAGAGGCTGACATTCTTCCATGAGTTTGTCTGGGGGTCCACGAGTGGGGTTAGAGGGGGCGACCCCGTGGCCAGGCACGAAAGCCGCGTTTCCGGGCCAACAAACAATTGGACGACCGCCAAAATATGACCGAGCCACGCGCTCTGACGTTTCGCGCTCTCCTAAACAGTCTCAGCTGCTGCGCTCATAAACGCGGGCCACCATTTTGTTTTTATTGGGGTCGACGCACCACTCGTTTGTGTGTAAACAGCCTCAGCCCCGTCCTTCTCTGTCGGCCGCTCTGAACCTGTTAATTGCACGGTGTACTGTGTCTGCACAAGACAAACGCAGTAAAACAATTGATAAAGTAATACGCTCGTTTAACATTCGACAACATTTGTGCCGCACTGAACATGTTAATTGTACTGTGCTTGTGTCTTCGTAAAAGACACAGTATTAAAACATCGATAAAATAATACAAATACGAAATTTATAAAAATGTGTGTCCGAATTGACAAAAAAACGTCATAAAATATCAGCCAAATTAAATTGCCGTTTATTCATTATTGAATAATTCCAACCTTGTGACAAAATATGTCGATGTTTCTAAATTCCTTAATCCTCCGAGTACCGATGTCAGAGTCATTTTTGACCGGGAACATCCAAATTGTCATTTAAGTACTCAATTTGTAGCAATTCAGGATGTTCTGGAGGTACAATGGAAGACAAAAGTACAAGAAATTCGAAATCCATCAATATATTGGCAATGAAAGCCATTCATGAGTATATTTGCATACTTTTGTATACTTTTTTTACACTGTTGTCGCGTTTCCATGCTAGTGAGATGACAACACGATTTTGACGTTTTGTAACAGTTTATAATTTTTTGCTCTGTAACTGTTTAGTGAATCCTAATAAATTTTGAACATAAATAATTACATAATTTTTACTATATGTAAAAAAACTGGAGTTTCTAGTTGCGTTTTTTCAAGGTTTAAATATGGTTTGAAGTGGAATTTTATGAATTCTCCATAAGAAAATGTGTTAAAATGTGCAAACTTTAAGTTGCTATAATTCTTAAACGGTGCAGTGAATCGAACCCAAACTTTGGTAATTGCATTAATTTAGTAAGAATTATATCTTGTCAAATTTTCATAAATTTTGTTGCGTTTTATATACCTCCAGAACATCCTTAAACTAACTGAATAGCTGTTTCATTGAGGATATCGGGAAGACTAACGTGTCAACCCGAGATAGTAAATTTTTAGAAATCATTAATTAGTGCTGTGAAGGGTCTTAAGCATTGCCAATTATAGAGGGTGAGTCAGTTAAAGTGTAACAGACTTATATATCTCGGAAATGAAGCATTTCGGAGAAAAATTTTTCAGACAAAACTTGTATGGTTTCAAGGGGGCATAAAACGGCGTCATTGATTTTACCTTGGATAGTCGTTTGAAAATCACGTGAAGATCATCTTCAATTTCTTAAAACTCCCTATTTTTATTACATATTTTTTTAGCTTGTTTTGAGAGCTTTCCGGAACACTATAACAGAATGTTTTTCATTAAATATTTTTCAAGTTATAAGGCTTGAAAGTGACAGTAAGTGACTGCATTAGCATTAAGTGGCCTATTCACGATCAATCATGTTGGCAACAATTATTGTGAAGCATGATGTTGCGCAAATCCAAATTGTATTTACGTTGACACATAATTTGAACAATCAGACAGACAGACAGGCACACACAAAACAGCAGTGATGAACTCGTCTGACAAAATTTGTGCAACACTGTACACATCCTTACGCAAGCCGTGTGTTGTGCAAAAAATATCAGGAAATTATAATTTTACACAACAGATTGCGCAATTAGTCAATCACTATCATTCGCGATCAATCATGTTGCGCAATAGAAATTGTTACGCAACATGATTGCATGTTCGGATTTACACCTCTTTGTGTGCGCGTGTGTCGACGAATACAATGATAAAAATTAATACGATTTGCAAAGTTGTTTCCGTAGGTTATGATAAAATGATAACTTAAAAAATATTTAAGGAAAAAATATTTCATTATAGTGTTCTGGAAAGCTCTCAAAACAATCTACAAGAATATGTAATAAAAAATAGGGAGTAATATTTAAGAAATTGAAGATGACCATCAGGTAATTTTCAAACGACTATCCAAGGTTAAATCAATGACACCCCTAGTAGCACAAAAATATTGGATAAATATCTTTTTCGAACATTGGGAAAACATTTTTTAAGCCACACTGTTTCATATGAGAAAAATATTGGATCTGAATATTGCATACGTATACAAGAAATGTAAATTGAATGTTTAGAAAATATAAGCTAAATATTCAGAGAATATAAAATAGATATTTAAAAAATATAAAGTAAATATTTTAAAAATGTGAAACCAATATTTAAATAACATTCAATTAAATCTTCAAATTTAAGAAAAAGTTATAACAAAAATTAGAAACTATATATAATACTACTTTCTGTGCACTGCTTGAGCGAATATTCAACTTTGTCTTCGAAAGGAGCTTATTAAGATCCAGAAATTTCTATGCAGTTGGCGGGGATTCGAACTCGGAAATATTTTTCCATATTCAACGTTAAACATAAAATATTTCCTGCATATTAGAAAAAAATTCTATTTCTAATATTACATAAAGATTCATTTTATATTTAGAAAAAAATATTTTTCCTTAATATGAAATAAATATTATCTGTATATTAGGAAAAAATATTCTATTTCTAATATGAAATAAAGATACATTTTATATTTAGAAAAAAATATTTTTCTCGCAACATGAAATAGATATTTCATGCATATTTAAAAAAAAATATTTGCTATTAATGTAAAATAAATATTGTATGTATATTTGAATATTAAAATCAGATTGAATCTCTTTTTAATATCATATGAATGTGTATACAATATTTTGTGCTACTAGGGACCATTTAATGTCCCTCTTGAAACTGTACAACTTTCGTCTGAAACATTTTTCTCCAAAATGCTTCATTTCCGAGATATACGTCTGTTACACACTAACTGACACACCCTGTACAAGCTATAAAAATCGCCCATTGTCTGAGGGTTAAGCTGTTCTACCGCTTTCGTATTAAATTGTGTTGAGATGATTATATCAGTGTATCGCGTTAGCAGATGCATGGTTGAGCACTCGGCCCCGCGGAAGACGCAATTGATAAGCACTCTAATTGCGAGGCAGTGCCACGGGAGGAAAAAACGTATGACGAGTAAGCAAAGCGAACTTCCGTTCGGCAAAAACGGAACTCCTCGTAAATCGAGTCCGGCACGCGTGAACAATTTCGAAAAATCAATTCGACTTTTCGGTACGCGTTCTCGCCGGTTCTCCGTTTCGGGAACCGTCTAGCCAAACCCGCGGCAGTTTTCAAAATTCATTTCTATATCTCTCATAACCCATCTGCCCGTCGCGTCGTCCAATCAAACCGACTGACTCGACCAATTTACTACTCGGCCCCCGAAATTGTTTCGGCTTTGATTGACAAGCGGGGTGACCGCCGCTCTGCGCGTCGTGCCGGCTACTATCAAAGCGTCCATCGGCGATAGCGTTTCACGCGCGTTAGAACACGTGTACCACACCCGCACGCTTTTCTGTCAAGATTATTTCGGGATGAAAGCGAGGACGACAAGTTACTCGTTTTTAAAGGGATTCTTTGAATATATTGTAGGATATATTCCCGTCGAAATTTGTCAACGTTCGACAAAATATTAAAAAATGAATAGAACCTGACGTATAGTTCGAACTCTTCAACTCGCGCGATTAAACTAAAAGAAACAAGCTTTTCATTAGTCACCAGCGACTCGATATTAAATCGCGAGTGAGCTACCGTCGATTATGGTAAGGGAACGCGACCCCCATCAAAATCAAGAAGTAACTATCCGGACAGAGACTCGTCAGGACAAGTTGGCAGCAATTTCTCCCCGGTTCCGGATGTGAATAATCGCGGGGACCCGACCCGGCAAAAATAATTCCATCGCGTCCCTTCGCAAACGAGCCTCCATTATTCAACGCGATCTTTGATAAATTTCGTCGGACAGGCAGTCGGATGACGCGAGGGGTGGCGTACGGAAGGTGGTGGTTGGGGGTAGGAAACGGATGGAAAAATATCTCGTCCCCCGTCGTCTGAAATGAAATAATTCTCCGCGATGTGAAATATCGTCATCCTCATAATTAAAAGTTGAGGTTGCAACTCGCGGGAGCCATTAGTCTCTCCGGGAGACCGGGGATGTAATGCCGGTCACCGTGAGTTCCTCGATTCCTGTAATTATTCCATAAAGCGGATATTTATATTCGCTCGTGGACCCCGGCCGCCGCACCGGTTGTCGCTATTTATATTCCATTTCCGTCGTGTTTTATGATCCGCTCGTACGGAAAACATAATGCCATTCGTACGTTTTGTACATACCCGGCCAGCCTCTCACTATCGTCGCTCATTAGGCGAGTGACCATTCCAGGCACCAGCCTGTCATAATGTCGAGGACGATTCCGGCAATCGTCTCGGCAATTAGCAATTTCGATGCACTTCAGATTGACATTAAGGGGGGAACCTTGTGTGAAATGAAATTTTTTAGCATTTTTTTTGCTTAAATCAGTAGGAAATTTCCCGAGGAATGTGATACAAAAAGTTAAAAAGTGATTAGATGTTGTTGTATGTTATTTTCAATATAAAGTTGTATTGGGCGGCTTAGGTATTTAGTCGGGCCCTCGTCGGACGTTAGAACTTTAAACGCATTTTTCTCGAAACGCAACATTTCGCATGCCGTGCAACGTAGCTCAAAAACTGATCACTGGATCTTTGAGAAACTTGGTATATATGTATATATTCTATAAATAATTGGCTTCAGCATGACCAGCTCCGATTTTTTAATTTTTTATTTAAAATATTGTTATTAACAATTGTTTATAACAGAAAATCCGTTTTTTGTCAAAACTTCGCCATTCTCAAATTTTTACAAATTTTAATAAAAGAAGAATGTCATGCTGAGCGTTTTTGCATAAACTAACAAATCCATTTTTATTTTTTTGTTCCTTATCATTTTTGTGCATTGTACGCTGCATGGCGCATTTACAGGATGCCATTTTCAAGCCGCCGTTGCACCATTATCACCAACAATTAAAATTTATAAAAAATAATTTTGTTTACATTATAAAATTCGTCAAATTTTAAATCAATCTACGCATTACATTTTTCAAAAAAAATTCTTGAAAACAGGCCATTTACATAAGGTTCCCCCGTTAATGCTGAAGATCTAATTTGTCACATTCTTGATTTTAGAGAGTGAAAGAGAATAGAGGTAATACGTTCACAATTTTTCAAAATCTGGATACTTTCTTTAACCCTCCATCCGTCCCTCGTGTCAATTTGACACAGTTTTCGCGAATTAAGGTGTACTGTCCTGTTATTTGTCGGTAAATTTGCCCGGAACTTTGTGACTTTTATTTTTTCAATGCGAAACACATATGATTAACATTGTTCATGGAAAATAATGATGTCAAAACTGCAAGTCGAATTTGTTACGAAAGAGTCCCTGTGTGTCAATATGACACATGTACTCTTACTTACTGTCGCGGAGTTTTTCAATGGCCATTATTTCAATGACAAATTTATACGGTATTCGAAAATTGAAGGAATATTGATTTTTTCTAAATTAGAAGAAAATGTATTACTCATATAGTACGGAAATTTACACGGGACGAGATCGAAACTACCACATAGAAGTAAAGCAGGGTCATCGCGTAGTGCTATAATTAGTTGAAGGTTTGGATGGACGCAATGTTATGTGTGACAATTTTTTTACTTCACACGAATTAGCAACTATATTACAAAAACAAAAGATGCCGCTTGTAGGGCGCATACGAAAAAATAGAAAAGAAATTCCACAAATTTTACTCGATGTGAAGAAGAAGCCAGTTCATCATTCGGAATTTATTTTTGATCACATACTAAAAGGTACAATGGCGTCTTACGTGACAAAAGAATACGATTTGTTATTCTACTTAGTACATACCATACGTCAAAGCAAATAAGTAGTGAAGTAGATAAAATACCTGAAATAATAAAATATTATAACGCTATAAAAGGAGGCGTCGCGTCGATGTCCTCGATGATATGGAGATGGTGGGCACATACAGATGATGTAAGCGCAAAACAAATAGATGGCCAATGGAAATTTTTGCTAATATGTTAGATATATCAGCATGCAATGCGTTTATAATATTTACTTCACTCAATGCAACGTGGAATAAAAATAAAGGATATCGTCGACGCCTTTTTTTAATTGAAATTGGACATTCTTTGACGCATTCTTATATTACGTTACGCACACATCTACCGCGAGGATCTAATGCGACTGCACTTGTTGCACAAATACAGGTCATACCACCAGTGATTGTACCGTCTTGTAGTAATCGTATAATGCATACTCCTCCAACAAAAAAAAACGAGCCCAATGTCACATGTGTGAGAAAAAACCGAATGCTAATATACATAGTGCCCGACGTGATTTGTATAAAGAAGCAGTATGTCGCATATATCGCTTTATTTCATGCGAAAATTGTGCAGAAACTAAGATGCAGGTGTTAACGCATCCATTTGAATACAAAACGTCGGAAAATAATTTTTTATCTTGTTATTTCGTCGATATTTTACCACTGTGTCAATTTGACACCGAGGGACAGATTCAGTTCGCCGAAATGAGGGACGAATGGGGGTTAAAGAATTTTGTATTTGGTCTTTGAAATTAAAAGAGAATGTGATGAATACTGTATCTTGTGATTTTCGATAATCATATGAAAAAGAAGCAGTGCAGCTCATTAATATCGAAACGAAACGAAGTTCACAAACTATCAAGGTAACTGTATGGTTCGGAGAGTCCATTAACCGCGTTAAATTAATCTCCCGCCGTCGACGCTTCGCGGCGGCGCTGGGCGGCGCAGCGTGGCAAACGCAAGCGGCTAAACTGAAATTGGAGACGCGCGTAAGTGGAGAAGGCAAAGGGCTATACTACAGATTGCGACGTCGCTTGCAGACGTTTCCACGGTAAAAAGGGTCTGCCCTAGTAAAAGGTCTAACGAGATTTTATGAAGGGCCTCGTTCTACGACGTAACAACTCGCCTAGACGTCCTGCGATCCGACAGACATCCAACTAGCTGCCAATACTGCCTGTGAAAAAATAGAAATGGAACGAACTGTGTGGCTTGTGGAAATGGTTTTCGATGATCCTGTGACGATTAGCCGATAATTAACTTGGAAATCTATCGGTTAGATCAATAGATATATACGATTGGAAGATGGGAATTAGAAGAATTCACACTGAGAATTTTACGTATTAAATAGAAAAATGAGTGAATTGTAAATTGACAGAAAAGTTCTAGTAGTAGAAGTCTTGATTATCCCCGACCAGCATTTTCAGTTTTTATCAACCGAGGATCCTTTAAAAATTCGTAACACGTATTATTTTAATAACGGAGCTTTTAAGCGTCGCTGGGACATTACCGGTGAATTAATTCAATCTGGAAAGTAGAAGAGAGGGTAGCAGAGGGTTGGGAAGAAAAATTTGTGGAAGGGACTCGTAATTTTTCATGGGAAATTATCCCGAACGTCTGGGGGATGGGGGTGGTGGGATAGTTAAGGAGTTGGAACTCTCTCGTCGACTTTTCTCGCGGAGTTACGCTCTCGATTCCTTCGGAATCGAGTGACTCGGCGCACTCTGGACCGGAAATGTTCGTCGTGAATCGAAGGGAACGGCTCGAAAGGGCTGAATCGTGGCCCGGGGATTCGCGAAAGGGTTCGGCGACGATAGTTCTTCGGCATTCGATCGAACCACGTCGGAACCCGTAGAACAAGTCCTATCGATGAAGAGACTCCCTGTTCGAGGATCTTTACGAGTCGAGGTTTACGAGCCACCTCCACGAGTCGCCTGATATCGAACTGGTCGCGGTACACGTTAACGAGCGGGGCCGAAACTTTCGGCGAACGGATTTACGATCCCCTCGAAAACACTTGGACCGATGCTTTGATTCTTTCTCGCTGCAAAATCTGCCGTCCCGGTGTGATGACCGCAAGTATGGCAACGGGGATGGCCGCCCCCTGAAGTTTCACAGTTAAAGAGGTTGAGAAGTCCGACGATTCCTGGAGAACCGCTCGTCGGGGTTGAAGTTTCGAGGAGCACCGATTATGGAGACTTAGGATTCAAGGGAATAAAATTGTGGTGGGGTGGTAGGGAGCTTAATACGCTGGGGGTTGGAGGAATATATATGGAGCGTGACACGTTTATTAGGGGGTTGGACGCTGGGGATGCTGCGGCTCTGGGGTGCATTGTTTATTCCGTTCATGGAAAATTGGTGTTTTCAGGAAAGTACTTCGAAAATAAAAAAGGTTAAAATTCATAACTCAACAAAGGTTAACATTTTAATGAAGTTGTGTTACTTTAAAGTGCCTTCAGATCGTTACGGATTAATATACAGGTGTTTACCTACAGGTGGGAGAAAATTTAAGGGGTGGTTCTTCACGATAATCTAAGACGAAAATGAAGAATAAAAAAATTGCGATTTCGGCCTTGTTATTAAGTTATTAACAGTTAAAAATCTGCCCAAAAAGCGGCAACTTTTCAACATCGGTGCACGTTGCGTACGTCACATAGGCGCGCGACAGTCTCGTATCAAGTGACAAACGCATGCATACCTTGGTTCTCATTTGGGGCCCCAGAGAGGTGAAAATGTTTAAAAAATCGTTGGACGACATTGAACCTACCTACTCGTTAAAATCCAAAAGGGCATTTCTAATATCCGCCCTATGGAATTATCGAGTAGAAGGGGTCAACGCCTTTTCACTTTTAAATTCTTCTCACACATATCCACAAATCCTTATTCTGCACTATAATTGTTCATAACACCGTACTTAATATACTGGAATAAACGTTCTAGCACTATTTACGATATCATACACACGCACTACGAGTTTACAGAGAGTACAAGTTTACTGAGGCGAATGAGGAGAACTGTAAAGAACTGGTAATCCTTTAATGTTGAAACACTGCACTTTATTTAACTTGATTTACGTCGCGAGACTCGCTCACAGACGGAATGGATACTTTGAGGTCATGCGATTTCTGCGAACGGAAATCTTCGACGCGTGCGAGAAGAATCGTTCGTACAAGCTAGCATCCGTATGATTCAAGACAGCTGATGAGGTCGATGCCAGATCGATAAAACAAATGAAGATCTACAGCAAACTACCGCCCAAACGTCGCGCGTTGCTATACCAATACATTGTCCATTTGTTTTCACGAATTTCGTGACTCCTTCTCATTCTGTCTGTGACCGCGAAATATTTCATGTGTGTACATTGACCACATCAGCTGTCTTGAATCAGTGTGCATACGGATGCTAGCTTGTACGGACGATTCTTCTCGCACGCGTCGAAGATTTCCGTTCGCAGAAACTCGTAGTACGTGTGTATGATATTGTAAATAGTAATAGAGCGTTTCCTCCAGTATATTAAGTACGGTGTTATGAACAATTATAGTGCAGAATAAGGATTTGTGGATATGTGTGAAATGAATTTAAAAGTGAAAGGGCGTTGACCCCTTCTACTCAATAATTCCATAGGGCGGATATTAGAAATGCCCTTTTGGATTTTAACGAGTAGGTAGGTTCAATGTCGTCCAACGATTTTTTAAACATTTTCACCTCTCTGAGGCCCCAAATGGGAACCAAGGTATGCATGCGTTTGTCACTTGATACGAGACTGTCGCGCGCCTATGTGACGTACGCAACGTGCACCGCTGTTGAAAAGTTGCCGCTTTTTGGGCAGATTTTTAACTGTTAATAACTTAATAACAAGGCCGAAATCGCAATTTTTTATTCTTCATTTTTGTCTTAGATTATCGTCGAGAACCACCCCTTCAATTTTCTCCCACCTGTAGGTAAAGACCCTGTATGTACGATATGTAAGCTAAATGTAAATTAAAGTGCATATATTCAATACAAATTAATGTATATTAAGCTAGAGAAAGTTAAAACCAGATGTAATGTACCTATATACGATTAAAATTAGTATTGTAACACAAGTAATACTTCAATTTCCTTTAATTGAGGATGCTACTCCACATGATTTGCATGATTCGCATGCACACCTGAAATATTCGGTCGACTCATAAATAATTTCCGATACCGGCTGCAAATGGCAACGACGCATATCATCCTAGTGATCCATCATGCCGGAGCTGTGTAACAAATGTCAACAAACCATTGCAAATAATGACGAATACATAATTGATCAAGATGTAATTGATGCTTATTTTATTGATGGATATAATCGATATATTAAAACAGAAACCATGACATAATTTAACGGGAATAGCAAATTTTTGAGGTTGCTAAATTGGCGATCAATAGTGTCAATTTCATGCCAAGTCTCACTGAAACAATAACTTCGCTAAATAGTGAATAAATAAATGCTTTCGAGTGGCTATGTACTAGGCGGTCGAGGAGAAGTTTCCGGGCGAGTTAAAATTGAAAACCCGTGGAGAGTAAAAAGACGCGGAGGATAAAATGTTCGGAACGCAGGTTCTGCAACCGAAAAAGACAACCTGCAGGCTCCGTGCAATCTTGTTTGCCGCCGCAATGCAGGTGGCCTGAATAATAAACGTAGCCGGGCGCGGCAACAAGGAAAATGTAAACGCGCTAACAACAACGATCGCGTTAGGTATCGACGTGTAAAAAGCCAGAAAACCGTGCGAGGGTGGACGGTCGAAGTACGCACCGGAGAAGACGGGGGAAAGGAGTCAGCGAGCCGGATCCAATTAATCGAATATCGACCGTCCCCTCTGTTTCGCTTTTTCCTATTTTTCTCTCGCAGCCGCCGCCGCCGCCGACGCCGTCGTCCCAATACCCGTTCATTACGGAAACAGTGACCCGCCTACCTGGACAAACCGTGCGAGCCCTGGGGCTTTATGAAGCCTCGTATATCCTACCAGCTTCGGACCACCCCTAAGTTTCCCTTATCCCCCACCACCCGAAACTCTCCCCGTCGCACCCTTATCGGACGCGAGTATCGCGGCTAATAAACTTCCGGCCAAGAAGAGAGAAAAACGCGCGGAAAACGCAGGGGCATTGTCGTTCGGCGTCGATGAATTATATATTCGACTCTCTAAAACCGATATTAAAAGCGATTCGGAGGGGGGAGGGGGACCAGGATCGAAGCCGATTTTTTTTCACACGTACACCACGCCGCCCACTCCCGCATGTCGCCGCCTTTGTCCTGCGGATCGAACGCTTTTGTTCAGTCAACGAGCCGCTCGATCGAGAACACTGTACCCAATCGCCGGGAAATTATGGATCGTTGACGCACACGTTTGTTTCTTCGCGAGACGATGTCGAGTGGAGGAATCGGTGATCGAAATAAACAATTATCCTTGACGAAGTTCTGTTCTAGTATGCCTGTTGGAGTACAATGTTCCCGCGATTGTTGTGAGAACCTCGGGGGTATCGAGTCTCAGGAAACGAAATGTCACGTTCTTCTACGCGTGCTGTACATAGATTTCTTGGATAACTATTCCAAGTGTAAAATATGATCCTGGGTAAAAAAACGGTGCTAAGCGAGTATCATAAAATCCCAATTTAAACACCCTAATACCCTCTTTGTAAATCCATTTCTTTGTAGATCGATCGACCGCCCAAGGGAGTACCCCCTAGTAGTGGGAATAAAAAAAGTCACATCATCCGCATACCCGAAGTCACATAAATCGCGGGAACACTGTATACAGAATGAGTAACCTCTGCAAACTAAACATACGGGTATTCCACTATTTTTTTCTCTTAAACACACAAATTATATTTTTATCGGAAAAACTAATTTTTTTATTACATCTTACAGCGGCAGAAAAAATACATTTGAATGTACTTAAGTCATTAACAAGATGGAATAACAAAAAATAAGTTTTCCCGATAAAAAATAAGGATAATATTGAAAAAACTATTAAAAAATAACCGGACAAAAAAATTGTTCTGCCATAAATATTTTTTTTGTGTTATTAAAAATAAAGGATATATCTGGGTGGCCTCCTTCAGTTGAGATACCCTGTACAATGAACACCTGCGCGTTTTTTGTCTGCTATAGCAATCTTTTCAGGTATACCACCAGTGGTCGGGCCCGACCGAAGGGCCTGGCTGCCTATAAAAAAGATACAATTTAATTTATTATTTGTCAATACAAATTGTGTTTGTAAATAACAATTAACTTTATTTTAAATAATTCATTTAGACTTGCTCAAATAATAAATAACTTGTTATTAAAATTTTTATTTATTTAAGTAAATTTATTTATTGCCCAACACACAGTTGGATTCTGTTTTTCAGCAATGTCTCGAAAAGCTTACACAAACAAGAGGTGGGGGAGATCGGGCGAAGACTCGCGCCATCCGTTTTGCCAGTAAAATGAACAAAGGACCGCTTCCAAATGGATGGGTAGACATTAGAAAAAAACATTTAATTAAAAATGAAATGTGCATTTGTTTTTATTTTCTCGGTAACCATTCAATCTTCCATTACGAGAAGTATATTGGCAGTATTTGGAAACATTGCACAGAAACAGTGAGAGAAATGAGTCGAAAGAGTATCAAGTAGAATAACAGCCCGATTGAAAATGTTTAATTTTACAGAAACACTGATGGAAACCTGTTGAATTTCATTATTGAAAACGGAACGAATATTGCTACTTGGCTTCGTTCCATTGCTTTGAAGAGCATTATTTTTAAGCAAAGAGATTCCAGCTCGAAAACAATTGTGTGAAAAAATAGGAAATGCAATTTTCTTAACGATTCGATTAGTCGACATGCGTGTAACGTTCCCGCGTCCCGAGCTATGCATTTCCTACGGTAGTCTCGTCGGTAGCAACGTTTATAGTGGTAGCCGTTTGTATGTAAACGACACTCGGTTGGAAATAATTATGAACAGACCGTATGGAACCGTGCAATTTAAATAGACAGTCTCTTGTTCCGTCGACGTCGAGTGGAATTGCTCGATTTCGCTCGGGGAAACGAATCGAAAATGTTCGATAAACCTTTACCATCGTTCTCTTCTTCGTGGAGTGAAATTCAATCGATGACTCTCGTCATTCTTCCTGATTTTTCCTGAGACAATTACACGTGACCAGATTGCCAATTTTTCTGCACTTAATTCTCTAAAATTGTCTCTACATTCGCAGTTGAACGGACAGATTCTATTCGATTCCTGTTTCCCTACAAAACGATTCAAAACCAAATACGAACGAACAGTGGAGACAGGGGGATCGTTTTCATCTTCCCACCGAATTCCGCTATCAAAATATTCAATAGGAGCATCGAAAAAGCTCGGGCAGATACGTCCATCGATATCAGTTCCTTCGCAGGCCAATAAAAAATCGCAGCGCCGTTATCGATATTACGTCCAATATTTCCGCGGCCGAGGTTTTTAATCATTTTCCCGTCATCGATGGGAGATCGCGTCCCTGGACCCAGTCATGACAATGAAGAGGGTCGTCTGCTGAATTGAGAGAAGGATCGAGCGAAATCGGGAAACCGATCCGCACGAAATTAATCTAAAACTGTAAAACCAACGAATTTCAACTAAACAATAAAAGTTGAAACTAACAAATTTATGAACACGATGAAAATAAAATTACAGGATTTGGCTGCAAGGGAAATCTATTGTCATGGCTTGAAAGTTACCTTACAAACCGTTTTCAAATTGTGTGTATACGCAGTTGCCTATCATCTCCGGTACATGTTCCATCAGGTGCACCTCAAGGCTCCCACCTCGGTCCGCTGTTATTTATAATTTTCATCAAAGATTTGACTACTATTTTTCAATATTGTAAGTACCTCCTATTCGCAGACGATTTAAAAATCTTCAGCAGCATCTCGTCCTACGATGATGCTTCCGGATTACAGACAGACCTAGATCGTTTTAGTGAGTGGTGTTGCAAGAATGGTATGGAACTCAATATTAAAAAATGCCATGTTATGCGGTCTTCCCCCACGTCACTCTGTACCATTCATATATCCTTACTGTCTCAATGACTGTATTCTCTCCACAATAAGTGAGGTAAAGGACTTAGGAATTAATTTCTCCTCAACCTTGAACTTTTCCAACCATATTCATAATATTGTTAACTCCGCCTCAAGAACACTCGGGTTTATACTACGTTTTTCTACTGATTTTCGCTCAATACACACAATTAGACTGCTATATATTACCCTTGTCCGTCCCTAGTTGGAATTTGCTTCAGTTATATGGTCTCCGAATAGCTTAAATTACGAAATCATGCTAGAGAGAGTGCAGCATAAATTTCTTAGGTTTTGTTCTTATAAGATTAATAATCCTATGTCAATCTTCGATCACTATTACTCCACAATATTAAACATAGTCAACCTGGAAACATTGTCTGCTCGCAGAAGAGTATCCGACCAAAGCTTTATTTTTAATTTAATTAATAACCATATAGATTGTACCTCCCTCCTTATGCAAATCAATTTTTACGCACCTGAACGTGCTTTGAGATCTCAAGCAGGTTTTCAAACACTTAAATGCAAATCCACATATGGATTAACAAATCCTATAAATCGAATTATTGCGAACTCCAACACTCTATATGTATAATAGTATTGATTTTTTTAATGGGTCGTTACACACTTTCAAAAAAATATTACGCAGGATTAACTGATAATATCAGTACCTTTATACTAACAGTTTTATGTGCATGTCCTTTCTTAGTAATTTACCTTAAGTCTTTGTTCTATTGTAAACATTTTGTGTGAAAGGACCTCGGTCCGTTATAATAATAATAAAATTCTTCATAGCGTTTCGAAACGGACTCCAGCAGAAAATAAATTCCTATTGGACGCGGAGATACGAACGTCCGCAGTCTGGCAATTAATTTCAATAAACCGGTGAATGAATGGGCACGGTCGCAATAATCCGTGCAACACGAGCAGAATAAACAAACCCATAAAAGCTTAAAAAGTTTTCTTGTTACTCGCGGTAAAGGGCGGCGTCGGCGAGCACGGTACGGGCGCGGGCGTGTGGCGCTTGCCGCGGGAACGAACGCGGAAAAAAGGCGGGACGCGGGCGAAAGCTTATGTGTACAACCTCAGAAAGCTCGGAGCTTCCGTTTAATTAGTCTATTTGGAGCAGCTGCAGCTACTTAAGCAACGTGCCCAGGCCCCCCTCCCACCCCCACCGCCCACGAATTTACCGGTACCGGGCACCAACGAAAAACAATTTCCCCCGGGCGAACTGTTTCGCGAATAATTTAGGATTAAGGGTTAAGAACGGCTATCGGGGCCGAGGCAACAAAGTTTGCGGCGCCGTGCCACGGGACTTGGCAAGCATAACCGCCTCTCCCCGGAAGCGACGCGTCCCACATTTTTCTCCTCCCACTTTTCCGGGGGGAGAAGCTCGAAGGGAGTTAACGAGCGATGCGTTCGCCCACCTGGTCATTACTCAACTTCTTATTGTAATTAAAAACGATAAAATCGCCGGGTAAATTCATTACCCGGAATTTGTAATTGAAAGGGAGCTTGATGTGGGTTAATAGGAACGCGACAGTGCGTCCCGACCGCGACAGGGTTTGATTAATACCGCGGCTTCCGCGGAAGTCCACGACAAATGGATTTTCGATATGACCGCGTCGGGTTCTAAAGTATCTCGAAATTAATTCCTGCCCCGGGACTCGAGCATCATTAATGTCCCAATGAGGCCGTCGCTCCTGGTCCGACGAAAATTCGAATTTCCCGCGCGACATTCCTCCTCGCGAGCAGAAAGGGATTTTTAAATGGTCGGATATTACGCCGAACCTCGATCTCGATTCCATTACCAACACGTAATTTTCCGTGGACGACTGTGCTCTACCCAAATCGGTTTCATATTTAACTCAGAGCCGCAGGAAGCGACTGCACGCGGTCGGACAGGATTGGAGAGAATTTGATCCTTTAAAAATATTTAAGAGTAGATTGATAAGCGGAAAAAGCCTGGGCGCGGTCAGACAGAATTAGCTAATTACAATTTCCAATTTTTTAATAATACTGGATATAGGAAATTCGGCTCTGTGAATTATCGGAGAGCTATCATCTCCTCTGGACGAAAATAAATTAGTTAGGGGAAACAATGAGCTTAATACGTGATAGTATATCGGCAAGAGGAAACTGACGGTAACCAGGCAGGATCTGTGAGATATAATTACGTATATCTTGGAAATGTTAAAGGTAGGAAGAATGTCGTACTTAATTATCGGAAAGCAATCCGGTGGTTCTCCCGAGGAAAATAAGATTGTCAGTGGAAACAGTCCGTGTATCATCAGATAGACTTGATACCCGGGTATCAGATTCCTGATATCTGTTCGCCGTCCAGTAACCGAATATCGCGGTTTCGTCGGCGTGTCAACGTCAGCGCTCGTAAAAAGCTCGCGTTTTTCGAAAACGTGAACACACAGCAGGCTATCCTCTTACCAATTATACCGAGGAAAAAAATCCCGATCCTTCCCATTTCCGGGGAAAAACAGTCTCTCGGAAGAGGCAGGAAAAAAATTGAAACGGGACAAAAAGAATTCGCTACAATTCGATATCGAATAACAAATCCGAAAATAACATCTTCCTACACATTCTCGTATGATTTAAAAAGATTTTCTACAAACTTAGACTGCGAATCAAAAGACAGAAAGAATGAAACTTCCGCGTATAGAGCATCCTGCTGTTTGTAATTTAGCATTATAGTGGAAATTATTGTGGGCCGAGAAAATTCATAGTAATCAAAAGTTAAATACAGTATTAATTGGGTTATTCTTAATTAAACAAGCCAAATTAATGTTGCATTTCAAATTGAGCACGCTATAATTATTCTAAATGAGTAAATAAACGCTTGAGCATCGGTTTAATAGGCAACAAGCTTCTGTTAATTACTGCGCAACAATCATTTGCACAGAAATGTACAGATTAATCAATCGATTATGAACAATGCCTAAAATGAGCGGAATTCAAACAATCTTTAAAGTGTTAAAAAGCGGCAATTAATCAACCAATTCTCTCTGAAATATTTCGATGTATTTAACAAATCAGAGTTCCGAGATTTCCCTTCAGAAACCGTGGAAAACTGTGGCAACATAAATCTTGTTTTCGATCGAAAACATTTTAAGCTGATCGAGGCACGTTTAATCATTGCGTAAAGTTTGGGGAGGGAGAAATTGATTTGGCGAAATGAGGGCGGGAAGATGATTTAAGCAGGATGTTCGGTGTGGTGTTGTTTGCGTTCAGCGGCGATTGACGGATGTTCAGAGGGGCATCGTCGCGTTATCGCCGCGCAGACACTGAATTATCATCGAGCGCGTGCCAGCCCCCGCCGTCTAATCCCGGGCATTCATCATGTTCCTTCTGTCGTCAGGTGGCAACAGCTCAGCGGGACGCAGCACGGCCTGGACTACAGCGACGACGGTGATTCTAGCGTTGATTGCGAACCTCGTGTTCCTGCTGTCGACCTCGATGACGATGTTCGCGGCGACGGTCAGCACGTCCGAGGCTCTCGCTGCCGGCAGCAGGTAGCTCGTGGGCGTCGACGAGGACACCCCTGCCACTGTCTGACCCGATTACATCGTCCATGTAAAACCTAGTAGTCTAGGGCTTCCAGTTATGTATGTTACTATGTATGGAGTAGATAGTCGAATAACAATGATTTTTATTCGAGTGGGCCTGGCCGAAATACCGAGAAAAACAAAACCGAGAGGAAAAGACGACTGACAAGAAGAAACGGAGAGAGAGAAATAAAGAAAGAGAGAAAGCTGGAAAATTGGCGTGAGCTTTCTTCCGAAGCGATTATATACTTTCATCGAGCGTGTTTATCCTTTTTCTGCACGCGCGAGCAGACTGTTGAACCGAACAGGGACGATCGATCGATCGTGTACACCGTCATAATTGTCCGATTCTCTGGGGCTACTAGGTGAACACGCGGGAATACCAGAACACATGGGTGTGATTGATAATTAAAGAAACAAAATAGTCTTTCGATGTGCTGAGAGAGAGAGAGAGAGAGAGATATGGAGAGGAGAGATATAAACGGATGTAAAGCGAATTTTCAATTGTAACCTATTGTACGCAATATAACACTCCCTACGACACACGATATGCTTGCTCGTTCGATTCCGTTCGTCCGATTGTTTCGATTTTCCTGTGATTCGTTAGTGACCCCAGTGTTCACCGAGCGTCGAGGATAGATATACGATTACAGGGGTAATTAATATAAAAATGAACAAAACTGATATGGTTAAACGTTAGCGCAGCGACGGGCGGCGTTCTGCTCAATATCCGCTCCTTTTAAGACGTCTGACGAGGAACGCGACACCATAGGTACCGATTTGTAATCTGTACAAATTGTAATAAATTACCATTCGAAGTACGTTCGATCCACCTCTCGTCGGCCTCGTTCATTCTATCCCGTCAACCTTACATTTCCTGCGAACACGAGATCAGAAAATTCATTCAGATGACACTGAAAAGAATGTTGAAAAACTGTTCATTTAATAAAATGTTTACGTTCCTATCTTCGTCAACATCTTGTTTCTTCGTTGAGCAAGTAGGCCTTCAACCAGGTAAGTACAATTGAAAAAATGTTGGACATTGTCTGTAGTGGAGCTTGACAAATGGTCCGACAAGTAGACCAACCTTGCTATTGACCAGACAAAGAGCCCAAATCGGTGAGCAACGAAATAGAGTCGTTTCGCAGGGCGGACGGGTCATTTTAATTTCTCGTTACACTTTCTTCCCGCTTTTGACTCATCGGAATTACTCGGCGACGCCATAAATTCCAGCTTGGCAGCCAGCGGGTAGACGGTCGCGCTCGCCGGGAAACTAATCTTGCTACTGAAGTATCAGTCGCTGAATTCATCCGCATCAGGGAGCCCTGCAATTAACTCGACGTTAAACGATTCTTCTCTCCACGTCGGCGCAAAAGGTAAGGATGCCGGTTTCCTTCTGGGGAACGTAATCTGAAACGTCACTCTACTTTGACCCGAGTGGTGGAAACAGGGAGAGAGAGAGAAAGAGAGAGAGAGAAAGAGAGAAAGAGAGAGAGGGGAAGGGGAGGGGAGGGCCGGGATTGATCCAATAAAGAACGCTCCCTGAAAATTGGCACGACCACTCGTAAATGTTGAAGTGCACTCGGGCTACGTGGATTGCGACGTCGAAATATTTCCGGGATATGAATTATATCGGTACGTGACTCTTTCCGGTGGCCGTAATTGCGCCGACAGAGTTTCGGCGGGAAGGTTTATCGGCTCCTTAAAGCGAATTATTAAATTTATCGTTTAATCCACAGCGCGCGTTCACTGATGCGGCCAGTCGTACGAAACGAAGGTCCTGTTTGCTGATTCCTCGCGGGTCCGAGGACTCACGTTTCCTATGTACGTCCCTGCGGTCGCAATTTCCACGGTGCAAGGAGCACAGAGTAATTTCAGGATTTCGCGTGGAACCTGGTCTCTTGGGAGTCGGACACGCTTTATAGTAGACCAACAATTCTTTTTTAAAATATTTCGAAGGACCTTCATTCTCTGTCCCATGATACACCATTTCATTTTTTTCTGCAAGAATGTTTCTGTGCAAGATCCAGGCGAATCGATGAAAATGAGCAACGAAAGACACAGATGAGAGGAAGATAGGGAGGTGCACAGGCGAGGTTCCGGAGGATCTAGAAATCCGGGATCGTCGGGGTGTCACGGACAAAGCCTGTTATTTCGCGTGGCCGTGTAATCAAGAGGAGCCTCGCGCGGAATTTAATGGCTCGGTCTAATACAGTGCCGGTTGGTCGGTAAATATTCGCATTAAAATTCAGTGGGGGTTATCGGGGGGCGGTGGGAATTAGCATTGTATACGTACAACGGGCTGGAGGCAACGTGACTCGAGGGCGAGGCAGAGCGAGGCAGAGCGAGGCAGAGCAAGACTCTGGTGCCGCGGGCCAGGTCTAAATCAAGCTTTAAGCGTCCGCGCACGTCACGACGCCTCGTAGTAGCGAGAAGCCACGTGCTCGTCGCGCGTGACACGTGCGAGGCAGGATCAGGGAGAACCGAGGAGAACGGCCAGAAAAGGATAGACGGCCGTTTTAATTTCGCCGACAAGCCAGATGGACCGAATGGCGCTGTGTTCCTTTATACGGCCCTGAACGCTCTTGATTAACGTCGATTCCGCGGTGGCCGCCCCTCTTACCTTTTCATTTTCTTTGCCAAGCCCCTCCCGGGCCGCGCAGAGAACCCGGATACCGGCGACCTAATTTTCTCGAAGTCCGAACTTCACCGGCGATGGAGAAAGAAATATTCTCCTCCGGGCTTTTGCCAGACGATTCTGATCATGCTTGATTAATGCTCGCCGCGTTAATCATGTGATTAAATGGGATACGATGCGTTGGAAGATATCGAATGGGTAATTTGTTATCGGTGTTGGTAGACTGGGAATGCAACTGTTGAAGCATTTTCATTGTTTGTCCGCAACTGTGTCTAAAACATAATACCTCTGATTGAGAATGAATGTATGATTGTCCCGGTAGAATAAGACAGTTTATAGTCGGACAGGGTAGTTAGGACAGAACAATTCCCACTCGTCAGGCCGGGAATTATCGTCCAGGGCTGTTTGGACACGCCATGCACCCTGAATAGATAATATATATAAAAAAAACTTTTTAAAAATCACGCTTATATTACAATACACTAAAAAGGAGAAAATAACTTTTTTCCTGGTTCCCCCAAAAATTTAATAGAAATTTGAATAAAATCATGACATTAGTGACTATAAAAATTAAAGCGTGGAGCGCCCACGGAGATTACGTCAATATAGTTTAGCGCTCCACGCTTTTATTTTTATAGTCGCTAATGTCATGATCTTATTCAAATTTATATTAAATTTTTGGGGGAACCAGGAAAAAGATTATTTTCTCCTTTTTATTGCATTTTAATTGTATAAGCATGGTTTTTAAAAAGTATGTTTTATACATATGAAGAATGGGGGTATGACTCCGAGAGACGGACGTCTCTTGGTGGAGTCCGATTTGTCCGAAATGGAACTGAATGAACGGAACACCACACTGACAAGGAAGGACCCCAAGCGTCCGACTTCGATTTTGATAATCTTTTGTGAGACAATGGTATATGGATCCCTAATGATGTCTGCAAAATATTAGGTGTAGTTACTACGGGTGTGCGAGATCCCGGTCGGGACGGGAATTTCTCGCGAGATCGGAACGGAATCCCGAGTCTTTCGGAATCCCGAAAATTCTCAGGAATCCCGGATATTCTCGAGAATCCCGAAACCATTCGGGATCCCGAGAATTTTCGGGATTCCCGAAAATATCTGTGATTCCCGACATTTTGAAGTTTCTCCATACTTCCAATAATTACAACAATCTGAAGGCCATTGTGTTCTCGAAGATTACATATCTTAATAGTCGAGAATTTTTATGTTAGTAATATTGTAGAAAGTGATTGCGAATAACGATACTTTCGAGAATCCCAAATATTATTCTATATCCGATTATTCTATATATTATTCTATATCGAATCTTCGCGGGATCCCGTATATTTTCGGGAATCCCGCACATACTCGGGAATCCCGAAAATTCTCGGGAATCTCGGATATTTTCGGGAATTTCGAACATTTTCGGAAATCTCGCACACCCCTAGTAATTACTCAATAGTTTTAAAGATATAAACAATTGAACTTTCACGCAACCTGCTTACACGGCTAACGGAACTTCGAAAACTTGAGCTGCAAATCATGATATATCAACAAGGCATGAAAGTTTAATTTCTTATATCTTTAAAACTATTGAGTAACTGCACCTAATACTTTGCAGACATCATTAAGGATCCATATTCCATCGTCTCACAAATAATTATCAAAATCGAAGTCGGACACTTGGGGTCCCTGCCTTGTGAGCTCCTTCGGTGCGAGGTAGGTCAGTGGAGTGGGGATGAGTCGGAGTGGGAACGCGTAGTGGAGTAGGGAGCTCTGGCGCGCGGAGTGGGGATCGCTGAAGGCGATGACGTACTACCGAGTGTTGCGCGGCAAGGTGTGACGGTAAATGGTAAATTTTTATTTGTTGTTTAATATTGCATTGTCATCCAGTTCTGAGCTATGTTTAAAGTCCCTAGCCCATCGGGAAGTTTAAAATTCGATTACAAGATTTGACGAATGCAACGACAACGACAACATCGACAACACGGCAAGCTAATATAAGCGTGGTAAAAATCACGATGAGAGCAGAGTCGACTACTGTTTTTATACACCACGAACCAACCATCAATTCGAGAGTCACTCGATCCACGCTCGACAGATGAAGCGACGTCAGCATTGAACCAACGAACCTCCTCCTAATTTTCATTGGAATTTCGCGATCCGTGACACGCGGTGCAGCAAAGAAAAATACTGTGCCTTCTACCCTACGATCTTTTGTCCTCGACTCCACCCCTGTTTTCTTCTCTGTAATTTCTTTCTGGCCCCGTGGTTCTGCTTACCGTTTTCTTCGACGTTGTTACGGCTGGTCGGTTCTCTCGAACACAAGAGAGACCGGTCCAATTATTTTATTCGTTCCCCGGTTACACGGCGACAAAGCCTCCCGATGTCAATTAAAGCCTTAACGAATTCGTTGTTGTCGGACCGCGACTCCACCTCCTTTTTTTTATCCCGTCGTCCATCCTATTTTACAGAATCGACCAACACTCGTATGCGGTCGTCTGCACTGTTACAGATCGTTAATTGGAGGAAATTGCTCGGTCGAGGGCCAACGAAGCCCGCGGCCATCCTCTTCTCATTACATTCTTGAAGGTCTGCGGACCCTTCGATTTCACATAACTTCGTTAAACTCGCTGCAAATCTATTTCAATCGTCAGATTAGACTGGACTTCTCACTGCGTTGTACAACAAATAGGGATCTGTGAAAAATAATGTTTGAAGGTTTTTAGTATAATATAATAATAATATAAATTAGTACAATATAATAAATATACTTTTTAACTAAGATTTATTTTCTAGCCCAGTGAAGCACGTGCTTCTTAATTATCAAGATAAATCTTGTCAAGCATCTTCAGATCCACGAAATAATTTCAAATTCCGGTGGTGTCAGCAGCCAATGGGTCCTCGAAGGGTTGTTGGGCGCATTTGTAGGAATCCAAGGGGTCGCATTTAAGCGATCCATTAGGGATGAAGGGCTCCAGTGTCCCGGCCGGTAATTGATTTTCACGGGAGATCGGAATAGGCCCGCTGCGCTCGCGTCTAATCTGCGATGATAATCTAGACGAAGGGTTTATTACTCTTCTGGCATGGCCTCTCGATAATTGGCGAATTAATATCTCTTCGCCGGTATTAAGGGGATGAGTGGCCCGGCTGCCTCGAACCGGGACTTATCGCGAGACTTCGTCTTAGACACCTTATCCCGGCATAAAGTTTATTCCGAACTAGAACTATCAATTATTCTTAGAGCCCCGTTCAACCGAAACCCGGGGAACTGCGGATTGTTCGGATACTTAATCTATAAATCGACCTGCCAACGAAGACAAAATTTTTCCTCGAATCACCAGTCTCCTTGAACTTGTTTGAATTTTTTAAATGAGCTTCATTTTAAATTCAACCAAGAGAATCAATGTTCTAAAAATACCTGTGAACCTTCTGGTGTGTGGAACGAGGTGCGAAAAATTCGTTTAAAAAGTTTGTTATTTTTCGTTTGAACTGGAGAAAATTGAATTCACGAACCACTTGTTTGAAATTTCCGTGAGAATAAGTTTCTAGATTCTGCTAGTTCACTGTTTAAATTCCTTATTTTTGTAACGGGAAAATAGAAAGTCCGAGGGTTCAGCATAAAAATTTATTATGGTGATCACTGAGGTCATCTCTCTCTCAAAATAAATTCTAAGAGAGTGGAATCAAATAGAATCTTAAGATTAGTGATGACACATCTTGTGAATTAAGAAAAAATAAAAATTGCATTGAATGCACGCGACTGGACGTGTGCAGCCACGCATTGTAGACGACCGGATTCGTCCCGATCGCCGCCATAAATTCCGGAATGATGCCGGAGCCAAGAAAACTTCGCGGACGTCCGACGAATTGTATTGACAACGTGCAGGGGTGGGATGAAAATTTTCCATCGCGAAACTTGTCCGCCGAAAAAAACTTCGGTGGCGGAAGAAAAACGGGAGCAAGAGCGCGGAAAAGCGCGGAAACTTGAGACGACGGAAAGAAGTTGCTAGGAGTTACCGGCTGATAACTCGCGGCCTCCATAAACCGGAGGGAGTTACGACAAATATTTGTCTTCTCGCTTTATTCCCCCTCCTCTCTGCCACCCGAACGCCTTCGTTTTACCCCGTTTCACTTCGATACTTCTCGGCGAGCTCAGTTTCCCTGAAGCTTTCGACGGATCACGGGAAAGACGAACCGCCGATTGGAAAAACCACCCCCACCCCCATCCAAACACCAACCCCCGACCATGTAAGTTTTTTCAAGACGAGAAAGTATTAGCGACGAACCTTTCAGATCACCGTCGATTGCTTTAGACGTGCCTCGATATCCAGACACACCAGAAATAATCCAAAAAGTATTTCAACACTAAAGGACCCCGCAACTAAACCACGTGAAATGGATCCTCGGCGAAAATGGCTGAATTTGAAACATGTACCTTTTGGACCGCTGAACAAATGTATGTCAGGCAAAATGTCAAAAAATGGACAGTTTCGTTGTTTCAACCCTTCAATAGCCTGAGGTCAGACCAGCAAAAATATAACTTTCGGATCCATGCGGTTACCATTATAAGGGAACAATATGAATTTTTAGTGAACAAAATAGTTAAAGAATAATTGTTTATAACAGTATTGTTTAAACAATTTGAAAATGTCATTATTTGCAAGAACTGATTGATGATTTGAAAACAAATAAACAATAATAATAATAATAATAATAATTGTTGTGTTTTTAAAAAAAGAGAAAATAATTTTTATTCTGATTCTGCCATAAATTTAATATGAATTTAAATAAAATCATGACATTAGTGACTATAAAAATAAAAGCGTGGAGTGCTAAACTATATTGACGTTATCTGCGTGGGCGATCCACGCTTTTATTTTTATAGTCACTAATTTCATGATTTTATTTAGATTTATATTAAATTTTTGGGAGAACCAGGAAAAAAATTAGTTCTTTTTTTAGTGTATTTTAATATAAGCGTGGTTTTTAAAAAGTTTTTTTATATATTTTTTTATAGCCAGAAATCTTTAGTTTCACAATTCATCATTTATTTTTCTCGCCATACGGTTTATTTTATTGCAGGATACATTATTTCCCATAAAATTTCTGTTATCTCATACCGTGACACTAACTTTTGAAATTTACATCGAAATATGCGAACCGTGGGTTAATCCATTAAGCGACAATGATGCGTTAATTCAGCGCGTCGTTTTTTCAGTCGATTTACATTGTTGAATTCCGGTTGCAATCACTCTGCTCGTAGCACGGAATTCCCGAGATTTGCTTAACAAATGTTTGCCCTTTTTGATGTATGAAAACCGTGAATATAATGTTTTATTCTGGTGTATGAAAACATCGGTGGGACAAATCTGCGGGTGTTCCGATTCAAATGACCATGTGATTCACTCGGCCCGATGTATAATAGATAGAGAATATTGTTTATTTCGCTACAGGGTCGCTTCCGGAAGCGGTCTACTGCGTCGAGAAAAAAAGCGAGCGATCAAAGTCGCCTTTACGAGATAAACGAGCGGCGTCACAACACGCGGCCGCCCTTTCATCTGCTTTTTCCCGGAAAAATTCGAAAAAATCTCCGGGGCCGACCCAGTTTTCCCCGTCAGAAGTCCCGGAATCGATCGAAAGAAGGATAATCCGGAGCTTTGCCAGAGCAGGCGGCCGCCACGATCACTCGAACCATTAATTCAGGTGACGATAAAACCTTGCCGAACTCTTCGCGAGTTCTAATTCAACGAGAAAATTCGATAAGCGGATCGGCCGGGCGCTGATCGATTACAAACAATTTTAATGCGAAACGGAACAGAAGGTCTTCTATAGTTCATTCGACACAGAAACGCGATCCGCATAAAAATAACCGCCGAGCATATCTGCAACGAACAAAAGGCGGAGTGGTGGCAGAAGATTGTAAATATTTTTACGAACGATAAATCTGCTTTTTCGCCTTTCCGATGGACACCGAACGGGAGACGGGAATAAACGAAATTGAACAGTCCATTTTTGTCGACGGGGTACTTGCATTCTTTGCACTTCCGGCGCCACGAGCACAAGCTCGCGAACAGATCATCCCCTCGATTTTTTTTTATTTCCGACCGCCATTATTGGGAGTAACTCTTCGGTCTCGCGCGGGATGGAAAATAAAGGTTGCGACCGCGTGAAAAAAACACTGCAACGCTTGGGAATATGTTGCGGTCGGTCGTAAATAATTATTCCCGACCCTTCGGTGCAGTTTTTCCGCCGTGTCTGATCACTGCCGGTCGCTTCTACTGCTGCTGTATTGCCTCTACACAGCGGTGCAATGTAAAATGGTTAGTTACGCGGTACCAACATCTGCGAGAAAAGTGATGGCAGAAATTTTAAAGGATAAGCACTTTTCGGTACTTGGAAAATATGCGAGCTTTATGTGACTTTTCCTGAAAATCCACTGCGGACACCTTAATCATACTGAATGTGCATTTTAGCCAAAGACAATCTTGTAGTACCGAATGGAAGAAATTATGCAACCCTAACAGTAATACTAACCTGAAGCGCTGTAAAAATGAAACAACACAACTCTAAAATGAAAATATTATTTGAGCCGTTTAGTTTGAAAGTTGCCTAAGTCCGCTTAAGTTCAAAATGAGATATTTAAGAGTTTGCGGTTTGAATGAAATTAAAAATATATGTATAGGATGTCAATGTATCTTTAAGTGTATCTAAGAAAGTTAAATTTACAATTCCTGTTAAAATAATAGCAATTATTAAGTGAATAATATGTGTCTTCTTACCAAGAATGGAGTTAAGCCACTTTCACAATTAACAACTAGATTTGTCATAAAATTTTAAACAGCCCAAGTCCATTCTATATAATTTAAATTGCGTCAAATAGAAAAGACAATATTCAATTTATTTTATATTTCATTACAAAACTTGAAAAACACCATGTATGCAATTCAGGAAATCTTCTAACTATATAAATTACATAACAATTTACTCGTCATTTACATTTTGTGTATGCGGGAGGGATTTGAAGAAGTCATGCTGCTTCGGTGATACATATCGTAGTAATTATCTTACATTTTTATAAAGTGGTGTCAATACAATATTTTCGAGTTTTCTTCGTCTAGCCCGACGTGGTAATCAATTCAGTATTTTAAACTCTGCATTCTGATACAGTGGGTGTACAAAGTATTCGTACACCTTTCAAAAACTAATAACTTTCTTATGATTGTACCAAACGACCTGATTTTTTATAATCAATTAGAAGCCTTGGTTTACGAAATGATATGCGAAAAAGATTTTCCAAATAATTGTGATTTACAAGGTTAAATGCAAAAATAACTAGAGGGCTATTGTTGCTCGCTCGCTTCGCTCGCTCGCGAGTAGGGTTGTTTTTGCTCGCTCGCTTCGCGAGCTCGCGGGTAGGACTGGTCTTGCGGGAGGGTTAGTGATACGCATGGCTAGTAGGGCCTACTGATATTAATGTTTTTTATTTGGTGTGTGACTCTCCAAGAGTCACACAAAGAACTTCCCGATTCGTTACTCCTTCGCCAACATCGCTAACATCGTTTTTTTTGTACTTTCATCGATATTCTCCCAAAATGTATTCTTGGGAGTAGAGATGATAAATTCACTTTTGCATTGGAATAACTTTCAATTATTCCAAGCGGTAACATTAGCATCAGTTAAAAAAAAAAATTTTTTTTAAATCTAAAAAAGAATTTTTTTTAAAATCTAAAAACAAAAATTAAGAAAAAAATTTTTTTTATGAAATTGCGTTTGTTTCTTTGGCGGAAAATGTTCGTCCTCCCTTATAAATTGCATTGTAGAATCAACTCTTTTCGAAAAAAAAACTAAAAATCTAAAAAACTACTTGACCAATATGGACCAAAATCTAATCAGCTCTATGTTACGACGGGGCACATCGATTGCATCATTCATCATCCTGATCGCGTTGTTACTTTTTCTGAAAACGTTAACGAAAAATTTGATTACATAGAAACGGCCATACGCACACACACACACACACACACACACACACACACACACACACATACGAACATGTTGCTGAAAATAGTCTAAAATGACTGCAATGACCATGAAACGTGAAGATCTGCTAAAAAATCGATTTTCGATTTTCGGGGTAATTACAATAACTTCCCTATAAAATCGGGAAGTTAAAAACGGCATTTTTTAAAACTTTTTTATTTGGGCCCTTAATCAAAATTTAAAATATATACAGGGTGGCCCACATAACTCTGAACAGCTCAATATCTCCGTTACTTTTCGTTGTACAAAAAAACTTCGTAGGACAAAGTTACACTGTTTGAAGGGCCACATATAACGGTGTAAGGGCAAAAAAATTTCAAGGTCATTTTTATGAGATTTCAAGGTTATCGATGTTTTTTTAAATGGAATGAGGTATTTTTTAATACATCAATCGATGCAGCTGGATATTCTTTATAAAAAAGTACTAACCTATGTATGTCGAAAAGTTAGTAGTTCAGGAGATATTTCAATTTAAATAACTCCAAAATACCATTACTGTCGTACTAAGGCGTTAGTGTTTACTACTTGTGTAACGCCTTAGTACGACAGTAATGGTATTTTGGAGTTATTTAAATTGAAATATCTCCTGAACTACTAACTTTTCGACATACATAGGTTAGTACTTTTTTATAAAGAATATCCAGCTGCATCGATTGATGTATTAAAAAATACCTCATTCCATTTAAAAAAACATCGATAACCTTGAAATCTCATAAAAATGACCTTGAATTTTTTTTTCCCTTACACAGTTATATGTGGCCCTTCAAACAGTGTAACTTTGTCCTACGAAGTTTTTTTGTACAACGAAAAGTAACGGAGATATTGAGCTGTTCAGAGTTATGTGGGCCACCCTGTATTTTGTAGATCTATGTTAGTTATACACATACACAGAAAATTTCATCGAAATCGGTTGAGGCAGGAGAAAACGACACGCATGGAAAGATGAACGATTCTGTGGATTTTAAGCAGAAACTGATCAAAAGTCGTCTAAAACTTCGATTTTCACCATTTTTAACCGCTTCTAACTCGTATGTATGTTAATCGATTTCCATGAAATTTGAAGCATGTGTATAACTCACATAGATCTACAAAACATCTATTTTAAATTTTTGTTAAGGGTCCAAATAAAAAAGTTTTAAAAATTGCCTTTTCTATTTCTGCATGTAACCTTGTAAATTATAATTTTTGGAAAATCTTTATTGCATATCATTTCATAAACCAATGCTTCTAATTGATTATAAAAATTCAGGTAGTTTGGTACAATTATAAAAAAGTTGTTAGTTTTTAAAAGGTGTACGAATACTTTGTACACCCACTGTACATTGATATCTTGCAGAAAATTTTATACGAATCATTTCTCAAAAAACGCATCCTCCAAAAATCTTGTTACTATGAAATACGTCGTCAGCAATCACTGTATCGGTAAAACAGAGCTACTACCTTAACATCAAACAACTGACAAATGGACTTAGGCCACATTCAAAATAAAAATTTGTATCATTCTATTAACCAGCTAATTTCCTTTTTACAAAATCTTCGTGATTTTAAATACAGGGTGGTTCACGCAACTTGCACACCTATATAACTTCCAAAGTATGCGTTGCACGAATAAGTTTTGTATACAGAAGTTGCATGGTCTGAAGGGGTACATTATGTAGTTTATTTATTTTTTTACAGGTGGAAGCGTTTCGGAGATTTGAAGGTCGACTTTGTTTTTTCAAATGGAATACTATATTTTTTATACCAAAACATGGAAGAATGTTGAATTCTGAGTAAAAAAGTATTGATCTTCATTAGCCCTAAACCTAATAATTAACTCGTTAATTAAGGTTGAAGGACTTTTTTACTCAGAATTCGACATTCTTCCATATTCTGGTATAAAAAGTATAGTATTCCATTAAAAAAAACAAAGTCGACCATCAAGTCTCCGAAACGCTTCCTCCTGTAAAAAAATAAATAAATTACATAATGTACCCCTTCAGACCATGCAACTTCTGCATACAAAACTTTTTCGTGCAACGCCTACTTTGGAAGTTATATAGGAGTGCAAGTTGCGTGAACCACCCTGTATATTAGTTACAATTTGCATCACAATGAAAATATAACGTAGAAACGTAAATATTGAAATTGCTAGCTTGATTTTTCTCAACAATGGACTTAGGCCACTTTCAAAATAAACGGCTCATTTATTTTTGTTGCTATACATGTCTTTTTGAGCTTCATAGATTTGCCACAAATGCATGAAGCTCGGCAGGGTGATGATGAGAAGTGCGAATAATCGGAAACAAGATCGCCAACGTCTAGAAACTGTCGGAATTTTCAACAAGTAGAAATAGCCCGTATTAATCAGACACTATGCTAGACGTAATTGGTGCTTTTGTTTTCTACAGTAATGGGATAGAAATTGGTAACTGGCACGCCTGGTGCGATCCACGGAAAGTACAGTAGACAATTCCTAAGGGTCATTGTTGTATATATCAGGTGGAAATCGCAAATAATAGTCAAACACAATAGCTATTATAATTAACGTAATCATGCTTTCAGTGATCAGAATACAAAGAATGCATATTTGTTCGGAAGAAAATATAAATAAACTGAAAACAGGAATACACGAGAATGTGTAAATAATTGTTATGGACGTATTAACATGAATAAAATTTATTACTACAATAATGATAACAAATACGACAATAAATCTTGCGAACGTCCAGACTGTATGCTGCTCTTGATTATAAAATATTGGAAAAGTTTTGTTCCCTATTAAATAATTGAAATTTATCAGCAGCGGGGAGATTTTTGTACTTATGTTTCGTAATTTTATTGAAAACGTCCATTAATAAATACTGCTTGTGTCGCTTAATAATAAATGTTAACGATATTTGTAAAATAACGTGATAAATCAATAAATAAATTAATGACACTGGAATCCAGAATACAATAAAGAAAACCATGGACAAAGGCAGGAAACAATGGCAGAAAAAGTTGAAAAAATGCTGCAAAAAAATAATAATAATACTACTAATAATTTAATTTGATTTGATATATCCGAGTTATTAAAATAGCAAATCAAATTCAGCATAACCGAAGCGGTATTAAAAAGAAACAGTAGCGAACCAGCGAAAATTGAGAACAGCCGCTAAACTGCGCAATTACCATGAATACCGCGAGGCAGAGAAAGGAAAAAAGAAAGAGGAGAAAGAGTATGTGTAACGAGCGACCGGATCGAGGTTCATGAAACTCGAACGTGCTGGAACGAGGTCCAAATTTCTTTCGAGGATGGCTGACGTAAAAATCTACTGGGCTCGGGGTATAAACCAATAAAAGGAACTGTGCGTTCAAGATATTTCGGCGGTATTAGGAAACGTGAGAGCGCGCAGGATGCTTTTGTGGCCGGCTGGTAGGATCGACAGGCAGCGAGGCAGTTAAAATGCAAACGCTCTCGGGATTCGCGATACGAGCTGCGCGGGTGAAAAAATACGAACGGGGCGAAAGAAAAGTGGGTATCGTTAATGCTCGTTTTTCACCGGCGCCCGCCGACAGAGGAATTTATTCGCGACCGTTTCCGCGCGTTCCCTTTTGTCTTCCTCCTTTCCTGCGGATTAATCGGTTTTTCGACGATTCGCACTCTCCGATGGAAAACCGGGGAAAACTGTTTCCCACCAAGGAGCGAGGGAAAACCGGAGGGAAAAAGACAGGGGAAACGGGAACAACGGCCGGAGAGATTCTCGCGGAATTGTTCCAATTAGACGGGACTTTCTATCCTTCGACCCCGGGACACCCCTTCCGAAATCCATTAATTAATTACTCGGAGAGATTGAGTGGCCACCGATGGTGGAGCGAGAAAATATTTTTAAAAAATCGTCAGAGAGAGAGATAGAACTAGACCCCCGAAAAAAATGCAATCCGCGTCGCGGAAAGTGCGACCAACTCGTGTGCGGCCTGGGTCCTCGGCCAACCGCGCGTCGCTCGTTTGCACTTTTAATTAAACACCGCGACAGAGCGGACGTAATTAATTGGCGGCGAGGACCGGCGCGGCGCCCGCGGACCACCTCAAATTTCCGTCGAACTAATTTTTCGAAACGAAGGCCCCGCACTCGTAATCCCCGGGAAATGACCGATACCCGGGGCTCTTTCTTGGACACTGCGATCAGGTTCGCTGCCTTTCAACCCTTTGCTGAGTCTCGGAGTACAATTTTGCAAAATAAAAACAAGCTCACGCGTGTCCTTTGTATTATCTTGTTTAACTACCTTGCTTTGATGTTCGACACTCTCTGTTCGCACATTGGAACATTTATTTTGCATGTTCCGTGTAATTGAAAGACACCGTTTGAACCTCTCCTGTATGTATCTTTTAGTAAAACCATACATTTCGAATTTCTATTCCCATTTTTAATCAACATATGCATGATTAAAATCACTTCAAATGCGGTCCGCGCGCGAACACAGTTCCGTCTCTCCTAAAAATATACCAAGCCACGACGCCATTTTTCGAGCGGATTTTTCTCCACTTTTATTACTGTCTCTTCTATTTGGCTGGCATAATTTCGCGAGGAGTTTCGAAACCGGTCGGATAATAAAGGAATGAAAAACCGGGCGCGGCGATTCGAGAGCAGAACAAACCCGAAAAAGGTGGCGAAGAAACACAAATAATGCCGGTAATTAAGAGCCGCCGTCGAAATTAGTCAATAGTGCCGCGGACAATAACGAATGCTTGTTGACAGCGCGAATTCGCGCGCGATAAACATCCCGGCCGTCGAGCTGCCGTGTTCTCCACGCGGCTGTTAAAAAACAAAAACGGAAAAGGAGAAAGAGAGAGAGTGGGAGAGAGAGAGAGAACGAAGAAGAGAGAATCCCCAAAAAAATACAGTGATCTATGTTACAGCTGGACGGGACCGGGGGTAATTTATTATAAAGCGTTTCGATTCACGCGTGCGCGCGCGCGCGCCTCCAGCGAAACCCGGTAGAAGTAGGAGTTCATTTCGGCGGACTGTTATTTGTATTCATTCGACGTGGCGCGCCGTTAAATTGCGAGTTTACAAACATTTCCCGGCGATTATAAATAATCGGGCTCGAATTCTTGGACGCTTAACGATTCGGGGACACAATTTCAACGCGGACGGACCTCGCGTAAATATTCACCAACTTCGCTCGCGATGTTTGCGCTGATCAAAAGCGTCGGTCATGTTGCGAGTCGTGTATTTTCTGCGAGGGCGAAAACTTCTTTCGAGTAAGGTGAAGTGCCCTAAGTGTGGACAATCCAAAAGTGATCCCTAAATCTGGACAATTGAATTTTCATAGTAAAATCAATAATTAAGAAATTAAATAATTATATTATATATTCTGAGCCTTTAGCTACAAGTAGATGAGAATATTATTTGATTAAAACATCAATTGATATTTAAAAATAAATTCAAAGTTCATCTGAAAACAGTATACAAAATAGTCGATTTACATGCGAATCATGTGCATTTATAGTTTGAACTTTTATTAGAAAAAAAGATATGATTTAAGCCCTTAGACAAAAAATAATTACCACGCATAATAATATTGATATTTTAAAATAAATTGGAAATCAAACTTAACGTAAATAATAATTCATCATCATCATTATTTATTTAACGTCGTATCAACTGCTATGGTCATTACCGACGGTAAATAATAATTATTAATTCAAATATTAGATGTCCACGGTTAGGACTGTTTTGAAATATAAGTACTCCATACTGGGACGTGATTAGCTGTATCACTCCAAGCTTATACTCAATGTGCATACACCTGAAGCCGGACACGTGTTCGCGACTAAAATCAACGCATTGTTTGCAAATTATTTAACTACATGAATGTATAATTAGTCTTCTATTAGCTTGAGTAACGTATGTAGAAAATGTATTCCGACTGTGACGTTAATAATACTTAATTTTTATGTCATAAATCTGTCAGTATTAATATCTAACCTCAAAAATTAATTATATATGTCGATATAATTCTTAAACAAATTTTTTTTTCAGATTGTAAACTTTCTTGAAAATTAAATTTGATAATGGTAATCACTAGAAATGAAACTTTTGATTCCAGTCAAAAAAAGTAATTAATAAGTATCATAAAAAGCAAATTAGAAGTAAGAGCAAGCCAAAAGTGTACATGAAATCTAAGGATTTTATTAAAAATGACAGATTGAAAGAAAATAGAAGATTGAATAAAAATAAAAAATTGAACAGAAATCAAGAATCTCATTCTGTTGAATCCATCGTACAAGTACGAGCTCTCAATACAGTGGGCCAGTTTAAGATTCCAAAAAGCACGCATTCTAGAATGAAAAATTGAAGTTCGGTGGATGCTAATAAAGGACCAACTGCACTGTCGAAGACAGAAAAAGGATCTTGAGAAAAGGAGCAAGAAAATAATTATATAAGAACATTTGTCAAAAAAGCAGGGAAAAGAGAGAAACAAAATTAAAAAAGATCTAGAACAAAAAATCAATAATAACTTACACGAAAGAAAAAAAGATAATTACACAACAGATTAAAGATATAAAGTTAAAAACCAATGATAAATCTAAAAAAATAAGGTCTGAAGCAACTAATGATGATAAGTGTAATTATAGAAGAAAATGCAAAATTATGCACTCAATTAGAGAATATGGAGAAAGAAGTATTGTCCCATGAAATGCTTGCTTTGCAATAGTAACAGGATTAGACAGGGTAGACAGCATTAGACACGATTAGACAGCATTAAACAGGGCAGAATTTAATATATAAAGATTTAATGAAGTTCGATGTTACAGATCAGGCATGGGCAAATTTTTGCTTGATCGGAGGCATTCTCAAGGAATACCCCCACTTTTCTTGGCCGCGCGTCTCGCTCCCCGTGGCGGCCGTAGTGCTTGGAGCACTATAGTGTCCTTAGGCCAGATGCGAAAAATCATTTCAATTATCAATTATCATTTCATTATCGCGGACCGATATATTTACTCGGCGTCAACATAAATTATCAGAATTGAAGTACAGGAAGCAGCGACTTAAATCCAGCGATTAAATTTGCACAGGAATAAAAGCTCCCGGAAGAATCGAGTCTCGATCTGCTGACTCACGAGCAATTTTTGAAATACACACACCACGTATGCCGGGAATCATTTCGATCGCCTCGTCTTCCGCTTGATTTGCATTCCAAAAAGAAACATGATCGATCTTCTATTACTAAGACATCGTGTGTTATTATGGTTACGAGGAAAAGTATCGATTTGGCAACAATCAAATAGGACGATCTAATTAACATTACATGTAGCAAAATGTCGTCCATCGTCGGATAAACAATCTAAAAGTCGGAAACAAATGTTCCGCCGTGCGTTTTGTCCCGGAATCTGCCGATCGTTAATTAGCGAGACGGGTATGTTAATTAGCAAGTTATTCCGGTGATAATTAGCAGAATTACTTGGCATCCAACGTGTCGCGCTAGCTGCGGCCGCGCCGTTCGGAACAATCAGACCACGGAGAAAAAATGTCGCTCGTAATTTTCGCCGAGCTGACGCAAATCTCGCGCGTTCGGGTCGGTGGATCAAGATCTACACAATATTTCTTCGAAGCTAATTTTACAGTTGATCAGACGTGAACGAAGGATTTTTCCAGGGAGCTTGGGAATGGAGGACGCAGCTTGGCAAATCGAACGTCTGTCAAACTCACGTTCGCGATTCCGGTTGTCCCGCCGATTTCAGGAATTCCGCGCCAAGCGGACAATCTGTCCGAATACACTTATCAAGCCAAGGCAATCAGTCGCAATTGGAGTTGCGGTCACCAAACGCACAGCGGCCGGCCCCGGCGATGCATCTGCGCGTGAATCAGCGTCGCATTAATATCGGAATGCCTCGGCAGCTAGGACACAATTCCGCGACTACGCTCGCCGAAATTTACCGTCAACGTATCCAACGCGTCCCCGCGGGCCCCTCCATGTGCCGATAGAAAGCCTCGATACACGATCCTCGGACAAGCTAGACACCCCTCTCGCGCACACCGTTCGAATACCAGACCGCAGTCTGAAAATTATTCCGTAGGCGACGCGGCGCGAGCACTTTCCGCTGGGATCCGCCCGCAATGAAGTGCTTGATGGACGCTCATTGCACGCTCGATTATCGTTGAAACCGCTCCGAACTCGTTCGCCGATCAAAAACAGGCTTCGGAGCGGTGTCCGACTTGCGGTCGACCTGTACTACTTGCTCGTTTTCAGATGGATCCGCGCGAATTGCCTAGCCAGATCCAGGCTTCACTCTCAGACCAGAAAGCACTGGTTTGTACTACTTGCCGTGCTATACACTAGGATTACAATATTGGTCTGACTATTCGCGGATTCTATACTTGTCGAAATGTTTATAGATTTTTATTGTAAGGTGAAGTGCCCTATGCCTGGACAGCATGTTTTTCTATTTTAAATTTTATCACTTTAAATAAACAAAAACAATTTCTTAAGACTTTTAATATACAGTTCAGAGTTTGTAAAGTAATTTAAAATAAAAAAATCATTGTTTAGGTTAATATCTTAATTGTATTAACAAGAATAATTTTTGAGGTTTCTATAGGTATAGAATAATTCTATAGGTTTGCCTATAGTTGGACATATTAAATCCAACCTAAGCTAGTACCTGGACAGAAGTAAAGCCTATATCGAGACAAATTCAATTTACGAGTTGATCGAGCGAACATAACCTAAAACGTTGGTTGGTGGCGCTGTTGCGCATGACGAATAGAAGATGCTTTGCGTAATATGTAGTATTCTTATCATAGATTATAGTATTGTATTATTTAACCAAAATATATATTTATTTTCATTTACTGTTTTAATAAAACTTCTCATAATACAACTTTTAAGGTTAGGTAGTAATACTGACACATTTAAGATGTAAACATAAAGTATTATTAACGTCACAACCGGAATACGTTTTCTACATACGTTATTCAAGCTAATAGAAGACTAATTATACGTACATGTATTGGGTCGGCAAGAAAGTAATTTCGGTATTTTAAGGTGAAGTAGAGCCCAGTTTTCTTATCCAAGCAATGAATTTTAATGAATAAGATATTTATTTGTTCGATGATCCTTTTGTTCGATGATCTTCTGCCAAAAAGAATAAAGAAGAAAATATTTTATTGACTAAAATTCATCGCTTTAATAAAGGAGTTCGGTTTTATTTCACCTTAAAATACCGAAATTACTTTCTTGCCAACCCAATAGTTAAATAATTTGCAAACAATGCGTTGATTTTATTCACAAATACGTGTCCGGCTTCAGGCGTAAGCACATTGCGTATAAGCTTACAGTGGGACAGCTACTGACATCGCGTCCCAGTATGGAGTACTTATATTTGAAAACAGTCCTAATCTTGGACATCTAATATTTGGATTAATAATTATTATTTACGTTAAGCTTGATTGCTAATTTATTTTAAAATATCAATATTATTATGCGTGATAATTATTTTTTGTCTGAGGGCTTAAATTATATCTTTTTTTCTAACAAAAGTTCGAACTATAAATGCACATGATTCGCATGTAAATAGACTATTTTGTATACTGTTTTCAGATGAACTTTGAATTCATTTTTAAATTTCAATTGATGTCTTAATGAAATAATATTCACACCTACTTGTAGCTAAGGCCTCAGAATATATAATATAATAATTTAATATCTTAATTACTGATTTTACTATGAAAATTCAATTTTCCAGATTTAGGTATCACTTTTGGACTGTCCAGACTTAGGGCACTTCACCTTAGCGTCTTACACTTTTGTCGAATTAATGTCAGACCGTGTTTACATCTCTTTCTCTAATTTTGCTAGGGTCATAGTATGTAATATACAGGATACAACGGAGTGTACATTTTCTACCTTCAAATATAAGAAATTTAAAAATGTGCTAGGTGTCTTATTACTTTGTCGAGTGGACTGTAGAAAAGCACACGTTCTGGCCAATAAATTTTTATCTGGTTAGTGACAGACCCATTCCACTCGTCTGTTCATATATCAGTACCAGTCCATCGTATTTTAACATTAACCAGAGATAACCTCCGCCGTCTGACCAATGGCCCAGTGATTCCACTGGCATATCTTCGCAGCGCCGAGGGAGCAAGTCGTCGCCGCTTAGCCGAGCTCGTTCATTGAAATCGAGCCTTAGAGACATTTAATGGCGGCCACCAAACAAGACGGCGATCTTACTCAGGCTAACGGCCGCTGTAATAACCGTTATCATTATCATTCCCGCGCGGAGCTGGGACGGACTATCTGAGCGGAAGCGGGCAACGCCGTAGCGCACGGCATCGGCAATTAAAATTCATGCCGACGTCGTTAGACCTTCGTCCACGGTCGCACGTAGCCGAGAACGCGGACGTGACATCTACAGTTCGCTTCATAACTGGCACGAGGGTAAGAGGAGCACACGTTTTCTTTTTCGACGGTTCCTTACCGTTTCAGATAGCACGGCGGCGATCTCTCCGAGGACGTTCTCAAGCAGTTTCTTTATTTTATCGAACCACCGGAAAAGAGCGTAAGGGAAGTTAACACGCGAAGTTCCAAGAGAGAAGTTTTGCCTCTCCAAGCACAGTCGAATCGCACCGCGGAGAGCATCGCTTAATTTTTCTACTCGCTTTTGCAATCTGTGGCGCGTCGCATAATCGATTAAAAGGCACGTGCGCGACACCGCCGAGGAGAAAAAAGGACAGGTAGGCGATACATATGGCCGCAATTCAGACCACGCCGCCAGAGAATCCCTTTTTGCCCCTGCCCCCTTTGACTATAATCGGCTCGCCAAAGGGGTAATGAAACGTCGATCGAGCACATCATCTGCGCGCGATAAATTCAATGCGCCCTGGCGTGCAGTGCGCCGGAACCATATGTATCCGACACGCTGGCGTCGCGTCGGTGCACGTTGGATATACGCGGCCGCGGACCAGGCACGCGCCGATAGAACCGTGAAACAATGACCCCGGCCTGCTTCACGATTATTATTTATTTAACAACGCCCGGTCAGAAATTTCGAATATTCGTTTTTCTCGAGTATTCGCGCGATGCGTCGAGAGTGAACCGCTTCCCGTCACGATCAATAGTGTCAGATCCATCTGCTCGACCCAAACCGGTCTATTCTACTTGCCCGACCAACCGTCGACCTCCACTACTTGGCTGAATAGAAACTGATTTGTATCTCGCCGACTAGATGCTAATCCAGACCACCCGCGTGATCCTGACGTCCCCTAGTCGATACCAGCTACCTCGTCTCATTCAACCTTCCGGAAAAATGTCGCACTGTTCTTCGGATCGATGGTCGAGCTATATTACTTACGGAAACACCTCGTGTGTGATTGATTCTGTAGTAACGTATTTTTAGACAGGATGTCGTTGGGTCCTTAATGGCAGGAAGATGGCCATAAAACAGAAAGGCCTGGCTTTCGCCAGGCCCAAGGGAAGAAAAGTTCTTAAGGAGAAAGCGTGTCCAATGAAAACCAGGCCCAAGGGTCGGCTGGGTTTTCCCAGAGTGACACACACAGGCTATGGGGATGAGTGCGGGTGTATGAGTGAGGACTGGAGAAGGACACTTTTGTGAGAGAACAGTCAGTGCTGAGTTGATTGCGAACAGTGAATCTTATGCGTTGCTTGCGAGTAGAGTATTATATTGTATTTCCACTTAATCTAATATCTATTCGATCCCTTTTACATATATAATTTAATAAACAAAGTTTCAAAAACACTATTACCACAATTCGGTCAGAGGTTATGATTTTATTCAGGTCCTTGAGCGGGGACCTGGCTTCTACAATGCTGTAGATGTTATTGTACGTATTTAGATGTTAATGAAAATGTCATTCTTACCATGTCTGACTAGTGGCTGGCACGTTCTACTTAACGACCCATATTTCTCGATCGAATCATTCCCAGCATCGTTAGCAACACTGTTTTGAAAAATCGCCCGATGAAAAACGAACGTGTATCATTGATTCCAGTAGGGTATCTCCGAGAACCACTCGTCGGTGCAATTACAGGGCCGTATCACTGCGCTAAGCGAGTAGGTTGCGCGACGGTAATGGGTCAACCGGCGCACTTGTGTGTACCCGCATACGGAGGACTCGAACGTGGCATTGTGCAACCGTGCGCATGTATTATCTGGCGGGCGTAAGCGAGCACATACGTTAATTGGCTATGGCGCAACAGTAATGCGCCGATTGATACGTAAATGGAGTGGGCAATTATGCGACGGGGTAAACAACAATCCCGGCACCGGTTCTCAGCATAGAACACACGGCCTATCCCGCGTACACCCCCGTCCATCGAAATCGACGAAAACCACCGGCGCCCCGCTGATCGTCTGAAATCACCGGCTGATTGCAATCACGATCGCTCATCGCCTGATTGGCAAGAAGTTAGGCGAACCGAGCGCCGCGGGGACCTTCCGCCTATTCCGTGTGGCCCGCAAACGTGCTCGTCGTGGATTCGAATCGTGTCTTTCCGAAGAGCTCCCTATAGGAGCCATATTAATTCTTGATTTTAATACTATTAAAGGATTCCATCTTGTTCACTAATACAGAATTTTTTAAGTGAAACTTCTTTGCTGAGGGGGCTACAATTTTCTAGCGTTACGGAAGTGACGAAATTTCGCGAATAACCTCGAATAGTTTGACAAGTAACATGTTCATAATTAATTTACTAACTTTAAAGACTTCGTTGGTGAACTTTTAACATTGTAGAATGTAAAATGAAGCCTTGGCTACATTCCCATTTCAGTTTTATGCAGGTTTTATGCTTAAATTGTTAGTTATTAACAAATATTGGAGAAGTGGTATGTTATGTATGTCTGTCCTTGTCGCACAGTTAGATCCTCCTTGTCTTACGCATTATGGGAACATCCGAAACAATCAGCCCGCGCAACAATTGTTAATAACTAATTAACCAGAGTTAATTTGTGAACATTTGCAATTGGATAACATAGAATCAACCGCTAGCTACTTTCACATGCAGTTTCTCATCGGATTTTGTTTCGACTGAAAGATTTATAAATAATTATCCAAATCCTTGTTCTAAACTAACCTGAAAAATTTTGACAGGTGTCAGGTAAGTAAAAAGACATACGCGTGGCAAACCACGCGCGGCAGAAGTGAAACTTCTTGCAGTCTAGTAATGTTTAGAAGTAAATTAAGATTGGAAATGGTAAGTAATCCTAATAAAACGACAACAAGATCAGGAACAACTCTCGATGCAGTATTTGCAAGACATTTAGACAAAATTGAATCAAGAATATTTATATCATATTTTAGCTATCGCAAGCCCATTGTTTCAATAATGGAATCATAGAAAATTATAGAAGAAATTATGAACAATCAAAATTTGCGATGCAACGAAGGAGAGCGTATGGAAAAGAAAGAGACATAGGTCATAGTATTTCCCATTATCTTTTCTATGATTTTCTATGATTCCATCATTGAAACAATTGGCTTGCGGTAGCTAAAATATGATATAAATATTCTTGATTCAATTTTGTCTAAATGTCTTGCAAATACTGCATCGAGAGTTGTTCCTGATCTTGTTGTCGTTTTATTAGGATTACTTACCATTTCCAATCTTAATTTACTTCTAAACATTACTAGACTGCAAGAAGTTTCACTTCTGCCGCGAGTCGTTTTCCACGCGTATGTTTTTTTTCTATGTTCTATGATTTTCTATGATTCTATTTTACTTGAATGATGACTCAAATTTGTATGGAAAGAATATCTTGACACAGAGAACCTATTCAACACGTCATCAAATACACCGTTATTTCAATTCTCCGAAAAAATTCGAATCGTTTGGTCCAATTTCAGCAGAAGTATTCTGTGTCGGCGAACGCCGGAATATCAATGCGGGCCAGTGTGGTATTCGGATGCACAAAATTAGCGAGCGCAATTTCGAAAAATGACAAGCGCAGCGGATCCCATTAGGCCCGATCCGGGATCCATCGCTCGTCGGATAATGAAAACACAGGGAGTTCCGGGGAACAATGGCGGCAGAGCACGTGGCGCCGCGGGAACGGAAGCCGGCGAACGAAAAATGTATTGGTAGCGGCATAAAATGCGACGCAAATTGAACGCCGCCATTAAATAATTATGGCGGAGAGCGAGCGAGCGCGCGGGCACGCGCTGGCGAAGAACGAGGCGCGCGCGCAAAGTATTTCATCACTTTCAACATAATTCCTCTCCTCTTTTTCTTCCTCCCACAGGCCCGTTGTTTTTTGTCTGCCTTTCTTCTACCCGCTTCCGCTCCCACTGGCACACTGAGCGCTCCTCTTTTTTCCCCTCTGTTTCGATGGTCCCTTTAACGCGAAATTATATTTCTATTACGCACGGGACGTATTTAAGCCATTATGCGTGGTCGTCGCTGCAATTTTCGCTTGAAACGCGATTAACCCAAATACGGGCGACGCTCTATACACGTTTCTATTCAGCGCGATTAACGTTCCACTCCTCAGACGCACTTTAAACGTTCGCCATAATGATCCAGCCGTCTATCCGGACCTTCTCTCCCCCTCTCTCTCTCTCTCTCTTTCTCTCTCGAACGAACGAACGAACGAGGCTTCTCTCCGCTCGAACCTCGCGATGATTCTTTTCATCTGTAGAAAATTATAATTTCTTTCATCCGCTCGGTGGCCGCGGCTCGAGCAACGATTTCGGAGCCCTCTTCACGAATATTGATACATTTTCCGACGAAACTGCGATGACGATGACGCTTCATATTCATCCCACCCGCTTCTATGCCGTTCATCTGCCAACGAGAAGCGTAATATTGAAAACGTGCGACTTCCGACGATCTCCGGCATCGTGCAGTGTCATAGTGTGCCTCTTTGATTATCGCACATTATAGCTTCTCGCATAGTTTGACAGTGTTCTGTCGGAATTAACGTGCAAAGCCTTAATATCAATCTGCTACATAATATTATCCATAAAACAAACCTCCTTCGAGCAGGTTCTGGATAAATTAGTTCCCCGATTGGTATTCACTGAATTAAAATAAAAAGATGTCTTGGTGTTGGAGTTAAAACAACTTGGAGTGCAAACGGTTAAGTATGTTTTATCCATGCGTATGCTATTTTTTCAATTCTATTAACTCGCACAAAGCCCCAGAAAAAATTGCCACCGATTATTTACAGTTGAAAATCGCGTTCGTCGCCCGTGAATGACTTTTCCGCACGTAGAACGTTCCCGACACGTTTTCCCCCGATCCGAGTGGAAAATCTGGTGTTTTCGTTAGAGGGGACGAGACCAGCCGGAGTGTTTTCGAAATGTCTTTTTCTGCAAAACAATCCCGTCAGACGCTTCGTAACAATTGAGTGCACGCGTCACGACCGGGTGCGGCCAGGTAGGGAAAAAATAAAATTGGAACGCATTCCGACCAGCCGAAACCGTTCGAATACCTCAACTATCTGATTTTGAAGTGGCGTGAAAACATTTCGATCGATGCCTGCTCGAATCGGCCCCGGCACAATCGACAGACACCAAGCTTCGAACTAGTCGGTACAATGCCGCAGGCCGGGACGCGCCCCGATCGTTGATTTTCGATCGCGAGTGTCGAACAACATTCCTGCGCCTCGATTGAGTGTCAATTTTTAATTTTCCGCCGCTACGGTTTTATATATTAAACTGCATTTCACGTCGAATAATAAAATACAGCGTGTCGAACGAGATAAAAATGTTGTTCTTTTATTGAGGGCTGCGTTGAGGCTAAAGAAAAATAAAAATCCGCTGAAATTCTATTCAATTTGTCTTACAGCAAATCTGCGTTCAAGATGACTGCAATAAATTCATAAAATTCATGGCGTATCACCCTTTGCGTTAAAATTGATATCCTTGCACTATAGAAGAGTATGTTTCCACTGGAGCGACACACAGTGGAACCTTTCGTCCAAATCGGAGACAAAATCAAAGAACTTTCGATAGAAATGAGGTAGAGCGATGAAATTTTGTTTAAATTAAAGCTGAAACTTGTCAGAATATGGGAAAAATAGGAAGATTATGGTACGAACGTTTTATAACCTTGAGAAAATTCGTTAAACAATTCGTTCACAAAAATCGATTTCTTGTAAAATCCTGAGGTCGTAGACAAATTTTGAGACCAGATGTAAAATCAGCGTGAAAAAATCTACAGGAAATGATGTGCAGCATGTTAAAAAAAAATTTTTCCGCCCGTGTTATTGAAAAAACCGCAATTTTCTTGAAATTGTGAGAGTTTAACGAATTTTCTCAAGTTTATAAAACGTTCGTACCATAATCTCCCTATTTTTCAGCTATAATTTTAAAACAATTTCATCGCTCTACCTCATTTCTATCGAAAGTTCTTTGATTTTGTCTCTGATTTGGACGAAAAGATCCATTGTGCGGCGTCGCGTTGATCAAATTTCATGTGTTTAAGTAGCACAGATCAATCATTAACGCGACAACTCGCAGCACTTTGAGACGCCGACTTCCATCATTCCATAACCATTTTCAAATTTCTCTACAATACTTTCCGAAGCTACCACCGAGTCTTTCATCCGTTTAGAAAATTTTTCGCGATCATTATCGGGCTGAACCTCATTGGTAGTAACAATACTGTCGCGTCGATGTCGCAAATTCTATTAAAAATCAACGTGCCAACGTTCGTCGAGAAAACGCTACGTGTCGGTCCGGGCGATAATTAACGGCGTTACTAATTAATGTTGCTCGCGTAATTACGCGCGCCTTACAGTCCAACCGACTCGCGTTCTCTTCCCCGATGAAAGGGACGCGTTATCCACTGTTTCATTAAACGCCACCGAAACTTTTCGAGCCGCGAGCGTTGTTTCAGTAATCGTCGACGCGCGCCGCCGCCACGAACCAGAAGAATAACCCATCCGTCTGTTAATTAATATCCGAACGCGCAGGGAACGTTCAGGGAATATCGACACGCTCTTTTCGAACGTTGGAAAATAGATCAAACGCTCGGCTTTGTGCATATTTATCGACTGATTCGGAAAGCAGTAATACCAGATGGTTTTGATTGTCTCACAATGTAGCATATAATCGTCTCATTTAGAATCATTCACACATGTACAGAGTGTGTAAAAAGTAATGGTCATCCTCTGCATCGGTGGACATTTGTAAAAGAAACTTGCCGCAAAATTGTTTATAACAAAGAAAATTCTTGTTAAAGTTCGTTTTTACATCAATACCTTCTACATACTCATCAAGATAAGAAAAACTTTGAAAGGAGCCACATGTCGCAAACAAATTGTTGAGATATAAGCTGTTAAAGTTCTTGCAAAATTTGATTGTGTAGAATTATACGTATAGATTAAGCCTATTACTACAGTCCACACGACCGTGTCGATCAGACAGACCATGATCGTGTGCGTGCCTCAAGCCAAACGAAATTTAAAGGGACATTCGTCGCTAGGCCCGTACCAAGTGATCGTCTCCCTGCCCATTCGAATCATAAAGTTACAAAATATGTGAAAGAATACCTTACAGTCCCTGCTCACTTTATTAGACTCACCTGAAGAATTGGTGCTGTTTGAAATCCTACAAGTAATTCAACGCTGTTTTCAACCTATGGGGTAATGATTTCGTACTACAAGGTTGCCTTATGGGTTGCCTATCCAAGTGTAAAATTTTCTTGCAAGAGCAAAAAATCCCACTTTTACCATGGCCCGCAACTGACCGGACATGAATCCGATTGAAAATATCTGTGAGTGCCTGAAAAGAGAACTAGCCAAAGAAAATATAACAACAAAGACCAAGTTGATAGAGAGAATAATCTATCACTGGCACCATAACGTTATATTAAAAGAAATTGCACAAACTTGCATAGATAGCATGCCCAGAAGAGTTGCGGCTTTAAGAGCAGCTAAGGGCGGATTAACAAAATATTAGTGTTTTAAGAATTATATTGATCTATTTGTGTTTGTATCCATTGTTTTTGTAAAATAAATATATGGAAAATTTATTGGTCATCATTAAGTGGTATTTGCATAAGGCTACTATACCCATTATTCATGGTAAAACTCGAAATATCATAATTATACAGGTGAGTCTAATAAAGTGAGCAGGGACTGTACATGAATATATATATACATATACAGGGTGGCCCACATAACTCTGAACAGCTCAATATCTCCGTTACTTTTCGTTGTACAAAAAAACTTCGTAGGACAAAGTTACACTGTTTGAAGGGCCACATATAACGGTGTAAGGGAAAAAAAATTTCAAGGTCATTTTTATGAGATTTCAAGGTTATCGATGTTATTTTAAATGGAATGATGTATTTTTTAATACATCAATCGATGCAGCTGGACATTCTTTATAAAAAAGTACTAACCTATGTATGTCGAAAAGTTAGTAGTTCAGGAGATATTTCAATTTAAATAACTCCAAAATACCATTACTGTCGTACTAAGGCGTTAGTGTTTACTTACTTGTGTAACGTCTTAGTACGACAGTAATGGTATTTTGGAGTTATTTAAATTGAAATATCTCCTGAACTACTAACTTTTCGACATACATAGGTTAGTACTTTTTTATAAAGAATGTCCAGCTGCATCGATTGATGTATTAAAAATACCCCATTCAATTTAAAAAAACATCGATAACCTTGAAATCTCATAAAAATGACCTTGAAATTTTGTTTCCCTTACACCGTTATATGTGGCCCTTCAAACAGTGTAACTTTGTCCTACGAAGTTTTTTTGTACAACGAAAAGTAACGGAGATATTGAGCTGTTCAGAGTTATGTGGGCCACCCTGTATATACAATATATATATATTACTTTTCGTTGTACAAAAAAACTTCGTAGGACATTCGTAGGACTTCGTATCCATTGTTTTTGTAAAATAAATATATGGAAAATTTATTGGTCATCATTAAGTGATATTTGCATAAGGCTCTATACCCATTATTCATGGTAAAACTAAAAAATCATGATTATAGAGGTGAGTTTAATAAAGTGAGCAGGGACTGTATATCCATTGTTATACATAAGAATATTTATCCTACATTATAAAATACGGCTACTCTTTACTTTACCGGACTCAAAATTTGTGCCTTTCTCCTATAAAGAATGATGTATTTTGTATGTAATCCAGTAAATTTGCACCCGGGGCGGCTGCAGATCGAAATTTCGATCCTGTAGGATCAATGGTTCAGGAGTTATGCTTGCTTAAAGTTGAGCAATCTGCAGTGTTTTTGACAGGTAAGGGCGCCGCCATATTGGTTTGTAGTGACGGTCGCGCGCCGCTACCGAGCAGAATAACTAATTAGTTGGTTGGTAATTAGGTCGGGGGGACGGCAAGGACCGGCGGTTCTGCTCGGTAAGCGACTCGCGGTCGCCACTACAAACCAATATGACGGTGCCCTTACCTGTCAAAAACACTGCAGAGTGCTCAACTTTAAACAAGCATAACTTCCGAACCGTTGATCCTACAGGATATAAAGTAGCGGTACAAATCTAATGGATTACATACCAAATACATAATAATTTATAGGAGAAAAGCACAAATTTTGAGTCCGGTAAAGTAAAGTTTACCCTAAAATACTAATGCCATGTATAGATATTTACAAATTTTTCAGAATCTTATGTTCCTTCGCCGGATCAAGTGGACACTGTCATTTTCGCGAATACGTCTTGTTAACGATGGAGTACAAAACACCACACTTCTACACAAACACTGGACACTATACAACACATCTCCCGAAATCGTGACAGCGAACGGGAAGGAGTTACTCCGACCAGGGTCAAAATAGAAGGTCTGTCCGGAAAGTAATGCGACCAAATTTTTTTTGTAAATCTATTGAACATGTGAGTACAAACCTTTAAAATTCTTCAAAGTATGACCCTTTGGCGTCGACACATGTCTTCTAGCGCGATTTCCGTGCTTCGTATGCTCCCTGGAAGGCGTTATGTGCAGCCTCTCGTAGTACCCTCGTCGCAGCCTCATCGAGCACTTCCAACCAAAACTTTTCCGTAGATTACGGGGAAAACAGTAAACGGTATTTCTTAGTTGGATCACAGCACTTCCTCAACCCCTGTACAGTCCTGACTTGTCTCCCACCGACTTCTTCCTGTTTCCAAAAATTAAAAATGTGCTAAAAGCGTGTACTATTGTATATAGGCTCCAGGTCCAGTATCTGTGGGACCTGTTACATTATACTTCGTAATATCTTTTGTTTGAAATCAAGGATAGAGCCGAGGTCCTTTAAGGATGTACTGGAGGTACAATGGGAGACAAAAATACAAGAAATTCGAAATCCATCAATACATGGCAATGAAAGCCATTCATGAGTATATTTTGCATTAAACTTTTTCGAATACTGTACCCTCTGTAGCTATATTCAGTGGTCTACACTGGTCACGTTTCCATGCTAGTGAGAGACAACAAGATAAATTTGACGTTTTGTAACAGTTTATAATTTTTTGCTCTGTAACTGTTTAGTGAATCCTAATAAATTTTGAACATAATTAATTACCTAATTTTTACTACATATAAAATAAACTGGAGTTTCTAGTTGCGTTTTTTCAAGGTTTAAATAGGGTTTGAAGTGGAATTTTATGAATTCTCCATAAGAAGACGTGTTAAAATGTGCAAACTTTAAGTTGCTATAATTCTTAAACGGTGCAGTGAATCGAACCCAAACTTTGGTAATTGCATCAATTTAGTAAGAATTATATCTTGTCAAATTTCCAAAAATTTTGTTGCGTTTTTATATACCTCCAGAACATCCTTAAGTCTGCATGCCGACATGACTCACGTTCAAATGTTTCGGTTTCAAATGTATCGACGAGTTACCGGACTCAGTCAGTCGAAGCCCAGCTTTGGAAGAGAGGGCATCTTATAAATACACTGTCCAACAAATTTCAACTTTTTTTATGTTCCCAGATTACTATTGGGTCCTTCTTATAGAGTTTTTTGCGCTGATTCCGAATCTGTTTTTAATTTTTTTCCTATACGCACAGTTTTTGAGGAACATGGCTTTGAAAAAAACATATTTTTTAACTTTAAACAAATATTGTGATGTTATTATAAAAGATATTGAATTGTTCTTTGCAGCAAAAGATTCTGTGGACTTTCCCGAATACAGTGATATCCAATATTAATACACTATGATTGTTTAAACACGTTTAAACAATGATTAAAGACGGAGAGACACCATTTTTGCACCAATTTTTGAAGATATTTTTAAATTTATCTCAAAAAATAAGGGTCCAGCGGAAAATCGAACTATACCACGCGATAGAGCAGACTTTTATCTTGAAAACCCCCCCTTTGAAGTTTTCGACATCGACGTTTTTACCGAACCAGAAAGCAAAATATCTTCGCCCGACATGCGTTGTCGCCAGTGATGCTCTGGACGAGATATGGCGCAGCGACGGGATACGGAGCGGCGAACGACCGTTGTAGTGGTGAGCGCCACTGGCGGCAACTCATGTCGGGCGAAGATATTTTGCTTTCTGGTTCGGTAAAAACGTCGATGTCGAAAACTTTAAAGGGGGGTTTTTCAAGATAAAAGTCTGCTCTATCGCGTGGTATAGTTCGATTTTCCGCTGGACCCTTATTTTTTGAGATAAATTTAAAAATATCTTCAAAAATTAGTGCAAAAATGGTGTCTCTCCGTCTTTAATCATTGTTTAAACGTGTTTAAACAATCATAGTGTATTAATATTGGATATCACTGTATTCGGGAAAGTCCACAGAATCTTTTGCTGCAAAGAACAATTCAATACCTTTTATAATAACATCACAATATTTGTTCAAAGTTGAAAAATAGGTCATTTTTTCAAACTCAAATTTCTCAAAAACTGTGCGTATAGGGAAAAAATTAAAAACAGATTCGGAATCAGCGCAAAAAACTCTATAAGAAGGACTCAATAGTAATCTGGGAACAAATTTGGTGTTGGACAGTGATATCGTTCAAAAGATATATCTGCCTTTTTATTACAAAACTACCATGCTTCCTAAAAACCAACACCATTATTTTTTATACGCCCTGTACAGAGACTAAGATTATTCTGATCACATTAAAACATTCAAAATTTATTTCAGACTGCGTCAAACATCTGTAAACTTCCTCAAACCCTGTGCGGTGGTTCCGAACATATCCGGGTTTTTAAGTAAAATGAGTACACAGATGGTTAAAATATCAAGGAATGTCAATGAAAATACGAATGAAATAATATTTGTGGCAGTCCGTTGTCTGTTATGGCCCCTTCTCCTATTTTAGTAGGCGGTTTGACCAAAGACCTATTCTACTAGCTTAGCTTATTTTTCTTTGCTCGCCAAACAGAGAAGACGTCCAATTGTATTTGTCTGAATAAGGCCATGTGTATTCTACTTACTGATGAGTATCCAACCCGTTTCCTTCTATACGAACAATAATTACGAATGAAGTGTTCCGCTTGTGCAAACAACGAACGACTCATGCCTCTTGTTTAACCAAAAAGCTACATTCAACGACTCGTCTTCAAGGACCAAGTGAACGAGTTTCACGCAATGCAAACACGTCCAGGCGTCAACAACGCAGTACAAACGACGTCCAACTTATCCAAACCTCGTCGAACCTGGCCGAATCTTTTGCGAGAACGTGCGAGTTCTCGAGGGAAACCAAAATAGAGTGGGTCTCGTCAAAATTCCGTGCAGTTTCAGAGAAAATACGAATGAAATAACATCGCAGGCAATCCGTTAGCTCTCGAGGCCCGTTCCACTATTTCAATAGGGAGCGGCAGTTCCCTTGGCACGGATTAATCGCGCTTGCAACAGCTCGCGATCGAGGCCGAGAGTCAAACGACTGAGAGAAAGAGGAAGAGAAAGAGAGAAAATTCGGCGTGTTTGCCGAGACAATGGCAGGAAAGGCGGAAATAAATAAGAGAACACGGCACTTGGACGACATTCGGCCTCCCCGCGGGTTTGTCGTGCTCCGCCGGCAAACGGTAGTGGCTGCCATCCAAAAATATTCCTCCGGCGGAACGCTTATTTCGTCGCGGCACGGCGAGAGAGCGGTTGCGTCGAACGGGGAAGACAAACAAGCAAGAAGAGGAGTTTTCCGGCCTCGACGCCCCGCACTATGTACAAGACATAAGTATGCAGTTTTCGTCCGGGGACGAGACAGAGATTCCGTGGAAATTTATTCGCCGGACAGACTGCCTCGTTCCGCGACACACTCGTGACTCGATTCCCTTGCTGGACCGGCTTTGCACCCCCGCAGTTAACGTTCTTCCGGCGTTTTAACCGGATTATTCAATTCAACGCCGAGAACCGAGACGCTATTTTCATTCAAATCCTACCCTCCTTGAAAAACTACAGACATTCCTCGCCTTAGAAAAATACTCCACGTTCGTATCCGATCTGTTCACAAACACTCGAAATTTAAACATTTTTCTCACCGTCTAATCCAGGCATGTCAAACTCTTTTACCACCAAGGGCCGCATTAAGTATTATAAATTAATTCGAGGGCCGCAATAGAAAATAGCAGACTCGAAATAAAAAGGGAACACATTTTTTTTATTAACATTGCTGTTACACAGACAAAATAACATCCGTACTGCGCAGAGAACGAAAGAAAACTAGCGGGAAGGAAACGGGGCAAGAGGTACGCAAAGGCAATCTGAATGATTAGAATGACAAAAGTTGTTTTTTTTTAAGTTTATTTGAATAAAACTATTTCATTTTTGTTTCGAAGAAACTTGGCAATGGTTTTCATTAATCAAATTTTTAAAATTTGGTTGAATTTGTTGAACTGTGAATATTTTTGAAATTGATTGCACACGCTGGTCTGTTAATATTGACCTTCTCGCAGTTTTGTTATTTTTTAACGATGAAAATAGTGGTTCACACATATACAGTGGGTAACGAAAGTATTCGAACGCCCTTTGAAACAAAATAACTTTTTTATAATTGTACCAAATGACCTGATTTTTTATAATCAATTAGAAGCATTGGTTTATGAAATGATATGCAAAAAAGATTTTCCAAAAAATTATAATTTACAAGGTTACATGCAGAAATAGAAAAGGCATTTTTTAAACTTTTTTATTAGGGCCCTTAATGAAAATTTAAAATATATGTTTTATAGATCTATGTTAGTTATACACATGCTGAAAATTTCATCTAAATCGGTTGACCCAGGAAAAAACGACACGCATCCAAAGATGTACGATTTTGTGGATTTTAAGCAGAAACTGATCAAAAATCGTGTAAAACTACGATTTTCAACATTTTTAATCCCTTGTAGCTCGTGTGTATGGTAATCGATTTTTATGAAATTTTCAGCATGTGTATAACTAACATAGATCTACAAAACATATATTTTAAATTTTCTTTAAGGGCCCTAATAAAAAAGTTAAACAAATGCCTTTTTTATTTCTGCATGTAGCCTTGTAAATTATAATTTTTTGGAAAATCTTTTTTGCACATCATTTCATAAACCAATGCTTCTAATTGATTATAAAAAATCAGGTCGTTTGGTACAATTACAAAAAAGTTATTCTGTTTTAAAGGGCGTTCGAATACTTTCGTTACCCACTGTATGTGCTACCACTGCTACCGAACACAGCTGAAATACGTCTAATTGCATATACCATATTGGAAAATCGGTCGACAAATAAATAATTCTAAATAGAAATATGGAATCACAACATCCATATATTTTTCTTTCAGTACACTGCATTTCGATTAATTCCAGTTTTGCAGGTTTTGCTCTCCAAATTCATCCTTCTACGAGTCAACAATTAATTAAATTAAAAGTTAATTAAAAACTTGCTTAAATACTTTATTTGTAAAAAATTCAATTTGATTTGCGAAAGGGTAAAATTACTTTGCAGAAGGGTGAAATTGATTTAGAGAAAGATGAAATCGACTTGCAAAAGGGTTAATTTGGAGTGTAAAACCTATAAATTGTCATCAGCAGTTTCAAAGTTTTTGGTCGGGCCGTAGACTACACTGTCCAACAAATTCAAACTTTTTTTTTACTTTTCGATTCTCACTTTGCGATTCTATAGAGTTTTTCGCGCTGATTCCGAATCTGTTTTTAATTTTTTTCCTAGACGCATAGTTTTTGAGAAATTTGAGTTTGAAAAAATGACCTATTTTGCAACTTTGAACAAAGATTGTGATGTTATTATAAAAGATATTGTATTGTTCTTTACATAAAAAGATTCTCTAGACTTTCCCGAGTCCAGTGATAGCCAATATTAATGCATTATGATTGTTTAAACATGTTTAAACAATGATTAAAGACGGAGAGACACCACTTTTCCACCAATTTTTGCGGATATTTCTCAATTTATCTCAAAAAATAAGGGTCTAGCGGAAAATCGAACTACACCACGCGCTAGAGCAGACTTTTATCTTGAGAAACCACCCTTTCAACTTTCCAAAGTCGACGTTTTTACCGAAACAGAAAGCAAAATATCTTCGCCCGACGCGCGTTCGCCGCGACGTATCCCGTGGAACGCCTATTCTAGCGGTAAGCGCCACTGGCGGCAGCTCGTGTCGGGCGAAGATATTTTGATTTCTGTTTCGGTAAAAACGTCGACTTTGGAAAGTTGAAAGGGTGGTTTCTCAAGATAAAAGTCTGCTCTAGCGCGTGGTGTAGTTCGATTTTCCGCTAGACCCTTATTTTTTGAGATAAATTGAGAAATATCCGCAAAAATTGGTGCAAAAGTGGTGTCTCTCCGCCTTTAGTGATTATTTAAACATGTTTAAACAATCATAATGTATTAATTTTGGATACCGCTGTATTCAGGAAAGTCTAGAGAATCTTTTTATGTAAAGAACAATACACTATCTTTTATAATAACATCACAATCTTTATTCAAAGTTGAAAAATAGGTCATTTTTTCAAACTCAAATTTCTCAAAAACTATGCGTCTAGGAGAAAAATTAAGGACAGATTCGGAATTAGCGCGAAAAACTCTATAAGAATCGCATAGTAAGAATCGAAAAGATTTTTGGCTGTTGGACAGTGCTATTTGTCGACGATCAATTTTTACAATGATTGTTTTAAGATAAAATTCCCAAAACATCCAGTGGCCGGATGTGAGAGGTTGAAACGAACGGATGGAAGTAATATCAAGGTGTTAATTTATTTATAATATCGGACAGCGAGCGGAGATGATTTTTGAAGGAAAAATATTTGTTTTCCGTATCTCGTTTGCTCACTAGAGAATTCGTTCGAGTGTTCGGTTGAGGGATTCAGGCAGCGATAGGCGAAATTGTCGGATAGAACTTACGCAGCCGGGGGTAGTTCGTACACATTCTTCGAGCGCCTTCGGATTTTCTAGCGTTGAACAGGGTTCAGGAAACTTTCCAAGGATCCACGATTCGGTTAGCGTCAGCCGCTGACTCAGAAACGGCCAGAAATATTCCCGCTTTCCAATATTTAACAAGTCTTTCCGCATTTCATCCTTAATTTCCTGCCGCTCATCGGAACCCGGGAACCTGGCGGCCGTAAGGAGTTTCGAGTACAACTTTTCCGCTTTCGTGTGGAACACAAACACCGGTGAGACTCGTCCAATTTGCGCGAACGAGGCCTGCTAATAAGTTTCATAAACGCGGACTCCGACGGTTCATTATTAAACGAAAATATGGGCATCGGCCGAGAAAACTTTACGGAAATTCGGAAGTTCCGCCGCGAAATGTTCTTTCACCTCGAGATACCAGCAAAGATATCATGAATAAAAATACAATCAGCAGAGAAGGGTGGAAGGTGATCGAAGATCAAGGATTAAAGATTTCCTGGTGCAGGGAAGTGTCATAATTTCAACGAATTGACTTAAAAAATTACGAACGAAGAGACAAAAAATTTGCAAAAATTTATGCAAAAGCAATTTTCGCCGGTTATCGAATTTACTTTCATTCTGCGTATTCATCCATCAAGCCAATGCTGACAAAAAAATCGTCTCTAGGATGTATGACATTAAAATTACCTAGAATTCGAATGTCTGACTACTGTCAGCTGTTTCTACTTGTTTCGATGTTTCTAAATACTACAGAAACTCATCCATGTTACAACAGTTCGCAAACTGTTGATGGGAATTGCGATACAGGGTAATCAAGTAGAAATGTCCAACAATGGTCAGACACGGGCATTGTGGTATCGGTACTTTGTTGTTTCTGTGACTGGACAATAATTGACAAGGGCTCGGGTGGTTGACATGAAGTAAACTACAATGTCTCGAACCTGTACAATAAGTAGAACTGGTCGACAATAGTCAGGCGTTGCAGCAAGTACCCAGAAAATCGCAATTCTTACGTTTTAGTAGTTTCAGCTTCCTTTTTCCTGGGAGCTGTGCCTTTTCCAGAACGAATTCGCATTTGTTTTTGTCAATGAATAGCATGATCTTAAATAAACAGGAGAATTAAGGGAGACGTTGCAAGGGCAATTAATTATAGAATTAAATCAATTTTATTTATTTTATTTTAATATTTATTTGTGAAACGTTTCGAGTTAGTTCCGAAGTGAATTAAAAGGGCAATGAAGATGAAATGTACAGGATGTTTCGTCGGGTAGGTAGTTCGAAATGATCGATACGAGGAACTTGAGTGAATCGAAGGGAACACGTTCCGGTCCCGAACCATAACAAATATCCTCGAGTTGCCAGGTAGACGATCCGCGATTAGAGAGTTCCGCAACGCGAACGGCTCGCTCATTAAAACTACATCAACGTCGGGTGTATAGAGGCAGCCAGCCGCCAACTTATCCCGGTGAAATGCGGTTAGGGATTTCCGACAGCCACTTCGCCGGTCCACGGCTGACCCGATGGATAAATGCGGGGGGTGACGCGATAACGGACCGCGGGAGAAAGTGCTCCCGCTGCAGTTCCCGACCTCGTGTCAAGGGAAACCTCCGACTTTCCCTAGGCGGGAACGATACACCGATGCTCTGATACTGGGCTGCCTGTCTTTGGAAACTTAGCGAGCTATTCGCTGACCATTTGCAGCACCATTCTGCACGCCACACACGACTAACTCGATTTAACACCTTCGAAAAATTTAATCGACGACTGATACCATTATTGTAGCTTTAATATTAGGTTGGCAACTAAATTCGCGACCTTTTGTTTCGTAATTCTTTTAATGTATCATTCTAACCTCATTCAGTGACCATTTCTCTTGAACTGTATATCATTGGCAGAGTTGTACAGAATTACAATTGAATTACTCAAGGAATGATGATTACAAAGTAATTCAGTTATATTGTAATTTATAAATCAGATGTTCATTCAATTAAATTACAATGTAATTCGTAATTGCAATGGAGTACAATTACAAAACACTTCGTAATTAAATTACATAAAATAGCGTTACGTATCATGAACGAGAATATGAAAGAAAAACATAAAAATATATCGCACTTCTTCAAAGTTCTGGGCTATAATTTGGAAAGCTGTATTTTAATTATATTGTATTTCAATTATACATCTGATTAAAATACTTAGTAATTGAATTACAATGTAATTTAATTTAATTTAAATTTAGAATTAATTGAAATACAATGTAATTTAATTACGTAATTGAATTACAATGTAATTGAATTAGCACAACTCTGATAATTGGGAAACTCTGAATTTTGCGATTACAGTGTTCTCGCGATTGATGTGACTTTCGGGTATGCGGATCTTGTGACTTTTTTATACTATGGGGTTCCCCCTTGGGCGGTCGATCGCACTACAAAGAAATTAAGGTATCAGGGTGTTTAAATTGGGTAATAGCAAAGAACAGGTGTGGCGGAGAGCCGGAGAAGGTTCACATTGTAGCATGCGAAAAACGGGTCACATGTGATCCAACTCCCGGCTTAGTAATGAACTAAAAAGGGACCAATAAAATTGGCCTCTGAAAAAAAAGAATAGTGTTTAAATTGGGGTATTATTAGTTCAATATCATTCGTACAATACAACAATTTCCTGCTTAGCACCGTTGTTTACCCAGGATCGTAGTTTACACTTGGAAAAGTTATCCAAGAAATCTATGTTCGGCACACGTGAAAAAACGTAGTATCATTTCGTTTCCTGAGACTCGATACTAATTTTATATAAAATACTCGTACTTAAAACATACATACAGGGTGTCCCAGTTTTTTCCGGCCAAACTTTGCCAGCGTGTTATACATGCAAAAGTAAGAAAAAAATGTTATATGAACATATACTCTTAAATGTTTTATCAAGGAGTTATAACTAATAATACAAAATGATAATGAACTGGCATTTCGTCGACACAGCGTACGAACGTATTATAAATATCTCTGTGTTTACATAAAGAAAAAAATGTTATATGAACATATGCTCTTAAATGTTTTTTAACGAGTTAACATTTCAAAATGACGTCCGTTATTACGAATACAGGATTGCCATCTAAGAAATATTGACTCTATCGTATTACAACTGATTTCTTCTTCCTTTTCTCTAATCGTAGCAAATGCGTCTGCAATTCTCTGTACTAACTGCTCACGAGTATTAATTTGTGCTTCGTGAACTTTTGGTTTTACAACTCCCCACACGTAAAAATCCATTGGCGTGAGATCTGGTGATCTTGGAGACCATGAGATTGGACTTTAAATGTATCCATTTAAATGTATTCATAATACGTTCGTACGCTGTGTCGACGAAATGCCAGTTCATTATCATTTTGTATTATTAGTTATAACTCCTTAATCAAACATTTAAGAGCATATGTTCATACAACATTTTTTTCTTACTTTTGCGTGTAAAACACGCTGGCAAAGTTTGGTCGGAAAAAACTGGGACACCCTGTATATAAATGACTTTGGTTGAGAAAATGTGGAGATCGCGAACTTAATTGCCAACCTAATAATATGACCAAGTTTCTCTTTGTGTGTCTACATTAAAAAGTTACATCTTCCACTGGAGAAGCGTTTTTTCGTTTTCCTATTTGTACAGCCCCTTTTGAACGCTTCCCGAAGCAAGGGGTCAAGCATTTCTCAACGAGATCGTAGTTACAAGGCAGGGAATTACCAGCGGGTACTTAAATTGGACGTACGACAGACGTATTTAGTTTCGAGAAATTGTTCGTGAGTTTATGTTTCACCGTTCTATCCAGTCTGCGTTCCTTCCCGCTAATGAAGTGTTCCAGGCAGCGTATAGCAGCCTGCTGTCTATCTGTTTGTCTATCCATCTCTCGGCACTATTCACGTCGGTGGAAAGTAATATCTGTGGTAACCGCGCTATATTTTCTCGCGCGTTCGTTACTGCTCACGCTACCTAAGACAATTTCTCTAGATGATATTTCACAGCTTGTTTGAATCGTAGTATTGTAATTTTTAGTGATGTCTCGGAGGGGGTGGACAGTTAAAATTGGCAATAGTAGTCCCTTTCACTTTCTAAAAGTAAAAATAAATATTTGAACCTGGCAAGAAATTAGTGTTACCCAAAATGTTATCGTTTGATTAGGTTGAATTCTGCCAAATCTTGCAGCGTTACACTTGCTCCCCCATTAAATTCACTGCTGCCAGACAGAAGAGCAAAACGTACCGAAGTCTAGGATCAAGGGGAATCTTCAGAAACCGAAGTAAACCGCTAGCATCCGAATAATGCTCGGTTCCCAGAACATCCCGCTAAGATTGATGAAGACGTAGCTCGCCTCCCCGAAGAAATGCCTCGGCGAATGCGTTAAAAGGACACCGGCACGGTGCGGCGAGACGAAAGACTTCCCAGTGCGCGGGTGTATCCCGTACAGTCTCGAGGAAGATTCCGCGCGAGTGGTCCTCGCGTGCGCCTCTTGTTCAATTTACGAACAGGAGAACGACTAGCATACGTAATTGCAGTACAAGCGGATTTTATATTATCTCGTATCTCGCGGGCGCAAAACCGGGGCCCGCATAAAGTTACACCGCGTGGACGCGCGTTACTCACTCGGCCCCGTAATACAAAATTGCGCTCTTTATGAGAAGGATATTGCAATTTACATTTATACGAGACGTGGCCGCACGCGGCTGCGTGACGGAAATGACGGGTTGGCCAGCTAAAAATGTTGTCTTTCGTACGGCGAGCGGTATTAATTAAAATGTTAATAACACAATAGAACGAACGGCCGGCTTGCGCTAGCCCCGGCGACGTTTCCGCAATTAAAGGGATTCCGGCGGGCGGGGGAAACGCAGAGATAGAAAGAGATAGAGTGAGAGGGGGAAGGATAGAGAGACAAAAGGAGGACGAGCCGCGGGGAGAAAAAGTTCGCCCGGGATTCCGCTTTGATGTTCCTAGCCGGCGGAACCGTTCGCCGTGCCGGGGATCGTTTCGTCGATGCCAAATTGGAATCTCTCTTTCTCTCTCTCCCCCCTCTCTCTCTCTCTCTCTTTCTTTCTCGCGAAGAAGAGCAGATCGGCCCCGCGAATTTCGAGGAAAGGGTTCCGGCCCGCTTCCTTTTCTGCTTACGGAGAGAAAAGAGCCTGCGGGAATTATTGTTCCCTCTGATATCCAATATCGAGGTAAGATAACTCTTTCCTTTGAAACCGGGAGACATCGAGTTATCGAGGTATGAAAGTCGATGGTTTCGTGGACCTTGCAATTACGTGCCCAACCCCGATCAACCCCCTGCTACCCCCGTCTACTTGACCCCTCCCACTCGCTCTAGCCCATCTCTGTTATAAGTCAGACACGATATTCCTCGTGTTTCAAGAAACCTTTTCTTGCCAGCCAGCATCGAGATCACAATCGCAGTAATTGAAACCTAATATCGGTGACGTCGTCCCGAATGTGTACGCTTTGGTCTCGCTGCTCGACCCGACGGATTGCTTCGGTTTCTTGCTCAAGGTTCACCTGATTCTATGGAAAATTGTGTACGGGACATTTTATATTGACGAAGGACAACGGATGTCTATCATTTGTAAGATTGCTGTTCTCCGGTGCTTTTGTTGAAGGCTGGGTTTCGCGAGCTTGATGCGAACGATTCTTGTTTCCGTGAGTTTTAACGATGTACATTTGATCGAGATGAATTACATTGATCTTTTACGGAAGATGAATTTAATGGTCTTCCACTGCACGGATCGATTTTAAATATCTTTATACTGAACTAGTCCAAGGTTTCAGGACGGTAGACAAACCAGCAATGTGAGGCAAACCATGTTAATATCCGGCATCCATCTGATGACCTGTGTGTACGAGTGCCGGATATATCCGGCATCCATCGGATGACCTGTGTGTACAGGTTTTCTGCTTTTTTAACCGATTTCATTGATTCGACAGTGGATTCGACACACACAGAATAAAAATTATTCTAATAAAAAGTCTTTCTTTTCTCACAAGATTTCTGAAAAAACCAGCTATAGGTATAATTGTTGTTTGATCTAAATCTACATACAAAAGAGGACTGGCCACGCTCTATGTATGCATTTTCGAAGCGGCGCACGCTGGTCCACACGCCCGATCTGGCTGTTCATTAATACTTTAGCACTATTTGAAAGTTTGAAGGTATAGTAATTTAGATCGTTTGATTCGTTTTGATATCAGCTATAATATTATGAAGTCAAAAATACATATTGTCTTTTAAAAACTCAAGGCGACTTTAATTAGTTATACATTTAAAATTCTTTTTCATTTTTTGGATTGAAATTGGTATACTGCTGAATGTTGATTAAGTTTTGTTCGAAACATTTTTTCTCAGATTATCGGAAGCATCCGATAAAATCAGGTTCAGGTTTTAAATAAACACAATGTTCGGCGTCGACCGACGCGATGCACAGTGGGACATTTGTCCGAAAAACGGGAATAAAATATTGTAGCGTTATTTATGGGTTCGGGGTCATAAAAAACTAGGTCGTTGGATTCATCTTAACGCCAGCTATGAGATTATGAAATAAAAAATGTACTTTAACATTTAAAAAATCAAAATAATTTTTATTTTTTGTCGAAAAAAATATTCTTTTGAAAGGGTATAGCCGGATAAGCATGGGCCAGCGGGCCCCGCTCCGATTTTCCTGATTCCTGTCTTAAAACATCGTTTTATGTCTAAAAAAACATTCTGTAAAATTTCAAATGTCTACCCCAACGATAGGGGTGATATTGAGGTAAATTCCCCCGCACTTAAATGCAATTTGCGCTAAAACGAGAAAAGATATCGACATGGGATAAACGGCAAATAAAAGATATAGATATACTTCATATTTCAGATTTTTTTCAGAATTTTTTGCTAATTATTTATAGTTGAAAATAATTAATTAATATTTTGGGAATTTTTTTAACTATCGTCCCCTAGGTTGACACCTACCACAAAATTCTAAAATATTGCTATGATTCTAACCTATTTTGTAAAAAAATCTCAGAAGTGTCCGTTTGGTGGAACAGTGTCAAAAAAAATAAAGTATGCCGGCGAACGCTGGGTTTGATCAGTAACGACGCAGCGACCGATTCCCCTTGCGGCGGCTAGTGACCGGAACGAACGGGAAGTCGGCGCTTTTCTTGTTTTTTTCTTTTTTTATATGTATTTATAAACTAAACGATTTTTATTGTCTAGAATATAATTTTCTAGACTTCTAACTGTAATCATGTATTAGAAGATTTAGTCGCATTTTTACATGTATCAGCTTTTCCGTACAAGCGCCGACTTCCCGTTCGCTCCCGTCACGAGCCGCCGCAAGGGGAATCGGTCGCTGCGTCGTTACTGATCAAACCCAGCGTTCGCCGGCATACTTTATTTTTTTTGACACTGTTCCACCAAACGGACACTTCTGAGATTTTTTTACAAAATAGGTTAGAATCATAGCAATATTTTAGAATTTTTTGGTAGGTGTCAACCTAGGGGACGATAGTTAAAAAAATTCCCAAAAAATTAATTAATTATTTTAAACTATAAATAATTAGCAAAAAATTCTGAAAAAAATCTGAAATATGAAGTATATCTATATCTTTTATTTGCCGTTTATCCCATGTCGATATCTTTTCTCGTTTTAACGCAAATTGCATTTAAGTGCGGGGGAATTTTCCTCAATATCACCCCTATCGATGGGGGTAGACATTTGAAATTTTACACAATGTTTATTTAGACATAAAACGATGTTTTAAGACAGGAATCAGGAAAATCGGAGCGGGGCCCGTTGGCCCATGCTTATCCGGCTATACCCTTTAAATATATAATTTTGTAGATGTTTCAATACTGTTCAACTTTTATTGGAACCATTTTGTCGTCAGATTATCTGAACTCTTGAAAAGTAGTGATAATGATTACGACGATGCTTTGATTATTACAATACAGCAGGTCGTTGAATTCGTTTCGCCGTCGCCTGCAATATAATGAAATTAAAAATACCCAGGTCCATTAAAAGATATGACAGCGACCTTGTTTTTTTTCTTGAAAAGTGATTTTTTTAAATTTTAAAAATTGCTATTTCTTGTCGGTTAAAAACTGATTAACTTTGGTACGAAAGACTTTTCTGTCCGACCACCCGAAGGGGCTGAAAAATCGTGGGGACTAATTTGCGCCGCACCCTGTATAGATTCGACAAACATCGATTTGGGCAAGTTGCTTTTTTACCAAATGAACAGCAAAGATCAGGCGACTGGATCAGTTTGCGGCGCCTCGTACAGCGGGAGTGTCACGGCGGCTAGAGCGCTCGTACCGAAAGGGTTAATAGACGAGAAGCTGATTTGCACAGGAAATAATAAAGAAAGTGATGAGACAAGTATGTAAGAAGATCGAAGTAGCAACAAACGGATCGACAATCGTGTGCCTCATGGGAGACCGAGTAATCGAGGAATAATTACCGCAGCTGGCACCGGCGCGGCGGCGACGCGGTGAAATCGCGTTACGATCTCTTCAGAGGCAGGGGCAGAGTAAGGAAGCAAATCGACGGGCTTCAAGCCGAATTATCCGGTTAGCCGGGTCCCCGGTAAATCCGATTCAACCTCGAAAGTGTACGCAACCCGCAGCCCGTCTCCGGCAAAACGTAGTTACCGTCTGCCTGGGAATCGGGTTACGTCAATGTCATTGATAACGGGCCGCCACTGGTTCCCGTCAAAATCTATCGCGGCTCGTTTAATATACCGAGGCCTGATTTTCTCACGATCGTCGATGCCTCTCCGTCGACGTACCGTCATAGTCGTCGTCGTCGTCGTCTCGTTTCCCTTCGTAGAGATCGAGAGTTACCGAACGGGTGACCCGGCCCGTCTACGATCAAGGAAGACGGTAGAGAGAATTTTATGGGTTCCATCTAGCCCGCCGTCTTCCACCGTAAAATTCTCCCTTTTAGTCGAGTGACAAGAATTGCGATCGAGGTTCGCCTCCGGGGGAGGAACGTGCGAAATCCAAACACAGGCGGCCCCGGGTATCGATCAGCGGAAGTGACTTCGTGCTGCGAGGAAGCCGACCAACCCGTCACCGGGGATAGGTAATACGTGACGAGGCGACGATTCCCGCCGTCCTACTCGGAGTGAGAGCGAATTTTTTCATGCCGGAGCGAACCCGAGGACCGGGAGCCATTTTTATGCTAATCCAGACTGTACTCTCAATCAATGTGTGATAGAAAAATATAGTACAATCTACTTCCGGAACTTCCGTCTAGATATCAAGCTAACATATACCTAGATGCGGGCCTAACCAACACCCACATCCAGGCGTCATTCCGTCTTGAACCCAAGCTTAACTATCAACCTGAACTTAGGCCTAACTTGAGCCTGCATCCCGGCAGAACTTTGTTCCATAACTTGGACACAAGTCCTAACTTTGACCTAAGTGACCCTTGCAATTCAGACCTTACTCGGTGTAAGGTTCAATCTGTACGTTGATGATTCTGCAGTTGTTCATCTGTGAATGAGTCCTTGTTCCAAGACTTTGCGCCTCAGTAAAAATGGAGTATGCAATTCCAGGATTCCGGCAGCGTACCGCGCGTGTGTCAAGCTTAATTTCTTAACGATTATTTACCTAGCGCGTTGGACGTGGCGCGCGACAATCCCTGACGGGACTTAAAAAATTCATCAGCCCGAAGAAAAAGCATGGCCGGCAATTAGTCTAACTGGAATTTCCATCCCGGCCGGGGTAGAACGGTGGCCGCGACACCGGTGGGACGCCAGAAATCCCTGCGCTGGATTTAACAATGTGCCGTATTCATAAATTTCTCAAGAACCGTGGGGAGAAAGAGTAAAGTGAGCGATGCTCGCTGAACTTCGAAATGAAAATGTCGTGCGCGATCTCCCGCTCCCGATCCTCGGGACACCGAGAATCGGACTAAGTTCATCCTACTAATCTTTTCTTTTGGTACGGGAAAGAGCAAACTCTCCGAGAACTGTTTCGAATTATCTCGAGAATTCTGAAAGTAGACTCGGGTAAATTCAATAACTGTGAAATAATATCAGGGTAGTGTAATTTTATCTCGGCAACGATTTTACAGTGAAATGGGATCTGTAATGTTTGGCGGGTTAAGGCCACCGTTTACTTATTTATACTTCCCGCCACGTGAACAAACTTTGCGATAGCCAACCGAGCAAAAGGAATTTATTTGCAGATTAAAAGAGGAGAGAGAGAGAGAGAAGAGAGAGAGAGAGACTGAGTAATACTATAACATCGACTATGCACCGAATCTATACACACGTCCTCCTCAGATACATTATGTTACGGGAGTTCCTGTACATTAACCAATATCATTGTATTTACGACGTATATACTCACGCACGGGCCCATATCACGCGTATAACCGTGTATTTATCTATCGTCGATCTGCATGTGCATCTGCATACCAGAAGCCTGTGCCCTTCCATTCTCGATATCTGTCCAATATACTGGCGCGTTTACTCAATACAAGGTGGTCCACAGGACGCGACTCTATTTCAATTACGACACCCTACGACTTCCATCTGATTAGTTTCGGTTGTAACTGCTAGCAGGAAAACAGGATTTTACATGGTTTGGAAAATTCTTGATTGGTGAATGAGGATTAAAAATTACAGTGGTATCTCGGTATACGTCTGCTTTGGAGTACGTCCAATTCGGAATACGTCCTGTTTGGACGTGACAAATTTTGTTCGGTATACGACTTCTGTTCGATATACGACATAATATTTTTATTTGAATTTTGCACACATTAGAAACACTTTAGAAACATCCTGAGAAGAAGACAGAAACAAAGTTCTTTGGGCAGTTTCTTAATAAAAGTCAAATCAGCTGAGTCTTGTGAAAAGCAACAGAAGACGGAAAAAGAAAAAACACCAGAATGTCAGGTTTTATTGCAAGGGGACTCTTCTTCCACAGAATAGAATATCATTTGTTTCTTTTTGTATTTTAGCATTAAGCAGAGCTTAAATTTAAAAATCTATGATAAAATCTCATTTTTCATTTATGTGTTTGAACAGTGTTTAAATTATTTTACAACCACATTAATGTAGGTATAATATTAATAGGAGTTTTTTTTACATGCGGACGGATTATTCATTTTTACATTACTTCTTATGGTATAAGGTGGAGTGGGTAAGTCCGTATACGGGGCAAGTCCGTTAATTGGTTATTTTTATTATAATATGAATGAAATTTCTCTAGCTTGTATTTATTAATGTAGTATAAGTTAGTATGAACTATTCTACATAGATGTCGCTCGAGAATAAAGGTGTTTTTCTCGATTAAATCAACCAATGTCAAACAGTCACGTGCGAGATACACGTACAACTTTGAGGTTACCCTGTACACGCAATAGTTTACAAGTTATTAAGATATTCTGTGTTGTTATTTTAGGTAAGTACAACAAATATTGATGTAGGTTTACATTAAATAAACGATTTTTATTGGATTTTTTAAAATTTATTGAGAAAAACACTAAGACGATTTTGCCCCGTAAATATTACTACACGAGGCAAGTCCGTACTATCACGGTGGGGTAAGTGCGTACTGTATGGGTAACTATAAAACTAAACAATATAATTTAATGCAATAGAAAGCATTTTGTAGCAGTCTTGATAATAATTCTTTTCTTGTCTCGTAGCACTAGAAACAAGGTTCGAAAGCATTTTTTAACTTTGTTTTAATATGACTGTATCCCCTTTCATATTTCAGCATAAAAGTACATGTTTGTTTAAAAATGGATAACTATAAACCTAAACACTATAATTCAATGCAATAAGAAGCATTTCATAGCAGGCTTGTTAATCATTCTTTTCTTTCCCCGTAGCACTTGAAACAAGGTTCGAAAGCATGTTTAACTCTCAGAGACGGACTTGCCCCATTTTCGTGGCAAGTGCGTCCTAGTTGACACTTTGTACAATATACTATCAAAATGATAAGTTTCTAGCAAAATTAGAATCCTACATAATACTAATTCATCAGTAATAACTGTGGTAAGAGTTTGATACCAAGAACGTTAAGTTTTTACATACCAGACTGAAAATACATCAGTTTAAAGTCCAACTTTGCAAAAACTAGGGCGGACTTACCCCACTCCAGCTTACTGATTTTAGTCTTCAGTAACCCATGTAATTTCTCAGTCTGACAAACGCGGACCTTTTCCACTTGCCGCATCGTTCAGTGTGATTCGTTCCCGATTCTGCCATTTTCCCTTTAATTTTAAGCATTTCAAATCTCAACTGAGATCTATTTCTGCTGCACTGAAGTAAATTACAGTATATACATATTCATGTATACATAGTTTACATTAAATCGAATTAAATTCATAGTTTACAGTTTTTTAAGAAATTGAAAATGAGAAAACAAGCTTTAATATTGGGTCGGGTAACTAATATTTCTAAGCTTAATGGTAATTGAAGTCTAATTTTACGCAGTTGATGAATTAGCTTAGATCGCTGTAAATCGATGAGGCTATATTGCCAAACGATGTGATTGATATCAGTCATAGCAGTCATGCTGTGTCCGCAGTCGCATTTCGGGTCACTAATAATTCCTACACGAAATAGAGACGCTTTAAGACTATAATGATCGGCTCTCGAAAGTTATCGAAAGTTGTTAAAAACTTTTTATATTGATACCAGGTCGTAAAATCAGTCCGGGTATATCGTCGTCCAATTTTTTTCCACGAAGTTACAACGGGTTGTTTCCACTCGGCAACAAACAAATCCATCGTTTTAATGGAAACGTTGTGCTTACCTCGCTTCCGAAGCTCCAAAGGACTATAAGATGCTTTCCTTGGGGAACACGCGAACCGACGGAATAAACTCTCGTCGAAATTGAACGCTGTTCGCGCGATGAGTTACGCGTTTCACTGTTGCGTGAGAACGCGTTGGAGCGAACGAATTTGCGACAGACTCCTCGGTTGCACGGGCGACCAAGACAGGACCGTTGTTAAGACGCAACGAACGTGTTTGGAAACCGGTCCCCGCCGTGTCGAACCCATTAACAGGCGAATTACATATTCTCCTTGTAAGCGTCCCGGCGATAAGCTTCGGTAATGTGTCGACCGTAACTGCGAATAGCTCTCGATAAAGACGCGGAACAATAATAAAGCCGCAGGAGGAACTGCCACTGAGAAAGTTTCGGGTTTGACAACGAGCATCTTCGTTCCCCGCGTAACAGTTTCAATTCGTTAGAGTCGGAGTTTGTATTCCGGCGAACGTTTTAATTGGAGCAGCGTCGACATTCAATTCTGGAAGAAATCTTGCTCTTATGAATATGCGATTCGATGGTCGAGGATTCCGAGAGATAGTTAGTGAGACACATTGGAAACAAGGCAATCTTAGAAGGTATTTTTATTAGAGCATGCATTTGAAAAATGTGTTAAATTTATTATCCTAGAACAGAGAATAAAAATGCTAGTAGGTACGTTAAGAAGTGCTTATCGGAAGCTGCAGAAGTTACGCGCACCGGTTCGGAGGTCCAAGTTTTCGTTCCGGGTAGCGTAGGCAATTGATACCGTTTAATCTTTCCCCGTGTGAATGTGTACGTGTGCGGTGAATTCCTCGGTTTATGGTTCGAAAAAGGGGACGATACGGAGCGCCAACGATGGCGGCCTGGTTTTTTTTCCGTTGCCGGTGCTCCTGGCCAGGCGCGGCCTGACATAAAACTGTCCGGAACAGAATGTCGGTGGCCCGTTACCTTTAATCGCATATTTATGCGTGCAACGTTTCGCGGCGGAGTTGGAATTAATTCCGTGGCCCGCGTTCAAGAAGCTCCGACGTGAAAAATAATTATTAAGGGAGCCGCGTAGCTTCGCGGATCTGTTTCCGACTGAATTACGACGGGGACATTGTTTCCTATTGTTCTGCCCCCCTGTTCGGTACTTCCGGAACGAGTTCTGCATTCGCGCGACACAGTAGCGATACAGGCAACATTTACAATATCGACCCAATTTCTCCTCGAGTTGATTCGGCGAGGGGAACGGACGATGCGAAAAAAATCGGCACAACACGTCGGTAGAAGTAAGTACAAGCAAATCCGTGACAGACAGGGTCTGCGCAATGTTCGTCGCCGAAAACTCGCGCTTCGTCAGTCGAAATCCCTCGTTAAACAATCGCAGCCGAGTTTATCGAGTTCCGTGCCCCGTAACGCCGAGGCTGCCGAATAAACTAACGTTAATTATAAGCGGCGCGCGACCCAGCTTCCTCCCTCCGCCTATCGCGGTTCTGTCGACGGGTACCCTTCCCATTGTCTTCCTCATTCTCTTCCGGCCCTGTGTTCCATTTTCCATCCACCTCCTCCCGGACGTCTCGACGCGCCCCGTTTCTTTCTTTCTTTCTTCACCAACGCGGCGTTTGCTTTTTCCCGCGACCGCCTTCCAATGGACTCGGTCTCGTGCTTCATTGTTTAATTTTTCTTCGTTATATCCGGCCCTCAGCGTCTCGCGGATTTGCGCTCGGGAAACAACGGCGAGTCGGAAGAACTCGACAGACAGATCCTTCCCGTCGTTCTGTTCCCTTCGTCCTTGTCGCCGTACGAGAACCCTGTCGGGGATCGATTCGGGTCACGCGGTTAATCGTCGTGCTGCCACGAACGTTTATTTATTGCTAGATTATGTATTTTGTAAGGTGCATGTACGTAGGTTTTGTACAATGGCCTTGGAAAGCGCAGCGACGTTCATTTTTACCCAATTGGTAAATGGAAATCAATTAGTCTGCTTATATTCAACTTGTACTACTTCAGTGTATAATTGACAGCTTGTACTACAGTCCCTGCTCACTTTATTAGACTCACCTGAAGAATTGGTGCTTTTTGAAATCCTATAAGGAATGCAACGCTGTTTTCAACCTATGGGGTAATGATTTCGTACTACAAGGTTGCCTTATGAGTTGCCTATCCAAGTGTACAATTTTCTTGCAAGAGCAAAAAATCCCCCTTTTACCATGGCCCGGCAACTCACCGGACATGAATACGATTGAAAATGTCTGGGAGTGCCTGAAGAGAGAACTGGCCAAAGAAAATATAACAACAAAGACCAAGTTGATAGAGAGAATAATCTATCACTGGCACCATAACGTTGCATTAAAAGAAATTGCACAAACTTGCATAGATAGCATGTCCAGAAGAGTTGCGGCTTTAAGAGCAGCTGAGGGCGGATTAACAAAATATTAGTGTTTTAAGAATTATATTGATCTATTTGTGTTTGTATCCATTGTTTTTGTAAAATAAATATATGGAAAATTCATTGGTCATCATTAAGTGATATTTGCATAAGGCTGCTATACCCATTATTCATGGTAAAACTAAAAATATCATGATTATAGAGGTGAGTCTAATAATGTGAGCAGGGACTGTACATGTCTGCTTAATGTGCAACGTGTACTACTGGTCCCTGATTCAAACAACATATACAGAACAAATATGTACGTACAGGGTATTCATTTGAAAACTTTCTAGCCGGATATCTCGAAAACTATGACGGGTGGCGTTTTCAAGGTCATTTGAAGGTCAACTTTGTTTTTTCAAAAGGAACCCTATATTTTTTAATGTGGGATCTTATTACTATTCTTATATCTTATCTTATTCTGATCTTATATTATTACAACTCATTTGACCGACACTGTTTTGATCGACACGATTTGACCGACAATAACTTTCGTCGACACAATGTTTTCCTCGACATTGTGAAATCGTCGATAGATAATTTGACCGACACTATGTTTTCGTCGACAAATGATTTGACCGACACTACGTTTTCATAGACACGGTCAAATTGTCGACACATGTTTTCATCGACAGTCTGTGATTTGCGACAGGTATGATTTCATCCGTTTCCACGAACTGTTTTGTAATCTGTATATGTATATGCGTAGCATTTGTTCTGTTCATTCAAATTATGTATATGTATTTACACAATTATGTTTGAAATTACATGAAATATTATGATTTTTGTTCATTTGTGTGTACCTATTAATAAAGTTTGTTTATTTGCAGAAATGCTTTGTACTTCTCTTTATTTTTTTATTATACAAGCAACTAAATGCGTCTAGAACATAACAGTGATAATAACGATTAGTCAACATTAGCAAATACGAATCAAACCTGTCGCTAAACACGGACTGTCGATGAAAGCAGCAGACGTCGACAATTTGACCGTGTCTATGAAAACATACAGTCCCTGCTCACTTTATTAGACTCGCCTCTATAATCATGATATTTTTAGTTTTACCATGAATAATGGGTATAGTAGCCTTATCCAAATATCACTTAATGATGACCAATGAATTTTCCATATATTTATTTTACAAAAACAATGGATGGACAAAAGTTACTGTCGGTCAAATCGCGTCGATCAAGACAGTGTCGGTCAAATGAGTTGTCGACGAACCCATGGTAACCCATATTATTGTACGTAAAAAGACCAGCAATTTTCGTAGGATAATTTCTTTTATCCGCGCACTGGTTTAGGAGATATTTAATGAGAAGTAGAGCGAGTCACACTTATACTGCGAGAAAGTTTGTAATTGCTTTATAACTATAACAAATTTTCAAAATGTCCTCCGTTGTTTTCTAAACAATAATACAGACGATTCTCAAATTCTGAACGAACATTTTTGAAGGTATCTGTTAAAATAGCTCTACATTCCTGTACAATTCTGCGACGCAAATCCTTGACGCTTTCTGGTTGTGTTTTGTAAACAACAGACTTTAAGTGTCCCCACAGAAAGAAGTCGACTGGAGTTAGATCTGGTGATCTTGGTGGCCACTCAATAACACCTCTTCTACCGATCCATCTTAGTGGGAATCGATTGTTTAACCACTGGTGAACTGGTAACGTGTAATGCGGGGGAGCACCATCATGTCGGAAGTACAAAAGTTCTTCATTTAACAAAAACTTGCTGTTTTCATCTCTTTAGTTTTCAAGACTTTCTGTTATAAGTGGATCAATGATGTCGTCCAGTAAATTTAAATGCAGATTGCCATTCAAATTCTCTTGGAAAAACAGAGGACCTATACTAGCATTTTCTGTATTGCCTGTCCAAACATTTACTTTTTCCGGCCATTGAGTATTACTTTCTCTAATAATATGTCGATTTTCTTCACTCCAATAACAACAGTTATGACGATTTACAGCATCGTTTAAGAAAAATGCATTCGTCACTAAAACAAATGTTTTTAATTAGATTAGGAGTGAAAACTCAATCCGCCTGTCAAAGTCATCTTCCAATAACTTTTGATGCAACTGCATTTTATAAGAATGAAACTTGTTCTGTTTAAGTAATTTGTGCACAGATCCCACTGATACACCAGTTACCATTGAAAATTGTCGAATTGAACTAGTAGCATTCACAATAAACTGTCCAATAATTTCGAATTGATCAGCTTCTTTTATGAATTTTTGGCTGGTTTCTTTTTAAATCTGTCACCGATCCTGTTTCCTTAAACTTTGCAACTAATTCTAACATGTACGTATGAGAAACATGTGTATCAGGATGTCTCTCATTGAATCAGCTCCATAAATAAAAATTATTTCTACTCGTTCTTCTAAAGAATACACCATTTTATACAATTAATTGTACTACGATATAGTATCTCTTATTACGATGATTCACACTTGACTAAATAATACAATCTAATATTGAAAGACAGACAACATAAACAAGAGATCAATAGAGGACAATTTTGTTTTCAAACGGTACGTGCTAGTACAACTGGAAAACATCAACGATTTGCGTCAAAGAATTTTACACGATAATATGCCTCGCTCTGCTTCTCATTAAATATCTCCGAAATTAGTGCGCGGATTAAAAAAAGTTTCTTACGAAAATTGCTGGTCTTTTTACGTACAATAAGATCCCACATTAAGAAATATAGGTTTCCGTTTGAAAAAAACAAAGTTGACCTTCAAATGACCTTGAAAACGCCACCCAAATAAAAAACTGATACTGCGTCCCCCTTTCGCCCTCGAAATCCTTGGACACGTGTTTCACACTTTTTTAATATCTTTCATACTTTTCGAGATATTCGGCTGGAAAATTTTCAACTGAACACCCTGTACGTAAGAAAAAAATATACATAACAAATTCGTAAAAATATTCGAAGAATCAATACACTTTTGGAATGTGCTGTAAATCAAATACTCGACGATATTTGCACCTCATCCAGCCAGGATCCGAAGCTTTCCGCGAGTGTCCCGTGGGATTCGGGTCTCCGGTGACCCAGCCTGAAAGTCAGCGGAGGGTTGAACGTTCTGAAAAGTATTCGAACCGTTTCCTAAGGAAGCGGAAAGAGGAGAAAGCGAGGGCGGAAAGAGGAAAAGGAGATACGCTGAGGATGGGTTCGGTCGGGGTCGTTAGGGGATTGTCGAGCAACCTGGATATTGGCCCTGATAATGGGCCATCCTCGCAAACGCTCGTTCACGCTCCGCCCGAAAACCCTCGAGGAGAACGAACCTCCTCCTCCTCCTCCTCCTCCTCCCCTTCTTCTGCTTCTTCTGCTTCTACCCCGAAGCCGTCTACCTGGATAGCACACGACCATCCTTCTTAGCCCGTCTCGTTAGAGGCGTGACGCGGGATAAAGATGTCTCCCGCCGACACGATTAAAACGACATGGACGCCCGCACGTGTGTGATCCCGAATCGTCCGCGATCTGATTCTACAATGGTAGCCAGTCGGAGTGACAAGCCTCCCATGCGTTTTATTATTTACCGCGGGAGACACGGAATAATTGACGGGCCACGGAAACCGATTTTCAGTTTCAACCCGACGCCTAATTATAGATTTCTATCACTTGCCTAGTTAACGTCTAGCTTACTTGTTTGATGGAAGGCTGACTTACGTCGCTTTCCCGGACAGTGGACGTTATCCTACCTGCGGTCAGTTCACACTACTTGACCGAGCAGCTTTCACTGGTATACCACTTGTCTGCTCGATTCTAGGCTTATATCACTTGTTTGGTTAAATCCTGGCTTACTCCACTCGTCTAGCTGATGCCTGGCTTCCACCACTTGTCTGATCAACCGTTGAGGCATGTCACTTGCTAACGGTATTATCGGTGGCTGGTTGTACCACAGCCTGTACTGCTTATTTCTCAGCTTGTGTTAAATCGGTTCTTATTTTGGGGGAGCATCCGGTATTTTCTGGAACCAGATTTGCCAGGAACGCGGTCGAACGTCACCGACCGGGGATCGCGCGTCGGCGAATTAATTCCCGGCAAGACAGCTTTTAAAATCTGGCAGGTGGCCCCTAGCCCGCGAGTTCGCGGATTAAAACTGTAATCTGAAATTAATCCGGCATCGTCGGGCTTAACGTCAGTGGATGCGACGTCCGTGACAGAGTCGAAAATTCTATCGTCTCGATATATTCGGCTGGCATAGCGGGGCGGACGTCAACCGGCTTGATCCTCGGGGCTTGATTATTTAAGCGGGGGGTGAAGATGCTCGTCTCGAACGGCATCGAGGCTCTCGTTAAACGCTCTCTGGAAACTCGATAAACCGAGTTATCGTCCGTCACGGTGACGCGCGATCGTTTGTGACAAGGATTAATAACGGGGTGATGGAGGAAGAGGAGGTGGAGGATACGCGAACGCCCGTATGCCGAAGATGAAACGCGGACGTTGACGAACGTAGATCCGACGAACGACTAATTGAGCCCCCGTGTACAAGGTGCTCCATTAGCGACGACTCGCTCCGGCAACGCGAGAAAATCCCTCGTGAAAAACTGCGTCCGAAACCGTCGCGTGCAGATTCGTCAGCGTTTCTGCGCTTTCAAAAGAAAAATTCATTTGAATATTCGTCGCGTCCGGCCATCGTGCGTCGATTCTACATCCCGCGAAAATTTCGCATTCGAGACACACTGCGTGCCGTAAATCTGTATAATTCGGTAAATCACGAAAATTTGTTGATCGAATAACGCTCGGGTTACGCGGGCTGCGCGCCGATAGTACCGCGTATCTTAGCGTCGTTTATCGAACGGATAATTAATACAAATTATTTACCCCGGTGTTCAGTGGCGCGCGCCGCCGTCATTTAGTGGAGTATCAAATGAGCCGTTTATCGAGCTTTGGTAGAAACAATTATATCGCGTTGCCGGGCTGATTGGCGTGGTCGACGAAAATTCAATTCGAAAAGCTTCCGGCGAACACGTTTTTCAGCTGGGGCATCGTTCAACGCGTTGCGTAAATAATCGAGGAATTTTCACTAGTAAAATCAACAGCACAAATTCCTTTTTAATCGTGTTCTCAATTTCGAAGACCAAGCTATGTGTGTTACACTGCACGATAAAATGTTGCGAGCATATGCTCGAAATACCGTATTTGCGATACGCACACAGAAGAATCGATGTTTCGGAGCTGTCGCGCCAGAATTCCCGCTTAATTTCCTCCGTATCGATCCGGGGATCGCGGTGACGCCCGAATCCGAATTGAATCCGAATAACGTGGTGTTGCGGGGGGTTATGGGTGTTCGGGGAGGGGGGTCGATAGTCGGAGGAGAAAAAGGGGAATTTATTCGACGCGGTGAACCCGACGCGGATTCACCGGGGGATAAAAGTATCAGGGCGTATTCAATGAAGAGGGCCTACCGTCCCGTTATTAAGGAACCCGCGAGACCCTTCAGAATGGCAAATGCCGTAGCCGAGGGGACCCCGGCTACCGGTACGCACTCGACAGATCGATCCTCGACTGGGAAAAAGATCGTTCGACACTTCGAGCCCCCATTCTACGCGAGTCTCTCTATCAAAACGCGACCGTCGTCTGTGTCCTTCCTTCCATTCCCCTCCGCGCCCAGCCTGCACCGGGATTTTCATCGACAATGAATTAGGATTATCGGAGGGCATAATGGAAACGGACACGAGACTCGAGTATATCCGGTCTCGTATAAATAGGATCACCGTCCGTGAAAGCCCCGAGGAATATTACGACGCTCACGATTCTAGCTGGATCCCCGGGCTCGAATAATTGCGCGAGCTCCGTGTTTTGCGACCATCGACGCTGTTTTCTGGCCGCAGCCTCCGACTACGCCTTCGAATGTTTGCCGCGGAGATTTGCGCGCTGTTGCAGTACCGTTCCAACGCAAATTGCTTGTTGGTCGAGCGATTTTTTTCCCTCCGGGCGGAGAGAATAATGGGGCGGGTGCGTTTCATTCTTCAAGTTTGCGAAAGCTCGTTCCACGGTTCCGACCGTGTACGTGGCTTTTGGGTTAGTAGGTCGTTCGATTTTGTTCTATCGGTAAGAATTGGAAAACCAGTCTGGTTACACCCATTTTCAAGAAAGGCGACAAATCTAATATTGAAAATTTTAGACCTATAAACATCAGTAGCGTTATGCCTAAGATCTTCGAAGATATTGTCACAAATAAGTTATACAGCATGGTTTCGTAAACAAGCGATCAACAACCACTAACCTAGCGGTGTATTGCAACTTTGTCTCATCTTCTTTGGATGCTAATCTACTGGTTGACACAATTTTTACAGATTTTCAAAAAGCTTTTGATACGGTAAGTCATTCTCTTTTAATCGAGAAGCTTGCAGCATTTGGCTGCAAGGGAAATCTATTGTCATGGCTTGAAAGTTACCTTACAAACCGTTTTCAAATTGTGCGTATATGCAGTTGCGTATCATCTCCGATATATGTTCTATCAGGTGTACCTCAAGGCTCCCACCTCGGTCCGCTATTATTTATAATTTTTATCAATGATTTGACTACTATTTTTCAATATTGTAAGTACCTCCTATTCGCAGACGATTTAAAAATCTTCAGCAGCATCTCGTCCTACGATGATGCTTCCAGATTACAGGCAGACCTAGATCGTTTTAACGAGTGGTGTTGCAAGAATGGTATGGAACTCAATATTAAAAAATGCCACGTTATGCGGTCTTCCCCCCATCGCTCTATACCATTCATATATCCTTACAGTCTCAATGACTGTATTCTCTCCACAATAAGTGAGGTAAAGGACTTAGGAATTCATTTCTCCTCAACCTTGAACTTTTCCAACCATATTCATAATATTGTTAACTCCGCCTCAAGAACACTCGGGTTTATACTACGTTTTTCTACTGATTTTCACTCAATACACACAATTAGACTGCTACATATTACCCTAGTCCGCCCCTAGTTGGAATTTGCTTCAGTTATATGGTCTCCGAATAGCTTAAATTACGAAATCATGCTAGAGAGAGTGCAGCACAAATTTCTTAGGTTTTGTTCATATAAGATTAATAATCCTATGTCAATCTTTGATCACGATTACTCCACAATATTAAACATAGTCAACCTGGAAACATTGTCTGCTCGCAGAAGAGTATCCGACCAAAGCTTTATTTTTAATTTAATTAATAACCATATAGATTGTCCCTCTCTCCTTATGCAAATCAATTTTTACGCACCTGAACGTGCTTTGAGATCTCGAGCAGGTTTTCAAACACTTAAATGCAAATCCACATATGGATTAATAAATCCTATAAATCGAATTATTGCGAACTCCAACACTCTATATAATAGTATTGATTTTTTTAATGGGTCGTTACACACTTTCAAAAAAAAATTACGCAGGATTAACTAATAATATTTTAGGATGACGGGTAATTTGTTGTCTAAATATTTTTCGTGATTTAACAGACAACGATAATATTATTTATTAAAACAATAACAATTAACAATAACAAAAACAAACGAAATGTAATAACAAACAACGAGAAAACTAAACTACCAAAACGTTAACGAAATCTACTGTACTACTCGGGTACAATGACTCTAACGCGGCGCAGACAACTCTAGAGAGATGCTTTCTCAGCGAGTGCCACAAGCTTTCTGTCTACCGCTAAAAATCCTTTTTGGTGGGAGGATTAGCGACGTGGGAAAAACCGTTCAAACGAGGGGAGGAATTCTCCGTTCCTCAAGAGTACGGAGAAAGTTTCCTTCCCCAAAACAATTCAAAATCGTCGCTGTCAAGGACATTGCAACGGCTGGGTCGGGGTTCTGGCAATCGTCACTTTTACGACCGAACCTTCGACGCAACCGTCCAAAGTACGTACTTGAGAAGGATGGAATTTCCGCGTCCGAAAAGTCCATCTTTCTCACGCACCATGTCCACTACAATATCAGTACCCTTCTACCAACAACTTTTTGTGCATGTCCTTTCTTAGTAATTTACGTTAAGTCTTTGTTCTATTGTAAACATTTTTGTAAATGGACCTCGGTCCGTTCATGATAAATAATAACAATTCATACAGTAATTAGATTAGTACAATCGTTCGACTTGTATACGAATTTTCTGCAGTCCAATGGCAACGCCCACCAATCCAGTTCGAAATAAAGATCCACGTGGACGAATTGATTTTTCGAGAGCGCTCATTGATAACGTCGACCACGAATTACCATGTACGTTTGATCGTAGTATAGAACTGATAACAATACGGACTCGAGCGTGCGCGGCTTCCGCGGAATAATGGTTGAAAAATGGGCATTCATCATCTATGCGTCGGCGAGTCATCGAGATTTGTGGACGATCAAACACAGAGTGGAATTGAAAAATCAGCGCAGCGCCGCGCCGGAAATTTGTGAAGCTGATTCGACCGTTTAGTCGGCTGTGTGTTATTATCGTGTTTTGGCGAATCGACTCCGGCACAGACGTACAGTTTATACTTGTCAGGAAAATCGAATAGCCATAAGCTCTCACCAAGCGTTCTATTCCAAACAGAATAAACCTAAATGCGTCTTTGTCGTTTCCGAACTCGATGCATTCGCTCCGACAAATTCTTCATTTGCGATAGGGACGCAAATTAGAGGATTCTAATTTTTAGTTTACGATTTTTGGGGTTGCGAGCGCGCATTTGGAGGAAGATAAACAAATAAATATCTTATCTTTTTTTTCTAATAGCGCAAAATCTGAGTGAACACATTTTTTAGCTTTTGTTTTTAAAAACTTTCGACGTCCCCCGACAATCGCATCCGGCGTCAATAATTTTCGCGGCCACAAAGACGCGTCGGAAACGGGTCGACGCACGGTTGTCGAGGTGTGAAAGTCTGCTCGCAATCGAGGCATCGTCCCGTCCATTCGACGGAAAGTTTCGCAATCGATATCGGGTCCGGTGGCCCGACAAACGGTTCAGATATATCGGGAACGCGCTCATAACTATTCTTTTTCTGTCGGCCGGCACTTTCTCTCGTTCCTTTTCCCGTCGATTTATGCGCACAGTAAATTCCACGGGCGAGCCATCGTAAACTTCCATCAGTCTGGTTTGCGCGGAGAAAATTTGCCACTGGCGCGTCGTTCCTCTTTCAGTGTGCACGTCTGCTGCCTTTTTTTGCTCGCTGTTTTCCCGGGGATCGAAGCCATCGTTCGACGTTGGGAAACGTCCGGATGTTCCGTCATCCTTGGTCAAGCAATGTGAACGTCTCCGTGAAATTTCGCGGACCTGGTTTCTTGTCCATTTGTGAAATTTCTGTTCCTTCGCTGTTTCCCATTTCCATCAGTCTTGTTTATCTCGCATGCGGATACACATTGTTCAGACGCTGGTGTCTTCGGAACGTTGTTAGCAGAGTACCATGGCACCTTGCGACCGAGACCATGGTTTCGCGGTCCCGTTGTCTCAATATTTAAACGCATTAACATGTTGTACGCGGGCACACGTGCTGGCACCGTGCGTACGCGTGTAATGCCCACGTGCGACCGGATTATGGCCACCGACGTTTGCACACTGCGGCCTTCTCGATGGATACTGGGTGATACCGTTTGCGTGCTGGCACGAGGTTGTCATATGGGTATAGTGATCTGCCTCTGGAACCATCCTTGCGGCTCCTCTCGAGCTGATCTTGGAAATGATCGTGAAAATTGGTGGGCAGTTTCACACTTGATTCATGGAGAATTATTGCCAATCCAATTTCAGTGTGGAGTAAAACTCGACAATCATTATTAACACTAAACCTAAATCTATTGAGATTGTCTGTAATTATCAATATACTCAATACTTGGACAATGAAATGTATTCCATTATTTTCCATAAATCGATTTGTATAATTTCAATAATTGGAAAGAATCGGTCATTCGACCATGGCAGGTATAGTGTTAACCGTTTGCAATCGGAGCTATTTTAACGCGAAAATTAACAATTCTTCCGACCTAGAATAATTCCGTTCTATTGTCTCGAATTTTCAGTGCCATTTGGAATCGATATATTTTATTCTATCGAAGTGAATGGTGAATATACAGCTTCGAGGGTAGCCATAAATATTCAAGAGCAAAAAGAAGGTACTGGAACGGAAAAAGAGGGAATAGCTAACGAATGAACAGTAGAATGAATTTCGGATCTACTTTAAAGTATCCAGGTTAGTCCTCGATGGTGGCGAAAGGTCTTCGCGAGACTTTTTGCCCATTGATCACACTTAACCGAATTACGATTCTCTCGGTGGAAGTTTGTGTGCGACGTCTTTCGAATCCGAGGGTTCGTTGTCGGTGTAGTAGGTCGCCGGAAATTAGAAGACCGCAGGACAGCCGACGGTGGAACGCGTCTAATTGTTGCTCCTCCGTCCGCGACCGGAGAGTTCGAATACTTGAACAGCATGAACACGCGACAATCGTGGTTCCCAGACGACAGGGACCGCCAAGTATCGAACGGTTCCCTGGCTCGTCAAACCGACGGAGCCGCCGAGGAATTCCGTGGGAGCCTAACCTCGGGAACGGGCACGTCGACTTTCCGACGGCAGCCACCGAACTCTCACGATAATCCGACCCGAGACCCTTCCAGTTCAATCGAACCCGGTGACGTTCGCGCCGCGCGACGTTCCACGTCGGGTACACAGCCCGCGTTTCAATAACTTATGCTAGTGGGTGACGCGAGTCGCATCGATATCGATCACGGCCCCGGCTAAATGAAATTTCGAGACGATCCAGGCGGAACCTGCTTGTCCCACGGACCTCGACACGGTATTACTCAATCAAGAGCTGTGGCTATTCGGGGATACAGTCTCTCCTAAAAGAGGAACGACATGACACTTGATCCTGGCTGGACGGTCCCAAAGGATTCATTAATTCGTTGCACTTGGAGAGTTTTCTTAGACAGCCAAGGCCTGACATATTGACCTGACACATACCTGATCAGCATCTTACATTTGACTACTTATATTTTAGAGTCACGGGCATCGTGTAAAATTTGTCTTCCTGTTCACGTTTACATAAACACGAATTCCAAAGAAAAGTTCAGACCCTGGAAACAAATCTTCCCGAGTCAGAAGTCTCGGGGCAGCAATCCTGTGGCTTTTAAATACAACTGTATAAAACAGAGCATCAGCAGCAGCAGCATCCCAGGGTAGCGCCGAGCCAGGTAAACAACCCTCGCATTCATAGCGCAACAATAGAAAGACATTGTAGAGACAACGATAAGTCTTTCGGCCGGCCGATTCGGGGCCACTGTACAGTAGCAACCATAAATCTCGAAGTTGTGTAGCCGTACCATGAATCCAGAATATTAAACGCGGCTTCTATCCCTCGGTAACTGTACGCCGTAACACAAGTATCGTCGAATTATTTATCGGCCATCAAACAACGATAGAGTAGACGCGGCTGATTGTGTGAATCGAGCAGCAGGGAAACAATTAATTTTCGTCGGTCTTAAACTATTGTCGGCTGCTGTACAGTCTCCACGGGGGCAGAGAATCCTGCCAGGAGCGTAGTTATTTAACTTCGCTCCGGACCGCAAGGATCAGCTGGGCGTAACTCGGGAACAAAAGCGGAAAAGGAAGAATTTCGCGGTTCTGGGACGGATATCGCGAGCCTCCATTGTCGAGGGATGTTTCCATGAAGTCCGACGGCGGGATAGGCGGGACGAAGGGGGCCGGGGGACACGCTCGGAAAATAGGGACAAGATCCAGGGAAAATTCGCAGGGTTCGGCGAACCGTGAACCCGGAGCTGGGGCACGATAATAATACATCAGCCGGAATAACCGAATGCCCTGGGCTATTGGTTTTTTGTCGATGCCGATAGATTTCGGGGGAAATATAAATCTGCCGATGGCCCGGTAAATTAGTGGTGACTGGGAAACGGGGTGTATCCGGTATGACTAGCGGGGCGACGCGACGCGACCACCGTATGCACAGGATCAACCGTTTTCATCTACCAGCGGAGCTCTGCCTGCTAAAATTCTCCTAATCTCGCGAATTCGTTGATTGCCCGTGCTGTTACCTGGCCATTCTGTTTTCTGCGGGAATTAAACGTTTTGTTAGAATGTATCACAACGTTTGTTTATATTATTACGCGGAATACCAAAAAGATTATGAAAGAGCAAGGCTTGATGAAAGGGAAAATATTTTTCAACCATTATTACACTGGAAGGTCAAAGCCATGGTTTAAACACGAACGTCTTTCACGTGAACTTACTGTAACTATTAATCGGTGCAGAGCCGATCATTATAGTCTTAAAGCGTCTCTATTTCGTGTAGGAATTATTAGTGACCCGAAATGCGACTGCGGACACAGCAATCAGGATATTAATCATATCGTTTGGCAATACAGCCTCTAAGATTTACAGCGATCTAAGCTAATTCATCAACTGCGTAAAATGAAACTTCAATTACCCTTAAGCTTAGAAATATTAGTTGCCTAACCCAATATTAAAGCTTGTTTTCTCATTTTTAATTTCTTAAAACACTGTAAACTACGAATTTAATTCGATTTAATGTAAACTATGTATACATGAATATGTATATACTGTAATTTACTATAGTGCGGCAAAAATAGATCTCAGTCGAGATCTGAAATGCTTAAAATAAAACAAAAAATGGCAGAATCGAGAACGAATCACACTGAACGATGCGGAAAGTGGAAAAGGTCCGCGTTTGTCAGACTGAGAAATTACATGGGTTACTGAAGACTAAAATCAGTAAGCTGGAGTGGGGTAAGTCCGTCCTAGTTTTTGTAAAGTTGGACTATAAACTGATGTATTTTCAGTCTGGTATGTAAAAACTTAACGTTCTTTGTATCAAACTCTTACCACAGTTATTACTGATGAATTAGTATTATGTAGGATTCTAATTTTGCTAAAAACTTATCATTTTGATAGCATATTGTACAAAGTGTCAATTAGGACGAACTTGCCCCGAAAATGGGGCAAGTCCATCTCTGAGAGTTAAACATGCTTTCGAACCTTGTTTCAAGTGCTACGGGGCAAGAAAAGAATGATTAACAAGCCTGCTATCAAATGCTTCTTATTGCATTAAATTATAGTGTTTAGGTTTATAGTTATCCATTTTTAAACAAACATGTACTTTTATGCTGAAATATGAAAGGGGATACAGTGATATTAAAACAAAGTTTAAAAATGCTTTCGAACCTTGTTTCTAGTGCTACGAGGCAAGAAAAGCATTATTATCAAGACTGCTACAAAATGCTTTTTATTGCATTAAATTATATTGTTTAGTTTTATAGTTACCCATATAGTACGCACTTACCCCACCGTGATAGTACGGACTTGCCCCGTGTAGTAATATTTACGGGGCAAAATCGTCTTAGTGTTTTTCTCAACAAATTTTAAAAACTACAATAAAAACCATTTATTTAGTGTAAACGTAAAAAATATTATTGCCCGAACCAATATTAAAGCTTGTTTTCTCATTTTCAATTTCTTAAAAAACTGTAAACTACGAATTTAATTCGATTTATACTGTAAATATAATATATATAATATATACTGTAATTTACTTCATTGCGACAGAAATAAATCTCAGTTGAGATCTGAAATGCTTAAAATAAAACAAAAAATGGCAGAATCGAGAACGAATTACACTGAACGATGCGGAAAGTGGAAAAGGTCCGCGTTTGTCAGACGAATTTTGTCAAATACCTGTTTCCTAAAAATTGCATATAGGTGGTTTTTAAGATCGTTTAATCTGGCAGGCTGCTAATTTGGCTGCTCTATCAGCGTTTTCGTTACCCTGTATACCCATATGCGATGGAATCTAGCAAAATGTAATGGATTCATCGGTTTCAACAGCCGAGTTATAACTTATAACTTTCTTGTATTTCCTGAATACACTCATCGGCTGTTTCCAAATCTTCAATAGCCATATTAGCACTCTTTGAGTCTGCAGAAATTGTATATCTATTCCCAGTGGGATTAATTCTAGTGGTTTGAACAAAGCTAAGGTCTCGCTACTGAAAACTGAGCAGATGTTATCTAGTCGATAAAAATTTGTTACAGTCGGGGTTACTGCGGAGCAGCCTGTACCATTTTTTGTTTTAGAACCATCCGTGTATATATTTATTGCTAATGGGTCACTATTTAGAATCTCTGCATGCAGTGATTGAAATATCGTAGGATCTGTCGAATCTTTGGGGTATTGTTCCAAGCTCGTGTTAGTTTCAAACTTCATTTTGACCCAAGGGGGAAAAGTGTGGAGCTTTGTTTGGTATATTTTGGGGAAGGAAAAATTTAGTTCTTTCACAATTTATTTTAGTGTGTAATAGATAGGTTTGATGCGGGGGGGTGAGGAATTTTGAATTTTGACTACAGAAGATCTTTGAGAAAATAATTAATAATTTAATTAATAATTACAAGGGGGAAAAGTGTGGAGCTTCTTTTGATATATTTCGGGGGAGGAGAAATTTAGTTCTTTCACAATTTGGTTTAGTGTGTAATAGATAGGTTTAGGTGCTTGGGGGTAGGGAATTTTGAATTTTGACTACAGAAGATCTTTGAGAAAATAATTAATAATTTAATTAATAATTACAAGGGGGAAAAGTGTGGAGCTTCTTTTGGTATATTTCGGGGAAGGAGAAATTTAGTTCTTTCACAATTTGGTTTAGTGTGTAATAGATAGGTTTAGGTGCTTGGGGGTGAGGAATTTTGAATTTTGACTACAGAAGATCTTTGAGAAAATAATTAATAATTTCATTAATAATTAGAAGGGGGAAAAGCGTGGAGCTTTTTTTGGTATATTTTGGGGAAGGAGAAATTTAGCTCTTTCACAATTTGATTTAGTGTGTAATAGATAGGTTTAGGTGCTTGAGGGGTGAGGAATTTTGAAATTGGCTACAGAAGATCTTTGAGAAAATAATTAATAATTTCATTAATAATTACAAGGGGGAAAAGCGTGGAGCTTTTTTTGGTATATTTTGGGGAAGGAGAAATTTAGCTCTTTCACAATTTGATTTAGTGTGTAATAGATAGGTTTAGGTGCTTCGGGGTGACGAATTCTGAATTTTGACTACAGAAGATCTTTGAGAAAATAATTAATAATTTCATTAATAATTACAAGGGGGAAAAGTGTGGAGCTTTTTTTGGTATATTTCGGGGAAGGAGAAATTTAGTTCTTTCACAATTTGGTTTAGTGTGTAATAGATAGGTTTAGGTGCTTGGGGGTGAGGAATTTTGAATTTTGACTACAGAAGATCTTTGAGAAAATAATTAATAATTTCATTAATAATTACAAGGGGGAAAAGCGTGGAGCTTTTTTTGGTATATTTTGGGGAAGGAGAAATTTAGTTCTTTCACAATTGGGTTTAGTGTGTAATAGATAGGTTTAGGTGCTTGGGGGTGAGGAATTTTGAATTTTGACTACAGAAGATCTTTGAGAAAATAATTAATAATTTCATTAATAATTACAAGGGGGAAAAGCGTGGAGCTTTTTTGGTATATTTTGGGGAAGGAGAAATTTAGCTCTTTCACAATTTGATTTAGTGTGTAATAGATAGGTTTAGGTGCTTGAGGGGTGAGGAATTTTGAATTTGGCTACAGAAGATCTTTGAGAAAATAATTAATAATTTAATTAATAATTACTAAGGAAGTAATAATTTACAACAATTTTGGTATTTGTCAATAAGTACAGACTAAATCCTAGGTACTCATTGTTATTTGCATAACGATTAGATAATTCGATCTCCTGTAGACTGTAATGACTGGTAGACAATAAAGATTGGCAAAGTGGTTGGTCACGAGAAATCCGGAGGACACGTGGACGCGGGGTTGAGGGTGATTATAGGAAGCGATCGATATAGACCCGAGCATCGCGGTAACGAGGAATAATTAACGGAATTATTAACATTATTGTAGGATGTTATTACATTTAGGTGTTCACTTATCAGAATCGTCCTATCGCCGCTATTATACCGTCGTTAATAAACCAATCGACAGATTTTGAATAGACTAGCCGTGGCCCCGTTGATAATGGCTGATTTAACGACGACGGGCGGAGGCGGAGGCGTGACGCGCCGATTTACGGCACCGCCGCGTATTTTGCGACTCGTTCCGACCAACACCGATACCAATTGCGATATATCACCGGTCCCAGTCGAGTCAGGGAACCGTTGACTCGCCGAGAATTGACCGGCAGTGTCGATTCTCGCCGGTGTCTGTTATTGCCAACCGACTATGAACACAAGTGACGGAACTATATGAAATGATCGAATTATATGAAACTTTTCGATCTAGTTATCATTTGGTCGAACTGCCTCGTCTGTCGTCCCTTTTGTGACTAGGCAATTACCAGAACATGTACAGAATGTCAAAAATGTATCAAACAAAGATCTATGATTTTTCAAGTTGTATATTGTTGAGTATGCTCGTGGTGGATCAGTAGATCGTTCGAGCTTCCCGTAAACTTGCACGTGGTGTGCCGACTAATTTTGACTAAATGCTCGAAGGACCGCTTCTCCCAATTAAAAGGTCAAAATTGCAAGATTTCAAACAATACTTTATTGTAACTACTAAATGTGAGATCCTCGACTGCCGTTACAAATTGTCTGAAGACCGATGCTGCTAGGTCGACAGCCGGAAGGAATCTGAATCAACGCACGAAATACAAAGATTAGGAAAGGGCGTCCCTTCCCTCTCCTTTACAATTTTCTCAGGGGGGGTGGTATATATGGGAAAAAAGGGGCGAGTCGCGAGATAAATGTCTTCGAGGAACTGGCCCACGAATTTCGACGCCTGGACAACGACAAGACGGCACTCGAAGACGTGACATAAACAGTCGCAGCTACAGTAACGGACAAAAGTTTAAGACCGCTCTAAAGAAGACGATAACTTTTTTAATATTGTACTATACGATTTGAACTTTTTTGGGAAGCTAGAGCAATTAGTTTACTAAAGGGTGTGAAAAGAAATTTTTTCAAAAATTGCAATTGATCGGAATTGTTGCAAAAATACTAAAAGTTGAATTTTTAACTTTTTTATGTGGGATTATATTAAAAATTTAAAAGATTGACTTAGTCGTCAATCGTTGATTTTACCCTGTCCTTCTCTATGTTCGGCTCTCTTTTGGGGTCTCGGCGCGCTGTCGGCGCGGTATACGCAGTCATAGAGAAAATAGTATCTCTGAACGATCACTGTCAGTGCAGAACACGGCTGTTTAACAGTAAACGCGCGATTACTGTAGTAGCAAAAAATAAGCACCGAAACGAGTAATTCGAGTATTGAGTCACTATTCAAACAAGTAGAAAAGGAAGCCACTGGTCAGACAAATATGTAACCCATATCTCAGATGTTAGGAAGACACATGCAGCTTCTTTCTGGAACGAACGTGCCTGTCCCCGGCCGATGTTATTATTTATGATGAAGAAACGTGGAATTCGTGATTGTTCAGGCAAGGGAACATAATAATTTTTTAATTTAAAATTTGGTCGCGTGCGATCGCGAGGAGGAAAGTCGAGGGTTCTTTTTATTAATGAGACGCTCGGCTGTTCCAAATGCGCTTCACGGAGCGACAGCACAGAACTGTCGAAACCAGTCTGGATTATTTATTGAGAATTTCTTGGTTTTTTTTCTTCTCTTCCTTCCCGGAGCCTCGTCGCTATTTCCGGCGGCTTAAACCGCAACCGAATCGTGTGTCTCGAGTCTGGCGTGCGAAAGAAAAATATTTCTTCGAGAGCGGCGACAACATCTCGAATTTTTCGCCGTTTCCGTCGAAGGAGACGCGAATGCTTTCAATTACGCGAACTTTTGCAAGCCTTCTCTAAAAAGTGCACCTGGGGACAGATTAAATCTCGTTAAAAACTGCTAAGGAAAATGCATTTTGCATACTTGTATAAATTGTCCAATCAATAGCAGCACTACACTACTGATCTTCTCAATAATATATCCACACAAATCATCTCAATCATCCCTGTAATAGCGGTGAAACACACTACTGAATCTACCAACGTTTTAAGCTACTTGATCAAGTATCTCCGGCTGATACCACTCGCCTGACCAATGCTAGACTTATATCACTTGTTCGGATAATTCCTGGCTTATAGCACGTGCCCAGCTGATTCCCGGCTTCTACCATTGGTCTGATCAATGGGTGAATGATGTCACTTGCCTACAGATCAATAATTGGTTCCACCATTCGCCTAACAAATGACCGATCTAAACTACTTGTGTGACATATACAGGGTGGTCTTTTTATCTGAAGACATTGAAATATCTCGAGAACTATGTATCGGATCAAAACAAGCGGGCAATGAAAGTTGTTCGTCGCGAAGGGGGACATCCAATGATACCAAACTGGACCCCCCACCCCCACCCCCTGGGGTGGGGGTTGGAGAAGATAAAAAACTTAAATGGGAACCCCCATTTTTCATTGCAGATTTGGATTCTCCAGAAAAAAATACACAAATTTTACCTAGGAGTTTTTGCATTTTGGTTCACAGATGGCGCTGTAATGGACAAAAATCAAAATGGAAAAAGTCGTTGAAAATTGGGCATATCTCGAGAAATACACATCAGATCAGAAAAATAAAAGTAGACGTATTTGATATTTTTAAGAATGCTATTCAATAACACCATAATTGACCCTCTACCCCCACTTCCTGAGGATTGATAAACAAACCAATGAATTTTTCCAACTGCTTTCGATTGCAGCGACATCTGTGAAAGAAATTACACCAATAATATCAAATCAATGGAGAACCAAGATTTGCTATAAAAAAGGGTTTCCCATTGAAGATTTTGAAATAGTTCCCTCTCCCACCCTCAGCAAGTGGGGGTGGGGGTAAATTATGGTGTTATTGAATAGCATTCTTAAAAATATCAAATAGGTCTACTTTTATTTTTCTGATCTGATGTGTATTTCTCGAGATATGCCCAATTTTCAACGACTTTTTCCATTTTGATTTTCGTCCATTACAGCGCCATCTGTGAACCAAAATGCAAAAACTCCTAGGTAAAATTTGTGTATTTTTTTCTGGAGAATCTAAATCTGTAATGAAAAATGGGGGTTCCCATTTAAGTTTTTTATCTACTCCCACCGCCACCCCCAGGGGGTGGCGGTGGGGGGTCCAGTTTGGTATCATTGGATGTCCCCCTTCGCGACGAACAACTTTCATTGCCCACTTGTTTTGATCCGATACATAGTTCTCGAGATATTTCAATGTCTTCAGATAAAAAGACCACCCTGTATAATGGAAAACGCATTACAATCGTATCAAGTAAGAACAATGTAGATATTTCCGAGTTTACAAGATTTCTCTCTATCCTTTCAGACCAGACTGAAGCTCCGCAAGCCTCTTATTTCGCAAAATTGCGAACTCTTCTTCCAACGGGAGTAACCATAAATAATCGAATTAATTTGCGAGAGCCAAGAGTTAAGATCTATCGGAAGAAAGTTCCAAGATCGAAAGGTGCTCGGAAACTTCCAGTTGGTGGCGCGTAACGAAGCAATTAGCACGCGAACAGCAATAATTATCAGGGCCGTGCGCTCGCGCGGCCCGTTAATGCATACACTAAAATCGGAGCGAACTTATTGGACATAATCGCGTTAACAGTGCCCATAAAACGTGCATTACTCGAATAAAATGGGACCGGGCTGAATAATAGCTCTTCGACACCGAGGGGAGACTAAATGGAGGACCGGTGTATTGAGATTAAGTGTGCAGCGAAAAGCGCGCCATGCACGGCCGAAGAAAGTACAAAGCATAAACAGGAAATATTCGGCAGATTAAAAACTTTACTGCGCTTTCAGTCGCGAGTGCTGCGAGCAGCCTTGGCCGTGGGCCGATTGTTATGCCTGAAAAAGGCGCCATGTCGCTTGAACTTTTTTTAATAAAGTGGGAAAAACTTTAATGAGTCGCGATATGCTCGATAAAAATTTTTCGCTGTCGGCTTTGACGTCGATCGTGACTCAGTCGCCCCCTCGATACTAATTGGACAATTCCGCACGGCGAGGAATGGCCGACGGATTTTCCCGTGTGTCAGTTCATCGGTGGTCTATTTTAATTTATGCGATCCGCCGAGTCGTTCTTCGCCGTGGAGTAGCGAGGAAATTTCTCGCGGAAATTCTGTTTCATCGCCGGGACGATCGTTAATTATAACACCGTGGAAATATAATTGCCAGCTCGGTTTCCTCGCCCGTACAGCCTCCTTGTAATGCGCCGCGTTCCCCTCCGCGCCCCTTTTTTCGTTATAGTTGCGTCGTTAAAATAATTGAAATTTCGAACGACAGCGAACGCGCAACGAGTTTCGATAATTAGCAACTTGCTGGATTGCCGCTTTTTCCCCGGCGCTCCCGGCCGCTACACTTGTGAGCCATTTTTTTTATATTTTTCACGTCAACAACAGACTTCGATTATAACCGAGGATTTTAGCAGTAGCTCGGCCGCCCGTCGCCTATTAACGATAATTGGACCTGACCTCGCAACGATATCATTTTGCACGTCCCGATGCGTAACAGGCCCAGAAAATCACCAAAGTGATACGCGTCGCTCATAGCTTGCGATTAGAACATGACCCTATCACAAAGCGACATCCCCCACCTTTAATTTAAGCCTTCAAACGCTCGAAAAGTCCTACAGGAATACATTCTAAAATTGACTCAAATGGTCCCTTAAAACCATATGAATTTTGTCCAAACTAAGGGTCGATTTTTATCACGTTTCGACGTGATATCTTGTTTCTTTTTACTACGATTATATTAGCTTGCCGAGTTGTCGTTGTTGTTGTAGGCGTCAAATCTTGTAATCGAATTTTAAACCACTTCCCGATGAGCTAGAGACTTGAAACTTTAAACATAGCTCAGAACTGGATGACAATGCAATATTAAAAAACAAATTTTTAAAAAAACTGCGTTTAAGAGAAAAAGAATTGTATTACTGTATCTTGCGTTCCATTTAAAAAAGACTAAAAAGTAGAAAACCAAAAAATATATTTTAAAAAAACTTTTTAAAAACCACGCTTATATTAAAATGCATTAAAAAGGAGAAAATAATTTTATTAGGCATTGATGACTATAAATAAAAGCGTGGAGTGCCCACGAAGATTACGTCAATATCGTTTAGCGCTCCACGCTTTTATTTACAGTCACAAATTCCTAAAAAAATTATTTTCTCCTTTTTAGTGAATTTTAATATAAACGTGGTTTTTAAAAAGATTTTTTAATATATTTTTTTAACTTAAATTCCCCTACCACAAAGTGCCATCTTCCACCTTGAATTTTAGCCTTCAAACATGCCAAAATTCCCACGGGAATAAATTCTACAATTGGTAGTGTTCAAGTCTACGAAGCGAGATCTCTTTTGAAGCTGCGTCTTAAAATGGATTTGGCTGGTCTGGGTTAGGTCGCTTAAAAATTCGGAACATACTCGACCACCCTTCGACAACAGGGCCCGCCCTTCGTATTCGCAAGCTCCCATAATATCGTGGCCCTTCGATTCCACCGTAAAGTTTCCATGGATCGCGAACGCCGAGTGAATTGAGGGAAATTTGGTTACAAGGCGGGCGCCGTCGAAAAGGCACGATGCACTCCAATGTTTGCGGAATTGTAACGAACGGTCCACGATACGCCCCCGCTTCGCTCCTCTCAATTTCCAGACAGAATCGCCAATGGACCTCCGTGAAAATTTTGACCCTTCTCATCCAGACATGAATGCATAAAAATGTTATCCATATTCTTTGATTAAACTATGTATTCCCTCGAAATATTTTTATCATATTCATCCTTCTACAGGATTTTACATGGTTTGGAAAATTCTTGATTGATGAATGAGGATTAAAAATTACAGTGGTACCTCGGTATACGTCTGCTTTGGAGTACGTCCAATTCGGAATACGTCCTGTTTGGACGTGACAAATTTTGCTCGGTATACGTTAGAAACACTTTAGAAACATCCTGAGAAGAAGACAGAAACAAAGTTCTTTGGGCAGATTCTTAATAAAAGTCAAACCAGCTGAGTCTAGTGAAAAGCGACAGAAGACGGAAGAAGAGAAAACACTAGAATGTCGGATTTTATTGCAAGGGAACTCTTCTTCAACAGAATAGAATACCAGTTGTTTCTTTTTGTATTTTAGCATTAAGCAGAGTTTAAATTTAAAAATCTATGATAAAATCTCATTTTTAACTTCCCGATTTTATAGGGAAGTTATTGTAATTACCCCGAAAATCGAAAATCGACTTTTTAGCAGATCTTCACGTTTCATGGTCATTGGAGTCATTTTAGACTATTTTTATCAAAATGTCGGTGTGTGTGTGTGTGTGTGTGTGTGTGTGTGTGTGTGTGTGTGTGCGTATGTCCGTTTCTATGGTATCAAATTTTTCGTTAACGTTTTCAGAAAAAGTAACAACGCGATCGGAATGATGAATGATGCAATCGATGTGCCCCGCTGTAACTTAGAGCTGATTAGATTTTGGTCCATTTTGGTCAAGTAGTTTTTTAGTTTTTTTCGAAAGAAGTTCATTCAACAATGCAATTTATACGAGAGAACGGAAAGTTTCCACCGAAGAAACAAACGTAATTACACACAAAATTTTTTTTCGATTTTATTAAAATTAGAAAAAAAATTTTTTTTTTTTTAAATCTTTTTTTGTACCTTAAGATGATGTTTCCGCTTACAATAATCGAAAATTATCCCAATGCAAGAGTGAGTTAATCATCTCTACTCCCGAGAATACATTTTCAAAGAATATCGATGAAAGTACAAAAACATTTATATTACAATCTTTAAATAAACAATCAGTTCAAAACGAATTGTTAACTGAGATTAAATTGAAAATTAATATAAAATATATGATAATTAATAACATTGATGTTGAAGACGGATTGGTTAATGGAGCATGCGGAATATTAAAATTTATTACTTTTCAAGAAAATACTAAAGTTCTGTCCATATTGTGATTAGATTTTCAATTGGCCATAGTAGGAGTGAAAGTAAGAACTCGTTATCGTGATTATATGAAAAACGCAAATATAAATCAAAATTTAACACCAATAATAACAAAATATCGAATCAAGTAAATATTTCGAGTGAAGAAAAATAACAGATCACACGTAGTCAATTTCCAGTGGTTCCTGCTGAAGCGATTACGATTCATAAAAGTCAGGGACAAACATACGAGAAAGTATGTATGGATTTTAAAACATCAGAAATACGAACTTTACAAATGTTGTATGTAGCACTGAGCAGAGTTTCAAAATTAAGCGGTTTATATATTTTGAGAAAATTTAAATTAATAGTATCGAAGAAAACCAAGATCAATAGTGCAAACCCGAATAATGATGAGTTGTATCGTTTGCGAAAAACTAATTAAGACAATTTATTTTGCAACATTAGTATGCTATAACAAGGAAACAAGCGAGCAACGAGCATACGATATTGGTTTTATGCGACGCCATATAGCAAACATTTTGATAAGTAGAAAACTATTGAATTTCCCTGAAAACGTATAATCTTCTTAAAACGTACACTTAATAAATAATAATAATAATATACAGCAACTAACGAATCGGGAAGTTCTTTGTGTGGCTCGTGGAGAGTCACACACAAAAAGGAAGACATTAATAGCTGTGGGCCCTACTAGCCATGCGTATCACTAACCCTCTCGCAAGAGCAGTCCTACCCGCGAGCTCGCGAAGCGAGCGAGCAAAAACAACCCTACTCGCGAGCGAGCGAAGCGAGCGAGCAACAATAGCCCTCTACTTATTTATATGTTTAAACAGTGTTTAAATTATTTTACAACCCCATTAATGTAGGTCTAATATCAATAGTTCTTTTTTACATCAGAACGGATTAATCATTTTTACATTACTTATAGGAAAGGTTGGTTTGGTATACGCCCTATTCGGTACAAGTACAAACATCGAGGTACCACTGTATATTGGACGCCTGCATTCACAGTGAACCACAATTAACCATTGAACTGACTGATTGAATGATGAATATTTAGGGACACATACAAAATTTATACAGAGTGTATCAAAAATGTCGTCCAACCTTTAAAGGGGCGGTTGTTAAGGGGGCCAGCGCGGCCGTGCAAAAGTGTGCGGACACATGCACACATCGCTAAATTCACATATACGTATATGCAATTACAAGGTTTACGAGAATGCAAAATGACGATTCAACATTGCAATGAGGAGTTCAGAAGTAGTCAATTATGATTCCTAAAAGTCAGATATATAGTGCTACGGTGCCCAAAATGCATATTTTTACGTTATAGAAGAATAATTTGTAATATTCGGCAGACACCGCCTGTCACAAATAATAATACAGCACCTCGAGGTTTCGAAATTTTGCAGTAGTAGCACCACTGTTTCGTTCCTAAGATGCACGTTACAAATGTTATAATAAAATACGTCTGATAATGCAGGTCGTACGTTATACCGTTATACCGTTATTAGAGTAATTTATAATATTCGGCAGATATTGCCTGTCCAACACCGCTGGTATTGACCTGTCACGAGGCAACCGAAGTAAGCAAGACGTCAGAAGATAGTCGCTTCGCGTACCAGTGTTTTTATTCAATAAATTTAGTGTTTGCATGGACGATGGACACTGTATTATCGATGGACAATATAATATCGACCTGCATTATCAGCCGTATTTTATTATAACATTTGTAACGTGCATCTTAGGAACGAAACAGTGGTGCTACTACTGCAAAATTTCGAAACCTCGATGTGCTGTATTATTACATGTGACATGCGGTGTCTGCCGAATATTACAAATTATTCCTTTATAACGTAAAAATATGCATTTTCGGCACCGTAGCACTATATATCTGACTTTTAGGAATTATAATTGACTACTTCTGAACTCGAAATTGCAATGTTGAAGCGTCATTTTGCATTCTGGTAAACCTTGTAATTGCATATACGTACAGTGGGTGTACAAAGTATTCGTACACTTTTTAAAAACTAATAACATTTTTATAATTGTACCAAACAACCTGATTTTTTATAATCAATTAGAAGCATTGGTTCACGAAATGATATACCAAAAAGATTTTCCAAAAATTATAATTTACAAGGTTAAATGCAAAAATAAAAAAGGCATTTTTTAAAACTTTTTTATTTGGGTCCTTAATGAAAATTTAAAATATATGTTTTGTAGATCTATGTTAGTCATACACATGTTGAAAATTTCATTGAAATCGATTAACATACACACGAGCTACAAGCGGTTAAAAATGGTGAAAATCGTAGTTTTCCACGACTTTTGATCAGTTTCTGCTTAAAATCCACAGAATCGTACATCTTTCGACGCCTGTTGTTTTTTCCTACGTCAATCGATTTCGATGAAATTTCCAACATGTGACATATGTTTTAAATTTTCATTAAGGGCCCAAATAAAAAAGTTTTAAAAAATGCCTTTCTTATTTTTACCTGCAACCTTGTAAATTGTAATTTTTGGAAAATCTTTTTTGCATATCAGTTTGTAAACTAATGCTTCTAATTGATTATAAAAAATCAGGACGTTTGGTACAATTATAAAAAAGCTATTAGTTTTTAAAAGGTGTACGAATACTTTGTACACCCACTGTATATGCGAATTTAGCGATGCGTGCATGTGCCCGCACTCTCTTGCACGGCCGCGCTGGCCCCCTTAAGGTTAGTTGAAGTGACATTTTCATGTGTAAAAATGAAATCTGAAGATCGATCAATGTGAGAGGATCCTGATCCAAGAAGACCAAGTCGAAAACGCTCAGCCGCCCCAGCAGGGTTCCAAGACCTCCTCCGACCAGTCGTTCGCCTAGAACCTGTCCTCCAAGCTCACTATATCTGACATCAGAGTTTCCCGCGTAAAGTCGCAGTACGATCCCACCGCACGCGGTCGTATCGTCACCGGGATCCGAAAATTTATTAGGGAATCGTTGTCGAAGGATCGGGTCGCGGTACGTGCGCGCGCGTATAAAGTTCACGGGAAGTGCCGAGGGAAAATACGGGGGCGTGTGGATGGAGGTGACAGAAGGTTGGCGATCGGCATCGTGGAAGAGCCCTCTCGAAAAGCTGAAACGCTCTCCTCCCCTCGCCTCCTCCTTTCTCCGCCTCATCCAACCCACAAACCCACGTCGAGCTACTTCTCCACGGGCCACGGGTGCGCTTTCTTCCTCCTCTTCGCACGTTCAACGACGTTCCCGTTCCGCGTCGAATGCGAATCGCTTGCTAAAGCGAAACGTTTGTCGAATGATGAACCGATTCCGTTGCCGCCAAGCACATCGTTGAACCTCGGCCCGAAATAAAATTGAGAAGTTCCCGCCGGTGATGAACCGTGGCACCAACGGGAAGAGAGGGATGAACCGAGGGGGGCTGAAAATGAATTTCTCGTCTGCGCCATCGTCTCCGTCGCCCTCCTCCTTCTTCTTCGACTCCAATGCTTTCCTCCACGCCTTTCTCCCCGTCCGGGCTTCTTTCTTCCACTCGCGTTTAAGAGAGGGAGAAGGAACGCGTTGGATGCGCGAAATGTTTCTGCGAGGCGGTACGGCAATTTAATAGAACGTTAGCCGCTGCTCGATGCGTCGTCGATGCGAGCTTTAACGCCGCCAGACGCGACGCGGACGCTTTATCCCCGGTTTATGAACGCACCGCCGCTACGCTCGTTCGTTTTATCATGTCGCCAGTGTTTATTAGACGCCCGGAACTTATACGGCTTTTCTACGCGGCCGGATTACTTTGCAGCGCGACGTCGCGACCGGAACGCTCCGATCAGAAGCCGGTGACGAATCAAGGTCGGTTTATCTTAGCCAGCCAGCGCCAGCCAGCACCGGTACGACAGACTACCCCGGTTTTGTATCCAACATTTCCCAACAGAAATGTTCGCCAGACTTCGTAGGAATATTTCGTTTCAAGACTGTCGGTCCATCTAGCTCGAGCGGGTTCACGGCTCCCTGCTGTGCGTGGCACAAAAAAAGGATTATATGGGCTCCACACTCCTTTAGGTAAACTATCGGTAGCTCTCCTTTACAACATAGTGGAAATAGGAAACATCCTGCCACTTGGTGAATTCTTCTTAAATAATAATTTAAAATAATGTTTAGAAAATACAGGGTGAATTCGATAAAGCAGGACACCTAAATATCTCCGTTACTTTTTGTTGTACAAAAAAACTTCTTAGGACAAAGTTACACTGTTTGAAGGGCCACATGTAATGGTGTGAGGGAAAAAATTGTCAAGGTCATTTGTTTACAAGATTTCAAGGTCATCGATATTTTTTTAAATGGAATGAGGTATTTTTTAATACATCAATCGATGCAGCTGGACATTCGTTATAAAAAAGTACTAACCTATGTATGTCGAACAGTTAGTAGTTCACGAGGTATTTCGATTTAAATAACTCTAAAACACCATTACTGTCGTACTAAGACGTTACACAAGTAAGTAAACGCTAACGTCTTAGTACGACAGTAATGGTATTTTAGAGTTATTTCAATTGAAATATCTCCTGAACTACTTACTTTTCGACATACATAGGTTAGTACTTTTTTATAACGAATGTCCAGCTGCATCGATTGATGTATTAAAAAAAAATAAATTTTTTAAAAATACCACGTTTTTAAAACGCACTAAGAAGTATAAAATAAAATTTTTAAAAACGCCATGTTTAAAAAACGGACTAAAAAGTATAAAATAATTTTTTCTAGTCCCATACAGATTCCTAACCCCAGAAAATTTGTGATTGTGAATTAAAACAAACAGTGTAACTTTGTCCTAAGAGGTTTTTTTGTACAACAAAAAGTAACGGAGATATTTAGGTGTCCTGCTTTATCGAATTCACCCTGTATATTAGGCACATCTTTGTTCTGCAAATCTTTCCACCGGTTCAAGTGTGTGAAAACATTTTTAGAAATATGGTCGTACTCTCTGAAATTCCGTTATTTTCCCATTATTTGTAATAACTTCTTGCCATCTTTCAGGTAACCTGTCAATTCCCGTATCCCGATGACTCTGACCTGAACGAATCAGAACGTTCAAAAACTCCACCGGAGTTGTTTAACGAATTGTTTCACCGTACAATTTGTCAGATGATATTCTTTTCTTTCGTTACCATAGTAATAAATTGTTATTTTTCTCGTTATAAGGTTTAAGGCCTTAACAACGTATTCCCCACCTACAAGCACGACGCACTCTGAAAAGTTCTAGTTAATAGCTTTTTAAATAAATATTCTCGACGAGAAAAGCCTGGCTGGCAGGCTCTAGCAGTGGCATCTCCTGAGGTGTAGAGGGGAGTAAAATGTTTTGGGAACCTCTGGGGTTAGGGTAACAAATGACACGTTCTTCGGCACTTAGCCTTTGTGCGAGCATCTCGAAACCTCCTCAAGTTACCTTCGAACAGCAACAGAAATGTATAAGAGGCCGAAAAACTGTGCCGAATGTCTGGCTGGCTAAGATAAACCGACCTTTAAACGTCTGACCAACGGCCGTTGCGAACGGGAAATTGTCTGCCTTGTCCGGTTAGTCTTGTTGTATTGTATGAACGATGGCAGACCTGGTCATATACAGGGTGTTTCGTTTATCTGATAACATAAATATCTTGTGACGCACTGAAGTTACGAAAAAAATTCGTTTACAAAAATTGTTTGGTATGAAGAGTACAATCATATAGTCTAATTTTTTTGAAGATTAGAATGGTGGGGAGGGGGGATTTCGAAGTCAAATTAAGTTTTTTAAATGGAATGTCGTATTTTTTATACCATGGATCGATAGAGTATCAAATTCTGAGTATAACAGAGTTGACCTTCATATGTCTTAAACGTAATAGTTAACGAGATATTGTCCGAAGAAGAAAGAAAATTGTTTCGATATTATCTTGTTAACTATTAGGTTTAGGATATATGAAGATCAACGCTATTATACTCAGAATTTGATACTCTATCAATCTATGGTTTAAAAAATGGGACATTCCATTTAGAAAACTTAATTTTACTTTGAAATCCCCCCTCCCCACCATTCTAGTCCTCAAGAAAATTAGACTGTATAAGATTGTACCCTTCATACCGAACAATTTTTGTAAACAATTTTTTTTCGTATCTTCAGTGCGTCACATGATATTTTCGTTATCAGATAAACGAAACACCCTGTATGTAGTTTGATCTTTCAGGATTGCAATATAAAAATTTGTTGCAGAAAAGTCGCTTTAGAAAACTCATGTCACTCAGAGTTGATTTTCATGCCATTTACACTTGTAAGTAGTACAGATCAATGATAAACGAACTATTCCTGAAAATCTTTATTTCACCACCAACCAACCACTCCACAATCAATTTACAAAATGATCTTATAAGAAGGCGGTGGGTATTCTATTCAGAATAACACATCTGTAATTTTAAGTAGTACAGATCGACGATAACGGAGCCATTCTCGAAACCTCCGGCCCCCGGCCAAACGCAACGCTCTGCGACCAGTTTAACATTTTAATAAGACTTCGCAGAGCATCGTGGACACTATCATGCTACACGAAATGGCTTTTAAATTTCGTTGCACAAATTACTGAATTTGATACAGGGTCGTGTAGCAGAGACGACTAAAGTTCTCGGCAGTGTGTAATTCCTATTCGCGTCTCACGGAGCGCTATCCTGCGACGGATAGCAGTCAGAAGAGAGACAGGAGAACGAGCAAGAGAGAGAGAGAGAGAGAGAAAGAAGGGAGGGTCGTGTAATCGGGCGCGTGCTAGGGACCAAAAAAAATTGATACTAACGCGATTACGTATTTCGTCGGGGAAAAATTCGTTCGCGTGCCGGTCACGCGCGAATTTAATTCTGGCACAGTTTCCGAGCAGCGGAATTTTTGGAAAAATAAAATGAAATAAAGCCGGTCCGCTGCGCCAGGAAGCCGGGCACAAGTAGGAACGTGTGCGATGGGGGTCCTGGCCATCGAGGAGAACGTCGACAACCCTAATTGCGCGACGTGTCCGCTGGCCCCCCTCGCGGCGAACCATTTAAGTCGTCGACCGTCGGCTGATTCCAATCGGCAACTTTTCGAATTAGCCCGTGGCGACAACGTGCTGCCCGGCCTGGTCCCGCGATGCTGACTCGTCCGAAATTCCATTTCGGGGGTGTAAGCAGCTGCTTTGAATGTAAAGCGGCTCATCCCGAAAGTATAGCTCGCTGGCGACCCGATGTTTCTCTACGCCGCCCCGCAATTTCATAACGAGCCACTTGACTTTCGCTGTTTGACCACTGACCACTCGCGAATTCGGCGGCCCGCCCACTCTTCGAACATTGCGATTAATTCTCGGGTGATGAGCAATCAATATCATCGCGCTTTACCAAAGTTCCATTAGCGGTTGACTCTTACCACCCAGGCGAACCTTCCGTCAAACACAATTTTCTCCATATCGATGTATTCCGTGTTTTTGTAATTAATTGGAATCAGTACAGTTATCGAAATGTAGCGAGCTTTTGATTGCTTTTTGCTCGAAAGGCAATTATAAAGCTTTTACTGACAATATTACAATGATTTGTTTGTGAATTATATGATTTTGATCCCGCACCGAGGATCTACGGGAATGTTTGTTTAATACGTGACCCTTACTGCTAATAAATTCTGCCGAATGTTGTTATTTAATGACAAGGAGCGGTTCACGCACAGGATACGTTCATTATGGATATAACCTTCGTATTCTGGGCTGGTCCAGTGGCTGACCTGTACTACTTAAAATGTAATTTCGTTGTTCGGCTAACCAGAGCATGTCGAAAAATGTTCTAGATTTTGTTGAAAACACTGTGGAGTATTCCGCAGTGCAGTTACTTAGTATAATTTTATAAATCCAATGGATGACAGGAAATTAAATTGAAATTAGGAATAACGCTGGCGAATTTGACGGGAAGTAACGCCATTATGGAAAGCGGCTTATGCAAAATTCGGAACAGCTGCCGGGCGCAAGGAAACGCCATTTTAAAGTCGCTGGATAGATCTACGCGAGGTTGACATAGTCAGGTTTTATAAATATGCGTGATTCTTTTAATCGCTTGCAGTTTGACATTTTTATTTTCCTTCAGATTTCGAAAAAGATATTCTTCCGAGTGTCGAACAGGTCGCGATTCGAGGTAAATGAAAATTCTCACCGGTACGACTAAAAATATTAACAGAATTGTGATAGGAAGAAGACGAGGATGGATTCCCGGCACGAGAGTCTCTCCTGCGCGAAGCGGTTCCAGAGCTTCTCCATCTCCAGAGGCTGGAGAATCCACCGTGCATCCATACACCTATTTCAATACCCTTCCTCGTCTCGACGGAGCTTTGCACACGCTGTGTCCCGTTTCACCTGACCACTCGAACCTTCCAGACTCTTCACGATCCTATAAAAAAAATTTCTCCGAGAAAAATAAAAGAAAAGACATTGAAGATCGTCGAGAACATGTCCGATCCAGATAAAAATATTTTCGGTAACACCGATATTTTCGAGTGTAAAATATCCTTGGCGGCTGAACGGTGTTCCTGGTTATTGCTAGAAGGAATATCCCGCGTAAACAGGTGAACGGCGACACCCGGTATAGGAGAAAACGCGCGCCAGCTTCTTTCGAGCCGACTTTGATCCCTCCGTAAATTTCCAGCGGCGCGAGATGAAGAAACCAATGGAAAGGAATTGAAGCGAGCCTGTTGAAATTTCTGCCTGCCGGATAAGTAACAATTTCCGACGGATTTTAGATCTGGGACGGCCTCGCGTGCTTGCGCCTGCGCCTAACAGCCCACGTTCATTGACAAGTATCTCTAAACCTCCATAGTGAAAGTCTAACATTCCCTAGGAAAAATTACACCGTTGCTGAAGAGAACAAAATCGTCAAATGGCAATCTGTGAAGCTCATACTATAATCAATCATTTTTAATACAATGGTCAAACTAAGGTGAAGTGCCCTATGCCTGGACAGCATGTTTTTCTATTTTAAATTTTATCACTTTAAATAAACAAAAACAATTTCTTAACAGTTTTAACATACAGTTCAGAGTTTGTAAAGTAATTTAAAATAAAAAAATCATTGTTTAGGTTAATATCTTAATTGTATTAACAAGAATAATTCAAACCTATAGTTGGACATATTAAATCCAATCTAAGCTAGTACCTGGACAGAAGTAATGCCTATATCGGGACAAATTCAATTTACGAGTTGATCGAGCGAACATAACCTAAAACGTTGATTGGTGGCGCTGTTGCGCATGACGAATAGAAGATGCTTTGCGTAATATGTAGTATTCTTATCATAGATTATAGTATTGTATTATTTAACCAAATATATATTTATTTTCATTTACTGTTTTAATAAAACTTGTCATAATACAACTTTGAAGGTTAGGTAGTAATACTGATAGATTTAAGATGTAAACATAAAGTATTATTAACGTCACAACCGGAATACATTTTCTACGTACGTTACTCAAGCTAATAGAAGACTAATTATACATACAGTCCCTGCTCACTTTATTAGACTCACCTGTATAATTATGATATTTCTATATGATATTGTACTATACGATTTGAACTTTTTTGGGAAGCTAGAGCAATTAGTTTACTAAAGAATGTGAAAAGAAATTTTTTCAAAAATTGCAATTGATCGGAATTGTTGAAAAAATACTAAAAGTTGAATTTTTAACTTTTTTATGTGGGCGTATATTGAAAATTTAAAAAATAAGTTTTGTAGATCTGTGTCAATTAAACATATTCTGAAAATTTCGTCAAAATCGGTCGACGATGCAATGAGCTACAAACATTTAATGATGGTAAAAATTGCAGATTTTCACGATTTATTGCCGAAAATCTTGAAAATCTGCAATTTTTACCATCATTAAATGTTTGTAGCTCGTTGCAACGTCGACCGATTTTGACGAAATTTTCAGAATATGTTTAATTGACACAGATCTACAAAACTTATTTTTTAAATTTTCAATATACGCCCACATAAAAAAGTTAAAAATTCAACTTTTAGTATTTTTTCAACAATTCCGATCAATTGCAATTTTTGAAAAAATTTTTTTTCACATTCTTTAGTAAACTAATTGCTCTAGCTTCCCAAAAAAGTTCAAATCGTATAGTACAATATCGTATAGAAATATCATAATTATACAGGTGAGTCTAATAAAGTGAGCAGGGACTGTACATGTAGTTAAATAATTTGTAAACAATGCGTTGATTATATTCACAAACACGTGTCCGGCTTCAGGCGTAAGCACATTGCGTATAAGCTTACAGTGGGACAGCTACTGTCATCGCGTCCCAGTATGGAGTACTTATATTTGAAAACAAACCTAATCTAGGACATCTAATATTTGGATTAATAATTATTATTTACGTTAAGCTTGATTGCCAATTTATTTTAAAATATCAATATTATTATGCGTGATAATTATTTTTTGTCTGAGGGCTTAAATTATATCCTTTTTTCTAACAAAAGTTCGAACTATAAATGCACATGATTCGCATGTAAATAGACTATTTTGTATACTGTTTTCAGATGAACTTTGAATTCATTTTTAAATTTCAATTGATGTCTTAATGAAATAATATTCACACCTACTTGTAGCTAAGGCCTCAGAATATATAATATAATAATTTAATCTCTTAATTACTGATTTTACTATGAAAATTCAATTGTCCAGATTTAGGTATCACTTTTGGACTATCCAGACTTAGGGCACTTCACCTTATGTCGAAAGAACAAGATAGCATCTTGCTAAAATGAAAAAAACACCATTTTTACACGTAGCATTTTTTAAGCGATGACTTATTAGAGTATTTTCAGTGCCAGTAATTGTTGATATTATGAGTAAAAAAAGACTTCACAAAAATGATCTAGAGAAGCGGAATAATCTAGAAAGGCAGAGTAGTGATCTTCACAGAAAGGCAAGCAGCCTGTTTGGGAATTTCCCCGGAACTTAGCGTTTAACTCGTAAGGAGAACAGTATAAATCCGGCGTCGTTCTACGACGATGGACGACTTAGCCGGAAGATTATTACGGCATGATTGAGCACCATAAACCCAGCGCAGAGTATCGTAATCGAGCAGCTTGCGGTTCGCCCGCATCCCCATGGCTAGGTTAAAGTGCAGCTTCCGGCAAACGTGTGTCAATGAGTACGGAGAATCCGCTGGGTTATCAGAGAATCACGGTCGACGGAGCCGTTGATCTATACCACTGATACAGGCTGCTCGACGATACGGGTCGAGAATGGCAGGTTCTATATTGATTACAAATGAATCGACCGTACCATACTGCCAAAGAACACGCCCAAATCTTTCCTGTTACTTCAATTAAGTCAATAGACTTCAACACTCGCCAATTAACCCTCGTCGTCGATTTATTTGAAAACATGACAGTCTGATAAATGCGAGAATATAAAATATACAGGGTGAATTCGATAAAGCAGGACACCTAAATATCTCCGTTACTTTTCGTTGTACGAAAAAACTTCTTAGGACAAAATTACACTGTTTGAAGGGCCACATGTAACGGTGTGAGGGAAAAAATTTTCAAGGTCATTTTTCACAAGATTTCAAGGTCATCGATATTTTTTAAATGGAATGAGGTATTTTTTAATACATCAATCGATGCAGCTGGACATTCGTTATAAAAAAAGTACTAACCTATGTATGTCGAAAAGCTAGTAGTTCAGGAGATATTTCAATTGAAATAACTCTAAAATGACACAAATTAATAGCAGGTAGAGTAAACGATTCTATATAGACTATGATTCACTCAAAAGCGACGACATGGGAGGTACGTGCGTCTGGCCAGGAACGTAGGAAACGCATTATGACGAACCACTCTCGGCACAGTGACTTGCTAACAGTGTCCGTGCACCAGATTCGAGGATTCGTTCGAATGGATTTACATTACCCGTTCCCGGGACCTCCTGATGACGCGCGACGCTGAACAGACATCAACAAGTCACCAACCAATTCGATTATTAATGAAGTAAATTGAATTTATACCGGGCGGCACGCCGATACCGGATTCGATTAAATTAATCCTGTTGCATAATAGAAGGAACGATTGGTTTGTCGGGAAATCGTCATTGATCCCTTTAAATCCTTTAGTTACGCGTCCGGCCACCTGCGTGTACCGTGACATCATCACAAGCGAGTCGTTCCGTGGAAAATGTACTTCGTTATCTGACCACTGGAAGCCTCTCACCACTGACAGTCTTTTACCATTTGCCTGGTAAGATAAAATAAACTGTTTATTCGGCATAGCATTTATAAATATAAAGAGCCAGGAGATATATTCTTTGAGCTAGAAAATTGTGGAGCAAGTAGAACAGAAGAACCAATGGTCAGACAAGCAGAAAGAAACGGGAATAGTTTGATATCGTGCAGAGACTATTTGGTAGAACATTTATGAATAAAAGGAGAAAGGAAAGTGATTCTCTCAGCCAGAAAATTGCTGTTTAAAACCGGCAGCGATACGAAGCACAGCGCAATCGAGCCATCGATTGGAACGGTAGAAAAAGTGCTGTCCGGGACGATAGCGATTTCTCTTAAATCAGCGTCCCCCGGATAGAGGCGGATTCGACGGTATCGAGTGACGTATCTCGGGGACGGTCTTTCCCCAAGAATCTTGCAGCGATCGCGGGAAGAGGATTCCACGATATCTGTCGGTGCAGGAAGTCAGTCATACCATCGATAGACCACTGACCGGAACAAAGTCGGCCGATGAACAATCGCCCGGTCTTTGTCGCCGGGGCATTCTTCCGCGGATCCGAATCTCGAGGCTCGAAACGGAATCGATTCGGGCAGGCCCGAAGACGGCCAATAATGAGGTAATAACGCCGTCGAAAGTCCCGCCGGAAAATATTTTATGGATTTTCATGGAGGATCGCGGCGACGGCAATTTCGCTGTCGAGCGAAGACACTTTCGGCCTCTCCCCCGTCCCCTCTCTTTCCTCTCCTCCCTCGCCACTGTTCTCTTCGATTCCGGAATCGAACCGATCGCTATAAGGTGGCAATCGCATGATAATCAGTGTCGCGTCGTTATTGGAAATCCGATTTCCTTACCAAATTGTGCTTCCGAATCGATTTGCCGGCACCGATGGGAATTTTCTTCACGTACCGGCGCGACCCACGCACTCACACTCTCGCAGGATGCGTTCACACTTGCGCACGAGCACGTGCACACGCGCGTACAGCTTTGGGATTCAGCTTTCGATCGTACGTGAGTGTTTACGAACGAGCAGCGTCGCGCACGTTCGCGCGCGAATGCAAAAATTCGCCGCGACAAAGCTCCCTCCGAACCCTTGAACGCCTAGAACGCTGTTCACAGATCGTCGCGAACCTTGTTGCTTCGTTTGTCATGCGACAAGTCGCTACAATTCCGGGCGGAGCCTGTTACAGCGCGTATACATACCGGCGAAAAGTGTCGCGCGGATGAGACGCGTGGATTATTGTGATTTTATGCGGTGAGTTTACGCGGAGGGCGTAGAAAATAATTTTACAGTTCTCGTGGACGTGCGGTGTCAGGTTGTACCTGAACATTACATTCGCAATTTTCTAGAAATCGTTGATATTTGAAAATTTTATAAGGGCTCCTAATGTGTGCTATTTAACCTAAAACGAAAGGACAATTTTATTTTATTTCATTACTAATAGTAATCATCCGTATATTCTTTCATCAAGCCCGAAACGAAATCTAGAAGCCAGAGGGCAACTTCTAGAACGCGGTTCTACCGTTTCCAGAGAAACTTCTCAGAGATTGGTCGGGCAACAACGCAAGCTGAAACAACAGCGCGTGTATTTGTTTACGGAATTGTTGCTGGCAGTATACGAGAGTTCGGTAGCCGGTTGTTGTTCGGAAAGAAATAAGTTTCTCAGTTTCAAGGTATCCCGATTTCCATAAATTGCAAGTATGTACACCCGGTCTAGTTTCGTTAATACCGAGTGACCCATGATTGACCTTTTTTTTCCAACAGGAAACTATTCCACCATTACTCGGAACGTCGAGGGGGGCCTTTTCGTCAATTCACCCCTCGGCGAATTTCCCGAGTGTCGCCATTCATGTTCTTGGCTTTCCTCATTAATAGTAATAATAATATTTATATATTATTAAAGATTACTAAAATATTTTAGTTAATAATTCTTTATATGTGTTCCAGAGCTCTGTTCCTGATATTAAATTAAACTTAAGTGTATAGATTAAGGATTATGTTATAAATCTCGGAAAATTAAAGTTTTTTTCTGGGACCCATGATTGACCTATACCACTGATACTCCCTTTAGAATGTAAATAATTATAAAATGATAGGAAGGAGGTGCATGAAAGGGTATAGCCGGATAAGCATGGGCCAGCGGCCCCCGCTCCGATTTTCCTGATTCCTGTCTTAAAACATCGTTTTATGTCTAAAAAAACATTGTGTAAAATTTCAAATGTCTAGCCCCACCGATAGGGGTGATATTCAGGTAAAAAAGAGAAAAGATATCGACATGGGATAAACGGCAAATAAAAGATATAGATACACTCTATATTTCAGATTTTTTTCAGAATTTTTTGCTAATTATTTATAGTTGAAAATAATGAATTAATTTTTTGGGAATTTTTTTAACTATCTTCCCCTAGGTTGACACCTACCAAAAAATTCTAAAATATTGCTATGATTCTAACCTATTTTGTAAAAAAATCTCAGAAGTGTCCGTTTGGTGGAACAGTGTAAAAAAAAATAAAGTATGCCGGCGAACGCTCGGTTTGATCAGTAACGACGCAGCGACCGATTCCCGTTGCGGCGGCTAGTGACGGGAGCGAACGGGAAGTCGGCGCTTTTCTTGTTTTTTTCTTTTTTTTATATGTATTTATAAACTACACAATTTTTATTTTCTAGAATATAATTGTTTAGACTTCTAACTGTAATCGTGTATTAGAAGATTTAGTCGCATTTTTACATGTATCAGCTTTTCCGTACAAGAGCCGACTTCCCGTTCGCTTCCGTCACTAGCCGCCGCAAGGGGAATCGGTCGCTGCGTCGTTACTGATCAAACCGAGCGTTCGCCGGCATACTTTATTTTTTTTGACACTGTTCCACCAAACGGACACTTCTGAGATTTTTTTACAAAATAGGTTAGAATCATAGCAATATGTTAGAATTTTTTGGTAGGTGTCAACCTAGGGGAAGATAGTTAAAAAAATTCCCAAAAAATTAATTAATTATTTTCAACTATAAATAATTAGCAAAAAATTCTGAAAAAAAATCTGAAATATAGAGTGTATCTATATCTTTTATTTGCCGTTTATCCCATGTCGATATCTTTTCTCGTTTTAGCGCAAATTGCATTTAAGTGCGGGGGAATTTACCTCAATATCACCCCTATCGGTGGGGGTAGACATTTGAAATTTTACACAATGTTTTTTTAGACATAAAACGATGTTTTAGGACAGGAATCAGGAAAATCGGAGCGGGGGCCGCTGGCCCATGCTTATCCGGCTATACCCTTTTGCTGGCACATTTTATCCTACGGTACAAGACAGATACCCGAAAGTACATTGTAGTCTGACCAATGACCGAGCTACACTACTGATCCATTTCAGACGGCATATTCATTTGGCGGCAAAGGGCGACGTTTCTATAAAATCCATTCTCGCCGCAGGAGTCCGGTATCCCGGAAGACCGTATGCGCCGAGAAAACACTCCTATGGCAAAGCGGTGAAAAATAACAAGCCCGATAACACCGTACCAACGGCAGACGTGGCGGTGCGCGAGCAGAAAGCATTATTCAAGAATGCTCCGGCCTAAAGGGCGGCCGGGGCACCAAGGAAAACAGTGCACATTGAAAAGTTGAAAGCTCTCGGCGCGCACGAGGCTCCCTCTTCCTCTCTCTCTCTCTCTCTCTGTTTCTGTTTCCGCCTCTCCTTCTCCTTCTCTCTCTCTCCCTCTCTCTCTCTCTCTGCGGAAACATGTGTCCCCGTCGCAGCTTCCGGTGCTATCCGACGGGTTCACAACCCCCCGCGGCACACAACAAGCACGAATCGACGTTCGCGGCGTTTCCACGTAAACACGAGACCTCTCGAAGTGGCTTTGAGGCCGCGCCCGGGGAGCGGTCGAGCGCGTATCTGCATAAAGGGGCGCGTACATAGGCGCACACCCGCGCAACCTCTAGGAGGTTTGAAATGTATCCATGTATCCATGTTTGTGTACGTTTATACTGGGTGAGTCTGCTCGATTCTTCGCCTCGTATCACTTTTCGATTGTGTTTCGCTCGCTGCGGTCGTCGACAAGAATCTATTAATAATCTGCCACGTAATATTAACACGTCGTAGATGGCTGGCACAATTCTTTGTCTATCCTTAAAAATTAATCTTGTTCGCAACACAGTTGCTTGAACCGAACTTCATTAAGATTTATACGATCCAGACGAGTTCAAGAAGTAATCCTCTGTGGTAATTTTTCGGGGGTAGTTTGATCGGATAAGCCACCCAGTATGCGCACGCACAGAGGAGAATGTCGTCGGGTATGTATCACGAAGTTACGTGTCTGGGTTTTCGCGGAATCGAGTTTGTGTACATGTCAACGTAATAATACATTTTCGTGTACGGCAGCCACGACGTACGACGCTGGGGGCTGAATGGAAAAGGGGTGGTCGAGGGATGCAGTGGGAAGGGTTGGAGGCAGAAGAACAACCTAGTCGTACAGAAACAAGAAGAAGGAGGGAGAGAAAGAGTGAACGAAAGAGAAGCGGAGAAGGACGAGACGCGCGGTCGAAGCGACTACTTGTAGCAGTCAAAGCGAGGTAAACTATCGGTTTGTATCAGCGCATGAACCGGCCCCCATAACTTTATTTTATCCTCCGGGGTTATATCTAGATTTATTGGGCGGACGTTGGACACGCTATTTCGGCGTTATTTATGGCCACGTCACGGCGGTGCGCGGCGCAGTAAAGTTGCAGCGTTGGACCGCGCCGAATCGCGGTGAATCGCGTCGAATCGCGAGCCGCGCGCATAGACCAACCATCGCGAAAGGTTCGCCGATTTATCTGGCCTGGTTCGCTCGATTGCTGACTCGCGAGCCATCCCTTGCTCCCTCCCGCGCCCTCCTCTCCTCGTTTCCCCCAAAAGTCCTCTCACTTCGCGATCATGGCCACAAACCGACGGAAATAAGCATCCACTCGCGCCGATAAACGCGGTCGATCGAGACGACCAGATTCCCATTCGTTTTTCGACCATCTCCTACTTTGTTCTTCATCGTTGTTGCGCCTCTCCACTCTTCGCACATCCACTGGGTACATCGTATAAGTATAATTAATGTGACTATTCGTGGGGAAAATCACCATCGACGTGGAAACGAGTTATTAGAAATTTTTACCGTCACATTATTTTAACATAGGCTATTGTTCACGAGTTATGAAGCAGATAAAAAATCTCGTATTTCCTCAGGAAAGTCCACTTTGTAGAACAGAAATTTCTTGAACCATACCGGCCCATTATGTTGAGCAAGTTTCCTCCGCTACCATCTTTCAGGTAGTTCCATTGTTCCGCCCTTGAAAAAGTTCCCATTGTTTTTAGCGAAAAGCTTCCCTCACACCTCGAAGAAAAATGGGGGAAGTTTCTGATCAGACCGATACTTGCATTCGCGTGTTCAACGAGGAAATTCGATCATCGTACAATGTTGTACAATGTTTGAGAGAATATTCTGACACGTTCTCTCCGGCAGTTCTTGATTCTAACATTCATTACTTCTCCGTTGCGAGACACGAGAAAAAATGTAACAAAGAAAATTCATGAGTCCCTGCCTATTCTGCTATACGTTATGAATTTAAACGACAACGTGCGTAGAGCTAATTGGACTCTCGTGGTCGTCAAATAGTCATAGTGGTTGGTACTCATTTATAAATATTAATGTCTCCTGCCAGACAAAAGAATATGTTATGGGACGACGTAACACTCGAGGTTTATAGACTCATCTGCACCATAAAGACTCGCAGAAAAATTCGTTTCATTTATAATTAATGAGAATGATTGAACAAGCAAATCCATCTTGTGTTATCTAACAACTATTAGAATTGCGAAAGGAATTTTTTGGTACAACATTAATATTTTCATGATCGGGATAACGGTATCTATAAATCTTTGAAGTAAATGACATAAGCAACCTTGCACTCTTGCCCTAATCTGTGGTGATCCGTAATTTAAACCAGCATAATCCACAGCAAGGAAGTCAAGATCGAAATAATTATACCAGCCACTTGAATTCATGAATTTAAAAAGCGGGTGAGGTTCTAGAGGGTAAGAGCGCTATCAAGTGTACCTCTGCATATTCTTAATTAAGTGTAACGGTGTGGGACAGATCCCCGGGCCACGGGGTTAGATAAATTTTCCACGAAACGCGGATACCTCTAACCTCGCATTAACGTATCACCCGAGGATTAGCTGTGTCCTCTTAATTCGAGGGAGCAGCTTTAAGCTCGCCAGTTTGCGGTTAATAATAAACCTCCTGGCATTATGCCAACTGTTACGATACTATGGGATGCACGCACCTTCGTCGTAAAGCGCGCCGTTACACGTACACCCGGCAACTTTACGGTCTTCCGGGATGTTTGTTATTAAATACGACCGCGTAAACGCGATAGGAACTGAGCGGATCCTTATCTCGGTTGCCTTCTTTGCCGATCAGGATCTATTTGTCTCTCAAACGGGGTCCTGCGACCACTAGGACGAAGGATTCGACTCCTAGAAATTTTTTTACGAACTCCAGGATAGTAGAGAAATAGCAAGTCTAGCAGACTAAGAATGATACACAATTTTTATTGATATTGTGTGGAAAACAATGGTTTTGGGTTGAAAGATAACTCCTGAAATTTTAAGTCGTTAACCCTTCATATAAGGATGATAGGAGGGTAAATATCCTTAACTGTATCAGTTTTTTTTCTCGGTTGTTAATTAACATATTCAGATTAAAAAAACGAAAATACTCGAACTGACCTCCTTTATATCATATTTTTTTTCACAATTGTGATCACATTATTAAGGGTAGAAAAAGTCATCTAATTTTTTGGAGGTGGGGATTGCAAGCAACCCTTCGAGTGACCACTTCCAAAAAATTCAAGAACAATGTTCTGTTACAAAATATATATATATATATATATCTGTTACTGTAATATATACAAAAGTTTCTAGATGATCGGATTGGTGGAACATAATAAAAATAATAATTTTTTTAACGGAATACTATATTTTTTTCTTCAGAAAATAATAGCAGGTACTGAGACAAATCCATAAAGGTACTAAGTATAAGATATTATTCATAATAAGAGTTTTTTTTAATCTGAATATCTTAATTAACAACCGAGATAAAAAATGATACAGTTAAGGGTATTTACCCTCATATCATCCTTATATGAAGGGTTAATGGGTTAAAAGGATTAATATATAAGGCTTATATGAACGACTTAAAATTTTAGGGGTAGTTTTATCTTTCAACCTAAAACCATTCTTACGTCACACGTATGTCTGACCATAGCCGACCAGTTCTACTTTCAAAAATGTTTACTAGCCTTCTCCACGTTTTCGGGTGTGGCTCACACGAAGTCAATGGGATAAGGATGATATGGTCAATGGGAAATAATCAATACCGTATCGACGGATGCATCAATTCCACGTAGAAACAGTCTGCAGTGGTCAGACATGTCGGTCAGTTATAGAGCAAAGCATTCCACCATCCTCTCTAACTTTGTTATCTGTTGCTAATCCATTTTGGGCCGATCTATTCCTATGTATATACACAGTTAATTAGTCGATCCACTCCTCTATACCATCCTCTATACGTCCGAAGTTACGGTTGATATTAATGCTCCTGATCCGTTGCCAAATCTGGTAACTTTGCGTTACTATTTAGATCCTGCGTAACTAGTTCAGCCGGCTCGCGAACTGATTTGTGGCTGAGCTCGAGAAACGACGCAGTGATTCAGAGGAAATGTTCTTACAGTCTTTATTAATCGCAGAATATATAAAGTATCTAATTTTACAAATCTTCTCGTTTCGTTTCGCAATTTTTAACAAAATCCCATTCTCATTCTATGTTGTAAATTTTTAGTAAATTCTTCTTCAGCTCTTAAATTTGAAATCATTTTTGTAGATATGTCTATTTTGTTCTACGATTTTTTAAAACATTCTTTCTTTACAAATCTTATCGTGTTTTTTCGCAATTTTTAACAAAATCCCTTTCTCATTCTATGTTGTAAATTTTTAGTAAATTCTTCTTCAGCTCTTAAATTTGAAATCATTTTTGTAGATATGTCTATTTTGTTCTACGATTTTTTAAAACATTCTTTCTTTACAAATCTTATCGTGTTTTTTCGCAATTTTTAACAAAATCCCTTCCTCATTCTATGTTGTAAATATTTAGTAAATTCTTCCTCAGCTCTCAAATTTGGAATCATTTCTGTAATTATGTCTATACTGTTCTACGATTTTAAAAAATTCCTTGTTTACAAATCTCCTCCTTTCGTTTTGCAATTTTTAACAAAATCCCTTTCACATTCTATGTTGTAAATCTTTAGTAAATTCTTCTGCAGCTCTCAAATTTGGAATCATTTTGCGTAGATATGTCTATTTTGTTCTACGATTTTTTAAAACATTCTTTGTTTACAAATCTTCTCATTTCGGTTCGCAATTTTTAACAAAATCCCTTTCACATTCTATGTCGTAAATTTTTAGTAAATTCTTCTTCAGCTCTCAAATTTGGAATCATTTCTATAGATATTGTATTGAATCTATTTTGTTCTACGATTTTTTAAAACATTCTTTGTTTACAAATCTTCTCGTTTCGTTTCGCAATTTTTAACAAAATCCCTTTCTCATTCTATGTTGTAAATTTTTAGTAAATTCTTCTTCAGCTCTTAAATTTGGAATCATTTCTGTAGATATGTTTATTTTGTTGTACGATTTTTTAAAAAATCCCTTGTTACAAATCTCGTTTCGTTTCGCAATTTTTAACAAAATCCCTTTCTCATTCTATGTTGTAAATCTTTAGTAAATTCTTCTTCAGCTCTTAAATTTGGAATCATTTCTGTAGATATGTTTATTTTGTTGTACGATTTTTTAAAAAATCCCTTGTTACAAATCTCGTTTCGTTTCGCAATTTTTAACAAAATCCCTTTCTCATTCTATGTTGTAAATCTTTAGTAAATTCTTCTTCAGCTCTCAAATTTGGAATCATTTCTGTAGATATGTTTATTTTGTTGTACGATTTTTTAAAAAATCCCTTGTTACAAATCTCGTTTCGTTTCGCAATTTTTAACAAAATCCCTTTCTCATTCTCTGTTGTAAATTTTTAGTAAATTCTTCTTCAGCTCTTTAATTTGGAATCATTTCTACAGATAAATCTATATTGTTCTATGATTTTAAAAAATCCCTTGTTTATTTTCTTTGAAATTTTTTGGAAAATTCTGCCTGGTGATTTTTTTTCTGCCTTCAAATTTGCAATAAAGTCGCACCGCTGTGTTCGTTTACTTTTGCCGAAGAAACGCGTGGATGCAAATTCCGCGGGCAAAACAAAGGGAGAGACCGATGCAACGAGTGCATCGCCGCCGCAAACGGTGATTAAGAGGAAGTCGCTCGCGCATCGGTTGGTACTTCGCAATCGTTCGATGTTGATTTTGGCAAACACCTCGAGACTGAATCAACGCCCTTTGTCGGCTCTATTCATGGAAAGCACGCGGGTCCTCTAATTATAATGCCGATCGATATACGCGATATTACGCGGCCGTTCTATTCACTACGCGATGTATTAATTGCGACGCGTGGCAAAAGTTTCGTTAATAATCCACCTCACCGACGATCTCCCACTGCAATCCTCCTCATAATTAACCACACAATACATCCCTTAAACTTTTCCTCGAAATCAATTTCATCGATCACAAAATAAAAACATTTGTCACTCTTCTAACCATCAATAACGGAACAATACTGCACGATTGCTTCTGCGGTGCATCGGTTCGTCAATCGACTTTAATAAAAACAGTATTCACAATTTATCCGGGCGTCGTTCGATTCTGTAAGATGCAGCATTAAATGAATCATTGCATCTCGCAGGACGTGTAGATCATTGTACACAAATACTGGACTGTTTATGAACCTTCATTTCTGTTCAAAAGAAATTGTTTACAGAAGTCCATGCAGATTCTGTTTATCGTAATTGTTGACCGTTCTGCGTGAGGGTATTCCCTTCGTCATAAGTGCGCCCCCAAACAAACGCGGTCTCGGTATCCGTCGAGTGTTCTTCTCCTAGGTCCTTTTTGATTTCCCTCCGATTGCATCGATCACCGGTTTGTTTATTCAGACCAAACACTCGTCGCAACCAGATATACTCGGGGCTCGTGGTTCGAATGTCCCTTCTCTCCATCCTCTCTCTTTCCGAATAATTCTCGGGCCCAGGCGTTCGTTAGTTACACCATCCCCTAACGACCTCCGTTTGTTCCGTTTCGTCGGAGAAAGAGAGAGAGAGAGGGGGAGAGAGAGAATGGGGAGAGAAAGTTGACTAGAAACGGCGGACTGTTTCCGTGAAGTGACGGCCTAAGAGGTAGCCGACGGCGTTACGGCCGCCACTAATTATGCTGGCTGGCGTGGCCGCGCGCGCGCGCGTTCAACCTGGCCAGATGAAGGAAAAAGTGGAGGACGAAGAAGGGCCGGGCAAAAATTTAATTACAACGACCTTGTTTAGTGCTCCGGGGAACTCGGTCGTCGGAAAGTGAAACGACCGACGTCGACGTCGCAAGGGTCTTGGAATTCTTCCGGTACGAATGCCACTAATTTTTTTCAAACTTTCCTTAACCCAGAAACAACTCCCGCTGCTCGCAGTACGAAAATATTACCGCGGTTTCATCGTCGTTCGAATCGCACGTGTTTTAAACGTAAGCACACCTTCTTGACTCTTCCGCGCATTTAAAATACTGCGCGGCTGACAAGGGAACATATTCAGATGCGAAAATCTGATTTTAATGAAACTTATGTGAGCTATAGTTCTTTGAAAAATATTTGTCACGTATTTTTTTTATCGGCAACCATCCACTCTAAAGGGGTGAAAACAGCCCTCAAAGTTGGGTGTCAAAACCATATTTTTTTAGATATCTCGGAAACCAGAGGACGAAAAAATTTGAATTTTTTTTGAAATTGTGTGGTTTTCAATGGGAAATGTAGTCGTACAAAAAATTTTTAACAAAAGTTTTTTGTTTAAACAAGATATTAAAAAGTTGATATTTTTTTGCAGTTTCTCTTATTTATTGTTAGTTCATTTTAATGTAAACTCGGGAGTGTGATCTTTGATCCAAAATAGGAGATACATGTTTCAGGATTTTCTTTTTTTTGCCATTTAACAATAATTATGCATAATGGAAGATAGTCTTGCACCTGGCGTGTGGAGGAATTCTGGCTTGTCTTATCAATTTAGTATAAACGTATATAGTATTTTAAACAATACCACTCGGTTATATGTCGTTTATTGTTTTATCAGTAGCTTAAGAAGATGGCGCAGGTAGCAGCGTGCACACTGCAGTTTTACCTGGGTTATTTATAGCATTTGAGAAGGAAACGAATATTTTAAAAAATTTCTATTGGTTATTAGGGTGAAAGAGGGGAAAATGTAAAGTAGTCTTAAGAATGTACATATATATATGGGCACTTTGCTTTGTGTGCTATAGTTTTTCTTTCGTTATCAAAGTAACGTGCATATTAAGAAGTTAAGGTGACTGTTTCCGGATTTGTAAAACAGTGCTACATAACAATTAATTTCTGGCGATGATCAAGGTAAACATCCGATAATTATATTATTTTTACTTTTCCTGACGTTTATTATTAGATTTGTTTTTACAAACATGAAGGTCAATCCGATGAACATTATAAACATTTTGATGGAAACATATCACAGCAATAATAACAAGGAAACACCCAACGACCGGAGCAATTCGCTGTCGAATTGGCTATACATACAAGCCGGTACCATTACTCCGCCGCGGTAAATAGCACCGCGTCACGCTGCTAGCTGCGCCACCTTCTTAGCTACTGATAAAACAATAAATGACATATAACCCAGTGGTATTGTTTAAAATACTATACACGTTTATACTAAATGCTTATATTTTGATAAGACAAGCCAGAATTCCTTCACACGCCAGGTGCAAGACTATCTTCCATTATGCATCATTATTGTTAAATGGCAAAAAAAAGAAAATCCTGAAACATGTATCCCCTATTTTGGATCAAAGATCACACTCCCGAGTTTACATTAAAATGAACTAACAATAAATAAGAGAAACTGCAAAAAAATATCAACTTTTTAATATCTTGTTTAAACAAAAAACTTTTGTTAAAAATTTTTTGTACGACTACATTTCCCATTGAAAACCACACAATTTCAAAAAAAATTCAAATTTTTTCGTCCTCTGGTTTCCGAGATATCTAAAAAAATATGGTTTTGACCCCCAACTTTGAGGGCTGTTTTCACCCCTTCAAAGTGGATGGTTGCCGATAAAAAAAACACGTGTCAAATATTTTTCGAAGAACTATAGCTCACATAAGCTTCATTAAAATCGGATTTTCGCATCTGAATATGTTCCCCTTGAGTTATACTACTTGGATGATCAATGGCTGATTTGCATTACTTGGATGATCGGTGGCTGACTTCTACTACTCGACTGATCAATAATCCTGTTATTCCATTTGTCTCGTGACTCGCAATGTTGTGAAGTACAATTTCTAGGTTCCCTATTCATTGCTGATTAATAAAACGTGTCACATACAGTCAAACCTGTTTTTGAGAAGTAGATAGGGACCGCAGAAAAAAAATCGCACAAAAAAATATTTACAAACTACATAAATAGCTACAACGAATAATTTTTCACAACATATTAAATAAAATTTTTATATGCGGTAGAGAGGGACCGCATAAAAAAGGCTCACTTAGAAAATATGTCAAAGCTTTACGAAATAGCAAGAAAGTGCTTTCTAAACAAAATAAGTAATTAAAGTAGAATGGAAACATTTAAAAAATTTTAATTTCTCATTTTAAACATGGAGAAATTTTCAAAATGTACATAAATCAATACATATACAGGGTGTCCTGCTGAAATGAGATCAGCAGGATATCTCGGAAAACGTTGTCGTTATCAAAAAAGTCTTCCTACAAAAGTTGTTTGATATGACGGGCTACATTACGTAGTATCAATTGTTTTGTTGTGGGCGGAGTGGTGGAGGACATTCCAAGGTCACCTTGATTTTTTTAATGGAATGTCCTACTTTTTATACCATAGATCGACAGAGTATCAAATTCTGAGTATAAAAGTGTTGACCTTCATATGTCCTAAACTTAATAGTTAACGAGATATTATCGAAACAATTTTCTTTCTTCTTTGGATAATATCTCGTTAACTATTAGGTTTAGGACATATGAAGGTCAACACTTTTATACTCAAAAGTTGATACTCTATCGATCTATGGAATAAAAGATAGGACATTCCGTTTAAAAAAATCAAGGTGACCTTGGAATGTCCCCCACCACTTCACCCACAAGAAAACAATTAATACTACGTAATGTTGCCTGTCATACCAAACAACTTTTGTAGGAACACTTTTTCGATAACGACAACGTCTTCCGAGATACCCTGCTGATCTAATCTGATATTCATATACAGCATAAAAAAAATCGCACAAAAAACAGGTTTGACTGTATAACTTTCCAAGAAATTAATAGAACGGAATAGTTAATATCGTATTCGTCGAAACCAATGCTAATTCCATTGCCGAGCGGAAAATTGTTTAGGAGCCGATATTTGCAGGCACTGTTTCGAACGAGGTTCGTTTTAGAAGTCGCTGGTTGAATTCGTTGTCCTCCGGGCGAGCAAAGTCGGTCGGCTGCTTAAAATTCTGTTACCGGCCTCGGGAAAAAGGGGTGGGAAACTGGGTTGGCGTGCGAGAAAGTCGAATACAAAATAATGAACTTTCCGGCGCTATTAAAATTAAACAGGGGCTCGATTCTGAATAACCACGGGGCCCCGAAGTTACGAGAGGGGTTCAGGAACGCGTGAAGTTTTCCTGTGTGTTATTCCGGCTCGCGAGGGATCGGAGATTCTGGTAATTAAAAATAGCAGAGGAAAAGAAGAGAAAGAGAGTGAGAGGGTGGAAGGGTGAAGAGAGAAGGGTTGTGATGGAAGGAGTGCGGAGCCACAAGAATTACTTTATCCTTGACGCGAGAACGGCGTTGTTTACGGAGAGCTCGGAACAATGAACAGCGTGGCTAACAAGGCGGGTAACTTGATAACTGCACCGGAGAAACCGCGTTGTTCCTCGTGACCCACAACTGTCGAATACATACAGACAAACCGTGCATTTCACTGACGTCAGCGGACTCGCGAAATCATTTTTGCAACTCGCCAAGTGGATCGCTCTTCCGTTACGTTAAATTAAATCCTGTTCTGCGAAGATTTCTCTGCAGGAAGTTGTCTCGCCAGGAGACTAGGAGAACTTTTAATTCGCCCAGGATACTCGATTAGCTGAGTTAACACCTCCGTGATGTTGTCAGGTGTACGAATTCGTGCGACGCGGCGGTTTGTTCGCTTGTCTTGGATTTGATGATAACTAAACACAGCTTTCATTGTGCGTGGGATGGATCTATAATTCAGCAGTAAAAGTCAATGATTAGAGAAGAGAAACCTTAGTAAACTGCACTGAACATGGAATTAATTAATACATATACCAGTAGTGCAGTGTTGGTTTATTTGAAATAGTATAATCGATAAAACAAAAATGAATTTGTTTAATACAATTGAACACTACTTTATAAGTTACTTTTGTTTCACGTTCACTGTACTTCTGGTATTCATTGTGTCACGACGTCGCACAGTGGTCTGAGAGCGGCAGAAAACGGCAAAAACCCTAGTGAAGCTCTATTTCGGCGAAAATCTCGACAAAAAATGTTTGTAACCGTTCTTGGTCACGAAAAATAATAAATACATTAAAAAATAAATAATAAATTAATAATAAATATATAAATTTTACACTTAAATTTAATAATATAAAATAAATTTAAAATGAAATATAATTCAATTTAAATTAAAGATAATAAAAAATGATTCCTCTCCATATAAAATAACTACTTAATTTAAAAAACAATAATTTCATGTCAATTAAAATAAAATGAAATAATTTCATAGAAATTTATTATGTACAGTATACAGGTAAGGTTTATTTACATTTTGGTCACGAAAAATAATAAATAAATTAAAAAATAATAATAAATAATATATTTTACACTTGTTTTCAATAGTATGCATTGTGAGAATTGTTAACACGATTTTTCAAATATTTCCGATGATTTGACAAAAAATTTTTCAAACGAAAGTTGATTAGTGTTCACTTTTCTACAAACTTTAATACAAAAAATTAAAGAAAAATCTCTTTTTGTATAAAAAATGAAGGTCATCTCAATTTTTTAAATATTAACATATATTTTTTACTTCATAATATTTTAACTGGTATCAAGACGAATCTAACGACCTATAATAATATAATATTACCTAAACCTTGAAATAACGCTACAATAGTTTTGGCCACAAAAAGCGAGCTACCGTCACTGTGTGACGGACCGTCAAGTGTTCCAGAAAGCGGAGCGTTCTTTGACGCGTTTTCACCGACATTTCATGATGTATAACCCAAAGCCGCAGGTTACCGCAGCTGAACTTTGCATTTATTGTTTACTTACATATCTACAAACGTTATTTTTCCATTGGCACGTTGGCGCAGTTTGGCGCAAGGGAGATATCGTCTTTCAAACTTCATTAACGTTGCTCTTTTCCCCGTTTAATAGCATTATCTGCAAAACTACTCGAAAAAATTAAAAATAAACATTTTTCGCGATTTATTCCGGGTCTTTGTACTTGAAGGAAGCCAGAAAAGAAAACATTATTTACATTACTATTTTTACAGGCGCATGCGATTTCTTCAAACATGCGCTTGAATTTATGCTGAAAACTAGGTATGTTTAGCATGGCCAACTTTAAGACGTTCTACAACAAAGTGAATTTGGATTTTGAACTGATTCATCCTAGAAATGTTTGAATTTACTCTCCTACTAGTCAAAAATATACAAAATTTGTTTTTTTAAGAAACTTGAAAATATGGGGTTTTTGCCGCTCTCAGACCACTGTGCGTCGTTCCTTGAGCATAAAAATAAATGATAGTTTATTGATTATAAACGAGGTTCAGTTTATTTATCCCATATTTACATTATGCAGGCCAGTGATTAGGGATACCATTATGGACGGACTTGTGTTCCATAAAAGAGAATGCTATTTTCCAGTAATACAAGTCGACAACTTAAGATTACATCCTGCTCAGACACGACTGCATATGAAATACATTTTTCAGTAGTGGAGATCAATGATTAGGGAAACCTTTCAGCACAGATTGGTATTCTAACCGAGTCCCATTTCCCGGTGGCAGATACCAACGACGAAGAAAACATTCAATGTCGATACCGCATCTGGTTTCCCAACAGCTTCGCTCGAAATCGATTTCCCAGTAGTAAGAGTCAATCATTGAGCTCATCGCTTTCGAATAAATGGAATCTACAAACGGTCCGGGGCTCGGTTTTGAAAAATACTGACACTTATCGACGTATTTCCAAGTAGAGACGGGAACTGTCGCGGAAATACAGTCCCATGGAAGAAATTTCGATCATCCGCAGTCCTTTCTGATGGCCATCAACTGGGACAAGAACTGCGGACTCCCGGGACTCGCCACCGACAGATTGTTCAACCAGAAAGACCGAGTGGAACTCTGTCCGATAATTTGACGTTTTACGGCCACGCTCTCCCGAAGGAAGAGGAGCTCGTCCTTCCCCCACCACCTCCTCCTTTCCAGGAATTCCCGGTTACTCGAAATCGCTCGGCAGAAACGAATATGTAGCAAAGAATTCCTTCTCCACGTTTCCGGTATTCTTTCCCGTTCAAAACCGATCCCGCCTCGATCTATCCTCGAGTGGCCGGGTCACACGTAATCGACGTTATCGCGGTTTTATCGGCGACGGAAATGATTCTCCGTACAAGCAAATATCCCACTCGCTGTGTTTTATCGTCGCGGATACTTACGACCCTGTTCGAACGACGGGGGGAGCATCGTCGTCGTGAAAAACTGCAGGGGAGGCGTCGCTTCCCGCAGAAACGAAGAGGGCAGAGATTAGAATAGTAGACTGGGAATTATCGACTTGCTCCTACTCCATCTTCCACGTTAAATGCAGCGGCGTTTCAAGAGAGGAAGAGAGAGAGAAGGAACCGAGTAATCCTGCAATCTTCATTCGCGTTAATACAAAATTGCACATAGAATTGACAACGTGCATTCTTGATGCTGCTTTTTATCAGAAATCTGAAAATGTTTTTTTATCGGCCCGATACCGCAAACACGAGAAAACGATGGTTTTCCTTACGGTACGCCTGTTCGTTAGATAGCGGAAAAACGTGTTGGTGTGTACGGACGAGCCGCCTATGAATCCCATGCAAATCGGATCGCATAAACTGTCGCGTTCACGAGTACTGTTTACGGTGCGGGTTGCGTGGAAACTCGGGAACGCGGCCCCAGTCCGTTCGCGTTCAAAAGGACGCGGATACCGGCGGAACGTATGCGTCGCAGATGTTTCGTAACTAATTAAGGGCGACTCGTTACTCTGCGACGCATTCCCCGTGTTCTCCGGAAATAACGGGAACCGCTCCCCATGAGAAATAAAATCTGTACAAGTCCACCATAGATGAGGCAGATCAGAAACTTCTTCTATATAAATGTTAAATTAATTACGAACTGTATCGTCGATCTTGAATTCTGTTCAAATAAAATTGTCTCTCATCAGAAAATTCGAAATTTGAAAATTAAATGTTCAGGCGCCCGAAGCAGTTGTCCATTAAAGGTTGGCGCACACTAGATCACACCGCGGCGGCACGCCGCACAGTGATCGATTCCTCGATTCTAGGTGGACAAAATTCAAATTTTTGTGTTTTCTTGTAGTAATATAGCTTTATTTCTCAGAAATCATGACAAGTATATAAAAACAACATGAACTTTAACGATTTATATAATTTCTTTATATTGGACAAATAAAACAATTAATTGTAACATTTGTGAAAATAACATAAATTAAATATTTTATAGTTTTTGTTTAAATACGTGAATACACAATACACAAAATTAAAAGAATTAATCTTAACTTATATTTAAAAATTAGATAAAGTTATACGAAAATATAATACAAAATTACAAAACTATAATAAGGAATGTGCATGACAAAAGTGCATATCCTAAATTATTATAAATTATAATTGTCATATGTAAATCTCGTACCTTTTTTAAGGTGATTTGAGTAAACTTTTTGCCTAAACTAATTCTTTAGAACATTTTTTAGTAATTTTCCTCTTACCACTTATAAGTGGATCGGACGTTAGAAGTAACATATGAAATATGTCTTCTACATTTTTTTTTATATTTTCTTTTAAAAAGCGGTCGATAGTGCGATGGCATTTCTGCCATTTTTCTTGGACTCTTTTGCAAAAACTTATAATGTTTGTATGCAAAATATTTTTTGCTGAATCATTAATAGCTTCGATGTTAAAAAAGTTTAGAATCAGCCCTATTATTGCATTAACTTTGGATTTGGCATCTTTAGAACTTGTTGAATACCAGGTTTCAAACATCAGTCTTCGTGGCATACTCCATGTCTTTTCTAAAAAATGATATAAATGACTAACGGGTCAAAACGGGTAAGCAATATGTAGTATCATTATTTTGAAATAAGTATTCTTCAAAACTATCAAAGAACGAAGTCCGGCCGAGTCCGGGGAAAGAAGTTATACAATTTGACCTCTTCTTAAATAATATTATTAGTTAACCTGTTGTATATGATATACACGGCAAAATAAAATTATACCGATATGTAAAAATTAAATACTTACCTTCGTTCACACGCTCCATTTTTTAGATAATAATTTAAACAACAAACAAACAAGTTATACGATGGAGAAGAATTAGCTTATTTATAGTATTTCGCAAAGACAAAACTTTAACGCCGTATTACGTCGTAATAACCACGTGCAATCGAAATATTAGGTTATATATCGAATAAATAAATGTTCGTAAACAATATAGAACGGCAGCGAAGATATCTGAAGTTAATCAAATTTACCATTTTGTCCGCCTAGAATCAAGGAATCGATCACTGTGCGCCGCCCGACCGCCGTCGCCGCGTCGTTTTGACTTTCTTCTATTAGTTTCAATTTCAATGAGAGTGCGCACACCTAACAGCAACTTGCGTACACTAGACTGCACAGTGGGCAATTTGGACGAAATCGGCGGCAAAATCAAAGAACTTTCGATAGAAATGAGATAGAGCAATGAAATTTTTTTTAAATTAAAGTTGAAATTTTACAGAATATGAGAAAATAGGGAGATTATGATACGAATGTTTTTTAACCTTGAAAAAATTCGTTAAACTTGCACAATTTCAAGAAAATTTTAGTTTTTCCAATACCACGCGCAGATACATTTTTTTTAAGATGCTGTACATCATTTCCCGTAGATTTTTTCATGCTGATTTCAAATCCGGTCTCAAAATTTATCTACGTAATGTAATCATTTTTTCGTTGAAATGATAAGAAACTCTTAGTCCTGTTATACTATTAGCGTTCATTATATTTTTAACAATAAAATTAATAAATTACTTATATTATTGTTAAAAATTACATACTTGTTTTAGATAGGTATGAACTGTTAATGCAATTGCAAAAATATTCATATTTGGATGGTATTTACGTACTATATGTGAGTTGATATGCGTCATGTGACACATCCCGATAGCTTTAAACAATCATAATTTCCACGGTCGGGTCGGGTCGGATATGATTTTTGTGGGGATATATAGAGGAACGTCTAATGAAAATGATCTGATTTATCCGATTAGGTCCAGTTAGGTCCATCAAAAGATATACCTTGCAAATTCTAAGAAAGTGTATAGATATTATTCATTTCATTAAATATTAATTTTTAATACATTGCGAGCAACCATCCTCAACTAACAGCGTTAATTGTTATCCCAAAGGACTGTTTTTCATTTACACAAAAGAGCCAGAAGAAATGGACCGTTTATTTTGAAAGTGGTGCAAGTCCATATTTTTTTTTATACATACAAAATTTACATTAAATTAAGCATGAATTACGTGATATCTCATTTTTTCAAAAATGGACTTACACCACTTTCAAAATAAACGGTCCAAATATTACACAGAGTAATCAGGACACCTCGATGAAAAGAAGCAATTTTTGGCTGAAAAATACTGCATGCCAAATGTCTATCTTCGTGAATTTATATAAACTACAGTTTTTGTGAACGAACATTAATTTTTTCAGCTTCGATGTTGATGAACATTTAGGAAGCAATACAAATTTATTATAAATCGATAGAGAAAGTCGACTCTTTCGTGAAATGTCATTAAATTTCTCGATCCAGTCCACTGTGCGGCGCATTATGGTCTGGAAACCCGTTCTTCGTGGCCAAAAGTCAATTTTTCAAGATAAAGATTTTCAAATAATGTTTTTTGGAACAGAGTAAGAACCACCCAAAGCTTCCAAATCCAAATTATTATTCATTTCCGATTATTCATTGCTGAGATATAACGTTTTGAAGACAAACTTCGTAAAATTCAGATAAACACAACGTTTAAAATAGTCATCATAGGCTATCAAAATACAAGTTCAAAAGAAAATTTCGTATGTATCAGCAGGTAAATTTAAGGTGTGTAATACTGTTGTTAGCATCTTTTTATTCATAAACAAATAGTGACAAGTTTAAACAATATAAACTTTAAGAAAGGTTTTAAAAAAACGGCACAAATCGGCATAAATGGAACCTTTTGCATATGAAATTATAGACATTTCTGAATATAGTGTATAAAGTTTCATTTGCCCGTTTCTGCCCGTTTAATTGTTAGTTGTACGTTTTTAATAAATAGTAACCGGGATTTTCAGGCGCTCCGAACGCGTTCGCTTGCAGCTTCTTGACAAACTTTGAGAACGGTTTTACAAAAACGGCACAATTCTGAGGGGTGAGAGGGAAACAATTTTTTGGTCAAAAAATAAGGTCAACTCTAAATGTATATGGATGTATATTTATTGTTTATATCATTCGTATTTATATTTTATATATTTTTATAGTTTATGTACATTTATAAATAATGCATATATATGATATACATTAATACATTAGTGATTTTATTTATGTATTTATCTTATTTGTGCTAGTATTATTACTTATGTTATTCCTGCGGCAGAATAGTATTGTTAACACGATTTTTAAGACATTTCCTACGATCTGCCAAAAAAATGTTTCCAACAAAAGTTTATCAGTATTTACATATCTATAGATTTCAATATACAAAATTTTAAAAAAAATCTTTTGTTTATAAAAATGGGATCACGTCAATTTTTTAAATGTTACTATATATTTCTGAGTTTATAATCTTATTGCTGGTGTCGAAACGAATTCAACGACCTAGCATACTATAACCTTCAACTTTAAATAACGCTAAAATACTTTTGGCCACGAAAAACGGGTTTCCAGACCATAGTGCGGCGGTACGGTGCTGGTCAGGCGGCGTGCCGCGGCGGTGCGGTCTAGTGTGCGCCGACCTTTGCCGTCAGTTCGCCTGAAATACACCAGTTTTTCGTTGTCTATTCAGCGCGGGGACGTCGAGCAAAACGAACGTTCGCCTCGATAATGCAAGGGTGAGGTTATTGCGCGAGCGGAAACGAGGCCGCGCGGTATCGCCGCCAAACAGGGTCGTGTCAACGACGCACCGTCAAAGCGTATTCCGCGGCAAAACCGTCGTAGAAGAGCGGGGATCCACGAATTTATCTTTTCTGTCGCGACAGAACGAGCGCGAGCTCCCTCGCGACAACGTTTTCACGAAAACTCCGGGCGCCGATGGGGTCCGCGCTTGAAACCCGGCAATTAACACCATTTTCGACGGAACGTAAAGCCGGGTTCGCAACCGGCTCAATGGAACGGGGTGGGGGCAGGGGAGGACTGCAGCATTGAGCAACATTGAAGCACGACGGGGCTGACAGTCTCGCTCGTCGCTTAAGATACGCGTTAAATCGACGTGTACCAGCCTTCCAGCGTTCCTTCCCATCCCCTCGGCCCCTTTCAGGTGACTAACACTGGCCGGGCTGCATCGTTAGCAACCGGCACAGAAAACCCCGTCGAAAGACGCGGCCGGATCCGAGAACAATCGCGTCGAAAATGCAATTGTTTTAACCCGCGAGATACATTTCGCGTTGCGCTGATGTTCTACTCTGCCCCACGTTGAACTACCCATCCGCTAACAATAATTAAAATATTACACGTACGAATTATCGGACTACGAGATTCATTGATTGCAAGTAGTGTTCCTTCGCCGAGAATTCTTTCTCGAGAATTTCTCGAGAAATATTATAACTGGTTATCTCTCATTTCTCGAGAAATTACAGTATTTCTCGAATAATTTAAATCTAGGATAATTCTTATGAATCTCAGTTATTTTATAACATATTTTCGGAAATGAACAAATACGTATGTCCTAACATAAGTCAAAATATGCTACATTTTAATGTAGGTATTTAAATATCTCTGTTACTTGTGATTATACGAAAAGATGTCAGAGGAGAAATTAGCACTGTTCAATAAGGTAAATATAATGGCAAAATAAAAAAATGTTTTTGCAAATCATATTTCGTAATTTCAAGGTCAGCCTTATTTTTATTTAAAGGAGCTCATATAATTATTCTATATTCCTATTCAGAAAAAAAGACAAATCCAACGATGTTCCATGTTCCATAGTTAAGGTGAATTTCACAATTTTCAGAAGAATCGTCCGTACAAGCTAGCATCCGTATGCACACTGATTCAAGACAGCTGATGTGATCAATGGCACACACATGAGATATTTCGCGGTCACAGACAGAATGAGAAAGAATCGCGAAATTCGTGAAAACAGCATAGACAATGTATTGGTATAGCAACGTGCGATGTTTGGGGGGTAGTTTGCTGTAGATCTTCATTTGTTTTATCGATCTGGCATCGACCTCATCAGCTGTCTTGAATCAGTGTGCATACGGATGCTAGCTTTTACGGACGATTCTTCTCACACGACCTCAACGTGTCTTTTCTGTCGATTCTTCTCTACGGACCTATATTGAAATTTTAAAAAATATGTTTTGTAGATCTGTATTAATTATACGCACTGCGAAAGTTTCATAGAAATCGGTTGACGCGGGAAAAAACGACAGGCATTGAAAGATGTGAGAATCCTTAGAATTACTGCAGTTGGAGGCCGAAAATCGTGAGAAACTGCAATTTTTACCATCTTTAAACGTTTGTAGCTCATTACAACGTCGACCGATTTTGATAAAATTTTCAGAATATGTTTAATTGATACAGATCTACGAAACGTGTTTTATAAATTTTCCACATAAGCCCACATAAAAAAGTTGAGAAATACAACTTTTAGTATTTTCTCTGCAATTCCGACAACTTGCAGTTCTTTTCAAAAATTTTTATCGCGTTCTGTAGCAAACCAATTGTTCTAACTTCTCCAAAAATTTCAAGTCGTATATTCCAATATTAAAAAAGTTATGGTGCTTTTAAGAGTGTCCGAATATTAGTGGGAGTAAATCAAGTTCAATAAAGTGCAGTGTTTCAACATCAAAGGATTACCAATTCTTTACATTCTCCTCATTCCCCTCAGTAAACTTGTACTCTCTGTAAACTCGTAGTGCGTGTGTATGATATTGTAAATAGTGCTAGAGCATATGTGTGGTTTGTTCCAGTGTATTAAGTACGGTGTTATGAATAATTATAGTGCAGGATAAGGATTTGTGGATATGTGTGAGAACAATTTAGAAGTGAAAGGGCATTGACCCCTTCTACTCGATAATTCCATAGGGCGAATATTAGAAATGCCCTTGTGGATTTTAACGAGTAGGTAGGTTCAATGTCGTCCAACGATTTTTTAAACATTTTCACCTCGCTGGGGCCCCAAATGAGAACCAAGGACTGTAAAATGGTGATGAGAGACGACGGGGGGGATGCGCGGAATTTATTCGTCGTTGAATGCATGCATTTGTCACTTGATACGAGACTGTCGCGCGCCTGTGTGACGTACGCAACGTGCACCTCTGTTGAAAAGTTGCCGCATTTTGGGCAGATTTTTAACTGTTAATAACAAAGCCGAAATCGCAATTTTTTAATTCTTCATTTTCGTTTTATATTATCGTCGAGAACCACCCCTTAAATTTTCTCCCACCTGTAGCTAAACACCCCGTATAGTCTTATTTCTCATTTCTCGAGAAATGAAAAATGTTGAGAAATCAGGAACACTAATTGCAAGCGTAATTTTGGTTCGAATCTTTTACGTTTTACATTGGCAGCTGGACTGAGAAAATAATTTACTATGTTACGTCCTGAGGTGGATGTATTTTAGATTTGAATAGTTAAAATTGAAATTTAATTTGAATAGATTGAAATTATTGAAAAGATTATAATTGAGATATAACGCAGTTTTGAACCTACCTGCATTCACCGGCTTCGGTTCGGGTAATCGAGGATTTCTTAATATTCTAAGTGATTTTGATTGTGGAATTGGTACGAAGAAATCGATGATGGGTATACTCTTTAAAAATGATTTAAAGTTTTGATTTGTTTGAATAAAAATAAACAAAACTATATTTTAAGCTTCAAATTTCGGATACATAATATTTTAGAAAATCTTATTATAAATTGTTAGTAATTACCGCTAATTAGTCTTCCTGCTTGATTATAATTTGGATCTTCCTGCTGATGTGGTTCGAACGATCGCTTCTGCGCTGAGGTTGGTTGATGTTGAGGTGTTGTTACAACTTATTTTAACTGAATAATACGTTTTACTTTTAATTTGAAATTAAAGTACTCAGAACTAAAGAACTTTTTTAATTTAATTCGATTGAAGTCAGAGAAAAAAACTTTCACTTGAAAATTTTTTTGTAAGACAAAGATTGACTGATATTTTCACACTGCACTATTTGTATGTTAATTTTTCTTTTATTGACTGGAGACTGCAGACTATGAGATTTGTAGACTGATTGACTGTGTACTGTGTAATGAGTTATTGACTGGACTTTTGTAGACTGCAACTACGCTCCTCGTGAGGAGTCATCCCTTTTATAGACCGATCAGTCCTTTGTTTCGTCAATTTTATCAGGTAATTATGTCGTCATTAGCTAGATCATATTACCCTGTGCATTTCCTAGGTCAGTTTCTCCTTAGCTGCTTTCTTATCTGTGACTCCCCTGGCCAGATCTAATTACATCTACGTCACACGTGGGGCGACGAACAATTATTACTCATCAATACTCGATGGAGAGTCCTCAGCGGATATTTGATCACGATATATATTTGGAAGTGACTTGGTCATTTAAAGAAATAATTTCGCTACGCAGTTCTTTCGTTCAATACGATTCAAATGAAGAATGAATTTCCTTAATTCTATCGCACGCAATGTGGTGTAATATACGATAGTTCGATTTGATTTTTAACAATAGTACTTTATATTTAAATTCTCGTACAACATTATTCGATTAAACATAAAAAGAAATTCAAAGGTATATGTTATGCATCATTGATTATATTTAATTATTAACGATGGCTGAACCACCGGACGTGACAACTACATGCAATTTGAAGAAAATTGGTTTACATTGTAAACAACGTATTTCCCAGTCATCGATAGCTATTGGTTCCATCGAGCAAACAGACGGTCGATCGCAGATTATCAGCCAGTAGTATAAGTAAATATCATGTCGAGCTCCAATCACAACGTTGCAGCGTTTACCGGTGTACTGAATATTTGAATGGGCCGTGACTGAGACGCGAGAGAACCACCGTGGTGTAAATCAAGTCTTGAGCAAAACCGATACCACCAGGAACAAGAATCTCGGGCAAACTGGTCGACGAGCGTCAGTAGTATAAGCCATTAGTGGTCGGACGCAGCTCGCGATCACTGCGGGGCCCTTAGATCGCGGATGTCGGATCGATAGCTGGAGTGTTCGGTAGGTGGGTTTCGGATCTGGGTCGGTCTAACCGCGACTGACCTAATCCAAACCCCCTGGGGAACTTTATAAGATTAATCCCAAAGAAGGAGACCCAAGCAATTTACTTTTAAACAATTTTTTTGAGAGAGATGTGTTGAGGAAACTTCCTGGAGTTGAACGGCAATGAAATACAATTGTCTAACATGTAATAATGTTTTTTTTTTAAATTGAAATGCACCAGACTAATTTCGTACGCGTTCAGCTGCTGAATACGTGTGCACGATTGGATTCAGTTGAATGAGAGGGCCGGCGTCGCGAACATTGCAAGGTGGTGCGACGAAACACCGTTCTCGCCGACGTTTACAAAGGGTAGAACGTTGCCAGAGGGGGGAGGGAGGTGGAAAAAGCACGGTGTTACGAGGCGAAGTTTCCGGGCTGGAAGGAGCGCAAGCATCGAGTCGACTTTATCGAGTCTGTCGTAAGCAAATTTATAACGAGATTCCAGGTGGCCATTAACGAGCTTCAAAGTCGGCGGGGCAAATGCGGAATAATCGTGTTCCACGGGACAACTTTCGTAACGAGAGGGAGTATTTATAAACGATTCCGCGGCTCGCAACGATTCTTTTGAGCGACGACGAATTTTCTGGCTATTTTTCGGTACACTTCAAACCGGTCGGTCGATGAGTTCTGTTTACGACCGGCAGCATACGGAGACTTTCCTTTCGCGCGACTTCTGCTCGCGAGCCTTTTGTTGGCACCGGCACTGAGCACGTCTGCATGCAATTAATTGCACTCGCGCAGCGAACGTTGTCCCCGGTCGTCGCCAGACAGATAATTGTGCCCTTTGATCAGCGTTTCTTATGTTTTAGATTAAATTGCGAATGGCCTCCCAGGACAGAAGGACCCCGCCTTTCATACTGAACACAGGGAACGGCGAAAATACAAGTCACCGGCAAGCAAATGTTTGCAAAAGCCCAGTGAAACGCACAGATATCTCTGAAAAATCGCAGATCGAATTTGAAGGGATCATCGCAAAGAGAAGAGCTTTCTTTGTGAGATCACGTTGAAATGAGCATCAACAAAAAGATGTTTCTAACAGTACTAATTACTTCTTTAGCGAGTGTAGACGTAAATGGATAGGGATTAACATAATCCTGTGAAAGATCCTCGTGAAGCAGAGACCTTCCTTTACAAGATCAAGTTGACATGAACCTGGAAAACATTTTTATAGCGGTGCTACGTAATTATTTAGCGAGTGTGGATGCAACTGAATAAAGATTTGGATAATCCCCCAGCTAAATGAAGTCAGGAGAAAGAGGTTTCGTTTACACAAGTCAACAGAACAAGCAGAACACCGTGGAGACGACAGGACAAGGATTTGTTTAAAATGTGCAGGGATAGTGGGGTAGTAAAAGATGGCGGTATAATTGAAGACGGGAGCAATTAAACGAAAATGGCGAATCCGGCAATAAGTCCTGGCCGGTAGCAATCGATTTACGATCCGGCATTGATGAACAGACGCGAGCACTCGACGAGATGACCGGATTCGCCGGTTGAGATAAATTGCCAGGGCATCGCTAAGGGAATTAAAGAGGAGCTAACGTCGGTCCCGAGGAGGAACGGACGCGGAAAAGACAAGGAGACGGATGTCCAGATGGGAACGAGCCCCGGGGAAAAATAAGCCTGGAACCCCCACGGAGAGGACACGCGAATTACAAAGCCACCCCCCTCAGTCCCATCTCCTTTCTGTTCCTGTCCCCTGCCCTACCCCCAAGTGCCTTTCCGCCGTTTCGAGCATCGCTTCGTTGTTCTTCATAGATAAAGAAACGACGAAAGGAATTTTCTGCTGGTCGAACACGGCCGCGATTTACAAGCCCCGGGAAACAAAGGGCGGGAAGATCGAGTACGTGGATTGGGGACGATTCGAGATATCGGGGGACACGGATTTACCATGCTATTCCCCGTTCCCGGACAAAAAATTTATAGGACCGATCCGTTCGCGTTTGAATGCGCGTTCGATATTTAACGTCGGGGACGGTCGAAATGAGGATTTCTCGTTTCACGATTATCGAAGATGGGACACCGCTCCTACTGGTGTCCGTTTAGTACGTTCATTCATTTATGTATATTTACTACAGCGATAGTTATTCTCTTCAACTCTATTTATGTCTATATGTGAAGTGGTAACAGTCGGAAATAGGTCAGACGACAGCCCTGTCAGAACAAAATCGATCGAAATTTGCAGCCGTAATAACCGGGTTGCGGATTTTCTGCATTTACGTGCAAAAATCAACTGCAAAACAGTAAAAACATTTATAGAATCAGAAAATGCTTTTTTACCATTTTCAACCGATGAAAAATGATTAAAAAAGGAAACAATTCGTGCAAAAAATGTTTATCTCGCTCAAAAATCCTCAGTCTAGTAATAACATTACTACCTACAATTTATACAGTATTTTACCGATAATTGTACCCAACACAGGTTTGCCCAGGGACAATTATTTTTTTTTTAAACAGAGCGTTTATTTTTTTTAAACATACGCACAGAAGTATAACAATAAATAAATTAATAACTAGACTAAAGGCTCCGTTTTCGGAGCACGCACGGTCTTACAATTAAATTCTGTTTGCGCTTATTGCTACTATTTACACTTATATTAGATAGTTTATCTACTTATGGATACCACATATAGAGGGTGGTCTTTTTATCTGAAGATATTGAAATATCTCGAGAACTATGTATCGGATCAAAACAAGTGGGCAATGAAAGTTGTTCGTCGCGCAGGTGGACATCCAATGATACCAAACTCGACCCCCCACCCCCACGCCCTGGGAGTAGGGGTGGGGGAAGATAAAAAACTTAAATGGAAACCCCCATTTTTCATTGCAGATTTGGATTCTCCAGAAAAAAATAAACAAATTTGATTTAGGAGTTTTTGCATTTTGGTTTACAGATGGCGCTGTAATGGACAAAAATCAAAATGGAGAAAGTCGTTGAAAATTGGGCATATCTCGAGAAATACACATCAGATCAGAAAAATAAAAGTAGACGTATTTGATATTTTTAAGAATGCTATTCAATAACACCATAATTTACCCCCCACCCCACCTCCTGAGGGTGGGAGAGGGAACTATTTCAAAATCTTCAATGGGTAACCCTTTTTTATAGCAAATCTTGGTTCTCCATTGATTTGATATTATTGGTGTAATTTCTTTCACAGATGTCGCCGCAATCGAAAGCAGTTGGAAAAATTCATTGGCATGTTTATCAATCCTCTGGAGGTGGGGTGGGGGGTAAATTATGGTGTTATTGAATAGCATTCTTAAAAATATCAAATACGTCTACTTTTATTTTTCTGATCTGATGTGCATTTCTCGAGATATGCCCAATTGTCAACGACTTTTTCCATTTTGATCTTTGTCCATTACAGCGCCATCTGTGAACCAAAATGCAAAAACTCCTAGGTAAAATTTGTGTATTTTTTTCTGGATAATCCAAATCTGCAATGAAAAATGGGGGTTCCCATTTAAGTTTTTTATCTTCTCCCACCCCCACCCCCAGGGGGTGGCGGTGGGGGGTCCAGTTTGGTATCATTGAATGTCCCCCTTCGCGACGAATAACTTTCATTGCCCACTTGTTTTGATCCGATACATAGTTCACGAGATATTTCAATGTCTTCGGATAAAAAGACCACCCTATATACAGCATAGCACAGGAACTGCATAATCAGTCTTACATTTCGGAATAAAAACAAATTTGGATTTAGTACTTACTTACTAAACTTATACTAATGGTGTCCCTAATCCGCCAGGGATACTATTATTTGACTTTCGCCGAACATAGAAAAGGACAGCGGAGCTCGAGAGGCCTCGATCGCCGAGAAGTGTAAACATAACTAATCCAATAACAAAACTTCTTTATTTTTCATTATTTATGGATGGGACTCTGACCAATTTATTCGTGTCATTTTACTAATGAAAATGATACCAAATATGATATAATTCCAATTATATTGACTTGTGTAATGAACGATGAAAGTTTTCAACCCAAAGAAGGACAGCGTATGGGAAAGAAAGAGATGCAGTTCAAAGAACTTCCCATACGCTGTTCCTCCTTGGATCGGAATTATATCATATTTGGTATCATTTTCATTAGAAAAATACCATGAAATATGTTGGTGAAAATTCCATAAAAAGATTAATGAAAAATAAAGAAGTTTTGTCATTGGATTAGCGTGGTCTCACCGATATATCCGAGCCGTATGATGTCATTCTTCTCGGCGGCCGAGGCCTCTCGAGCTTCTTGACCCCTGAAGGCGGTACACCCCGTAGGAGTGGGGATAGTTCTGGGCCACTTATTGGCCAGACATTTGGAACATTTACCGATAAAGTACTGTATCATTGATTAACAGGTACATGCATTTTGGCCAGCTTTTCGCGAGTCTGGCCCACAGTGCGAGGTGGGTGTCGGTAGAGTCGTCGAATGGGGTCCACGTTTGATCAAGTTCCCCGGGCCAACTGATCAATAAACCGTCGGAATCTGAGCATCGAGTGCTCAGACAGAGATCGCGAGTATAAAAGCTCGACTGACAGGGCTTGGTGAATGGGTGCTCGCGCGACGGATGATCACAGGCAGCCCGAACGAGGAGAGGGTGTCTGCGTTATAGCAACGGCGACGACGGCGACGGCGATGGTGGTGGTTCTCTGGACAAAACCGGGACGAGGACGCACACGCGTTAACGAGCGTTGGCGAGGATTCGAGCGGAGAGGCGAGGAGAGCCGTGGCACATCGCGAGACAGCCGTGTCTCGCACGCATCGAGGTTCGCTTTTCAACGCAACGCCGATGATAGAAGGACGAGAGACCGGGGTCTCCCTGTTCGCATTCTACGGTTGACGTCGGCGTCGGCGTCGACGGAGCAGCCTAGGCTCGCCTTTCTACGCGGAGGAGCAGAAAACAGAACGGTAGCTCATTAGCGGTAACAGGCAGCCGAGCAAGAGAGGAAGCTCGTTATCCATGGATACACAAACCCCTATCCTCCGCCCCCTCCTACAGCGCAGAGCGGACCTCCTTCGTGGATACGTGTGGAATACACAGGCCTGTCTGCATCGTTCCCCGGCCGTCTGTTTCGTTCCACCAGCTTCCTGTTAGTTCTCTTTCTCTTTCTCTCTCTCTTCAGCCCCTCCCTTCTTCCGCGGCCTCTTCATTCGCCCTCGCGATCTTTTCGACACGCCGCGATTCTTCATCCCTCGATCGCTCGCACCACCATTTGATCCGCGAAATATCCTCCCTTGCCCTTCGACGCACGCATCGCAGAGATCGCTGCGCGATTCTTCCGTTTGAACGGTTTCGATGCTCGTTGCGGACTCGGCTTGAACTGCGATTTCTTTTGTGAGCGAGGTGAGCATAATTTCTATGTCACTCAACACTTCCTGTACCGTGTATCTGGATATTTAGGGTGGTCCTTATTTTTCAACTTTCGAACTTTTCTGGCCTTACTTCCGTAAAATATGACACTTGCTGAAAAAATGATACATGTGCAAAATTTCAGCTCGATCGGACAATTTGAACCCATGCCGCAGAGCACTTGAAAATTGTTTATTTTTGTAGGAATGTAAATATACATTCCTACATATCGTTGAATTTGTCTTTCCATGCTCTATAACGATGTGCAAATAAAGTACAAGGTCATCGTAGAAAAAAATACCGCAACTTTGAAATTTCGAAAATTGGATTTCAAAAGAAAATTTTTTCTTCAGCCTTATATTTACCTCGTCTAACAATACAACTCTTGTTTGACACATTTTTTCATATATTTATTAATAACAAAGATGTTTAAATAACGTAGTCACTACACGCAGTTAGCGTTCGAGCTACGGCTACTCGACGCTAAACGGGCGGAACTTTCCGATTCACCTAATATTATACATATAAGAAATTCTAATTTTATTTACAGGCATTCGGTAATTCTTCCAAAATAACTGATCACAATCATATTCGAAATTAACGAGAAATCAAATCTTTGTTATTAATAAAGTATATGAAAAAATGTGTCAAACAAATAAAGTTGTATTGTTAGACGAACTAAACATAATGCTAAAGAAAAAAATGATTTTTGAAATTCACTTTTCGAAATTTCAAAGTTGCGGAATTTTTTTCTACCATGACCTTGTACTTTATTTGCACATCGTTATAGAGCATGGAAAGACAAATTAAACGATATCTAGGAATGTATATTTACGATGTATTATAATGGAGAAGTTTCAAAAATAAGCAATTTTCAAGCGCGCTGCGGCACAAAGTGGAACTTTTCGTCCATTTCGGAGACAAAATCAAAGAACTTCCGATAGAAATGAGATAGAGAGCTGAAAATTTTTTTAATTACAGCTGAGACTTCGCAAAATATAGGAAAATAGGGAGATTATGGTACGAACATTTTTTAACCTTGAAAAAAATCGTCAAACTTGCACAATGTAACGAAAATTGTGGTTTTTGCAATACCACGGGTAGAAAAAAATTTTTCTAACATGCCATACATCATTTCCTGTAGATTTTTTCATGCTGAATTCAAATCTGGTCTCAAAATTTGTCTACGACTTCAGGATTTTACAAGAAATCGATTTTTGTGAACGAATTGTTTAACGATTTTTTTCAAGGTTAAAAAATGTTCGTACCATAATCTCCCTATTTTTCCCATATTCTGTGAAGTCTCAGCTATAATTAAAAAAAATTTCAGCTCTCTATCTCATTTCTATCGAAAGTTCTTTGATTTTGTCTCCGAAATGGACGAAAAGTTCCACTGTGCGGCATGGGTTCCCATTGTCCGATCCAGCTGAAATTTTGCACATGTCTCATTTTTTCACGCCATATGTACATATCTACATATATACATCGTCAGTGTCATATTTTAGGGAAGTAAGGCCAAAATATCTTAAAACAAATTTTTGGCTCCTGTACCATCCTACCGGGTATCCACTTTCAAGTTCTTTTTAAAATTATCGTAGATTTTTACGTTCTTCGGTGGTCGCAGGTTAATTTGGATACGGGTCAAAGTGGACCCATGCGTCGGATGCTCAACTAGGGAAGCTTCTTAGTCTACGAGCGTCACTTTAGCTCAGCTCCTCGGCCCCTAACGAAGTTAGGTGGGCCCTGTCTAGCAAGCCCGATGCAGCACGAACGTTTTCGTGGTGTATTTAGCAGAGAAACCACTGCACCGTTCGGATCGGTTGCAGCCGGCCGCCGGCGTCGCGTGAAGCAACTGCAACCCGAGGAATGCTCGTTCCCAGTAATGCAATAACTGTGGCATCACAACGCCAGGATACCGCGAACGGCTGGCATTCAGATTGGTCGCCAACTCCAACCAGCAAACTTGGAAGCGTTTCGCGTCAATCGATCGCGATTCATTGGCAGAAAAACCGGGCGTCAATTAGAAATACTTCGTTATACACTTACCCATCGCCCGGTCTATTCGAGGGAAAAAAAGGATCCAGGAAACGTAATGAGAAACGCGAAGCAGGTAACGAAGCTTCGGTTATCCGAGGTTCCGAGTAGAATCGTGTTTCCTTTGTTAATTACTTGTTTATTCTGCCTCGTACAAATATGCTAATCGTGTAGGATCGTTCTGCTAGACAAATATCTTCTTTGTGCATGTTTTGCTTGACTCGTCTGACTATACGTTAACCGCTACTACTTACAAGCTGTGCACACTGGGTTGCATTCTCTGCATTACTCTGGGGATGATTTTACAAGAAGACCTGCAAGAATTACTTTGAAAGGTGTGGAATGTTTCGATTAATTCCCTATTTCTTCTACAGCGAATAAAACAATTTTCATAAATGTTTGAAACAACTCTTCATCGTAGACTGTGTGTAAAATTGAAGGGAAATTTATAATCGAGTTCGAGGAAGAATAATCCACTAGAACCAGCTGCGTGACTGCTTCCGTTCGTCCGGGGGAATTAAAATCGTTCGAAAGCCACGAAATGTTTCGCAAAATTCGCGCTGGCGTGATTCTGAAATATTGAACATGTCGAACAGAAAACAGTTCCGTGGGAATTCGAACGGCCCTGAAACTTTCCTGTCTGAATAATCGCGGGCTCATTCCACTGGCAGGAAGAACGGTTAGGTTCGATGGTGGGAAGAGGGCACGAACGCGTTCATCGGCGGAGAGGCTCCAATTATTTATCGAGCGGACCGCGACCGATTTTAATGGCCCATTGCGGGACAAATCGAACGACCTGCACTTCGACCCACATTCTTTTTAACCTTGTTACTCCGACACCGGGGCTAACTACGGTAAAAGCGAATTGGAGGGCCGAAAGTGCTCCCGAGGACTTCGTTAGGCTCCCAGGTATGCGGCGCCGGTGAATAAAATTTAACGAAACCCTCCAATGTTAGAAAAGAATTGGACTCCGCTTGCGTTTCGTTCTGATCTGTGTTAATTCCCACTGCAACTCGATCGTTGAGTTGCGAATTTTATTCATTCGTCACAAAAAGTGGATAAAATCCAAATTGTAGAAGATTTTCTTTTTCGATAAAAGTCTATATTCTATTTTATTTTCGTGATGAATGCACATTGGGAGTTTCGACTTAAACCTGATGGAAGATTAGATGTGTATTTGAATAATCGAGGTCCCGTCAAATGAATTTAAATGTCCATTGATCGCGGCATCGTCGAGCTTGCTCGAATGTAGTGTTCAACGATACGTGGCGTGTTCACGGCGATTTCACGGTATTCAGTCGAAGGCCGAATCGTTTCACTCGCCGCTGAACCTCTTAACTCCTCGCGACGTTTCTTTATCGTCGGCACGCAGGATTTAACTCGGTCGAATCATGACCAGCGAAACAACTCGTGCGTGTGATCGTTGATATAGAGGCTGGCTCGCTGCACGGAATACTTTGTTTCAATGCCCGGATGCGCACGGAGACGAAAATATAAATGGAGGCGCGATAAATTAATTTATCTGCGCCAAGTATGAAAGAAAATGAAACGCTGAGAGACGAGAAACGGGACACCGGGAAGACTGAGACTGTTTTAAAATACAGCTCGCTGCGGACGACACTTAAACCATTTCTACTATCTTTTAAAAATTAATTCCGGCAGCTATTAATTAAGGGGACAGAAAGCACACGAAAAGGTACAGTTACTTTCTCATGAATGCATAAAATGTACAATCTAGTGATAAACTCTGCAGTTTCAACGACTGAATTATATACTTGATTTGGTAAGCTCTTTTTGGAGAGATCGTTCAGCTGTCGACGCGTTAATCTCTCTATACTATTTTACCGTAACCTGAAACATGAAATATCCATGTCAAGGAGCATAATCAATGCGTTATGGTTCAACGCTGCAACCAAACCCTGCAGGGGAAAGTGCTCCACCCGATTCATAATTAATTCTTAGAGAACCAGGTCCAAACACGTTAATTAAGAACCGGAGACCGATAGAATCGATTAATGAAGAAGGAGCGGTCCAGCTGAAATATTTACGAAGGACTATCGGATACCTAATTCCCCGACGGATTCGTGTTGATTTTTACCGTGGAAAGTTGGTGTTCGCGTTAATCCTCGCGGGTCAAACCATCCCGCACTGTCTTCGCCTTCGAACCGGAAGTTCTGCGGACTTCCGTTGACCTCGCTCAAGCGTAAAACGTAAATGGCCGTCGTCCCGTTCTCACGGAGTTTACGTGCGAGCGGATTTTATATCAAGGTGTTCGACGAATTAATTCTCTTTTCTCCGGAAATAAAACGGCTCGCGTGACTGCCGCTGTCAAAGAGTGTCGCGTTACAGGATCCCGGCTGGTGTCGGGTAATCTCGTTGACGAAAAACACGCTCGGAACACCAATTTGAAAATCGCGACGCGCAATACGGACCGAATTCATTAGGGAACGCTACACTGTTGCGAAATGCGTCAGACCGGTTACTTGGCCATATACGCCGCTCGGGAACCGAACGACAAAACTTTAGAACTTGCAAAATAATTTACTAGTGGTTTAATCATTTCGAAATGCGACTATTATTATTATTATTATTATTAAATTTATATTTATTATAAACGGACCGATATCCTTTTACACAAATGTTTACAATAGAATAAAAAAAGAATTAACGAAAATTAACTAGGAGGGGACATGTACAAAAACGGTTGGAATACAGGTATGGTATTATCCAGGAACCAAAAATAACAGTTATTCTAAAATTTTCTACGATAAAAATGATTGATAGAAAGTTGATTATTATTGAAATTTAAGACATGAAATATACATGAAATATAAAGAAATAAATTCGAAGAACAAAATCCAATAAATCGCATTATTGCTAGTTCTAACATATTTTATAACAATATTGATTTTTTTTAATGGCACATTACAGGTATTCAATACAAAATTACGTAATACTATTTGTTAATCGTAACTGTATTTGTTTAGTTTTGCGCGGTCCATTATTATGTAAATTTTAGGTTAAGACCTTTTCTTTGTTAAGTTTTCTTTTTGTTTTTATCAGTTATACTGTAAAAACTGTATACATTTGTATAAAAGGACCTTGGTCCGTATATAATATACAGGGTGGCCCACATAACTCTGAACAGCTCAATATCTCCGTTACTTTTCGTTGTACAAAAAAACTTCGTAGGACAAAGTTACACTGTTTGAAAGGCTACATATAACGGTGAAAGGGAAAAAAAATTCCAAGGTCATTTTTATGAGATTTCAAGGTTATCGATGTTTTTTTAAATGGTATGAGGTATTTTTTAATACATCAATCGATGCAGCTGGACATTCTTTATAAAAAAGTACTAACCTATGTATGTCGAAAAGTTAGTAGTTCAGGAGATATATTTCAATTTAAATAACTCTAAAATACCATTACTGTCGTACTAAGATGTTACACAAGTAAGTAAACACTAACGTCTTAGCACGGCAGTAATGGTATTTTGGAGTTATTTAAATTGAAATATCTCCTGAACTACTAACTTTTCGACATACATAGGTTAGTACTTTTTTATAAAGAATGTCCAGCTGCATCGATTGATGTATTAAAAAATACCTCATTCCATTTAAAAAAACATCGATAACCTTGGAATCTCATAAAAATGACCTTGGAATTTTTTTTCCCTTACACCGTTATATGTGACCCTTCAAACAGTGTAACTTTGTCCTACGAAGTTTTTTTGTACAACGAAAAGTAACGGAGATATTGAGCTGTTCAGAGTTATGTGGGCCACCCTGTATATATAATAATAAAAAAGAATATCGACTTTTATACTTTTTGGTTAGAAGTAACAGTTATTAGTGTTCACAAAATTGGATCTTCCTCGATAACTGTTATCGATGAAGAAAAACTGTTTCCATTGCACAAAACATTTATCGATGAGAGAAGTTTATTTCGATCGCTCATAACAGTTATCAAGGAGAGAAATTCATTTCGATCGCTCATAACAATTATCAATGAGAGAAATTGATTTCGATCGCTCATAACAATTATCGATGAGAGAAATTGATTTCGATCGCTCATAACAATTATCGATGAGAGAAATTGATTTCGATCGCTCATAACAGTTATCAATGAGAGATATTTATTTCGATCGCTCATAACAGTTATCGATGAGAGAAATTCATTTCGATCGCTCATAATAGTTATCGATGATCGAATTTTTTTCCACTTGTTCATAATAATTATTGATGAGAAAATTTATTTAGTTGCTTCGATAACTGTTATGAACGATCAAAATAAATTCCTCTCGTCGTCAACTGTTATGAACGATCGAAATAAATTCCTCTTGTCGAAACTGTTATGAGCGACCGAAATAAACTTCCCAGAAACTCCCATTGATAACTGTTATAAGTGATCGAAATGAATTTCTCTCAACGATAACATTTACGAACAAGAGAACAAATTTTCGGTTACTTATAATCCTTATTTGTAACCAATACGATGTTAATCGATGAAATACTTGTTATCCATGATTTTTTTTCTTTTTGGTTATGTGTCGCCGTTCTTGAAAATGGATGTAACCAAACTGGTGATTATTGTCACAGATTCGGCACTAACGAAAGCCAGTCCGAAAACCGACAACATACAAGCCTTCTGCCATATTTTCTGATTATTTCTTTTTGGAAACAGAGCGGGTAGTACATCGACAGTCCGAAAAAAAATAGATCCAGCTCAGTATCGCGATTTCGATAGCGTCGTATAGCGAAGGATCGGACCATAACTTTTTATTCGAAATTTTATTCGGCCGGCTTTTACGAGAAATATGCTGTTTTATTGAGAATCGTTTCTCTTCCGATAGAAACTGCGATCTGGACGATCTGTGTCCCCCCTTCCGGCGACGATCGAGAGATCAGCGTGAAGTTTAGCGCGCGTTTAAAGCCGGTGCTCGATGTTCGAATCATAAAGGACACCGACCGCCGTGCCGGAGCAACAACCACGTTTACTATTGGCAAATAAATTCTCGGGGACAGTGGAACCTCGGATGGTGTCCGATGGTTAAGGGGATCGATTGAATTACGTTAGCTCGGACCACGATGGTCTCCACTTAAGGGCCCCAGAGCTATCCTTCAGCGATCTTGCGCGTATTGACGTGCGGTTAATCAAAGCTGGCCGGTCGCCATTGTACCAGTAGACACCAGGATTACGTCGCGTTTCGATAATTGCTGTCTTAGGTTATATCGCTACTAATTATCCTAATACCACGTTATATTGGCCCAGCGCTCGACGGGCCACTTCCGCCGGTGCATGACTAATAAGTCCGGCAATTAACCGAGCCATGGTCCGGCGCCTGGGTTAACAGGATGGCAGTGCCAGCAACTTATTACGGGGTCCAAGATTGTCTTCACCATGTGGAAGAATCAACGTAATTAATACTCTTCGAAATATTCTTCAATTCTTCAATACCTTCACATGTATTTTCGTGAATTATTTTCCTCAATGATAATCTATTTCGTGAATCGTCGTTGGACACTCTTAGTGTGCTTAGACAGAGTGAAATTTGTTTTACATATTGTGTAGATTGATTTTTCTGCGGTCTTAACACGTTCGCTGCCGAGCGACATTTTCAAAATGGTTGCACCACGCCATCAAATTTTAATTAATTGTAAAATAAAAATACAAAACGTGTATTTATGGGAAAGATATTAAATTTCGATAATTTTTAATTGCTTTAGTAATTATACGAACTATATCGTAGTCGGTTTTTGGGATAAAATGTTTGATGACAAACCTAAACACAAACTTCGATCTACGAGATAACTCGTTGTTGGCAGCGAACGTGTTAAGAAAGATTGAAAACAGCGTCTGATAATTGGTTGACCTATACTACCTGCAAACTGATTACAAAAAATGTTTAGAGACGTACGCGTAAAAGCCGGAAACAGCACACGAAGGTACGAGAACGGAAGCGAAGCTTTTTCGAAAAGATAGGGAGAGATCGGAATTAGTTTCCACCGATGGAATCCCAGCGATTTGTCGAAGGGCTGGACAGCTTTGTCGTGTGTATTTGTGCCGAGAAATGTAGCAGGACTGGGGGTCGACTGTTTCGAGCGTGCAGCACCGTCGGCCGCGATCAAAAACCGTCGTGGCAATGGTTCAAACGCTTGTAAACCGAGTGCCGACGAATGGGAAAATATATGCGCCATTGACGGATCGATCGGTCCGGGTTGATCGTAATCTGTTTGCGAACGGTGTATATCGAATTACCGGTCCCCCGATCCGGTTACCGTTGCGCTTGTAATCGGCATAATGGCGAGTTTACGTCGATCAAGTATTGTTCGGGGGCATTGTTCGCCGTTGGTAACGCGATCCGGCCGATTCGCGCGGTCTTCGTTCCCCTGGTCTGATATTAACGTCGCCGTGCGCAAACGGGAGAACTCGCCGATGATGTTCGACCCTGTTACGCCCAGATGATTCCCGCTGAATGCACCTACTAATTTCACGATCGATCGGAACCGCGCAATCGGGTACGCCGATCGTCAACGGGGTTATTCGATCAATGGAAATATTATTCCGACACCAGTGAGCTCTAGCCTCTATAATCTGAATTATTTATATTATTGTTTGCGTACATAGTGGTCCGCCGGATATTATCATTTCGATTTCGTGACAATGAATTTGTGGCGATGCTGGAATTATAACACCTAAATTAATGACCCATGAATATAGGTTCACTCTCTATTCTAAATCAGGATGCAGCAACTGGAACAATCAAATAAATACAGGGTGAGTCCGAAGAAACAGAACACCTAATAAATTCCGTGAAATTGGTAGTGTTGAAAATAAAAAATGTACGAAGGTGAGGACTGTAAGGAATGAAGCAAACACAATTAATGTTCTGGTAGCAGTGGATACAAATCCTCATGCTAGTACGAGGCAAATCGCACGAGAAAGTGGCATTAGTCAAAAATGTGTAGTGCAAATACTCCATGAACAAAAATTTCACCCCTTACATCTATCAATTCACCAAGAACTTCATGGTAGAGACTTTGTAAATCGTGTAAACTTTTGCCAGTGGGAATTGAGACAATTGATAAACGATAGAGCATTTTTTAATAAAGTATTATTTACCGATGAAGCTTCGTTTACGAATCACGGGCAGATAAATTTAAAAAATATGTATTATTGGTCATCTGAAAATCCGCGGTGGTTACGGACAATCGACAAACAAAGACCATGGTCCGTCAATGTTTGGTGCGAAATTTTAAACAATCAAATAATTGGGCCTCACTTTATCACCAGAACATTAAATGCAGAAAAATACATTGCATTTTTACGAGAATCGTTACCAATTCTCCTGGAAAGTACACCCTTGGACATTCGTGAATATATGTGGTATCAACATTACGGAAGTCCAGCCCATTCTCCCCGTGTTATAACAAAATTCTTGAATAACAAGTTTCCAAATCGTTGGATTGGACGTAACGGACCCGTATTATAGCCAGCTCGCTCACCAGATCTTACAGCCCTTGATTTCTATCTATGGGGAAAACTGAAAGACGATGTTTATCATGAACCACCAACCACTGTAGACGACATGAAAGAAAGAATCGTCAGGGGCTTGTGCGTCGTTTCCCTCAGAAATGAGTTGCACAGCAGTACGTTCTGTAACTTCACGGCTAAATGAATGTATAGCAGCTCAAGGGAATATTTTTGAATATTTTTCGTAACAGAAATAAAGCAAATGAATCTTACACGTTGAATTTTATTTATTCCATTTTTCTGGGCTGAAGGTCATTTGTAGGTCATATTGTGTTACATGGATGAATTCGTTATTTCGTCAGCTACAACTTTACGTTAAGGAAGATATATCATTCCATTTAAAAAAACATCGATGACCTTGAAGTCTCATAAAAAATGACCTTGAACATTTTTTCCCTTACATCGTTACATGTGGCTCTTCAAACAGTGTAACTTTGTCCTTAGAAGTTTTTTTGTACAACGAAAAGTAACGGAGATATTTAGGTGTTCTGTTTCTTCGGACTCACCGTGTATACAGGGTCATTCGTTTTTAAACGGACAAACGTAAACCAGCTATAAAGAACCCCAAATGGAACAAGTTTTACCCCTGCCACTTTTTTTGTTTCGGCCTTGATTTTTAGAAAATTGCAATTTTGCCCTATGCCAAAAAAACACAGATCCGAAGGTCATACAAAAATATTTTGTTAACAAAAAAGATGCCCCTATTTATTTTAAACCAAACAAAGGAAAAATCATCAAGATTCATCACTGGAGTCCCGAGATATTCAAGTTTATGTGAACTAAAAAAATTATGGTTTTTTGCAATTTTCTAGAAATCAAGGCCGAAACAAAAAAAGTGGCAGGGGTAAAACTTGTTCCATTTGGGGTTCTTTATAGCTGGTTTACGTTTGTCCGTTTAAAAACGGATGACCCTGTATGTATACAGGGTGGTCTTTTTATCTGAAGACAGTGAAATATCTCGAGAACTATGTATCGGATCAAAACAAGTGGGCAATGAAAGTTGTTCGTCGCGAAGGGGGACATCCAATGATACCAAACTGGACCCCCCACCGCCACCGCTGGGGGTGGGAGTGGGAGAAGATAAAAAACTTAAATGGGAACCCCCATTTTTCATTGCAGATTTGGATTCTCCAGAAAAAAATACACAAATTTTACCTAGGAGTTTTTGCATTTTAGTTCACAGATGGCGCTGTAATGGACAAAAATCAAAATGGAAAAAGTCGTTGAAAATTGGGCATATCTCGAGAAATACACACAGATCAGAAAAATAAAAGTAGACGTATTTGATATTTTTAAGAATGCTATTCAATAACACCATAATTTACCCCCACCTCCACCTCCTGAGGATTGATAAACAAACCAATGCATTTTTCCAATTGCTTTCGATTGCAGCGACATCTATGAAAGAAATTACACCAATAATATCAAATCAATGGAGAACCAAGATTTGCTATAAAAAAGGGTTTCTCATTGAAGATTTTGAAATAATTCTCTCTCCCACACTCAGGAGGTGGGGGTGGGGGTAAATTATGGTGTTATTGAATAGCATTCTTAAAAATATCAAATACGTCTACTTTTATTTTTCTGATCTGATGTGTATTTCTCGAGATATGCCCAATTTTCAACGACTTTCTCCATTTTGATTTTTGTCCATTACAGCGCCATCTGTAAACCAAAATGCAAAAACTCCTAAATCAAATTTGTTTATTTTTTTCTGGAAAATCCAAATCTGCAATGAAAAATGGGGGTTTCCATTTAAGTTTTTTATCTTCCCCCACCCCTACTCCCAGGGCGTGGGGGTGGGGGGTCGAGTTTGGTATCATTGGATGTCCACCTGCGCGACGAACAACTTTCATTGCCCACTTGTTTTGATCCGATACATAGTTCTCGAGATATTTCAATGTCTTCAGATAAAAAGACCACCCTGTATATGTATGTACTCCTGTTTCTATATCTTCTACCCATCCACTTACAAAAGAAAATATTAACATCAGAATGTGCCTCGCCTGGAACCGATGAACTCTACAGGAAACATTTTCCATCGTTCAGCAGAAGACCATTTACCACTGATTTTTAGCAAGTTATATTTTTATGAGCCAAGCGAGAAGCTACGAAATGTTCTAGCTCGAGAAAAGTTGAAACCAAGGGGACACACAGCGACCATAAATCCGTTTGGACACATCCGATTATTGGTACGCGAAACAGGCGATATTTGCGAGATGACGCGCCGACTCCTTACCAAGGATTTATGAAGCAATACTAAGTCTGGCGCTGACCCAACCGGCCAACAAGTCCTCGACACGTCGAATAAACAAATGCGGAAGGAACGTGCACCACCGGTGAATTCCGTTCCCCGCCGCGTCGAAACGAGTAATTTCCGCTGCGCCTGTCGTCCCTGGGATAATCTATGCGGCCTGCCTCGCGAGTTGCGGAGCCCTGCGCTATAAGCACCTTCCTCCATTCTTTTATACCCCCTTGGACTTGGTCTATGTGATCGGAAAGGTAAATAATAGTCGTCTAAGACGTTGCTTGTTGGCGTGCTGCTGGAGACGATGAATTCATCAGCCAAGAATTTCTTGGCGTTTGGAATCTCTTCTCTTGGAATGGGCCCAAAAGTCCTTTAAAAGGATCTCACTGTTTCCATTTTCTTTTTCAGGACAGATCGCTCTTTTTTTCTTGCAGGACTTTCCATTCTTCAGAGATACAGTAAATCCTCTATGAATGCAGAAGCTCGGGGAGGTTCGTTTGCAAAGTTCGTAGACGGACACTATTTTTTGAGCTTTAAAGACCGTGTCGACCGTAGAGAAGGACAGCGCGTGTAAAGAGAGAGCGCCTGCGACTCTCCGCGTCTCTTTCTTTCCCATACGCTGTCCTTCCTTGCGCCCGAAACGTTCATCGTCAATTAAACCTCTGAATACAGTTGAAATTATATCGTGTTTGGTCTTACTTCAATCAGAAAAATGCCACAAATATATTGGTGAAAGTTTCATAAGAAAATAGATAATGATTAGAAAGATTTAATATTGGTGTTACATTGTGAGTATTCCGCGTCGCATTAGTTCACACCGATATACCCTAACCGAAATCAGATTACCACAGTGGAGGGGGTATTGAGGTATTGATCAATTTATCATAATTTAAGGGCTCAAGAAAGTTCCAATTGATCAGGGATCCATGGTTGACATTGAAAGGATTGTTGTGGCTCAATAATTTTTCGGAACACTTAAACAGCGCCCACCATAGTCTGTGAGTCCAAGACAAAGTCGAACAAATATGGAGAATTGTTTAACTGGATAAAAAATCGCTCCTTTGGCTGCACCTGGATTCGTACCTAGATCCACGCGGTGGTAGTCAAACTATCAATCGTTGAGCCAAGCGAACTTACGAGTCTACGATTTTTATTTTACGTATATCTTCTAACTCTCTCTCGCTCTGTCATATCTTCAAGATTGCATTACTTCAAGATTATATTTTCATTCTGACTGGCCTGCCAAGTTGTCTTAGAATAAATTACGAATATCCTAGACCATGACGGACCCCCTAAATTCGTGTTCAAAAATTTCTGCAAATCTTCTAAGCACCATACATGCCGCAGGCAGAAGAACCACGCAATTCTCTCGCAAGAACCTCCACTGTTTCTTCATTCCAACTCCCAATTGGAGCCAACAGAAGCGAACTTCCCGAGCGGAAAGCGGAACACAGAGGAACTTTTCTCTTCGGATTGGGACACTCGTGTCCCACACACTCGGCCAGATAATTGCAGCGGAATAAAACGCAGCGAGAAACAGTCTTTAATCAGGAGTAAGTGGTGCGGCATTAGTGGCGGGTGTTTACCGGGGGCCAAGTTCCGGCGTTAATTAGACTTGATTAAATTTGGGATCAGTGGATCTAATTTGTAAGAAAAATACGGCGCTCGGCCCTCTCTCGCCGGTGGGTTAATTAACTGACATAACGCAGCCGAGCGCCAAATTACACGCGTCCAGCCCCACGTGTCAGCTCGGAAAACGTTCACAGAAGGCTCGGGAAAGATTTCAATTTTTTAATTACCCACTTCTCGACTGGCTAGCTGGACGTGTGGCGTTAAAAGTCGCTCGAAACTGTTTCCCCATGATTTTAGGTCTTCGCGCTTTGTTTCCCGCGAGGCTAGCGAATCTGAACAATGCGGGAGGGCGCGTACGCTTTTGGGAGTGGCTCCATCTTTCGCAGAAATCGTTCAGCTTAATTTTATCGCAGCCTGGCCGCGAAGAAGGGGGTCTCGACCTTCTAAAAGGGCCGGGCTAAATTAAAAGAAAGGATCCGAATGAGACCGCGGCCGCAGAAAGTAATCACTTTATCTGTGCCCGCCACTCCGGCACGCTCGCTAATCTCAAACTCCCGCTTTAAGGGTGAATTGTCTGCTCGAACCAACCCTCATCCCCACACCCCCGAACACCTCATTTCCATACACGCTTTTCGACCGTTCCCAGACGTCTCGACCCTGCGACCCATGGACCCTGCAACGGGTGGCTGCATCTGATAAGACTGCAGCCATTATTTGCTCCAATAATGAGCATTTCGTCAGGAGCAGCTCTGAAATTCCAGTTCAAAGAGGATTGAGGACGACTGAAAAATCTGGACGTAGTCGTGCCATTTAGATTAAACCATTTAGATCCACCGTACTTATAAAGAATATTCGGACTCTCTCTTGCTGAAAAAGCGACTGTACGAGGGGGATGAATTTTTAGTTGGATCACGATCCGCCGGTAGCAGAATGAATCAGCTCGGACGGGGAAGTTTCGAATAAATTTTCGATCGGGCGCGCCTTCGCCTATTCATCGTGGGCTAAACTAGGCCCGGCGTGTCGCTATTACGTGTTCGGTGGCCTCCCCTCTAACATGTGCGTCGCCACTAACCCCGGGGATAATAATGTTAGAGGCACGCCGGGGATCACCGTTAAAATTTCAAGCATTATAACCGGTTTATCGATCGTTACCGTCGCGGCGCGGCGCGCGGCGTGCCGTTCGCGAAATTTACTGGAAATTTATCCCGTCGCGTATCGAAGTCACGTAATATTTGCTTAGAATACGCTTCCCCAAGTATCGACGCATTCGCCGAGCCAATCCGCCGTCCAATATTGCCCAATTAAACTTTCAGATCGTCGATTTTACCGGCATAAAAGCAAATTGCTCGGGGAAATATGACGGCGAGCTGCTCGAAAGTTTAAAGGGCGATCGCGATACCGGCTACGAATATTATTCGACAACAATACAAACCGAATGCCGTTTTGTACTTCGATGCCGTGAACACTCGGCTCGTTCGACTACCATTCCCGATCATTAGCCCGTCGAGTTTTGCGCGAATTCCGCGCACACGCGTTGCTCCTCGCGAATCGGAACCGCAGAAAAATGTAAAATTGAGAATGAAGATTTGCTAAAAATTGTCCACAAAGTTAAGAGAGTTTAATCGATGAAACCAAAACTGGAAAGACAAAATGCTTCCTTCCTCTGCAAACACGATAAATAATGAAATTTTCTTAACATCGTTCAGCATTCAGAAATCTTCGTAACAATCTAAGGAGAATTTTCTCGTGGACAAATAAAACTTCAAAAGTTTCCCGCCATTTCAAGAATCAACTTCCACGAGACCAATGAGGAAGAATTTCTTCGTGGATCCGCGAATGAAATTTGCAAAAACACTTTCCTCCCTTGGAAAGTGAAAATATACTACGGAACAAAGAATCCCGTAACGTGATCTGGCGAAACTGTCAACGTCACTTACAGAGACTTCCTTTCTGTTCGAAAAAAAACCAAAAGAGGAACAAAGGTCTGCTCATTTATCTCGCAGCCCGTTGATCGCCGATTCCGTTCGTCCGGCGGCGAAACAAAACACCCGTTCTCGCCCGACAAATCGACACACAAGGAATTCCAATTACTCTTTAAACGGGGCAGCGGCATCGTTCCATAAAATCCTAAATTGCTGATTCACGATGCTCCACGATCGGATCCCGTTTCGATAGCTGCTAGCCAAGCCGGGTTCGGTTGGCTTTACGAGCGCCCCGTACAAAGAATGGATCAATAGGTAACACGCAATCGCGACCGGAAGGAACGAACTAAGAATTACGGTGGAAGAGGGAGAGAGAGACCTGCAGCCGGTGTGTTATGAATGGGCCCGGGCTACCGACTTTCCGGAAACATAAAGAAATTTTTCCGATACTCGTAGGAACTGGCCGGTGCCGCCCTGAATCAGCCCGGGGCTAATTCGTATGTGAAATTAGAGCCCCGCGCTGTTGCACCTCATTTTTCACCGAACTTCCTAATCCCTTCACCGAAAATTACCACCCACTGTGGTCAAACTGTTTGTTCTATTCCATTTTTACCTTGTGTCTGGGAACTCTGAGTAGATTGGATGTACAGTTTAACTTTTCGTTTTGGACAATTTGTATTCTGCATAGAAATCCGCAGTCTACTTATGAAAGAGCAAACCTCTTCACTAAGCAGAGTGTTTTTTTTTAAGTGAAACTTCTTTGCTGAGGGGGTTACAATTTTCTAGCGTTACCAAAGTGACGAAATTTCGCAAATAACCTCGAATAGTTTGACAAGTAACATTTTCATAATTAATTTACTAACTTTAAAGACTTCATTGGTGAACTTTCAAGATTGTAGAATGTAAAATGAAGCCTTGGCTATATTCCCATTTCAGTTTTATGCAGGTTTGATACTTAAATTGTTAGTTATTAACAAATTTTGGAAAAGTGATATGTTATGTATGTCTGTCCTTGTCGCACAATTCGCATTATGGGAACTTCCGAAACAATCAGCCCGCACAACAATTGTTAATAACTAATTAACCGGAGTTAATTTGTGAACATTTGCAATTGGATAACATAGAATCAACCTCTAGCTACTTTCACATGCAGTTTCTCATCGGATTTTGTTACGACTGAAAGATTTATAAACAATTATCCAAACCCTTGTTCTAAACTAACGTGAAAAATTTTGACAAGTGTCAGGTATGTAAAAAAACATACGCGTGGAAAACCACGCGCGGCAGAAGTGAAACTTCTTGCAGTCTAGTAATGTTTAGAAGTAAATTAAGATTGGAAATGATAAATAATCCTAATGAAGCGACAACAAGATCAGGAACAACTCTCGATGCTGTATTTGCAAGACATTTAGACAAAATTGAATCAAGAATATTTATATCATATTTTAGCTATCACAAGCCAATTGTTTCAATGATAGAATCATAGAAAATCATAGAAAAAATAATGAACGATCAAAATTTGCGACGCAAATAAGGAGAGCGTATGGGAAAGAAAGAGACATAGTTCATAGCATTTCCCATACGCTCTCCTTCTTTGCGTCGTAAATTTTGATCGTTCATTATTTTTTCTATGATTTTCTATGATTCCATCATTGAAACAATTTGCCTGTGATAGCTAAAATATGATATACATATTCTCGATTCAATTTTGTCTAAATGTCTTGCAAATACTGCATCGAAAGTTGTTCCTGATCTTGTTGTCGCTTCATTAGGATTACTTACCATTTCCAATCTCAATTTACTTCTAAACATTACTAGAGTGCAAGAAATTTCACTTCTGCCGCGCGTTTTCCACGTGTATGTTTTTTTCATTTTTTGGCAGTGACGCATCAAGTTCGTAGGGTTCAAGTAAAGTTCAGATTTTGAAAGGAAGGGTGATGAACGTAACGAAGCGGTTCCGACGACGAACGTCTGCCAGTGCCCGGTAATTAGGATTCTTCTAAAAAGCGCCGTTTTCCCGTCTGTCTTCGCGACGATTCCCACAGAGTCCCGATATTTCCCCGGCAATTATTAAATTACTTTTCAGCCGGGTATCTCGCGAGAGGTTAGCTCGAGCAGCACGCCGAAGACCCGGAGCCCGGCGTTAATTGGAGTTTTAAGTTGTTCGAGAACTATTGACAGTTCGCGACGTCATATCGCGACGACGAAGCCGAGCTGTTTACTGGGTCGCCTGGACGAGAATAGACGGTAATAATAGGCTCGGATTAATGTTGCTGTGATTAAACACGCCGGAACGCCGCGAGAGACTTCGCGTAATTAAAACTCGAAACGCGCTAGACGCAACTTTACGAGCCCGCTGGGACAGACCGCTTTTATTTTTCTCGGAACTTCCTTTCTACCTAGTCGGAAACGTTGTTCACCCCCTGGCTGTACTTCATAAACAATGATTGGAATTTAAGAACATTATGAATTCGTTTCTCTTAAAGGAACGAACAAAAATATTCTGTTTGTTTAAAGAAACATTTATGTCGAGGAAGATGTTTCATGAATTTGGAGAAGCAGGAAAGAACATGGAAATTTGCGTAAATAATCGCGCAAAGCAGCACAGCTTAGTACGCTAAGTATTATATCCATAAAATGTTCTTTTTATGTTTCATGAAGAAGGTGTTTAATGAAATATTAAATCTTCAACGTAGAAGAGACAGAAATGTTTCCGAATATACTGGACAAGATAATACAAGTATGCATATTAATACTATACTTTCCTGACAAAGATTTTCAAACTGCAAAAAGACTGAAAAAGCACTTGGTCCCATACGTTTTCTGAGTTCTCTTGGGAACGAATTTATCCAGGATCTGGCAATCTTTGAAATGAAATGGACATTTTATGACTGGTGGTTGTATTGCTCGGTTCAATCGAAATGCTTTCGGCTTCTGCTGAAATTAGTTTGGTTCCCGGGCTTTAAGTATTTCACTCGATCGACGATACACATCGAGCCCCGTTGATGGATGGGTAAAGTGTGCTAAGACCGTGTTAACTCCGCGAGGAATTAAGCTATCCCGGCTACCCCAAGGAGAGAACGCGAGGAACCATTTATATGCGTTAAGACGTCTTAGCTTTCTTAGGAGAAGTTTTAACGACCGCGGACAGGGAGTTTCACCGACCGTGGGGAGACCTCGTGAAAGTTTTAATCTTAGCCAACCGCAACCACGATTGAGCCTGCCGCCGTTTTCGCCCACGCACACCTCCACCCCGAACTCCTCGGAAAATCACGTGTCAACGACTGCGGAGTACCAATGAATTACCGTGCATTAGATAACGAGCTGTCACCCCTGTTCGCACTCTCGTGAATTTTATTTGCTTATCATGGAAATTCATATTTTATTCATATTCACCAAAGAGAGCAATTAAATGGTTTTTCTTGTTAAAGATTTCAAGCTGTTCATTTTGCAGATCTCTTGGCTTCCATTGGTAGAATCAGAAGCCTGTTAGAGAATCGCATTGAACAGTGCAGGAAATTTTCGATCCCTCGCTGCGAATGCAACCCGTTCCGCCGTGGCGATTCAGTGTTACTGCTCTAATTTTCCTAATGAGTTTAGAGGCGGTCCGCGGAGATTAATCTCGCTTCATTACGCGGAATCTTGGCCCGTGAATCGGCAAACAGCGACGAGCCGGTGCGATCAAGCTCCTCGCCTCTCGCGATTGTGTTAATTAATACGCGTATAAGCGGAAAAACGGCCCAGCGTTGAAGCATATCGTGCCACCCAGGAATGGAAGTAGGTTACATTATTCACCGACGTGGAATTATAGTCGTCTTTGACGGGGAACGAGCGGAAACAAGACCTACATACGCTGAACTCGGATAAATCTTTGTTGTACTGTTTATTTATTAGGAAAATTGTTGGAGCTCAAAATATGTTGTTATTATTCGAATTCCTGATTTTGGTCTCACCATGCATTGACTTGTTTTACTGAAAAATGAACAACTTGACTCTGATTCTTCTCGCACTTATTTTTAATCGTCCACAAGACAGTATTACTTTAATTCGTGGTTTCAAGCAGAGACCATAACTGTTATAACCAAAAAGAGAAAAAGTCATCGAATAACAAGTATTTCATCGACTAATATAATATTGGTTACAAATAAGAATGATAAGTAACCGAAAATTTTTCTCTTGTTGATAAATGATATCGTTGAGAGAAATTCATTTCGGTCACAATTACAGTTTATTTCAATCTCTCCTAACAGTTATTGATGAAGGAAATTTGTAAGAGTTATTATTAAATAGTACAACTTTCAAATGGTAGACAATGAATTATTTCATAAATTTTTTATTCGTAAAATTCATTGATACAATCAAAATTTAGTGTGACAAAGGAAAACAGATTTTGTGTTGTTCTTATGGTCTGTTGATTCGTCTTCTTGTACGAAACCTTCTCAATGAATTTCACAGGCTTGCTCCATCCGAAAAAGAGTAGACAACACAATAATTAAATAAGCAACCAATATGATTTTTCTCATCAATAATTATTACGAACAAGTGAAAAGAAATTCGATCATCGATAACTGTTATGAGCGATTGAAATAAATTTCTCTCATCGACAATTGTTATGAGCGATCGAAATAAATTTCTCTTGCCGATAACTCTTATGAACGATCGAAATAAATTTCTCTCATTGATAATTATTATGAGCGATAGAAACAAATTTCTCTAATTGATAACTGTTATGAACGATCGAAATAAATTTCTCTTGTCGATAACTGTTACGAACGATCGAAATAAATTTCTCTAATTGATAACTGTTATGAGCGATCGAAATGAACTTCTCCCATCGATAACTGTTATGAACGATCGAAATAAATTTCTCTAATTGATAACTGTTATAAGTGATCGAAATAAGTTTCTCTTGTCGATAACTCTTATGAACGATCGAAATAAATTTCTCTCATTGATAATTATTATGAGCGATAGAAACAAATTTCTCTAATTGATAACTGTTATGAACGATCGAAATAAATTTCTCTTGTCGATAACTGTTACGAACGATCGAAATAAATTTCTCTTGTCGATAACTGTTATGAGCGATAGAAACAAATTCTCTAAGTGACAACTGTTTTGAGCGATCGAAATAAATTTCTCTTGTCCATAACTGTTATGAACGATCGAATCCAATTTGTCCCATTGGTAACTAGTATGAGCGATAGAAACAAATTTCTCTAATTGATAACTGTTATGAGCGATCGAAATGAACTTCTCCCATCGATAACTGTTATGGGCGATCGAGATAAATTTCTCTAATTGATAACTGTTATAAGTGATTGAAATAAATTTCTCTTGTCGATAACTGTTATGAACGATCGAAATAAATTTCTCTCATTGATAATTATTATGAGCGATGGAAACAAATTTCTCTCATTGATAATAATTATGAGCGATAGAAACAAATTTCTCTAATTGATAACTGTTATGAACGATCGAAATAAATTTCTCTAATTGATAACTGTTATAAGTGATCGAAATAAGTTTCTCTTGTCGATAACTCTTATGAACGATCGAAATAAATTTCTCTCATTGATAATTATTATGAGCGATGGAAACAAATTTCTCTCATTGATAATAATTATGAGCGATAGAAACAAATTTCTCTCATTGATAACTGTTATGAGCGATCAAAATAAATTTCTCTAATTGATAACTGTTATAAGTGATCGAAATAAATTTCTCTTGTCGATAACTGTTATGAGCGATAGGAACAAATTCTCTAAGTGATAACTGTTTTGAGCGATCGAAATAAATTTCTCTTGTCCATAACTGTTATGAACGACCGAAATAAATTTCTCTTGTCTATAACTGTTATGAGCGATAGAAACAAATTTCTCTAATTGATAACTGTTATGAGCGATCGAAATGAACTTCTCCCATCGATAACTGTTATGAGCGATCGAAATAAATTTCTCTAATTGATAACTGTTATAAGTGATCGAAATAAATTTCTCTTGTCGATAACTGTTATGAGCGATAGGAACAAATTCTCTAAGTGATAACTGTTTTGAGCGATCGAAATAAATTTCTCTTGTCCATAACTGTTATGAACGACCGAAATAAATTTCTCTTGTCTATAACTGTTATGAGCGATAGAAACAAATTTCTCTAATTGATAACTGTTATGAGCGATCGAAATGAACTTCTCCCATCGATAACTGTTATGAGCGATCGAAATAAATTTCTCTAATTGATAACTGTTATAAGTGATCGAAATAAATTTCTCTTGTCGATAACTGTTATGAGCGATAGGAACAAATTCTCTAAGTGATAACTGTTTTGAGCGATCGAAATAAATTTCTCTTGTCCATAACTGTTATGAACGATCGAAATAAATTTCTCTTGTCCATAACTGTTATGAACGATCGAAATAAATTTCTCTTGTCGATAACTGTTATGAGCGATAGAAACAAATTCTCTAAGTGACAACTGTTTTGAGCGATCGAAATTAATTTCTCTTGTCCATAACTGTTACGAACGATCGAATCAAATTTGTCTCATTGGTAACTAGTATGAGCGATAGAAACAAATTTCTCTAATTGATAACTGTTATGAGCGATCGAAATGAACTTCTCCCATCGATAACTGTTATGAGCGATCGAAATAAATTTCTCTAATTGATAACTGTTATAAGTGATTGAAATAAATTTCTCTTGTCGATAACTGTTATGAACGATCGAAATAAATTTCTCTCATTGATAATTATTATGAGCGATGGAAACAAATTTCTCTCATTGATAATAATTATGAGCGATAGAAACAAATTTCTCTCATTGATAACTGTTATGAGCGATCAAAATAAATTTCTCTAATTGATAACTGTTAAAAGTGATCGAAATAAATTTCTCTTGTCGATAACTGTTATGAACGATCGAAATAAATTTCTCTTGTCGATAACTGTTATGAGCGATAGAAACAAATTCTCTAAGTGATAACTGTTTTGAGCGATCGAAATAAATTTCTCTTGTCCATAACTGTTATGAACGATCGAAATAAATTTCTCTTGTCGATAACTGTTATGAGCGATAGAAACAAATTCTCTAAGTGACAACTGTTTTGAGCGATCGAAATAAATTTCTCTTGTCCATAACTGTTATGAACGATCGAATCCAATTTGTCCCATTGGTAACTAGTATGAGCGATAGAAACAAATTTCTCTAATTGATAACTGTTATGAGCGATCGAAATGAACTTCTCCCATCGATAACTGTTATGGGCGATCGAGATAAATTTCTCTAATTGATAACTGTTATAAGTGATTGAAATAAATTTCTCTTGTCGATAACTGTTATGAACGATCGAAATAAATTTCTCTCATTGATAATTATTATGAGCGATGGAAACAAATTTCTCTCATTGATAATAATTATGAGCGATAGAAACAAATTTCTCTAATTGATAACTGTTATGAACGATCGAAATAAATTTCTCTAATTGATAACTGTTATAAGTGATCGAAATAAGTTTCTCTTGTCGATAACTCTTATGAACGATCGAAATAAATTTCTCTCATTGATAATTATTATGAGCGATGGAAACAAATTTCTCTCATTGATAATAATTATGAGCGATAGAAACAAATTTCTCTCATTGATAACTGTTATGAGCGATCAAAATAAATTTCTCTAATTGATAACTGTTATAAGTGATCGAAATAAATTTCTCTTGTCGATAACTGTTATGAGCGATAGGAACAAATTCTCTAAGTGATAACTGTTTTGAGCGATCGAAATAAATTTCTCTTGTCCATAACTGTTATGAACGACCGAAATAAATTTCTCTTGTCTATAACTGTTATGAGCGATAGAAACAAATTTCTCTAATTGATAACTGTTATGAGCGATCGAAATGAACTTCTCCCATCGATAACTGTTATGAGCGATCGAAATAAATTTCTCTAATTGATAACTGTTATAAGTGATCGAAATAAATTTCTCTTGTCGATAACTGTTATGAGCGATAGGAACAAATTCTCTAAGTGATAACTGTTTTGAGCGATCGAAATAAATTTCTCTTGTCCATAACTGTTATGAACGACCGAAATAAATTTCTCTTGTCTATAACTGTTATGAGCGATAGAAACAAATTTCTCTAATTGATAACTGTTATGAGCGATCGAAATGAACTTCTCCCATCGATAACTGTTATGAGCGATCGAAATAAATTTCTCTAATTGATAACTGTTATAAGTGATCGAAATAAATTTCTCTTGTCGATAACTGTTATGAGCGATAGGAACAAATTCTCTAAGTGATAACTGTTTTGAGCGATCGAAATAAATTTCTCTTGTCCATAACTGTTATGAACGATCGAAATAAATTTCTCTTGTCCATAACTGTTATGAACGATCGAAATAAATTTCTCTTGTCGATAACTGTTATGAGCGATAGAAACAAATTCTCTAAGTGACAACTGTTTTGAGCGATCGAAATTAATTTCTCTTGTCCATAACTGTTACGAACGATCGAATCAAATTTGTCTCATTGGTAACTAGTATGAGCGATAGAAACAAATTTCTCTAATTGATAACTGTTATGAGCGATCGAAATGAACTTCTCCCATCGATAACTGTTATGAGCGATCGAAATAAATTTCTCTAATTGATAACTGTTATAAGTGATTGAAATAAATTTCTCTTGTCGATAACTGTTATGAACGATCGAAATAAATTTCTCTCATTGATAATTATTATGAGCGATGGAAACAAATTTCTCTCATTGATAATAATTATGAGCGATAGAAACAAATTTCTCTCATTGATAACTGTTATGAGCGATCAAAATAAATTTCTCTAATTGATAACTGTTAAAAGTGATCGAAATAAATTTCTCTTGTCGATAACTGTTATGAACGATCGAAATAAATTTCTCTTGTCGATAACTGTTATGAGCGATAGAAACAAATTCTCTAAGTGATAACTGTTTTGAGCGATCGAAATAAATTTCTCTTGTCCATAACTGTTATGAACGATCGAATCAAATTTCTCTCATTGATAAGTGTTATGAGCGATAGACACAAATTTCTCTCATCGACAACTGTTATGCGCGATCGAAATGAACTTCTCTCATCGATAACTGCTTTCAGCAATCGGAACAGTTTTTCTTCATCGATAACAGTTATCGAGGAGGATCCAGTTTTTGAACGCTAATAACTGTTACTTGTAACCAAAAAGTATAAAAATTGATATTTTTTAATTATTTTCTTCTTATAATTTTTTTCTTTATGTTTTGTGAACATTATCTTAAATTTCAATAATAATCAGCTTTTTATTAATGATGTTTATCGTAGAAAATTTTAGGATAGCTGTTATTTTTGGTCCCTGGTTTCAAGTCGTTCTTTTTCTCGTCCCTTGACAAACGGAACAATTTTTTAGCACCGCTTTCACCGAAGACAAGCCCACAGAAGGTATTCGAACCCTGAGGAGGAATCAACCGGGAGGAATTTGTTTAACATTCATCATTGAACGTGGACCGTGAAAGCGGTTCAAAGACCTCAAACGTCTTATTTCCAGCAGCTCGAAGAAAAATCCCGGACGGGAAAAAATGTGTTCCCGCGTACAGGATGCCGTTTGAAATAATCATGCTGAGTTGTAACTATAGAGTGCTCCCATTCACCGGGCTGAGGAAATTCGTTGCTCCGACCGCTCTCGTTGCATAAATACCTCTGCTCATAACGAATATTCCCTGCTTCTTGTCAGTGAAATCTGTTATGATTCGAGCCGGAAAAATTCTTAAAGTTGAAAGTTTGATGAAAGATGTGATGAAGATCAGGATAGAGAGAAATTACCTTCAGATTCGTGTTTGGAGTCCCACACCCCAATAAGAATCAGTTTAAATGTTCGTTGCGATAAAGTTCAGGTTGACCAGTGTTATTCTAGCTTGCACCATTCGGCAATTTTAGGTATCCGTTCAAGCGGAACGAGCTCTCTGGAGCGAATATTCCGCGACAAAGAAGTTAATCGAGGATATCCAGCGTGCAACCGGCGATTCCCGTGGCTTGTTAAAAAATTCCGTTTGCAAACACAGGCAGCGGTCATTTGCGAGCGGCGGAGAACACACGGGTAAAATCGAAATAATCTAGATTAATCAGGAAGTCACGGTGAATCGAAACGAGCGTCCGGTCCAGGCCGCGTTTTAATATCGCCGATATAAAATGTACCCGGGGCAACGGGGGATGGATGTATTAATACCAGGGACCGAGCCTCGGCGTTTCATTAGCCGTGAAAGGACCATTTCCAAACAGGCCGGTGTATTTCATCTGGAAAAATATTCGACGCTTTAATCAAGGGTGATCATTCGTTCCTCGATTGATTTCAACCCCTGTCCCCTTGTTATTTTCCGATCGAGGAGAGAGAACTTGTGCGCGTATTTGTTTCCCTCAACGCAACAATCGACAATTATCTCTCTCTCTCTCTCTCTCTCTCTCTCTCTCTCTCTATCGCTCTCTTTCTCTATGTGTCAGTGTGTGTGCGTTCTCTCGCGGATTTCTCTAATTAGCCGGCACTGTTCCGACACGTCACACGTCAAGAACCATTAAAGAATGTTCGGGGGCCGAGGGTATCATGAAAATTTCTCCGGCAACGCCGGAGTCGTTTAAAAACTAATCTCCCGTCCATTAAAAAGTTGTAACGAGTCGTCCAACTTTCCTTCGCGCTGCCCGTCCGCGCTTCCCGACCAAAAAATATCTCTCCGCCCTCTTTCAACGTCAAACGTACGCGAAATTTCCACCCTTCATCCGCCATCCTCCGTCCTTCCCGCCCCGCACTATCCCCGCGACGAAGATTCACGCTCATCCTTCGCGAGCGTGCGAAAAACGAACGCGACGAGATATTTACGGGGAAAGCGGTTTTTAATACACTTTCGCTGGAAGAGAGCGAGTCGTTCGCTCGCGCGATCCGCGAGCCTGGAAAACTCTTGTTTCGGAAAACCCAACCCCGCGGGTTTACGAGCGTTCACCTGAAAACTTGGCAAAGGCGGATTATCGCGGAATCTATTCGTTTTTTCGCGCGTCTGTTCTTTACGCTGCCTGTCAACGCGAGCGCGGAATACGACGGGCCAACATTTATCGAACAACCAACGACCCTACGAGATCGTCCGACCATGGGCAAACTCGTTTCACTTGCTTTTTGCATATTTGGCTTTCAGCGGATTTCAGAGTTCGATTGTAGGTTTCCGAGTTAATGGACGGCTATGTGGAGTCTGCTTCCACTTACTAGCCCCGTCTGACTGTGTACTAACATCTGCTACTGACTTCTTTGTTCCTTCATTAGTCGATGCTTCGTACACTTTCGTGAGATGTTCCTAAGTCTGATTAAATATGGAGTTTGTCCTCTATCTGGCTTTCGTTTCCAGGTTATGGCGGACCGGAGAAGGGGTTCGACGCAAGTCTTCGGCCGGGTAGGAACCCTTCGGGATTCTACACTCGAGCGAGGCAGGGGTCTCCGGGAGTCGCGGATGACGCAAGCTGGGCCTTGCGGCCAGAGGTGGTCATTATTTGGCGAAAAAATATTTGAAATACTATTTAATATTTTAGATTTTACTTTGCTTAAAGAAAATAGTATTTTATTTGAACAATTCGAACCTCGAAATAAAATATTTCTATTTGAACAATCTGAACCTCGAAATAAAATACTTCTATGTATTTGAACAATCTGAACCTCAAAATAAAATATTTCCATTTTAACAATTTTATCCACAAAATAAAATATTTCTGTTTTTATCATCTGAAACACAAAGTAAAATATTTCTATTTTAATCATCTGATACACAAAATAAAATACTTCTATGTATTTGAACAATCTGAACCTCAAAATAAAATATTTCCATTTTAACAATTTTATCCACAAAATAAAATATTTCTATTTTAATAATCTGAAACACAAAGTAAAATATTCCTATGTATTTGAACAATCTGAACCTCAAAATAAAATATTTCTATTTTAACAATTTCATCCACAAAATAAAATATTTCTATTTTAATAATCTGAAACACAAAGTAAAATATTTCTATTTTAATAATCTGAAACACAAAATAGAATATTTTATTTTTTGCATCGTTATACGTAATACTTGCAGAAATCGCATTACTTATTTAATATTTCTTATTTTAGCAATACTTTAAAGAAGAAATGGTACTTAATATAAGAAACTATATCATTTGCCACATTTTCGTTTTATTTTTTTTGTTTGGTTGCTGCTATTACTGCGTATATCCACTTCAGTTCACAGCATGTGCCTACTGAGGTTTGTTAATAAACATACAGTGTGTATCTTATCACTTATCACCAGGAAACTATTTATACTCAGAAATCTATTGAATGCGAATTCTTTTGAGCAATAATATTTAAAATTGAAATTGAAAATAAAAACAAAGTCCAAATATTTTCAATATTCTTAAAATAAAGTACTATTTTCAAAAATGACTGCAACAAATAAACTATTTTATTTTCAAAAATTGCTGCATCAAATAAAATATTTTATTTTTAAAAATTACTGCTTCAAATAAAATATTTTATTTTCAAAGTTGTACAGACACTGTAATATAAATGGGATTATTTACTATTTACTATTTAAAATACTATTTTCCCCAGCTCTGTTTGCGGCACCGAGCCGAGCGGCCCCAGGGAAGGGGGACATCGTGTACGCGACCCGCACTGGGTCCAAATAGCGTAGGTGGATTTGCTTGGGGGAGCTTCTCTACCCCCCGGGATAGGAGCTTTCATAGCCAGGAGTGGATGTGATCGGTAGCATTCGATTTCGAGATCCCGATCACCTCAAATTAACCCAGGGAGGTCACCGTAGGTTGTTTAGTGGGTATGTCTTGTCCCTTCTGGACAAGATGAACCCCACATAACCCCACCTGTCCCCCAGGAGGGCAGGGTACGCGTAAGCGCATTTTTCCTACGTTAAAAAAAACCAAAAAGACCAAATAAGATCAGTTTCTATTTGCTGACTCGATCCAACTCTGCAGACTGTCCTATTCGACTATTTTTTTTGTTCACGCGGCTCCGTTAATTAATAGAAAGCCCGCGGGCCGTTTCTTCGCGGACACGTTGAATTATGACGGGAATAAAGTTTCGTTTATGAAGTTCCCAGGATTTATCTCGCGCGGACGAGTCATAGCACTGGGTAAATAAACGAATACGCACTCGGCCGACGCCGTTCCCCTCGCTCTCTAATAAAATTCTGCGGTCATTGTTCGCGGGCTCTCGAACCCGCCGGTTCAAACTGCTCCCGGCGATAGAACAAAACGCCGTCGGACGTATCCGGATGGCATTGTTGCGTCCGAGCGACGCGTAATCTTGATTCGACCGCCATTAAGTCGAAAATGTCGCGGCATCCCGACGATGACAACTACGAGGACGACAAGGACGACTACGACAACGACGACGACGACTACAGTAGGAAGGACAAGTCAATAAAGTAAGGGGAGACAAAAGAGCGCGAATAACAAAAGAGTTGCCTGCAGGACAAATAAGTTCGGTTATAAAGCAGCTGCTCTCGCGGTATAAAAGACGGCAGTTAAGACGCTGCCGATGGGTTTGTGTGCGCGTAGACGACGACAGAGGTATACAGAGGCAAAAGTGGACGGGAAAACAGAAGGGCAGAGAGACAGAGAAAGAACGAGAAAGACAGTCCACGTGATACAACGGAGCTATCGAAGTCGCGAAAAGCGAAGAGTTAAAACGGAACAAGGGAAAACACCATTGTGGAATATTACATTTCTACCCTTTGCCCGGCCGTTTGTCGCGGCAGCTTCGCCGGGGTTAGTCGTTGAACAAACTCATCTTCTCCGGAATGGGAATAAATGAAGCGGAACACCGGAGACCCGCTGGAAACGTATAAATGTTTCACGAATTTTTCAAGGCGACCCGGCTGCCGGAGTTGGAGCGGGATAATCTTGGGATACTGTAATTCCTCTAATATCGAAAGCCGTGATAGTATTTGCGCCACAGCAAAAGTAGCTCCTCCCGCGTAATTCTTCTCGTAAAAAGTTGCACATAGTCTAGAAAAAGTAATTCGCGTCTGACCAAAGGCATACCTCGATCACTAGATTGCAGATTTTATGCATTTATAGCGAATGAGCACAATAATCAGCGAATTGTCCACCGGCGTAGCTTAGGTAATGGAACGAATTAGCGTCCGATGCTGTTACGATGATAACTAACACTATCTGATTGTAACGAGCGTCATGAACATTTCTCTTATTATTTTCCCGGTATTCTGTCCATGAAGGAGCAAATGGCGAGGAGACGACGGTGAAATCAAAATAATTGCGCGTGCTAGGTCTAACGACACAGCAATTGCACCGATAATACAGTGGCCGGCAATCTCGCGGGCAAGTGGTCGCGAGCCCCGCTGCATGATTTATCGGTCAGGAAATTGACAATTAGCCGGGCCGGATCGATGCGACCAGAGCTTTTGGCAAGAAGCGTGTGTCGGACGGTGACTGTAATTTAATACCACGCCGAGTCGAACCAGATTGAGACTGACAACTGAGAAACACCGGCACAAATCGGAGTGTACCTCCGAATCTGTCAGTTGTCTGGATCAATTTGTTTCGTCCGTGGACAGGTCAAACAATGAATAAAACAAGATACAAATGTACAATTAACAAGACATTAAATTGGAGCCACGGATAATAATACCAGTCAAAATGTTCATCAAAAATTCATCGGGCAAGTAGTACAGCTCTGTAATTGGGCCGACAAGTAGTACAGGTCTGTAATTACACCGACAGGTAGCACACGTTTGCCGGAAATTGTCAAACAAGTAGTGCACACAATCTCGCCCGCATGTACAATGTATCAAGCGAGTAGTACGGATTCACAATTTCTAAAACTAGCAGTACAGGTTTACAAATAATCAGACAGGTGGTACAAGTCTACAAATAATCGGGCACCTACAGACCTACATTTATAAAAGTCGGACCAGTAGTACATATTTATAATTTCTCGGGGAAGTAGTACAGATTTAACATTGATCAGACAAATGGAATAGATAATCTGAAACTAGTAGTAGAGGTCTACAAATAATCAGGCACCTACAGACCTACATTTATAAAAGTCGGACCAGTAGTACACATTTATAATTTCTCAGGGAAGTGGTACAGATTTAACATTGATCAGAGAAATGGAATAGATAATCTGAAACTAGTAGTACAGGTCTACACATAATCAGACAGGTGGTACAAGTCTACAAATAATCAGGCACCTACAGATCTACATTTATAAAAGTCAGACCAGTAGTACATATTTATAATTTCTCGGGGAAGTAGTACAAATTTAACATTGATCAGACAAACGGAATAGATATTCTGAAACTAGTAGTACAGGTCTACAAATAATCAGGCACCTGCAGATCTACATTTATAAAAGTCAGACCAGTAGTACACATTTATAATTTCTCAGGGAAGTGGTACAGATTTAACATTGATCAGAGAAATGGAATAGATAATCTGAAACTAGTAGTACAGGTCTACAAATAATCAGACAGGTGGTACAAGTCTACAAATAATCAGGCACCTATCGATCTACATTTATAAAAGTCGGACCAGTAGTACACATTTATAATTTCTCGGGGAAGTAGTACAGATTTAACATTGACCAGACAAATGGAATAGATAATCTGAAACTAGTAGTACAGGTCTACAAATAATCAGGCACCTACACATCTACATTTATAAAAGTCAGGCCAGTAGTACATATTTATAATTTCTCAGGGGAGTAGTACAGATTTAACATTGACCAGACAAATGGAATAGATAATCTGAAACTAGTAGTACAGGTCTACAAATAATCAGACAGGTGGTACAAGTCTACAAATAATCAGGCACCTATCGATCTACATTTATAAAAGTCGGACCAGTAGTACATATTTATAATTTCTCGGGGAAGTAGTACAGATTTAACATTGACCAGACAAATGGAATAGATAATCTGAAACTAGTAGTACAGGTCTACAAATAATCAGGCACCTACACATCTACATTTATAAAAGTCAGGCCAGTAGTACATATTTATAATTTCTCAGGGGAGTAGTACAGATTTAACATTGACCAGACAAATGGAATAGATAATCTGAAACTAGTAGTACAGGTCTACAAATAATCAGACAGGTGGTACAAGTCTACAAATAATCAGGCACCTATCGATCTACATTTATAAAAGTCGGACCAGTAGTACATATTTATAATTTCTCGGGGAAGTAGTACAGATTTAACATTGATCAGAGAGATGGATTAGATAATCTGAAACTAGTAGTACAGATCTACAAATAATCAGACAGGTGGTACAAGTCTACAAATAATCAGGCACCTATCGATCTACATTTATAAAAGTCGGACCAGTAGTACATATTTATAATTTCTCGGGGAAGTAGTACAGATTTAACATTGACCAGACAAATGGAATAGATAATCTGAAACTAGTAGTAGAGGTCTACAAATAATCAGGCACCTACAGACCTACATTTATAAAAGTCGGACCAGTAGTACACATTTATAATTTCTCAGGGAAGTGGTACAGATTTAACATTGATCAGACAAATGGAATAGATAATCTGAAACTAGTAGTAGAGGTCTACAAATAATCAGGCACCTACAGACCTACATTTATAAAAGTCGGACCAGTAGTACACATTTATAATTTCTCAGGGAAGTGGTACAGATTTAACATTGATCAGAGAAATGGAATAGATAATCTGAAACTAGTAGTACAGGTCTACACATAATCAGACAGGTGGTACAAGTCTACAAATAATCAGGCACCTATCGATCTACATTTATAAAAGTCGGACCAGTAGTACATATTTATAATTTCTCGGGGAAGTAGTACAGATTTAACATTGACCAGACAAATGGAATAGATAATCTGAAACTAGTAGTACAGGTCTACAAATAATCAGGCACCTACACATCTACATTTATAAAAGTCAGGCCAGTAGTACATATTTATAATTTCTCAGGGGAGTAGTACAGATTTAACATTGACCAGACAAATGGAATAGATAATCTGAAACTAGTAGTACAGGTCTACAAATAATCAGACAGGTGGTACAAGTCTACAAATAATCAGGCACCTATCGATCTACATTTATAAAAGTCGGACCAGTAGTACATATTTATAATTTCTCGGGGAAGTAGTACAGATTTAACATTGATCAGAGAGATGGATTAGATAATCTGAAACTAGTAGTACAGATCTACAAATAATCAGACAGGTGGTACAAGTCTACAAATAATCAGGCACCTATCGATCTACATTTATAAAAGTCGGACCAGTAGTACATATTTATAATTTCTCGGGGAAGTAGTACAGATTTAACATTGACCAGACAAATGGAATAGATAATCTGAAACTAGTAGTAGAGGTCTACAAATAATCAGGCACCTACAGACCTACATTTATAAAAGTCGGACCAGTAGTACACATTTATAATTTCTCAGGGAAGTGGTACAGATTTAACATTGATCAGAGAAATGGAATAGATAATCTGAAACTAGTAGTACAGGTCTACAAATAATCAGACAGGTGGTACAAGTCTACAAATAATCAGGCACCTATCGATCTACATTTATAAAAGTCGGACCAGTAGTACATATTTATAATTTCTCGGGGAAGTAGTACAGATTTAACATTGACCAGACAAATGGAATAGATAATCTGAAACTAGTAGTACAGGTCTACAAATAATCAGGCACCTACACATCTACATTTATAAAAGTCAGGCCAGTAGTACATATTTATAATTTCTCAGGGGAGTAGTACAGATTTAACATTGACCAGACAAATGGAATAGATAATCTGAAACTAGTAGTACAGGTCTACAAATAATCAGACAGGTGGTACAAGTCTACAAATAATCAGGCACCTATCGATCTACATTTATAAAAGTCGGACCAGTAGTACATATTTATAATTTCTCGGGGAAGTAGTACAGATTTAACATTGATCAGAGAGATGGATTAGATAATCTGAAACTAGTAGTACAGATCTACAAATAATCAGACAGGTGGTACAAGTCTACAAATAATCAGGCACCTATCGATCTACATTTATAAAAGTCGGACCAGTAGTACATATTTATAATTTCTCGGGGAAGTAGTACAGATTTAACATTGACCAGACAAATGGAATAGATAATCTGAAACTAGTAGTAGAGGTCTACAAATAATCAGGCACCTACAGACCTACATTTATAAAAGTCGGACCAGTAGTACACATTTATAATTTCTCAGGGAAGTGGTACAGATTTAACATTGATCAGAGAAATGGAATAGATAATCTGAAACTAGTAGTACAGGTCTACAAATAATCAGACAGGTGGTACAAGTCTACAAATAATCAGGCACCTATCGATCTACATTTATAAAAGTCGGACCAGTAGTACATATTTATAATTTCTCGGGGAAGTAGTACAGATTTAACATTGACCAGACAAATGGAATAGATAATCTGAAACTAGTAGTACAGGTCTACAAATAATCAGGCACCTACACATCTACATTTATAAAAGTCAGGCCAGTAGTACATATTTATAATTTCTCAGGGGAGTAGTACAGATTTAACATTGACCAGACAAATGGAATAGATAATCTGAAACTAGTAGTACAGGTCTACAAATAATCAGACAGGTGGTACAAGTCTACAAATAATCAGGCACCTATCGATCTACATTTATAAAAGTCGGACCAGTAGTACATATTTATAATTTCTCGGGGAAGTAGTACAGATTTAACATTGATCAGAGAGATGGATTAGATAATCTGAAACTAGTAGTACAGATCTACAAATAATCAGACAGATGGTACAAGTCTACAAATAATCAGGCATCTACAGATCTACATTTATAAAAGTGAGACCAGTAGTACATATTTATAGTTTCTCAGGGAAGTAGTACAGATTTAACATTGACAATGTCAATGAACAATGTGATAATACACATTTCAGACAAGTCCTGTGATCAAACGCTGGATTAGGGAAATAATTTTCTAGAGTGATTTAACGATTCACCTAAATGTTTCAATTCAGAAGATTTTCTCTTTTTAACAATAGTACTCACTCTTTTAGCCAGATAAATCCTTTCGGTCGCAGCCTCGTTGAAAAAACATAACCCAGGATCCTCCTCAGCTGTCCCCACCTAACGATAGTTCCGCTAACGATCGCGATCTCCACGGGAAATAAGGAAACACCGCGTCCCCCTAATCGCGAGATTGAAGCGGTCTAATGAACACTTCCGGTCTGGCTTGGCTGCGGAAAACTCGCCTCGGAAAAAGACGTTCCCCGTGGGCTCCGCGTGTGTCTTACCGCCTCGTGGCGATTACCGTCGTTATCCTCGCGCGCTCGGTTTACGGTCTCTCCGCGCGAACAATGCCATGCCCCGGCTTAAGTGCCGATGTATATCATGGTATCTCGGCCCCATTAGAACGATCCGCGCGTGTGCTTCGAATGTGCGTTAAATATTCCCCGCCCGCAACTGCTCCGAATTACTCCGGCGTTTTGCTATCGCGATGTAACAATAATAGTTCGCCGCCTAATCGCGTCTAATAGCTCGGCGAACAAACAAAGTAATTACCCGGAACGGTGAATCCAAACTAAGGGCGATTCTTGAACGAAAGAACCGAGATTTTCGTACCTTTTACGACGGTAGTCGACCTATTCCACTGCTGCCGCAAGATAACTGGCTATGTATGCCCTATGATTACACTGGTTTGACCCGTGGTTGGCCTGTACTGCTTGCCTAATCAGTGATTGACCTATACTACTTGTTTTAGCACTGTCTGGTTCGTACTACTTGCTTGAACATGGAGGAGTATGTTTACACTATTGGTATGGTCAGATATCGACTTACGACGTATGCCTGACTGATGATTGATTTTAATGATTGTACTCTATGAAAAAAGCCTTTTATTGTTCTTCTCTCGGTAACAATATTCCAAATATGATATGAAAAACTGATCTAATTGATTGTCACAATTCAGAGGTTGTCTAATTTCGTCTCGAACAAAAGGAGGTAGGATACTGTGGATATCTTTTGTCGAAAGGGCACAAACAAAGCGGAGAGAGCTCGAATTTGTGTAACCGACGTTACGTCTGTCGAAGGATGTGAGCTCTACGAGCTGATCCCGGCGCTCGGTAAAGTGATTTTCGACTGTCTCGTCTGGAATAAAACAGAACCACGGGATCCCGGCTAGGCGAGGAATCCCGAAGAAGAAGAAGAGGAAGAGAAGAGGGTTGTCCATCATTCTCGTTATTACAGAAACGAATCTCGTAAAACGCGGTATTTCATCGGTGGCCCCGTAGAAATTTTTAGTGCGTCCCGACGGAGCCTGGTTCGCCGAGAGAGAGAGAGAGAGCAAGACAGAGAGAGAGAGAGAGAGAGAGAGAGAGAGAGAGAGAGAGAGAGAGTTTGGACAGAAATTTGCAAAGTATGCGTCGGAGGACGAAACGAGAACGCGAAGGACCAGGGGTCCTCGTGTCGGGGACAAAACGCAAGGACAAAGGCCGAAAAAGGGGAGCGGGAAGACGGAACAAGGTTTTCGTAGATGCAGTAAGTGGCGACTCTATTATTCCACTTACATTCCATTACGAAGGAGTGCTCGAGAGCAGGGACGGTCTGGTCTCGCAGCTCCTCGTGCACGGACGCGGCCACCCTATTCCAAAGTTAAACTCCACCTCCCGCCATTACGAGTCGAGTAAAGCTGTTTATAGCGTTTAGCAGCAGATGCTACACTCGTAACAGCTTGCAAATGAAAACGATCCTGCTCTACCCCGCCTCTCCTCTCTCAGCCGAGTGCGAGCCCCGAAAACCTGGCCCCTCCCGGCCATCCCTGAAACTGCGCGAAAGAGAACGTCGAAAGAGCGCCACGCCTTTTCACCGAATCCAGAATAATTCCTTTTGTTTACCATAGCCGGCTACGCTCCCCCAACAGGGACCGTCTCTGCCTCCACTTTCGGAGCCGAACCTTCGGCAATTAACTCGTTCTGTAGTGTTAGCCGGGTGATTATCTGCCGCCGTCTTCTCAACCCCCGCGGGAGCTCGTTTACACGCTCCCCTGCGGCGACATCGTTGTAAAAGCAGCTCGAAGAACCTGAAAATTACTGGCCTTTTAAGCGGAGTTCCATTGCCGACTCATACAGCGTACCCGTTTACGAAAATCTAACGAATCGTTGTTTCAATATTGATTGAGACCAGCACGCATGAAATTGTTTGACAATTGTAGACTGTATTCCCTAAGAACAACCGACAAAATAGACAAATTAATTAATCTCCAAACACGCGACAACGACGAAGAACCGCAGTACAGTCTCTAAATGCAAATGTTATCAGAGACACAGTAGATTCCAAGTAGTGCAAACCCAGTTCAGTCGGGCACGAATAATTAAACGCTCAACCGAATACTCTCTCTCTCTCTGTCCCGAGAAAATATTTCAAGTAAAAATACTCAACGCTCACTCGGTCCATGGTTCAAACAATCACAGTGTCTATCAAGTCCCCAGCAAAAAATGTCTCGTTTTAATTGCAATTAGCCTAATGAAAGAATAGCGGACGATTTTCGACCAAGTTCCACCAGGAACGTCGACGGAACCACGCTCTGCGCTCGACTCCTCGCAATTATAAATAACCGCAACGCGAACCCTGTGTAGAAAAGAAACGTACGAGCTCACGGCGAGACACGTGATGAATAAACGACGCCTATAAAAATAATTTATTGGCTCGCAGCGAGCGCGGTTTTCGCGGACAGTAATTCATCATACAGGAGCTCGGCTTACATCTGCCTCGCGTATAGTTCGTTGGATCGTTGCGAGCTCGAATGCTGTCCTCGAACATTCGTTTCCCTTGTAAAGAGTAGAACGTCATTGCAGGGAGACAGTATTTTCGAAGGGACATATAAATGCCTGGCCGTTAGCCGGGATCCCGGAGCCGAGAGCACATTTTCCGCAGTAACGTGAAATGGCGCTCGTGAGAACCGAGCAGATGACGCGAACACACCGTTTTCCAAAGGGAAAGTGATAACGTTTGCGTTTTGCCAACGCAACGCGGCGGCCGGAAGTGACACGGCCAAGTTCAGCCGCGCAGGATAACGTCATTAAACTCGCGATCAGTCGTGACGAATCGCTTTTGTCGGCTCTCCTTGATTCCCACGGTAGAATCAATATTATCCTGTCTGACCAGTGGCCGGGCTATTCTACTGCTTATGCAACGCTCGACGTCTGATTACGGGCCGACCTAATTTGTTGACCAGCTCGGAACAACGTGAATTCTACCTGTCTGACTAATAGCGATGCTGTTCTACTTGCACGATGCAGTTGAACAAGGGGAACGAAACTTTCCGAGATATTCCTGCCAGGAGAATTTAATTGTTGCGGTCTCTTCGAACGTCTACTGAACATTAATATTTGTACATATTAACCTATAAAAAATGTTTAAGAAGTTACGAAAGAAATAATTTAATATAATTTGATTGGCACCACAGTTAAATAGGTAGAATACTAAAAAATTTGGCTACTCTTTACTTTACCGGACTCATTTGTGCCTTTCTCCTATCAATTATGATGTGTTTGGTATACAGGGTGTTTCGCTTAAAACAGGACACCTAAATATCTCCTCTATCTCTGAAAATACAAAAAATGTTTCTAATGTAATCTAAATGGTTTCAAAAGACGAATCAGATGCAAGAATCGTTTTTTATAAATTGTAATTTTTTAATCGTTTTTTCAACGTCACTCGTGTTTTTTACGTATATACATGCATTTTTTGTTGTTGTATGTGACAGCAAACATTATTGTGCATTTATCCATGTTTAATAGCATGACCTTGAAATAACCGTAAACTCTAAAATTTGCTAATTAATGCAGAACTTTCTTTCAGCGACACATCAGATTTTAACCGTAACAGAAATTAGACCATGAAATTGAACTTGTAAATAAACACATTGTATCATTCCTCTGTATTTCAAATATTTATTGCTGTAATAAATGTGATTATTTACAAGTTCAAGTTCATGGTCGATTTCTGTTACCGTTGAAATCTGAATTGTCGCTGAAAGTAAGTTCTGCGTTAATCAGCAAATTTTAGAGTCCACGGTCATTTCAAGATCGTGCTATTAAACATGGATGAATGCGCAGTAACATTTGCTATAACATACATCAACAAAAACTGTGTGTATATGCGTAAAAAAACACGAGTGAAAGGTAACTCGAAGTTACGAAAAACTCGTTGAAAAAACGATTAAAAAATTAAAATTTATCAAAAACGATTCTTCCATCTGATTCGCCTTTTGGAACCATTTAGATTACGTTAGAAACATTTTTGGTATTTTTAGAGATAGAGGAGATATTTAGGTGTGCTGTTTTAAACGAAACACACTGTATAATCCAGTATATTTGTATCTGGGACGGTTGCAGGTCAAAGTTTTGATACTGTAGGATCAATGGTTCAGGAGTTATGCTTGTTTAAAGTTGTGCATTTTCCAGTGTTTTTGACAGGTAAGTGCGACGCCATATTAGTTTGTAGTGACGATCGCGCGCCGCTTACCGAGCAGAACCGCTAGATGGCAGCATAGGCACGCGTTAATGCTGATACTATAGAGCGGGCATTGCGATTGTTGTTTGAATTTTGGATGACATGGCCACGATGTTGCGTTTTAACAGATTTGGCTAAGTCTGGGTTGGTTAGGTTTTTCTAAATATTTTCCACGGTATGTCTTCTCCAACATTTTCTGAGATATTTTGTCTATGTTAACGATATTACTGTGCGCCTTGCTGCCATCTAGCGGTTATGCTCGGTAAGCGGCAAGCGAGCGTCACTACAAACCAATATGGCGGCGCCCTTACCTGTCAAAAACACTGCAGATTGCTCAACTTTAAGCAAACATATCTCCTGAACCACTGACCCTACAGAATCGAAACTTCGATCTGCAGCTGCGCCGGGTACAAACCTACTGGATTGCATACCAAATACATCATAATTTATAGGAGAAAGGCACATATTTTGAGTCCGGTGAAAGTAAAGTTTACCCAAACATTGGTATGATAAAAAGACAAGCAATTATATTTGTAATTTCTTCTTCAAAATTGGAGAACTGTGGAATACTGTTTATCTCGATCCTCGGATAAAATGAAACGAGGATTACGTGTCGAATTGAGACGGGAGAGGTTAATGAAAAAGCATTGTGGAGATACAGAACGAAATGAACACAGTAAAACGCGATGCATCACCCATATCAGGGTAAAAACCATTCCGGACGCAGCTTAGCAAGAAACGGCACAGCGGCAACATGATTTCCAATATGAATGCGCGGGTCTATCGGGCAAAAAGCGAGGCGCTGTTCTGCGTTTATCGTCCTGCCAATACCATTCTTCCCTAGAGGTTGGTCGTAAATAAGGAGACTGTATTCCGGGAAGCGAGAGAATTCGACGGTTCGTCTTGCAAGCGTCCCTCTCGTGCGTGGGCGGAGAAAATTACGCGTTTAATTCCGCGAAGTGGTTCCGCAGACTATAAATAGCGCGAGGGAAGACCGGATCGAGACTTCGGAGAGATCGTTAACGAGTGTCGGCGCAAAGTTTCAGCAAGGAAGTCACGGAAAGAGGAGATTAAAGCTATTGACCCTTTAACATGTTAGGAATATAACGTCTTCGAAACTTTCCGAGCTTCTCGAAGCTGTTCGTCATGTTTTCCCGCATTAAAGAAGAAAAATATTAGCGAGTCGGGTAGCGAGAAGGATGTACCGTAGGGCAAGTAGTTAATCGAGATTGACAGTGTCGTTTTCGCAAGGGTCGCCGAGAGGCGATAGGCGTCGAAAGGCGAGCCGCGAGAATTTCCCCGGCACAAGCGAAACAAATTTTTCACAGGACAATCAAGGCGAAGGGGGTTCGAGCTCGAGAGCGGTTGTTGCAGGTCCGCAGTTTCCAGCCGGGCGGAGAAAAAATTACAATGGCTCAATCACACCGAGGCGGGTGAGAAAGAAAGAGAGACAGAAAGAGAGGATGAGCGAGAGAGAGAGAGAGAGTTATCGCGCCGTCCGCGCCCGGGCAGGAACAGGAAATTAACCGTGATTTAATACCGAGAATTTTCGGATCCGCGGCAACCCCCGGTGTAACTGCCGACCGAGCCAGCGCTTTCCCTATCAAATTCAACGTGTCGCCGGCGCTCGCCGAGTGAAACGCCGGCGTAGCTTGATTCTCCTGATGAGTTCAGACGCCGTAACGGTGGAATTAATTTCGCTTCATTTCGCGCCGCCTCGAAATTCGACGAGCGACTAACCGGGAGAGGGAGGGGAAAAAACCGAGAAATTCCGAGACAGGGGAACCGACGACGACTCTCCGCCAATCAGTTATTCCGGGGCTTTTTCTTCCGAGGCTTTTGTACGTGGAAACGGCGCGGGAAATCGGTGGAACGTAATTTCTATCGATTCCAGCGAATTTTTCGCTCCTGGCGCTCACTCGATCGTCTGGCGAGTGATGCAGATCCGTCATTCGTCAGACAGCCACGATAAAGAGTCGTTGGACATCAGTGAATCAGAATTGTGGTAAACAGACTATTGATCAAAGAGGTAGAATCAGTCCATCAATGTTCAGTGCAACGAACGTAACATAGTTTTTTCCAGGTTGGACGTGTGTACCGCTGACTACGGAGGCGAACTTCTCCCAGAATTAACCTAGATAGGAACAGGCATGCAAGTAGTTGCTAAGCAGATAAGTGGATTAGAACTCTCACTGATTGGACACACAAAATGGTGTTTTTGCAAACGTCCATCTGGCTGGCGCCTCTGAATGATCGAATTAGTAAAACATGCGTCTTCAACGTCACGCAACCACTTATAACACAGTCAAATAGAAGCAAAAACAATGAATAAAACCTTGGTAGCAAACACTAAGTAAAACCGAACTGTCCGATTGAAAATACCAGTTCATTCTTCTGTGAGCCGAAGGTATGTTCGAATGTTCGCGAAAAATTCTCCTTCCGAGAACGTCTCCGCGAAACGAATGATCCAACGTCACCGGCGCAGAGTTATTGTATTCGGCAGAGTAACCGTGAGTGCAGGAATTGATCCAGTCAGTTTGGCAAGTCGACCGGCATAGATCTCGAGCGGCAAAGTACCGAGCGACACAGCACTTTCGTTACCGCCTATTTCTTATCGGCGAAGCATAAATCCGTCGGTTAGGGAGAGGGGGTTAGGATAATAGAAGTCTGTTGGTCGCGTCACCATTTCCCGCAGACGCTCTAAACAGATTCGTATCCGCCGCTAAAAACGCAAACAGTCATCCCTCATCCGAAAAAGTATTCCGCGGGGCGGGCTTCTTGTTCGCAGTTCCGCTCCGAGTACACCGTTACAATCTTAGCCGTCGTATATTTTCACTGCGACGTCGTCGTCGTCGGAGTCGGAGTCGGAGTCTGGAATCGATGATCTAGTTCCACGGTACAAGCCGGTTCGGCGCTTTCATTTAAATCTTATTTGCTTTTCTGATTCCCGAGTCGATGCCGATACCCTCCCTTAAACCCCGCGGGGCCGTCCTCAGATTAACAAACTCGAGGGATTAACGTCCGCCCAACTGCCGAACGATCATCTTTCTTTCATGCTGAACTTGCCGCAGTCAAATGATCGGTTTTTCAATGCGCAATTACTGAAATTGTAAAAATACATTCGTGGAAAATGATACAATACTTTTCCTTGTTCACGCTTCTATTCTAAATTGAAAGTGCGAAATTGACAAACAAGATCGACAACTTTGTGACAAATTTTGTCGATTATTTTTCACTTGAAATACTCGATTACCATTTTGCTGGATGCGACCCATCGATACCCCCGTTTCCACGACTGCATCGACTCTCTCCTAAGGATGAGCCGCCTTCAGCGGAATTCCCAATGAGTCTCGCGAGCGCCGGACGGGATTTAGCTATGCGACTAAGTAGTTGCTTAAGAAAACACCCTTCCGCCTCCGTTCCTGGAGCCTTTCCACGACTGAGAAGAATGTAATCGGGAGCGCTACACGACTCGTGGATTAACGGCGGAAAGAACTATCGGGGCTCGATACTAAAATCGCGAGATTAACCCTGCAATGGTGCTCCGGGATCTCGCAGGTCCCAGACAAAATTTCTGTGCACCAACTTCCATTATTCTACTGCAAAACAATTGCAAATATTCAATCCTTGCAGACTCATTCGGGCAATTAAACTCCGTAGACTTAAGCTGCATAGGTAGAACTACATATTATGGGACATGTTTTCGACTGAAGTAAGAAACGGCTCAACTAACATGATGACCGAATACATATTAAGGCACTCGAACAGCGATCGGTGTTTCATATACGAGAGGTTAATAGAGATCTTAAACACCTCCGTTTACCGTTTGATGGCCCATTACAGTTCTCGAACGAGGTCCAATACTTTTTTACGAGGGTATCGACATATCGGAACGTCGGCCGTCTTCAAACGCAGCTCTCTCTCTCTCTCTCTCTTATTTTTGTATCGTCGTAAAATCGTCGAACGAACCAGGCGGCACAGGGTTTTATGCGTTACCGACGTTGTACGTATTCAATGATCACCGTGCAATCTCGGCGGAACACGTGGATCGCCGAGCGGAACAGCTTGAACCGTTGGAGAAGCAAGTTTCCCTCTTCCTCACTCTCTACGTGCGAGGCGGAGCGAGACAGGGCGGAGGGGAAATTTTATGCGGGTTCGTTCGCGAGGCGCACCGTGCTTCATGACTTAAATCGCGTGCAACCCCGCCGAGACAACGAAAGCAGGCGCGTTTGTAAACAGAAGTTCGTACGCCGGAACATCGGCGTAGCGCAGAAACTGAGACCCGGAGAGAGAGAGAGAAAGTCGAGCTTCGAGGGCCGGAAAATTTATTTCCGAGCAACCGCGTCGTTCCCCATCCCACGACCTTGTTCCCAGGCAGAAAGCATTCGTTAGAATACGGCCGAGTCTCCGAATGGAGCGCCGCATTCCGAAACTATTGAATTAACATTAGGAAAATGTTTCTCAAAACCGAAACAGAGACAACGAAGCAAGAAGCGATCAGTGGTTAGTAAGGTGAAGTGCCTTATGCCTGGACAGCATGTTTTTCTATTTTAAATTGTATCACTTTAAATAAACAAAAACAATTTCTTAAGAGTTTTAACATACCGTTCAGAGTTTGTAAAGTAATTTAAAATAAAATAACTTCCCTATAAAATCGGGAAGTTAAAAATCATTGTTTAGGTTAATATCTTAATTGTATTAACAAGAATAATTCAAACCTATAGTTGGACACATTAAATCCAATCTAAGCTAGTACCTGGACAGAAGTAAAGCCTATATCGGGACAAATTCAATTTACGAGTTGATCGAGCGAACATAACCTAAAACGTTGGTTGGTGGCGCTGTTGCGCATGACGAATAGAAGATGCTTTGCGTAATATGTAGTATTCTTATCATAGATTATAGTATTGTATTATTTAACTAAATATATATTTATTTTCATTTACTGTTTTAATAAAACTTGTCATAATACAACTTTTAAGGTTAGGTAGTAATACTGATAGATTTAAGATGTAAACATAAAGTATTATTAACGTCACAACCAGAATACATTTTCTACATACGTTATTCAAGCTAATAGAAGACTAATTATACATACATGTAGTTAAATAATTTGCAAACAATGCGTTGATTTTATTCACAAACACGTGTCCGGCTTCAGGCGTAAGCACATTGCGTATAAGCTTAGAGTGGGACAGCTACTGTCATCGCGTCCCAGTATGGAGTACTTATATTTGAAAACAGTCCTAATCTTGGACATCTAATATTTGGATTAATAATTGTTATTTACGTTAAGTTTGATTGCCAATTTATTTTAAAATATCAATATTATTATGCGTGACAATTATTTTTTGTCTGAGGGCTTAAATTATATCTTTTTTTCTAGCAAAAGTTCGAACTATAAATGCACATGATTCGCATGTAAATAGACTATTTTGTATACTGTTTTCAGATGAAGTTTGAATTCATTTTTAAATTTCAATTGATGTCTTAATGATATAATATTCACACCTACTTGTAGCTAAGGCCTCAGAATATATAATATAATTATTTAATCTCTTAATTACTGATTTTACTATGAAAATTCAATTGTCCAGATTTAGGTATCACTTTTGGACTGTCCAGGCTTAGGGCACTTCACCTTATGTGGTCGGACAGTTTGGAGAAATGTTTGACTGACAAAGCTATAGATTTTAATGGAACCCAGTGAGAATAGATTATTGTATAGAACAGTGAGTGCGTGTGAGTGAAATGAAGATAAAGTTTGATGTCAGTAGTAGAATTTCATCTGTCTCGTATGGAAGAAATAAAGTACGACTCGTTTCTGGTCAGACGAAATAAAAGTAAAAGATAGACGTCTCCATCGCCGTATATTTCCCAGCCACAGGGCGCTCCCCTAATGGTATAAAAACGAAGGGAGGCGCGCGTTTCGCTTGAATGGAGGCAAACATCAATTCGCGCTGACAGTGACGGGACGAGGCGAGTCATAGTCGATGTCGGGAATAGAATTGTCTGCCTGGTTAGAAGATTACATCATCCCCTTGCGCTCTCTGCTCTGCCCTTCGTCTGACTTTAATACAGAATGGGTAAAACATCTGAAAAGTACCATTTTATAATCAGCAGTTTAGCAATAATAATCTAAGGAATTTTGTTAATCAGAATCGTGGGATTCGGAGAATGTTCTCTCCCAAAACTTTAGCCATACGCACTAACCCTCGCACGAGCATTAGCTTGACTTCTTCCACGACTTTTCTCCCTGCCTCATCGCGTCTTGGATATTCCGCTGATCGCAACAGGCGTGGCTCACTTTTTTCGACGTTTATGCTCTTTCAGAACTTGGTATTGCTTCACGCTCCATATAACGATTCTCATCTCGTTCCTTGGATCCCAAATGATAGCTTGTCTCGAGTTTTACCCTCCCCTGGGCTGGGGGTGGAAATTGACACAGATAAAACTCTGCAGACGTTATCAGTGACAAACTTCGGAAACGTTGCGCGGACGAGAACGTGGTACAAACCGACCACAATTCATGCAAGTGGTACAGGTCAACGGTTAGTCGAACAAATCTAAATGTTACTGCCCATGTTTAATCCTACGAATTCCAACTTTCTCCAGCATTATGGCAAACGTTGCTAAGGGTCATGAGGATTGTCTGTGCGCCTCATCCCCGTCGAAATAATCCGCTTCGAAGATTCAGCGTCGAAGTCAGCCGCCGACTAGCGATTTCTCGCCCTTCAAGGCAGCTGGGAATATAAATTCCTGACGGTTGCCAGTCCCAACGGCGGTCTAGTCGTCCGTAGAAAATTCGAAGGCAAGCCACTGTTGGCTTCGTCACTCGGTCGTTCGAACGCGATTTTAAAAGCGGCGCTGTCGGGGCACGCGGGCTTCGAGCGCCGACGGTTCTCGCGCGCCCGTGATTTCTGCGGGGAAATCATGAATATATTCAAGAGGCGCGAAATTTTCCAGTGAAAACTGGGGGGGACAGAGGAAGAAGGGGGAACGTGGAGGGGAAAGGGGGACACGAAGCCCGGGGGCGGTAACCCGCCGCGGTAAACAATTTACGTTCGCCCGCTCGGAAACGCTCGTTTAATGTCGTCACCAGCCTAGCTCGCACACCCTCTCTATCCCTCTCTCTCTCTCTCTCTCTCTCTCTCTCTCCGCCTCCGAGAACTGAATCTTTAAACTTCATTCCGCTTGTTTGTCGCTCGGTGATTTTTCGACTTTTTGCCACGGCGCGGCGGCCGGCCGTTCATTTGCGAACGACAACACTGAAATATTCAGATTAATTAAAATTACTATTCTGATCGCTGGCCGACGGCCGATATTGGTTTTGACGAATCAATAATTCCCGGATCGCGACACACGAGAAATTCAGGATCGTATATTTTTTTTTTCGACGAAATACCGCCGATTCTGGGCCGAGTGTTCTATTGATCCGTTCGTTATACGTTGACGTATTATTATTTTTAATGGGTGAAGTACTAGCTCGAATGTGATGGAACCTGCTCGATATTTTAGTCCAATATGTGTTCGTTGACGGCCGGCTGATTTTTCTACTCAGCTGATCGTACGCATTTTGATTTTCTGCGTGTAAAACGTCAGTGTGAACATGTTGGAGTTCTTTCAATTTTCGCCGAAGACGCCTTTGGTGTAAGTCTAGGACGTCTGAGCGGAGTAAATCTAACTGAATAGACCAGACAAACACTATTTTAGAAAACAAATAACCGAGACGAAGCGACGCGAGATTGACGATGTTCGCGCCGAATAAAATAGTGTACAGACCACACAGATAATTCCGAATAAATGCAGAATGCGTCAAATTGAGATGAGGGTGATTGGCGACATTTGTCGAGCAGAAGTTCATCGCGTCTGCGAGATTGTTTGCGTAGCTCGACAGTATCTGGCGCGACATAATAATCATCGGCTTGGTAGGTTGAACTCCATACTCGCGGCGGGGAGGCAGGCAAAGAAACCACCTGGAACAATATTCCCGAGGAGGCTCGTGTACGCGTGTTCGACTAACCCGGCATTAATCACCGAGTAGTTCGCGGAGAAACCGCATTAATTACACACAATACGCAGCTACGCGGGAATTTGCATGGGACGTGCTAGCCCTCTAATTAATAGTATGTAAATTGCGGTCTCTTCGCGCGTGCCTTCCACCAGTCCCGCGATTCCTGGAGCGTTCACGTCGTTCGAAGCGATTAATCGGCGCCACTCCGCTTCGCTCTGCTCTACTCCGCTCCGCTCTGCTCCAAAAATAAACGTCGAAACCGAGCGGAAACCCTCGCGGAACCGCGGGCCCTTTGTGGCGGCCGTACGCCACGCGATCCGCCGTCGCGACGTTAATTAATCGGCCGTGTGAAATGTTAATTAAAACGGAAATTAGTGTCACCAGCGTGCGTGTGCCCGCGCGCGTGCGCGTTCTTGCGGTGTTCCGCCGATGCGAGCGCGTTCCCACCGAATTTATGCCATCCTGCGAAACACATCGCCGAAAGCGTATTACAACGTTCAGTCGCGCGGCATTTTATTGTTAGAGATAATACCGATTGCCAGGGCGTGCTCCTTCAACCCTGAGATCGCCGATATTCTCGCAACGATGAGGAACGCTGCCTCGTTCTCCGCAAAATCATTTCAAATAGGATATACATACGTTTCGAACAAAATTGACAAATTTCAAGAATGTTATGAGTAGACATCCGGTCTTTATGCAAAATAAAAATTGTCTACCTGACTTGTGTTACGTGCGTTAGCTTTCCTTGTGGAGAGTCTGTAACATTGACACGGGAACAGACGAGCGGCAACCTATTCCCTTAGTGGGATTCGTGATATCGCAGTGGAGGACCAAAAACGTGGTGTTCATCGAGCTTGGACGCAGGTTTCAAGATAAATAATAACCTTATTTAATATTAGACATAACTTATGTCACATAAGATACACAGTGTGGGTCCGAAGAAACAGAACACTGAAACAAGAACTAAATATCTCCGTTACTTTTCGTTGTTCGAAAAAACTTCTCCGGACAAAGTTACACTGTTTGAAGGGTCACATGTAACGGTGTGAAGGAAAAAATTTTCAAGGTAATTTTTTTACAAGATTTCAAGGTCATCGATATTTTTTTAAATGGAATGAGGTATTTTTTAATACATCAATCGATGCAGCTGGACATTCGTTATAAAAAAAAGTACTAACCTATGTATATCAAAAAGTTAGTGGTTCACGAGATATTTCGATTTAAATAACTCTAAGACACCATTACTGTCGTACTAAGACGTTAGCGTTTACTTATGTGTGTAACGTTTTAGTACGACAGTAATGGTGTCTTAGTGTTATTTAAATCGAAATATCTCGTGACCTACTAACTTTTCGACATACATAGGTTAGTACTTTTTCATAGCGAATGTTCAGATGCATCGATTGATGTATTAAAAAATACCTCATTCCATTTAAAAAAATTTCGATGACCTTGATATCTTGTAAAAAAATGACCTTGAAAATTTTTTCCCTTACACCGTTAAATGTGGCCCTTCAAACAGTGTAACTTTGTCCTAAGAAGTTTTTTTGTAGAACAAAAAGTAACGGAGATATTTAGGTGTTATGTTTCTTCGGACTCACCCTGTATAAGAAATATAATATGCAAGAAAAAGAACAAAATACGGAAAAAGAAGTCACCAGTTAAGGAAGTACAAGTTAAATTCTAAATCGATATGAAGAAAAATAAGAAGAGTTTACTTTAAGCAGAGTTGGGCAGTATTTAAGTCAAAACGTATCTAAATCCAGATCCAACTAAAAGATAAGTAACTAAGTTCCGTGATCTTAAGGTTCGGATCCAAAAGGATCTTGTATCCGAAGTTGAATTAGATAATTTCATATCCGAAGCAGAAGGATCCGAAGCTACGGATCCATTTTTAACTAGTTAAATATCTAATTCAAAGATCCTTTCGGATCCTTCAAGATCCTTTCGGATCCTCCAAGATCCTTTTGACCAGCTCGAGGCTTGAATGAACACGTTCCGAGGCCCGAGGGTCGGGCCCCGAGGCCTGAGCCCAGAATACAATAGAAGTACAATAAACACGGCCGGGGGATTGCCCGGCCGTGTTTATTGCACCACATGGCCAAGGCGCCCCAGCCAACTCGTCGCTTCGTCGCCCTAGCACCGATGATGGAGCAAAATTTTGAATTAGATACATTTTACCACGTTTTTTCAAAGATATCTTCACATATAAAGGCAGTAAGCAGTGGCCGAATTCTACCGCGTTTAGACTTTTTTTAATCGGAAGAACGCCACGAATTGGCTCGTGCCACTTTCGTGAGGGCATTACGAAAAATGAACAAGTTCAGGATGCACGTGTCAGGGGTATCATGCCTATCTACCTGGCTGGCCAGGGGATGGCCCGGTCGTGTTTATTGCACCACTTGGCCAAGGCGCCCCAGCCAACTCGTCGCTTCGTCGCCCTAGCACCGATGATGCAGCAAAATTTTGAATTAGATACATTTTCAAAGATATCTTCACATATAAAGGCAGTAAGCAGTGGCCGAATTCTATCGCATTTAGACTTTTTTTAATCGGAAGAACGCCACGAATTGGCCCGTGCCACTTTCGTGAGGGCATTACGAAAAATGAACAAGTTCAGGATGCACGTGTCAGGGGTATCATGCCGATCTACCTGGCTGGCCAGGGGATGGCCCGGCCGTGTTTATTGTACTTCTATTGTATTCTGGGCTCAGGCCTCGGGGCCCGACCCTCGGGCCTCGGAACGTGTTCATTCAAGCCTCGAGCTGGTCAAAAGGATCTTGGAGGATCCAAAAGGATCTTGAAGGATCCGAAAGGATCTTTGAATTAGATATTTAACTAGTTAAAAATGGATCCGTAGCTTCGGATCCTTCTGCTTCGGATATGAAATTATCTAATTCAACTTCGGATACAAGTTACTTTTTATCTTTATCTTGGAGTAACTAATTCAAAATTTTCTATCTATGATCCGTGATCCGAAATTTGTATCTAATTAAATTTTTTGCCCAACTCTGTCTTTAAGTATTAAAATGAAAGGGGTGACTCTAAGGGCCCGTCCAGGTTGAAGGAACCCCTGTTTGGTTTGTTTTATGCAGCGAGAAAGAGTAAGGTCCAAAGGCCATGGGCCATGGGCGGTGAAACTATGTGGCCCGTTGGAGTGAGGGAGGGGTCGGTCGGTCATGCGACAGATAAAGACAGCGGCAGGTCAGAAAGCGATTTTTAGGTGCATGAGAACGTGACACTTGCAACAAACTGGTGCGAAGTGGAAATTTATTTTCTTTCTTAATATGTTTCATAGGTTGAAAATAACATTACAGTATTTCTAAATTCCTCTATAATTTTTAGTTTTAAATTGCATCTATTCATTTTTGTCATAAATGCATCACATTCGCTGTCTAGTTATGAGTAGACTGCGGATCTTTATGCAATAATGGCTTGTGAAAATTTTCAAAAAGTACTACGATATAAAATATGACAGAATTTAGTACAATGTTAATTTATTTCAGACCTAAAAACGGCTACCACCACAGAAAATAAGATTCTATTTTATTCCACTATCTAAAACTCGCCTACAAAAATTGAACATTGCATAAACATCCGCAGTCTAGTTATGAGGAAGGAACGAAAAAGAAATAAAGTTAAGTAAAATTAAATGGCATAAAATACAAGATTCGAAACCGATTACTTGGCCGACGGTGCAATGTACACCGCTAACAAAAAGCATTTTCCCGTCGAGGAGCTGCAGACGTTCCATCGATATCTGTAGAACAGTGGAGCACATCTCGTCAGACGATGGCTGGCGCAGATATCGTCGAAGTCGCGACAGAAATTAGCTGGCTTCTTGTTATTTCGGTGGTGGATGCGTCGGCAGCCATTCGCCAGTCGAAATGCAAGGGAGTTGCTTTGCGACGGAGAATCGAGTTTCGCCGGAGTTGCGTGTCGACAATCCGTAATACCGTCGACGACGTCGACGTATCCTTGTCGGCTTCTAGAGCGCCGGTACACTCGACGTCTGGCGTCGTCGTCCGCGAGCGGGACACGGCGCGGCGTTCCTCTACTACTACTACTCGACCCGGCAAGTTTTCACCCTTTATAAAGCGCGACGGAGGTGAAAACAGCCGTATTGACGTGCGCTTTCGAATTTGCTCGCGCGATAATGGCTCGCGCGCTGAGACGAGATCTCCAATGGCGTGGCGGCCACCCTCTTTTCCATTACGCGGGCTCGTTCTTGAGCGGCATTGTCGCGGCCAGCCGGCTACCCTCTTCTAGATAAATGAGTTTTGAGACAATAGGCTCGACGTTTAAGCCTGACAATGCGAACCGCGACGTGCACCTCTCCCGAACCAAGATTTACCTGTTCGGAAGTCGTCCGAGTCACGCTTTTTCCTAATGGCAACCTCGCTGGTAATTGTTGTTCGTGCGAGACGGCGGAACTCTGTGCGAAATAAAAAAAAAAGATGTTCTAAATAATAGAACAACGATATTCGACTACTTTGATGTCTGTACCGTGTTTCTTATAAACGCGTAAAATCCGCGATCTATATTCGACTTGAACACGATGCATTATTAAGAACCATTTGCCTGGTTCTTGCGTACAAATGAAATCCCCGAACAGTGCTCGGATAGCGACGAATTGCCCCAATCAACGAGTTCTCTATAACGGTTTCACGATTTCACCGTTCGAAGCTTTTCTTTGCCGGGCAACTTCCTAAATTGGGAATAGTTTCGACGTTGTTCCACTACGACCAGGATATCGCGCTTTTAAAGCCATGGCGCTGAGTAATTTGTCGATTAATTAACCCGCGTGCCTTTCTTTCCGACGTAGTCATCCAACTTGCGTCCAACCTCGAACTATACGGCCAACCCGAACCGAGAAGCACGATCAAGCACACAAGCTTGCCTAAAGGAAATTTCGATGAAATTTCGAACATCTAAAACAGTTAAGCAATAAACAAACAAAAAAATATCTAGAGATCAGACTCGCGTCTTCGCCCGACGTTTCAGCGAATGCTCGACGCTTCTTTCTCGCGGTTTTTTAATATCCTCGAAAGATTCTCGGGCCTCTATTGCACAGGCGAAGATTAAAACCAGCGATGATTCATTCGGCGAAACGAGGAGGCGAAAGTTCAGGGGCTCATTACGATTCAACGCCTACGTTCTCTCCGCGCGCGCGTTAAGTCGCCCGAACGATCCATAAACGCTTCCCGGCCAAGATACTCCGACGTTACACTTCCAGGTTCCTTAATTAACTGGTAACGGATATTGCGACGAACACCCCCACCACCCCCTCTGAAGCTGGCCGCCTCTTCTTTCCACCGATATCGTCGAATTAACAGCTGCCGCGTCGTATAGAATTTCTGACGACCACGGTCCCTGCCAACAACCGTGGAACTAGTTTTCCACTGCGGATTTTTCAACTTTCGCAGCGCGAGCTAATTTTGAAGTGCTGCGAAGTTGACAGGGTTTTTAGTCTACTTTTGCCGCAGCGAATTTTTGACAATTTTCTACGTGAACGAATTCTGAGGAAAATTCATGAAAATTGAAGTCGGTTAGAAGTTAGAATGAATCAGGTTAATCGAGGTCCTACCGGCAATTATTATCGGTAACGCAATAGACAATGACGGTGATCCAGAACATCGACTATGTACAGCCCCTTATTAAATCTCGTTCTTCCTCGTTCGCAGAGAACGTTCGGCAACGTCGGCGCCGGTGGTTTTCTGCGGCGTATTTTCCGCGGATAATATCCGTCGAAGAATCCGAAAAACGCGCCACTTGAACGTCTCGCGGGCCCCGCCGGGAACAGGAGGCACGCGCCCAGCAACGAGGGAACAAAAAGGCCAATAAAAACTTCGGAGAATGTTTAATGACGCGCGGCCGGGAGACCCAGGCATTCGTTTAATTTGTTCGGAAGTTCGGCTAAGTGTTTAATTAGTTAACTTCACATACTGTGAACTACGGCCCCCACTCTCCTCTTTCCAACCGTTCGCCGTCCCCCACCGACTAGGTACGCAAACACTTAGTAGGTAAATTACAGGGCCTAGCCATTCCATAACTTTCCAGCATCCGCGGGAGCAAGAGTGTACTGCATAGCAATATCACCGTCTACCGACGAACCGCCTAATAATACCGGAGAAGCTCCTCCGACCCCGTAGACGCTTTGAATTCCCACGGCGAACTTTCGCGTTTGTGCTTTCGCCCGTTTTTAACACCTCCGCGACGATAGTTCGAACCGAATGTTAACTTTGAATCTACACTGAACTAATCCAGCGAGATAGCCCAGTAAGAAATTATTCCCGGCATCTCGGCCGGAAAATAAACACGTTCGCAAACAGTTCATTTTTTACGTCTGCTCAGGCAGAAGCGTGCTTTAAACCAATGTCCGCTCTCAGCATCATTTGTCAGTTAGATCGAGCGTGAACGAAGGGGCGAAAATCGACGCTGACCCACCCCTCTCTGTAACCCATCCTCTGCGACGCCTTTCATCCAGGATAAAGAGGAAAAACAAGACAAAGGAATCGCTTGAATAATAATTTGACGGCGCAGCGAGCCCGTAGAAAGAGCGAGGCTGGAAAAATTAATCTCCGTTGAATTTTCGGCAGTGTCGACGAGTCGGGGGGAATGGGGGTTGAAACAGGAGCGGAACACGGGGGAGATGGGGCGAGTGACATCGTTTATGAAGGATAGAGTCACATTGTAGGGTCGGGGGTTCCATAGAAACGCTCGGCGAACGAGCGGAGCTGTTGACACGCCGGCCTATTATGGCCTGGCAGCTTTTATCCGACGAAAGAGGGCATTTAGGGGGGTGAAATTGTAAATTCAATTTCCTGGGAAGATCTACCCCTTTCCCACCCGAGGCCCGGCCTCTTCGTTTTCCATTAGCAACCCCTAGGCTTTTGTGCCACCCGCGGGCCGGCACTTCAAAAAGAAATTTGTCGGTTTTTGTCGGCGGACACCGGCCTGCTGCGTCATTTATTAAACGCATTTAAATAATCGTAAATAAATGGCATCCTTGTGCTATACGACAGTCATTCTTCTGCTCGTTCATTCGCGAAAACCCTCGCTCTAGCGTCGGATAGATCGAGTTAGGCATCTTTCGATAAAATTGAATAAATAAATTCCAGCATGTTCAATTTACGCACTTACAAAATGGCACCGCTTCCTCAAATCGTCCAAGCACCAGAGCCAGTAAGATTATTAAAATTGATGGGAAGGAGAAATATATTCTGCAGACGTGCAACGAGACTCGCGGAACAAGATTCGTGCAGCGAGTCCGCAAAATTTTATTAAACCGTGAAAAAATACTATTCTGTTTCATTAATCGTAAATTTCGGACACACAAGCTTTTGACGAGTGTATGTTCCAAATCGTTGCCAATGCGAACGAAGCATCCGGGAGCGTAATTTCCAGGATACTTCGGGATTTGTTTCCTCGTTTATTCGGATTTGTCCGACGCTCGCTTGAATTGCCTCCGCGAGCGACGAACCCTGTGCTTGTAACTTTTAATTCAACTAAATCCTGTTCCATATTAGCAGAAATTTGTCAACTGCAAATTCTGACGGTCTAAGCCCTGACGATTTAAGCTCTGACGATACAAGCTCTTACATAGAATCACAACTAAATTTCCCATCTACGAAGCTAAACTGAATACTCTGCGAGCTATGTATCATATCAAAACATACATTGCTATCTCTATTACGGCATAATAGACTCGTATTTTGTTTACAGTACCGTGGGGAAATCATACAGGAGCCTGTTCGAAATTTTGCTACGGGTAAACGCACGTTATCGTTCATAATCCGCTGGTTTACACTAACCAGAATGTTGAACACAGTGCCAATACTAATTTGAAAAATTCTAAACAACATAATGATAATATCTAAACACGTACAGAGTAACTGTGACCCGCCATGGTGGTATATACAATTTTACAATCACGTGGCAGGGAGAGAGAGAGAGAGCGAGGCATTTCGTGGCGTTGTGTCGCGCGTAGACCGCAAGAATCCGAAGAATTCTTCATTTCGGGAGAGGTATGAAGGTCGGTGGTGATTGTAGAACCGCGGGTCAGCGCGTTCGATTCGAATGAAATGTTAATTAAAAGAGGAATCAGCGTGGCCGGTCTAGTCTCTCGCGTTCTCGTCGCATCGGAGCTGATGCACGCGGTCCGCGAGCGGATTTATGAGGCGGTAGAACCGCCGGCAATTTCGTCGGGGTCATTTTTAACAATCAAACTCGGGCTCGGATCTCGCTAGAAGCGAGGATAATGCGAGCGATGTGTTCTCTCGCGTACGAACTCTCTCCCCCCTCTCACCCTCTCCCTCTCTCGCGAGTTGCTCTGTGGAACGATTGAAATGATACCGGCAGTGCTGCTATGGCTATATGGCGGACTCGATATCGCGTGACCGGCGAAAACATCGAATATTTTATTCGAAATCAGCAACGCGATATTTCCGGGCCCGTTCACCGACACCGAATTCGCATGATGCACACTTATCAGCGGGCGAACACGCTCGCGTAACAAGCGCTCGCGTATAATCTGCTGCCGTGTAACGCGATGCTTCGCAGAGAGAGAGAGGGAGAGAGAGAGAAAGGAAACCCGGAAATTGTTACAATTCGAGCGTTGTTTTCATAACCTGCTCGGACCACTGAATCCACTATAATTCGCGTGGCAAGGGTAATGATTAGACTGCAGATTTTTATGTAGTCAATGAATGCAATTTTTAACTTTGGGACTTTGTTTGGACTAGTTAAGAGGTAAACATACTAAAAGTCCCTCTCCGCTTATATCTCGGCAACTATGCGTCCTAGCGATAAAACCATTCTATACAAAATTGAAGCTGACAAAATGTACCATAAGATTGATTCCATTCAGTTTTTCGCTATCTCGCATAGTTTCCGAGATATCCACGCTCAAAATTCACTAATTATGAAAAAGAAATTTCTGCCACACGTTTTTTACCTTATTTGACTAGCTAACTCTTCAGCACAATTAGTGCACTTGGAGCGCGGATATCTCGGAAACTATGCGTGATAGCGAAAAACCGAATCGAATCAATCTTGTGGCACATATTGTCAGCTTTAATTTTGTATTGAATGGTCTTATCGCTAGGACGCATAGTTTCCGAGATATAAGCGGAAACCCGAAAAAGGGGATCTTCTACGTGCCCCCCTGCACCCCGCTCACTTCCTAGGACGGGGACTTATGTAGTATGTTTACCTCCTAACTAATCCAAACAAAGACCCAAAGTTAAAAATTGTGTCCTTCCATTTCCCTCTACAACTTTTCGTTAACTGGACTAATGCGAAATAACAATTGGAGGGAAACTTTGCTTTACGGGACTGAAAATTTGTGCCTTTTTCCTATAAATTATGATGTGTTTGGTATGTAATCCAGTAGATTTGTGCCCGGGGCGACTGCAGATCGAAACTTCGATCCTGTAGGATCAATGGTTCAGGAATTATGCTTGATTAAAGTTAAGCAATCTGCAGTGTTTTTGACAGGGCGCCACCATATTGGTTTGAAGGGACGATCGCCACCTGCTTACCGCGCAGAACCGCTAGATGGCAGCACGGGCACGCAGTAATATCGTTAACATAAACAAAATATATAGTTTACATAACATAAAAAATTTGAACCTTAAAACCTGGAACTGTATATTACTTATCACTACAAACCAATATGGCGGAGCCCTTACCTGTCAAAAACACTGAAAAATGCACATCTTTGAGCAAGTATAACTCCTGAACCATTGATCCTACAGGATCAAAACTTCAACCTGTAACCGCCCCGAGTACAAATCTATAGGATTACATACTAAATACATCATAATTAATAGGAGAAAGGCACAAATTTTGAGTCCGATAAAGTAAAGAGCAGCCCAATTGGATACTATTTTGACCCAGAAAATGACTTTGTTCTTGTTTAAAGTGGTTCGTTCTTCATAATTTGGTGTAGTCGATCGTATATCGTTTTCTGGAGAGCAGCATTAAAATCTCTCGGTGTATCGTGACCCACATATGCACGGGGGTGAGGGGCACAATGAAAAGTAAACGGACGAAAGCGCGGATGAGCCGTGTCGAGAGGGCGCACTGACGCAGAAGAACGACCGGCGAAGTATGTTAAGTGATGCTCTCGACAGGTGTGGATAACGGCCGGCGAGGCCTCGCGCATTCAGAACCGTAACCGCAAAACTACAATTGATGCGCGACTCTCTGGCGCAAGTTCTGCGGGATGGCTGAGAGAAAGGGAGAAAGGGAGAACAGTGGTTGCTGAGCGCGAGTTGAACAGACGGAGATAGAGACAGTGAAAAAGCGAGAGAGACTGTGAGGATTACAGAATACGAGGGTTGAAGAGATAGAGATAAAAATAGTGGGGGTTGCTGAGTGCGGAGGTTGGAGAGATAGAGGTAGAAACACTGTGGGGGTTATAGAATAAGGGGGTTGAAGAGGTATAGATAGAAGGATTGTGGGGATTACGTAATAAGGGGGTTGAAGAGATAGAGGTAGAAACACTGTGGGGATTACAGAATAAGGGGGTTGAAGAGATAGAGGTACTGTGGGGGTTATAGAATAAAGGGGTTGAAGAGGTATAGATAGAAGGATTGTGCGGATTACATAATAAGGGGGTTAAAGAGATAGAGGTAGAAACACTGTGCGGGTTATAGAATAAGGGTGTTGAAAAGGTAAAGATAGAAGGATTGTGGGGATTACATAATAAGGGGGTTGAAGAGATGGAGGTAGAAACACTGTGGGGGTTATAGAATAAGGGGGTTGAAGAGGTATAGATAGAAGGATTGTGGGGATTACGTAATAAGGGGGTTGAAGAGATAGAGGTAGAAACACTGTGGGGATTACAGAATAAGGGGGTTGAAGAGATAGAGGTACTGTGGGGGTTATAGAATAAAGGGGTTGAAGAGGTATAGATAGAAGGATTGTGCGGATTACATAATAAGGGGGTTGAAGAGATAGAGGTAGAAACACTGTGCGGGTTATAGAATAAGGGTGTTGAAAAAGTAAAGATAGAAGGATTGTGGGGATTACATAATAAGGGGGTTGAAGAGATGGAGGTAGAAACACTGTGGAAGTTATAGAATGAGGGGGTTGAAGAGGTATAGATAGAAGGATTGTGGGGATTACATAATAAGGGGGTTGAAGAGATAGAGGTAGAAACACTGTGGGGGTTATAGAATAAGGGGGTTGAAGAGGTATCGATAGAAGGATTGTGGGGATTATAGAATAAGGGGGTTGAAGAGATAGAGGTAGAAACACTGTGGGGATTACAGAATAAGGGGGTTGAAGAGATAGAGGTACTGTGGGGGTTATAGAATAAAGGGGTTGAAGAGGTATAGATAGAAGGATTCTGCGGATTACATAATAAGGGGGTTAAAGAGATAGAGGTAGAAACACTGTGCGGGTTATAGAATAAGGGTGTTGAAAAAGTAAAGATAGAAGGATTGTGGGGATTACATAATAAGGGGGTTGAAGAGATGGAGGTAGAAACACTGTGGGGGTTATAGAATAAGGGGGTTGAAGAGGTATAGATAGAAGGATTGTGGGGATTACGTAATAAGGGGGTTGAAGAGATAGAGGTAGAAACACTGTGGGGATTACAGAATAAGGGGGTTGAAGAGATAGAGGTACTGTGGGGGTTATAGAATAAAGGGGTTGAAGAGGTATAGATAGAAGGATTGTGCGGATTACATAATAAGGGGGTTGAAGAGATAGAGGTAGAAACACTGTGCGGGTTATAGAATAAGGGTGTTGAAAAAGTAAAGATAGAAGGATTGTGGGGATTACATAATAAGGGGGTTGAAGAGATGGAGGTAGAAACACTGTGGAAGTTATAGAATGAGGGGGTTGAAGAGGTATAGATAGAAGGATTGTGGGGATTACATAATAAGGGGGTTGAAGAGATAGAGGTAGAAACACTGTGGGGGTTATAGAATAAGGGGGTTGAAGAGGTATCGATAGAAGGATTGTGGGGATTACGTAATAAGGGGGTTGAAGAGATAGAGGTAGAAACACTGTGGGGATTACAGAATAAGGGGGTTGAAGAGATAGAGGTACTGTGGGGGTTATAGAATAAAGGGGTTGAAGAGGTATAGATAGAAGGATTCTGCGGATTACATAATAAGGGGGTTAAAGAGATAGAGGTAGAAACACTGTGCGGGTTATAGAATAAGGGTGTTGAAAAGGTAAAGATAGAAGGATTGTGGGGATTACATAATAAGGGGGTTGAAGAGATGGAGGTAGAAACACTGTGGGGGTTATAGAATAAGGGGGTTGAAGAGGTATAGATAGAAGGATTGTGGGGATTACGTAATAAGGGGGTTGAAGAGATAGAGGTAGAAACACTGTGGGGATTACAGAATAAGGGGGTTGAAGAGATAGAGGTACTGTGGGGGTTATAGAATAAAGGGGTTGAAGAGGTATAGATAGAAGGATTGTGCGGATTACATAATAAGGGGGTTGAAGAGATAGAGGTAGAAACACTGTGCGGGTTATAGAATAAGGGTGTTGAAAAAGTAAAGATAGAAGGATTGTGGGGATTACATAATAAGGGGGTTGAAGAGATGGAGGTAGAAACACTGTGGAAGTTATAGAATGAGGGGGTTGAAGAGGTATAGATAGAAGGATTGTGGGGATTACATAATAAGGGGGTTGAAGAGATAGAGGTAGAAACACTGTGGGGGTTATAGAATAAGGGGGTTGAAGAGGTATCGATAGAAGGATTGTGGGGATTATAGAATAAGGGGGTTGAAGAGATAGAGGTAGAAACACTGTGGGGATTACAGAATAAGGGGGTTGAAGAGATAGAGGTACTGTGGGGGTTATAGAATAAAGGGGTTGAAGAGGTATAGATAGAAGGATTGTGCGAATTACATAATAAGGGGGTTAAAGAGATAGAGGTAGAAACACTGTGCGGGTTATAGAATAAGGGTGTTGAAAAGATAGAGGTGTAGAAGATACAGATAGAGAGAGAGAAATAGAGATATAGATAGAGAACGAGAGAAACTCGCCCTGTGCCTACGTGTATTGCGGACGCTCTCTTCCCACGAAACGTAAATAAAGTCTGTTTCCGCTCGCGCGGAAATATGTATACGCTCGAGGAAGGAATATCAGCCGCGAATTCAACGGAAAATACGGAGACCCGAGCCATAGCGGTGAGTTAACAATCATCTCGATTCGAAATTCGTCTATTTTCACGATTACTCTAACGGGAGATCTGTGGACAGACCATTATGTTTTATTTCGGTTTTCGCATATGTGTACAGACCTAACGTTTATTTATTGAAGAGTGTTCTAAATATTTGACGATACTATTAACGATCCATAGAAACTGAATGAAATAGTATCCATATAAATATTATATTGCAGAATACATACTGTATAATTCCAATCAAGCGAAGAGCTCGCGGTCGGACGTTTCACGTTACATTTATGCAATAAAATGCACAGTGTTCTATCGCCGATAAAGGAGCAATGGTGATGCTAAATGGCTTCTTCGGTAGAAACCCACGTCAGACACAGTACAATCGCGGGCACGATCGTGGCTTCCTTAACGCGTTACGCACGTGTTCAATTCCCTTGCGATATCTGACCACGTTCCCTCGAATGTGCCCTTAATTTTCAACCGGATCGCACAAACGACGCATGCACGATAATGTCGATGTGTGTTCTCACGCCGATATGAAAATGAGAACATTCGCGGTCGGTTTACGTAGTTCGAAGGTCAAATTAGCCTTTGAATATTTACGAATGTTTTGTGTGTCCCACCCAAATAATAATATAACAGCGGTGCAGTTGTCCTTCGACCGTCAACAGACATTTCTCGTGTGTCGTTCGGTAGCGACAGTGTGTGTGTGAAGTGGTTCCAAATAATAAAGAGTACTGCTCATCCCATTAACCACTCTATTTGCCCATCCCCAAGTATCAAATTAGTACGCAATCCCCCTGCGCACAAAGAACCGCTCCATCGAGTTTTGAAAGCAAAAGAATGGAGGCAGAAAGTCAAGGAACAGACACCAGAGGAAACACGGTCGAGACAAAACATCGCAACGGTGAAAGAATACGAAATATTCGATTATGAAAGTTTCATGGGGCGGACGTGACACACGGTGTACGTCCAGAACGTCCCCTTTAAACGCTGATACGTCGGTCGGACGTTTCCCCGCGTGAAGCGTGCTGCCTCCGGAACTCCGGCTGGCCCCGGGAGGGTGTTTTAATTAACCTCTGAGCAAATATTTATTTGTTTACCGAGGTTAGAAGCCAGAACGTGAGGTAACACGACAAGTTACAAAAGTTACATGGGGGAGTGGTGGAGGTCGGTGGAGATACTGTCGTCAAAGAGAACCGAGGGGGGTGGAAAGACGAAAAAGAAAAATACAGAATAAAGGATGGAGGGAAAAAACGATGGGGTCGCGATAATCCTTCCGCCGTTCAATTATCTCGGACGACAGTTTAATTAATCGACATTCAACAACGCGTGCCGGCGAGTTAGCCAGAGTTTATGAGTCCGTCGAAAGCCAGAAGGAGGACGCGGGGGGTGCGTTGGGGGAGCTGGTTAAGCGACCGAGAGCAAGGGCGCTGCGCTCAACTATCGGCAAATCGCTCGTTGACTTAACCCCTTTGACCGGTAAACCGATTACTCGACAAAACACCGAGTATTTAACTTGGCCCGCTGGCCCCGACAATTAGACTGGAAACGTATCAAATTTGTGCTCGGTTAATTGAATGGTACCAACGGCGCATTACCTTACCGCTCTTATGCGGGTGGGAATATATTTCATGCTAGCTGATCTTTTGGACATTATTTAGACGTCTTTAGCACACCTGCCAGCACAGAGCGTTTCTTTTAGTCCAGTCAACGAAAAGTTGTAGAGGGAAATGGAAGGAACACAATTTTTAACTTTGGGTCTTTGTTTGGACTAGTTAGGAGGTAAACATACTAAAAGTCCCTCTCATAGGAGGTGAGCGGGGTGCAGGGGGACAAGTAGACCGTCCCCTTTTTCCGTTTTCCGCTTATATCTCGGAAATTATGCGTCCTAGCGATAAGACCATTGAATACAAAATTAAAGCTGACGAAATGTGCCATAAGATTGATTCGATTCAGTTTTTCACTATCTCGCATAGTTTCCGAGATATCCGCGCTCAAATTTCAGTCATAGTGCTGAAGAGTTAGCTAGTCAAATAAGGCAAAAAGCATGAGGCAAGATATCTCAAAAACTATGCGAGATAGCGAAAAACTGAATGGAATCAATCTTATGGCACATTCTGTGAGCTTTAATTTTGTATGGAATGGTCTTATCGTAGAACGCATAGTTTCCGAGATATAAACGGAAAACAGAAAAAGGGGACCTCCTACTTGTCCCCCTGCACCCCGCTCACTTCCTAGGAGGGGGACTTTTAGTATGTTTACCTCCTAACTCGTCCAAACAAAGTCCCAAAGTTAAAAATTGTGTTCCTTCCATTTTCCTCTGCACCCCCCTTATGAGCATTCATTGACTGGACTATTTGTCCAATATAATAAAACAATTGCAAAGATTATTCTCTCTCTTTCTCTTTTTCCTGCTCTCTGGAACACTCACTCGGTCTCTCTTTGCTCTCGTTCTCTCTCGAAGGCAATACCATTAGATCCGGGTAATTTCGCGACCGGACGACGACGGTGGAACGTTTAACGACGTAGCTAACAGTTGTTCGATAGTCTCCTGGACGGAATCAATTTTTTATTTTTAAGTACGTCCTTCCCGGAAGGGGCCGTGTCTTCCAGTCAGGATAAATGGATCCGACGACGTGAAAAATCTACCGGCACAGAATGGAACGAGCCTGGCGCGGAAATAGGGCGCACAGGGGAGCGAGGGTGGAGGGAGAAAGATAGGGAGAAGAGCACAGAGAGAAACATGCTTAGGTAACGCAAATATTTGGTCCTGTTACTTCGGTAATCCCGGGGGACGAACGGATCGGTATCGATCGGTCCTCGAGCAAGGTTTTAAAACCTGCCCTGTCCCGTCGCGGTTGTTTCGCCAGGGGCGTACGGGTCCACGGCGAAAATTTGCACCTCAATTGCATACTGTCTTTTATTCATTGGCTGCCCGGGCCTCCGGATACCCGGACCTGTGCGCCGCCAGCTCCAAAAAGAATTATTCCGCTCAGAGAATTTGTTAAAATCATTTTTCAACGTGGGAAAGTCGCCCTTTTTGATCGGACTTGCTGATGAAAATGAATGGATTATACATGAAAATTAATTGCACTGCAATTTCTGAATTGCGAAAAGCGTTTGATGCGACGCAATGATACCGTGCCAAAAATTCGCCACGCTAATTTAGACCCGTCCAGCGCTCTTCAAGCGCGATTAATTCATCATGGGGCAGTCACAGAGATTTCGCAGAAACCCAGAAGACCCCTTAATCCACCGTATCTCCGATTCTAAATCGAACACTGCAGATTTCAGTTTCGCCGGACAAAAAATCCGCGTTTCTCCCTACCGGAACGGCAGCGTGGCGCGCGCCGCGATTTTTGCGCGCGTCCCAGCTGCGTCCTGTCAAGGTGGATCATGTCGGATAATATTGGATTATCCTAAACGGCTATATTGCGCGCCTGAAATCCTTGCCAAGGCCACCTTCAACGGTCCGGCTGAAATAGTTCGAAGTGTGCGCTGCCCACCGTTTCAACCCCCGACCGCGCTTGCCAGCGGTTTAAATACTGTGTGCAGGGAAAACCGGAGGAAAAAGCAGTATAAAATGGAGGACAACAATGCCGGATAAACTCGTGATCTATCTAAACTCTCGGTTTATTGGTTAGAAACAGAAGGAAATTGTTTTGGAAATGATTCCGTAGAGATTAAACACGATCCTTTTGATGTTTTCGATGCTCTTTTAGAAACGCTTTGTGGTCGGACACGATTCCTTTGTTGATTCTCTATTCTTTGTGGTTAGAGATGATTCTTTTGTTGTTCCTGCGTTCTTTATAAATTGTTTTTGATTGGACACGTTTACTTTGTGCTCTTCATATTTTTCTTTATTTCGTTTGCTTGTTGCCGGCTGGTGTAGCAATTTTTTAACAATTTCTCTCATCCGGCTAATCGAATTTTCGCGATTTTTCGTCGATCGGTCAAAAGCGTAAATATCGGTTTGTTAAAAGCCGACTGCACAAAAACAACGGTTGTTTAACTCTGTGGTTACAGCCCGGGGTTGAAATGTGCTCCACTCTAAAAGCAACGACAATTCCCGGTTGCGGGAAGTTCCATGCATTTCCCCGTTGTAATGCGAAAACGATTTCCTCGGCCGCGTGTGCGCCGAGTTCCTCGCGTTCCAGCTCATTCCGTTCGGGCTCGTGTCGGCATGCGACAGAAGGGTCCCTCGTCTTTTTAACTCTCGCCAGAAGCACAATATTAACTTTCCCCCCGGGGGTACGGATGACGCTCCTAACCCCGGGAGAACGACCATTGCGACGGTACAATGATTTTCAAACTACCCCATCCCGGAACAAGAACCTTTTGTTATGCTGTAAACCTCTGCAAGAAAAATAAATTCGTCCCTTTCAAATTACCAGCTAATTTTTACATTGTTTGAGATACCTGCTATCTTTTATTCTAATGTTACAGTAATTATTGAACAATTTCACCACCACTTTACAACCCCTTGGGTAAAAGTGAAAATCCTCCGTTGCGAATGAACTTCATATTTTTAAATTGTTTAGTGTGCACTTTGAATTATGACCTGAGTCTTTCGTTACAGGATTATACTAAAATAATGTCCTTGTAACACCTCTGAAGCACAGTAACGCCCGTCCAAATAAACCAGCATTTCACACTTACAGCGTTTCGGTTCGTTAGAAATTGCTCGCGGAATAAATCGCGAAGACAGGGCGTAAAGCAGATTTAAAGAGGCGGGACGTCGCGTTTCGTTAAAACTTGCAATAAAATAGAGGCTCCGGCCGGTCTTATACAATCCCGGGGGCCGTTAATATAAAACACAGGGAAGATATCAACGGTCTAAAGAGTTAATCAAACAGAAAAATCGCGCGCGAGAGTTTCGCAGTTTTTCGTGTGCGGAGGGAAGGGGGCGGAGAGCGTCCTCGATCGCGTTAACAGTAGTTTATCGGGGGAAAAAGTATTCACTGATTTCAGTGAACTGCGGACTTCAAGTCGTGAATCACATTCCGCGTCTGGAGCCGACGTACGCGCGACGTTTCCACATTTTATGACGATCGATCGCGTGCTAGAGAGAGAGAGAGAGAGAGAGAGAGAGAGAGAGAGAGAGAGAGAGAGAGAGAGAGAGAGCTCGGGCGAAACTCCGCGTCCGAGCCTCTAGCCGAGGTCTTATTTCATCCCCGAGGATGCAGTTCACTTTTAACGGTCGGTTAATGCGACGTCGCATCCCGCAGAAGGTCGACGAGCGTCTAACGATCATGCTACCAGCGGCAATCGACTGTTCACGCACACGGGAACGTTCGTCAACGGTGTCACCGATATCATTGACGCCTCGATCCGTCAACGACGATAACGCGTTCCTTCCCGAACCGGTCAATTAGATGCTGAGAGTCTGTCGACATACATAGTTTGCTAGATCATTCATAGATGACAGGCGATTTTTAATTCATTTTTTAAAGCGTATTTTTATACTGGTGCATCTTTGAGTGTGAGTTATGTCGAATTTGGTGAATTTGTTGAGTGGTGTGCAAGGATGCGGTCTCGATTGACCAGAGAATGATTGAATGATGGAAATGTGCGAGACTGGATCGCTGGATGAGAGAAATGAAAGGTTGAGTGAACGAATGGATGAGTGAAACGGTTGAATTTGAACAGGAATAAATGTAGGAGAGTTAAGCGGGAAATATCCAGATTTACAAATAAATAACTGTATTTACACTAGCAGATGATACAAAATTGTCGGTGAAAATGAGTTCAAATAAATGAAATGAAAAGAACTCGTTTGTTTGCTTTCGTTAACAGAGCGTTTGAAGAGAGAGAGAGAGAGAGAGAGAGAGAGAGAGAGAGAGAGAGAGAGAGAGAGAGAGAGAGAGAGAGAATCGTTGATTTCTCTCTCTTTTGTTGGCTCGATCCTTCTGGAAGTTCGTCACGCACCGGTGGTTCCGGTTGAGTATTCGCGAACATTCCAGAAGGATCGAGAATGGGTTTAGACCAATCACGCAGTCGATCTATTATATTGGGTTGGCAAATAAGTTCGTTCGGTTTTTTACATTGAAATAAATCACAAAAACCGAACGAACTTATTTGCCAACCCAATATATAGCCCGCGTAAGCCTCGATTGCATGAGCTATCGCTCGCGGTTTCGGCGGGATCGCGCTAGTCTTGGCGGGGTCGCGCGGTGCCGGTGTGACAATATGGCGCTCGGGCCCGTCAATCTTGAACAAGTGGCATTTGAGGAGTGTACCTACTCGATCTTTTTGGACGACGATAATCATCTTTCAAGGACAGTAACGTTAGCTCGAAATTAGAAGAATTTCATAAACAAATTCAGTGCCAGTGGAATGATGGGATAATGAAAGCCAGCAAGCAGTCCCAGAATTCCCTCTCGATTTCCAGCATTCCGCGGATCCCTTACCCATAAAAACATCGATCTAATTCACCCGCGGTTCCTCCCACGAGGATCGCAAAACGCGTGACTCGCAATTAGCAGTTTAATCCCTGGTAAGATGAGGGGCGCTCGCGCGCAAGCAAGCGCGTTCCGCATGAATAAATTCGCCGGCGAATTACGCGGTGCTGCTGACACACCTAACAATTCCCATTGTGCCGGACGCCCTCCAATAATCATAAAGAACAGCATTACGTCGGCGGGAACTGTGCAACTACATTCTCTCTCTTTCTCTCTCTGCGAAAGTAGCGAAATATCGTTTCACCCCTATTTCTAGTTAGCGTAAATCGCGCGAGCTCGAATTTCAGAGGATTTCTGCAATGATCGATCCATCCTGGGCTCCTGGGCTCATACAGAGAGAATATGTAGAGAGCCGAGGTGAAACACGACAGGGGGACACGAGGTCAAAGCTTGGGGTAAAAGTTTTATTCGGCCCTTTGACACCTGCGAATCCCTATTTTCGCGAATCTCCGCACCGCTCCGCTATATTCGCGAACGCGAGCGCTCTTTAACGCGGTTATTGTTTCCCCGGCCGCATTTTCGCCCGGCAATTAATTTCCTTCGCGGGTCGGCCACCGTCAGCTTTGAGAACTGAAATTAACCGGCGGACAAAAGGGCGCGCATAATTAGAGTACTAGTTTCACTCGCGTGCTCGTCCCGGCAGAATGGAGAGCCGCCCTTTTCCCGGCGTGCTCTAACCGTGTTCCATATAGATCCGACATATTTTTGACGGTTTTTAAACTTGATACCGCTCGCAAGCGTTTCTCGCCAGGAATCGACGGAGCCGTTTATCGTCCACGCATTTATTAAAAACGATTTAGCGAAGTGTTGCGATTTTTCGACAGGCTCGCTCGCTCGCTGTTACTCCAGCTTTATGCTGAAAGTCCGCGTAATCTCCGGTTGGACGTAATCGACAAGATACGCACGGTTCGGTCAAATAACATTAAGCGGAAAAATGGCCGCTCGACATTTATACGGCTCTGCCGCCCTCTGTTTTGATTCTTTTTCGACAAATTTTAGGGTCACCTATCAGATCGGGGGAAAAACGGTTCAGGGGAATTTAGTGGACGGTAAATATTTATGTATGGAGTTGAATCGTGTAGGAATATGTTGCACAAGGATTTTTAGCTGCGTATTGTATAGTTCTTCTGTAATAAATTCTCGAAAATGATTAATCAAATTTTCAGAAGAAATATAAAACTGGGGGCTACATTACCACGCTTCCTCTATTTATTGCACGGCGTTGTCCGTTCACGAGACACCGTAACGAGGACAAATTATCTCGAGCAATGATCCGGCGCATCGATACCGCGGCGTTTAGAACCGTTCCCTCATTATTTTTACATTCCGATGGGTACTGTCTGACGCCGGAATTGATACGGTCTTCTCTGTTCTCCATAACGAACTGTCTAAGAAACTCCGTGGCGATTCCCTTTTCCACGGTCCGCAGGCAGTTGAACTTTTTATCGACGCCGAGCAGAATAGAAAGGTAGCCAACTTCCCCACTGGTCCCCCGATGCGTACTTTTTCTTCTGATTAATTAACGCTTATCTATCGTCGCGCCGGGAATTCTGGATGAAACGGAAGAAATAACAGATTTCTGATTGGGGCTGCCGAGGAAAATGCTTTTCCACGCTGCATCCTCGACATCTTTTGCGGTTCGTTGAAGGAAAAGAACGTCCGAGGCGACAATGACTACCGAGGAATTCAATTTGACATTTATTTGTTGATAGTACTGTCGCCGAAGCGATTCTCAACACGACTTTTGAAGATCTTCAATTACAAATTGTTATAATTTCGTAAAAAAGAATCGTAGGACCATAGATCTTGACTCATTTTCTCTAGGACGATTTGACTGAACGGGAAATGGTGCGAGACTATTCCATAGAATGGATTTGAAGCAGTTGAATTTTTCGCGAAGATCGTCGGCGTAAATATTGCGCGATGAAACAGGAATTTCGATGAACCGCGGGGCGCGAGGACTTCGAGTCGACAAACGCGCCCTTTGGCAGCGACTGCAAGGGTATCGTGCCAATTATCCCGTAGGAAGAGGGTGGAAGAGAGGGTACCACACCCCCTTCATCACGAGACACGCGTGGCGCGGCGGAAATTTCTGGCACGCGGTTTACCTTTCGAAGATTAGCCAGCTTTCGGGGTGGTTCGGGCCGTCGGTGAACCGGCGTACGACTGCGAGTCCCGCAATTGCGCCATAGGCTGCTGATGAAATAGGGCGTCGGGAGTGGATGTGGGTGACAACTGTGCTGTTCGTGGTTTGATGAAGCATCACCGTTCATCCGCGCTCGTTACGCCGCTTCTATTACCGTTACCCTTGCCGCGTTACCGTTTACATGATACACTCCAATATTTACATAATGTTACAAAGCGTTCCGTCTGTAACGCGAATCCTCTGTCCGCTCACTTGGTTATGATCGACGTCTTCCTCCACACTCTTGATCCCTTGAAAATAATATTGGACCGTAACATGTGTTCGTTTCGTCATCTTCATTATCTTCTTTTCATTTGTTAACCTAATTGTTATATTGGGAGTACAAATAAGTTTCCGCCGTTTGAAATCAGATAGCGCAAGCAGTAAGTTACGGCGGCTAGTGTCAGATGTAAGACGTCATATCGTAAGGTTGCACATCCGTCAACAACATAACCTCGAAATATTAGCGATTGTGTATCAGCGTCGTATATTTTTTTCGTGCGAAAATGTCGAGTTTTGAGCGGAATAAGCGTCGTTTGCGGGAAGTTCCGATTTACTTTTTTAATTTGAAGAAATCTGCAGCTGAGGTGCATCGATTGTTTGTAGAAGCATATGATAAGGCTGCATTAAGTGAGAGAAGTTGTCGTGAGTGGTTTCAAAAGTTTAAGAACGTTACTCCAGACATGACAAAATCATTCTTCCGCATGATAATGCACGTCCTCATGTTGCGGCGTCGGTCAAAACGTACTTGGAAACACTTAATTGAGAAGTTTTACCCCACCCGCCGTATTCACCAGACATTGCTCCTTCTGATTACTACTTGTTTCGTTCGATGACGCAAAATTGGGTCGATTCATGGATAGCATCAAAAGATGAAGCGTTCTTCCGACGCGGTATCCGGATGCTGTCAGAAAGATTGGAAAAAGTAGTGTCCAGCGATGGACAATACTTTGAATAAAACATAAGGTACCGTCTTTCGCAATAAATGCCCAATTTAAGATAAAAAACGGTGGAGACTAATTTGTACTCCCAATATAATAACGAGGGATGATCGTGACGAACAATACTAGAGTATCCTGAATTCTTCGGCTCATTTATTTGCCCAGTCCTAAATTGGCTCGGTAGACAATTGCTCGGGTATTCTGAAGGGCCGCCGCCATCTTGGTACCAGAATGGAGGACGTAGACAAGAACACCGGAGATAAAAGATCGCGTAGACTTCGCGGAGCAATGACGCGGCGTTATGGAGCGGGAAAGGAGGCTCGGAAAAAATTCGATGGAGCAAAAAGATAGAAAACCGAGAGACCGAAGACGGGAGAGAAAAGGAGAAAAGGACGAGTGAGAGAGAGGGAGAGAGACAGAATGGTGCACCGACCACGACGAGGGGGTTCCGCCGCGGCTGAAGTGGCATTAAGTTGACACACAAAGAGGGGCGAGCTTAACGTCTGATAAAGCTGACGAGCAAACACGCTTTTTGTCCTCGCGTGCACGCCCCGGTATAATATGTTAATGTGTCGTGAAATATGTCGGCTGTAATAAACGGCAACGCGCGCCGCGCCGTGCTGGGCGCAATTGTCGTCGGAAGACGACGGTGAACCTTAAAAATAGAGGAGGCTCGGGTTCCTCGACGTCTGCAGACGTCGACGACGATGACGAAGAGATGGGATGGCGAGAATGACGCTTCAGAACAAACCCGACATATTTCAAGACACTCTTGGTTGCGCAACGATTCCGTTCTTGCTTTCGTTTATTCTTTGATGATTTTTAAAGAGGAGTGTTTGGATCATGGATAGGATCTACGATATTATCACTGATCTCAGCGAGTGTTCTTAACACGTTATTCATTATTTTTATAGATGATAAAATAATTTCCTTTCTTTTCCCAAGTATCGGTGTTTTATCCACACGTGTCTGACAGTGTTGGAAGGAACGAGGCCATCGTCTCGAAACTGTTGACGATAAAAACAGCATTGACTGTTTCGTCTACGCTATATCGCCCGTTGAAACGCAGTCGGGGCATATCATTATCCTTCATCAATGGAGCAGCACGCGTTCACCGGAACGTAATAGGGCCACATTAAGCTCTAGCACTGTTCTCTATACGATTACGCTGGTCTGTTTCGGAATCAATGTGCGAGAGCTACAGATATAGTGTAACCTAGGCCTGGGAAACACGCACCGTTGCATACTGCAATTGAATTTGAGTACCTCTACTTTCGCGAGTTGATTAGCTGCGCCGAACATTCCTCTTGGCACCCTATAACGAGATAATAGCTTATCTCGGGTCGAAATTGACTCGGAATTAGCTCCGAATTAGCCCTGACTCGTTCTACTGGTTAAGTTACTATCAAGTTAGTCGGTAGTCCATGATTGAGTCGTTTTGAGATCTAATTGTAAGCAACATTTAACTATGACGGGCTACTTAAGAGCTAGGCTGGATCGAATCATGATTCAGTCAATGGTGTAAGACTCCCCGGACTTAATTAATTTTATTTGCGATGAATTAAGGCTGATGTCTCAGCCATTAGGGAGATATGATCCTCGATTGTCGAGATTTTCGGAATCGAAGATAACATCGATTGTCCAGGTCTCTTCGCGTGGAGGTCGGCTGTCTCGAGACCCAACTAACATTTTATCTTTGATCGCCAGAAAAAGGACACTAGGTGATCAGTACATGAACCTAACATTACCCTAAAATAGGAGAACACCAGATCACGATAAATCCTGGCTCCCAAGGATCCAGTTTCGAGATCATCGCGAGCAGCTTCGAAGTGGCACGGAAGAATATTAAAAGCTGCACGTTCCCCCGAACAACAGAAGCGATGTAAGCCGTTGTTCGAGCATAACCGCGGGAATATTCAACGTTATCGTAGCCGTGCTGGTGGGCTCCGGGGTATAAACTGCTTTCATTATTTTTAAACTGACGCCTCGCGGCCGTTTTTGTCGGCTTCATCAGGCTTCGGGGGCAAGAACGTCGCCGACTAAGCTGATACTGACACTGTGGCGTCAATGTTAGACCGAGACTCGTAAATAATGAAGCTTTCGCTGGGCTGCCGCTTCGCTCACGGAGGCAACGATTTCTCATACTTAAACGGATATTTATGGGGTCCTTTAGAGCATTACAAACGCCTGGAGAACGCGCTGAAAAAAGGCAGCACGCGCGAAGATAACTCGAGATTATGAAACGTTAGTCTGCCCTGGGAAATTATTTTCCGCGAGTGTACACGGGAAATATCTCGCGGGGAGATAACGAGAACGATATCGCAAATGAATATACAGTCTGCTCGTTCATTTTTTTGTCTTGATTTTTAGCATAGTGTCAATTTAATATCAGGGGAGAAATTAATTTAGCAAGACGACGGAAGGGTTAACAGAATTTAGGGCAAGGGGTTGAGACAATTTCTAAGGGTCTCGAGGCAAGATTGGCCTCTTTAGGACGCGTTTTACGTCCAAAGAATATTCTCTCTCTCTCTCTCTGTCTCTTTGTTGCAGCGTCTCGAACGACCGACGATGAATTGCGTCCCCACCTTTATTTGAAACGCCTCTTTCCGAGCGTCGAATTGGTCACCTTCAACGGGCGGAATCGTTCCATTAACCCATCCCACTGTATCCCGGATGCTGCCGTCCAATTTCACCGGTTTTTTCTCCCGTTATCTGGGGCCCCGTCCTGCTCTCGCAGGAATTTGTCCTGTTCCCCCCTGTGTTCCTGTTCGCGAGGCTCGCAAATAAAACGCGCGCGTGAATCGCGCCCGTTTGAAATACGGCCGCGACAAGGCAAGAAGAAATTCCGGCCCGCGGTAAATCAGACGTCTCTTGTTTACGACAATGAGCCATAAAGCCATTTCTCGTTCTTTTTTTCTCTCCCTCTTTCACTCTCTCCACCCACGCGCCCCCCGCATATTTGTCGTTCAAGAAACGGGACTGTCTGTCTGTCCGACTGTCGGCGGCGGCGGCTTCGCGAATATCTCCGTCGATTCGACGTTCAGACGTAAAACACCGCCAATAAAACCGTCGAGCATCGAGCACGGCCGTCGGGCGGAATGGTCACGGCGATAGTCGGGGGCTTTAGTAGGCAAACTTCATCATTGACAATGCTTTTTATCGCGACGCGGAACGGCTGTCTGCGAGCCAGGCGTCTTTCGCGATTTAAAGTATCTGCCAGGCTTTGTTTTCGGGAAGAGGAAGACGCCTGTGGAAGGGAATCTAGTTGCTCGTAGTCGTTCCGCTGGCTTGGTAACGAAAATAAAGAGGAAAATTGCGAAGGAACTGGTTTGAGTGCTTGCGTCTCTTATAAGAACGGTGTTTGGGATAACAGAGATCTGCGGACGTAATTTAGTGATTGCGGGTTTGATGCATTTACAACAAAAACGGGCAGGTGAACGAAGGTGATGGATGGAAATAATTTTTATTTTGCATAAAGATCCGCAGTCTGGTGATCACATGGAATTATGCATGGACGATTGAAAAAGACAAACTTTCGCATACGTCCGACGCATTCTGTTAGATGTCCTAACATTTATGGACGCAACTCCAGTCGTTTTTGCGGTAAATTGGATTTCACGGACGCCGGTGGTGCTCGAAAAACGTGGCCAACCATACCGTCGACTTCCATAATGGCGGGCAGCACGCGTTATTCCGAATGCGGTCCTTGGAACGCGCGATTCCCGTGCGGATTCTTGTTTCTTGTTGGCCCACGGCGTCCATTAGTTTGCCGGTGGCGCTACTTTCGACTGTTTTGCGCGTCGGTGGCGCATAGTTTCGCGGCCGCGTATATGCATATCCGTATTTCGGACCCGGAAATAAAGTCCGGTTAGCGGTTGGCGGTAGAAATTCGTGGTGCTGGATAGATCGAGAGGAATCGCGCCATTTCCACGAGAGTCGGGACGCCATTTTGCGGGATCGAAAGTATCACGATCCCGTCCCCGCCTCCTTCACGGATTTATTGTTATGGTAACGCAAGCTGGAAGCCGCTTGGCATCAGGCTTCCGGGCCGGGCTTCCGATTTCCGTAACAAACTGCGAATTCTTTCCCGCAAGTTGTCCCGGGAATTTACCGTTGCCCCCGGGGCCTCGATGGCTCGCAAATTCATCCTGATTTAGACGCGTTTTACCGAATGAAGGCTCCCTTCGCATTACTCTTCCGTCGTAGACTTGATTCTCCCTTGCACCACACCCAAGACAATGAAAATCCTTGTCTCGATTTTTCAAAAACTAAATGTTACTTGCATTCGCAAATTTTTCTCTGGCCACGCCATCGGTAACGCGGACAATGTTATTTACCAATTATTTACGGAATTCATTATTCCATTTAACCTTCGCAAGGCGGACGCTTTTGACGATTTTATGTTAGCTAGGACCAGATCCATTCAAATCCTTCCGCATCAAGTCTTGTTGCGTACAGGGTGATTCCAGAATACCAACTTGCACGCTGAGAGCGTTTGCTATTAAAGATTCAAAAGCGTTCGACATTAGTTTCTGGACAGGCAGCGGGCCCTAGCAATCAGCAATGCACCGAATCGCTCTACTAATTAACGTCAGGATACATATACCAGTACAGTAACGAGTAGAGTGTGTATTTCCGAAAAGATTCCGGTCCGTTTGAAGCGTAAATTTAAAAGGTTTTTTTCATTTCACCGGTCGAATCGAGCTGAAACATTCACTGGCTAGGTCAAAGCAGGTGGACCGGGGTCACGCGCGGGACCCAACAACCCTTTATCCACGAGGGGAGTGGTGGCGGTTGGGTTCTTAAATCAGGCTATCCAGATTTCTGGAAAACTGGATGCTACCTAAATTACTACCACCCCCCGCCGCGTCAGTTAATCTCGGGCCACTTCGTATGCAGGACGAGTGTACGACCCCCTTCTCCACGCCACTGGCCAGCTACCCAATTAGCGTTGTCTGCAGAAAAAAGTTACAAGCGAGCCCCTTTTTTCTGCAGTTCGCCTTGCAAATTTTCGCGGTAGAAATGGCCGGGAATAAGCCCCGCAACGAGATAAAGGGCCGACCGTGTTTGTCAACGGTCGAGTTGTTTCCATGATAATCAGTGGCGAAACTGCGGAAGTCGAAGATCACGAGTCGGAAACATTTCGCAGCATGTATCAAACTGTTCCACGTCTAACGTATCGATGATACGATGTTTATACTCTTCTGTTTGCAATGATTTTTGTGGAGAAACTTTCACCAACATATTCATTACACTTATCTGATTAAAATGATAACATGTGGAATCTCTCTTATCCGAACTGGTCGGTGAAACTTGAGTGTTTGGATCCTAGCGAGCTTACAGGGTCCGTCGACTGCAACGTCATCGAACGTCGCGACGTCGAGAAGGATCGGGGAATTGTCGATTAAAAACGGGCAGGGATCGAGAAGGCTTGGCACGAGAAAAGTCTCGGTGTGACAGTTCTCCAGCCGGTCGAAGACACCGAAGTGGCTGTTTCTTTGCAGTAACTTTCGAACGATAGGGATTGTGTGCGAGAGAGGAGCATTGGAAACGAGAGACCGGTATAAGAGGGGTTGTTGCGCGACTTCATTCGTCTCGCATACGTAAGTTTGCCCCGGTGATTTATAGCGAGCATTGCTACCCCACCGGAGAAGATAAGACTCGGAGGCGAGCATCGAACGAAGAAAGGAGAGACCGTCTGAGTGAGCGTGTAGCCACCGGGTACCGGATTACCCGGTTTATTTACCCGGGATGTTTGTTGCGAGAAACTTGAAACCTGTTTGACGATCGACGGGAACTTTTCAGTCCGCCGATGTAGGACACACCTAGAGAGCCTGGAGCGTGGCTTCCACAGAGATCGACTGACCCCGAGGATCCCCGAAAAATTGCCTAACAACCCCAATGACGAGCACAGTGACCTACGGATTGCACCGGTGACACGGTAATGGACCAAAAGTTAAAACTTCTCGACCTCCTTTGGAAATAAACTTTCCGTTCTGTGAATTGTGTCGATCCTTTGGACATAGTGCTGTCCTATTGAGCACTTCAGGCGCTGTGGCTAGGATCTATATGAACATTTTGCGAAATTTCTCAAATGAAGTGACACAGTTGAAGAGAAGTAGAGCTGCACGAAGAGAATTGGATTTTGAGAATCTTAGCCTGTAGTGACACGAAGATTCATTTGAATTTGATCGCCTCTGTGATACAGAACACGCAATTTTACCCGATACGTTTAATTAGCTGGCAACTTGGCAGAGTTACCCCGGGATCGGTTAATCACGACTGTTCAACCCGGTTTGAAAATCAATTAATTCGCAGCGCGGCAATTATGGAGGGTGAATGCTGGCGATTAGCGAGTTCGAAAAGTCGGGGTTCGTTCGCCGGTGACTTCTTTAACTCGATAAAAAGCTGCTGGAGTTTGTTGTCGGCGAACAAGGTTAGCTGCGGAGACAAAAGAGGCGAGAGCGTTAATCTCCGGGAAGATACGGCGAAATACGAGTTTTACACCATTAAATCGACGCCCGAGCAGTCCGTCCGCTCTTTCAACATTTAAAACAACCCTCTCGGAGCCTGTTTCATAACTTGTTCATAGATCCAGAACAAAATTATACTTTCCTAAACGAAAATAGACAGAGAAAAATGAAAGGAAAAAATTTATCGAGATTAAGAGCCAGAAATATAAAATTTCGACAAGATGTAGGAATGGAGAACAGCGTTTTCAGAGAAGACAGTTGTCGCTTCTAAATATTAGGAGACGAAACTTGTAAACGATACTCCGACGGCGTGTCGTAATTCTCTCGACGGGCAACAAAACCCCTGGCGCCGCCGGTGCGAAATTACATTAACCCTGTTACTCCGTGCTAGCCCCGTATTACGTCCCGGCGTGCCTTCACCAGGCGGCCGTGAAAAAATTAAATTAGACCCGCCTTAAAGAACGGATCCCCCGCAGAATCGCCCGACTGCCATGATCTTCTGGACGGTCAAACGGGAAACAAAGGCAACCCCCCCTCCCGACGATTATATTATATTAACTTCCCTCCACGAGCAGCTCGAGTAAGACACGTAGACGATCAAAAATGTAATGGACGCGATAAGATTGTCAAAACTATCAAAATGTATTTGGCAACTGAAATGTGACTGATGACCGCAAGCAATTGAAAATCGCAACAGCAGCCTAACTCGCTGTTAAAATCGTGCAGTAAAGAAGCATCTACCAACATTCGGCGGGAGGAAGTGAATTTCCGCATCGGTGAGAAGATATAAAGTTTCTCCGAAACGGTTCCACACACGAGACAGCGGAACGGATCAGAAGAGGGTTGTACGGGGATGAGGAATACAGGGACAAATACAGAAATAGAGAGAGGAAGAGAGAAATACATAGAGAGACGAAGAGAGAGGGAGGGTCAAGAGAAGTCCGGAGCGCGGGAGGAAGGGCGCAGGGACGGTGGATGCGTCTGTGAAATTCAACCAAGCTGTTCCGTTGGTAATAATGGACGAGAGGCAAGCGTTGAAATGCAAATTAGAGAGCGGGTCGCGGACAGCTTGATACATGTGCGGGGATTGTGGTTTCGCGCGGCGCGGCCCGCCGCCTATATTCGCGGAATAAAGGAGTTTGTTTTGGAGTTTTGCGCGGCACGGGGCCATTATATAACGTCACGCAACGCCCGTTACCGTCACACGTCCCGTGCCCCGGTCGGCCCACACCCCCTTTTCCGGCTCGCAGTCTCACCTGAGCCGCGCGTGGCCGCGGACCGCGGCCCACAGACCGGCGTCATCCTCTTTCATTCCCCCGCGGCTTTTCTGGAAATGACCGTTGATCGCGGCTCCGCAAACCGTCCTTTATCCACATACGCTCTCCCCGGAGCTGACAAAACGCGCGCAATTTCCACCGGACGGCTGATAACGCGACGGTATCGCGGAAATGAAACGCGCGTTTCTACTGAGTTGTTTCGCGATTCGGTGGAGCCCTCCGTAAAAACTTTCTCGAGAAAATATTTCTATAACTTCACGACTTGCCAAAAGACAAAACCTGGAATCCGTCATTTTGACAGGCTTTGTAATCGCAGTGTTAACCTTCACCCTTTATATTTATTATTATTTATTGTTAGCTCTCCTGCCCACAGCCGACCTGCTACGTTTTTATTTCACGTAAATATCCGCTATCCTACAACTCTTCACGAATACTATTTAAAAAACGAATGTTGTATCTCTTCTTTATCTCCATCCCAAAAAAGAAATCATTCCATCTTCCACGGAATAATTCACAAATACACAACTTTACACAAACATCCGTGTCCATTCATTACTTCCTAGACACAGGATACATTCAACGTAAGATCTCCATATCGGTTTATCAATAGCTCGAACAGCAATTCACGGAGCACGATCAGTTAAAAATCCCGCGGAGCTCTTTCAGAAGACTGTAATAGCTCCGTGATCTTATCTGTGGAGAAGCACACTTTCAATTTCCCCGAAAAGGAAATCCACCGTCAAAAAAAAGAAACGAGAGTCTGGTTTTCGGGAATAGCAGAAAATGGTGGTACTGGACACAAGCGCCGACATCGTCGAACAGTAACGAGCTAAGGAGAGAAAAAAAGCTTGCCGGATCCGCATCAGCAGCAGTCGTGTCCGGGACTGGGTCTTTTTCACCTGACCGTTCGTTATCAATCACAAAAGGTCCCATAGAAACCGTGGGGACGAGAGAGCGAGCGAGTCCGGCGGAACCGAATGAATGCGTTAGCCTCTATCGCGGCGGAATCTCGCGGGTAGCGTCCCCATTCAGCCCGGGCTGCCATATAAACCACCCCATCAGCGATATCCAAAGTTTCGATGCGGCAACCGGGCACATTGAATCATTTTCCTCGACGCGAACGCATCGTGCCGATGTTCCATCACCCTTCTTCATCCCCCTCCACCCTCCCTTCTAGACCATCTAGGTGCAATATCAGGTGGCCGAGGAGGGTGCTGGCACAGGGTGCCGTGGGAAAACGTTTGCCTCTTGCGCGTTTACACCTAGACTGTTCATTTAATGCATGCACGCCGGCGGGAGCTCGAATATATCCCGCTAATGGTCCGCATCGTGGACACTGCTCCCATTGTGCTCCCTTTTGCACCCCCTGTATCTCTACTTCACCCTCTGTTTCCCTGTCTTTCTCCCTTTCATCCACGTCTCTTCTCCAGCGTTCTTTTCTTGGATAGCTACCCGCTGGAGGCAACCACCAAGACAACCCTGAATACACCCTTTGACGAGTGTTGCCCTTCCGACGACAAAAGCCAACACCCCGAGCCTCCCCGTAGGGCGACACAGTCTTGCGGACCCGTCTTATGTCTGTTTGACCCCCCTCGAATGAACCTCTCGCCACAGATATATGAAAGATGAGAATGATGGTAGAGCTCGAGGATTGCGTTTCAGGAGAGCTATGTCCTTTCTTTGATTATGATGCCGGGGAGATTGAAGCTTTTGTTGGTGGGACAACTGTTTGGACGGCGCACAGTGGGCCAGAAACCGATCTTTTTAGACAAAAATCTGCCGACAACTCAGTTTTTTATCGATTCAATTAGAATTTTTTTTTAAATGTTCGTGAAGGACTATACTTTGATGACGTGCTGCGTGAAAATCGTTAAGTTAAAGTGCGAAATTCTTTGAAAGAACTGTCAATCACAGTTGATGTTGTCAAACAGGGAGCTGGTACATCAAATACTGGGAATGTGGCCCGAACTTTCTTTAGAAAAGCCGAATCAGTTGCTGCATTGGCTGGATTACACAAGGTTATTATCACAAGATTGCATAACATTCTTCAGGTAATTACATGCGACAAGAAAGCTGATTCTGTGAAATTCAAAGAATATTGTTCGGAGACGGCTAAATTGTATATTACAAATCCGTGGTATAAGCTACCTCCATCAGTTCATAAGGTATTGCAACATGGAAGTGAAGTACTTCCTACATTTGAACTGCCAATTGGTTTGTATTCAGAAGAGCCACAAGAGGCAAATAATAAAGTCTTGAGGAAATCACTAGCTGAAAACTCCCGAATGTATTGTCGCAAAAAGACAAATATAGATATTATACGGCATATGTTATTATCATGCGATCCACTTGTAAGCTCTCTAAGAATAAAGGATGGCAAGCACAAGGAAGTTCTTTCTCAAGCAGCGAAAGCGCTGCTGTTGGATCAATAAATTAATGGTAAGTCTCATAAGTGCCGAGTGTAATTCTATTCAATTCGTAATTCTCAAGGCCAGATTTACAGTTTATGGTATGGCCAGATAAAGTATCGGAGTTATTGGGCTTTGTTGATAAGGATTCTTGATTGTGACAGTTAACGATTTTCGTGCAGCACGTCATCAAAGTATAGTCCTTCACGAACATTTAAAAAAAAATTGCAATTGAATCGATGAAAAACTGAGTTGTCGGCAGATTTTTGTCCAAAATAATCGGTTTCTGGCCTTCTGTGCGGCGCATAGAAACTTTGCAGAATATGGGATAATTATGGAGATTGTGGTACGTACGTTTTTTAACCTTGAAAGAATTCATTAACTTGCACAACTTCAAGAAAATTGTGGTTTTTCCAAAACCACGCACGGAAGAAATGTTTTTAAACATGCGACACATCATTTCCCCCTAGATTTTTTCACGCTGATTTCAAATCTGGTCTTAAAATTTGTTTACGACCTCAGGATTTTGCAACAAAATGAAAAAATAAGGTATCACCAGTAGTTAAAAAATTCGTTGATGATAAGTAATTTATAATGATGAAATACTTACCTTACTTCCTGTGTAAATGAAAATATAATTATGGAAAATAGATATCTAATTTAAATTACATTACAGTCAATCGTAAAACGTGAAAAAATCTACGGGAAATGATGTGTCGCATGTTTAAAAAAAATTCTTTCCGCGCGTGGTTTTGGAAAAACCACAATTTTCTTGAAGTTGTGCAAGTTTAACGAATTCTTTCAAGGTTAAAAAACGTTCGTACCACAATCTCCATAATTATCCCATTTCTGCAAAGTTTCAGCTTTCATTTTTAAAAAATTTCATCGCTCGATCTCATTTCTATCGAAAGTTCTTTGATTTTTACACAGATTTCGTCGGTTTGACCCACTGTGCGGCGTCGAGGAAACTGTCCACAAATGGGTAGCTCGCAATAGTAAAAAGTAAGAGCGAAACGGTGAAAGTTGCTCAAACTAAGTATAATACCAGTTCATGTAGGTCTGGCACATTCCTTGTAATCGAGATGCTAAAACTTGTAAGAATTCTAATATCTTATGAAGGGGATAGCAGCTCGTAAACGTCGCTATTTTGCACGCAACCCATAAACGCCGGTGTAGCGATATCCTCGGTGTAAAATCTTTCCGCGCGATCCTCGATGTCTCCATTCCGGGAGCTAGGTATCGAAGTCGATCTTTTTATCGGCGTGGGTGTGAAATAAACGCGATAGAGCGTGGTTGCGAGGGGATAGGTACGCGTAACGAGCTTCCGTCGATGCTTCGCCGAATGCAAATCGCCGTCGGGTGAAGTTCGTTTTATCGTTCGTCGTGGCGTGCACCGCGCCCCTAAAAATTGCATTAACCGTTCCCCTTCTGCACCCTCGCAGTACCCTTGTGCACCCCGTCGAGCACGCGTTCCGGCTACAAGGGCGCCGACTAATCTGATTAGAATCCGATCTCTCGGCGACGGACGACGAAATCAGTAGGCGGCTCGTGTCACCTCCATCCACAGGTGGCCAATTAATTTACAAGCGCACACACTTTACGTGACATCGATTGATATCCTCGGCATGAAGTCAAGCCGCCCCCAGTTACACCCCCGCGCACAGCTTTCGCCCTTGTCTGGCCTGCTACGACGATAGAGGCCCTCCAACCCTTTGCCTGGTGTACCTACAAGGGTACAAGCCGCCCAGATCGACGGAGCTGACGAGTGTTCTGGGACGGACTTACCGGCCTATCGGCCCCTCGTGTTCGACTAATTGCTAATCCATCCCCGATCACTTTACACACCTTTCGTTCAAACGGTCGTACGAATTTTTTAGGATTCTTCCTGTTCAACAATTTTTCAGAGGCCTTCTGTGTTCAATGAACTCTTTGTAGAGTGCACTTTATGGGTTAAGGGAAGTTTTCAGTGGAGAACCGTTCGAAATAAGATCGAATTAGACTTCGGGGGTTCATGAAACAGAGACTGAACGACATTTGCGAGTTCCTTGGTTTATGGCTGCGTGCTCGGCTCGATACGCTTCTTTTCATTCCAGCGGAGGGCTCGTCGGGATTATTGTGTTGTCCGGCTTCGGGGACGCAATTTCGGTCGAATTCTCGGCGACCTCGCGGGCCAACGATCACGTAACTCGAGCGAGAGATAATCCCGAAAAAGCGGAAACGGCCTCGCTTGTTCGAGGAAGTTCGAGATCGCGGTTCGGTTTCGGTGAAAAAGAGGAGGAGAGGGTATAGTATTGTTCGTAACGAAGCTACGGGGGAGAGTTCTGGAAAATCGTTGCCGGAACTCCTTGTCTCTGGATATCGGCCCCACCGAAATCGATTTCACGCCCACGATGCCGTGCAACAAGTGTTCAACGGCACGGCAAAAAAAGAATCTCGCGTAGGAGCTTGTATAACAGCGTCACATTCCTAGACCGCCCTGCTTGTCCGACTAGACGGTCGTTGGACGATATTTCTACCTGATCCTGCGGCGACAGGACTAGTAGATTCGTCGTGAGTGTTCCACACGAAAGTCCACTGAATCAACGAAACCATCCTCATTCCCGACATCGATCTTCATCCCGCACGAATTTCTACGACATGTCCTAAAACTTTGTAGGCGGTGCAGCGAGGAACTTATTCGGTAGCCGGGGTGCAACTATGGCATAGTGTATGCAGGACGAGCGAACACGTCGCCTGGTGTGTGCACGGCCGGGGGGTACGTGGCCGCGTCTCAACAGGAGCATACCGGGGACAATAATCGTCCCGGCGAGGACGGGCAAACATCGTGCATGTATGCGCCGCATCACAATGCAGAGGTCGCAAGCATCACCAGCACCAGACCGATGCAGGCAGGCAGGCAGCAGACAGGCAACAGAGTAGCAGCAACGGCACTAGTAGCAAGAGAGTACGACGCGACAGCCACGTTTCTCGCGCCAGCAGGAAAATCGTCACGGTGGACCGGCCGCGCGCCACGATCCGTCAAAGCAAATCCCCCTGCGGCCCGAGGGGGATCTAAATAGTTAAGCCAGTCCGGCTGCCGGCCCGAATCAGAACCGGATCCCGCTCGATTGGATCAAAGTTCGAAACCCACGCGGCCATCCCCATTCGATAACCGGTAAACGAAGGGGGTGGAGCAGCATAGGCGATGGGGAGGGGGTCCGAGGTGGTTTTAGGGGAGGTTTCGGGGATGAAGGGAACCGCGGCCGGCCATCGCCCCTGGCACAGATTATGCCCAGCGCCCCGGGATCGAATGGCTCCGGGTAAATAGATCGTCGACGGACAATCGCGGACCGAGCGTAAACGGCTGTATCCTCTGCACTGTTGACTCGGGACGACTTTAATCTCCGAGAAGCGTACAAAGTTCGCCGATTGTGTTTGCGCCGCTAGCTAAAAGTACTCGCCACCCGAAAGACCTCTTTATGACTGGACAACTTCGGTTTCGTTCAGCTTTTTTACGAATTCCTGCTGCCACCTACAATGTTAAGGGAGTCTTTTCCAGCAGACGACACTGGCGCGTGAACACTCACACACCGCTAGGGTACACTCACACACTGCTAGACCACGTATTCGTACGCGAGGATTGCAAGGGTCCGGGAATCCACTTCTGATTTCTTGATAATGCAAAGACGGGGTATTTTAGTAGTCAGAATCGCTAGATGAAAAATCAATCTAGTGCGCTGTTTGCCTCAAAAGGCCTTCTTTTACGTTTCCGAGCAATGGTTTTGCAATATTCGGCTGCATGTTGCCCGTCGGAGGGAGTAGTACGCCGCGCCGGCGTGACTGCAGCGCCATCTGACGGGAAACATGCGACGGGCAACATGCAACCGAATATTGCAAAACCATTGCTCGGAAACGTAAAAGAAGGCCTTTTGAGGCAAACAGCGCACTAGATTGATCTTTCATCTAGCGATTTTGACTACTAAAAAACCCTGTCTTTGCATTATCGAGAAATCAGAAGTGGATTCCCGGACCCTTGCAATCCTCGCGTACGTATACGTGGTCTAGCGGTGTGTGAGTGTATAACTAGAATCTTACTAGATTTTGGGTCGAAAAAATTATGGTTACAACTACAATCTTACTAGAATCTTACTAGAAAACATGGGTTTGCGCGCTTCGGTTGTTTGACCTTATTTGAGCAAATTTTGGGCTGGGTGAGGGCTCATTCTAAAGAGGAAGGTTCATCACACTGCGCTCTGGTCATGAGGTCAACGAGATTATGTTTAATATGTATAATATAAGTGCCCAAAGTAGAGAAAAAATCTAGGAAAAAAACCCGCAGATTTCAATGCATTTTTCTGTTTCTGAAAGACTTTTTGACTGCCCTAATGACCAGAGCGCAGTGTGATGAACCATCCTCTTTAGAATGAGCCCTCACTCAGCCCAAAATTTGCTGATATAAGGTCAAACAACCGAAGCGCGTAAACGCATTTTTTTGACCCATAATCTAGTATGATTCTAGTTATTTGCTAATTTACTAGAATCCTACCAGATTCTGGGTCGAAAAAATGCGTTTGCGCGCTTCGGTTGTTTGACCTTATTTGAGCAGATTTTTGGCTGGGTGAGGGCTCATTGTAAAGAGGAAGGTTTGATGCAGTGCGCTCAGGTCATTAGGGCAGTCAAAAAGTCTTTCAGAGACAGAAAAATGCATTGAAATCTGCGGGTTTTTTTCCTAGATTTTTTCTCTACTTTGGGCACTTATATTATACATATTAAACATAATCTCGTTGACCTCATGACCAGAGCGCAGTGTGATGAACCTTCCTCTTTAGAATGAGCCCTCACCCAGCCCAAAATTTGCTCAAATAAGGTCAAACAACCGAAGCGCGCAAACCCATGTTTTCTAGTAAGATTCTAGTAAGATTCTAGTTGTAACCAGCGGGTAGACTACCCCCTTGAGGCGGTAGTTACCGCTGGTTACAACTAGAATCTTACTAGAATCTTACTAGAAAACATGGGTTTGCGGGAAAACAAATGCTGTCCTTATTTCAGCAAATTGTGGGCTGGTTGAGGGCTCATTCTAAAGAGGAAGGTTTGACTATATCCGCTCAGGTCATTAGGCTAACGAGATTATGTTTATATCTAATAATATGAAGGCCCAAAGTAGAGAAAAAATCTTGGAAAAAAACCCGCAGGTTTCAATGCATTTTTCTGTCTCTGAAAGACTTTTTGACTGCCCTAATGACCAGAGCGACTATCGTCAAACCTTCCTCTTTACAGTGAGCCCTCACCCAGCCTACAATTTGCTGAAATAAGGTCAGCATTTGTTTTCCCGCAAACCCATATTTTCGACCCAAAATCTAGTAGGATTCTAGTAAATTAGCAAATAACTAGTCAAATAAGAAATCCTACTAGATTTTGGGTCGAAAATATGGGTTTGCGGGAAAACAAATGCTGACCTTATTTCAGCAAATTGTAGGCTGGGTGAGGGCTCACTGTAAAGAGGAAGGTTTGACGATAGTCGCTCTGGTCATTAGGGCAGTCAAAAAGTCTTTCAGAGACAGAAAAATGCATTGAAACCTGCGGGTTTTTTTCCAAGATTTTTTCTCTACTTTGGGCCTTCATATTATTAGATATAAACATAATCTCGTTAGCCTAATGACCAGAGCGACTATCGTCAAACCTTCCTCTTTAGAATGAGCCCTCAACCAGCCCACAATTTGCTGAAATAAGGACAGCATTTGTTTTTCCGCAAACTCATGTTTTCTAGTAAGATTCTAGTAAGATTCTAGTTGTAACTAGCGCATAGACTACCCCCTTAAGTTTTTGTTTTTCTTTTATCAGCAATAGCCGTGGTGTTATCTACTCTAAGCAAAATATCACAATCCATTAAACCTTTTGCAAAACACTTAAGTTCAAAAAGGGCAGCTAAGAGTTCTAAACTGTTAATATGTAATTGTTGATCCGTCTCATTCCAAAAACCATGAATTCTTTCTCCCTTACTGTACGCCCCCATCCTGTTCAGGACGCATCCGAAAAAATGTCTAACTGGAAAGACGGCTTCCTGATAGGATTGAATGTTGTCATAACCTTTGTTTTCCACCTCGTCACAAATGCGTCACAGTGCGCAGTCGTCGTATTGATAGCTAGATTGACGAGATTATATTGAAGCGTATTAACGGGATCTTCAATATTATTGTCAATCTACATTGACAATATTATTGAACGTCTAGGGGCCGCTTTACGAATATCGCAAAGTTTTGTCCCACCTAGCGACCGAAACGCGACCGTATTTCCCGGCTCATTCTCCCCGCGATTTACCGGAAATATACACGGCAGAACAGTTCCGTGAAAATAATCCTCAGCTCGTAGACGGTCGTTTAGTTGCGTTAGGGAAAAGTTTACGCGACTCGGGGTCTGGAAGTGGATACGGCAAGTTACCCTGGGAAAGAAACCACGGCCCGGTGAACCAGCCAATGATGGAAACCAGTGGGTAAAGTTTTCCTAGACACTTATATATCCCCGGCGAGATAACAAATGTCAAGCGGGGACTCTCGACTCGGACTTTCTCGCTTCGACCTCTGTTGCGTCGCGTGATATCCCGGCTACTCTCTCCGTAGCGTCTTCTTGCTTTTTCCGATACCGTTCTTCTGACCGATGCTGACCCACAGTACGCCTTCTACCCCAACTTCGATACGGATATTCCCGGAGCTGGAACCGCATAAATCAGAAGACGTCTGCCGCGTACTTTCTGCCGGCGGAACTGATAAATCGGTTAGAAGTTGAAAATGGTACCGGCAACGGCTCCGAAGGATGGCTGCGAAACCGACGACGACGGCACTCGTTACGCCACGCCGTCGCGAAATGGTAAATTTTTCACAGGGAAGTGATAAATTTTTCGACCCCTCTAACCCCCGTAAAAGACGGAAGAGATTCTTCCCGTTCGCATCTGTCGTTTCAACACGTTAGTCACCGACAATTTACTGTACTTTCCAGGATGTTCTAACAATTGGGTACGCAAATGTGAATGTGCTTTCAATTTATTTGTTAATTTCTTGTTGACAAACAGCAAAAGGTTTACGTAAATCGAAATTTGGTGGAGCGCGGTATTTGCGAATTCAATCCGCCGCGCCGCGCCGGTTTTGATTCGTGTAATCGAGACGATTATGAATCGCCGAAGAAACAAACAGAGTAACGAGGATTACGGGATCGAGCGTTTTAATTGATTCAAAACACGACGGGGAGTGAGGTTCGCGCGTGTGGATCTATTGGCCGTTGGTATAATCTGCCTAGAGCAACCATTCCCGACGCGGATTTCAACGTGTTGCCATTCAATTTCGATTCCGCCTACAGGTCCTGCTTACAGGAAGACTAATTTGAAAATCACCATCGTCGTCTTAGGCTAACGCCGCTGTAGCTCGTCCGTTATTGCTAACGACGACAATACACCGTCGCGGTCCTAAGCCAGGATTACGGACACCGTTTCCGCGACACAATATCAATCATGTTCAGTTAGTTAAAGTTCCTTCATGGTCGCCCCGGAGGCGTTGCACAGACACGCGGAGAACCGTCCCCGAGCTAAGTGAAATTAATATTCCGCGCGACGAGACCGACGACAGTTCTTGTCGACTGCGATTCCTATCAAATATAATTTATACGCGCGCCAACCCTGTTTAATAAGAGGTGACACGATACAGGAACTGGCAGTGTTGTGCATGTGTCTGCAGATAGACGAGGGAAAGCACATGTGACGCTATGGTGGAAACTGTAAATCCTTCACTTTTCGACCAGACGAAGAACGTCCTATGGAACACGTCGATACTGTAACGCGGTGGGATGGAAATGTGCTTCGCGTTCATCATGGTGCCTTACAAAAAAATGCCGGAGGCTCGAAACCAAAGATTTATGGACCCCGAGGTACAAAGAGAACGAAGTAAGCTACAGATTCTAGGAGGCAGAGAGGCTTCAAAAATTCGGGGAATCGGGGTCTCGAGGATTCTAAGATTCGAGGACTCGAAGCTCCAAAGATTTCTAGCTCAAGAGATTCGGAGATTCAAAGATTTCTAGCTTAAAAGATCCCAACAAAAACATTCTGTAAACAGGAACCAAGTTCTTATGGCCGTAAAATGTTGTGAGATCAAACAAAATACGGCCAAGTTCGTTAGCTTAGAAATACCTTTTGCAATACTGAAGAAAGCGTTTGTAAAAATTAGTTTAAAAGAACGCTATTTAATTTTTAAAGAGTTACATGGAGGGCTAAATTATTCAAACTTGGCCGTTACTTTTTAAACCAATGGCCATAAAAGGTGTTAGGTAGCGGCAAAGTTTGAATAATTTAGCCCTCCATGTAACTCTTTAAAAATTATATAGCGTTCTTTTAAACTAATTTTTACAAACGCTTTCTTCAGTATTGCAAGAGGTATTTGTAAGCTAACGAACTTGGCCGTATTTTGTTTAATCTCACAACTTTTTACGGCCATAAAAACATGGCTCCTGTTTACAGAATGTTTTTGTTGGGATTTCATCAATTTTTGTTGAAATCTGTATCTACACCCAATAAGCAAGAAGTTTCACTTCTGTCGCGCGTAATTTCCCACGCGTATGTTTTTTTTCGAAATCAAAAGACTACATACGTCATGTGGTTGGGCATACCCTATATACATTATGTTGGGCCTTTTGAAAATTTCGTTATTTTTGCGGTAGGACGCACAGTGTGTCTAAACGGCGAAATCGTGGCCAAATCTCGAAAATAAACTTTTCGGTGGGGATACGGTAAGTACTATCTTAGATTCTTTAGTAATGTTCCTATGAAAAAACCGAGTTGCTAAGGTTTTATTACTTATACCTGGAAAATGGTGAGAGCTCGAAGTTTTAGTTCATTAGTCGTGCAATAATCGTATTGTGAGGAACTGTGTGAAAACGAAAAATGAAAACTGCATAATTCGAAAACGGTTTATTTAATTTCAATTCTGTAAAATGGATGCCGTTCCTGGAAGTAAGTAGAATGTCTCTAACTATTAGTATATCTGAAATAGTTAATGGTTACGTTTATAATTATGAACCTTATTAAAAAACAAGAACAGAAAAATTTTAAGGACAAATTTCGTTCATGCAGAGTAAAAGTTGTGCACACCACAATATGCCACTAAAATTTTTGTTAGAACTTGTAGTTGACATTGTCATGTTTCAGTATTTGCAAAAATTGACTACCCAAAAGTGTCATTTTTTTTTTGTAAGACCATTTTGTGAATGCAGAATGAAGCAACGTCATGCATACTTTCTTTTGATTTGATTGAGGGTTGTGGCAAAATTTTACTGAACTTTCTATGTTTTTCTTGTAGTGTAATGTTATATCTAATTATGTATTGTAGGTTTTCATCCGTAAATAAATAAACTCATGATTTGTAAGTTGTACATTGAAATAAATTCGAATTTTTAAATATGAAAGCTTCTTTAAATTCTATATTAAAAAATAGATTTCATCTAATAATTAGAGGCCTAAGAACATTACTGTACAAACTTTTTAGAGGAAAAACAATTTTTTGCCATACATGTCCACCATATTGGATTCGCTATTTTGTTTTTTAAACTATTGAGTTCAGATTTTGTTCACATTGAAGTACGTTTTGATATTTTGACCACGATTCTGCCGTTTGGACACACTGTGCGACGTACCGTTCCCGAGATGCAGCCATTTTTTATATGTTCTATCCTACGTACCTATTTCGTAATGTTTTTTTTTCGATACAACCCCTTTAAGGTGTAAAATTTCAAACTTTGATAATTATTCCTTTGAGTGTTTGTTATGGTGTACCTATGTACCAAATTCAAAGCTTGTAGGTCAATGGGAAGTACCCAAAAGGTTTTGATGATCTGTCAGTCAGTCAGTCAGTGACAAATTTAGCGATTTTTGAGATCCTATATCTCGGAACCTACTAATGTTGGAAGATTAATGTTTTGCCAATATTGAAACAAGATAGCATTTAACAAGTGTACGAAATTATATCTCTCCATCTGCCTCTGGTGCCGAGTTATAAGCCTCTAAAAAACAGCTAAGTTGTTTCGTGTAAAAGGAGGTAGTGCGAGAACTTGGCTGGTGCACTACCGTGCACCTAAATTCGAACATTCAAAAATCCAAAAATTAAAAGAGTGCAACGAGTGCAATGAGTAAAAAATTCGAAGAGTGCAACTAGCTCAGAGGCCAAACAAAGCCAAACAATTCTCCTTCCTTGAGAGTCCAAGGCGGTAGTTAGGTTACTGGTTCTTACAACGCGATCAATTTCCGGTGGAAAGTACCAGGGGTTGGTTGAAGATCGATACGCCGTGTGCACACAACAGCAAGATATTTTAGGCAACAAAAGCAATTCGGACAATTCCCCGTGGCAAATGAGGCGGTCCCTGATTAACACACATTGGCTCAATTACACGGGTTATCCGAGGGAACACGAAATTGCCTGCTATTAACGGAGGCGCGAGGGTGGATAGAGAGGACAGAATGTATCGAGCGAATAACGCGACGATACACGGAAAACCGTTGACCGCAATCACTTTCTCGTAGAATAAAAGAGTATCCCCAATTAACGCCATTTATTCGCGCAATTCTGCCGCCCGCGGAAATGTTCGAATTTAAATGACTTGCAGTAGAGTGCATTCTAAAATATCGCTGTCCGATACCAATTCAGCGTTCCGATATCCAGTGGGCGGTTCTTATAGATTTTTATGCGTTGCATTCGAATTCGAAAATCGTTTTTTTCCATCACCCTCAGATCTTCAAAAATTTAATTTGAAAAAAAAGAATAATTTTAAACTTTAAAAATTTATCGAGCTCTAACCGTAACAGATACAACGATATATTTTTTTATATCATTACGAACATTTAAACTTGTTTAGACAATTTTTAAGCGGACCTTTCGCCTCCGAAAACTATCAAAAGAAGGTAGAACATGAATTTGAAATTTGCATAACCATGCGTGAATTGTAAATGCAGTTGGTATTGGTAAGGACAGTATGATGCAAGAAAGTAGTAGTGTACAAGTAAGACCAACGCGAGAAACTTGGAATTAGCTTATTAATTCGCCGCAAAACTACTTGCCACTTTGCCGCGGCGGAGTATCCGCTGCAACTGCAAATTACGATGCGGATAGTAATCATCTTTTACATCGTCGCCGTAAATATGAACGCAAGTACCGTTTCTCGCGCGTCTCTTCATCCTCATCTCGCAGTTATTTAAGCTCCCTTTTTCGCTGAAACTTAATCAACCATAAATTCGCGGAACACCCGCCGAAATGTAATACGGGAGCGCGAAATTCGAGAATACCAATAGTGACTGGGCGTGGTTTTACCGGCCATTTAAAATAACGGGCATCTGTTTCGTTCGTCAACCAAAACATTTGTTCTTGACACTAATTGTCTAAAAATTTCTTTAAATAACCCGATAACAATCTATTTATTACATAGTAATTCTAAAAAGGAAATGCTAGCGCCATCCGTGGAAGTTTGCGAATTCCGAAGTAGGTGCTTACCAGGTGGTGATAAAACAGTTCAAATAGTTCATTCAATAAAACACAACTTGAATGAGAATTTGGATATTTTTCATTCATGATTTGTAACTACTTAATGTCACACAATAAAGCGGCGCCGCGTAGAACCCAAAATTCAGGAGGTCTGATCGTCTGCAGCCATAAGGGTGTAATTAATTGGATGTAGGTCCTCTGTGGCTTCTTGTAAACTGGACACTAACATTAACAATATTATTAGATTTTATAGTATATCATGGAATAAAAAATATTTATGTTCTTTTACTTACTTGATACAACTTATGATCTTTGTCAGGGATGTTGTAAAGTGCATAGATATGAATTACAGGCATTAATACAAACAGTACTTTGTTTGCAGATTCGCAAAGCCTGTTGTTCCTCTTGTCCCAGCCTGCTCCTTCTAAGAATAATCCGTACACGTACACTCCTTCCTGATAATACAAAGATATTAGTTATAGATTAAACTATTTTTTATATATGATACACTCCTCAAAAGAATTAAGAGATCACTTGTGCGAACCCGAAAAATTGGTCGGCCCACAGTGGAAAATTTGGACCAAACTCCATTCAAAATCAAAGAACTTTCGATAAAAATGAGGTTGAGCGATGAAATTTTTTAAAAATGAAAGCTGAAACTTTGCAGAATATGGAAAAAAAAGGGAGATTATGGTAATTATGGTAGAAAAATCGTTAAACATATAGAATTTTAAGAAAATGTGGTTTCTCCAGGATTATAGGTGAAAAAAAATTTTTTTTAACATACTATATATCATTTCCCGTAGATTTGAAATCAGCGTGAAAAAATCTACGGGAAATGATATATAGCATGTTAAAAAAAACTTCTTTCCGCGCGTGGTACTGGAGAAACCACATTTTCTTAAAATTCTATATGTTTAACGATTTTTCTCAACGTTAAAAAACGTTCGTACCATAATCTCCCTATTTTTTCCATATTCTGCAAAGTTTCAGCTTTCATTTTTAAAAAATTTCATCGCTCAACCTCATTTCTATCGAAAGTTCTTTCATTTTGAATGGAGTTTGGTCCAAATTTTCCACTGTGGGCCGGCGCGGCGGTAGTGTATTCAGAGATGTCAGGCAGCCGCTGTACGTGGCGCGCTAATTTCTGCGAAGCACTAACTTCAAACACAGCTGCCATAGGTAAAAAATTGTCGCAGCGAGTTCATGGGGTACTCAATTGAATCGGCAGAATCTCTGCTTCAATCTGACTTTCGGATCATGGTATTACGATCATTTCTCGTCGAGATATAGCGAGTTAAAGGAAAAATGGAAATGGTGCATTTTTTAAGCATATTTTCAGAAACACGTGGTATATCAAAATGTTAATTAAATTGAGAAAGCAAAAGGAGTTTCTTGAAGAGAAAGAAACGCTCTTTCTATTGCTTTTTTGCGCAAGATTCTACGATAATTTTGTCGCTTTCTGGAGCCAGTTAAAATTAAAAAGCCCATATTTACTTCAATGTTGAATAAGTCGAATAAAAAAAATCGCACAATATTCGACAACCACACAATTTACACAGGAAAGATAGCCCTTCCAAATGATATTAACGCGATTTATCAAAAAAATTCGTTGCTCCCTGTGTGATGTTCCAAAGTTGCACAAAATTTTTGTTACCTGTCAATGTCGTCTTCATGTCGCTATAACTTTGTAAAAACCAACATAGCAACAATTTGAAACAGAGCATCTGAAACTAGAGGTTTCATGCTTTGAAACCATTAACGTTATCGAAACGGCAATTTTTGACGAAGTTATGATCACGTAAAATGTGACCAATTTTTCGGGTTCGCACAAGTGATCCCTTAATTCTTTTGAGGAGTGTACACTGGTGAATTAACGTACTGGAGGCGGAGTTCTAACTTCTTCGGTTGTGTATTTCAGAACTTCGTTGTGAAGTGTAACGTTGTCCAGAGCCCACCCTTTGTGAGCTCTGGTTACTTCTTGCCTCATAGCAGTTAAAAATCCTGAAAGATTAAGATATTAGTTTCAGGAAAAAGAAATTGATAAGATTTATTGCTGTGTATATAAATAAATAACGTGCCTTGAGGATTAAAAAACCCAGTCATCCAAAACTTAGCTGGTCTACCAGAGAACAGCCAGGTTGAAAACTGCTTATTTCTATCCAGCAATTCTGTGAACCAGAATCCAAGGGTTGAAGACTCCCATGATCTTGCCTTCCACAACTTCGGTATCCTAGCATCGTATATACTATCGAGAGCATCCCTCAATTCCTAAATAAATTCATATACATTAATCTTTGCTATACTGCAACTCAAATTTATAGTGGAAATGTAAATAAAATTACTTCGCTCATTATAATGACACCCTCTATAGCAAGAAGAAGGTCTTTGAGAACAACATTGACTAATCTAATGACTACTTGTATCCTGTCGATCTCCTGCTTCAGGAAAATACTCATTGGTGCTGTTGGGCCCAGTACCTGTAACCTGCAGAATTTTTCGTTTCATTGAAGAAAATCATTTATTGTATTGAAATATTTTTGGTACTCGCCTATGTTTCACTTCGAAGGGGTCGTACATGGGAGGCACTTTCTTCAACATATCTGTTGCTTGTCTCGCTACAAGCACTTCTCTAGATTCACCACCACCAGCTCCGGCTTCTTTTGGCTGCACAGACATGATTGTGTCTAATACTGCTTGCGTAGTATTGCTCTGATACCTGAAATTAAATTTTACATACTATCAATAGTTAAGAAATGATATAATCAAAATTTCGGGGAATATAATTACGTTATGTCTGCGTTACGATGCAAGCCATAGACTTGAGGAGGATCCACAGTAGCCATTTCATCTACCACTTTCAAGTAATCTGTAACTTGTTTAAGAACAAGCACAGGATACCCCTTAAAAAACATAAAATCTTCGGTAAAAAGAGCCTCCGAAAACCAAAGTTTAGCGAACGTATTCAACAATCTTTTATCATAGTCATCGGTCACGCGTCCACCATATTGGACTTCGCCTATCATGTACCTGACAGTCAAATAATTGTATTTATTAAAAAATACGTTAAATCTAATAAAAAGTTGATCGATTAAAAAAAAAGAATTAATTTTATCCATGTACCGAATGGTTGGCCAGCTAATCCCTTGTTTCACATCGACGTCATTTAGATGATTATTGATGAACATGCAAGACGCCAGCCAGTCAGCCATATTGAATTCGTATGGGATATTCCATCCAAGAGGACCAAACTTTCGTCGTTCTTGAACAACAGTATGCAGAAACGATACTGTATAAATAATTGGTATATATTGTACAGCGTCACATTGATCTAACATTTCTTGATTCATTCCACTGTATGTGGCAAGCAAACCTGCTCTCACTCCTATAGTAAATTGAAAATTGTTCACAAAAATGTGAAAGGGAATTCAGATTACTTATAATACAGTCTGATAAATATTAGACCAGTGCAAAAGTTCGTGACCGATTTCATATTAAAATACAACAAGGAATCAGGCACAAACTTTTGCAGTGACCTAATATAAAAATGTGGAATTGCACGTTTATACCTTGCGGAGGTTCGTAGGTATATTTTATAGACATTTGCAGAAGAGAGATCGGGAAATCTTTATGGGGCTCAGTGGTGATCCATATACGGAAATCAGGATGGGGTGCTTCCATCTCCAAGAGGAAAGTGACTAATTCTACCATGTACTCTAATCCCAGATGGCAGTTTTGGCACAAGGCCCAGAAACCCTTTGAATCAATTATACATTATTATAATTCATTAATATAATATAGTTTCATTTGAACACACTTCAGTCTTTGCACTTTGAAGCAATCTCCTCGCATGAACTTCCTGTCCCTGTCCCATAGAAATACTTTTGCAAATAAGCTCCTTTCTTCTCGCAAGTTGTTGGATGCCTGTTGTGGGATCAGACCCCATACTTAAGAAGCATATGATAGGTGTGTTTGGCCTTGATTCACCATGCATCGCATCCAACAAAGTGATCACAGGTTCTGCATATCTTTCACCTAATGCACTCGCTATATACTTTCTTGACTGGGACAGTGTTCTGTCCATGCACCATGCCCTAAATTTTAATAAATTGTATTAGGTCAGTGCAAAAGTCCGTGCTCGATTCCTTGTATGTATATTTCAATACAATTATAAGCAATACAATATTATTACAATATTAATACAATATATTATATATATTAATACATATAATAACATATAATAATATATATTAATACAATATATTAGTATAGTCGTTATATTTAATTGCCAACCTTATTAACAACAAACGTCGGAAGCTGTCCAAATTGTTGTATCCATTAGGTATAACTTCCTCCTCGGGAGCTTCTTTATCGAACCACTGTTTCCACTGTTTCTCAGAATTTGTCACTTGAGAAATAATGTACTGGTACTGTCTTAACGAAGATATGGCAACTAAATTAAGCCAAGTAACATCAGAGATCCATTTACAGGGTTTCGGTTGAACAGTGTTCAAGTCCAGAGCCGCGCCTCCTTTGATAAAGTACTGGAACTCATCGTGGGTGATGAATTCGCGTTGAAGATCAATCTTCAAAGTCATCAACAAGCTGAACATGTATTTGTGGATCTCGTAAAGCCCACGTGCTTTGTACCTAAATATTTCGTAGGTGAGATACTCGATGATGAAGTTTATTCTTCGTTGATTGACTGGGCTCTTTTCAGATCTGAAAAGAATTAATCATCTTTGAGTTTTATAACCGAAAAGAATGTTTGCATCGTGCATACCTCTCCATGGAGATGTCGAAACGCTCCAAGAATTGAACAAGCGAGGTTTGGTACATGCAGTTTACCAGAGCCATGTCGCAGATTAAGAAATAAAGAACACTGCCTCGAGTCGCGACTGGCCTAAATTCTTCACGAGCTGTGTCGATTCTTAATTCTGTATCCTTTGCGACGCTCAGCTTCTCAGTTATCTCAGCTGCAGTTTGTTTTGTAGTGTTCAGTACAGACATTAGTTCTACGTCTTCTATCAAAGGACCCTGTACGCCGAAATATTAGGAAATATGCTAATGAAACAGTATAGCTTTGTAGGACTAAATTATGTACCTCTACGGTAGTTAATTTGTGTAACAGATTCGCTTCTAATTCTTTGATTTTCCTATTGTTTGCAGTCACGTCTGCAATCAATTGTGTCTTCTCCCTCTCAAGCTCATTCCTTTCTGTTAAGATAACTCTTCCCAAAAGCTGATCTTCTAAACCTAATAATTCAATAATTAATTAGAAGTGCATATATAGTCGATATAATTAGAATTAGCTTAATTACCTTTTATGGTAACGGTAAAATCAATTATTGCGGTACGAGCAAACACTTCTGGTGTATAAGATGGATTGGGCAATTTTGTGGTGATATATAATCTGAAATCTGGATGGATATCTACTTCTTTATCACCTAGCTTGACCTGTAAAATTATTTAAAAATGAAGATATAATTAATTGATTGTTTGTACAACATAGAGACATTCACCTTCAACGAAGTTCCGATTTTAATGAAATTTTTCTCCAATAAATTATCCAGCACAGGATCCAATTCTTCTGCCACATCTGCGATCAGTAAAGGGCGACCGAGAGAGACACAATCCTCCAAATGATTTCGGAAATACTTATTTGTGAGAAGCGTCGGCTGTAAATTGAACTCCTCCTCTTTTTTTCTGATCCATGCTTTCCCTTGTAACTGAGGATCAATTAAAAGCGGGTATCTGGCTGCCTTGGTGACGATAATACCATTTTGAATGGACAGATCATCTGTAGGTAGTCCTTGCAAACTCCATTCTCCAATCTAGAAAATGTAAATACAACAATTTATTGGAAGAAGTTACAAATTTCACTTTGACATCTTACTCACGGTAGCAGTGTCGGTCAACGAGGCCGAAATATTGATCACAACAGAAATAGGGATTTTTTTGCCTTGGACAAAGTCGAACCATTTACGGTGCAAAAGATTTCTGAATTCCTGATTAAATGGCCCACAATAGGACAAGAAACCCATTAAAATTAACACGTCTCCAACAAGTCGGTCTATTTCTGATTTAAAGGTAGCTAATTGTTCCGTCCATCTGATCCTCTCTCCAGCGAGTCCGTCGATCATCGCTGTCGCCGTGTCTGTCTTTGCCTGGCAAGCTTCTGCTAAATCGACTATTCCCTAACATAACATTTCATGCTCGCTAATTACAGAACCAGTTACAGAACATTAGATCTAAATCTAACGTCATAACAAGTTTCACAAATTACTTGACGCTCTGCCATGACGGCATCAAACTCCTTTTGCACCACTTTCAAATCCTCGTCTTTGGCTCTGAGGACACCCTCAGCTTCATTCAAGTTCGCGTTCGCCTTCTGATACTTGTTCTCTTGCACTGCCAAATTTGCCTGTGAATCAAAGTGCGCTAAGTACGATGTATAACCTAGCGAAACATTTGATTAGGTCAGTCCATAAGGAACCAACTTTCAGAGGAAGAACGTCTTTATTTATCTCATAGAACGTGACCATGGAAATGGTCCATTGAATGAGACCAGCAACATTGCCGCAAGCTTGCTTAGCAGCCTCGTAAGTGTATAAATGGTAAGTTACATAAGGTTGCATCAAATCAACAGTCTCCGCGTTAATGTTGTCCTTTGGAAAGTTTTGCAGGTTGAAGAGGAACCTGGTGTCAGCCATCATCTGTAAGAATCGTTAAATTCTTCTAATGTCTTTACGATTTTGCATTTGACTAATCCATTGTTGTCATAAACGCATAAAACCCGCAATCTAATAATAAACTTTATAGTAAACCTTCAGTGCTTCACCCCAGGATGGTACCAAAAACTGTCGTTCAAAATCAGGTCTAACCGGTTCCAATCGCCTTCCGAAGAGTATCAATACACAATCCATGATAAGCGTGATGAGATATGGTGGTTTGCCTAACTTGCGGACTGTGGCAATGTCAGCTGCTTTGATAGTCTAACAGCAGGATTGAAATAAATTATAATAATCAAATCGCAATCGTTATATTAGGTCGGTGCAAAAGTTTGTGCCCGATTCCTTGTTGTATTTTAATATGAAATCGGACACGAACATTTTGCACTGACCTAATACAGTGAAGTCTAACTTGTAGAGCAGCTTCAGCAGCCAACAGAGCCGGTTCTGCAACTTTCAGTTTCTTTTCTGCCACCCCTTTCTCCTTCGCTATCACTTTCAAAAGGGCTTCCGCCTCGTCTTTGGAAACTTGCACTTGAGCTTTGACTGTCTCCGCCTCTTTTTTTTTTTGGTTAACAGTGATTAAGATCTATAGCGCAAGGTAATCAATGCATCTCTGATCTTTCAACAATAATGAACTCTCTGGAATGGTGAGTACTAACGGCTTCCACTTGCACGTTCTTCACAGCAATCTCCTGCTGATTCTTCTCTAATACTTTTCGCAATTCGTCGACCTGAACTGCGGCATCCACTAATTTGTTCAAACCATTGCTCATGCGAAAAGCTAGAGTATTGATATTATCCAAACGTTGTTTGTAAAGAGCCTTGTAGCCGCTCAAGAAAGTTAAAAATGACTTTGGAGTGACGTATACTTGTCTCCTAAACCTATTAAAAAGGTGTAATATGCAAGTCTTACCATCTACTTACTATCAAGAACTAACAGCGTGCAGGTCCTATTACCAAAAACTGACAGTATACAATTCCTACCTATCAAAGTAGTCAACGCAAACATTGTTAACATCATCCTGGATGTCTCCCATCACTTCTACCAGGCTTTGCTTCACCTCTGGCGTGGAGATCACTTTGAATTTCTTCAAGAAGTGATCGCCAACCTCGTATAAGGCATCTCGAGGCCACCTCCAGAACCAGTTGATAGTGCAACCGGAAATAAGACCAGGGAACTTCAGTGATCGGGATCTAAATTTCTCACCGACCTAAGGTACAATTAAATGTTAACCCTCAGCACTCGAGTGGCGACTTTAAGGTGCCACTAAAATCATTAAGTAACTTGTTTACCGGTGAGAAACACAAAGCTACGTGGAGATTGTTTCTAGCACGCGAGATAAAGAAATCATAAAGATTGTCTGGCGTAGGTGGACGTCTCGGTTCCTCGACTTTCATTATAGGTGTGACAGTTGACAGAATATCATCAAGCTCATCGGCTGGGAAAAGATTCGCGACTTCCCCTACACTGAGAATATTGTTAATGTATTCTAAAAATCCTTCTTCTTTTATCTCGTTGTCAGTGAAGATGAAGGTGTGTCCCTTGCTGCCTGTACCGGAAGTACGGTAGATCAGTCGGAGATCCTCCATTAAAGTTCCAACATTATAACTCCTATAAATCGTTAGAATATATTAAAAAAACATGCTCTACATTCATGATTAATAGACTACGGATTTTGTGCATTTTATGCAATTTTGCATAATGACCCGCAGTCTAATAACTGATTTAGCATCATCACCTAGTCAACGTTATTTGGAAAAAGCTGAAGCCCGCAATGAAAGATGCCAGTCGAGTCAAGCTTTGTTTTCCTGAACCTCCGACTCCCACCAACATCGCATTGCTCCTGGGAACTCCCAGCATCCTTGATATGCGAATCAAATGCACTAGAGCGTCTTGGAACAATACTAAATCAAGATGTATGCCTCGAATGTATTCATTAAATTGGGCCATATTCTGTTGGACTTTCGCTATCACAACTTCATAACTGAAAAACAAAATACTCAATGTATTATGATTTTAAATTAAAATGTGCTTAACAACTTAGCAACCTCTTCTCTGTCTGACCTTGGTATCTCTTCATAGATCTTCGGCGCCTCGAACACAAAGTCCTCTGGCTCGTCTCCAGTGGGTTCAGGAGGTTCACGTAAGAAGTCCACGAAGTATGTTTCTTTTGAAACATAGAACTTGAAATCAGGGCCCAACATTTTCTCAGCAGTGCGTTTCATGGTACTCTCGAACCACCTGGTGTCCTCCTCATTGGTAAATCTAACAAAAGCAAGTCCTCAGTACATATATTAATAAATAATTGATTTTAATAAAGATTGCAAACCTATCCGCGATGACGCGAAGGCACTCGTGTTGCCAGAGCTTCAGCAGGACAGTTATCGACTTGCATTCTTCCCTCTCTATCCTGAGTATTCCTTGCCAAATTCGGGACAAGTCCCTCAGATTGAAGACATAATGAAACTTTGCTGGTGTTGGCAACATCTTCATCTTCGTTTGCTGCCAGAGGACTCTGGTCAGAGGTATTAACTTTGGCAGGAATTGAACTATATCATCGTCGAACCTGGTATCGCAGAAGTAGCCTTGACCGATGCTTTCTTAATAGAAGAATGTATGTTCATGAAATTTACAGAAAGACGTACGCCCTTCTTTCACTTGAGAAATCTAAATTTCGGTTGCTAACATATGTGAAGTTGGTCTTACTAAATATAGTATCCATAGACTTGTTCGATGGCAGAGTGCAATTGAAAATATTGAACTGCCTCTTCAGCCTCGGAGGAATGTCATTTCTACCTCCACCTGGATGAATCATTGCAGCAAGCAGCTGAATATCCTGTATGAAGGAGAAGTCGCCTGGCTTATCCAAGGAATAGAAGCCTTTATACTCCATCAGTTGACGAACAATCTCATTGGTAATCTGATCGCCCCATTCGTTTATGGTTGGCATATTTATGTCGTCGATGAAGATGGACATTTGTCGACCACCGGGTGGCCCGTAGGTTGTACCAACCCTTTTCTCCACGTAACTTTCAAATATGCGCTGCAATTTGATCTCACAGTTTATTAGCAGCTCTTAATCACCATTAGAATGCAGATTTTATGCATTTATGATAAAAATTAGTAGATGCAATTTAAAACTGTAACATCCATTTACCTGAACCATGTTAGGCGTCGACGCCGATGAGAAACTGAAAGACTTATGCAGATGTTTTTCAGGATCGTATTGAGACATGTAGCTTTTGATCATTACAGTTTTTGCGGTACCCTGTTCTCCTACAAAAAGAAAATTCTAATTTTTATGTCCTTAAAAAATATAAGGATCGTTATCTGAAGTCTTCTACCTATAAGCAGCACTGCCTTCCTTTGCTTTGCGATAGTATCAATCAAGAACATCGTTCTCGCATTATCTATATTGGGAACTAAAATCGAATAATATGGTAAAACTTCGTCAGGAGGGTAAATGAACTCTGGTACCATCGCAGACCAATGCAGCCAGTCTCCTTGTTCGGACACCAAGTACTCAAATATGGTTTCATCTTCCTAAGAGAAGTAGACTGCAATAAATATTTTTCTTCCGTCATTGTATGCATTAACACGTTCGCTACCAGCTTTTATTTCATCAGCAGCCTTTGTAGCGAAAGTGTTAATTATTACAGACTTACCTGGATGCGTGGCCAATTGCATTTCGATTCATGATTAAGCAGGAAATCCTGCAAAGCAGTGCGTTCTCCGAGCTCCAACACAGCTCCCAGACTCCACATCAGGGAAAATAGGAATATCTTCTCAATATGGTGTGTCGGTAATATATCTGCATAATATACCATACATTCAATAATAATCTATGCACCAAAGTAAAGGAAACTTCACCTTGTCCAAGTAAGCCTTCCAACAAATCAATGCATTGTCTTATATAAATGGCTTCCAGCAGCTTCATCTTTACTGGAAGTTTCGTCTGAACAAAAGTATGAGCATCGTTGTATATTTTAGTGAACAAATTACGCAGTGCTGATACTTCTGTGGCCGATCGTTTCCTGAACCATCCCTGAACACATAGAAATTAATGTAGTAAATATTAATTGCTATGGTATCGGTACACTGTTGATTTTATGCATATTATGAAACCTCTAGGATAGGACGCCATTTTAGTACAGAAGCGCTCATGAACACCATCCCCATTCTTGATATCGTTGCTGGAGATGCATTATCGACATTATCTGGTTCGAAAACCAGCTTAGAATTTGGTACCATTATTATACGATCGCCATTGGCTAGAGTCAAAGTTTTATTATCATCTAAGACAGAATTCAAATTCTCAATCCAAACTGCATCCACAGGACCGTCCAAAACGATCCATAAATTGTCTGTCTTCTTTATTTGCGTTGATCTCCTCCACAGGGTAGAGAAGATTCCATCTGTCCAATCATTTGTTGCAACATCCAGTCTTCCAAACATTTGGGAAGCAGTGATAGCCTGCGATAAAATTCCAGTTAGAATGCACAACAGGTAGTTCCACTAAAAAAATGTTGAAGACCGGGATCGATTACTTTTGGATTCATTCTAACTTCTTTGTGTGGCATGCCCATCTCTGATAGGGCCCTCATTAGCACCCACATACATTGAGTCTTCCCAGCACCAGTTGGTCCAAGAACCATAAGACCATGGCGTACGAGAGAAGTCTCGTACAACTAACAATATATACAGTCAGTCACATAATTGATGGCACACACTTTAAATCGGAATTTCTTTTTCATATACTGATTGTAGAAGATGATTATTTTCATCAGAAATCAGTGATACATATTTGCAAAGAAATCGTACTTGAACTACTTTTAAATTCCACTCTGGATGATTCATGATACCAAGCGCATCAGTTGCATTTGCTATAGCTTTTTGCAAGTCCTTGTACGTTTGGACCCTAAGTTTAATTCCTGGGAACATGTCCTCGATAAGAGACATGAACAACGGTTCGTCCTCATCCACCAGTTTTGATAGATTCATATCTCTGCAAGTTTACAATATCTTGAATATTTCTTCCTTGAGAAGAAAACCTCCTTTACCTTAGCACCCTCATAAGAGTAGTTTCTTCCGAGTCCGTAGGATTAGCTCGTTTTTGTGCACCAAGAGTCCTCAAACAGGATAATATATTTCTTAAACCGAAGTCGTAATGCACCTGCTTGCTGAGTTGTTCCTCGCACAATTTATACAACGTGAAGAACTTTCGTGATAACAAAACGTTTTCTTTGAAACCACAGGCTGCCAGTTTTACACGCATGATGATCTAAATAAAAAGTTTAAAAAATTAAGAATGACAAAAGGAAGAGAGAAATGTCTGGCTCTTCTTCGTTATAATGGATGCAAACAATTTTTATTTTGCATAAAGATCTATTCGTGATTAGTTTTACTTGTCTATCGGGAACCATCATAGCCACGCTTCGGAACTGTATTTTCAGATTCTCTGGCAACTCCTGGCGACCAGCGTAGCCAGGATTCATCGTGATGAATAGACCAAATTCATAATTTAGTTTGTATGTCTCACCATCGCTGAAGATTATATATTTTTTTCAATTCAAAAATACGCGGTATCTAGTAAATCTGTGTACCTAAATATGAAAGACGTTCTCCTTTCCTTTCGCGTAGTGAGCACGATTGCTATTTGCTGAGCGGCCACGGACAGAACAGGCAAGTCAATGCGATTAAATTCGTCAAAGCATCCCCATGAACCCGACATAGCTAATCCCTTAAATATTCTACCGAGACCACGGAAGTCCATCTGGTCGGAGCAATTGAACACGACAACGTACTTTCCAAGTGCTTTTCCCATGTCTTTTGTGGTCTCTGTTTTTCCTGTGCCGGCGGGACCAGCGGGTGCACCGCCGAAATTCATGCCTAGAAATACAATCACAAACATTTGTCAACACGTTGACTGTATTATTACACGCGCAAATACCCAGACAGCACACCGGCTCGATTTGGGCCTGATTTTTATGCGCGCAATGGCCCGGAAATAGCCAGGCATGGGCTCGAGCCCACAGCCTGCCGGCCGTGCCAGATTTCAGCCAGATTTCAGCCCATTTACAAGATTGCAAGGGTACGGCATTTGCGTTCTCATTTCGTGATAATACAAACATGGGTTTTTTCAGTAGTCAAAAACGCCAGATAAAAGATCAATCTAGGCAGCAAACGCCCTCAACAGTCTTTTTTTTTCCTATACGAGGCGTAATTTGCATTATATATGTTATGAAAATAGCTACATGCGCGGTTGTATGCTTCCGTATGATGCAAATTACGACTCGTAAATGTAAAAATAGGACTTTCGAGGGCGATCACGACCTAGATTGATCTTTTATCTAGCGTTATTGACTACTGAAAAATCAAATTTTTGTATTATTAAGAAATGAGAACGCGAATCCCGCACCCTTGCAATCCTCATTTCCATGCGACCTGCACTGTGACGCGCATGCGCGAGAAAAGTTGGGCTCAATCGAAGCACTGATTGGCCACATTAGTGTGACCGTGCTGGCCTCTTAAACTCTGGCTGAAATCTGGCACGGCCGGCAGGCTGTGGGCTCGAGCCCATGCCTGGCTATTTCCGGGCCATTGCGCGCATAAAAATCAAGCACGGATCCAACGGAATCAGCCTCGAGCCGATCCAAGCATTGTGTTAGATAGTAACCTGTAGGTCACGGGCCTCGGGAGGTTTGGGCCGGTGGTGGGCTCGGGCAGGCTGTGCTATCTGGGTATATTCAAATAATTATTATTATAATTATCTTACCCACAGCCTGGGCTAACGTTATGTAACATCTGTCTGTAAGTGGTGTAATAGCAAGACGGTCATTGCAACCTAGAAACTCATTCTGATACATGAAATCAATATCAGTAATTTTTATAGGTATATCTTCAGTCTCAGCATTGTAGTAAAATCTTATTTGCTTCAGCCATTCGAAATCTTGCGTATTGCGAACTCTGGACCGACATAGTTCATCAAATATGTCTCTAAAAAATTAAGAACATTATTCCCTGCAACATTACTCGACTGCAGATCTTAATGCAAATATGAATACTTAGAACCTTTGATGCACGTGTATAGTGATTAAAGCCTCATATTTGGCTCTCGCATATTTGGACAGATCTTTCACGGTTACTTCAATAAGAAGATTCAGTAGATCAAGAAACCATTGATTCGTCTTCTTCATCACTAGTCTATCTCGTTTCGCTGTGTTCAACGCTAGTTCAGAATCGCGAGTCCACAGAACTTGTAAGCCCAGCAATCCCACCTATGCCATAACAATTTTATTTACATTTCCATAAAGAAGAAAGGAAAATTGTATCATTACCTGCAAGACAGAATTGTCTATCAGATTTATCAAATCAAATTCTTCAGAGCTCATAGTTTGCAGTCCTTGAGAAATCACGTAGCCCACGGACTGTTGATGGACTATCAACAAAGTATTTAACCAGGTCTCAACACCTCCTGTGCAAATGACTTCCTTCTCTAATTCTATGCGCTCATTTTCACGGGAATGCATAGCCACAATTTTCTCGTATTCCTTGTCATGAAATGTTAACTGTAAAAATAAAAGATCTGAACTGTAAAAAGAAGGTCACTTATAAGAAAACTGAGGATACACTAAGGATCACCTTTCCTATGTTGTCGAAAAAGCCATCGAGGTACTTCTGTATAGTGTGGCAATCAGCTGCCTGCCCTAGTATCTCTAGCAATGTAGGATCAGATATGAAGCAAAACCTTGGGAATATACTTCGTTTCGTCTCCAAGTATCTATGGAAATTTAACATTAAATTTTATTGTTACTAGCTAAACTTCAACACTATTCGACACTCTATCAATTTTGTTACCCGCTGAGAGACTTCTGACAAGATTCCAGCTGTTCCAACAGATGAGGCAAAAATTGCCCCATTGTTTCATCTCCGGTACATGTTTCCACAGCCTTCAGTCTCTCGCGAGCCCTGTACATGATCTTGACCCAAGCTTTATCGATGTTCTAACATAATTAAACGTAAATGTAGAATATGTAGAACATAATCGGAACTATCGAGTTCCCATGCTTTCTCACATTAAAACGTTTTGCTTCCGCTGGAAGTTGTTTAGATATATCACCGCCAATGAACACAGCCTCCAAATAAGCCCATAAGTTCTGCACAGTCAGCCACCTTGCTAATATCTCAGAGGTATTGCTTAGTTTATATTGCCATAGTTGTATATCTTTTTTAAACGGTGCATTGTACCTTAGAAAAATATTCAAAAGCAATAAATAACCAGGATGGTAAAGTGAATAATCCTGAATCAATGATTAGTAGATCTTTATGCAAAATAGAAATGTTCTGTGTCAATTACGAAAGATATTTGATACCGATTAGCTAAGAGCGAACTGATCACCATCAGACTATCTTCCAACTGAGATATTATCTCAGCTGTCTCTACGCCTTTTAGAAGCAGTTCTCCTCTTTGCTTGAATGTAGAGAATTGTAAATCCACAGTGGCCCATTCGGCGATAATTTGCTTTAGTTTGCTGTCTATGTCCTGCTCCTTTCCTGCACTGATGCATATATCCTGCCAGGAAGTGAAAGTTTAATTCTAACAGTTCAGAACTAGCATATGTTTCGCTCGAATCGCACCTCAACATCGTCCTTGTATTTTAACAAGGGTGCCTGCATGACGTTTGCCAATGTAAAGCTCTCGGACTCGACGTCGAAATGATATTTACACAACTTGGACATCCTGTCCCAGTGTCTTTCCTGCATCGCCTTATTCGCCATTAGCTCTAACAGAGGACAAGTCTCGTTGAAGTCGTCAATCTTCTTCTTCAAGTCAATGTAAGCTGGCCAGTCCCTCATGGCAGTTGGCAGTCTTCGACATCTGAAGAATTTATTATTTTTAATTATAACGTATTCGCGCGCGCGCGAAGACTTGCTGATATTATTGCCGGTCATGAACGTGTAAATATAAAAGAAGCAGAGATTTTCATTACTTATTTTGGAAGTCAGCTAATTCCGTGACTATGGACTCAATGTCAATCTCCGACCAAGGGATCTCGTAGTAACTATCAATAGTTCGATTGACTTGTAAATAAAGGGAATACAATTTCTGTAACAAGTTTATTTCTCTTTTGCGTTGATGAAGAGCTGGATACTCCGTCACTTCCAAACCAAATAAACTTTCACCGCTGCTGTAAGTTAAATACTTTTCCCACAGTTCGTCGAAACGTCCTTGAAACAGGAGTAGCCTAGAAAAATTATTATTAACTTTCAGATAGAAAATTTGTATTTTGTATTAAAGATCCGCTGAATAATGTCAATGGACATTAGCCATTATTTAATGATTAATTTATTTGTACCGGTCGCTGGCTTCTTTAGCTGGTAAGCCCTCAACCATCGGACCATTCACCTCAAAATCGTGATCAAAGATCAAAACATCCTCCTTAAAAGCTGCAACACCATCGGTTAGTTCATTCTTCAGTGGCTCTTGCATCTCGCATATTCTTGCTTGCACTTGCTTCGCCTTAAATAAATCAATATTCCATTGAAGACATTATAAAAACAAGTCAGAATTTAATGGAATGTAATCTTCACCATGTTCAACATATTGGTAAAATTATATCGAAGACTGTCGACAATATCTTGCTCCTCCTTAGAGACAGGGATTTCGAATCTTCCCATCAATGTATACGTTTCTTCTATCAATATCAATTCCATATCCAATGATATAAAATCGTCTCGTATCTCGCTTAAACATTTCATAGCAACTCTGACGTCTTCCAAGTCCTTTATCTCTCTCGCTAAAGTTTTATTCTTCTCGTTAATATACTCCATGATTTTTCGAAGCTTCTCTTTGTACAGGGTGGACAACGTTTGACCTAAAACTGCCTTCCATGTACGAGCTTCAACTAGCAGTGCTAATTTCAATTTATCTGAAAATATTGTGTTGCTTAGGAAACTTGTTCATCAAACGAACACGCGATTTTAATACCCATTCTAATTTCTATAGGTCCAACAACATGCACATTCGGCAGATTCTCTATTTCTCTGACTAAATCATCATACTCTACAAACTTCTCTTTGATCTCTTGAGTAATGGGCTCGCAATCAACGAAATACTGAATGATCTTGTTCCTATCTTCTGACCATATATACGAGTACTTCAAATACGTCTAAAAAATATTGAGCTCATTAAAATATGCAGAACAGTGGCTTAAAAAAAGAAGAAATGAAGATTATAACGTGCATTCCCAAGTTGTATAATATCATCTTTATAAGCAGAAATTGCACCCTGCAAGCTCATCACACTGCGCACTATCTCCTTGTGATCGGATATTATTTCATAATAGTTCTTCATTGATGTTTTAGGACTTTCTTCGTGAAAAGGAAATTTTGTAATAATGTACAATTTCTATTGCTGTTGAAAAATACTAACTTGTACCACTATCGCTACCACCGGACATTCTTATCTCTATATAACGAAGTCCCCACATGAAAATGTGCTTATGAGTTTCTAGTATACTGATAATTAACTTCCCGAAGTAATGTTGTAAATCTTCTATCGGCGGTACTATTATGATATTTGGAATTTGCAGCACGAATGTAGTGATCATTGTGGGGGTCACTTGTTGCTCGTAATTGTTATCTCTGACTAGAGGACTGTGGTGATTGAAATGAAGAAATTGAAGATTATTTCTAACGAGTATCATTTATATAACCACCTGATTTTGAATACTGCTTTTACAATTTTTTTGGAGAAAGGGAGATTAATTAAAAATTCATTTAGAGGCCTTACTATATATATCTCAAAGTACTCTCCCGAAAAATTCTAAAATTTGGGATAAAAATCGGGTGGTTACATTAGGTGTTAAAAATTGCAAAAACCTTATATCGGCGACCTGTTTCTTTAATAAATCAAGAGAGTTCTTTGTACACTTTACTAAAGCTTCCACGAGTTTATTATTAAAGTATGCGAACAGTTCCATGCAATCGTTATGCACTTTATTTATCTGAACTTTATGGGTCCTTTCAATGGGAGCAAAACCTACAATCATAGAAAAAGACGTATTATAAGAAGACTATGAAAACAACAAGATCAATATACCAGGTTCATATTTCTCTTTCGTTAATTTCGTTTGCGAGACATGCTTGTTCACTTTATCCAAATCCATCCAATTATACTTGATATCTTCAACAGTTTCGTCGACTATGAAGTCGATGAATTTGTTGATGATCGTCACGACAGCTTTCTCCGCTGACAACGACTTTATTTCGAGTTCGTGGCCCACCGCATTTACATGGGCCACATTGTCATCCAGAAGTTCATGTGGCGTTTTAGGGTAACTGTCGAGCTTGTATAAGACAACTTCCGAAATAGATTCGAATACTTCGTCGACTCTCGCTTCCTTCATATCTGTTATCTCTTTAATAAAAATATGCATTTTAGTTAGTGCCTCTTGTATTGTACCGCATATTTCATTGATGTTCAACGACGTCCATGTTATCACAGATAAGCAGGGTTGAAACGCGATCTCGAGATCAGCGAGAACAATTTTGATCAAATTTAGAAACAATATCGGTATTCTCCGCCTGCAATTTATAACAAAATCTATAGTCTTTTTACAGTATTTTCCCTATCGATGATTTACCTCAAAGCATCGTTCTCATCTACCAATTTCTTCACTCTCTGATAAGATGAGAAAATTCTGTTTTTACAAAATGTAATTATTTGTATAAAATCTGGCACTTCTAGATCAAATCTGGCCATGTGTTCAGATTCGCGTATCACTTCTATAATGTACGAATCAAAGTTTAAATGATACTTGTTGGTAGTCAGGTGTCGAATGAGCAATGGTGACGCTAACGCCAATCGAACCTTCAAGTTAAAACAATTAGTAAAGCGAATAATTAATGTTTACACACGAGCATTAATGTTTCTGCGAGTACAACAATTATACTAGACGTACAATTTCTGAGGAATCATACCATGCTCTATGGTATATTAATTCGTAGTGTATGAAGACGCTAATTAGGGCATTGTAAATTTTGATAGACCTTTGCATGTAGTCGTGGCTGAGCACTCTTATGCATTGTTTATATATTTCCATGGGATTTTCGATGCGTCTATAGAGTTGCCTGATCCACATAATGCGACCAGAAATGGGTGGAACATTTCTGGGTATCGGTGGATCCGATCTATCTTCATTGTATCGATCTCGCACATCTTCGATCTCTTTTTGAAACAGTGTTGTGAGCTCTAGGTACTTCCTATCGATTCTCAGACGTTTGAACTTCAATTTCTGAAACCTATGAACAATAAATTATCGATTTATACATTATATTAAGTCGGGCACAAACTTTTACACTGACTTAATATTATATAATTTAATATGAAACAATCACCTTGCCACTAGTCTCAACGCCTCGGTTATAGTCGGAGTTTCAGAAATGCACTTATAAAAGAAACTTCGTAGCTCCGTTTCTGTCTGCGCAACATTTTTCTTAAACGTATCATAGTCACCATCAAAATATGGTTTTCTATGATCCAGAGGATCATAGTTCTTAGACGAGATATCCTGGAAGAAGCTTGTAAATTTATTTGCAAACACATCGATTCCTTGTATAGTTGAACTATGAAGAACTGAATAAGTTAATGTTGTCTGAAGAACATCCATAATCTGCAATACAAGTTATTTTTATAATTTATTATCTTTAACACATCTTCACGTCTGTTGTAGAGTATATAGTTGCTAACTTTTATTATTCTGTTTTTGAAGGTATTAAACTTTCCGAAAACATACATCTCAGATACTTCGAACGGCTTTTCGTCGGCAGACGCCCTTACTTGCTTACACATTAAAATGTAGTAGTCGTAATACTGTTCACACAATTTTTTACAGTCCTGTAACCAGATAATTATCTAACAAAAATTGTCATATTTATAATGCACATACATTGATGAAGATTGATACCATTATTTTAGATATCATAACGCATTTAGCTTCATTCCAAACTGTTACTTTGCCATCGTCAGTGAGATAAGCTTTGCATGCTAAGATCATTTGATTTGTCATCTGAAAATACAATAAATCTATCAAATTGTTCAAACTAGAGATGAAGACTACAATGTACAGTACTTTTACAAAAACTGCCGTGACCATTCGCCTTGTATTGAAAAATCGCGAAGTAGCATATATCATGCGTATAGCATACATGAGCGGCGGTAAGTATTCTCCGATTTTTGTTGGATCAAACCTGTACAAGGGCTGAGTAAATTTTTCCAATGCATATAAATATTTCACGTTGTCTTGCGCGAGAATCTGTATGGTCTTAACGTGATCCTCTAGCATTTTCCATTTCTAAATACAAATGCAAAATATATATTCTCTATATAATCAATTAATAAAGAATACAATATTTATGTTTAAGTCTACCTTCATATGCTTCGATTTTACTCGTGTTAAAAACTCGATGTGTTTCTGAGCAACTGGAGACTTAATGTGTTCAATTATCGATGAAAATCGAACCAACAGTCGTCTCCAATAAAACAGTTCTACGTTCGGCCCCATTTCTTCAGTCTCCCTACGCAATTGTTGACTCTCTACAACAGCCTGAGAGCATCAATTAACTTAGCAATTAACGCATTCATCGATAGCAAAATATAGTTGAATGGCACATGTTGCATTTTGTAAAACAATTCTATTAGCGCTCGTTGCATGGAAAAGTTAATTTCAAAAATTTTGTAACATACACCTTCCTTCCAGACATTTATTTAATTATTAATTTTACCCTTTCTATACACTTCATCCATTTCCTGACAACGTTTTCTACTCCGCGGATAGCTGATAGATTAGTAGCATTCTTTTCTATATCACCTGGCATTGATAAATACAGATCATATACATGTTGATCAATATCGAACTTCACTGTGCTCCCCAAGTCTATCTTGGTCACTTGATAGAAAACAGATAATTTAATTATACAGAATTAAAGAGAATAACATCCACCTTTGAGTTTAAACAACCTACTGCTCAGAAATTCACAGAAGTCTCTAAAATCACAGATGAAATTGTTCTTCACTTTTTCACCTGCCTCATTCTTTGACAATTCACCCCATACTGTGTTAGCAGTGATTGCTGGCAAATTTAATCGTAGAATTAACTCGGATATAGCTGCCAGTGCGCTCTGGGATACAGGATCGACTTCTGCATAGGCATAGAATGTGTCCTAATAAAATATTTAAGTAAAGATTAAGCTATATCCACACATACTTTACTTTACAGGTTACTTTACAACAGTTCAAAGTTACAGAGAAACATACGTCAATCAAATGTTTAGTCTCGAACTCAACATCTGCCTTCAATCTATAGACTATTACACATTTCCCAGAGAGTTCTTCGGTGGAACCATCGGTCACACAGCAACGTATCATTTCCCTAATCTCTTCATACTGTGGAATCCACCTTCCAGATTCTATTACAACATATTTCATCAGTTAAATAAATATAGAACACCAATAAAACCAATCTAACTGTAATAATATAATTTATAATACCGTATGCGGGTGGTTCCATAGACTGACAATGTATAAGTATTGCACGTTTGCCATCCTTAGCGAGGAAACTATCGAAAACAGCAATATATTCATCTTTATCAAGAATCCCTTCTTCCAAAACATCCGGACCGATATTCAAAATGAAGGCTACAACTTCCACGAGCTGACGATGCGTTGCTTTCAGCAATCCTTGTCTAGCATGTCGTTGTTCCTTAAATTTGGCCTACAGAAACGCAGCAACATAATATAAACTAAACGAAGAATGTCATTTATAAAGAAAAGATTAATAAGTCCTATGCACGGCTCACGTACAAGACGATCTTTCAGCGATTCTGTGGGCACAGATTCCAAAGCAACTCTTCTTTTCAATAATTCTTCGATCCGGCGATCGATCGCAGGTTTCGTGTAATCTCGACCTGCAAAATATGCAGATACGTGTGCCATTACGCTAAAACATAACTGACAAAAAATCACGTTCGCATTCTATTTATTCAAAGTGAACATCAATGAACGCGAGGAAGTTTGAAGTTTGAACTATTTACTTTGAAGCAGTGATTGGCTGATTGACAGTGATGTTATATGTCATACAGGAGCAAGATTTCACGCGCATGCGCGAAGTAAAATTCTCAATGAAATGAGATACCTTGAGCATCCCGCAGAATTTTAAAAAATTGATATGATTTGATTCTGAAGAATGGATCTATAACAAGTGTATTTGCGTGTATATTTTGTAACTCTTAGGACACATTCTGGAGTCTTTTTGTCCGGTACAGATTGTTTCGGTACATTATATTTAACTGCCTCAGGGCTCGATTATCTCATCATAGATACGTTACTGTTTTGGCCTCGCATGCGCGTGAAATCTTGTAATTTTATAACATCACTGGTTTGTAGGGAAGAATGCAAATAACAATTCTTATAGGGTGGGTCAAGACTTGTACATAATAATAAGTAAATATATACATAATTCATATATGTATTTTTCTATTTACGATTGAATAAATGTTACAGGTTTTGAGACGATGCAACAATACGTGTTGCATTCAAACACGTGTTCCGGCGATTTGAAATTTCATTCATAAATTTATCAACGCACTGCGCATGCGAAGTATGGCGGTCTTGCACATGCAGCTGAAGTGCACGTCAAATTGCAAAGGTTAAGACAGACAGCACAAAATAACACTACATTTACAACAAGCAAAGCCGTAATCGAAAGAAAAGTTTCTACTAAATCAATCAAAGTGATACTGATCCTTTTCTTTGATTTCATGTCCCGTTGTGAAGCATACAAAATCGCATTTTTTAAATATGTTTTTACAGCCCGTCTCAATGCGTAATTGCCTCCCGATGCCTCGTTTAAGGTTAATATGTGTTTTAAATCTTTTCTAGCTGATTGTATAAGACTACGTTATTATAATTATAAGGATAATAAATATTGTTGACCCTACACGAAAATAGAACCGAAATAAAATAGATTTGTCAAGTGCCCGACGATTCTATTTATCCCTATTTCACTTCCCTTTTAACAATATTGAACGTATTTATCTTAACAATTAATAAAGTAAAGAATTGTTTCTTATTTTTATAAGTATTATGATTTAAATACTTTCCATATTTATTTAGTTTCTGATTTTTTTATTGCAATTAGAACTATCCTATTTCATGAAAGTCAATTGTTTAAACAACTTGATCATTTTCAGATAAAGGTGAGCATTTTTTAGTTCACACTTACACTGACCATTTCTGCAACAAACACATTTGGAACATGTACTCTATAAACCAAAACTGATAATTAAATTGTCAAGAAAGTTTTGAACTATTACGCAAATTTATTAAACCTGTAAGAGCATGTGGAATGCATTGAATTATCAGACATCATGTTCAAATTGGAATCATACATAACACCTGTAATTCTTAGTTACGTGGAAAAGTATGTGAAGAATTTTAAACCGGAACAATCTCAGGTATGTTCTTCTATAGCTGTTGCATTTAATTAAACAAGAAAGATATACAATAATTAGCTTTCCTGTGAATGTTACGGTTTCTACGTCTCAGGTTTCTTTATGGGGCGGAGATGCATCATTTCAAAATCTTGATTTACGACTAGAAGTTCTGGAAGAGCAACTTAATCTTCCTTTTGTCTTCGTTAGTGGCCATATACATGAACTACTCATTCATGTTCCTTGGGTAAAAATTACTTCAGAACCAATTGTTATCACAATAAATACAATAGGTAAGAAAAACAATACGAGGTGAAATTATGCTATCGGTAAACATATTAAAATCTCTTCCTTTCTTGCAGAGTGCATCTTAAAATTGAAAGATGATACTAAAGTGGAAACCAGCCCTTCGGGACTACAGAAAAGACAAGAAATACCACAGTAAGCAAGACAATTGTCCTTCGATTGTAATTATTCTGCGAATTGTTATGCAAAATAAAAATGATCTCTATTAATTGTAAGGAATAGAAATCAAATTAGAAAATATACTTTATTCATAGTTTTGTTATAAATGCATAAAATTCGTAGTACAATTATAATTCCGTGCAACAGTGCAATTCAAATATTAATCTCTTCACAGAGAAGAAGCTCCGCCTGGGTACATAAGAAGTATAGTAACAAAAGTTGTAAATAATATAACAATAAATTGTAATAATTTAATTCTCAAGTACGTGGAAGAAGATATTGTCCTTAGCGTAAATGTTCGATTTTTAAGTATGCAGACTGTTGATAATAAATGGGAGCCAGCATTTACTGGTAAGCATTTTATATATCATTAACTGATTAACTGATTTTATATATTATTAACTGATTACTAGACAACGGATCTTTATGCAAAATAAACATTTTCCACCTGAATTGCAACAAACCGGAGCGACATAGAAATTTATTTTCTCTCTTAATATGTTCAATAGGTTGAAAATGTTTCATAATATTTTAAATTATGCCTACTCATTCTTATCATAAATGCATAAAATCCGCTGTCTGCTGATTACATATGTTGTAACCATACTTGCTTTCAGATGTTAATGGGTATGAAGTTATGCTTAGGAAAGTCATTACAATTCAAGATCTAACATTATGCTTAGACAAAATGGACGCTTCTGGAAAGATAGAAATATATCAGGTACATTTATTCTTCAGTAATCTGGGAAGCTCCAAACTATTTATTAAAGAGCATATAATTCTTTGATTCAGGATCCGGTTCTATACCGATGTTCTGTTATAATACGCTTGATTATAAACTATCATAGCAATACTGCAAGAAGAGCTTCGGTCACACGTCTGGACCTTCATTGCCAGAAAATGGAGTTTAGTATAACGGAACAGCAAATACCAATGCTTTTGAGACTAGCTGCACTGATCATGGTACTGCAGACAAAACAGTTCCCAATAAATAAAGAGAAGTCTTTAATCTCTGCTGAAGAGAGAGAAGACAACATACAAGGTCTCGGAAAGGAACTTTCTGGCTACTGTTTCTTGCAACAGAGGCAGACAATTTTTATTTTGTATACAAATTGGCAGTCTAGTAATTATAACCAAGCTCATTGTTACTGAATGTTATAGACGACATTATTGATCACGTAAGCGGTGTTGCTGATGACACAACAGGCTGGGGTGGATGGGCTTGGAACATGGTATCATCTGTGCTACCAATTGACTGGGACAATGACTGGTCCACGGAACAGCAAATGGCTTACTCTGGACACACTATCCATCTTGGTATATACATACAGGATGCCACCTTGACTTTTAAAGTACAGACTTCAGTGATACTCGAGAATAATTTAAATATTAAATATTATAAAACCGTGTAACGAGACAATAATGTTTTTAGACGGTAGAAAATATTAAGGAACATTTATTTTATAAGTCACGGAAGCTCAGGTATAAATCATTTCTGACCCTAAGATTGAACGGTGTGGTGGTAGACACATTACTTCAAGGAATTGCTATGACCACTTTCCAAATTGGAATGGGTTGTATACGTATATACCCTAGGGGAACCTGTAAATGTGGATATTTGGAAGTAGTTGATGGAGCACAAGTAATATTCTCTAAAATTATTTTATTATTTTATTTATTGAATACTATGTCTAACTTGACAAATTCTCTGTAGCCACCCCTGTATTTGGTAGCAGGGAAGTTGAATACTGATTATTTGAGAGATTCATTGTTTGACGATGATTCTGTAGAGAATAAAGGGAAGAAGAGGGACTACAAGCAAGGGATTTATTATCATCTGAACACTGTTTCAGGTAGTCATAGTTTAATGTACTATTTCACTATTGACTTCATTGTGAATAGACTGCGAAAATATGTATATATAATTTTGTATTTCAATGAACTTTTAGAGGAAAGATTAATAGAACGGTGTCCAGCATTCGCTATGGATTATGTGCACTGCATTGAGCTACCGGACGACATTACCCCCGAGAAACTAGCAGAATTTGGGTCTAATTTTGAATATAGGTACCTCTGAGTAATTTCAAAACTTTTCAGGAGAAGTAAAGATACAAAAATTAAATGTATACATTTTTATAGTAACTTTCACGAGCGCAGAGTTATGAGATACATCATAGGCGATTTAACTATCCGATTATGTTCTGGCGTTTTTCATCGCATTGAAACGATAAAGCAAGCTGCTGCAAATTACGATTACAACCCGTATCTCGTTTCGAAGCCAGGTATTTTTTTATACTTGTTATTCATATGCAAATATAATATTCTCGCTTTAATAGTAGATTATTATTGATAGACCCATTGGTTGACGAGCTTCCACCAGTTACCCTAGAAGAGTATGAATCTTTGCGAGAGAACGTCTCCATGGTTGAAACAAAGGTAATGATAGCGAAGGCGTCTCTTCAATTACAATTGGCCGATCATTCAATAACCGGATTACCACGACAAAGAAAAATAGTTGAAAATAGGGTATGTATTAGATCATATATCGAAGATCCGCAGTATAATTATGTATTATTCACGTGTGAAATTAATTCGTTCGTTGCTGACTCTTTTATTCTTTTGTTAGACGACACCGCTAACGCCTGCTCTTACAGACGATCCTTTCGTGAGCATCGAATGCGACGAAGTAATATTAACTATGCTGCAGCCGTTGTATCCGTTCAGGCTCGCTGCATGTGCATCGAAACAGACTGACGTCTCCACAGAAATGTTCGATCAGTGCCATAAAGTTATTACGCTTCAGGTAATAAAAGAAAAGAGAATATCGTACATATACAGAATATTATGGATGCTCTACTTAATTAGGTGAACGGAGCAAGAAGTCAACTTTATTTAACGAAGAGTTGCCATACATCGATAATAATGCCTTATTCAGTCGAATGCAAAGCAAAGCAATTATTATACCCTCAGTATTGGAGGAACGTTGATCTGATACATGAAACATACTCTGTGCACATAGACAGTATTACGATCACTGGAACAAAAGCAAAATTAATGATTGCTATATCTATATTGACTTCTATTTACGATCCAACTGATACAACAAATCCTATTGTATGTTCTTCGTTGTTCAACGATGCTTGTCAAGAAATAGGTATATATAATAAAAGTGCATGCATAGTCATGAATAAAATTTAATAAAGCAGATTCAAGATCAATGATTTATTTCAGATCCAGTGTACCTGGAGTTGTTATTGGAAAGAGTGAACTGCAAACAGTTTTCATCCCTGGTCACAGTTTCCAATGAGATAAGCATTAACTCAATGAAAATGTTTGCTCTAAATGAGTCTCAACAGGCCTTCATTTTCTCGGGCCCAGAAAGTAATATTCATGAGTTAGTATGGAATAGTATAGATCATAAATAGACTGCAGATTTTATGCATTTATGCATGAAGTATATAATAAATAATAATTTTAGCGAAGCAGAAAGTAAATTGCTGTTAACGGCTGTGATACAGTTCCCAAAGGATGTCGAGAAACAAACGCATCCACCGCTTCTATCGCTTCAAATGGCAGATATCAGAGCCTCTCTTGACCCATTGTTATTTAAATGGCTAGAGTATCGTGTATCGTATTATAATTTAGGTACCTTGTGCACCACAAAGGTTGAAACGCAACAGCATTTCGAAGGTGCATCCTCTGACACAGGCACCAAAAAAAAGACATTCCCGAGTTTGCACGAGAGCGTGCATAGCTCTTCCGATAAGGAGAAGAGAAAGTCAGTCGTGACGACTGAGAAATCAAAGACTGTACAGAATGATGATACTAAGAGGAAGCACGATTCCAAAGCTGATAGCGAGAGACAGGTATATTCTTCATATGTTCATACAATCTTGGATATATTAATACTTTCGCTACCACTGTCACACATATGTAACGTTAGGCCTCGTACAGACTAGAACATTTCGACGAACAGCGCTGCGAACCACGCATTTCGACGAACATTTCGACGAACGGCGATCGGAACGGATTTGTGCTATTTCCAGATTTTCTTGCGAACAACTATGGGGGCTGCAGCGGCGTATACTACACAAAGAAATACATAAAATGTTGGCAGTTTATTGAGTTGAAATGTTCAGGTCTATACGAAGCATTTTAAGGACATCAAATTCGAGATTAAATGACTTGGATTTTTGGAGATGTTATGACATTTCGACGAACGGTGCCACGAACGCCCCGCGCATTTCGGCGCGCACGAACGCGAACGGGTGGCACTTACAAATCTGTTTGCAGGATAGATAGCATATTCTAAATATTCATAATATAAAGAATAAATAGAAATTTATAAACAAAGACATCGGTGATTTAAATTATCTGAAATAATTACATTTCTACTTCAAGACGTGTGCGGTTCTCGATCGATATGTATCGTTGAATCATGTAAAGACGAGAATTCATCATGTTGCAACATCTTCAAAAATTCAAGTTATTTAATCTCGAATCTCATGTCTTTAATGCTTCGTACAGACCTGAAGATTTCACTTTGAAACTTTAATTCACTCAATAAACTGCCAACATTTTCTGTATTTCTGGGTGTAGTATACGCCGTTGCAGCTCCCATAGTTGTTCGCAAGAAAATCTGGAAATAGCACAAATCCGTTCCGATTGCCGTTCGTCGAAATGCGCGGTTCGCGGCGCTGTTCGTCGAAATGTTCTAGTCTGTACGAGGCCTTATACCAATATCGTATCCATAAAATTTTTAAAATTATAGGGAATGAAAATATCCTAGGTCGGAAGAAATGTTTAATTTTCGAAATAAAATACTTCCGAATGCAAAGAGTTAATAAACGATTTGAATATTGAATGTATACAGCGAAGCAGATGGTGGTGGAGAATGTATTAAAACATTTTTTTAGTAGCCTCGGTATGGAATTATTAATTATAAAGAAGTAATGTATGGTAGAACTTACAGAATTTGGGAATATTGGCCAGATTAGCAGAACTGTATCCATGGTGGTGTGGACTTGTGCTAAGTGGGTGTGTTGGACATATTGTTATATACATACCATCGAGTACAATGAGTGGTATTGGTGCATTTGGTAGGTTGATACCTTGAATCAACAATACATTTATTTTTAACAGCATACAGTATACTTGAAAATGTTTCAGGCATCGAAGAGGCAAAAGATAGAGCGCTGAATGCCGACCATAACTTACAAATGTTGATAGTAAAATTACCCACTCTTATCGTTCATTCTTCTAACATTAGCATCGAGATGCTGACACCACATCTTCAAGTGTTACCAGTTAAACTACCAAAATCTATGTGGACAAACAGTAAGTTACTAAAGAGCAGAAGATACTTACTGTATTTAAAATTCATATAATTCATATTGCAATGCCTTCCAGAATTGGAAAGTTTCCCATGGACGTTGAGTCTCGTCGAATTCCATTGTTACATGTTGCAACAACACACGCAAAAGAATTTCATTAAAAAGGTATCGTTGAACGCTACAGTTGCTCTCACAACTAAATTTACAGCACTTCCAGCTGGAGGAAGTGCATTGTCTTCTTTAGGCGTCTGTGTTCACATAGACAATTCCCCCATCATAATTTCAGTCTCCGAGGAACAGGTATTGCAGTGAGAATATTTTTGTAACATATTAAACAATATTCACGGAACAATTGTATAATTTTTTGCTGCAGATAGTTTTCATGAACAAAATCATTTCGAGTATCTTGGTCGTACTGCGAATATCAGATGCCACTGACAAAAGCGTTGTACCTAGCACTCTGATGAATACTGAGACACAAGTGGTTCTTCCTATCATTCCACAAACTCCATCAACACCAACGCAATTGCTATACCCTGAAGACGCAACAACAAATTCGACTGTTTCTACATCAAAGGACGATATCACGCAAGGTGCATTTATGCATTTATGATAAAAAGTGGATAGATCAAATGCAAACTGTAAAGACATTTAAAGAATTTAAGAACACTATCTTCCAACTCCTTAAAATTATTAAGAAGTGAACTATACCTGTGCAATTAGTCCAAACAACTTTTATTTTGCATAACAATCGGCAACTGTATTAACATTATATAAAATTTATTCTTTCCAGAATCTGATGAACTGGTTTTGACTGCATGGATTCAGTGGACTATAACAAAGATTGCATTCAAGCTATACGTGACGGAGACAGAAAGTACATCTTCGTTGAAATTGGTCCTCGAATTGGAAGACATAATCACCTCGTTAGATCTGCAACCAGTTTACTTTAAATTAAAGAGCAAAATTACTACGGCTACTATATTCCATTACACCAGGTATACAACTACATTAGTGAATGATAGGTGATAAATAGGTCATAAAATTTTTCTTCTCATCAATTTTACGAAGTGTAGCACACTAGCCATTTTACTAGTCATTCATTCGTTTATGGAATTACGCTTTGAGAGACACTGAAGATATCTTTTTTAGAGCCCCGAATTCTCCAACTTGGGACATCGGTGAGTATGTAGGTGCAATACTCTGTGGCAGGGAGGACAGTTTAGAAAAAGGCGACGACTCTGGATTTTTGAGTTTCACTTTGACCAGAGCGAAGTCTGGGAACGTCCACACCCGATGGGGCACCAACAAACGCTATAGAACTCAGAAGGTACTTGAATTAGTTCCCATAAGAGATGCACCACTCTTCAAGTGACTAATTAAAATTTTAGAAAGACATAACGGAGGATCCGTTATCTTCGAATGTTTATATCTCTGAAGTAGTTGTAAAAATGCAAATGGTGGACATCATTTTGCCACTTACTACAGTTAGCAAGTATATACAGCTGTTAAAACCGTTCACCTGCGTATATCAAACCATTGAGAGAGATTGCGGCGAAACCTTCGAGCAAACCGCAACAACAGGCTTTAGTATTATCAATCTTGACAACGAATTTTTGCCATTGATATACTTGGACTTCAAGGGGCTTAGGCTGATGTTGCCAGCCTCGAACATAATCAAACTGAAGCCGCAGCATGACCTGTTAATGCTCCAGGTAGTAATATGTTACAATTTGAATGTTTTTTAAATAATATATACTTTTTTAATAATACACCCCTCAAAAGAATTAAGGGATCACTTGTGCGAACCCGAAAAATGGGTCCCACTTTACGTGATCATAACTCCGTGAAAACTTGCCGTATCGATATCGATTAAACAATAGTTTGAAAGCCTGAAACCTCTAGTTTCAGATGCTCTGTTTCAAATTGTTGCTATGTTGGTTTTTTACAAAGTTATAGCGACATGAATACAACATTGACGGTTAACAAAAATTTTGTGCAACTTTGGAACATCACACGGGGAGCAACAAATTTTTTTGATAAATCGCGTTAATATCATTTGGAAGGGCTATCTTTCCTGTGTAAATTGTGTGGTTGTTGAATATTGTGCGATTTTTTTTATTCGAGTGATTCAACATTGAGGTAAATGTGGGCTGTATTACTTTGAATGGCTCCAGAAAGCGAAAAAATTATCGTAGAATCTTGTGCAAAAAAGCAATAGAAAGAGCGTTTCTTTCTCTTCAAGGCACTCCTTTTGTTTTTTCAATTTCATTAACATTTCGATATGCCAGGTGTTTCTGAAAATATGCTTAAAAAATGCACAATTTCCATTTTTCCTTTAACTCGATATATCTCGGCGAGAAATGATCGTAATACCATGATCCGAACGTCACATTGAAGCAGAGATTCTGCCGATTCGATTGAGTACCCTATGAACTCGCTGCCACAATTTTTTACCTATGGCAGCTGTGTTTGAAGTTAGTGCTTCGCAGAAATTAGCGCGCCACGTACAGCGGCTGCCGCTAAAAGAATTAAATATTCTTTTAATTTTTACAGTTGGATGGAATTCGCATCACTCCACACGCGGAGAATCCGATTTGCAGAACGCCTTTGCGAGTGGACATATATCAGCTTGCGGCTCAGGCGAATATTTTAAGTATACCTGGCTCGATTGTAGAGGATCGGCAATACCAAATTAATATAAAGGGCATCTGTGCTCATACAACCACCTGGAAAAATTATCAAATGAGTATAAATAAGAAAATGTCCCAGTCCTATCTTTACACGATGAACGAAAATCCTGCGTTAGAATGGAACAAACTGGGACATGGAAGCAGTTTAGAACAACAATTTTCAACACTACCCTTAGTATCAAAGTTTGATTTGTGCTTGATCATTGCACCGCCGGTATTCTTCAAACCGGATGTACTAGTCTGTGGCAGTGCAGTTGAAGTTAACTGCATCACGGACATCGAAGTGACCATAAATTTAGACCAAATTCAGCTAATTTCCATACTAAATAATGAATTAAATAATTTGTTAATGGGAAACTTTAAACTGCGTAAAACTCTGACTGCGACTAATAACATGTCTCAGAAAATTTCAACTGTGGGAGGCATTAAACAAATTGCTTGGACGAAACAGTCCTCCGACGATGTAGATGTTGATTTTACTAAAGACAGTGGAATAGACTTCGAAACATCAAGCGTGAATTCAACAATTGTTGGTAAACCACCGCTCCCAGGGACTCCTGTACTATTACCATTCGAATTTTTGGTAAATTGTGGTAAAATAACACTGGTGCTTTATGATATTCAAAAAGCCAGTTCAGAGTATCAGGTCGACATAAATGAAATCGAAGAAGACGATGGTGAAAGTCAGAAGCGACCATTGTTCTACGTTATGGTCAATCAGCCGAATATTTATTTCTCACGGCAACACCCATCGGAGAAAATACAGATATCCTGTTTCGACATGACTATGGCGTTAGGAGAAAAGGAGTATGAATTAAATTCTATACCGACGGAGAAAGATTTTACGATGTTCATGATCGAAACGAAAAATGGCGATTTACATCCTGATACAGGCATTCCACCATCGTTTGCGACAATGAAGTATGAGAAAACAATAGGAAAAAATCCGCAGTTTTCTGTAGACATGGGTAGACCAACAAAAGTTTATTTCTCTTTGTCGAGACTGAATCAGATACGTGTTATGCAAAATAAGATACTACCGTATTTTATAAATCAGTATGAAACAGCATGGACAGATCAGTTCGACGATGTCAAAATTATACCATCGGTGAAACCAAGGAAATTAAATTGGCCTGATTTGAGCGTGAGCACCAAGCAGGTTGTACTGTCCTTAAAAACAGATTCCGGCGCTGAGATAATAATCAGTTTAGCTTCATTGTCTGGGAGCATCACGTCTCTCCTTCGGCCTGATAGAATATACTCTAATACGTCCATAGATTCGTTCATTGTATCAGCAATTCTTAACAAGAATATCAAAGTACTGTTGAATCCATGGTGCTGCAACATCACCGTCTGTTTGCTCTGGGAGTCATGGCAGCACGCTGACTCCATTCCCCAAATACAAGTACAAGCGGACAGTGACAGTCTTTACTTAGATTTCGGGCCGGAACAGATAAAAATCATAAAGAATGTTATAGAAGATTGTCTGTTGTTGTTGAACGAATTAACAAAGACTTCTTCAGAGGGCACGAGTAGCGATAAACAAATTGTACTGTCTACTGAGCAGCATTATAAGGATGATCTCAAAGCAGGCGCATTCCAGTTTGTCAATGGCAATGCTGATGAATTACCATTCTCGTACCAAGTAAGTTTGTCGATTCAAGTATTATAATTAGTAGACTGCGGATCTTTATGCATTTATGAAGAAATAATTGGTTGGGCAGAACATAAAACAGTAAAGGATTGGAGAAAAATTTAAGAATATTGTAATGTCGTTTTTAATGTAACAGAGTCATTAAGGGATGAAATCAATTTTTATTTTATCCCTACTCCCTACATAATCAATGTAGAACATTTTTATTTTGCATAAAAATCCGCAGTCTAATAATTAGATTGTGGATTTTAAAATAAACATTTTCTGCGTCAACTATGTTGGCATGAACGTCTAACGTATTGTTAATCGCAGGTTGTATTTTTCGCGTATCCCCAACAATCAATGGCTTGGAGATATCCACAGCCGAGAACGCTGACTAGAATCCATGTGTCGCCAGTCCCATTTGAAGTTAGTACAATAAATATATTATGATTAATAAATTAAAATAACAATGTCCAACGCCAATTTTGTGAACCTTACTGTTTTATATGAAAAAGTAATCTTTCCTTTTAGACTCTGGATTCTGACAGCGGTTACATCGAAAAGGTGCCCTGCGTTCTCGAATACTGGAGCGACTGTCACATGTCCTACCAACGCTACGTTGACTTCTACCTATCAGAGACAGATTCGTACCGTTTAGAACTGCCAGAGAAGGCCCCAGCCCGAGCAGTGGCGTGCATATGGCGAGTAGTGTTGCTGTCAAGCAACAACAAACTACTATCCAAAACAATAATCTCTGCGCGCGTTCTTGCTGCCTGTTTACGCATCGATTCCTACTTCAATTCCTCCATCATACCTAACATACAAGCCGCTTTGAACATCGGCGCTGTACACGTATCAATGTACAATCATGTGAACTCAAATATGTACAGTAATTTGCAGCCACCATTGAAAAATTACACCTTGAAAGGCACCATGCCTGAAACCCAATGTTTCATGACGTTGGAGCACAAGGAAGCCATTTTGGTACTCAACAGGTGGATAGACGGCTCAACGTTGATCGATGTCAGCGGTACATTCAGCGTGCATATTTTAGATTATGCTCATTTGACTATGCAAGAGATGTTGGATCCTTTGGAAGCCAGATTCCAACTATCATTGTCAGACAAAACAGATATATCGTTAACATGCAGTCCGTTCTCGCTGAAGCTGGGACCGACGATAGCACATACGCTCGCAGTCTCAGCGCATTTGTGGTTCGCATTCCTGGAAGGAGAGAACAGGAACATGATCCTTTTCACTCGTTATGTGGTAGCGAACGACACTAATTTCCCTATCCTCTTCGGTCAAAGCGGAACCGGGGACAACACTCTACTTGAAAGCAGACAGTGCACTTTCTACTCGTGGAAGAACTTTGGCAACAAGACGATAAGAATAGCGATAGAGGAAAATATCTGGCTGTGGAGCAAACCGTTCTCCGTAGCCACCGACGGTGTCCAAGCTATCGAGTTCCACAATTCCTTAACCAAAGCAGCTACTTTCGTCAGCGTGACGTCTCTCTCTGCTACTCAGAAATTAGTCACCTTCTCTGGCCAATTAGTAATCTCTAATCAATTGGTCGATAACTTCGAGATGAAATTGGTCAAGTACGAAGCCGACATTGGCTCGAAAGTGACCGTATTAAAAGACGTACACCCTGTTCCTGGTAAAAGCAGTCCACCGTCGGTGATTCTCGACGGAAACAAGAAAATGGCTATACGATTACGCTTCACCACCATGCCCAACTTGTCCTGGACAGGGGATATCCCTCTCCAGCCAAATGCTAAATGGGGCCAGCCCTGGCTAGTCAAAGTACCCTTACAGGAACGCGGACAGTTCCTAAGTATCTGGGTACGAGTGGTCACTCAGGTGATCCAAGACAAAACCAAGATTCTAGCCGTGCTCAGTCCACTGTACATGATCAGATCGCATTTACCAGTCCCGGCCAGAGTGCAGATGGACACGCCTTCGTTGAAGATCTCGCTGAGCACCATGGTGAACGGCCGTGGCGAGCGGCAACAATTGTACTGCCCCGGGACCTTCGAGCATTTCCATCAACTAACATTCCAACTAGAATCTGGTGTATCCACCTCCAATCCCTATGTCCCACTGTCTTATAGCTCCGTCGACCAACGGAAATTCTTCCGAAGACCGGATATTGAAGATATAGATGGTATTATAAAAGATCTAGATAGCAGAAGGGAAGAAGAAGAATGGCCCTTCCAAGGAGACATGACGGAAGAATGGCTATCCGCTGAACAACCTCAGACACACGTCCAGGTCAAATACCAGGATGCAGGTCTGGTTTCCAGTACTTTGTTGCTGGAGCTGCAACCGTGGTGTTTCATGCTAAATTCCATGGGCTGTCACCTGTCTCTTGTATCAGAGGATACAGAGCTGTGTCAGATACCTCATTATAGTATCGTGACTCCTCCTAAGCTGGAGGGTACGTTTCATTTATGCGTCGGAGTCGGTGACACGTTTTACACATCCCAAGCTCTTCAACTGGCTCGGCCTGACTGGAGTCAGAGCTTCTATATGCCAAGGATCGGGGGACTGATTCCGGTCGATGGGAACATCAAAACGTGCGTGGATTGTTGCTCCAGTGTGTCTATTATGAGCATCAACTCGAGCATGCACGAGGACATGCGTCTGATTCGCGTAACAAGTAGCCATGTGATCAGTAACTTAACTTCTCAAGAGTTGTGCATTGCAACATTGGCAGTGCACGAAGAGGAGACTGGTCTGGATTTGCCTAACGATCTCACATTGTACAGTCTCAATATCTCACCTACCGAGGATCAGAAACAGGGTATACCTATTACGCAATGGTACACGTTGTACATGGAGGACATCATGGAACCCCTCGTGCTTTATATATCATTGAGCTTAGGGCACAAGTGGTCTTGTCCTGTGAGAGTCGACCAAGGCATGAGTCGCAAATGTGTTGCCATTCCGAATGGCTCTGCGACTATGCCAGTAGTTATCACGACTCAGGAAGACAAGGGGACGACGTACATAATGATCCACGTTGATTACCATCCTCAGCTGTTGATCGAGAACACTTGTGCTTTTAAAATTCTATTGGGCCAATCGAATGAAACTGGAGAAACAACACTCTCGGACACTGCTCACTTTACATGGACCTGCGAGATAGACAGTGGCGCATCCTGTCACTATTCTATTCCATCGGTCAGTAACAGATTGCCTGATGCACCAGTCTCAACTGCGTCCAATGTATTATTGTTCTCTGCAGTGACGAATCATGGCGATCAAATAGCAGAGAACAAGGAATTACGGTGGTCGAGAGGTATAAATCTATCCTCGATATCAAGCGTACTGGTAGATCAATACGTGAGATTGCCATTTTATGGGGATGTGAAGCTGATTATGCAAAACCGTTGTTACACTACGTACATTAGTATTGTACCAATCTCGCAGGAGGAGGTGTCTGCGAGGGACATTAGAAGTCGTCTTCTGCGTAAAGAAGCTGATATCAAAGAAGTTGAAATTCTACATACCAAATATACTGACACGACAGAGGATGATAAATTGATAAACGTGCAGAGCTCCGATAGCTCTACGTCGGTGACAACGTTTTTCTCTGCTCAGGACGAAACTTTGAACACAGAAGCTGCGCCGCAAATAAATTTGCAACAGTCGATTACAAGTTTGGATAATAGTAAAAACAGCGATGATGCAAAGGTAACAGAAGAGAGTGCGTCCAAAGAAGGATCTGCCACTGTATGTCTTCGCGGAATAACTATCATCATCATGCACGATATGAACGAAAATGCACAGAGGATCGAAGTCGCCAGTTTGTCCATGACTGATATTATAGTTACTGTTGCTGCGAGATCCAGAATGGTCAATCTGAGTGCTTTCATTGGCGACTTGCAATTAGATAATCAGATGTTCGATCAAGGAGGTTTCGATTTCCCTGTGGTATTAATTAGTCAGAGTCCTCTTGTTACGAAAGGGGTGGGGTATTACACGCAGAATTGCTTGCTGAATAAAATAGAACAAATCAGGGAGAATTCTCTGATAACTATTGATTATGTCATGGAGATTCAGGGACATATTAGAGGTAGGTAATATTTAGCGGATTTTATGTATTTACGAAGTTTTCGAAATTGTACTAATTTATATTCATTAATTTCAGCGTTAAAGGAGCTTTATTTGAAGATAGCACCCATTAGTGCCTACATCGAAGACACATACATAACACAGTTACTGAATTATGCATCTTCAATGGTCCCCCCTAGATTTTTCGTACCGGATGATGGAAAGAAGATGAGGCCACTGGTTGCAACCACTGGAGTCTGCATGTCCGATTACATAATCGTCGATGCAAAAATACTGAGCGATCCTTTGAGGCTGCAGAATTTCAAAATCGAACCTCTGTCGATCCTGCTGAGTGTACACACTTCTGTGCGATTATACGTAGCTTTGGATCATTCACCCTTGTACTTTGGTACTTTTGAGAAGAAAAATGTTTTAACCACACCGTACAGACTCGGCAATGCACTTACGATGCATTACTTGTCCGGAGCTATATTTGGAGCAGGTGCATACATTGCTTGCTATCTACTTGCACTATCAATACGATACTTATTCGTTTAAAATCGTAAAAATTTCAGGATGGATGGTTGGATCTTTGGAAATACTTGGTTCACCTGGAAGTTTAGCGCAAGCTCTCGGTTCGGGGCTCAGAGACTTTATATCTCTTCCGTTCCAAGGCTTGCTACAAGGGCCATGGGGTTTCATTGTGGGAATAACGCATGGTTCAGCTAGCTTGATGAGACACGTTACCGCGGGTAATTTCTTTAATTCATACTATGGCGTTTTGTTAATAATCTTAAGGAGTTGAAAAGAATGTAAAAGTGTTTTTACATCCTTTAAATGTCTTTACTGTTTTGCATTTAAAAATTCAAACAGGTACCCTGAATTCTGTGACGAAGCTGGCATCCAGTGTAGCACGAAATCTGGATCGTCTAACCCTGGATGAAGAGCATTTGCAAAGGCAAGAAGAATCTAGAAGGATGAGGCCTCAAGGCATGGCTCAAGGGCTCTACCAAGGCCTAACTGGATTAGGCATGAGTGTCCTAGGTATGTCATCAAATAGGCTGCGGAGCTGTGTGCAAAATAAAAATGTTGTGCATCTCTTAGTAATTTCAATAATTTATGGATACTATAATCGAATTCTTAGAAGCTTCGAATGTTTTCACTATTTTGTGCTTTACTTACTCATTTTTGCGAAAACCAACAACTTTCGTTTCAATTTCAATGATTTAGGCGCAGTTGCTGGTCTTGCTCATCATCCTCTGCAACAAGTTCTATCGGGTGAAATAACAACTAAAAGTCTCGTGACCGGTGTTGGTCTGGGACTAGTTGGAGTAGTCACAAAACCTCTGAGTGGAGCTGCAGAGTTAGTTGCTCTGACAGGTCAGGGGCTACTTCAGGGTGCAGGCTGGAATTCTTTGCCCTCTGTAAATAGTCGATAATTTTATACTGTTTCTAAGCATTATTGGCAAGATGAGATAATACTAGATTTTCCTTCACAGCCTCGACAACGACCAGTGGTTCAATATACAACGGGAAATAATAATACATCCATTAGGTATGCTTGGTGGTTGCTACCTCTGCTGGAGCACAATCATGGCAATATTTTACACGTTACCAATGCGGACTATGTGATCCAACAAGGCAGCAATCGTGCTGTTACCTTGGTTCTAACAAGGCATGCACTGTTACTGGTTAACACGGTCGAAGACACTGTGGAAAGGATACTTTTGTTGAAAGAGTTAACAAGTGCCGATCATCATCTTGATTCTACTATAAGCTTGTACTGTGTTCCCGAAACGACACAGAACAATAGGCCTGTGTCACCTACTCCATACGAGGTATGACGTACAAGGTAGTAAGCTTACCATACTATTGTCAAATGTTATTATTATTAATAAAATATTTTACAGATGGATCAAGAAATGAGAGCACGCGTAGCAGAATACGTGAGAACCAGCAGCACTGGTTTAGCCAGTGTTTCAACGAACAGTGATGGTCAGTCCGACATTTTTGAGAATGTTACCCCTCATTCTGACCGTACTTTGACCTTCTACGTTTCCCCTGATTCGCGAAATTATTTATTATCGTTGTTCAACATCGCTAAACGGCAAAGTCAAGGCAGCGGATTCAGAGTATTATGAAGAATAGATAGAACGTATTATATTATTTTTATCAGACCACGGACAGAGTGGATAAATTACATTTTTGGAAAATGGAAAGTGATAAGTCAGTATTACGCTTCAGGATTAAAAATTCTTTGCTAACTGTAATACGTGAAAAACACGTATCAAGACTACACGAAATCCATATTTGTACATATATATATCCGCCATGATATTTGTGATTTTATTTTCGAAGAATATTCTGATATGTTGCAATTCATGGGATTAACGACAATATACGCAATTCGGGGCTCGTTCGTATAAAGGAAATGTTTTTGCAATATTTATAGAAAAATGATTGTAAAGTAAAAAATTCCCCATGCCTTTTATTGACTAAGCTACAATAATAATAGAATGTACATATCCTCGAGCAATCACATTGTCTTTATACAATAAATCGAAACGCTACGAATATGATTCTGTAATTTGGTTTCAAGCAATTTTGTGCATATTTTTCATATATGCGATTATAAATATTTGCAACATGCGATTTGTTGGTAACAGGGAAATTTTTGTGACTTGAAAATATAATGTAACATTATCCGATTGTTATGTGTTATTTACACCACGACTGAGAGTAGACGAGTAGAGTGCAATGAAGTGTAAAAAAGTTTTATACATTTATTAAAAATTATTACATTTTATTTACAATAATCGTGTAACAGATTTATGGAAAATATAAGGATGTGATCGATGCGAGAAACTACTGTTCTTGTTTCTTGTGAGTGCGCGAATTGTTTATTCGAAAATGCGTTTTATTTCATTGTTCTTATAAGCTGCGCCGCACAGTGTACATCGATTGTCTTGGATAGATAACAATAATTTTCTGCACAGAACATGTTTGCATGGAAGATCATAAAAAATTCTGTTAGTGCAGCAGGTACAATTGAGCTTGGAACTTGCATAATTTTTCTCTGATCTATTGCCAAAGTGTGATGCCGTTGAATCAACATCACAGCTTGCGCTATTAGTGGCATTACTCTTTACCTCAGGAGGTTCGATAGTCTTTCTTTTCTTCTGTGGCTTAGGTAAAGTGATAGCAGTTCTTTTGTGAGACATTACAACGACTGGCAGTTTATGGCAGAACTTCTTATTTGCTTGTGTGTCTGTTGAAGAACAATGCAACTTCGGCTTAGGATCATTTGAACACTTATTGAATACATTCTCCCCTAATAAATATTTTGGAATTTCGGCCGTTTTAGTCTCTGGTGCATTTGAGGATACTGCACGACCTAAAACCCTTGGCAATCTCTTAATTTCCTCTGCGTTGCTATTCTCAAGCAGAAACTTGTCTATTCTCATCTTCAGCGCAGTCGCTATTACAGGCTTACGATCTTCGCTAAAGGGTATGCCCGTGAAAGGATCAGTCAGTCTTCTACCCCATAATGCCTCAGTTTCCTCGTGCTTTTGCAAGGTAGTTTGATCAATCATTTTTCCACTGGGCAACAAGATAGGCTGTGTCATGATTTCCCATGTGATGGCATCTAAGAAAGCTTCTGGCACTTCTAAGGATGATTCTAATACTTCCTTCAAACTACAATATATTTACAAAACAAATAATTTTATTTTAGAGGACTATACACAAAATACCTACTTCTTTTGCATATAATCCTTTAATGATATTTACCTGCTACTTGGAATAGTAATTTTAGATTGCTCTATAGACTCGAGCGCATTAAACTGCTCTTTACACTGTTCTTTTTCTGCAGACTCATGCAATTCAGTTTTATACCACAACGTGGAGATACTGGCTATAGTATCCTTCCCACATTGTGATGCAACGCTTCCCCACACCTCGATCTTCCCTAATGCAGGTACAGAGTTGTCTGTCTTGCATATGCATATCCTTAAATTGTTTACGTAAGTTGCTAAATGTCTCAGAGACGGTTTTATGTACCGTTTCAGAAAATTTGCAGGGACTGGGAGTGTTTCATGATTAATATTAAAAGGATAGAGTACCAGTCCAGTGTTCGAGTGGTTTAAATATCCACTAGCCAGTGGAGTGTACGGTATGCTGTGATCACTGCTCGTTTTAGCGGATATTTGAAAGCCTGACGACTTTTGCGAGCCGACGAACGGCCAAATAACGATGTAACTGACAGATACATTACAAAGAAAAGTGATGTCAATGTTAACAGGAGGTTTGATACTTGCGTACGCTAGGAAACCTTTATCGGAATCGTTTATTAAGTTGGAGACTTCATATCCTTCCGTGCTGACAGTGCTGCACTCGATTTCTGGCCTCAGTCGTGGGTCGCAGAAATTAAAAAGCATTTCTCCGCTGTGAAGAGACGAGCAACAACATTCTCAGATGAAAGGTTGTTATTTTGAATTGATACACGAGTCACACGAGCAACATTTTTCATTCAAGTTATTTCAAACAACCACTACTCATTTTGTTGTCAATGTAGGTTCAAATCAGCTGTCGGATCAGGTTAGGTCACGTTGAGGTTAGGTCTATTTCTCTTAAATTTGCACTAAGCGCCATTCTTGGTAGCCGCAAAATGCTCAAAACTGATAATAGAATATTATCGGCAGTTATCAACTGATGGTAATATTGATTTAATAATTTACAGACAGTTCTGTAGTAATAAATTAATTAATAAATGGAAAATATATTAAATATTTCTATTCTCTGGTGTCGCTTTTAATGTAAATGAATTTATTATATAATACTATAATTTCAGTAATAATGATAAGTTTGATCTAACACTAAACAATAAGGAAAAGCTCTTATATATGTTCATTTTAAGCCGTGAATAATGAATTTCTGGCATCTGCGAACAATGGATTCACGTTATCAATAGAGCCAGTCCGATAGGCGCTAAAGGAAATTAAAAATCTATATATCAAACCGTCCGGGTTCTCCATGACGTCATCGGTCGGGACAACATCCGTTCCAATCCGTTCCAAGGATGCAAGTTCGACCCGAGACCCGAGTGTCGTTTATTGTTTAAAAGCTTCGCGAAGTAGTTCGGTTTCACGGTAGTAATTTGTCACGGTGATTTAGCATAATATTGGTATTAAGTTCGCACTATATGTAAGTTCCGTGCCGGTAGAGTGAAATCGATTGAAAGATATAAAGCACACACATATCTCATGGAAACGCAACAAGCGTCGATGCACGAGGCACGCATCGATTTCACCGGGCAAACATGAGTGGCAGAAATAACAGACAGAGCGACGCGAGTACCGTGGCTGTGGCTAATAGCGAGTTTCAAGTGCAATGCGAATATTTTACTGGAACAGGTGAGTGACAAAATTATCGTGAACAACTTTATCGGGCTCGAAACGAGAACACGGAACCGTGTTCGCAAGAACCGTACAAAAACTGTTTCTCTCTTCCGATAATCATATTCCCGGTAACGAAATTACATTTTCTTTTCTACTCCAGAGTAAGTAAACGATTTTTCACATTTTTTGCATTCTTTTGCATTCGTTTTCCCGTGCTGTTTGTAGCAGATAGACGATGATATATATATTTCTGTATATACATATTCAAGTTCATGTAACACCTGAAGCTCACCACCTGTTAACCATTCTGTAATATAATTTCCTACACGATGTTCATAACATTATTCAACCAGACCCAACAGAAACGATCGCCAGTCTCGATTCATACTTACCATGCTTTGTATAATAAAACCATGCTAAATTAGTAGCTTTGAAAGTATAAGTATGTAATACTATGTACATAGGCCATGTCCTTTTCCATTGTCTGACCAATTCGTGTGTAATACTACTTACGCATATAATCGTTGTTACGATTTTTCGAAATGAAATACACGAAAATTCCAAGCAAATCTTTTTTCAAGTATTTTCGTTACCACATTGTTTACACAGTCCCTATCCTGTTACCGTCTACAATTAGAAATTACGTGCTATTCAATATAAATTGGTATTATCATTCCAAAGATGTACGTCGGAAAACAAAGGACATGGCTCACCTGTAAATACAAAATGCCGGACTAGTGGAAGGTGAAGAATAGAGAGTTATAAGAAGACAGCTATAGCGCAGAAAATTGAAAAAAGAATCGATTTGGTACATAGTAACAGAGCCTGCTACGGGAACAAGTAAGGATAATGAGTCACGCTCAGCAGCATGTACTTGCCATTGCAATAGTCCTTGCTCTGATAGTGGTTCTCGGCATCCATATCTTCTTGTTCCCTATGTACACATCTAACCCACCAGCTCGCCACATTAAGATCTCGACGTACGAACAAGCTCTTTGTCGAACTACATTGAAGAATATCAGAATACCACCAGAATGGAGAAATCCGTGTCCAAAATATGGAATAGTATCCGCAGTCCAAGGTGGCAGACTTGGCAATCAAATTTGGGAGTATGCCTCGGTATGGGCAACAGCTAGACGGACTGGACTAGAACCGTTCATGCCACGCTGCATACTGAAGACCCTGGAGGAATACTTTGAAAATCTTAGCATTCCTCCACTCAGTTACATCGGAAAATGCAGTCTAGATGTTGGCCAAGTTGTTAATTCTCTTGCACAATGGAACAGCACAGACCAGAATATTATAATACCAAGGTAAATCACTGTAGTCTATCTGTGATATACATAGTAGGTGCTCGCTCATTGCACTTCCGATTAAATGCCTGTTCTTTACATAAACCTCATTTGTTGCATATTGTTTGTGCAAGGTGGGGAACGTAGCTTATATTGTTACATGTACACATTAATTGCAGCTTCAATACAATAGTAGTAGAGTTATAGGTGGGAAATCATTTCGGTTCATTGCTAAAACCTTGGATCTTGCATGAAATTCTAGTCCCGTTTTCGTGTAACAAGCGAGTACCTATTGTAATCAATTGCTCCACATTTTAATGCTTTTAATGCGATTGTAGACACGCAGCTTACTGGTCCCTCATTTTGGTGTGGTTGGATGATGTAAGAAGAGAATTCACATTTAAGCTGAACTTGAGAATGTATGCAGAAAGGGTACTAAAAGAAATAGCCGAGGAGTACAAGATGCTCGAACCGACGTTTGTGAGCATACATGTAAGAAGAACAGATTATATAGATTATTTATGGCAAAAACTGAAAGTTAGACCCGCTCCCGTTAGTTATTACTTAGCGGCAATGGATTACTTTGCTGACAAATATAGTAACGTAGTTTTCGTAGTGACTAGCGATAATATAGATTGGTGCAAGGATAATTTGCATAGTAAAAGACATAGAATCAAATTTGTGTCCGATGTGGACGCGAAAGGTCCCGGCAAAGACTTAGCAGTTTTATCAGCATGCAATCATAGTATTATAGATTATGGTACATACGGTTCTTTCGGTGCAATTTTGGCTGCCGGCGAAACTGTCGTGTACAATGTCACAACATACTTTTCTACCTTGATTGCTGAAGTTTTGCCAAATTGGAAAATAATGAGTTGAACTACAATCAAAATAATATTAGTTCCCACAGATCTCATATTAAAAATAACACGTGTACAAATACTTTGTTAAGAATACTTTTTATATGGAGTGTTAACTGTTCGTTTTGATCAACATTATAATAATAGAGAGGACAGTTTCTCTGTTGTCTACATCAAAATTTTAAATGCTTGAAAACGATATTTTTTAGACAATTTGTTAGGTAATAACTTATATTAATGTTTTCAGCGCACTGGTTCGATCTGATGCTACTACTTAAGCAATTTTGCAAATTACCACAAAATTTTCAACGTTTCGGTCAACTATTTAGATGATTTTCAAGAAAAATTTTCGTAAATTGCATTTGCTAAGTGAAAGAGTTTAAAATAATTTGTACACTTAGCAAATGCAATTATATTAAAATTTTTCTTGAAAATCGTCTAAATAGTTGACCGAAACGTTGAAAATTTTGTGGTAATTTGCAAAATTGGTTAAGTAGTAGCATCAGATCGAACCAGTGCGCTGAAAACATTAATATAAGTTATTAACAAGTTTTCGATCGAGATCAAGTAAACGAATTGTTAGTTGTTTGTAATTTTTGCATTTGTCATTTCAAATTCGTCAATAGCAGCATTCGTTTTCAATAGTAATACATGCGCAGGCAGCATGCAATTATTTATACTGAACATTAAAATTTAAAGGATTTTGAGTGCAATAGAACTGTTATTATGTTTGCTGTAAGAATTTAAAACTCTGTTTTCATAATTCCTAATGAAGCAACCAAATGAAAGTGTAATGTTATATTTCAAAAACTTTTTATCAAAATGATATACATTTATATATATATATGATGATGCTGATATAAATTGCTTAGAGATAATGTGCATAGTTTTTCACTTGATTATGGCACTAGTAGATAAATATTAGAGAACTGTGCACTCTTAATGGTAGTAAAGAAACTTACATATTTTAAAGAATTTGTAAAAAAATCTAACATAGAAGAGGGATACAACGGAACAAAGGACCACTAATGTCTAAAATTAAAACAGATAATTATTTTTTTTACTACTGAGATTATTCATATTCTCGCGGCCCTGAACAATTAAATACACTCGATATTCTTTTGACATGATGAATCAGTATCAAGTATCAACAAAAAAAAACGAAGCTAAGCAAGCTTTAGAGTGGTCGGAAATTAGGTGCAGTGATTTTTGAATATATTTGTATTATTGTTTTCGGAATCAGAAACTTTTGACTAGCATAGAGTTGTTTCGTGATATGATGTAACAATCGGAGATGAGGAGAAAGCATAGTTAAATGTACTTACGTTATGCGTTAAGTCTATCATACAAAGACAAACTTGCAGATATATATGGATAAAAAAAGTATTGATGATCAATGACTCTTATAATGTACAATGATTTCAACTGTGATTCTATTTCTTATTGTGCCAAAATTCGTAATGTACATACACATATATAAAGAAATATACGTATATATACATAAATATCTATATGGATATATAAAATATATAAGTTCATATGTGTGTACAATATAACATATGCGTTCGCTGGTGCACGTATTTGTACATGTACACACATATACAATGGAGTTATATCTATACAAGGTATTAATATAATGTTTACAAATGTGTAAAAACAAGAAAATGATAAATTATTTCTTCACTTGACAATTAAATATTTCTGAAACGGACAAAAATTGAATAGATCGGAGGAGGTATTTTACATAAGCCCAGTATATAAGTGTTTGAAATTTATTAACCACGTGACCTGATATATTCGATTTATAATATTTTATAAATTAGTCTAGTCGATGTGTCTATGTCTATATATGTTAATATATATCTACTATACAAATATATATAGATAAATATATGTATACTTACATAAAGCGTCTTCAATGTATTCAATGCCTGTTAGTTGTTGATTAGGGAAAAAAGAAGAAGATATGGTTGAAAAAGATGATACAACAATTGTATCACAATTTAGAATTTATAAAAGTGTTAAAACAGGTATATAATTTCAAATGTGTACAACTTTCAGGCACTGATATGATCTGCTCTGTACATTCTCTGTGATAACTTTACGTAATTTATAAAAACAAAAGTAAGGCGGATGTGTTGAAACGTATTTGTTTTACAAAATAAAAATAGTACATGTCGAAAACCATTTGTCCTCTCTTTTTATCGATGTTCTTTTCTGCCTCGAAAGCTTCACTAATTACTGATGATGATCATTTCAATGATCAGTTCGGAAGAAATATTGCAAAATAAATTACAGCTAATTTATTAGCATAGACTAGCGATTTACAGTAACAAGTCCAGCAGGGCCGAGACCTAATTTCGAACTTACTGATTTTATTTTTAAAGGTTGGAAACCAAGCTCGCTTTTTGGGATGCCGTACTCTTGTAATTTTGCTTCGTACGTTCTTAATAAATCATCGTGTGCCTTACAAACTTTTGCTAATTCAAACTGAAGATCTTGTATCGCAGTGTTCTTTCTAGTCAGCATGTTCTGTAAAAGAGAAAGCGAGTTTAGCGTCATGCCACCGCAAAAGTGATGACAGTCAATTAATATGCAGACCTCTAATTTCTTATTAGCTTGGATAACAGCTCCCGGGTCTAATTGAGCAGCAGCAAGCACCTCGCTGATCTGTGCTTCTCGTTGTTCCAACAAGTCAGATAATTTTTCAAGTTTCTTTTCCAAAAGTACATTCTTCAGGCCTGTCTTCTGCTGAAGTTCAAGTATAGACGAGACAAATCTCGAGTGTAACTCGTCTCTTTCAGACTGGCACTGATAAATGAAACATACTCATAAATCAAAGTAAAAGCAATCTTTATTAAAGGAAAAATAATGTTATACCTTCTCGAATCGTAATTCCAGTATTTCGTTTTCCCATTTCAGATTTTCGGAATCTTTCTGAATAATTGCCAGCCTCTTCTTGGTAGACTTAAACAAATGAAATTAAAATATAATATACAATTAAGTCGTACAAATAGAAAGTTATTAAAACACTAACAGTTAATGCTTGTTTATCTTTCTCATAATTTTGCAGTTGATGAGCGAATTGCGCTACAGACTCTTCGAGCGTTTTCAAGTCTGCAGAATATTTCTTGTTCTCTGCAGTCAATTCTCGTACTTGTTTCTTCATCCGCTCTTCGTTATTTCTCATTACTTCCATTTGATCCTGTAGCGTTACTAATAAAGTAATATTGATAGCTCTATATTTTATGTTAATCATACCTTCATGCTTTTAATTAAGGACAAGTTGTTCAGGTTAATGTCGTTGAAGTAAGTTTTCATTTCTGAGAATGCTGTCTCGTGATTTTTTATTAAATTATTGATCTGTATATTCTTCCGCTCTTCTACTTCGGTTATTTCCATACGATGTTTCAGAGTAAGGGACTCATACTGATTCGCTAACTTCTGCTCATACTTTTGCTCTATTTCCGCAGCTTCGGTTTCAAATTGTTTCGTTATCTTATCTATTTCCTCTGCATTTTGCTAAATAATAAAGATCAGTTGCTGTAAGTCCATTGAATAATGCCAGAAAATTCTTCCAATCCTCCTCTCTCTTTCTTTCTCTCATACCAATTTTAATGCACGTATCTCGTTCAAATGTGCTGAATCTTGCTCTCTTATCGTCTTCTTCAGATCCTTTTTGTCTTTATATAATTCATTCTCTTGGGCTATGTGATCGTCCTGGGCTAATTTTAATGCGACCATGTGTTCAGCTTTGGTTTCCGATAGATTTGTTTGATGTTCATACATCAAGTGTTTCACTTTCTGCTTGTATAATTTCAGTTCTGTCTCGTGCTTCTCAGTTACTTCTTCCTTCTCACGTTCTTTATTTCTTCACAGACAATATCAGTTAAATATGAGATCAAATATTCAAGTTGAAAGAGACGTACCGGATGGTTGCTCGAGCCTCTTCCAATTGATGTCTTGTGATTTCCCAAAAAGTCCTAAGCTTATCTCTTTCGAGCTGGAAATAATTTCTTTCTTCCCTCTCTCGTTCCAATTCTTCAAGTATTTTATGAGCGTACACTTCCAGCTGTTCTCTATTCATTTTTGATGTATCTGCCCCATCAACATTGTCCGGTGTCTTTGCCTTCTTTGGTCCCTAAAAGATGTTCACAGGAAAATGAGAAATCATGCTACTCAGGAATGAATATAATTACTACTTTGTCAAGAGAATCTATAACGAAAAGATTAATAATAGATTTGCAGGATGTGTTCTAATATTTTTAATTTACGAATTATTCAACACATTTATTACTTTGGGTACACATTATTAAAAAAATAACTAAAAATTTGGAGACATATTTTCGTTATTTTTATAAAGTAATGTAAAATAGTCACTTTTAGTGCTCTGCAAACCTAATGTTAAGAACTCACCATTTTGAATAAAAAATTTCTATCAGAAGAAGAGGCAATCAGAATACGCGACACAAATCACAGATTTAGGATGGACGTATAAATAATATCCTAATAAAATAAATTATAGACAAGCGCAAACATGTTAGCTGTGACAAAACATTTATAATGGCATTGACAGTTACAAATGTGATGAAAACGTCACTGCTTGACTTCCAAGCATGAACGACCATCTGTTTTGACTGAATAGTTGCTAGGCAACTGAAACTCAAAGGATATGTAAAACACGCTAAATGATAACACCCTGTTTTTCATTATTTGCATCGTTTTATTGAAAATCATGTCTATACAAAATGCGAGGAGTTAAGAGATGCATGCAAATCTAATGATTCGTACGATTGAAAAAGTACTTTTAATTTTGCAATAACGATGTCAAGCCGTTTTAACACCTCATGCCAAATGTTGAATTATTTATTAATATAAGACAGTACATTTGTTCTTGTTTCGTAAAAAGAAACACAGTAACAAATCTAGTTTTGTTATATCTTTAAATTCATACAAATATTAGCTATAACATCAAACATATCATAAAATACGTATATCAAAAGCATTTTTTTTGTTTTCGTAGTGCTATAGTACAAATATTCGTGTGATATTTCTCCGTTCTATTATTTACCCGGTTGTAAATTAATCTATAAAAATGCCTAACAATATATTATGCGTCTACATCTTGAGGCACCTGATGCATAATATGTTAAAAATTCTGTAATAATAAATATAATAACTTCTAAATCTGGCCACCGACCATTACATACGTATTTTCTATTATTTGTAACAATTGCTATAACATAACGTTGATCTTACTATTCTACGAACTTACGTTTAAAAAAAGAGGTATTAATATAACAATAATTATACTAGTAACGGATAATTAAAGTAGATAGTTCTCAAATTATTGCTTGTCCTCTATGATTGTGAATGATAAAAAAATTTATAAAAATGACGAATCTCGAAGAATCGAAGAATGTATTTATAAAAAATGTTTGGAAAGTAAAGTATGAGGTAGACCCATGTTACTCGTACAAAGAATGTTCAGCTGAGTTTTATGCGTTCGACTTTTTGGTCCATTATAATTTCTTATGTAAACTCGTGCAAAGTTTGTGCCCACATTAGGTCTTTTTACAATGATCGTATAATACGTTTCAAAACAATAACTTTTCATACTGTGCTTACTTGTTAAAATTGTAATAAATATAATGATAATACAATCCTGATTTCAGGCCTCCGCCATTGTTAAAATTTCATGTAGGATTATTAATTGCATATACAACACATACGACAATTCCTGAGGAATTAAATTATATATATGTATATATATAAATATATATATATATACACACACAACAATATATACAACTGCCTTCTTTAAAAAAGATTCACTTGAACTGGAGTATCAAATGGAATGCTATATATTATGCAAATTTCGCCAATTTATTCGCTATTGAATTGGAGCAGACATCCTACTGCACCAAAGTAGCCCTGTAAACGTAAGTAAAGAGAAAAAATGTAACATTATTTTTGTCATACAGAATCTTTTTACGATTAAGGGAGTATTCTGGTTTTTCATCTTCCAATCTTGCAAAAACAACCTCGAGAACCAGAATACCTCTTTAAAGATATTTCAATGTAGTTTACCTCGTGCTCTAAGAACACAGCTTTCATTGTTCCTTTAGACCAATAATCCATTGCATAGGCCAGAAGTTTCATCGATATATGATTTACCCTGAGGAAGTTACCCACAAATACTACCTAAAATTTCCAAGCGAAACGATTACTACGATTCGAAACGGTTCTCCGTAAAATTGTATGTATGTGATGATTTTCTACTCATTTCTTACCCTTTCGATTTTCTCTTTCACAGCGCACATACGCGCAATGGAGCCGATATTGTTCGTAATGGTAACAAGCGTAGCGTGCGCAAGGTCTTCCTTGCTGACTGCATTGCGCCGTTCTTTAGAATTCATCTGACCAAAACTGTATACATGATCAAAACATGCAAGTAAATGTCTTCAATAAAAAATTAATTAGACAACTGAAAAATGAAGTAGAGCATACTGTGCTATTTATAACTGTACCTGCTCGCAACGAGGTCTCCGGCGAGACCAAACTTTTCATAACCCCCGCCATAAATATCTTTAACCAACCTATCCACTCTGTTATTATCACCTCTTGTTGCTAGTTCGATCGCCTCTTCGAAAGTATTGCATCCAGTTAATAAACAACACAATCCCAAGAATGTACCGCCACCTAGACTAAATACGAAATTAATTAATTAATACGAAAGTGCCTCACATTACCTATAAACGTTGTCAAAGAACATACCTTGTACCAGAAATTCTTTTATAATTATCTGGTCCATAAACTGCTAATATGCTTACTCCCGACCCTATATTTACAAGCTGCAAAAAGATATTTATTAAACACAAGACACAAGTTTAAAAGTATATAGAAAATATTTATAGAAACATACCACGAACGGATAGGGTTCAGAAAAGTCATAAGGAACTTTCTGACATTTATCATTATCCGTAGGATGAGACCAGTAGTAACATTCACGTGGATTCGTTGTCTCCACGTAAAGCAGGCCACGTATTAAACTGTCTAATTCGTCAAATTTCGTTAAATTCATATTTACTTCCTGTAAAGGAAACATTTATTGGTGTATTTCTATATTTGGAATGTTACAATGTAGCAAAAGGAAGGATTCTCACTTGTTTAAAATTTTTTTCAAATTTATATGCACCCCCGCCAGTGGCACAAACTGTTGTCACTAGACTAGCCATACCCTTAGACCTTGCTAGTGCTAAAAAATTTCCCATTTCACTCGTTGGGAATCTAATGAAATGCAGTGTGCCACGTCTACCCTTTATATTAACATTGTCCATCTGTAATAAATACAACACTCAGTTTTAGGACTCTTAAGTTGTACGAGAACATTGGTGTACTTAACACGTTTGCGACCAGTGTCGCATATGTGTGATGATCCCGATTTTGTGTATCGTACAAGGAAAATTAAATTAATTCTGCATGTCATTGTTTATATAGCGAAATAAATCGTGAACGTGTTAAACCATTAGCTCGTTTAAAGAATATACCTGCAGATGTGTATCTCTGTGGCCAGTTTTCCCATATGCAGAATTCTTAACTAGATACCGCCTTATACTCTTCAAAACTTCCACCTCTGCGTCGGCTTCATCCCTCGTAATATCTTTTGGCTCAAAATATACTAATTTGCATAATGTACCTCCTATGTCCATACCAAACCATGGCATTGCTGAAAAAAAGTACAGGAAAGTATTACATCCTTATAAATACAAGTGTACTGCATTGAAGTTATCAAGAAATATCAAAAGACGTTCCGAATGCTTTGTCAAATAAGATGCAACTTTTACAAACACTTCAATACATTAAGAACACAAAAACTATGCAGATGGCAAGGGCGTGCAAGCAACAAACACATTGTAAACAATTGGGACGTTAATAAATTCGATAACAGATTCTTGTATCATCCGTATGTCAGATGATGGCTAGGCAAAGTGTTTAAGTTCTAACTTTAATAAATATTGCATTGTCGCCATGAAGAATCATTTTAGAGTTATAATGTATCTTTGCCTAGTCATTGTCTAGTGTGCGGATGGTAATCATTTATGGATTCTTAGGAATTATTGGTTACAAGTGTGTCAATATTAAAAAATATGTACATATGTACACGAACATAGTAAAATAAAATAAAAGTGGCTAATCTAAACACACATACAGTCAAACAACTCACAAGGTGTTGAGTGGTCGTTGGACTCTTTGGCTGTCATCTCAGTATCAGCAAAACCGTTGGATGTCATAACTGTCGAAGTTACAGGATTCTTATAATTTTGAGGCCTCATTGTCAAACTTCAAATTATTTACGAACACTTCCCATGTGCTGGCCAACTTGTCAACTAAGAGTTAAAGGAAACACAGAAATTATATACTAATCTCGAACTAGACATTATATAACATTCATATTTCAAAAAAGTTTCTTCACTGTGTGTGAAATTGTATTCGGAATTACAGCAAATGCCAAAGGTTGCTATTTAATTATGCATACCATGTTCGAAGAACACGAATGCATTATACTCTTATCGAGGATTCTCATATATACCTACGACACTTCATATAAACCCATAATAGTTTCGATTAAACAAAATATTATTTATATTAAGTAACAAATCGAGATTGGTCAAGTACGAATGCAAAGTAAGTTCATACCATTCGTAGCGAGGCCAAGAACATCGACAACTTATTGGCATTATATTGTATTATCTGCATTGTATTTTAATATGCTAATAATGTAGTTTACACGTACAATATTGTGTCACGCGTTCCTCCGTAAAGTAGCGCAAGTAGCGTTCCCTATCATACCAAAAACATAGACCACTTGTCATGATTGATACGAAAAATGATTAGTTGAGAAAGGTGCACAATAGCTTGAAATTTCAATTAAAAATCGTACGAATACGTGACACCGCGCCCATGTCATTAATATCGACGGTTCATGATGCTCATCGTTGTATGTACACGTTCACGTGCGACGTGCGACCCGTGGAAAATGCAATCGCATATCTTCCGAACAAAATGACAACTGTGCGTCAACGATAGGAGATCGATGCGCGTCACGTTAACGTCATTGTAAGTAGAGTAATTCCCAGAAAACATTGATCGGTGTTACAGAACTCACTTGCAACAGGGCAACGCCTCCACGGCGAGCTTGAACGAGAAGCGTACGATGTACGCGAATGCACGCGCGTAACTGTTCGCTTGTTTGTAACGGTGTGGAATCACGTGATTCACGACGACCCTTCGTCTTCCAATTTTCATCAACGAAAAAGAGGGAAAAATACTGACGAGGCACAGGATAGTAAGTACGTGTCTAAATAGTCATTTGCTATTGGCTGATACAAAGACACGAGAGAGGACAAAATACAAGCGCCACTCTTCTCAAGCTCGCCAACGATGGAGAAACGAAGCGATCGATAATATAATAACTTTTACGATATATACATTTATATACGGCGCACACCATAATAGAAATAATTGAATTGAATTAAATTAAATGAACCGGCTTCGTGACTGTATTAGTCATTGGCCATATAATAGAAATAAGATATAAGGTCTCTTACCTGGAACTGTCATTTTAAACGCACACCGATTTACTTATGTATTTACATAGTAGACTCGCACGAATCAACCATTATCGAAATTACACGTGAAACGATCGGCCCGTTCCAAAACAAGTTAACGCCCGACGGTTCCGTGAAATTTCGTGTCAGCTTTAACAAATCCGGAAAATTTGTATCACAGTCGCACTTGGTTATCTAAGTTCGCAATGTCGAGCGATAATGACCGCTGAATACTATATCTCGGAAATACGTTTTATGAAAATTGGCCGATGCGATATACATACTCTGTACATACTCCTTCATTTGCCTTTTAAATTCCCGGAGTCTTGTCGTCTAGCTATGAAAACGTTGATTTATGTTAATTCCCTTTCATTTTTTTTATCCGCGAGTATTAGATAATATAAAACCGTTGACGTCATGGACTCACATTACCAAAATTGTACGAATACGCAGAAAGATCACACCATATACCATCGTTGCGAGTCGACGCGAAACCCATGATACCATCGTATAAGAAATATGAAACGATACTTCCCTCAACAACATTTTAATGATGCCGAACTATTTTTGTCGCACCGGGCTGCATGTTGCAATCACTGAACCACATGCGTCAACCGATTTAATATGTAAATACGATCAGAACTATTTTTAATTTACGTCAATTCACGAAAATGGTCCTAGAGTATATATGTAGATGATTTTTATCGCAGCGAAAGAAATTATATTTACGGAACAAATAAATAAATAGCATTGTGTTAAACGATTTTATTGAGATTCACTACTATTGCTTCTCGTTTATATTCAATGCTTAATTGCATTGAGCACGAGCCATCATAGATATCTTCTGTGCTTTTTGTACTATGTCTGGGCAATGTTTGCGTCGTACCAATTTACAATCTTGAAAAAAACCTTCGTTTCTGGGAAATCCGTGGGATCCGTCCGAATATGTGACCAGTCCTTCATCCAGAAAATTTACCATGAAATGTTATACGTATATCACTTATTATAGAAAAATATTCGTAACGTTATACCTAGGCCCCATACGCGACCTCCTCGGAATTCACCTTCGTATTTCATTCCATCCGATCTCCAAAAAACCCCGTGGCCATGAAACCAGCCTTGCATAAACTCACCTTCGTATCTAGCGCATAAAAAATATTTAAATGTTGACAACCGTACAAATGAAACGAGCAATTGAACGATGGAGATTTACTTTGCCCCATCTGGGAAAATGATCACTCCTAAACCAGAGCACAATCCATTTTGGAAACCACCGTCGTAACGCGTTCCATCGGTAAGGAGCAGAGAACCAGCTCCGTGTTTCAAACCTTTCCCATTCCAATCTCCGATATACTTTGTACCATCTTCATATTTGTGAGCACCATTTTTTACCACACCTGCAAGAAAATCCCAAAAACGTGCACATTTCGAAAACAGTCCGCAACACACTCGCTCCACAGTTTTCCCCCGAATACAAAAGAAAGAAACTGAAGATAGGAATTACTAAAAAATTAACTCTTACCATCACCCATGCTTCTGGCATACTAAAAGCATTAAAGAGTAGCTTTCAGGTTTCAATCCTATTATAGAAATCAATTCTTTATTCAATTATGTACATTATGTACAAATATAGTACAGAACAGAACATAGTCAATCGAAGCTTCTGGTACCGTCGCGATTTGGAAATCAAAGAAGCACAGACAATCAACATTTCGTTTATGTTCTCAAAAAAATATACATATTTGTAATTCGTACAACATTTTATTCGTAATGCAATTTCACTTAGGGTAAACAGATCACTGGTCTTGAATTCCTCCGGGGGCACCGACCAAAAACCATCGCGTTCTAGCTTCCACCGCAGCTTTTCGGACTAAGCGTTTCCGGTCATCAAGGGAAATCGCCAATTTTTCTAACACGTCTTGCTTGTATATATTCAGTAAAATAATAGGATAATTGCTATAGTTCGTCAGACATTCTAGAACCGCTATTCTAACTCTCTGAAATGTACATTTGTATTAAAAGTATGAACTAGTGCACAAAGAGATAGCAGTTAGTAGTAGGTTTACAGGACGCGGTCTAATATTTTTAATTTACGTCTATCGAGATTATAAAGATGCATCCATGAGGAATTATTCAATAAATTTATCTCTTTAAATAACGAGAATGTGGCTATAAATTTTGATAGACATATTCTCATTATTTTAATAAAGTAATGTAAAATAGTCGCTTTCAGTGTTTCGTAAATCTAGTGTGAATTTCACAATGTATTACCATTGTTTTGTAAGTGATCAGTTTCAAAAATTGTGGGATGAAACATTGTGCCTTGTCGGAAAAAATAACATGCCTGGTCTCCAATAGAACTTTCAACGTTATCAACGTCGAGAAAATTAATCGTTCATTGTCAAGAGATAAGGACTCTATCAAAAGCGGTACCAGCTGAAAAATAATCCATGTTATTAACTTAGTTATACAACTAGTTACAAGTACAACTTGTTACGTAACCGTGCAATAAATACCTTCGTTAAATGCATAAATAGAAGTTCCACGGGTGCTTCCTCTAGTAAATACACCAATGCAGTCAAGTATCTCTGTCTCGATGAGTCCTCGAACTCGTCATTCTTTTTAATCAAATGTTCAAATACTCTTTGCTTATAAAAGATTTTGATGGTACAAAAATTTTCTTGCACCAAGGTGTCTTCCTGCTTACTTGTTAAATCTTTATATTCCTGGGCCAATCGTTGACCTACTTGATCATGTTTGAAAAGATCTGTAAGCTAAACGGACAGTATGAAAGAAGGATCAAGTATTGGTCCAGAGGAAATATTAGCAACTGATATATACCTCGTTTAAAAATACATCAACATCGCAGGAACCTCTTGTTATTATAGCTTTCGTCAGCCATAATTGTAAATATGCTGCCGCTTGCTTTACATTGACGCAAGCGTTTGAGTCTATGATTTTTTTGTAGTATATTAACACGTTTCGGGAATTCTCATTATCATCGTTCATTTTGTTTAACATGACAGCTATGAATTTACACGTTGTAAGTCTTACATTAGAATAAGCACTCCTCAAAGCTAAATTACACAAATTTTCGAACAAATCTGAGGTCAGCGCTAAATTAACATTTGGCCTTAATGGAATGAATATATTCATTATTAATATTGCCTTGGTTTCTGAAATGCTCGTATTTAAAGCTGCAGCATATCTGTCGACAATGCTTTGCTGTTCATCTAGCGTGAGCGTTCTTACAGTCAGTCGAGAGATATTTAAAATCAGATCTAATCGCTGATCCTCGGGACTAATGTCAATGGAGGATAATTTTTCAATAATGCTGCATTCGTTATGAAGGTAATGTTGAATATCATAATCAATATTTTTCGTAGCAACTAGCCTGTGAAGACACGTTAAAGCTGTGAAGCTTATTTCAGAATTGACTGCGTTTGTCTGGGACACAATGTGCGGAAGTACTTCAATACCTAATTTGTACGTTTTAGCTACTGCCGCTAATACTTCGAGTTTACGGACCTGTACTTGTATGGTTTCTTCACCTGAAACGTATAAAATATTTTACTTGCGTATCCTAAAATAAAAGATCGTGAAGACATATTTTTAAGATGCGACTTAATATACCAATTTCCAACTTAAACTTCTCCTTTATCAAAACTGATATTTCTTGGGGATATAACGAGGCAAAAGCTAAAACGGATGCGTGACAAATCATTCTCATTTGATTGCAAGACGTTTCGATCAGGCTGCAAATCTTTTCATAAAGAGAACCTCTATGTGTTTCGTTTAAATACAATTTCTGCATTGTTAGACCAACTAGTAGTCTCGACTGCAGCTCTGCATGATCTGTTGATAATTCACTTAGATATAATTGCGGTATATCCGTCCATGATAACTCTGGAACACCTGTAAATAAATTGTTTATACATCGCATACGTCGACACATAATTCTATGACTACATACTTTTGATATCGAATCCATGTTTAGAGCTGATCTTAATAAAACTGTTCAGTGTTTCAATTAGAATTACTTTATCGGTCGCCGTAGTCTTGACAGAGTATTGGCCAAGACACAGTGGTACTATTACTTTTAATACATGTGCGCATGATTCTTTGTTAACTTGTGCAACACATTCTAATATTTTAACAGCTGGTCTAAACATGCTAAGTTGAACATCGTACAAAGAAGACTTTGTATCTGTAATTATATTGTCAATAAAACCTTTGCAAAGCTTGATATCGCTTGATATTACCGCGATTGTAGACATGACTGTTTTTAAGCTTGCGTTTTTCAGGTCCAGGTCTCCACCAGGCATAATCTCTTTTCTCAAGGCAGACCACAATTCAGTCAGATGTGGTGTAATTCCTTTTACACCAAACGTTTGCATGCCTTTGCATAACAGACTCAAAGAATCTAGCTTGGCAACTTTAAGATTCGAAAATAATTTATCGAGTATAAGTGGTATACAAAATTCTGCGAATTCTGGTGCAGCATAAAGACAAGGGGCTAATTTCTCTGCCAGATCCTCACGTGTTATTCCTGCCCCATCTGATCCGGACTAAAAAACGACAAGCCAAATTATAATTCGCGTTTAGAAACGATCGCTGAGATAAAGTCAATATTGGTTGATCTAATTACAGGATTGAAATCAACTGGAAAGTAACATGCAATGACTTCGAACATTTCCTCAGCCAAGTGACCTAATGAAAATTCTTGTATAAACTGTGGAAGTATGCTAAATAGTAGCATAAGATTTCTTGGATCCCTTTCCCCATCGATAGAGCTAATGACTCCATAGACGAAGTCTGGTCCCATAGCTTTCAGGTCTTCTATTCTGTTTTGTAGCAGTATTGCGAATATCAAATATATATTACGGCGATCAGATAGCAACTGAGACTGGCATTGAACATGTTCGAAAAGAACTCTGAATAAACGTTCTGGTGAATCTTGAGGTAGGTGTTTCATTTGGACCTGAAAAAACAGTTTAAAGTTTTCCTCTTTGTTTATATACAATTAGTGAACATATTAAAACACTTACAATTGCCAGTATTCCTCTCAATGCCGATGGTATTATGCTATGATGGTCTTTAAGCCTGTCACAGTAAAATGCTGTCACGAAACTTAGTTCACTTTCGCTCAAGTAATCTTTAGGCAAGTGAGACAAGATAGAAGAGAGGGCATTGATGCCCTTTTCCCGTGTGCCAGCATCTTTGTCAGTGACAAACGGTCCAAGCTCTTCCACAACTGCATAAAGCTTCGCGTGTCCAGCCTGTATTTCTAAATAAATGAAAAACAATCACAGTATAATTTAAAGCCATATTCAGTTACTTAAAAATCTACAGTCCGATTTTGAATAATTCCTTCTCACTTCGAATTTCTATAAAATTAATTTACAAATCTGATACATAAACAAATTATTTTTTCTGTGTGTGTGTGTGCGCGCGCGCGCGTGTGTGAGATAAGTTTCTTTTATATACTTGCCTCAGACACCAAGGTCAATCATCTACGTATACGATCCGAATGATCAATTATGGTAATTAATACACACCTGAGGCGATCTCTTGGCATGTCGTGCTCAGTGTCTCATATTTCTCGAAAGCAGTAAGAAATCTGCCTCTAGAAACAGTGCTTGCGAGCGAAGCCATCACAAACCATGCCTCCTTGCTGTGTTACTTAACCTCAGCGCAACAATAAAGTCCGTCTCGGTTCGGACGGATTATAATAAGATTCCTGGTTCGACGAGTTTCTAAATCGAATTCGAGATAAGAGCGGCTGGATGCAGCTGTCACGTCACGTGCAACGGCGTGTCAACGAATTTTTTTCGTCTGTCGAGAACACTCACGGCGGGTGCAGCCAGCTTATTTTATTTAACTTTAAACATCTATTATTTGTGCGCGTGCGAGCGAGAGTGTTTTTAGGTTAGGTCGCCCAGTGACACGATTAGAGCGCCTCTAATGGTACCGATTTGTAGTCATTTGTAGTGCGGTGGATAAGATGGACGAAAATGGCATGCGAGGTGTTGTTAAATTTCAGTGAAATGTTTGGTCACTCCAGCCGCCTAGGATGGGAGGCTGCATAGGTTTAACGAGGGCAAGGAACTCCTCCGTTGACGACACCACGGGGAACTCGTCGAGAGTCAATTCAGGTAAATATCTGGCCAGTATTCGTCGCGCAGAAACTCGGATCAACATCGGGCTAACCTTGAAGATACTCGAGCTTTTTCCCCCTTACCTTCGTACCCAACGTTTTATTGCGTGTTATGACTCGGTATTTTGCATATTATTTTGTTGCATCGCGTTCACGAGTTATTTAATTATCACGGTGCACAACATTGTGCTGTTTCGTTGACGATGTCGGGTTCAAAGTTTCGTGGGTAATGCCCACGGTTATCGTATCTATTTTTCCTTGGCAAATATTTACACTTTACGATTGTTTATCGCTGAATTCGGTGCAGTGACACTAATGTATTACATCGCACGATTTCATAATTAACACGTTCGCGCGTGATTAACGCCGCTTATGAATTCGAAAAGTCTATGCCTGGTACAGCAAGAATCTGCTAATTGAAAGTGTTTATTTATTTCGAAATGACGCAGAATTAAGTCATGGGCGTTTAAATGAGGAATTTGAAATGACAGGATCGTGTTACCAGTAAAAGATTCTTCTGTTTACACAGGAAATTCAAGAAAGAATCATCCCTTATGTCATGAAGTGATCAGGTGGAGGTCAGATGTACCATTAACGGAAGGTCAGCTTAGAAGCAAAAGGGACGAATTTTGGGACACTGCGCCTGCGTTTGATGGTCGTAAAGAAATATGGGATGCATTGCGAGCTGGGGCAACTGCAGCAGAAGCTCAAGACTATCAATTAGCACAGGCTATATTAGATGGAGCTAATATTTCTGTGCCGAATGGCTTTTTAACAGAATGTTACGACGAATTAGGAACCAGGTATCAAGTCCCTATTTACTGCTTATCTTATCCTATAAATATCGTGAAAGAGGATAGCGGAAGAGACTCTCCTGCCGATTGTTCAGGTAATAGAATAAAAGGATCTGATAATTGTACATCATTGTTACACAACAGATATTTAATCGTAATGTTATTTTATAGAACCTGTTGATAGCGGAGTTGAACAAACATTAAAGCTCAGGTTGTCGACCACATCTGGTGAAGTAAAATTGCCTGTTTATAGCAAAGATACCGTTGCTATCGCTAAAAAGAAATTGCAGGTATGCGTCAACTTTTAAAAACATTACGTACAACTTGTTAATTTGGAAACAGAGTTCACAAATTTCCTTGTTTGTTGATTATTTTGTTCACAGAGCCAGGAAGGTTTAGAACCATCTCGTCAAAGGTGGTTCTTCGGCGGGAAATTATTAGGGGATAAAATGCATATAGAAGAAGCGAAGATACAACCGGGTTATGTAATACAAGTAATCGTGAATCCTGAAAAGTTGGATGACAGTCCCGTGAAAACAAGCTGAACTACTGTATACGTAAGATACAAGTCACATTGAACCAACCTTTCTAATAAGCACTATCTTACACATGTTCAAGAAGTAGGAACACATTTTTTTTAATTTTATAATGTATCATTACTAAGAATAGAGCAGCAATTCTTGAAGTGAGTTTTTACAATAAAATGCACTTAACTCTCGTAATATACGTAAATGTTCTAAGGATTAAATATTATTTCGTTTAAATTATAGGTTGTGATATTTAATTTTTTTTTTTAATTTATACTAGATCGAGAAAAAAAACATTTAAAAGCGTTGATCGTAAAGTTGGTGAACTGCTGGAAAATTCTGATTAAAATTTCTGATCGGTTTCCTGTTTAAAGCATCTTGCAAACGAAGTAAGAACAAATTCTTTTGGAAATGCCATCTGAATTCACAGCAGAAAAGGTGATCATACTCAAATTCTGATATTGTCATACTTATTTGTTACTGCCAACGAAGGTACTGGTGCTGTAACACTTGAGAAAAACTAAGTATATATGTAGAAAGTTATTCTGTGCTGCTTATTCAACCATGTTGCATAATGATATAATGTAAAAAATAAGTCATACACTTAAAGAAAAATTATAATAATACTAATAACAATAAGAGAATTACATAAATATTGAATATAAAGAAGACATCAATGGACAATAGAGAGAGAGAAAAGGAACAAGATATATGCTACTTGTTGCAATGCATTTCATCTTATCTTTTCTAGAATTTCATACCCAATTTCTTGCTTTTTTCTAATTGGAATGAAATAATCGCAATTTCTATTGAGGTCAAATTGAAGCAACTGCTAATATCTTGTGTTATTTTTGCATCATAGTATAGGGCATAAAAGATCGATTAACACTTTGTGTTTAACACGCAACACTTCTTTCAATTTTTGTAAATGGATTTTGAATATTTATAAGTCGTAAGTTTCAATTATTTAATACATAGGAGCAAATATTTGGCCTAACAATGGCCTGAAAATCTACGATTCCTTCCTGTAAGTACTAATAGGATATTGTATAAGGTTTTCAAAGTTAAAGAATAATGCACAGAGAAGAAACCATAAGACTAATATTGAAAAACGCATGTGGTGCAGAACATATAATTTTTACACGATTTTATATCAGCGCAATCGTTTCGACGTTTCTATGTTATTTGCGCTTATAAGGAAATGTTTAACACAAGAACGGTACTGCAACTTCGATTTTTAAATAGCACTTAATTCATTACTTCTGCCCCATATGTTGCACAATAAAAGAAAAAAATTTATCCGAAGGTATAACTATACAAAAGTGACATATGCGTGTGAATTTATTGACTGTACTAACACAACGGTGATATAGTTTATTTCTTATATGCATTGATCATATATAATTATATATAGTATTGCGTGTGGGTGTATGTATGATAAATGCAGGCATATATACATATATGCATACAGATATACATCATCATGATATATATACATGTATATATATATCAGTTCCACTATTTTCAATTTGAGTGTCGAAAAACAAGTATATTTAATCTTATAAATAACTTATTTATAAATTGGGTAATCGCGTCCAAGATAATAATACAAATGCCTGAAAAGAAATTGTTAAAAATATTAACGCGAAAGTGTACAAAAACCTGTTCACACGAGAAAATCGATTATGATAAACATCTTTGGATACAACACGAATAATGGTGCAAATAAAAGAAGCACATCTCTTTTGTCTAGAAATTTAGGAAACCCACGTAAATCCACAATTCTTCTCTCTGCTAGATCACAGTGTTCACGAATGTTCTTTATATACGAAGAAATAGACTTTTTTTTCTATTTGCATTAGCAATATGCAATTAAACTGTACCTTTATTCAATGAGACGTGTGATCTTTTGGTAAAGCAATGACACTTTTTTAAAGTATTACTTTATACTTTTCTTACGTTCGGAATGGTAATTTCGCATTTACTGTGAGACATTTGTTACCAGAATGTAATTAAGACATAATTCTCGATGGGGAAAACAAATTCTATCAGACTGATATTAGTTTCATTATATAGTATTTGGGTTACTTGCAATATATATATAAAAGAGACTGCATTAAGTTCTTTTCGATTGATGTTCAAACACCGTGCAGAAATGTTTTGTGCATATAGTTAAATTACAGTATGTGTATTTTCGCACATGTTCATGTAAAGGTTTTATCGTAAATGTTGTGTTTCTTTTTTAAGGCTTGTAATTCCTATTTGTACGAGCGGTAAAAAAAGATTTTCCTTTAATACTCATATCCGTGTAATATTGAATAAAAAAAATAATAAAATGTGATGTGGCACTATTGCCATGCAAGGAAATGAGAGTGACTGTAAATAAAAAAAAGCATTACAATAATGAAAGTGCAATTCAAAAACGCCTAATAAATATTGCTGCTGCTTTATATTAATGTTGCTATGTTGGACCAATGCATATAAAGCGTTTTAAACAAAAGAAAAAAAATCAATGAACGACTGATTGGAGATTAGGTAGAACAACTGCCAATAAAATAACGTTGAATTCACTGTGTTGCTGATCAGAAGTAATTAGAGTATATATTACAAAGAAAGAAAGAAAAAACTTTTTAAACGCTGAAACGAAATATTACTGTAATTAGATAGAAATTATCAATTAAGCAGGGTTTACACATTTTTTAAACTATCCGAATATTACTATTGAACTGCGTAATATTTACCAAAGCTGGTTTTTGAAATTAGGTATCAGTACAAACATTATTTAGTATTTGATACTTGCCCAAGCACAATGAAAAAAAAAAAGAAAAAGGAAATGATATTAGTAGTCAGTTCGTTCTGATTTACAGTCTAGAGATAAAATTCAGTCGGGTCCGTAAGATGTGATCTTGTAATAACAAAGAACGAAGAGAAATAAAAAACAAGCGAAAATGCTACAGATATGACACAATTTGTTTACTACGTTAGGATAGGTATTTATTTGTTCTTTATAAACATGGAATTAAATTTACTTACAAAACGACATAGAAATTACTTAAACTTTGATATTCCGATTGTAGGTATATTTACTTACACACGTGTAAATTTATTTCTATGAATATTGATTATTATAACTTAATGCATTGTCAAATAAAGCATAATGTTGTGAAATTGTTATGAAATTATCTATCTCGTTTCCTGTCTCGTGGTGGACTATCATGTATCACAAATATTTGTAACAAACAGTTTATTTACAGTCTCATTTAACTACATACTTTAAGTACTTCAATTCATGACACAACCAAATCATCGTGCTTAGTACGAGAAGACTACCGGACTGATGAGATGCGGCCAATGTTACCGGCACATGGTGCAACAATGTTGTTATTCCTAGTAATACTTGTAAATAACCAGCGCATAGGACAGCAACAACTGCCTTCTTTGCGTTGCCAGGAAGTTTATATCTTCTAGATGCAATTCCAATATAAGTTATCAGAGACAACGTGGTGATACCCTGTAGAGACATAGATTTTAATATCGATTTCGTATGTACATTTAAACCGAACATCCTGTACGTATCAAGCATACCAAAATTCTGTGATCGAATTGTACAGCGGTTGGGTTCTCGGTGAAGTTTTTCCACTTTGGCGAAATTGAGAGTATGTCGTCCGGTATCCATTTATCTGCCATTTTCGGGAATGTATTGTAAATAAGACCTGCATCCATTCCCGCTACAAAAGCTCCGGACAAAGCAGTAAGGAAGACTAATCCCTTTGTGGAGTGCACTACCATTCTGAATCTTTTAAGTTTTTGTTTGATATCGATCATGTTAACGTTCAAAGCGTTCAGATCTAATTTCTCAGCAGGACTTAGACAGCTTAAAGCATTGTACAGGAATCCTGTGTATATTACAAATGCCATTCCCAAATGAGCAGCCAAACGGTACTGCGAAACTCGAGGAACGTCCGATTGTTCTTTAAAACGATCCTCCAAACCAGATTTTACCATGTACCAGCCCATAAGTCCTTGTAAACCAATCAACGATCCTAGAACAGCTACTCTGATTTTCATTGCTGGTGTCAGCATACCTTTTACCCAGAAATAAGTAGCTGGAACTATGAATACACCGCCTATCAAACGTCCCCACATTCTGTGCAAGTATTCCATCCACCAAATGCGTTTAAATTCTTCAAGTGTCATGTCGTGATTAGTTCTAAAATAGAAACATAGATGCACAGTATAGTTTTATAATGCTTAAGTTAACATATGTTAATAAACCTTACATTTTATACTCAGGAAACTGCTTGTAACGTTCAAATTCAGCATGCCATTGGTTTTCTGTAGCAGGCATTTTTTCACCTAGCAATTTCCACGTGACCATAGATAAACCAGATTCTGTGAGTCTTGTTACACCTCCTATGACCGTAGGATGAAGAAATAAATTGTTATACAGTTTTCAATTACGTTTTATTCATTTTCATGCCTGAGGTAGATGCTTAAGATGTAATACTGAAATTTATAGAAGTTTGTTTTCTGTCTTAAGATCTATTTCCCGTAAGTTTCGTCCACAACAACTTTTACAACAGTGCGTATACAATAGTAGTAGAATAAATAGACAATTGTACCTAAGACTACAGCAACAAAGACCATGCCACTACAAGTTAACATCCATTTTCCTACAATTTTGTCTGGTTTTGGGGCTGGTTTCGAAGCAAAACTTACAGCTATGGTATTCCTCTGGTTAAGTACGTTCTATAAACAATATCACAAAAGTAAGCCTTGATTTAATTTATAATAGGATATTACTTGTAACTTAGTATGTATACCTTTTGCAAACAGGTAGGTTGTTTTTTTATTAACAAAGCTGCCCTCTTCGCAATTATGGGTTTCAAAGTGCATGTATACAAACTCTGTCGAGGTGGTAGAAACCAGAATGCATTGTTTTTTCCAATTGTTAAGGCGCAATGTTTTGTTAAATTGAACATGCTAAAAACAATGAGTAACAAATTACGGTAATTATATGTTAAATTAGAAACATATAACTGCATATATATACTTACATTGTATTTAGTATTATATTTTTAGTTTCAATGAATAGCTTATCTTTCTATCTTTGCTCAACAATATAGCGTAAACAAATGGTATTTACTTCGCATGTTTTCGTGGTAAATCAGAGACCTAAACATATACACATAGACAGTATCGCAAAATAAATGAGCAACAAAAATGATTGCAGAGGTATACCTAACGTATACGTAAGAAATGCCATCATTCGCTAATTGGTGCAATAAGTACCGGCAATTTACAATGCATTTGCTTTTTACGTCATATTTAATCAATTGTATTTCATACACATTACGATTAATCGCATAACAAAAAAGAATATTAAAATATATTTCATTACTCCAAAGATAAATTTCAGTGAGTACGAATTGCTGATAAATTCAATTTGTTGCGATGTCTTTACAAGCTCTTTTTACTAAATGTTTACAAAGAGAGTCACTTCTAACCTTGAGCAGAACTGTCCTGAAACGTGTCAACAACAAGGTTGGAGTATCAGTGCACATAGAGTGTTCGATTTATATCTTTGATACAGAAAAGAGTTGAATTCTTCGATGTTTCTCTAGAGTACTCGATAAGATAATATTCTTTCAACGAAGCGAAAAATGACACAATCGTGAGCACTTGGAAAGAAGAGGTTGACGTTCACTGTGGGAAATTCATAATCATTTTGGAGCGCGCTATCAACCCCTATTTTATATCCGATTGTATGGGAATAGCGAACGACGTAGAAAAAGGTAAATATTGGAGAAATAAAAGCTGATATAATTCATATTGAACTAAAGTAATAGAGCCTCCCATATTTATATTAATAAACAGACAAAGGCCTTATCTCCTTGGCTGCTAGATTGCAAAAGTTTCTTAAATATCGCTGCAAAACAGCTGTTTGGATATTTGGATAATGGAAGTGCTAATGCGGGAGGCCCTGTAGTTTAATTCCCTTTCATTACAAATTATTATAGAAGAAAATTTATGGTCACAGTGACATCAATATGGCGCAAAGGAACGGTGCAATGAAACTGTCTAAGCTTCGCGAGCTGATGGAAGCCGTTCCAATTGGTGGAATTAAAGGAAAGGGTATCCAGGCTCTGATTATAAATACAAGCGATGCTCATCAATCTGAATATTTGAGGGAGAGAGACAAAAGAGTACAATTCATCAGCGGTTTCACTGGTTCTTTTGGTGTTTCGATTATCACACCGGACAAAGCTCTGTTGTGGACAGACGGAAGGTACTATTTGCAAGCATTGGCAGAATTCGATCCTCCAGAAATGTGGACTCTTATGAGGGAAGGATTATTAGATACTCCGACGAGAGCTGCATGGTTGGTTTCTAACTTACCACCTAAATCCACTGTTGGTGCAGATTCTAATCTAATGAGTTACACAGAATGGGCTGTCTTGCGTACCAGTTTAACCGCTGCTGGTCATTGTCTGATGCCACTCGAAGAGAATTTAATTGATAAAGTATGGGGCAATGAGCAGCCTGACATGAAAGGTAATACTGTTCTACCACAGCCTCTGCAATTTTCAGGGTGTACGGTAGCGGAGAAAGTCAGACTCTGCAGAGAAGAAATGGATAAGAACAAGGCGAAAGTACTTGTGATCACAGCTTTGGACGAAGTGGCGTATATTCTGAATTTTCGAGGGTCCGATATACCTTACAATCCCGTTTTCTTCGCTTACGTGATTCTCACGTTAAACGATCTACATGTGTTCATTGATAAAAGCAAAGTTAGCGAGGAAGCTCAACAACAGTTAATAGACGAAGGGGTAAACGCGGTTTATCACCCATACGATGATGTATACGCATTTCTAAAGGAAACCGCAGTCGCGAGCAACGAAAAAATATGGGTTAGCAGTGGATCGAGTTATGCTATACACGCTGCTTGCGGGGAAATAAAACTACACAGCGCTATCACGCCGATAAACATTATGAAGGCTATAAAGAATGATGTCGAGTTGCAAGGAATGAAGGTCGCGCATATACGTGACGCTGTTGCGCTTGTAAAATACTTTGCTTGGTTAGAGGACCAAGTTCAGAACAAGAAGGCAACAATCACGGAAATATCTGGGGCCACACAGCTGGAGGAATTCAGGAAGTAAGTTTCAAATCGTTGCCCCCACCCCAAGGGTAGTACATACGGGTGAACAAGGTTTTAATGAATTCTGCTCTATTTTTGCTGCTCGCTCGACAAAAAATTGTGAAACACTTGATGAACATTCAACCTAATAGCACACATGACTGTGAAGTTTAATAACATGTTTTATTTAAAAGGGAGCAGGAGCATTTCGTCGGGCTCAGTTTCCCAACCATCTCCTCGGTTGGCCCTCACGGAGCAATAATGCATTATCAATCAACACCGAAAACGGATGTGCCAATTACAGACAAAGAACTGTATCTTTGTGACTCTGGTGCACAATACCAAGACGGCACCACGGATGTCACAAGAACATTACACTTTGGCGATGCCACCACTTTTGAACGGGAATGTTTCACGAGAGTGTTCAAGGGACAGTGTCGTCTCTCGACGACCGTTTTTCCTCTGAAGTTACAAGGAAATTATCTCGATACACTTGCCCGTGAGAATTTGTGGAGTGTCGGGTACATAGATCTGTCTTCCCCATAAAATGGAAAATATTCTTTATTTATATATTAAATGTACAATTACAGTCTTAATTATCTTCATGGTACTGGTCATGGAGTAGGTTCGTATCTAAATGTTCACGAAGGGCCTATTGGTATCTCATGGCGACCGCATCCTGACGACCCTGGCCTACAACCTGGCATGTTTCTTTCAAATGGTACGAAGTATAGAAGTATTATTCGCGTTCGTTGCACAAGGTGTTTGGCATTAATTGGAAAACTATTTTATAGTTAAAATAAGATTATCCTGCATAATGTAAATTGTTAAATATTAATATGATTCACAACGTCATTAGAACCAGGATACTACGAGGACGAAAAGTTTGGCATTAGACTCGAAAATATCGAATTAGTGGTAAAGGCAAATACTCCGTACAATCACAAGAATCGTGGTTTCCTTACTTTCGAGACTGTCACACTGGTGCCTATACAGACCAAGTTGCTCGATGTTTCCTTATTAACGGATGAAGAGGTATCGGTTTTACTTTTCTTTCATGTTCTCCTCGTCTCGATAATATTATTTGTAATTCATTTTAGATCAAATACCTGAACGACTACCACGCGAAGTGTTTGAATACCTTGGCACCTCTATTGCAAGGACCAGAGAATGCTCAAGCGCTTGCATGGCTACAAAGAGAGACTCAGCCAATTTTGAAATAACGATTAGTTATTCGCTGAGGAACAAATTCCATAATAAACTGTTTTTATAATGAATTATTTCCGACTCAACATCATCTTATTGTGTATACCTAAGTTCACCAAAGTAACCAGGGTGGCTGATGCACCTTATCCAAAGAAGTATAAGTTAAGTTTACTGGGATATTGATTAAGGCAAATGGTTGATTCAAACGTTTTAGTGTTTGCCGAATCATTTTGCCATTTTTACCGAGCAAAAATCCAGCAGGAATGTTTACTGTTTTTGAGGGTGGTATGGTGACGTCGCGTGTCATTTCTATGTAATAATAGTCTGCCCATGGTGCATTTGTCGTTGAGTCTTCTATAGTAGGTAAATAATAGTCTGCTATAATCACAGCTTTCGCACCAGCTTCCTCAACCATCATACTCTTAACGAAAAAACTACAGTTGCCCCTTTCGACCAGGGCAACTCTACCTTTTAATTCTTTGGCATTCTTCGCTAGCTGGCAACCTTGGGCAGGCTCGGTCGGAACCAGAGGAATCTTCTCCTCCAAGAAGCTTGCATTCTGAAAATTTGTTGCGCACATGTAAATATAAGATGTGATTCTAACATGGATAATTTCATAATTTTACGAAAACTAACAAAATACTCTCGGCAGTGAACGTGTTACCAGTTAGGTATGTACTTACGAAAGGAACTCCAAAATCCTTGGCAGGCCTCAATTTGTACGTATACTCCAATTCCGGCGGGTGTATAATTTCGAAGAATACATCCGTCCCGTAACTCGAGTCCAGAAAGGACCCTCTCGAGTTAAATTTAAACAATTGTCCTAACCAATTTTCGATGACAAACAGTAAATTTAATAATGCAGATGTCGGTAACCTAACATCCTCACATCCGTACTAACCTTCTCCGATTCCACTCGCTATTTTAAGGCCGAGCAATGTTAGAACGTAGAAATAACCGAAAAAATTCATGCTCTGCATTTGCGTGACAGTGTTCACATCGTTACTAATGGCATTACCTTGGCATTACCGTGAAGAGCTTAAGAAACTTAACCTCATTGACATAACAGCTGGTTTGCGATTGTGTATACCTTAGGTGTATACATATACTGTCTCATGGACGTAATCGCGTACACAACACGACACGGAATAATCGAAATGTATCTTGTAATTGTTGAACAAGAATTTTGCAATTGCATGTACACGTCATTTGCAAAATGTATGCTCGCATAGATTATTGTGTAAAGATATTTAATTTTATACTTTCGGTAATTTGTAAATTATCCCGTATAAATATATATATATATGTGTAATGATAGGATACTCTGAGGCCTGAGGTATATATATATATATTGTCTCTGATAAGAACTCTCGTAAATAAGAGGAATTTTTATTAATAATAATTTTGAGAGGATATGGGCAAGTCACTTATCTTCTATTTGTATAAGCTACATTGTAAATTAATAAAAGTTGATTACGCACTATATGTTTCACTCTTATATATTAATTAATAATATCATAACTTATAAAATGAACTGTGCGTAATTGTTACAGTCCACCGACAGTGTGATACAAATAAATATAATCACACCAAAAGGTGTATGTACTATTAACATTATTTTCCAAGAAGTATCTTCCTTGTGGCGCCAAAGCTTTGTCCAGCTTGAGTCGCGCCTTTATTGGTACCAGCCTGGAGTCCAATAAGCCCTTCACCGGCCCTTAATTGCTCCTCGGTGAAGTGTCGTTTGTTTTCTTCAGCTGGTTTAGGTCCTAGCCAGGGTCCACGCCATTCTGGGTGTCTGTAGGTCTAGAAAGAAATTTGATTAATTCCATTTTATTAAAAGGAAAATTGACTTATATTATTAGCAGAAATATATAATTACTGTGCGGCCGATGGCGAAGATCGTATTAGTCACTTGCGCTATATTTTTCCTTTCCATTAGGTCAACCGCTTGGAAAAGGTCCACATCGGGTACTCCATATTTAACGCAAGCCTTTTGGAACCTGAAAATTGAAATAATAGAAATAGTTTTGTCGTCGATCAATTTCTCCAAAACTGCTATCCTTGTATTACAAGGCTTAAATTATGTCCATTAGATGCTACAGGCTACAATCGATAGATGTCAGTCTGACATTGTCAGGTGTCGCAGTTATTTATCATTCAATCGAATAATGAATATATAAATGCGGCTCAAATAAAAATAACGGTAGACATATATTCATGAGTTATGAATAATTTTTCGTTGATGAAAATCGTTCATTATCCACGAATGAGTCTGCAATTTTCATTAGTTATTCGAAAGAGAATTTGCCCGTCATCTTGGCAAAAGCTCTTCGACATTTTGTCGATGACACACATAGCCCGATGCGGCAAACGTGAGGCAGGCCAGTGTTAACGGGCTCTCCGGGTACCAGACACGCAGTCATTCAAGGAGGATGCAACATGTACACGTGCAACCTCTATGATGTTACTGTTTTCCGCATGAAAAGGGAGTAACGCGGAGTGGCCGCGCTGCGCATCGTTCGCCCCACTATTCAAGAAAGCGCTCTTAAACATTGAAAACGCGCCAATTGGTGGCATGCGCAGGCGACACCGCGGTTAAACGAACAAGTCATGTGTCGCGGAGACACCTTTTATGTCTTTCCGACTCGAATCTAGCTGCATTGACGTCCTAATTACGACGAGATCATTAGCAAATGAAAAACTGACTGACACTGCAGGTCCATTCAGTAGTTTTTCAACATATCGCAGAGTATGCAGAGTATTTTCTGAGAACTATACCTGGAACGAGACACGTAATTCTTGAAAGTAGAAAAGGTATGACATGAACGATTTTCTGGACAGCAAGCTTTATAATAATTTCTGTCAATGTCTAAAACAATTCTTTCTTAAAGAGGTGCTGGATTTAATTAGACTACCTGAACCAGTTAACATAATTTTGTTCTAAGAATGAGATGCTGTGAATGAATATAGCGCGTCTTGCTACTTTCTGTGGAGGTTATAAGTCTGTTATAAGTTAATCACGTATGTATATCGTTCAGATTCAGTAGTTCTAATAGTTCAGGCTCTAAACTCTAAACGAATTTGAACGACAGCGCTGTGGGACGACCTAGGATTCAGCTACTGCGAGAGAGACACAGGTCCGTCGTATCCGTTCGAAGTTCACTGCGATGGTCCCGACCTCAGACTTTATTGGTACTTATTCAGTAGGCTCCCAGAAAACCAGAAGAGGTATGTATACACCGCCAGCAGCTATTATCGCGGTTCTCGAGCGTCCAAGTATGGCCGAATCTTTGACCTCGAACGGATAAATTCGAGGTCAATAGTCGCAGATCGTTTGATCTCTCGAGTACTCTCGACTCCAGCGAGAGTCGGTGACCAATGGTCTCGATGTCGATAAGGCGCGAGTCGAGAGTCGTTCCGAAGCAAAACACTGTCGATTGCGGAAAGTCGACTGTACAATAGGGAAGCATGATATTGAAGGAGGTTCAACAGTTTCGAAACTGATGACATAGCTATAGCTAATCGAGGAACCACGCACAGTACGGTAAGTAATTTGAAGTAACTAAAACAATTCTGTGTAGCTCTGGGGTGTTGCAAGTAATGCAGGCAATTTTTATTGTGCATGAAAATCCGCAATCTAGAAATCGTAATAATATATTTGTTAGTTAAGAAATCGCAGGTACTTACTGATTAAGGTTATCCATCATCTTGTAATCACCGCCAGAGGTGTTAATCTTGGTGATAAGGCCTGGCTGCAGTTTGTTCATGAGTTTGCAAAAGAGGACGCCATCTCTTAAGGCGTCTTCGTAACTCACACCTGAAAAGAATTATTTGTTGATTATTAAATAAATAATTGTTATTTGTTCACGTAGGCAAGTATACTCGACATGAATATTTAAAGAGTTACATTAAAGGGTCTTTCTCTTTATATCAACACGTGGACTGCCACGTCGGTCACATAAATTGATCTTTATCGTGAAATATTCGTACATATGAATTATATTTACAGTATGCAGAAGGTATAATGAACGTGCTCCTTTGATCAATTTTAACTTTCCTGTTTCGGCTATGATGTTGCTGGCATTTCTGGAGCTGTGACTCGGAAGTTTTTAAATAGTTCTCATTTCCCGCGTCAAGAGACATCACTGAATTCCCTCGTCCGCGGGACGTATGGAATGTAAGATAGCATATTTTTGTCCGGAGGCAGAGAATCGATAAAAACAAAACAAGAGCGACAGAACAATGAAAAGAATGCCGGGAACCACAGTGGCACCAGGATAACAGAAAAAACAAACGATTCCTCTCCCCCGCAAGTAACGACATGCGCAGTCAGTGTCAGCCATCGATTTTCATTGTCGGTTGCGCGATTATCGGCTCTCGAACGAACGAACGAACGACAGACTCGTTTCTGTTCTTCTTTTTACAGTTGTGTTCTTTTTTTTGCAGACCCTCCTCCCAGCCTCCCTTTTGCCAGAGAGTCGACACGGGTCGGGATTTACCCGCGAAATAATAACAGAGGCTGCGTGCACCAGCACTCGTTCATGGCGCCCCATTATTCCAAGAGGCGCGCCAAGGGGCATGGCATTTTTTGCCGTTCGAATGAAGGACCAGGAAAGACCGCCTCTCCGTCTTTTCCCGTCGCCTCGGCTCTTTTTGCTCGTGATCGTCGGGGCAGCCTCGATCACCGCCATCATTGTCTTTTCCGTCGTCGTGGCTCGCGCTGCGAAGCGCTCCCGTCGCCATTCGAAAGACACGCTGCATCTCGAAGTGCCAGGAGCACAGCATCCCTAAGGAGCTCACACGGCGCTTGTCAACTTGTCAGCCCTGTGTATCGTTATTGCCAACCGTTCACCTACCCCCTCCCCTCCCCATCGACTGGCAGTGGCCCATGCAACGTCACGTTTCGATGTATCGAACTTATCGACGCGGCACGCTACCTGGCGACCGGCTTTATAAATTGTATCGATGCACCACCGACCGCCAGAAGAAGCGCTGCGGTCGCTCCGAGCGCAACAGGCGGCCGTAGCGGATAGAAACAGATTAGCAATTAGCACGCTATCAACACTCACTTTGGTAACAGTCTTCATAGTTTTGTAACATCTTATCATTAAATGCAATGCATTCTTCTGTAAGATTATTGTCACGTTACATTTGAGTAGCTCTACGGGCATCACATTGAGCATTCTAAATGACAACGAACACTAGATTCATTTTCTTTATGTCAATGTACAATTGTGGAGGTCCAGCACCTGTGATGCTACTGCGGTGGTCAACGGTGACCGGCGCTAATGATTTGCTTAAAAGTCATAAAGTATTATTAATACAGGAAAAATGGGAATTATTTTATACGTTATTTGGTGCAGTAGTCTCTACTTCCGTATGATCTTTCAGAAAGGGAAACAGGGACTTTTGAAATAGGTTAGTATTTAGCAATTAAGGATTTTGGTCTTTCCTATTAAAAACCAGAAGAGGAGCAGTTCGCTCTTTCGAAACTGGTCAGTGAAACAGTCTTGCAGATGATCGGGCGCTATATTCTAGTCAAGCGATAGTCAGCGATGGTAATATATGCAGTATCTATGAATATGAAAGTTGCGGAGTTACTAAGAAAACATACCGAGCCTCGAGTATTCCTCGAACTGCGCTCTCCGCGTGGCATGCATAAATTATAAAATAACGCGCACTATGCGCGCATGGATCTATGAAAATTTATGGCCACGAATGTCACTCGTGCCTGCATTCAATGATAATTTTGCGTTTCGATAACTAGTGATTCAATTTCATAGACTCTCACGCGCTGAACACCAATCCAAATATCATTTTTCACTATCCTGAATTTTTGAGAAATGTTGAATGAGAAACGAGATTGTCGACTTTGAGAATTTATTCTGCTCGAACCATAGAAGCTACAGAAATGAGACTTACGTAGAAGGATTCTGAAGACTCTTCCAAATACAGCGGTGTAATTTTTAAAACATTATTAACATTGAAATGCCTTCATTTTTAGCTACAACAAACGACGACGCGAGTTGTTCGAAAGACTACTACCCTGATCCTGCAAGGACGACATGTCACGTGGTTTCGCGATGGACGGAGCGCCACCGAATGCCTACCCGAAAATCTGTTCGCCTAGTACAAAACTGGTCGTGTGCTTGAATTCTCGATTGACGAGCCTTCGACAGCCGATCAGTTTCAGATACTACGGCCAGTTCCGTTCAATTAGCTGCGAATCGACTACCGTTGCTCCTACGGTCGTCCACGAACATTGGTCAATTCTCATCTCTCACCAGTAAAGAAAAGTGGCGCGGCTGTTGCATGCAATTCACCACAAAAATTTAAATTACCAAGGTAGAGAATGAAAATACTGAAGGTATACATATAATATCTTATCTTTGAGACACAACAACGAACCAATTGCTATTATGCAAGGTACTAAACAAATTCGGTTGGTTGCAATTTGAAACAGTGAAAAGATTAAAAGAACCTGAGTATATGGATTGTTTGTAACTTATTCAAACCATTAAAGAGAGAAATAAATTTCTATTTGGCTTCTGTGTGTCGTAGTTGTCAAGAGCAATTTTTAATTTTCTGTAAAAATCCGCAGTCTAAAAATTACTTGTGGGTGGACCATACAACAGGTTACAAATCCTCGGTCGCGAAGACCCTATTTAAGTTGGAATAAAGTGGAAACAACCTCTTGAAATGCATCAACTCCTCAGTCGTATTAGTCCAGTGAACGAAAAGTTGTAGAGGGAAATGGAAGGAACACAATTTTTAACTTTGGGTCTGTGTTTGGACTAGTTAGGAGATAAACATATTAAAAGTCCCTACTCCTAGGAGGTGAGCGGAGTGCAGGGGGGCACGTAGAAGGTCCCTTTTTTCGGTTTTCCGCTTATATCTCGGAAACTATGCGTCCTAGCGATAAGACCATTCGATACAAAATTAAAGCTGACAAAATGTGCCATAAGATTGATTGGATTCAGTTTTTCGATATCTCTCATAGTTTCCGAGATATACGCGCTCAAAGTTCACTAATTATGAAAAAGAAAATAGCCAAGCGAGATTTGCCTCCGGCGGGATTTTAATCGAGCTTGAACCATTTGATAGTTTACCCAAATAGACCCCTCTCTGACAAGTTTCAGCCCCATATCTCATCTGTAAGGGTAGTTATTGAGAAAAATCGAAATGCCAGTTTTTGGCCATTTTCCCTATTGTATATTGACGATTAAAAATTCTGAAAAAAATCTGACACATTTCGGATACCAAGCCACATATTAGGTATCATTTCCAGATTTTTCCGTTGCAAACTATGGTTGTAAAAAATGAAAAACATGAAAAAATGCAGATTTCATATAAAAGTAGGTCTCGTACCACTTCAGAATTAATTTAGCAATGAGATATTATCAAAAGAGTATTATGCACAATTTTTTCAGATTTTTGTGAGTGGTGCAACAATGTTGAAAAAAATAAAAACCACTTTTTTCGCCGTTTTTCCTATTTTCTTTTTCATAGTTAGTGAACGTTGAGCGCGGATATCTCGGAAACTATGCGAGATAGCGAAAAACTGAATCGAATCTATCTTGTGGCACATTTTGTCAGCTTTAATTTTGTATAGAATGGTCTTATCGCTAGGACGCATAGTTTCCGAGATATAAGCGGAAAACCGAAAAAGGGGATCTTCTACGTAATAGGGACTTTTAATATGCTTATCTCCTAACTAGTCCAAACAAAGACCCAATGTTAAAAATTGTGTTCGTTCCATTTCCCTCTACACCCCCTTATGAGTATTCATTGACTAGACTATATGGAACGAGGACTCAACAAATACCATCCCCAATGACTATGCTGCCAATACAACATTAGAGAACGATGGAAGAGGGAGAAGAGTATTGGAAGCTTAAAATATCCATGTCAGGCGCGTGTCACTCGAGTCAAACGATCCGAGTAGACCTTCCGCTTTTCCACGTTATCCAGGCAACAGGCGAGAGCAATTGGCATCAGCATCCCGATGGAACGCGGGCAACCGGTGTAAACAACCGAGAGAATGACATGCTGATACGTTCCTGGTAGCGTCGAATCGCGGTGAGATGTCGTAAACGCGAGAGGATGACAGAAAATCGATAGAAACGCCTTCCAGACACTGTCCACGATGTCCTGCGTGATTCTTCTCAGGTTTCTTTCGTCCTAGCCCGCCGAGCTGGCTCGCGGGATGCTGGCCTGATATTTTTCAGACGCCGCGTGTCTTATCGCGTGTCTTCGTTCGCGTCGATATACGCATGGCGAAAAAATATCGGCCCGCAACAATACCTATTGGTGGATCGGCGATATTTCTGCCGGTGATACGATCCTGTTACGGTGACACGTCACGGTCGTCATGTCCTGGCGATTTGACGTGAAATCGATAAAACGCCGCGGGGCACGCTTCCACCCCGCATTCGCATGTAAATCCAGTTGGCCTTCGCGCTTCATGTCGTTTTTATGGAAATTAGCCAGCATTAGCCTTCTGACATTGTGAAATAATTATTTACAATTCTTACTTAGCTGATCATAAGAATAATTAATTTATTACTGTCACTTTGCAAGGTTCATTTGTTCTTAGACATTCTACATAGAATGCCACAACGATTGAAGATGTGACTGATCCCTACATTGAGGCTGTTATGCATTTATGACAGAAATGTGGTGAAAAACAAAATCGAGAATACATTAGAAGAATTCAAGAATATTACCATATCATTTTCGACTTATTGAAATTATTGAACGGGGAGATACATATTGAATGCTCAGTCGTATTTTCAATTGGTAAATGTTGCTTTGCAGTTTGCAGTTTGCAGCGCTAGGAAAGCTAAGGTATGTAATTCTCGCTGTCCGTGACAGACCCTAACACAAGTATTCTGATTTGGATGTGTGCGCTTGCTTCAGAGCTGGTATCGATTTAACGTCAGTTTCATGTCATAAAGACGTCAAACGCACGGTTTTCACCAGGACAACATCCCCGGGCTGAATTTACGACTGGAAGTGAGCAACAGGTCCCGCGGGAACGGGAGCATGTGCGCGCAGAATCCGCTTCTCCTCCATTTTTCCAGTAGCCACTGTCACGGTGCAGTATAATGCACAGTGGCCACTGTTATCTCCTGCTGCTGCGCAGGGTAATTATTATGTTTATAATCACGTAATAATTATGACAATCTGTAAGAATGATAGGTGCAACAAGAATGAATTGAATTTGATCTGTACAGGGGTGAGTTTGATTTGCAAAACAAATAGAAATATAGCTTGCAAAAGTACGAAAAGGTTAACATAATCTACGAAACGATTAATTTTGAGTGCAAGACCTGTACGATTTTTTAGCAAGTTCTGGAACAAGAGAGAGGAAACACGTCGGATTGCGAGGGGTTAATAATGTATAATTAACAGAGACGTGTATTTTGTCCAGTTTGCTGCAATTCTGACCCACAATGGAACGTCAGGGGTAACTGTCCTCCTATCAATAGGAGCAAAACACGCCCATCAAGCATACCCCCGAGCATGATATAGCTCCGAGGCGACCACCTGTTGCGCCCGCTCGTAAATCTACCCCGGGGCTGTAATCCTGGTAGGCTTGTCTCAGAATGACGTCATTGACGACCCTTTGACAGACAACTGACATCCGTTGACGTATCGCCGCGGTCTTCTCCTCGGCTCGTGTCATTGAAACAAGCTTTTCCCCTGCAGAAAGAGTTCTTACTCTTACGTCCTCGGGGAGGCTGGGGGTGGGTCTCACCAATACTAGACTACAGTCTCTCGTCGGTGTGCAGCCCATAAATTCATCTACTGCCCATCGTTGCTACCCTAGTAGTTACTCGCAGTTCGAGCTTTCGTGACGTCACGGAACGCCTCGTGACGAGCTGTTCGACACATCGACAGCTGCCGACACACGTCCAACCCCCCCGTCAACGTGGTGAAAAGAAAGCTCGAAGAATCTGATCTCCCCGAGTCAAAGTCACCGCGAGGTCCGTCGACGTTGACGTCGACGTGGCGGGAAAGCTATAAATCCCTCAAACGTCTGCTGGTACCCTGGTGCCAGCAAGCTACTTGTGCCACCGTGACGAACAGATGACTGACACTTCCCTCCCCCGGATTCACCCGGTAAGCTTTAAGGGGCTTTCTCAACGAGCCACGACCCCCCAGGCCTTCGATTTTTAATACAGTCTGGTTAGACAAGTCTGACAAGGGAACACATGCAAGTTGCGCCAGCTGGATCGATGGAACTTATGTGGGGGTTAGTATTCTGGAAAATATTTTATATACATATTTTATATAATATTTTATATGTATATTAAGATTGAAAATCTTGTAAGTTTCGTTAGGCTAAAAGTGTGACGTAGGTGTTACACAGATGTGTAACGGAAGTTGCATCTTAGGGTAGGGATAGGTAGTGGGGTGGGGGCAGCTCTTAGGTGTTCTTCCGGTGAGGAGAGTGACGACGAGTGTCATTGAGCGGTGTAATGGATGAATATTGATAAATAGCGTTTATTTTTTTTATTTTTGCGTTTCGTAATTCGACGATGCTCGAAATTATCATCCCTGATTTGTTTAAATAATAAATAATTAAATAATAAATGAACGTGTGATTCTAATTGCAAATAATAACTAAACTTTTTATTTAAATACAATTTTATTTCTTATTTGCAAATAAAAGATTATTTATTATTTAGATTGACGTGGAAATTAAATAAACAGTTTTTGGTCTTCTCTTATTTCTTGTATTTTGTATACACAATGAACACGTACGCGTTTTTTGTCTGGTATAGCAACCTTTTCAGGTATACACCAGTGGTCGGGCCCGTCCGGAGGGCCCAGCAGTGTATAAAAAAATACAATTTAATTTATTATTTGTCAATAGAAATAACTATTATTTTAAATAGTAATTCATTTAGACTTGCTCAAATAATAAATATATATATACACGAACGTATCTACAATGTTTTTTAATCTTCTCGTCTCTTGCGTCCTCGCGAGGACTGTCTTTTTTTTATTGTAGACCACTGTCCACACTGGAGGGGTGAAAATAGTTTACCAAGATAGGGGTTGAGACATATTTTTTTAGATATCTAGAGAACCAGACGGTATAGGAGAGTACAATTTTTTAAAAATTGAAGCGCGACCCTTCTTGCATGTGCGTTTTGTTGTCAAGGCCTTGTTTAATTATGACTAGACAGCGGATTTCATGCAATTACAGCAATAATAGATCGATGAAATGGAAAACAGTAAAATCAGTATAAATACAGAAATGAATTTCTATCCGGCTCCATTTTGTAATAATTAGTGCAAATAATGCTTGTTTCGTATAAAAATCCGCTATCGGAGTGTCAGACTGCTTGCAAATAAGTTGTTGGTTTCTTATCGGTTCAGACGATGTTATAATTAGTTGCCAGTCTTATCATCGATGTTATTGCTTTCAGATACGGTAAAGATACGGCGCAGATAACGTCTTCATCAAAATTTGCGATTTGTTCGAATCTAACGAGGAAACTTCTTTGTGGCAGCCGCTTAAACAACGATTTTCCCGCGAAGAGAAAGTTGAGAAGGGTGGGCGTGAAAGAGGGACGAAGAAATGACACAATGCGATGTTTGTGACTTGACTATCCAGGGCCTTGTATGCGGCCCTGATACGTTGGCGTCCTTACGACGTAACATGATGAACAGATGACGCTAAATCAATACACGTCGTCGGCCGACAAGCGACTGCTAAACGTCGTTTAACGAGACTCTGGACTTTGAAGCTTTTATGTAATCGGTGACGAACAGATAACTCCTCACGAGTAAAGACAATACCTGCTCGGCTAATTAAAATAATTTAAACTATCTAAAAACTGTTTCACATTTATTTAATTTTTATGCAAACGGTATTTCTCGCAGAGAAGCTGAGACAGTGTATATATTTAAGTGGTCGAAGATGTTGTATTAATATTTGAAAATTTGCTTTCCAGATAATTGTTAAAAATGCAAGAACCTCCCCTTCCACTGAAAAAATATGTAGGATAATACTCTTTCAAGAGGATCGTGTTCAGCATGCCTCGCGAGCTTCCAGGAACAGGCTAACATCTACAACCGAAAGACCGGGAATCCTGGAATACGTCGAATTCCAATCGCGTTATTAGAACGTGCCACGGCTGCGAGGGTGGAGCAGTGTGGGTGACCGTGGAGACGATCGAACGCCGCCATTCCAAGTTCAATTTTAAACGAGTCAATAACATCAAAAGCTTCGTATACCCGGCTAGCATCGCAGCGTGGAGCTGTCCTTTAAGTAAGACTAGGTGGAGCTAAAACGCGAGTCTCATCTGTGTTGTAGATAACGTTATCTATCGATACGGTGACGCAAATAGGCGAGTCATCCTAAGGAACATGCTGATAGCAATGCAATCAAGGAATCAAGTTAGACATATAAACAATCTTAATCTCGCAGACCTCGCAGACCTTTTTCTCTTTGTTTCTGTATTCCAAATAACCTCCAAAAAATTCTTGACACTCCATGTTTCTAAAAAATTTTCATGATATAAATTATTATTATAATTTTGTGTGGAAAAGGGTGTGGAAAGAATGAACAATTTGAAGATTTATAATCAATACTGAATGAACATTTGGATCTAGAAAATTTTTATTTGGCGTAGAGATCCGCAGTCTAATTATTACGAATGCAATCATCATATCAGTAGCTATCCTATTAGAGGTGGAACGGTAAGTTCATGACAGGTGCGCCTTGAATCTGTTAATACCAGGCTCGCACTTCGTTAAGGAAGCTTCAGCTAACCCTCCTCCTCCGATTCGCATGGAGGGTGGAAGTGGAAAATGCAGGTCGATTAGCGAAAAAGGCAACAGAGGAAGATGGCATCCTTTGGCCACCTTCGTTGCACCCTCCACTTGATTAGGGAGTTAGCATGCCACGGAAGCACCATTCGCGGTGTTGCGCGTTTTCTCCCCAACGATCCTTGCTAATATTTTTTCGCGCGTTTACAGAATACTACCCTCCATCCACTTTCTCTCTCACCTTCCACGTGAGATAGCCATTGATTAGGAGGGTTTTGAAGAAATTCTAAAAAAGAGTAAGAACTGCTTCCTTGTCCGTGTTTCAGCGAAACGGTGGAGCCGCAGTCGCTCAACACGACGATTGCGACGACGCCTGGCGTATTTCTTGAACCAGGGGTGCACGTTCGACATAGGGGTTGTTGCCCGCTTTCTGGTCAATAGGGTGACTCGAATGACGTAACAAAGCGCGCGTTTTACCAGGAGAACAAGAGTCGATGGAGGGTAGAACTACCCCTAGGAATTCTAGCGATCTCGGCTGGAGCCAACCCCAAACAGGTTACCCTTTCGTGAAATGTTGGCGTTCAACCCTCGTATGTTCCTCAGCTAAAAATTCATCCATTCTCTATCTTGGTCACTTCAAAAATTGTGCACTAATTTGTTCAATGCTAAATATACCGAACAACAAAAGCTACAACTCCTGACAAAAAGTATTCTACACTCCTCAAAAGAATTAAGGGACCACTTGTGCGAACCCGAAAAATTGGTCCTACTTTATGTGATCATAACTCCGTCAAAAATTGCCGTATTGATATCGATTACACAATGGTTTGAAAGCCTGAAACCTCTAGTTTCAGATGATCTGTTTCAAATTGTTGCTATGTTGGTTTTTTACAAAGTTATAGCGAGATGAAGACACCATTGACGGGTAACAATTTGTGCAACTTTGGAACATCAAACGGAGAGCAACAAATTTTTTTGATAAATCGTGTTAATATCATTTGGAAGGGCTATCATTCCTGTGTAAATTGTGTGGTTGTTGAATATTGTGCGATTTTTTTTATTCGAGTTACGCAACATTGAAGTAAATATGGGCTGTATAACTTTGACTGGCTCCAGAAAGCGAAAAAATTATCGTAGAATCTTGTGCAAAAAAGCAATAGAAAGAGCGTTTCTTTCTCTTCAAGGCACTCCTTTTGCTTTTTCAATTTCATTAACATTTCGATATGCCAGGTGTTTCTGAAAATATGCTTAAAAAATGCACAATTTACATTTTTCCTCTAACTCGATATATCTTGGCGAGAAATGATCGTAATACCATGAACCGAAAGTCACATTGAAGCAGAGATTCTGCCGATTCGATTGAGTACCCTATGCACTCGCTGCCACAATTTTTTACCTGTGGCAGCTGTGTTTGAAGTTAGTGCTTCGCAGAAATTAGCGCGCCACGTACAGCGGCTGCCTGACATCTCTGAATACGCTACCGCCGCACAGTGGTCCGGATTGGAAAATCGTGACCCATTTGGCCAAAAATCAGCTTTGAGATATCGACTTCTACTAAACGGGTTCTTGTTTCTAAATGTCCATATATCTCAAAAATAAAATATTAAAGAAATTGAATAAATAGTTTTAGAGAAAACGAATCTCAAAGTCGAACATTTCAGAAATGATGTTTTTTCGCCAATGAAATTGCCTTTCTTCTTCTAAGAACCATGACGAATCCATTTAATATTTTGATTCGGCGTTTATTTCCCGATAAAAAGCATTCCGCGGTGGTGAGAAATCATACCTTAAATTAATATTTACTGTATAGAATAGATGAATAAAGTAGAGCTGAAAAATAATGAAAAATTCTTATGATTGTTTTTAATTGACAGTGCATATCTTTTACGGTCAGCAAAAGTCAGCATTCTATCATATCGGAAAATTTTCGGCATTCCTTCCCCTACAAGATCCCACAAAAATTTTCACCAATTTTTTCCAATATTATAAGTTATTATTCTTTCAACGCGTCGACGCTACATCGATTCCGCGCGCGGGATGGATGAGACTCCGCCAGGAATGAAACGAACGAACCAGAACAAACCAGAACGAACAAACAAACGAGTGCATCCAACTCGTTAGGAATTTGTTTATACCATTCATATGTTTATAATATGGCACAGAAACAGTTTTCGACTCTCTATTCGCATTCGAGCATTCATAGCGAAATTTTCACAGCATTTTTACGTTCTGGACATTCAAAAAAGTTCTTGTTAAGTTTTTGTATCATTTTGTTAGTTTATAGTTTTATTAGGTTTTTATTTTGTTTATCTGTTTATAGTTTTGCGTCTTAGTTATAGGTAGTGTTATAGTTCGTTATAGTTGCAGTTCATTTTTATAGTTTCCACATTATCCATTTCAAGTTTGATGCCAATATCTATTATGATTTAAAAGTTACACGAATTTCCAATAAAAAAATTATAATTATTATAAATTATTATAAAAAATATCTTTGACACGCTTGTGACGCGTTTTTCCCTCTTCGGTGAAGTTAGTATGTGTTAATTACAACAAGATTCCTCGAATTGATATTTTACGTATTCCATAAAACGTTACATGTATAAAACATAAATATAAAAAATACATAGTTAGAAAGTAAAAAATAGTTTGTAAGATTATATTTAAAAGCTTTTTTTTAAATCAAAAACCGATGAAAATTAATTAAAAATTATTGTTTAACAAATGCAAAAAAATTTTTATTTACCCATAGTTAAAAATTGCTATTTTTTAAATAATTTTAGTGAAAATTTCATTGCAATATCTCTACTGGTTCTAAAGTTATAACAAAATGGGTCACGATTTTCTAATCCGGACCACTGTGCGCCGCGCCGGCCCGCAGTGGAAAATCGATTCAGAACTTTCGATAGAAATGAGGAAAAGCGATGAAATTTTTTTTAAATTAAAGCTGAAACTTTGCAGAATATGGGAAAAATAGGGAGATTATGGTACGAACGTTTGTTAACGTTGAGAAAATTCGTTAAACATGTAGAATTTCAAGAAAATGTGATTTCTCCAGTACCACGCGCCAAAAAAATTTTTTTTAACATACTATATATCATTTCCCGTAGATTTTTTCACGCTAATTTCAAATTTGGTCTCAAAATTTGTCTACGACCTCAGAATTTTGCAAATCAGGATTTGCGTATTCAAAGATGTCAGGCAGCCGCTGTACGAGGTGCGCTAATTTCTGCGAAGCACTAACTTCAAACACAGCTGCCATAGGTAGAACATTGTCGCAGCGAGTTCATGGGATACTGAATTGAATCGGCAGAATCTCTGCTTCAATCTGACCTTCGGATCATGGTATTACGATCATTTTTCGCCGAGATATATCGAGTTAAAGGAAAAATAGAATTTGTGCATTCTTTAAGCATATTTTCAGAAACAACTGGTATATCGAAATGTTAATGAAATTGAAAAAACAAAAGGAGTGCCTTGAAGAGAAAGAAACGCATCTTCTATTGCCTTTTTGCACAAGATTCTACGATAATTTTTTCGCTTTCTGGAGTCAGTTAAAGTTAAAAAGCCCATATTTACTTCAATGATGCATAACTCGAATAAAAAAAATCGCACAATATTCAACAACCACACAATTTACACAGGAATGATAGCCCTTCCAAATGATATTAACGCGATTTATCAAAAAAATTTGTTGCTCTCCGTGTGATGTTCCAAAGTTGCACCAAATTTTTGTTACCCGTCAATGTTGTCTTCATCTCGCTATAACTTTGTAAAAAACCAACATAGCAACAATTTGAAACAGAGCATCTGAAACTAGAGGTTTCATGCTTTGAAACCATTGTTTAACGGTATCGATACGGCAATTTTTGACAAAGTTAGGATCACGTAAAGTGGGTCCAATTTTTCGAGTTCGCACAAGTGATCCCTTAATTCTTTTGAGGAGTGTATTATGTATATCTAAATTATAGTATAATTTTCTTAATATTATTCACTACTCTACTGTACTTATCTCTTTAAGAAAATTAACGTCCATTAATGGAACCCACTACCTTAATTAACAGGAGAAGGGATGAACAAATGAGGAACTGCGAGTCGACGAGACAGGGTTCAATGTTCCACGAGTATCCTCCAATACGTCGACACGTGGGAACGCTGTAGAAACTGACCTAGCCAACAAGCTTAACCTTTGCGACGTCACGCGGCCTGACATTCGTACCCGGGAATTATAGGGTTTCAGAGGGCATCGAGAGTGTTGCGCGGGTCCTGCACGGGGGTGGTGATATTGACACGCTTTTCGAACCGCACCACCTCCGCAGAACAGGAGCCCATGCATCCGAGAGCGTGCATCGAGGGAGTAGTGTCATCGGCAAAGTTCAATCAACCATGCGCGCGCGCGCCGCGATCCTCCCGACTGCATTATGCATTTTCCCGACTCGAAGCGATGAGATTGCATGTCTTTGGAGGCCGGCGCACGGTAAACTTGTTCTGTGAATGGGACGGGTATAGTCAATGACCATAAAAGCATTGGAGTACCACAAAAACCCTGCTGTTAAGACCTGCAGCGATGCAACGATGCACTATGCAATTTTATGGATCCCAGTGGTGTCTGCAGTGTTCAACATGCGTTTTGAATAGTGATACCTTACAGATTTTGATGCAGTGAACACGGTGCCGAAAGTCGCTTCTTTGCCACTCTCAATTTTTGAGATATTTAATTTTTAAGGTACAATCACATTTGAAACTAATCCTTTGTGGTCGCTACCCCTTAGATAAGGCAACCACGTAACAGCTGAGTGAGTAAGATAGAAAACTAACTGGAAATATTTTTAAGACTTCACCTGGTGGAAATCTCTCTCCAATCACCGTCTCCATCCACTGCTGGGCTTCGGCCTCCTGGCTAGCTTCTCGTTTGCCAGCAACCTGGAAGCAGAAGATTAAAGGAACTATTTTAATATTTTTCAATTTTGATACTTCAATGTGAGTCTTGGGTACGTCGCTCTAGTGATTAATGCCTGGGTCCATTTAGATATGATGCTCGCTGAAAATAAATTCTGTTTTTAGGTCCGGATGGTCTCCTTCGCAGCACGTGTCGAATATTCATTGTCGTTTATTTTGGACGCTGGAGGAGCCGGGTTTGATTACGCCCCTATGCTAGACTCAATTCGCTTGAAACCGAAGACGACTCTTGCTGGGGTACAGTTTGAATATTTACATTGTTATTTATTTGTAGGCCTCCGAAAGCGACCGCTTTACATAGTTTGTGCACTGTACAGATACCGGACACTCGAGACCCAATTGTTTTAAAGAAACAAAATTCATATCAACAAAGAAACAATGGGAAAAACTTTAGTGTGTTGCAGAGTAAGTTTTAATAACTACTGGATTTTCTGGATCGAAAAGTATAAATATATTATATTTTTTTAATACTTAAGGGTGCGCGGAAGCGAAAATAGTGAGTGACATTTAACAGCGCCAATCGGCGACAGAAAAGCAGATATGTTTCTCGTAGGAGTGATACTGACAGAGAATACGAAAGAGCTTGATTTTTCGATGAACTTACTTACTCCCAATTCCTGAAGCGAAGAAGCAATATTTTTTAATGCTCTTCGCGTTGAAATATTCTCCGTACTATTTCGGTGGCCCGTACAGAGCCCTTTTTTGCATTTATCTCTTGAAGATTTATAAACAATAATACCGTACGTTTTTATAGAAGAAATTTTTTGTACACTTTTTCCAAAAGAGGGCTCTGTGAAAACATATCTGCTTCTCTGTCGCCCGCGCACCCTTAAGTATTAAAATATAATATATTTATACTTTTCGATCCAGAAAATCCAGTAGTTATTAAAACTTACTCTGCAATATACTAAAGTTTTTCCCATTGTTTCTTTGTTGATATGAATTTTGTTTTTTTAAAACAATTGAGTCTCGAGTGTCCGGTATATCTGTACAGTGCACAAACTATGAAAAGCGGTCGCTTACGGAGGCATACAAATAAATAACAAATATAAATATATTCAAACATCACCCTTAACATATTTATTTTGTAAAATCAGAGGACATTGGCTTGTGACCCTAACAATGACCAATTATGTTTAATAATCGATGATCAGTTTCCGTAGAAACTTCCAAAAATTGCCGTAGCCGATGGTATTTCACATCGTCATGGCGGGGTATTGGTAAAAGTTTTCAACTAGCAATAATCGCACCTCGGTAGAACCTCATTGGTTACGATATCGCCACTGCGCAAAGCTGACGAGCATGTTTTTCCTCGTCCTACTAATAACAACCGCCAACATCTTTCAGCTGCGAGAAATCCATCAACCTTGACGACATCTAGCGGTAGGTCCACGAACTAACCCACCTAACAGGACTACATACTTACCACAATACATCTGCCTCTGAATTACTGGTTTGTACAATTTCAACCATTACAATACAATGTTTAAGTGACTCTCCTGACCTACGTGAAATTACTTAACAATATAATTGTATTCTATAAACAACAGTTTACAGTATTCTATCAGCAGACTAAACATCTGTTATTCTAATTCTAGACCACTTTTCTTTCAGAGGTGGCGAATTTTCTGGGGGTAGCGCAAGGCAACTGCAACCGGTGCGGTGTATTTGCAATTGAACGCAAGTAAAGATCGGTTAAGTATTTGCTGGAAATGCACTGTGATAGGAGAACAGGATGCAAAGAGGTGGCAGTTAAGTGTATACGTACGTAACGTCACCTTGCAATGAAGTCTTACTGCTCTTTACTCCATTCTTTCCGCCTTACTCGATACCGCGATGGAGTCAATGCTTTTTCTACATGTTGCTTTCAATTTTACTAGCGAAACGGTTCAGCAATTGCAATAAGGATCTAATTACAATTGTAATTGTAATTGTCCCCAAACTGGGGGTTGTAAAACCCTTGAGAGTGGGATAAAACAAACAATTCTTTCGTGATAGCATTCAAATTGTTTCTTGCACACTTTAATAAATAATTTAATATAAATAATTTAATAAATAATTTTCCTCTACTACTTGGAATAGCACATGTATGTCACTTTGACATATACGCTACAGTAGAGCCAAGTATAGTAAATAATGATCGAACCATGGCGCCGCGAAAAATTAATTCTTATATATCAAAAAATTGCGATCGATAAAATACCCATCCATTAATAAATAATATTATCCATTGTTTGAGACTTAATCGATCAAGTCTACAATCAACAAGACAAAAGCAAGATGCAGCAACTTGTAACAATAGATTGATTAAAAAAGTATCGACGCAACAAAATGTAGAAAATTGTTATTTTGCATAAAGATCCACAGTCTATCAATGATTGTCGGATGAAAACGCAAACACAGTCTATTTTAGTGAACTATTAAGTCAATGTTATTGTTTAATGCTTCCGGTATTGCAGATAGTTGCACCAGGGGGTCCAAGCTGCACCGATACCAATGCAACAATACTAATACTAATCCAAGCCTCAGACGCCTGAAACTTCCAATTGAATTGACTCAACCCCCAAGAAAACGTCCAGATGATTGTACCAAATGGATGATTCCATAGCATCGATGACGCCACCGATCGAATTCTGGTTACATAACTTGAAACGTTCAACCATCCTAACACAAGCGAAGAATCGTTCCAGACGATTTCGTTGGGTTGCGATAAACTTGGAAACAGTGTCGATTGACGGAATCTAAACTCGGCGGTGGCCTCACCCTTCGAAGTGGCCAAAATCCAGAAACTACGACGCCTCGCTTATCGGCATTTTCATCTGGCCGTGGTCCACGGACCGGTTAACTACTGTCCATTCGTGCAAAATACACCCACTTGTTCGAAGTTTTCCACTCTGTGGAAAACGTCAGCAGTCATAATAACGGGAAATTGTCATCCTCAATGATGCAGCCGCCCTTAAATAGTCTGTCCAGACCGGCGGGCTATTTTAGAGCCTGTCACCCGCATTATTGTCTTTTCTGCACCTACCGAGCCTTAAAAGTAACTATTACATGTTCCTTTATAAAAATGACAAGATTGATTTTATTTAGACTTTGTGCCGCTTCTATTATAATATACGTACTCTACTAAAGATATTTATACAATCAATTCTTATAAAATATAAAAGTGGTGGTAGGTTTAGTGTTAAGGGAGTAGACTCGTTTCCAGTATTGCGAGGGTGCGGGATGCGCCTACTCATTTCTCGATAGTGTTCCTTCTCGATAATTCTTTCTCGAGAATTTCTCGAGAAATTTGGTAATAGGTTATTTCTCATTTCTCGAGAAATTACAGTATTTCTCGAGAAATTTAAATCTAGGAAAATTCTTATGAATCTCATTTATTTTATAACATATTTTCGGAAATGAATAAATACATACAACAAAAAATCAGTATAACTTTTATATGAATGGACCAAATGACACAAATTTCTCTGTAAGGCTAGAAGAATTAGTTTAGTAAATGATGTGTAAAAAATAAGTTGAAAAAATGCATTTGGTCGGAATTGTGAAAAACAATACTGAAAATTGATTTTTACAACTTTTTTAGCTGACCCAATAACGAAAATTTAAAAAATGTATTTTGTCAACTAGTATAAATTATATACGCTCTGAAATTTCATTGAAATTGGTTAATTGATTTACGAATTATAAACGATCAAAAGTGGTAAAAAGCCCGAAAATCTTGAAAAATTGCAATTTTCAATACTTTTGATCGTATATAATTCGCAAACCAATTAACTAATTTCAATGAAATTTTCGGAGCGTATATAATTTATACCAGTTGACCAGACACATCTTTTGAATTTTCGTTATTGGCCCAGCTAAAAAAGTTGTAAAAATCAATTTTTACTATTGTTTCTCACAATTCCGCCCAAATGCATTTTTTCAACATATCTTTTACACATCATTTACTAAACTAATTCTTCTAGCCTTACAGAGAAATTGAAGTCGTTTGGTCCATTCATATAAAAGTTGTCCTGATTTAAAGTGTGTGGAATCAGTTTATGCTACTTACTGTATGTCCTACCATCAGTCAAAATATGCTACATTTTAATGTAGGTATTTAAATATCTCTGCTACTTGTGATTATACGAAACAATGTGAGAGGAGAAATTTGCACTGTTCAATAAGGTGAATATAATGGCAAAATAAAATTTTTTTGGAAATCATATTTCGAAATTTCAAGGTCATCGTTATTTTTATTTAAAGAAGCTCATATAATTATTCTATATTGCTATTCAGAGAAAAAGACAAATCCAACGATGTGTCATGTTCCATAGTTAAGGTGAATTTCACAATTTTCAAAATTTTCAATTTAAGTGCGCCACGTCATCCTTTTATCCGATCGATCCAAACTGCACAAATTTTTTTCTCACCTAAAGGAACAATACTCGATAGTTGCGTGCATTGTATCTCGATAAAAATTTTTCTCCAAGTATAGCTTAGGTCCACCCTAATGTACATATTGGACAGGAATAAACATTGAGTTAATGTTTTCTGCGCTTTCGATAAATATTATCAACGATATTCCAAATATCATAAGTTTTCCAATATTTTCTTATTACATTAAAAATTACCCGAGAATTCTCGAGAAATATAGTCTTATTTCTCATTTCTCGAGAAATGAAAAATGTTGAGAAATCAGGAACACTATCGATAATACAAACACGGGGTTTTTCAGTAGCCAAAAACGCTAAATGAAAGATCGATCTAGTCTCAAAAGTCCAATTTTTGCATTTACGAGGCGTAATTTTCATTATTCGGCAGCACGTAGCTGTCGCAGCTGTATGCTTCCGAATAATGCAAATTACGCTGCCGAATAATGCAAATTACGTCTTGTAAACTAGATTATCTCGAGAACTAGAAGTGTCGTAAACTAGAAGTAGTCTCGCGGCCTAGATTGATCTTTTGACATCTTTGCATTATCGAGAAATGGGAAAGGGCATCCCGTACCCTTGCAATTGTGGATACGAGTCTACCTCCTTAATGGGAAAGCAGTGCTGTCATCAGCAATTCGTTTTCATTACATTAGACCCTTCACTCTTTCATCTTCTGGTCTTCTTTATAAAGCGAATCGTTTACCTGGAGAGTGTTCACAGTGTTCAGCGACGAGAAGTACGATAAAATGAAACAGTAAAGTGTAGAATTTATGGGATCACCTAGTATAATGAGAGCACAAATTGGCGAATGACAGAAAATTACGTTATGTTTTTCTTTCTGATATGCATGGCCTATATGAAGAGGAGTGTTCGATGACGTTTGCTTCGTGGAAGCAAGAATGACAGATGTAACGGGTGGCCTCTTGTCTTGTAAATAGGGCTACAGTGTCAAGATCTGCGGGGGCGAGGGTGTGGGAATACCCAATGGGCACCCGTCCAAAAATCACTCGTTCCTGAATGTCGGCGAAAAGGATTCGGCGGAGGGGAGACCGGCATATAGCGTCGCGACGCACGGCATCCGACTTAGTCTCTTGTCGGCGTCATCGTTCAAAAGTCGCTGTCCCTTTCGGAAAAACAAGCCGAGTAGTTAGAGCCTCGTTGGTGTGCGGTGGTCGAACAGTCAATCGGGCGGAGCAGTCGGAGGTTCAAAAAGGATAAACAAAATGCCGGTACGTGGCAATCGAAACGGCCAAAACTCCCCCGACACACAGACACGATGAATACGGTGTTCGTTTTTCGGCGTGGAGAACGGTGGGCACGAACGGTGGTTGCGATAAATTACCGATAACCACGGGCCTGTTAACGAGCAACCGCTAACAGCAGCTGGTACATTAATAATGGGCTCGATCGCGTATGCTAATGCCGAGAAACCGCGGTTATTCGTAGAATCCTAATTACGGTAGACCTTGGGCTATTTCGTTCTGGCGGTATTCCCAAGATATTGGATTAATCTTGACACGAGGGAAACATAGAAAGTGCTGACAGCTAAAAAATTAGGGGAACGTTCGTCGATGCCGCACGCACCGTCGGCTGCACAAGTTTTCGACGATTTAAGATTTAACTGACCCCACAATTAAATACTCAAATAAAAATAGTCAAGTGTAATAAAAAGGAATTAGCTATAAGGGCATCGTGTTTCGTTCTTCCTTATGACGCAAATGGGTTAACTATTCGTCAACCGAACCACAAACGTCATAGGAGACGTTTCGAGCCAATTTGTTGCGAACGTTTATAGTCGTGCGGTCAGATTGTTGACACGACGGAAATCCCGTAACGTTTCGATTTGTTGCCGCGATGGAGTTTGACGCGTATTTGACCTCCCCCGTCTTGTCCGGAGTATTTATACCCTAAGATAAATACCCTTACGTAATATCCATGTTCGACGATGCTACCGAACGAGTATCCTGATTCAAAAATTGCTATTCGATAACAACAAGCCGCGGGAGTTCCATTTTCTCCGTGGGTGCGGTCACGAACGATTCGACATTCGTTTCTTTATTAACACTGAAACTGTTACACTATAATTAATGTATGCAGGGCCCGCTCTAGGGGAGGGGGGAGGGGGGGCAACTCGGACATTTGTCCAGGGCGCGAAAATTTAGGGGCGCCATTTTGGCTGTAACTGTGAGAAACATATTGATGTGTTAAATACCCAATTAGTAGAAAATTTGCTTTTATTAGAATAAATGCTTTTATTAAAATTTAAATAAAATGATTTGATTTTTATTGAAGATAAAAAATATGTACCTTTATGTAAAAAATATATATATTCTTAAGGGGCGGCAATTTGTCTTTTTGTCCGGGGCGACGTAACCGCTAGAGCGGGCGCTGATGTATGTAATTATTGAACACTAACCTACCAGGTACTAAAAGTAATTAACACGTGCTATTTAATAATCATTAAACCGGGGATCTTTGTGCAACATCAAAATTGCCCGAACAACTGATCAATAACATTCAATTCGTCCAATGTCTTTACAGTTTCGCATTTGGCCAATCCATTGTTTTCATAAATCAATAAAATGTCTATATAAATAGTATGTATCATAAAGTCGACTGATTAAAACAGAGACACGGGAAAGTAATAGAACGTTTATATCAATTCTGACTAAAACAGAGTCACGGGAAAATAATAGAACATGTATATCAGGGTGACGAACATAATAGCGAACACGATGGCGACATAATAAAGAAGAAATACTATGTAGGAGAAGAACGTGTAGATTATTCTCCGCGGCATGGCTTCCGAGTTTCATTTATCTCTTCGTGGCTGTCTCGTCATCGACGAAACAAATTGGTGCTCGAGCTGTGTTCGGCGCGCAACAGCCACCGAAAGGATATCCGGCTGGTTTAAAATATCATAAGCGCCTCTTCTTCGCCCCGGTTTTGATCATCTTAATTTTAAAGTCAGTGGGAAAAGTGGCACGTGGTCGCAGGAACGTCCTCGGGGTTTGCACATCGAAAAACTCGCTGCTCCTCTTGAGAACCGAGCTTAAAATACACCTCGAGAGTTCGACGAGGAACACATTGCTTATGACGCTTTGACACTTCGCAGACTGACTCTGGAGATCTGACGATCCTCCGGATCAAACACTAGATCATTAAAAACTGAAGATTGTTTCGTATTCGTCTTATTCTCCCAGACGTTCATTCGATCATAAGTCGTGGAGTCTCCGAGAGTTTCTCGTGATAAACGTTATCAGTGGACTGCGGATTTTTATGCAAAATCAAAATTGTCTCTATAAACTGTACAAAACAAGAGACGAATAGAAGTTGAATTCTCTCTGTGATGATTACTGAAACCGGCACATTGATATTTTTCAATTTTTTAATCCATCCACTGCGTTAAATTGCACTTATACTCATTTTCGTTATAATTGCATCAAGTCCACAGTCTACGGATAGAACAGCAATAAAGTTGTCTCGAAAGTTTAATCGCGAGGAGATCGGTCAAGACTAGTGTTCCTGATTTCTCAACATTTTTCATTTTTCGAGAAATGAGAAATAAGACTATATTTCTCGAGAATTTTTATTGGAACAACAAAATATTGGAAAACTTATGATATTTGAAATATCGTTGATAATATTTATCGAAAGCGCAGAAAACATTAATGCAATGTTTATTCCTGTCCAATATGTACATTAGGGTGGACCTAAGCTATACTTGGAGAAAATGTTTTATCGAGATACAATGCACGCAACTATCGAGTATTGTTCCTTTAGGTGAGAAAAAATTTGTGCATAGTTTGAGATCGATCGGATAAAAGGATCACGTGGCGGACTTAAATTGAAAATTTTGAAAATTGTGAAATTTACCTTAACTATGGAACATGACACATCGTTGGATTTGTCTTTTTCTCTGAATAGCAATATAGAATAATTATATGAGCTCCTTTAAATAAAAATAACGATGACCTTGAAATTTCGAAATATGGTTTCCAAAATATTTTTATTTTGCCATTATATTCACCTTATTGAACAGTGCAAATTTCTCCTCTGACATTATTTCGTATAATCACAAGTAACCGAGACATTTTTTAAATTTTCGTTATTGGGCCAGCTAAAAGAGTTGTAAAAATCAATTTTTACTATTGTTTTTCACAATTCCGACCAAATGCATTTTTTCAACATATTTATTACACGTCATGTACTAAGCTAATTCTTTTAGCCTTACAGAGAAATTGAAGTCGTTTGGTCCATTCATATAAAAGTTATTCTAATTTGTTGTATGTATTTATTCATTTCCGAAAATATATTATAAAATAAATGAGATTCATAAGGATTTTCCTAGATTTTCGAGAAATACTGTAATTTCTCGAGAAATGAGAAATAACCAATTACAAAATTTCTCGAGAAAGAATTCTCGAGAAGGAACACTAGTCAAGTCCATACGCGGGATCTATTTCGCGAAGTATCGAGGCTGATTCCCGCTATAAATACTGATTATCGGGCATGTAGGGTTTGCCAGATTCAATTTGCGTCGTCGGCTAGCATCCTCGTAAATCAACGGGAAATGAGTTGAATAAATTGCTTACATTAACACGGGGAACAGAGACACGAGTCTCGGTATCTTCGAACTCGAAGAGAATCCGCGTCGGAGGTTTTCTGTGTGGATAATCGTCTGATTAAAGGTGCGACGTACGATCTCGTCGGGTCTTTCGATGAGATCTCGAAACTATTAGTCGTGACGTTGGCGATTTGAATGAGAAACGGTCGACGCGGAGGCATTGTCAGGCTGCCAAACAGTGTAATTCGGCACGATTTGAACAGAAATCGGGAAACTACATGGCGCAGGATTCACACGGCACGGAAACAGGTGGCTCGGAAAGTGAACGTAGTCGTTCTTGCCAGATTTTAAATAAAAGCCGAGCGGATCGGCCGCCGACGTATATTTTATTTTCGATGCCACGTTTTACGCCCGGTAACGTAACACCGTCGCGATCTATTTCCGTTTCGTCGACGTTTTTAAATCGCCGACGGTCTGGACAGCATCCCCTAACGCTACTGGTTCCGGCGTAACCGGATCTAGTTGAGGAAGCACCCTAACTCAATATTTATTATGCAAACGTTGGACGAGAGATGGACGGTGGATCAAAAATGTATTAAAGAACTATGATAATGTCATTCATTTAAAAAAATAGTACAATAATCAATTTGGACTCGTTGCATTGCAATTTTGTTCGAAGAACATTCACATTTTATATCTCTGCGAGAAACTGAAGATTTCCTGCGTTTTCAGGCCCGCAACAAGGAACAAGAAGCTGAAGTGCTGACCTGGATTGAGGCCGTTCTCGGCGAGAAGCTTCCGCCAGGAAACTACGAGGACATCCTCAAGGATGGAGTCGTCCTGTGCAAGCTCGCCAACAAACTGGCTCCCGGATCAGTGAAGAAGATCCAGGAAAGGGGAACCAACTTCCAGTTGATGGAAAATGTTCAAAGGTAGGCAACGACTGTGCTAATTGATGAAGTTGGCTTGCTCGATGAAGAGTCTACAGAAACAATGGGAATTCAGATAGTAATACAAGATTTCTCTGAACAGATTCCAAGCAGCCATCAAGAACTACGGAGTTCCACAGGAGGAGATCTTCCAGACAGCTGATCTCTTCGAAAGACGCAACATCCCACAAGTTACGCTGTGTCTTTACGCCCTGGGCAGGATTGTAAGTATCCTAAATCTAATAAATGTTAAATGCTTTCGGAGCAATTTTGCTAATTATCAAACAAAATCAACGTTTCGATCCTAGTTTGGATCCTTCTCAAGATTTATTTGAATTTATTTGAATTGAATTGATTTATTTGAATTTATTTTTCCAATAAATCTTACTTTTGTCATTATCTGAAAATTTTGAACCAGCTGTTTCTCACATACAATTAACTGTATACAACTGATTCCAATAAAAATTTAACGTTAATAACGATTTACCGTCAAGATATATTCGTAAGAATGGATTTAAGAACATACTATGACCTTTATAATATAACCTAGATCGTTTTCAACACGTTCTTACATCAGTGTCTTGACAACAAGCATGTCCGACGCACGTAACACACGTGCCACACAATTATTATATATTTATTTTCCCCAAAGCAAGTGAGTGAGTTTTTATGAACAATATTCTTATATTCAATCATTCAATAGTTTTTGAAATTATTATAACATATTTACTTTACAGACGCGATTCAAATAAATCTTGAAAAGAATCCAAACTAGGATCAAAACGTTGATTTTGTTTGATAATTAGCAAAATTGCTTCATAATTAGTAGTAAACGATTGAACCGTTGCGCCGAAAGCATTTAACATTTATTAACAGCAAATACGATCGATAGAAGAAACATATTTATCCTAGATCTACCTTGAGAATGTATGCTACCCTGTTAGTTAGCTAGTCAACACTTTATCTACCGGGAGGTTGGTGTAGCAGACCTAGGCAAATTTGATTTGAAATGATATTTCAAAAGTCTCCAGAATTACAATTCCACCGATCTGATTCCAGTTTTCAAACTGTAGTATTTACTGACGTTTAATTTTCTCTCCACAGACGCAGAAACATCCCGAATACAACGGACCCCGTCTAGGACCCAAGATGGCCGACGAGAACAAGCGAACGTTCACTGAAGATCAGCTGCGAGCAAGCGAGGGCCACCTGAATTTGCAAATGGGTTTCAACAAAGGCGCCAGCCAGTCTGGCCACGGTGGATTCGGCAACACCAGACACATGTAAACATTTCCTCCGACTCGACAACTCGTTGCCGAAGATCGCCATAGGCATATTATACTACTCGCTACCTATCTCCAAACGCTACGAGACATTGGAACGAAAGAGCGTCGTACACGCGAACAACGAGCGGTGCTAAAAATTTGTCCATCTGTTGGAGAGTAGATATAACATTATAACATGTCGTTGTAAATTTATTTTCTCATTCTCTGCACGAGCGATTGCGAGATCCTGACGAGAACGTCGATCGAGTCGCGTGATGAACGATCAACACACATTTTACACTTCACAATCGCATTTCACATTTTATACATTACAATTGCTACACTTTGTACTCTACACATTGAACAGACAACATGTACAACACATTCTACACGAATACAGAACAAGTACACGTACAGAGACACGGTTGCACAGAATTCATCGAGGACTCGATATCGACGAGTCTTCTAGTTATGCGTGGAAGTTATTGAAGTAGAATAATTCGGGATTCCCCGAATGCATAACAAAGCCGAACTTCAAAGTTGTCTGGCACTTCGCGGCGCATAATTATTGAAGATGACGGACAACACGACGCCAAGTGCCAACAATGCATTTGTCATTTTCCGTCGTGCGAGCTGTCGGCGATCTCGCAGTTGCTTCAATGTTCCGTTTATTCGAACCGAACGGTTGCACTTTTCTAAGGTTTCTAATCGTCCCTAATACGCAACAATCCTATTCACATGTGAACAAATGTATCGAATAAAGAGGCAGCGCTGCTATTTTCTATTAACCGTGCGTCCTTTGTCAGCCGGAAAACCTGCAGTCTATGTTTCTCTTAAAACGAGTTCGCGCGCTATGTTGTGTGGAACAAGAATGAAGGAAACAGGCGGAGATGCCAAGTTCCTGAGACATTAATACACGCTTCTTTTCGCGGTTAATGTGGCATTCACACGTCCGTTGCAGAAATACCGAGTGCATTAGGCTGCGTGACTTGCGAAAATTACGATTGCACACTGCTCTAAACGTTCATTCGGAAATTAGAATGTTAGAATGTTCTCCGTTAATTCTTTGCACTCGGAGCTTTCTTGGATCAGTTACCGGTGACGCTAAGGCCATCTACATTCTGTCAAAAAAATACCGGGAATTGGTCAATGAAGCACAAAATATGTATTATTCATCCAAATTTATTGTATCGCCTTCAAAGTAGGCCTCTTTCGAAATAATACACTTATGCCAACGAATAACCCAATCATCAAAACATTTGTTGAACACATTTTTTGAACACTTCAGTACTCGCCGCGAATTCTCTTTTATGTTATCTATCGACTGAAAACGGGCGCCTCGAAGTGGTAATTTGAGTTTTGGGAAAAGAAAAAAGTAGGTCGGAGCCATATCAGGGGAATACGATGGCTGCTCGATAAGATTTGTTGAGTTTCTGGCCAGAAATTCGTTCACAATGATAGCCTTGTGAGATGGTGCGTTATCGTGTTGCAAAATCCATGAGTTTTCTTTCCACAAATCTGGTCTTTTTCGACGAATTTGCTCTCTCAAACGCCACATAACGCTCAAATAATGTTATTTATTTACTGTCTCACCTTGTGGCAAGAATCCCGAGTGCACAACACCGCGGTAATCGAAAAAGACTGTCAATATCACCTTCACTTTTGATCGACTTTGACGTGCTTTTTTCGGTTTCGGCTCAATTGGAAGGCGCCATTCCGAAGCTTGTTGACTGGTTTGCATGTCAAACTCGTAAACCCATGTCTCATCATCAGTTACAATGCGTTTTATGAATGTGGGGTTCGGAATTGACTCGTCCGAACATGTCTTCAGCGACCTTAACGCGATTGAGTTTTTGCAGAAAATTCGCAAAAATCGCAAAACACACTTGAGATGAACTGACAAAATGGCACACTGTAAACAAACTAAATGACAAGTGACGTTCAAACTCCGCGGGAGTATAGAGGACAGTTGTTCCAACGTAGCGACGGAAAGAATTTCAACAATCCCTTTAAGCGGGCTTTTTAAATGATCGATTCCCGGTACTTTCTTGACAGAATGTATTAAAAGTAGCCAAGTTCTGTTTTGTATTAGATTTACACATTTTTCCCATCAATGCATAAAAGCCGCAGTTTATTAATCTACACAGATAGTTTTCCAACTTCAATAATTCGAAACTGATCATCTGTATCTACGTGGTGGTTCTAACATCGATGAAAACTCAGATCCGAGTCCAGCAAAATGGAAAATGCTCTGCTCATTCTGTCAATGGAATTTGGTAGAACTTTCTAGTATGAAGCGGTTCTAGAGTCGTTCCAAAACCCGTTCCAGCTCGTTCGCGTTTCCGTTTTGGAACCCAGAGGCTTCGGTCTCACCCTCAACTCGGCCGAGCTAATTCCGTCGCCATCAGCCCCGAAAATACCATCGGCTTGTTTGTAAATAAACGTTGCCGTGAGACCAGTTGCCGTCGTTGCGACACAAATTTTTCAGCTTACACGATTTCTTTGCTGGAACGCGGCGAGGATCATGCAACACGCTCGCCACCGCGTAATTTCGTTTCAAACTTTTGCTTAGCTTGGCACGAAACGGAAGCCGCCCGGATATTTTTGGATTGCGCTCGGTGTACCGTTGATGATCGTAACTGGACTCTCGTCGTGTCATCGTGTCAGAAAAAAAATCATTGTTTATAATGCTAAATCTATCGAACATTGAAAGAGACTCACGCGAGTTGACTTATAAAAATGAGAACACTGAATTTATTTAGATCTTGTATGGATAAATAAAAATGTAAATGTCCGTTTGTCCGTTTGTTTGTAATCGAACACCTCCGTAACGGCTGAACGTAGAAAGCTGGGGTTTGGCCATTAGACGCAGCGTTTCTTCGGGAAGGTTTTAGGACAATCCGCATTCGAAAAAGTCCATTCGTTCAAGAGTTTTGACGACTTTTACCACCGGCTACAACGCTAACTGCTTACTTCAAGTTATGTGAATGTGGCGCGTTTGCGAAAACATTGATGTGGAATAATCGATATGATTTCGTGTTGATTCGCGTTATAACCAATGCGTCACGACGAGGATCTTCTCAGTGGTATTCTGCTTCAAATTATATCGTGAAATATCTATATAAATAGAAAAAATATCTATATAAATAGAAGATTGACCTATTCGGAGTGATGTGTTCTGTAAGTTTCTCACTGCATTGGAATTCAGCTGAGTAGATTGATCTGCGTTTGAATTGAAATATTTGGTTAGTATTATGGGTAGTATACAAGGAGGTCATAAATATCTGGCACGAATATTTTTTTCAAAAGGTCATTTTTTTCGGAGTTATCAAGGTCATCGATGTTTTTTGATACGTAACTACAGTTTTATTTTTATGCTTCAGGTAACTGATCGAAAAATACATTCAGATATGTATAATAACATGACCTTGAAATGACCTTGATCTTCGCAAAATTAAAGTTTCACCTTCAGTTTTTCTCATTGCATTGGAATTCAGCTGTTTCAGCTGTCAAATTATTAAGTTTTTTCTTTGTTTTTTAGTTCGTGTTTTTTCTTTATTTAATGTTTCGCACTTTTAGATGTTAACGATATAACTTTCTTTCTACTTTAGTACATAAAAAGAATGACAAATTGAGGAAAAACGGGCAACACAACGAATGATTCAAATACGTGCCACACTTGAGGATGCACGGTAAAATAAAACAGATAAATGTCGCATCTGTGACAGGTAAAAATATGCTTTTAAAAAATACTGAGCCACAGCAACGTGTGGCGGGGGAAAGCTAGTAATTGTATAAAATCCACAGTCGGATGATCAGCGATACATGGTAACTTCAATTTTTGCACAACTCATGAAAGAATTCATTGAAAATTCATACAGGTAAGCACCGATGGTCTATGCACTAGGCACTAAGCACTAAGCACTAATGATCCATGAGAAGTTGGTTCGACATTGCAAATCGCCCCCGGTCCACGTGTAAATCAAATTTAGTCTAGCGAATGCATCGAGTGACTCACAGTGTGTATAAGCTCTCCAGAATTAGAAGCACTTTAATGAAAACTCGCGAAAGTATCGCGGCGATTCGCGCGGTGAATCAGTAGTTTGAAATAGATGGCTTTTCTGCGTGTCAAGGGGACGAGATTTTCCTTCCATCGGATCTGCGTGAAATTCTGGACACGGTTCGAGAATATTCAAAATCGTACTTCAAGAACACCTTGAAGACGGCCGGCGCTACGCAGTTTGGAACGCGGAGCGGGAACGTAAATGGAAAGTCATGCTATATCAATCTTTCTTCTGAGCTATCAGTGTTACAATAAACTGTGGAAGCTACGTTGGTATCTGGTCCTAGCAATTCGGAAAATATTGCAAAAGTTAACCGACCCTATCCATTTCTGTTAAAATTTGTTTATACGTTGCCATTTTTAAAACAGCCTTGAGGAAGACGCTGAAGTAGCTATAATAAATTCTACCATTCCGGTTTTGGTTTGATTAAATAAATTAATTTGATTTTGCCGAACTTTCTGGACTTGAAATTTAGCAGTCAATATGTTAATTAATACAATCCCATCTTGACAATTTGTTCCTTGACTCTTTAGCAACCTACAAATCCTAATAAAAACTGGTTGAAGAATTTTGGCACCCATAGTTGAGTATAGACAACGTGTTCGAGTTACTGGTTTCACAAGCGAATAACAATTTGAGTACACGAAAATTAAATGAAAATAGCTGGTACTAGAACACAACACAATTGTGTATTGGTGGATCAAAAATTAGCAACGAAATGATAGAAATAAATAAATGTTCGCACGGTTCGCACGTCCATTTTTCACAGAGGACACTAAGGAAGATGAACAGTGAACAGACACGTCTTACCTGCCAAAGCGGACGTCCAGGCATGACGAATGCGTCGGTGACTTCTTTGACAATTAGCGGAATGGGTGAGAGAGAGGATGCCGGCAGAGCTTAACGCACTCAAGCACAAAAAGTGTGAGCTTTCGAGCCTCGTGCTGCGTATATATGCGTGACAGGTACGCGGCCGTGTTGGTGAGTGTGGGGGCGCTTCTATATATGGACCAGTTACTCACCACCACCCTCGTTCACACACGCGACCACCTCCGCCGTTTCTTTTCGAAGGGGATTCTCAAAAGGAACCACGTGAACGACGTATTTCTACCAGCTTTGACGCATCCATTGCGCCGAACATTTTTCAATTTATTCGAAAAAGTAATTGTCTGAAACAAAATCTAACTACAGGGTGAGTCCGAAGAAACAGAACACCTAAATATCTCCTAAATATCTCGTTACTTTTCGTTGTACAAAAAAACTTCTTAAGACAAAATTACACTGTTTGATTAGAAATCTTAGAAACAGTGGAAATCTGACAGCAAGAAGGTCTTCAGAGTAATTAGTAGTTGATAAACAGGATTCTGTACGAACGGTGAAGGTATATCATAATCATAAATGTCTTCCTGTCAACATCGAATCTGTTATTTTGTGTATTGCGATACATTTGAATGTATCAGCTCAAGGGAATATTTTTGAACATTTTGCGTAACAGAAATAAAGCAAATGAACCTTACACGTTGAATTTTATTTATTACATTTTTCTGGGTTGAAGGTCGTTTGTAGGTCATATTGTGTTACATGGATGAATTTGTTATTTTGTCAGCTATAACATTACGTTAACGAAGATATATCATTCCATTTAAAAAAACATCGATGACCTTGAAATCTCATTTAAAAAATTACCTTGAAAATTTTTTCCCTTACACAGTTACATGTGGCCCTTCAAACAGTGCAACTTTGTCCTAAGAACTTTTTTTGTACAACGAAAAGTAACGGAGATATTTAGGTGTTCTGTTTCTTCGGACTCACCCTGTATACTCCGAGATGGCGCGGACTTTCTTCCCCCGAAACCTGGAAAAAAAATTATTGGTTTGGCAAGAAAGTAATTTTGGTATTTTAAGATGAACTGATGATGACCTGAAATCGCACTTGAATGAGTTTTTTACCGATCAGGACCAGAAGTTTTATGAACGCGGAATTGTGAAGCTACCAGAAAGATGACAAAAGATCATCGAACAAAATGGAAAATATAAAATATATTAAAGTTCATTGCTTGAATAAAATAATTGGTTTCTATTTCACTTTGAAATACCGAAATTACTTACTTGCCAATCCAATATAATATAAATACCATCTTCAATTAATACAATAAAGTAGTTCCGCAAGAGACGATATATCGTTCATTATTGCACAGTATTACAGTAGTACATGCTTCCTATCAAAACCTCCAGCGGTTGTTAAAACAATTACTAACGTATTAAATTAACTAAATCCCAACATATTGAACTAAAATTTTTATCGTTTCCTATCATCGTTCTCTAAAGAAGTCTCTCTGACATGAATAGAATTTTATTATAGAAGAGACATAGCTTGTAAAGTCTCTTTGCTATACGTATTTATCATGCACGATGAAGGACTATATATAACGGCCTTGGAAGCGGTGAAACTACAACGGGTAGCGTGGCCGAGCGGTCTAAGGCGCTGGTTTAAGGCACCAGTCTCTTCGGAGGCGTGGGTTCGAATCCCACCGCTGCCATTAATTTTTGCTTCCGTTTACAATAACATACATAGGTACACGCGGATGCGTTCCCAGATTATATTCCTCGCGGCCTTCGCGGTCCGCGACGTGTAATTAGCGGAAGAAGGCAGTGGTAGCGACTCCTTTGAAGGTCCAATGGGTTGCGTCGGCACGCGGCGCCGTGGTTCACACCTATTAGGAGCGCACGTTGCTGCAGGAGCTTCATTATGTTGCATCTTGAACCAGAGACAGCTCTCGATGATTCGACTAACCCTGTAACGCGGTCGATAACTTAGTTTTTGTATAAAAACGTTATTTACAAGCAAAGTTAGAATTTTATGAATTTTTAAAGAAGAGTGGATCAAAAAGATTGATCGTATGTTGCATAAGTATGAATATAACTCTTCGAAAATATTTCTCTACAATTGTTTAATGAAATTTGAAACAAATGAGACACCTTTCTCATTTTTGCTACTAACAATAAGGCCTAACAGCTCTTTTTGCCCCAAACAAATATTTTTAGTTCTTACGATAGAATAGCAAAATAACTAAATAGTATAGCAATCCATTCATTACAAATTCCCAAAGATTCGTTCATTTTCAATGGTTTCAGTGTTTCGATAACGATTGTTTCTACCAATACGAAAAGGAAGACTCGTAATCGCGGACACTCACAATCAGTACTATATATGGCTTTGAATACCATGCTCTTGCCAACCGATAGAATCCTGTTGCTATTGTTTTCGCCGGGGGCTAGCCATTCTTGACCATACTGGTAAATAGGGTCGATTATTGAACAGCCATCCAATTATGCAGGGGAAGCAGCGACGCGACGGTGTGTGTATAATAATAAACAGCAGAGCAGCCATCCCGAAAAAGCGCCGGTGAATGTATGCTTCTCGGCGATCTGCTAGCCTGATCCGTGTTTCATTCTGAAGATGCCACCACGAGCCACACCCTGTTGGTACACATGCGATTTTTCAAATACGTAGATACGTTGTCACGGCGTATGTAATCTTTGAACAACAGACATCAAGCAAAATTCGAACATTGTGATCTCCATATTTTTCAAAATATATTTAACCATCCACCGACATTGTTATTTATTTGCTATGCCTTTTGATGATATGTAATTCCAATCGAAATTATTTGGTCTTAGGTCCTCGGACTACTTCGGACGTAGAAAATCAACTGTCAGCAAGCGTCGTTCAAGCGGACTCCGTGGCGCAACGGTAGCGCGTCTGACTCCAGATCAGAAGGTTGCGTGTTCAAATCACGTCGGGGTCATGTCTAACTTTCATTTTGCCACTACCATGTTTTAAATATTATTTACCTGGCGATAATCTTTTCTACCATCTCCTCGAGTGTCGCAATAATTTTACAGCGTAGAAGCGATCGGTTCTTCTTGCTGAAATTGTGAAATACTCCGTAGACATTCGACTCGAACCAATGTGTCGAACAACGTGGTGAGCGATGCCGTTTGTGTCGTCCGACGTCGAGCGCGCATGTGTGTGTAAGAAAAATGGCGGGGACTATAATCAACGCGTTCTGAACGCGTTTTCCTTTGCACTGAAGTGCGGAGCGTGCTCACATCCCGCACACAAGACGCGAAATACTAGGATAACATGAAAGAAGCACCTTTCTCCTCTCTCGTACTGTTGAGCGACATTCGCGCGGGTTGTCTCATTTAGCCCCTCCTTGGATTAGGCTAACACGTTCATCATGGAGGTCTACTAACATGGCGGCCGAATGCACGTTTGTTTACAGTACTTACTGTGCCATCCAGAACTGGAAGCCGAAACTAATCGGCTGTTGTCGTAGATGGCAGCACAAGTTGTTTCATAATTTTCATCAAATTACCGACCGAGCCGATTCCATAAGCACTAACACCGACGAGATTGATAACATACACTATACACACACCGTCGCGTCGCTGCTTCCCCTGCATAATTGGATGGCTGTTCAATTATCGACCTGTTTACCAGTATGGCCAAGAATGGCTAGCCTCCGTCGAAAACAAGAGCAACAGGATTCTATCGGTTGGCAAGAGCATGGTATTCAAAGCCATATATAGTACTGATTGTGAGTGTCCGCGATTACGAGTCTTCCTTTTCGTATTGGTAGAAACAATCGTTATCGATTGGCAGAAAACGAATAATCTGCTAATAAAGTTCGAGGGAGACTCTCTCCAAACAAAATTAATTATTTATGACGGACTTTTTGGGCTTAGTATTAAACCCTACGTTAAGAACGTTAAACTTTGTTTTAAATGTTTAAAATATGGGCACCGTAAAGCTCAATGCCGCTCAGAAATTAATCTCTGTTTTATTTGCGGTAAAGATTTTCATGGAATATGCAATAGTACTCCCCAATGTATTAATTGCGGCGAAAATCATCCAACGACGAATAAAAATTGTATAAATTATCAACTTGAAAATCTTACTAATAAAATCGCGGCTTACAAAAATAAGTCTTTTGTTGAATCGCGCAATCTAGCGAGGATTGAGTTAGGATTAAATGTAAGATCTGATGTTAATAATAAATTCATTGACTCAACAGATGATGATTATGAAAACATTCACCTGGATTCGGATGAATACCCGAAATTAGGAAGTTACAAAAAAAAAATTATTAACGTAGAGAAATGGGAAAATAAGGCAGTCCCAGTTATTAATAAATACAATCCTTGGGAAAGGAATAAAATTGGAAAAAAAAGTATAGATTCTGTAAATCAAAAAGAAGAAAGAGTAAAGAGTATAGGTCAGGATCGAATCATTCAGACTAGAAACAGGCAGGTAAAACTTAATACAAGAGAAAGTTTGAAACAAGAAACAGAGGCAAAGTTAATAGTGGAAAAGGGTGATATGGAAGAATCAATGATCGAAGAAATTCTGTCTATGGCCAAGGAATACAATATTACTGATAAATTATCTAGAAAACTACAAAAAGTCAATGATTATAAAGACGGTGTAAGTAATAATAATAATGTAAAAGTTAAAAACAGAGATAGAGACATAACGGGAATTTATGAGAACAAAGTTTGGTCAAAGAAACCAGAAGAAACAATCATAATAGAAAATTCAACTCCTAAAATAACAAGTTACATTAAAACTTATCATGCAACAAATTCAGGTTCAAATAGAAAAGATCAGGTTAAAACTAAAAACCTGCTTGATTACGAATATGGAAGACCTTCCACCTCTGGGTATAGTAAAGAAAAAGAAAAGTCAAGAGAATTTGTGAAAATCTCCCCAGTAGGCCTTGATAACCGGCAAAAGAAGAGAGTTACATCTATAAAAGATATAACACATTCTCTTGGCGAAGAGACAAGCTTCCCCTACATGAGGGTAAAGGAGGACCAGAATTTACATTTTTGTAAGAGCAGGGAAATGGAATCTAAAGTAGACAAAGTTATGAACTCACAACTAATGAAACAAATTAGTCAACATTCAAATAAGAAATCGATTAAACAAGAACTTGAGGAAGTTGAAAAAAATCAAGAAGTTGTCATGTTAGAAGACAAAAAAAACTTAGAAAGTCTCACACCTAAAGAACGGCCAAGCTTTTCCAAAGAGGACTTATATAATAAAAAAGAAGAAGAAGTGGAGGAAAGTAAAAAAAATAGATATTTTCCTACTAAAAATAGTGATTCAGACATGGAAACGTATGTACAAATAAAACCAAAGTTAACACAAGTTATTAATAAATAAACAATTACATATATGCATAGTCAAACTAACCAAAGAAGTTTATCAGGTCAGGAAAAACTAAGACTAGGTTTATGGAATGCTAGAAGCATTTCAAACAAAATTATGGAAATAAAAAACGCAATGGAAGAGTATGATATACTTGCCATAACTGAAACATGGACAAATAATTATAATAATATAATAGGTAATGGTATTAATATTTACAGTAATGAAAACTCTATGAACCCCAATAAAACTGCTGGTAGAGGTGTGGTTTTCTTGGTAAAAGACCACATTCAAATCATTAAAAATAAAGAAGTGTATATTGAAGACAGCCATGAATTAATTAGTATTGATGTTCTTGGACATGATAGGAAAAAAATGATTGGAATTCATCTTATGTATAGACATCAAAAGAAACAATTGAACAAAAGCTATTGGACCAAACTTTTAAAAGATTTAAACATAGGAAACAATAATATTTTAATAGGAGATCTTAACGCAAAATCCACTCTTTGGAATTGTGAATCCTATAACAAAGAAGGAAAAACTTTAGAAGAAGCTTTAGAGGATCTGGATTTATTAGTAATCAACAATATGTCTATGTCGAGAATTGCTGTTCCTATAAATCAGAACAGAGCTAACCTGGACTTGATTATAGGATGCGCGCACAATATCGAGAATATAGAAATAATAGAATCTTATAACACTATGGGTTCTGACCATCAAATTATTAATGCTCACATCAGACTAAAAGATTTACATAGTGATAGTACAAATAAATTTACAGTGAACAATCACCTTAACAATAGAATAAATACCCAAAAAATTAACTGGAATAGATGGGGACATATCATGTCAAGTAGAAGATCGGAAGTAGAAAAAGATATGGAAGAAACAGATGAGTTGGAAAAATGGTATGAAATTTGTAAAAATAATATAAAGGAGACAACAAAACTACTAAATGAAGAAACAAAAAAGTTAGAGAACAAGAGCAGATATAGAGATGACAACAAGTCAATTTATAACAACAATATACCACTTCAGAATTATAATAAAAAGAAAATAAATCAAAGAAAGAATCAACCCATAAGACCGAGATGGTGGGATCAGGAATGTAAAGATACCCATCAAGAAGTCAAAGACCGTCGCGTCGCTGCTTCCCCTGCATAATTGGATGGCTGTTCAATTATCGACCTGTTTACCAGTATGGCCAAGAATGGCTAGCCTCCGGCGAAAACAATAGCAACAGGATTCTATCGGTTGGCAAGAGCATGATATTCAAAGCCATATATAGTACTGATTGTGAGTGTCCGCGATTACGAGTCTTCCTTTTCGTATTGGTAGAAACAATCGTTATCGAAACACTGAAACCATTGAAAATGAACGAATCTTCGGGAATTTGTAATCAATGGATTGCTATACTATTTAGAATGATGTACTATAGGATGCTCACATTACCCAATCTGTAATTGCCTTATAACACTATCACCGACGAGATCCTATCTCGACTCTTTATCTAAATACAACCAGACGATATATGACATTGTTCACGCCCGGAGCGAACCAGCTTGAATAATACATACATTTTGTTCTGAAGGAAGGTGAAATAGCAAGATGTTATGGAAGACAATAGGTATAGGATAGAATTTATTGAAAATCAACATATTTATTAAATGTGCAGCTATTAGCTCGATATTATCCTTTATTTATAAGACACTAGAAGTTCTTACAAATAGAGGATAATATCGATTGCCCAGGTCTCACCACGAGGAGGTTGCTGCACAAGAGACCCGAAAGGGAGTCGGAACGAATGCAATATTCCTTCTGGCTCCCTTTCCAACAACGACGGACTTATACTAAATTACGCAGATATGTCGAGTAATTATCGCGGAGCAAAAGTTGTGAATCGGAGAAGAAGTCTCCGATCCACGGGGGATCAAAGGCGAATCAGGCAGAAGGCTCTGATTCTTTCAAAGTGAGAAACAAGAGCGAACCAGAGCAGAAGGCTCTGGTTCGAAGGTGACGCGGCGCGTACAATGCTTGCAGCCCAGCACCGGTCAGAGCCGATACCCGACGTGTCCTCACCAAGAGAGATGGATCATGAGAAGTGTTCAAACGTATTACCATTTCTTTGCCAACTACCTGCCACCAGGCAACGCAAAGCGTTGAGGTGTACGGGTAGGATGACAGAGAGAATGGCAACACGAGTGGACAGATCTCAATGAACCACCTCTCTCAATGATTCGACGCCGAATACCGGCTCCAACCGGCCAGGTACATGCAAGCAATGTCCGACATAGCAGAAGGCTGTGTCGGAAACGAGAAAACGAGCAAAGTGAAGTTACGGCAATAATTACTCGACATATTTACCACGACGACATACAATCTTAATAACTAACGCACGCAAGCCGAGCAATTATTGTGGACCAAAAGACTAAATCGCAAATGGGGAAGAATCAAAGCCTTCTGCTTTGATTCGCAAAGCAGAAACTTGAACCAGAGCAGATGGCTCTGGTTCGGGGGTGACGCTAAGACAATAATTGCTCGGCAAATAAAACTAACTTAGAAATATGCCGCAGTCTTCTTGATTTGTCCTCTTCTTGGTGTGTCCTCTTCTTGGTGTGTCCTCTTCTTGGTATGTCCTCTTCATAGTATGTCCTCTTCTTGGTGTGTCCTCTTCTTGGTGTATTCTAACTAAAACAGACTAATAATAATTAGACATAACAATATATTACCCCGCACACGAGTGCAAGCCTAAGACCCGCTCACAAGGGCAAACCTAAGACCAGTTTTCAAGAACAAACAAACCCCGCACACGAGTGCGACACTAACCAGCTCACGAGAGCCCAATTAACCCCGCACACGAGTGCGAATGAAACCAGCTCACGAGAGCCCAACTAACCCCGCAAACGAGTGCGAATGAAACCAGCTCACGAGAGCCAACCTAACACCAGCTCACGAGAGCCAAACTAACCCTGCACACGGGTGCGGCCTATAGGCGATTCGGGTAGCCCCGGGAACGCGACACCCCGTACTCACTCACAGCTCTATCCGTGAGTGAGCCCCTGGGGGACCTCCGATCGGAGGAATACCAATTTCAGACAACATGTGAAAATCTTTAGAATAGGCACTTGTGAAAGTTCCGCAGCGAACAATTCGAAATTCAGAAATAAAAATTGTCGTGATCACTGATTGAATAACTTCTTCGAAATAACGAACTCAAGATGGGCCAAGGGTCAACGGAGAAAGCATTGATGTACCCTGGGCCGACAGCAAACTACCTGAAAGTAAATTCATATACAATTTAATGAAATAATGTTTTTATATCTCGCAAGTCTTATATTCTACTACACAATCTTATCGAAAATTATAAATATGCAATGTGCAGCTATTAGCTCGATATTATCCTTTATTCATAAGACACTATAAGTTCTTACAAATAGAGGATAATACCGATTGCCCAGGTCTCACCACGAGGAGGTTGCTGCACAAGAGACCCGAAAGAGAGTCGGAACGAATGCAATATTCCTTCTGGCTCCCTTTCTAACAACGACGGACTTATACTAAATTACGCAGATATGTCGAGAAATTATAGCGGGGCAAAAGTTGTGAATCGGAGAAGAAGTCTCGGATCCACGGGGGACCAAAGGCGAATCAGGCAGAGGGCCCTGATTCTTTCAAAGTGAGAAACAAGAGCGAACCAGAGCAGAAGGCACTGGTCCGACACAGCAGAAGGCTGTGTCAGAATCAAGGAAACGAGCAAAGTAAAGTTACGGCAATAATTACTCGACATATTTGCAACGGAGATGTACAACAAGCTTAAAAATTAACGCACGCACGCACGCAACCCGAGCAATTATTTATTGGCATTGGTACTAGACTGATGATTTATTGTTTGGCAATTCCATACTGATATACAAATATACAGAGGTGCGATATACTGATAAACTAATAATGCTGATACCTTTGTATCGTGATATTCTGATATCTAGATATGCATATGTATATTTCTTACAAGTATTTCAGATTCGGAGATTAAACCAAGAACGTTAAATCGGCGAATAATACCAATGCCAATAAGTACTGCTGAATTGTGGGTATGTACAAATGGGTACAATACAAGTTTAAAAATTAACGCACGCAAGCCGAGCAATTATTGTGGGCCAAAAGACTAAACGCAAACGGGGGAAAAATCAAAGCAGAAGGCTTTGATTCGCAATGAAGAAATATGAGCCAGAGCAGAAGGCTCTGGTTCGGGGGTGATGCTAAGACAATAATTGCTCGGCAAATAAAACTAACTAAAGAATACGCCGCAGTCTTCTTGGTTTGTCCTCTTCTTGGTTTTCCCTCTTCTTGGTCTGCCCTTTTTTCGGTGTGTCCTCTTCTTGGTGTCATCTCCTCTTGTTGTATTCTAGCTGAAACAGACTAATAATAGTTAGATATAACAATACATAACCCTGCACACGAATGCAAAGCTAATACCCGCTCACGAGAGCAAACCTAGAACCAGCTCACGAGAGTCAAAGTAACCCCGCACACGGGTGCGGCCTATAGGCGGTTCGGGTAGCCCCGGGGACGCTACACCCCGCACTAACTCACAGCCCCATTCGTGAGTGAGCCCCTGGGGGATCTCCGATCGGAGGAATACCAATTTTCAACAAGATGTAAAAATTGTTAAAAGCGAGCCTTGTCAAAGTTCCGAAACCAACAATTCAAAATTCAGAAATAACACGAGTGCGAATAGAGCAAATATAAGCCCGCACGTAAGTGCAATTCTAACCATGCACATGAGTGCGAATGCAACCATAGAAGCAGTTCATAAGAGTAATTGTAATCCCGCACAGAAGTGCGAATACAATCAGTTCACAAGAAGAATTGTAATCATGTACATGAGTGCGAATACAACCGGAGACCCTGCTCATTAAAGTAATTGTAAACCAGCACAGAAGTGCGAATAGAACCAGCGAACCAACTCGTGAGAATAATTATAACCCCGCACACGAGTGCGAATAGAACAAACCCACGAGAGCTGTGCTAACTGTTCACACGATTGCAGCCTATATGTGCTTCGGGTAGCTCCGGGGACGCAACACCCCGCACTCACTCACGGCCCCATCCGTGAGTGAGCCCCTGGGGGACCTCCGATCGGAGGAATACCAATTTCAGACAACATGTGAAAATGTTTAGAATAGGCACTTGTGAAAGTTCCGCAGCGAACAATTTTAAATTCAGAAATAAAAATCGTCGAGATCACTGATTGAATAACTTCTTCGAAATAACGAACTCAAGATGGGCCAAGGGTAAACGAAGAAAGCATTGATGTATCCTGGGCCGACAGCAAACTACCTGAATGTAAATTCATATACAATTTAATGAAATATGTTCTTATATCTCGCAAGTCTTAAATTCTACTACACAATGTTACGAAAATTGTAAAAGTGCAATGTGCAGCTATTTGCTCGATATTATCCTTTACTCATAAGAGTTTCACTAGAAGTTCTTACAAATAGAGGATAATACCGATTGCCCAGGTCTCACCACGAGGAGGTTGCTGCACAAGAGAGCCGAAAGGGAGTCGGAACGAATGCAATATTCCTTCTGAGTCCCTTTATTACAACGACGGACTTATACTAAATTACGCAGATATGTCGAGTAATTATCGCGGGGCAAAAGGTGTGAAGCCACATCTCTCAAAGCCTCCCCCCATTAATATTATCTACCGCGAACTCCCGCACCAAACCGGTATGGTACAAACTACATACGAGCAAGGTCCGACACAGCAGAAGGCTGTGTCCGAATCAAGAAAACGAGCAAAGTGAAATTACGGCAATAATTACTCGACATATTTACAACGATGGTATACAATCTTAATATGTAAACCAAATATAACTAACTTAAAAATACACTCTAGTCTTCTTCCTCTTCGTTGGTGTGTCCTCTTCATTCGGTGTGTCGTCTTCGTTAGCAGCCGGCTGTTGTAATCTAGCTGAAACAGACTAATCGTATTTAGAAACAATGCTGTTGAATACAGAATTAAATCACGCACACGAGTGTGAATGTAACCAGCTCACGAGAGCAAATATAAACCCGCACGTAAGCGGAAACCTAACTATGCACATGAGTGCGAATACAACCTGTCCACAAGAGCAATTATAATTTATAATCATGTTCACAAGTGAACCAGTTCACAAGAACAATTGTAATCCTGCACACGAGTGGGGCGCTCAAAATATAAATTTGATGAAGAATAAAATTGATAAATTTGAAGAAGACTCAATACCGAAAGTCTCGAAAATTTCAATTAGTATGAAGGATATGGTATTCGTTGAATTAACAGTTGAAGGACAGGTTTGTTGAAACTGAGCCATGGAAGTTGAAACTGACAAAGGAAGCTTTGAAAAATATTAGTAACCAAACTTACCGTTGATCGTTGAATGAACAGTTGAAGGTAGGTCACGGTAGCTGTGGATGACCCCTTGTCCACCTCTGGTCAACCTCTGGTCCACCTCTGGTAGGTCCCTGGTCCTTCTGGTCCTCCTGGTCCCGGAGCTCGACTGAACCCGACCGCTCACGTCGCACCCCCCCCCCGGCCCGACTGATTGACGGAACTCTCTGACCGAGCGCGGGCGTGCGCCCCACGCTCGACGCTCGACCGCTCCCCACCCTCACCGAATATCGATCGATGTCGATCGCCGTGACAATTATTGATAAATTTATTATTTCCAGCTGGTTAATGTTTATAACAATTCTATTTTACAGCAATGTCCACAAGCAATCCCTTGGCTATATGACCACCTAATTTTTTAGTAAAAGTGGCTAATAGTATTCGAGACACGGAATAACTTTTAAACCATGAACATTCGCACGCATTAATTTATTCAATACAATTCACAGATAAATTTATTATTTCTGGCTGTTTAATGTTTATAACAATTCCTTTTGCTAATGATGTTAACGAGCACTCCCTTGAGCACCTTGCCATCTAATGTTTTCGTAAAAATAGACAATAAAACTCGAGAAACAGAATAACTTTTAAACATTGAACATTCGCACGCATTAAATTATTCAACATAATACTATGATACATTTATTAATTATAGCTAATTAACGTTAATAATCATTCCTTTTGCCAACGATGTGGACGAGCACTCCCTTGACCACTTTGCCATCTAATTTTTTACAGTGTTCGGTATTGGCCTAAACTGGAGCATTCAAACGATGGTGGTTCGACCGTTGGGTTGGTGCCGTCTCGTTATTGTTTTCGTGTCTCGAGCGCGCGATCGCGAAACCGCTGTCTTGTCCTCGTAAAAGTCATCGTACAATAAAGAATATATGTTTAACTGCAAAATTGGAAATGTTGCAAACAGCCAAATATTAATACGTATTTTAACATAAAATAAAATGATTGTATCGTTAATTAAATCATATGTGCATTATATAGCAAGCGATTTTTATGAAAATTTTCAGGAACATTACAAAACACCCATTAAAACATCATGTAAAATTGCGTATTTTTGGTATTTTCCACGTTACAGTCACAATTCTTGAAAAGTAAACGAAACGAGTCGAGTCAATACATGATTAACTCAACCTGAATATTTCATCTCTGTTTAAGTATAATGCTCCCTGTTTCTATAATGATTTTAAAACTGAATAAATGTTTTTTCGATTTATATATAAATAAACTGTTATTTATTGATAGCAAACAAAGTAATAATTGTTATTGAAAATTGAATTACCTATTAAACGCTATTTTTATCTTGAAATTTATTCATATAAAGTGCGTTAATTGTTGGTTTGTTTAAACCTTCTGCTATAAAATACAATATAACTGTAATAAATCTAAGGATTTTTACATCTTTCAATGCCTGTCGTTTTTTCCCGCATCAACCGATTTCGATGAAGCATTCATAGTGCATATAATTCATATACAGATCCACAAAACGCACATTTTAAATTTTTATTACGGACTCTAATCAAAAAGTTTTATAAAATGTCTTTTTTACTTTCTCATGTAATTCTTATCAATAGCAATTTTACATGATGTTTTAACGGGTGTTCTGTAATATTCCAGAAAAGTTTCATAAATATCGCCCGCTATATATAATGCACATATAATGTAATTAACGATACATTCATTTTATTTTATTTTAAAATACGTATTAATATTTGGCTGTTTGCAACATTTCGAATTTTGCAGTTAAACATATATTCTTTATTGTACGATGACTTTTACGAGGACAACACAGCGGTTTCGCGATCGCGCGCTCGAGACACGAAAACAATAACGAGACGGCACCAACGCAACGGTCGAACCACCTTCGTTTGAATGCTCCCGTTTAGGCCAATACCGAACACTGTAAAAAATTAGATGACCATGTGGTCAAGGGAGTGCTTTTCCACATCGTTGGCAAAAGGATTGATTATAAACATTAATTAGCTAGAATTAATAAATGTATCACAGTATTATGTTGAATAAATTAATTCGTGCGAATGTTCATGGTTTAAAAGTTATTCTGTTTCTCGAGTTTTATTGTCTATTTTTACGAAAACATTAGATGGCAGGATAGTCAAGGGAGTGCTCGTTAACATCATTAGTAAAAGGAATTGTTATAAACATTAAACAGCCAGAAATAATAAATTTATCTGTGAATTGTATTGGATAAATTAATGCGTGCGAATGTTCATGGTTTAAAAGTTATTCTGTTTCTCGATTTTTATTGTCTATTTTTACGAAAAAATTGGATGGCAGGATAGTCAAGGGAGTGTTCGTTAACATCATTATCAAAAGGAATTGTTATAAACATTAAACAGCCAGAGATAGTAAATTTATCTGTGAATTGTATTGGATAAATTAATGCGTGCGAATGTTCATGATTTAAAAGTTATTCTGTTTCTCGAGTTTTATTGTCTATTTTTACGAAAAAATTGGATGGCAAGGTAGTCAAGGAAGTGCTCGTTAACATCATTAGCAAAAGGAATTGTTATAAACATTAAACAGCCAGAAATAATAAATTTATCTGTGAATTGTATTGGATAAATTAATGCGTGCAAATGTTTATGGTTTAGAAGTTATTCCGTATCTCGAATACTATCAGCCACATTTACTAAAAAATTAGGTGGTCAGATAGCCAAGGGATTGCTTGTGGACATCGCTGTAAAATAGAATTGTTATAAACATTAACCAGCTGGAAATAATAAATTTATCAATAATTCTAACGGCGATCGACATCGATCGATATTCGGTTGGGGTGAGGACCGTTGGGCGTCGAGCGTGGGGCGCACGCCCGCGCTCGGCGGGAGAGCTCCGTCAATCAGTCAGTCGGGCGGGTGAGGGCGGCGTGAGCGGTCGAGCTCCGGGACCAGGAAGACCAGGAGGACCAGGGGCCTACCAGAGGTGGACCAGAGGTTGACCAGAGGTGGACAAGGGGTCATCCACAGCTACCGTGGCCTACCTTCAACTGTTCATTCAACGATCAACGGTAAGTTGGGTTACTAATATTTTTCAAAGCTTCCTTTATCAGTTTCAACTTCCATGGCTCAGTTTCAACAAACCCGTCCTTCAACCGTTAATTCAACGAATACCATATCCTTCATACTAATTGAAATTTTCGAGACTTTCGGTATTGAGTCTTCTTCAAATTTATCAATTTTATTCTTTATCAAATTTATATTTTGAGCGCTCCACTCGTGTGCGGGGTTATAATTGCTCTTGTGCTCTGCTTCGCTGGTTGTATTCGCACTTCTGTGCGGGGTTACAATTGCTCTCGTGAGCTGGTTCTCTGGTTATATTCGCACTCATGTGCATGGTTACGTTTGCGCTTACGTGCAGGGTTATATTTGCTCTCGTGAGCTGGTTTCTGGTTGCATTCGCACTCATGTACAGGGTTATAAATTATAATTGCTCTTGTGAACTGGTTGTATTCGGACTCATGTGCATTGTTAGATTTGCGCATACGTGCGGGTTTATATTTGCTGTCGTGAGCTGGTTACATTCGCACTCGTGTGCGTGATTTAATTCTGTATTCAACTGCATTGTTTCTAAATACGATTAGTCTGTTTCAGCTAGATTACAACAGCCGGCTGCCAACGCAGTGACACACCGAATGAAGAGGCACACGAACGAAGAGGAAGAAGACTACAGTGTATGTTTAAGTTAGTTATGTTTGGTCTATATATTAAGATTGTATACCATCGTTGTAAATATGTCGAGTAATTATTGCCGTAACTTCACTTTGCTCGTTTTCTTGATTCGGACACAGCCTTCTGCTGTGTCGGACCTTGCTCGTATGTAGTTTGTACCATACCGGTTGGTACAGCAGTTCGCGGTAGATAATATTAATGGGGGGAGGCTTTAAGAGATGTGGCTCGCTCATGTAAAACCTCTCCACTGTAAATTTATTCCACTCATGTCCGTCTATGGCGGCAAGTGGTTGGGAGAAATGGGTATTGCAGCTTTAGTTCCTCTTGGCCATTCGCGCGTCACCCTCGCACCAGGGCCTTCTGCCCTGCGTTTGCTTTAGTTTGTCTCTTTGAAAGAATCAGAGCCTTCTGCCTGATTCGCCTTTAGTCCCCCGTGGATCGGAGACTTCTTCTCCGACTCACACCTTTTGCCCCGCGATAATTACTCGACATACTTGCGTAATGTAGGATAAGTCCGTCGTTGTTAGAAAGGGAGCCAGAAGGAATATTGTATTCGTTCTGACTCTCTTTCGGGTCTCTTGCGCAGCAACCTCCTCGTGGTGAGATCTGGGCAATCGGTATTATCCTCTATTTGTAAGAACTTGTAGTGTCTTATGAATAAAGGATAATATCGAGCTAATAGCTGCACATTTAATAAATATGTTGATTTTCAGTAAATTCTATTCCTATACCTACTGTCTTCCATAACATTTTGCAATTTCACCTTCCTTCAGAACAAAATGGATGTATCGTTCAAGCTGGTTCGCCCCGGGCGTGAACCAGATATAGAATGGGTAATGTGAGCATTCTATACTATTTCATCCTTCTTCTACTTGACGAGTATCTCGTCGGTCGGAGAACTTTTAGCGATGTGATATTTTAGATCACTATAAGTTCCACGTTATCCCCGCGCCCAGTCGCGTCCGCTTACTGATATCGGTGAATAGCATAGTGGCTGGCTGTCTTTAATAGTATCTCCACCGACGAGGTACTATTAAAGACTGCCAGCCTTATGGGAGTTCGTGTCACCCGAATATTTCGGTGTTCTCTCACGTCGTCTAAGATATATTCTGTCTGGAGTGAGAAACAGAAGGCCATCGACATGATCTCGTCGGTGCAGAAGGCTACTGAGGAGATTCTCGTCGGTGAGAAAGCAAATCGTCACGGAACCATATTGATCATCATGAATTGTTACATTCTGTACCGAGCAGATATTTCAGACGACGTTGGTTTCAATATTAAAAGCAAAACTCAAGGACAAAAATTCCTCGAAATATGGCAGCATAATTTTAGGAAAATCAACCATTCCTATTTCAAATTTTATATGAGACAAACATCACTGATTCGATCGAACACTGCTTCGATCAATTGTTATTTACACACTATTTGCAAATTATCACAATATCTTTTTTCGACGTTTCGATCTTACTTTAGATCATTTTCAAGAAAATTATAAGAATTGCGTCTGTAAATTAATAATCAATATTATGTTTCATATTGTGTGAATTTAAAACAAGAAGAAAGCCTTCACTGTTTCAAATCCAAACCGTCCTTCCAATAAAACTTGTGTTCGTTGTGAATGTTTCGCCTTCCAAGATAAATGTCTGTAAAAGACGCAATTCTTATAATTTTCTTGAAAATGATCTAAAGTGAGATCGAAACGTCGAAAAAAGATATTGTGATAATTTTCAAATAGTGTGTAAATAACAATTGATCGAACCAGTGCACCGAAATCATAAGGAAACATAAGGAAACATTTATATGAGACACCTCAATTTGTAATTTCAAAACATTTCATAAACGCGAATTATTACGTTTCACTTTTTTATACCTACATAAATGTCCCAAGAATCGATCTATGAGAACAGAAATATGTTGAAAAGACTTTTTATCGTAAAAAATTAGAGGGCAAGGTGGTCAAGGGAGTGCTTGTCACACATCGTTGGCAAAAGGAATTGTTATAAACATTAAACAGCCAAAAATAATACATTTATCTGTGAATTGTATTAAATAAATTAATGCGTGCGAATGTTCATGGTTTAAAAGTTATTCCGTATGTCGAATACTATTAGCCACTTTTACTAAAAAATTAGGTGGTCAGATAGCCAAGGGATTGCTTGTGGACATCGCTGTAAAATAGAATTGTTATAAACATTCACGAGCTGGAAATAATAAATTTATCAATAATTGTAACGGCGATCGACATCGATCGATATTCGGTTGGGGTGAGGACCGTTGAGCGTCGAGCGTGGGGCGCACGCCCGCGCTCGGTCAGAGAGCTCCGTCAATCACTCAGTCGGGCGGGGGAGGGCGGCGTGAGCGGTCGAGTTCAGTCGGGCTCCGGGACCAGGAGGACCAGAAGGACCGGGGAGGTCCAGAGGTGGACCAGTGGTGGACCAGAGGTCATCTACAGCCACCCTGACCTACCTTCAACAATCCTATTTTGAACTTCAACTGTTCCTTCAACGAACACCGGTAAAGGGTATAGCCGGATAAGCATGGGCCAGCGGCCCCCGCTCCGATTTTCCTGATTCCTGTCTTAAAACATCGTTTTATGTCTAAAAAAACATTGTGTAAAATTTCAAATGTCTACCCCCACCGATAGGGGTGATATTGAGGTAAATTCCCCCGCACTTAAATGCAATTTGCGCTAAAACGAGAAAAGATATCGACATGGGATAAACGGCAAATAAAAGATATAGATACACCCTATATTTCAGATTTTTTTCAGAATTTTTTGCTAATTATTTATAGTTGAAAATAATTAATTAATTTTTTGGGAATTTTTTGAACTATCTTCCCCAAGGTTGACACCTACCAAAAAATTCTAAAATATTGCTATGATTCTAACCTATTTTGTAAAAAAATCTGAGAAGTGTCCGTTTGGTGGAACAGTGTCACAAAAAATAAAGTATGCCGGCGAACGCTCGGTTTGATCAGTAACGACGCAGCGACCGATTCCCCTTGCGGCGGCTAGTGACGGGAGCGAACGGGAAGTCGGCGCTTGTACGGAAAAGCTGATACATGTAAAAATGCGACTAAGTCTTCTAATACATGATTACAGTTAGAAGTCTAAACAATTATATTCTAGACAATAAAAATCGTTTAGTTTATAAATACATATAAAAAAAAGAAAAAAACAAGAAAAGCGCCGACTTCCCGTTCGCTCCCGTCACTAGCCGCCGCAAGGGGAATCGGTCGCTGCGTCGTTACTGATCAAACCGAGCGTTCGCCGGCATACTTTATTTTTTGTGACACTGTTCCACCAAACGGACACTTCTGAGATTTTTTTACAAAATAGGTTAGAATCATAGCAATATTTTAGAATTTTTTGGTAGGTGTCAACCTAGGGGAAGATAGTTCAAAAAATTCCCAAAAAATTAATTAATTATTTTCAACTATAAATAATTAGCAAAAAATTCTGAAAAAAATCTGAAATATAGGGTGTATCTATATCTTTTATTTGCCGTTTATCCCATGTCGATATCTTTCCTCGTTTTAGCGCAAATTGCATTTAAGTGCAGGGGAATTTACCTCAATATCACCCCTATCGGTGGGGGTAGACATTTGAAATTTTACACAATGTTTTTTTAGACATAAAACGATGTTTTAAGACAGGAACCAGGAAAATCGGAGCGGGGGCCGCTGGCCCATGCTTATCCGGCTATACCCTTTGATTACTAATATTCTTCAATGCTTCCTTTGCCTAGCTTTGGCCCAGTTTCAACAAACCTGTCCTCCAACCGTTCATTCTACGAATACCATCAACTGTTTTCTCTAATTTTGCCAATTGAAATTTTCATCGAGACTTTCGGAATTGAGTCTTCTTCAAATTTATAATTGAATTATTCATCAAATTTATATTTTAATCGCCCCACTCGTGTGCGGGGTTATAATTGCTCTTGTGAGCAGGCATCGCTGGTTGTTTTCGCACTCGTGTGCGGAGTTACAATTATTCTTACAAGCTGGTTCGCTGGTTGTATTCGCAATTCTGTGCGGGGTTACAATTGCTCTCATGAGTTGATTCGCTGGTTGTATTTGCGCTTCTGTGCGGGGTTACAATTGTTCTTGTGAACTGGATCGCTGGTTGTATTCGCACTCATGTGCATGGTTAGGTTTTCGCTTACGTGCGGGATAGTATTTGCTCTCGTGAGCTGGTTTCTGGTTGTATTCGCACTCCTGTGCAGGATTATAATTGGTCTTGTGACCTGATTGTGTTCACACTCATGTACAAGATTATTAATTATAATTGCTCTTGTGAACAGGTTGTGTCCACACTCATGTGCTTACGTTCGGATTATATTTGCTCTATTCGCATTCGTGTTATTTCTGAATTTTCAATTATTGGCGTCGGAATTTTGACAACACCATTTTCTAAAAGTTATCAAGTCTTGTTTGAAATTGGTATTCCTCCGATCGGAGGTCCCCCAGGGGCTCACTCACGGATACAGCTGTGAGCGAGTACGGGGTGTCGCGTCCCCGGGGCTACCCGAGTCGCCTATAGGCCGCACCCGTGTGCGGTGTTAGTTTGGCTCTCGTGAGCTGGTGTTAGGTTGGCTCTCGTGAGCTGGTTTTATTCGCACCCGTGTGCGGGGTTAGTTTGGCTCTCGTGAGCTGGTGTTAGGTTGGCTCTCGTGAGCTGGTTTCATTCGCACTCGTGTACGGGGTTAGTTGGGCTCTCGTGAGCTGGTTAGATTCGCACTCGTGTGCGGGGTTCGTTCGGTTCTCGAGAACTGGTCTTAGGTTTGCTCTTGAGAGCGGGTCTTATGCTTGCACTCGTGTGCGGGGTAATGTATTGTAATGTATGATGATATGTCTAATTATTATTAGTCTGTTTTAGTTAAAATACACTAAGAAGAGGACACACCAAGAAGATGACATACTATGAAGAGGACAAACTAGGAAGAAGACACACCAAGAAGAGGCCATACTATGAAGAGGACAAACTAGGAAGAGGACACACCAAGAAGAGGACACACCAAGAACAGGACAAACGAGGAGGAAGACACACCAAGAAGAGGACATACTATGAAGAGGACAAACTAGGAAGAGGACACACCAAGAAGAGGACACACCAAGAAGAGGACACCCCGAGAGGAAGGCAAATCGAGAAGAGGATATATCAATAAGTTAGTTTTATTTGCCGAGTGAGGTACCCCAGGGGCTCACTCATGGATGTTGCCATGAGTGAGTACGGGGAGTCGCGTCCCCGGGGTGCCTGAATCGCCTATAGGCCGCGTGCGTTAGTAATTAAGATTTTATACCGTCGTTGTAAATGTCGAGTAATTATTGTCTTAACTTCACTTCGCTCGTTTTCTTGATTCCGATACAGCCTTCTGCTGTGTCGGACCTTGCTTGTATGTACCAGACCGGCTGGAATCGGTATTCGGCGTCGATACATTGAGAGAGGTGGTTCATTGAGACCTGTTCACTCGTATTGCCATTCTCTCTGTCATCCTACCGGGTTCACCTCAACGCTTTGCGATGCCTGGTGGCAGGTAGTTGGCAGAGTTCTCTCTGTTTGTAATCCTACCCGGGTTCACCTCATCGCATTGCGTTCCTGGTGGCCAGGTGGTTGGCAGAGGAATGGTGTTACGATTGAACACTTCTCACTGTCCATTTCTGTTGGTGAGGACACGTCGGTTATCGCCTCTGACCGAGAAGTGCTGCCAGCATTGTACGCGCCGCGTCCCCTTCGAACCAGAGCCTTCTGCTCTGGTTCGTTTTCGTTTTTCTCTTTGAAAGAATCGGAGACTTCTTCTCCGATTCACACCTTTTGCCCCGCGATAATTGCTCGACTTGCGTGCGTGCGTTAGTTTTTAATATTGTATATCGTCGAGTAATTATTGTCTTAACTTCTCGTTACTCGTTTTTTTGATTCCTACACAGCCTTCTGCTGTGTCGGACCTTGCTTGTATGTACCAGACCGGTTGTAGTCGGTATTCGGCGTTGATACATTGAGAGAGGTGGTTCATTGAGACCTGTTCACTCGTATTGCCATTCCTTCTGTCATCCTACCGGGTTCACCTCAACGCTTCGCGATGCCTGGTGGCTGGTAGTTGGCAGAGTTCTCTCTGTTTGTAATCCTACCCGGGTTCACCTCATCGCATTGCGTTCCTGGTGGCCAGGTAGTTGGCAGAGGAATGGTATTACGTTTGAACACTTCTCACTGTCCATTTCTCTTGGTGAGGACACGTTGGGTACTGGCTCTGACCGAGAAGTGCTGCCAGCATTGTACGCGCCGCGTCCCCTTCGAACCAGAGCCTTCTGCTCTGGTTCGTTTTAGTTTCTCTCTTTTGAAAGAATCAGAGCCTTCTGCCTGATTCGCCTTTGATCCCCCGTGGATCGGAGACTTCTTCTCCGATCTTCTTCTTCTTCTTTTGCTCCGCAATAATTGCTCGACTTGCGTGCGTAATTTAGTATAAGTCCGCCGTTGTTAGAAAGGGAGCCAGAAGGAATATTGCATTCGTTCTGACTCTCTTTCGGGTCTCTTGTGCAGCAACCTCCTCGTGGTGAGACCTGGGCAATCGGTATTATCCTCTATTTGTAAGAACTTCTAGTGAAATTCTTATGAATAAAGAATAATATCGAGCTAATAGCTGCACATTTAATAAATATGTTGATTTTCAGTAAATTCTATTCCTATACCTACTGTCTTCCATAACATTTTGCAATTTCACCTTCCTTCAGAACAAAATGTATGCATTATTCAAGCTGATTCGCCCCGGTCGTGAACAATGTTATATATCGTCTGGTTCTATTGAGATAAAGAGACGAGATGGTGTCTCGTCGGTGATAGTATTATAAGGCAATCAATATGTGAGCATTCTATACTATATCATTCTTCTTCTACTTGGCGAGTATCTCGTCGGTGGTAGAACTTTTAGCGATTGGTATTTCAGATCACTGTAAGCTCCACGTTATCCCCGCGCCTGTCGCGCCCGGTTACCCGTCCCGCTGAATATACAGGGGCTGGTGTTACTGGTCCCTCTGAATAGTTGGGCCACCGACGAGATACTATTAAAGACTGCCAGCCTTATGGGAGTTGGTGTGCCTCGAATTTTTCGGTGTTCTCTTACGCCCTCTAGGATATATTCTGCCTGGAGTGAGAAACAGAACGTTCCTTTCCCACCGCGCCCGCGCGCTACACACACGAGCGTACCTCTACTATATCCGTGTGCACTGCTTGTGCGCTTGCACCAGCCACTATCTATTTTTAGCACTTGCCGTGTTGTATTGCTCTACAGAAACGAAATTGAAATTCGGCTGTCGAGCCGTCGAGCGTATGAATCGCAATCTGGAGCTAGCCTTCGAATCCCTGTGCAGCGATTTTTATTTTTATTTCTCATTACTTTTTTAATTACATTTTTAACCTTGCAAAAAATTAAAAATGTAAAAACTATGTTCAAAATATGTATTCATTTTAAATAGAAATGTTTCGTTACTGTCATAATTGCATTAATAAAAATTGTTATATGAGAACCGGTTGATGGTATTTATTTGGACTGATTGGAGAATACGAAAATGCAGAAAGTATTTTTTAGTTTATGAAACAATTTATAGATTTATTAGTTGTTAAACAAATAATAGAATAAATTGGATAATATATATAAATTGATTTTACTAGCATACACAAGTTTATTTGATCTTCTGTCTTCCTATAATAAAAAAATACAGTCATAATTATAATTATAGTAGAATTTCATAGAATATTGAGGTTATTGCAAACTCGTCTTTTTTCGCAATGATGTTCTAATTTCATTGCTTCTCTCAAATGTCCATTTCCTTCCGAGACAGTGGCGTTTATAGGTGTAAATAACAAATGTTGATATTCATCATAATTAAACTACAATTATTCTAATAACGTGGAATGTAGTACATATTAAGTGTTAGTTACCCGGATTTTCGTCTTCGACGTTAAGCACTCTTTACTGCTTCTCGTAATTTACGTATATGTAATATTAGGGTTGAACTTATTTTTCGACCATGAAATTTTTTTGGTCCCGTAAACCAGAATTGTAACAAATGTTGAGAAAATGATATGGAAAAATTTTGGGGCCGTTTTGATCATGGGAAAATGAGGCGCAGCAAATTTGAAAATTTTTAATTTTTTAAATCTTGTCATAAATAGACGTTATGATATATCGTTGAATTTGTCTTTTTTCTGTTTAAGAGTCCATATTAAGTATAAACAGTTGTTGATAGAGAAAAACATCCGTGACCTTAAAAACTTTAAATAATAACTTTGAAAAATTGTTTTTTCTTTGATACTATATCCACCTCCTTATATACTACAACTTTTGTTTGAAGAGTTTTTTCATATATACATAACTGACCGAGATATCAAGGGGCGGAATTTGCATTATTCGGAAGCATACAACTGCGCATGCAGCTATTTTTATAGATGAGAAGGTGAATCCAGCACCCTTGCAATCCTGGAAGTCTCTCTACTCCCTTAAATAAATTCATTAATACGCTCCAATCTACAAAAAAACAGTTCTAATATCGGAATAAGAAGTTATTATGAATAATAAGCAGTCTGATTGAAACATGGACTGAATGTGGTCAATGATACCGCTGAACGGGGCGTTAAACTTATGGAGGATCATAATTAAATTTTATCTAGAAACAAAGAGGAGAAATAATATATACTATACAAACTGTGATGGAATATCGAAAGCAGTACATCCTGACGCCACAAAATAGAATTTGTCAAAGGATTTTTAAATATTTTTTAATATAGAGAGAAACACCTGATCAATCCGTACACGATTAATTGCATTTTTAAGAGGCATTGAAGACTGCTTATTAACTGAGAGTTATTACATTTTTAATTTTCCTCAGAGTCAGTAAGTCCTTTATTTTTCTCGGAGTCGATACGGTCGTGATTCAGCATCAGAAGCAACATTGTAACGCACACCGTATTGGCATTTACTAACTAAAACCAATATTACTCATTATGAACGTTATCATAATGATATCATCACCTATCGATTGAAAATGTTTTCCCAATCAAAATAAGCTCAAGCACGGCATAAATCGGATAATAATAATATTACAGCCAGGTTGCACTAGAAAATATCAGGCGAAACAGTCATGTTTCAGGCGTACGAATCGTCAAGTCGGAGCACTGACAGGACAGACAGTCGAGGCGTCGAGCGAGCTCAAGCGGACTCGAGTCGGGTACGCGATACATCAGACACATCCGGCGGCCCATGACTCACCTTTGTCGGGCGGCTTCTAAAAGAATAGAACAAGATCGCGCGAGCGTGTTATCACGATATCCGAAAATCAACTCTGCGTTCTTATGAAATAGATAATGATAATAATGGTACGTATTTCTTTCATAACTTATAATGTGATTTTTAATGTATGTACTTGGATTTTTTAATAACTACATTATAGGTATATTCGGCACAAATGTGCATGATCTTCATTTGTATTAAAATTTGAAATAATGCACGTTTCACGTGAAAAAATTATAAGAAAATATTTACAACATGGTATGTAATAAGTTATGATAACTTTTTAGTGGGTGATGTTTTTATTAACTGTTAAGTAACCTACTTACTTAACTATCATTAACCTTACACAAATTCTTAAAAGATAATATATAATATACAATATAAAATGAAATAGAAACTAACTTAAAATAAAATCATATAAAATAAAAAATTATATAGAGCCTATAGATAATACAGAATAAAATATAAACACGAAATATAATACATATAATGTTTATTTTTATATTTCGTTTTTAATTATTGCCATACTTTACCATATTGTTATACCTTCTAGGTGTATATAACTCAGTAAAGATATTTTAAAGATATTATTGATACATATTTGAGTTCATTCGTAAGTTTTTCACGTGAAACGTGTATTATTTCAAGCTTTAATACAAATAAAGAGCAGGCACACGTTTGCCGAATATACCTAGTGTAGTTATAAAAAAGACCTAGTACATATATTAAAAATCTCGTTATAAGTTAAGAAAGAAAACCATTATTACCATTATCTATGTCATGAGAACGCAGAGTATTTGATACTCGGATATCGCAATAACTCGTTCGCTCGAACTTCGATTCTTTTCGAACCCGCCCGACGAATTCGAAGTCGAATCAACGGGCCGCCCCGCCTGACTTTCTGCGACCCGACCCGAACCCGAACATCGAGCGGCCCACACATCCCTAATATTTATAATTATAAATATATTATATTAAATGACCTTTTATATTAAATGACCTATTATAGGTTATTACCTAGGTTATTACCTATATCATTGCGAGTTATGATCACGCTTTAAATAAATAAATGTGGCTCAAATTATGACGTATTTAGACTCATTTTAATTAGAAGAATCTCACAAATACGTTGGTAATACCGTAAAAGAAGAATGAAAAATAAAAAACTTTTCTATGTGCATTGACGTAATCGGTACTCAGCCTTTTGAAATGTGCCGGCTGCCTCGTACCTCAGTCCCTCTTTGTCGTTTACGCGCTGTCATAAAAAAAAGTTCTGGTATGTTGCTAGTCTAAAAATATGATCAATGCTATTTTTGAATTTCTCTAAAAAAACCTACATTTGTCGAATTTTGGCGTATTTTCACTTTGTGTAAATAACATTTTGAACCAAAAAATCCGGAAGAAATCTCAAATATCATGTCAATTATATGCAATTAAATGATTAAATTAATGCAAGTAAATGGGAAAAATTGACCAAAAATTGAATGGCGCAACGGCTGTTTAAATAATTCGAAGGACTAGCTTATCCGGCTAGGCCCTTTATTCCAAATTGTAATATTCCAATAGTTCAATATCATTTTAAATATTTCAAGTACTATTTAAAACTATTAATGAGTTTAACAACAAAATATTTTAAATAGAAAACTAAATTTTGACAAATAAAATACGATTATAGCAAGCTTCCTATAAATGTCGAAACACTATTCTGTGATGACGAATGGAGAAAAGGCAAGCGAAGCTCGAGGGCTTCGGACGCCGTGGAATGGAGCGAAACATTGTACATAACATGATACGGGTTGGGTCGGGTATAATAGTGTGAGACTTCTAATCAAACAACAAAACTTAATTATTTATCATTATTTTTTTATAGGATTTTCCTTAACATATTTGGTGAATTTTTTTTTATGAAAATGACATGATATAATTCCGATGATATTTGCTTGTGCAATGAACGACGCAAGTTTCGGACACAAAGAAGGACAGCATCGGGAAAAAAGAGACGCGGAGAGTCCTTCTTTTAAGATTTCGACTTCCGACTTCGACTGCTAGCTCTTCGCCTCGTCGCACAATGTCTACAATGTATAAGCGATTCATATTTCAGGAAGTGGTTCAGTTCAGAATGAAATAAAATCATGTTACACGCACTTTTTAAATAGCGTCATGTTGCAAGAAATTTTCGTATAGAGTGAAATAGAATTATTTTGTTAGATATCTTCGTACGAAATACTGCCTCTAAATAAGATTGTATGGATAGGAGCCGTCGAAAATTAGTTTAATTAGTTAATACTTTTATCTTATTGTTACTACCTCTACTATATAATAATTGCAGTCAATTCTGTCGAGCATTACAAGTATGGGATAAATAAGTAAAAAAATTAATTTTCTGTTTCCTACTAAGGATCTTAATAAGAGCGATTGAATTTTGTCATTACATAACATAACAGAATATTTTTTAAGAATCATTATGTTATATATAACGCAATAACGTTCAAATTACTTTTGAATTTCGATAAATTTGTAGAATATTACGTAGTAATTACTATCATTTTTCCTACTATCGATTATATTGTAAAACAATTATTACAATGGTAATAATAAGGAAATAAGAATGCAATAAGAGAATTATATATAGTATTATAAGGCAAGTACAGAATGGGTAATGTCAGCATTCTACTATATGATTCTTCTTCAACTTGACGAATATCTCGTCGGTGGTGGAACTTTTGGCTATGTGGTATATCAGATCACTGTAAGCTCTACGTTATCCCCGCGCCCATCGCGCCCACTTACCCGTCTCGCTGTTTAACACAGGGGCTGGCAGTCTTTAAGGGTGTGGGTCGGATTTTGACCTTGGTCGAGTGCGAGTGTGGTGGTACCTTAACACACCGATAGATACTGTATACGTACACGAGATTGCAAGGGTTCCGTAGATTTCGTTTGCTGTCTCTCTAACGCACATTTGGGGCCCCTACGTAGTCACAATCGCTAGATAAAAGACCCACCATTACGGGATGCTTCCTTATATGGCCTACTTTTCGCAGTTTCACAAATATTGGACGAAGCGACAGTGCTGCCATTGTCGAGACACATACATTTTCTTAAATATCGAGAGATTTAGGGTTCTTATAGACCAAAATGTAGGCATCCCGGAATTCAGGGTCACATACAATGTCAATGAAACCTTTATTATGTTAAACTATACGTGTTTAAACACAGCAAACGAAATCTACGAAGTAGATCCCTATACGGGAGATTTTGGTGCAAGTATTAGTTCCATGGCATTTTTAGCTAGGAGCGCTAGCGTTTTTAGTCACTATTTTACCGATATTTTACCAATACAGTGACTGAATCGGTAAAACAGTGACTAAAAACACTAGCGCTCCTAGCTACAAATGCGGAGGGCACCGATACTACGACCAAGGTCAAAATCCGACCCACACCCTTAATAGTACCTCGTCGGTGGCACTAACACCGACGAGATTGATAACATACACTATACACACACCGTCGCATCGCTGCTTCCCCTGCATAATTGGATGGCTGTTCAAGTATCGACCTGTTTACCAGTATGGCCAAGAATGGCTAGCCTCCGGCGAAAACATCAGCAACAGGATTCTATCGGTTGGCAAGAGCATGGTATTCAAAGCCATATATAGTACTGATTGTGAGTGTCCGCGATTACGAGTCTTCCTTTTCGTATTGGTAGAAACAATCGTTATCGATTGGCAGAAAACGAATAATCTGCTAATAAAGTTCGAGGGAGACTCTCTCCAAACAAAATTAATTATTTATGACGGACTTTTTGGGCTTAGTATTAAACCCTACGTTAAGAACGTTAAACTTTGTTTTAAATGTTTAAAATATGGGCACCGTAAAGCTCAATGCCGCTCAGAAATTAATCTCTGTTTTATTTGCGGTAAAGATTTTCATGGAATATGCAATAGTACTCCCCAATGTATTAATTGCGGCGAAAATCATCCAACGACGAATAAAAATTGTATAAATTATCAACTTGAAAATCTTACTAATAAAATCGCGGCTTACAAAAATAAGTCTTTTGTTGAATCGCGCAATCTAGCGAGGATTGAGTTAGGATTAAATGTAAGATCTGATGTTAATAATAAATTCATTGACTCAACAGATGATGATTATGAAAACATTCACCTGGATTCGGATGAATACCCGAAATTAGGAAGTTACAAAAAAAAAATTATTAACGTAGAGAAATGGGAAAATAAGGCAGTCCCAGTTATTAATAAATACAATCCTTGGGAAAGGAATAAAATTGGAAAAAAAAGTATAGATTCTGTAAATCAAAAAGAAGAAAGAGTAAAGAGTATAGGTCAGGATCGAATCATTCAGACTAGAAACAGGCAGGTAAAACTTAATACAAGAGAAAGTTTGAAACAAGAAACAGAGGCAAAGTTAATAGTGGAAAAGGGTGATATGGAAGAATCAATGATCGAAGAAATTCTGTCTATGGCCAAGGAATACAATATTACTGATAAATTATCTAGAAAACTACAAAAAGTCAATGATTATAAAGACGGTGTAAGTAATAATAATAATGTAAAAGTTAAAAACAGAGATAGAGACATAACGGGAATTTATGAGAACAAAGTTTGGTCAAAGAAACCAGAAGAAACAATCATAATAGAAAATTCAACTCCTAAAATAACAAGTTACATTAAAACTTATCATGCAACAAATTCAGGTTCAAATAGAAAAGATCAGGTTAAAACTAAAAACCTGCTTGATTACGAATATGGAAGACCTTCCACCTCTGGGTATAGTAAAGAAAAAGAAAAGTCAAGAGAATTTGTGAAAATCTCCCCAGTAGGCCTTGATAACCGGCAAAAGAAGAGAGTTACATCTATAAAAGATATAACACATTCTCTTGGCGAAGAGACAAGCTTCCCCTACATGAGGGTAAAGGAGGACCAGAATTTACATTTTTGTAAGAGCAGGGAAATGGAATCTAAAGTAGACAAAGTTATGAACTCACAACTAATGAAACAAATTAGTCAACATTCAAATAAGAAATCGATTAAACAAGAACTTGAGGAAGTTGAAAAAAATCAAGAAGTTGTCATGTTAGAAGACAAAAAAAACTTAGAAAGTCTCACACCTAAAGAACGGCCAAGCTTTTCCAAAGAGGACTTATATAATAAAAAAGAAGAAGAAGTGGAGGAAAGTAAAAAAAATAGATATTTTCCTACTAAAAATAGTGATTCAGACATGGAAACGTATGTACAAATAAAACCAAAGTTAACACAAGTTATTAATAAATAAACAATTACATATATGCATAGTCAAACTAACCAAAGAAGTTTATCAGGTCAGGAAAAACTAAGACTAGGTTTATGGAATGCTAGAAGCATTTCAAACAAAATTATGGAAATAAAAAACGCAATGGAAGAGTATGATATACTTGCCATAACTGAAACATGGACAAATAATTATAATAATATAATAGGTAATGGTATTAATATTTACAGTAATGAAAACTCTATGAACCCCAATAAAACTGCTGGTAGAGGTGTGGTTTTCTTGGTAAAAGACCACATTCAAATCATTAAAAATAAAGAAGTGTATATTGAAGACAGCCATGAATTAATTAGTATTGATGTTCTTGGACATGATAGGAAAAAAATGATTGGAATTCATCTTATGTATAGACATCAAAAGAAACAATTGAACAAAAGCTATTGGACCAAACTTTTAAAAGATTTAAACATAGGAAACAATAATATTTTAATAGGAGATCTTAACGCAAAATCCACTCTTTGGAATTGTGAATCCTATAACAAAGAAGGAAAAACTTTAGAAGAAGCTTTAGAGGATCTGGATTTATTAGTAATCAACAATATGTCTATGTCGAGAATTGCTGTTCCTATAAATCAGAACAGAGCTAACCTGGACTTGATTATAGGATGCGCGCACAATATCGAGAATATAGAAATAATAGAATCTTATAACACTATGGGTTCTGACCATCAAATTATTAATGCTCACATCAGACTAAAAGATTTACATAGTGATAGTACAAATAAATTTACAGTGAACAATCACCTTAACAATAGAATAAATACCCAAAAAATTAACTGGAATAGATGGGGACAGATCATGTCAAGTAGAAGATCGGAAGTAGAAAAAGATATGGAAGAAACAGATGAGTTGGAAAAATGGTATGAAATTTGGAAAAATAATATAAAGGAGACAACAAAACTACTAAATGAAGAAACAAAAAAGTTGGAGAACAAGAGCAGATATAGAGATGACAACAAGTCAATTTATAACAACAATATACCACTTCAGAATTATAATAAAAAGAAAATAAATCAAAGAAAGAATCAACCCATAAGACCGAGATGGTGGGATCAGGAATGTAAAGATACCCATCAAGAAGTCAAAGACCTCACAAAAAAAGCTAGGGAAAGGAACAATATAGAAGATATGATCATCTTAAATCATAAAATGAAAAGCTGGAAACAGATGATCAAAGACAAAAGAAATCAAGCATGGAATGAGCTGACTAAAGAATTAGGAAACCATAATAATCTTACTAAAATTTGGAGTACAGTAAAAAGGTTAACAAAAGCTTTTACCACTGAGAGAAATAATTCAGAAAAAGACAAAAGAAACGAAAGAGAAAATAAAGAAATTCAAAAAATAATAGACAGAAATGAAGATTACATAGATGATCAATCGTCTTCCTATCAATATCAACAAGATACAAATAGTCTAGGAGACACTATATGGGATAGCCCTATAACTATGGCTGAAATAATATGGGCAATTAATTCAAATAAGAAGAAGAAATCAGCCCCTGGCATAGACGGTATCGACTATGTACTTATAGGAAAACTACCAGAATATATGATTCAAATCTTAGGTAAAATCATCATGAAAAGCTGGGATGAAGGAAGAGTTTTAGAGGAATGGAAGAAAGGAATTATATGTCTAATAGACAAACCAGGAAAAGATGCTGTTAGACCAATAACCTTAACGGCCTGCCCTGGTAAAATTTTGGAAAAGATTATTAATAACAGGATGAATATTTGGATGGAGGAACAAGAAATAATAGATGAAAATCAATCCGGTTTTAGAAGAAATAGATCCACTTTAGATAACCTAAACATTTTGCTTATGGAAGTGAAAGAAGGATTAAGATTGAACATTCCGACGATGGCAACATTTCTTGATGTTCAAGGTGCTTACGACAATGTTGATCTACGTAAACTGATTCAAATCCTAAACAAAAACCACTGCCCAAGTAACATGGTCAGATGGATAGAGAGTTGGCTACAAAACAGATCAGTCATAGTCAAAAGAAAATACAGGGACGATTTGGAAATCCCTTGGAAAAAAGGTGTACCCCAAGGAAGTATATTAAGTCCTGCTTTATTTAATATTTACTTGACAGGTCTGCCTAAATTTATTGAAAATGAAAATATCACTATATTGCAATATGCTGACGATATTGCAATTATATCAAAAAATAAGGATATTGAAAGTTTAAGGGAGTCTACTCAACAAGCTATTCAGAAAACAGTAAAATTCTTACAAGAAAGAAAACTACATTTAAATTTAGAAAAAACGAAATTAATAAACTTCACTAGATATTCGGAACCATTTATAAATATAAATATAAAATTAAATGAATCCAATCAAGTTAAAACAATCAAATCATCCCCTACAGCTAGGTTCTTGGGAATTGAATTTGATAGTATGCTTTTATTCAAAGAACATATACAAGGTCTAGTTACAAGAGTCAAAAAAAGAACAGCGGTAATGAGGTACCTCTGCAAAGGAGATAGAGGGATAGACCCTTTATGGGCTGTTAAAATCTATAGATCCATGATAGCTTCAATTACGGAGTATGGAGCTCAAATATTCTTAAGAGGAACTGATATAACAAATAACGACAAAGATCTAGAAAACTTGAGAAAACAAGAATCACAAGCTATTAGATTGGCTATGGGGTATAGAAGAACAACCCCTATTAACGTTCTAAATGCTGAGTCGGGAATATGGGGACTAAAATATAGAGCTGATTACCTGGCTACGAGATACTGGATGAAAATGGTTGAAAGAAAAAATAAAGATAATCTTGTTTGGAACACAGCTCTTAGAATTAAAGGAACTAAACATATATATATGAGAGACAGAAGAGTTAAAGCAATTATCCCTACTAAAACAGAGGAAATTTTTGAAAAAATAGCCGAGAAAGAACAAGAAATTAAAAAATTCAACTGGATTAAAATAGAAAAAGAAAGGTGGATTCAAAAGCTAAGACAAGAAGAAAATGGGAATAAATGGATTATGGATCTAGAAATGGGAGGTATCCCAATCACTAGAGTAGAGGATGCATTTTACGAAAAATATGACTTAAACAAGGAAAACACAATAACAATATACACAGACGGCTCAAAAAAAGATAATTCAATCTCAAATGGAATAGGTATAATTAGGTCTTTAAAAAATGAAAAGACAAAAAGAGGTATAGCTGTAGACAGGAGGCTCTCTATTTACAGCACAGAAGCAATAGCCATATATAAAGCATTGGAACAAGAACATGACAATATAGAGACAGAGTTGAAGAACAATCTTCAAATTTTAATACTAACTGATTCGATGTCTGTAGTTTCTGCCATAAATGCATCAAAGGACGACTCTTATAATAGCAGAACCATTAATCCATGGATCTCAGATATTATAACGAAATTAAAGAAAGGAGAATTTAAACAAATAATAATTGGTTGGATACCAGCACATATAGGCATAACAGGAAATGAAGAAGCGGACTTACTAGCAAAAGAAAATACGGGTAAGATACACGACATTGAGATAAGAATTCCTGTTTCAGATCTCTCCAATGATAGGAAGAATGAGATTAGAAACCAATGGGAAGCGGATTTAGAAGAAATAGGCATGATTAAAGGATCTATGTATTTTGACCTTATATGGACTCATAAAAAGAAAGTGAAGGACAGACCTTGGTTCACCAATCTAAAAAATGGTTGCAGGGAAACTATAACAATGATGAATCGTTTAAGGTCTAATCATTATAATTTAAAAGCCTCATTATACAGGAAAAAATTAGTAACTTCCCCAGATTGCGACTGCGGACTCGGGGAAGAGGAGATAAACCACGTCCTTTTTGAATGTGGTTTATATAATAGGGAAAGAGAAATATTAAGAAGAAAGTTATTTAAAGACTTAGAAAATCATGGAGAAGATGCCTTCAGCATTCTAGCTCAAAGTAAGAGCAGTTCAATTTTAGCCATTAAAGAATTTCTAATGTGTATAGACAAGAAACCCTGATTTCTGTTAAGGGTCTAGAATTAAGCAGAATAGAATAAACAAAGGAAAAAAATTCCCTTCTTTTTCAAGTACCAAGTCAGCTTGGCAAAATGTGAAGGGAATAAATGTAAAATCGATTTATTTATACAGATTTAGAAATGGTTTTGGGGGAAAGGAATCTAGATAGTGAATGGAGTAGTAGTTTAAATTATCTATATATATATTATATAGTATAATATTAAGGAAAAGGGTTTTCTTTGTTTTATTAGGCATCTGTAGGATGGATTAAGTCACAAACAAAACGAAATTTATGTTTTTTTATTAGAAATAAGTAATATATTATTGTTAAACAAAAGCGATGAATGTTCATATAAAGATGTATATAAAAGCGGTATAAAGTGTAACAGGTGTATAATAACCTATCACTATAAATAAAGCATCCTAAGCATCCTAACCTAAGCGGCCGAATGCACGTTTGTTTACATTACTTACTGTGCCATCCAGAACTGGAAGCCGAAACTAATCGGCTGTTGTCGTAGATGGCAGCACAAGTTGTTTCATAATTTTCATCAAATTACCGACCGAGCCGATTCCATAAGCACTAACACCGACGAGATTGATAACATACACTATACACACACCGTCGCGTCGCTGCTTCCCCTGCATAATTGGATGGCTGTTCAATTATCGACCTGTTTACCAGTATGGCCAAGAATGGCTAGCCTCCGTCGAAAACAAGAGCAACAGGATTCTATCGGTTGGCAAGAGCATGGTATTCAAAGCCATGTATAGTACTGATTGTGAGTGTCCGCGATTACGAGTCTTCCTTTTCGTATTGGTAGAAACAATCGTTATCGAAACACTGAAACCATTGAAAATGAACGAATCTTCGGGAATTTGTAATCAATGGATTGCTATACTATTTAGAATGATGTACTATAGGATGCTCACATTACCCAATCTGTAATTGCCTTATAACACTATCACCGACGAGATCCTATCTCGACTCTTTATCTAAATACAACCAGACGATATATGACATTGTTCACGCCCGGAGCGAACCAGCTTGAATAATACATACATTTTGTTCTGAAGGAAGGTGAAATAGCAAGATGTTATGGAAGACAATAGGTATAGGATAGAATTTATTGAAAATCAACATATTTATTAAATGTGCAGCTATTAGCTCGATATTATCCTTTATTTATAAGACACTAGAAGTTCTTACAAATAGAGGATAATATCGATTGCCCAGGTCTCACCACGAGGAGGTTGCTGCACAAGAGACCCGAAAGGGAGTCGGAACGAATGCAATATTCCTTCTGGCTCCCTTTCCAACAACGACGGACTTATACTAAATTACGCAGATATGTCGAGTAATTATCGCGGAGCAAAAGTTGTGAATCGGAGAAGAAATCTCCGATCCACGGGGGATCAAAAGGCGAATCAGGCAGAAGGCTCTGATTCTTTCAAAGTGAGAAACAAGAGCGAACCAGAGCAGAAGGCTCTGGTTCGAAGGTGACGCGGCGCGTACAATGCTTGCAGCCCAGCACCGGTCAGAGCCGATACCCGACGTGTCCTCACCAAGAGAGATGGATCATGAGAAGTGTTCAAACGTATTACCATTTCTTTGCCAACTACCTGCCACCAGGCAACGCAATGCGTTGAGGTGTACGGGTAGGATGACAGAGAGAATGGCAACACGAGTGGACAGATCTCAATGAACCACCTCTCTCAATGATTCGACGCCGAATACCGGCTCCAACCGGCCAGGTACATGCAAGCAATGTCCGACATAGCAGAAGGCTGTGTCGGAAACGAGAAAACGAGCAAAGTGAAGTTACGGCAATAATTACTCGACATATTTACCACGACGACATACAATCTTAATAACTAACGCACGCAAGCCGAGCAATTATTGTGGACCAAAAGACTAAATCGCAAATGGGGAAGAATCAAAGCCTTCTGCTTTGATTCGCAAAGCAGAAACTTGAACCAGAGGAGATGGCTCTGGTTCGGGGGTGACGCTAAGACAATAATTGCTCGGCAAATAAAACTAACTTAGAAATATGCCGCAGTCTTCTTGATTTGTCCTCTTCTTGGTGTGTCCTCTTCTTGGTGTGTCCTCTTCTTGGTATGTCCTCTTCATAGTATGTCCTCTTCTTGGTGTGTCCTCTTCTTGGTGTATTCTAACTAAAACAGACTAATAATAATTAGACATAACAATATATTACCCCGCACACGAGTGCAAGCCTAAGACCCGCTCACAAGGGCAAACCTAAGACCAGTTTTCAAGAACAAACAAACCCCGCACACGAGTGCGACACTAACCAGCTCACGAGAGCCCAATTAACCCCGCACACGAGTGCGAATGAAACCAGCTCACGAGAGCCCAACTAACCCCGCAAACGAGTGCGAATGAAACCAGCTCACGAGAGCCAACCTAACACCAGCTCACGAGAGCCAAACTAACCCTGCACACGGGTGCGGCCTATAGGCGATTCGGGTAGCCCCGGGAACGCGACACCCCGTACTCACTCACAGCTCTATCCGTGAGTGAGCCCCTGGGGGACCTCCGATCGGAGGAATACCAATTTCAGACAACATGTGAAAATCTTTAGAATAGGCACTTGTGAAAGTTCCGCAGCGAACAATTCGAAATTCAGAAATAAAAATTGTCGTGATCACTGACTGAATAAGTAATTCGAAATAACGAACTGAAGATGGGCCAAGGGTCAACGGAGAAAGCATTGATGTACCCTGGGCCGACAGCAAACTACCTGAAAGTAAATTCATATACAATTTAATGAAATAATGTTTTTATATCTCGCAAGTCTTATATTCTACTACACAATCTTATCGAAAATTATAAATATGCAATGTGCAGCTATTAGCTCGATATTATCCTTTATTCATAAGACACTATAAGTTCTTACAAATAGAGGATAATACCGATTGCCCAGGTCTCACCACGAGGAGGTTGCTGCACAGGAGACCCGAAAGAGAGTCGGAACGAATGCAATATTCCTTCTGGCTCCCTTTCTAACAACGACGGACTTATACTAAATTACGCAGATATGTCGAGAAATTATAGCGGGGCAAAAGTTGTGAATCGGAGAAGAAGTCTCGGATCCACGGGGGACCAAAGGCGAATCAGGCAGAGGGCCCTGATTCTTTCAAAGTGAGAAACAAGAGCGAACCAGAGCAGAAGGCACTGGTCCGACACAGCAGAAGGCTGTGTCAGAATCAAGGAAACGAGCAAAGTAAAGTTACGGCAATAATTACTCGACATATTTGCAACGGAGATGTACAACAAGCTTAAAAATTAACGCACGCACGCACGCAACCCGAGCAATTATTTATTGGCATTGGTACTAGACTGATGATTTATTGTTTGGCAATTCCATACTGATATACAAATATACAGAGGTGCGATATACTGATAAACTAATAATGCTGATACCTTTGTATCGTGATATTCTGATATCTAGATATGCATATGTATATTTCTTACAAGTATTTCAGATTCGGAGATTAAACCAAGAACGTTAAACCGGCGAATAATACCAATGCCAATAAGTACTGCTGAATTGTGGGTATGTACAAATGGGTACAATACAAGTTTAAAAATTAACGCACGCAAGCCGAGCAATTATTGTGGGCCAAAAGACTAAACGCAAACGGGGGAAAAATCAAAGCAGAAGGCTTTGATTCGCAATGAAGAAATATGAGCCAGAGCAGAAGGCTCTGGTTCGGGGGTGATGCTAAGACAATAATTGCTCGGCAAATAAAACTAACTAAAGAATACGCCGCAGTCTTCTTGGTTTGTCCTCTTCTTGGTTTTCCCTCTTCTTGGTCTGCCCTTTTTTCGGTGTGTCCTCTTCTTGGTGTCATCTCCTCTTGTTGTATTCTAGCTGAAACAGACTAATAATAGTTAGATATAACAATACATAACCCTGCACACGAATGCAAAGCTAATACCCGCTCACGAGAGCAAACCTAGAACCAGCTCACGAGAGTCAAAGTAACCCCGCACACGGGTGCGGCCTATAGGCGGTTCGGGTAGCCCCGGGGACGCTACACCCCGCACTAACTCACAGCCCCATTCGTGAGTGAGCCCCTGGGGGATCTCCGATCGGAGGAATACCAATTTTCAACAAGATGTAAAAATTGTTAAAAGCGAGCCTTGTCAAAGTTCCGAAACCAACAATTCAAAATTCAGAAATAACACGAGTGCGAATAGAGCAAATATAAGCCCGCACGTAAGTGCAATTCTAACCATGCACATGAGTGCGAATGCAACCATAGAAGCAGTTCATAAGAGTAATTGTAATCCCGCACAGAAGTGCGAATACAATCAGTTCACAAGAAGAATTGTAATCATGTACATGAGTGCGAATACAACCGGAGACCCTGCTCATTAAAGTAATTGTAAACCAGCACAGAAGTGCGAATAGAACCAGCGAACCAACTCGTGAGAATAATTATAACCCCGCACACGAGTGCGAATAGAACAAACCCACGAGAGCTGTGCTAACTGTTCACACGATTGCAGCCTATATGTGCTTCGGGTAGCTCCGGGGACGCAACACCCCGCACTCACTCACGGCCCCATCCGTGAGTGAGCCCCTGGGGGACCTCCGATCGGAGGAATACCAATTTCAGACAACATGTGAAAATGTTTAGAATAGGCACTTGTGAAAGTTCCGCAGCGAACAATTTTAAATTCAGAAATAAAAATCGTCGAGATCACTGATTGAATAACTTCTTCGAAATAACGAACTCAAGATGGGCCAAGGGTAAACGAAGAAAGCATTGATGTATCCTGGGCCGACAGCAAACTACCTGAATGTAAATTCATATACAATTTAATGAAATATGTTCTTATATCTCGCAAGTCTTAAATTCTACTACACAATGTTACGAAAATTGTAAAAGTGCAATGTGCAGCTATTTGCTCGATATTATCCTTTACTCATAAGAGTTTCACTAGAAGTTCTTACAAATAGAGGATAATACCGATTGCCCAGGTCTCACCACGAGGAGGTTGCTGCACAAGAGAGCCGAAAGGGAGTCGGAACGAATGCAATATTCCTTCTGAGTCCCTTTATTACAACGACGGACTTATACTAAATTACGCAGATATGTCGAGTAATTATCGCGGGGCAAAAGGTGTGAAGCCACATCTCTCAAAGCCTCCCCCCATTAATATTATCTACCGCGAACTCCCGCACCAAACCGGTATGGTACAAACTACATACGAGCAAGGTCCGACACAGCAGAAGCCTGTGTCCGAATCAAGAAAACGAGCAAAGTGAAATTACGGCAATAATTACTCGACATATTTACAACGATGGTATACAATCTTAATATGTAAACCAAATATAACTAACTTAAAAATACACTCTAGTCTTCTTCCTCTTCGTTGGTGTGTCCTCTTCATTCGGTGTGTCGTCTTCGTTAGCAGCCGGCTGTTGTAATCTAGCTGAAACAGACTAATCGTATTTAGAAACAATGCTGTTGAATACAGAATTAAATCACGCACACGAGTGTGAATGTAACCTGCTCACGAGAGCAAATATAAACCCGCACGTAAGCGGAAACCTAACTATGCACATGAGTGCGAATACAACCTGTCCACAAGAGCAATTATAATTTATAATCATGTTCACAAGTGAACCAGTTCACAAGAACAATTGTAATCCTGCACACGAGTGGGGCGCTCAAAATATAAATTTGATGAAGAATAAAATTGATAAATTTGAAGAAGACTCAATACCGAAAGTCTCGAAAATTTCAATTAGTATGAAGGATATGGTATTCGTTGAATTAACGGTTGAAGGACAGGTTTGTTGAAACTGAGCCATGGAAGTTGAAACTGACAAAGGAAGCTTTGAAAAATATTAGTAACCAAACTTACCGTTGATCGTTGAATGAACAGTTGAAGGTAGGTCACGGTAGCTGTGGATGACCCCTTGTCCACCTCTGGTCAACCTCTGGTCCACCTCTGGTAGGCCCTGGTCCTTCTGGTCCAGTGATGCCAGATGCGGGGAGTCACGGTGAAATGATGTACCCCCTCTCTGATGACGGGGAATGAGTGGAGCAAATGGGAGACACGTTGCACGTGCGCGATGGGGACCGTGGAGTGTGCGCCTGCGCACGGTGCTGGAATGGAATAGTGGAAGGGGAAAGGAGGAGAGTACGGGAGCTCCGTTTGGAGCTCCATATGGCATCACTGTTCTGGTCCTCCTGGTCCCGGAGCTCGACTGAACCCGACCGCTCACGTCGCCCCCCCCCCCGGCCCGACTGATTGACGGAACTCTCTGACCGAGCGCGGGCGTGCGCCCCACGCTCGACGCTCGACCGCTCCCCACCCTCACCGAATATCGATCGATGTCGATCGCCGTGACAATTATTGATAAATTTATTATTTCCAGCTGGTTAATGTTTATAACAATTCTATTTTACAGCAATGTCCACAAGCAATCCCTTGGCTATATGACCACCTAATTTTTTAGTAAAAGTGGCTAATAGTATTCGAGACACGGAATAACTTTTAAACCATGAACATTCGCACGCATTAATTTATTCAATACAATTCACAGATAAATTTATTATTTCTGGCTGTTTAATGTTTATAACAATTCCTTTTGCTAATGATGTTAACGAGCACTCCCTTGAGCACCTTGCCATCTAATGTTTTCGTAAAAATAGACAATAAAACTCGAGAAACAGAATAACTTTTAAACATTGAACATTCGCACGCATTAAATTATTCAACATAATACTATGATACATTTATTAATTATAGCTAATTAACGTTAATAATCATTCCTTTTGCCAACGATGTGGACGAGCACTCCCTTGACCACTTTGCCATCTAATTTTTTACAGTGTTCGGTATTGGCCTAAACTGGAGCATTCAAACGATGGTGGTTCGACCGTTGGGTTGGTGCCGTCTCGTTATTGTTTTCGTGTCTCGAGCGCGCGATCGCGAAACCGCTGTCTTGTCCTCGTAAAAGTCATCGTACAATAAAGAATATATGTTTAACTGCAAAATTGGAAATGTTGCAAACAGCCAAATATTAATACGTATTTTAACATAAAATAAAATGATTGTATCGTTAATTAAATCATATGTGCATTATATAGCAAGCGATTTTTATGAAAATTTTCAGGAACATTACAAAACACCCATTAAAACATCATGTAAAATTGCGTATTTTTGGTATTTTCCACGTTACAGTCACAATTCTTGAAAAGTAAACGAAACGAGTCGAGTCAATACATGATTAATTCAACCTGAATATTTCATCTCTGTTTAAGTATAATGCTCCCTGTTTCTATAATGATTTTAAAACTGAATAAATGTTTTTTCGATTTATATATAAATAAACTGTTATTTATTGATAGCAAACAAAGTAATAATTGTTATTGAAAATTGAATTACCTATTAAACGCTATTTTTATCTTGAAATTTATTCATATAAAGTGCGTTAATTGTTGGTTTGTTTAAACCTTCTGCTATAAAATACAATATAACTGTAATAAATCTAAGGATTTTTACATCTTTCAATGCCTGTCGTTTTTTCCCGCATCAACCGATTTCGATGAAGCATTCATAGTGCATATAATTCATATACAGATCCACAAAACGCACATTTTAAATTTTTATTACGGACTCTAATCAAAAAGTTTTATAAAATGTCTTTTTTACTTTCTCATGTAATTCTTATCAATAGCAATTTTACATGATGTTTTAACGGGTGTTTTGTAATATTCCAGAAAAGTTTCATAAATATCGCCCGCTATATATAATGCACATATAATGTAATTAACGATACATTCATTTTATTTTATTTTAAAATACGTATTAATATTTGGCTGTTTGCAACATTTCGAATTTTGCAGTTAAACATATATTCTTTATTGTACGATGACTTTTACGAGGACAAGACAGCGGTTTCGCGATCGCGCGCTCGAGACACGAAAACAATAACGAGACGGCACCAACGCAACGGTCGAACCACCTTCGTTTGAATGCTCCCGTTTAGGCCAATACCGAACACTGTAAAAAATTAGATGACCATGTGGTCAAGGGAGTGCTTTTCCACATCGTTGGCAAAAGGATTGATTATAAACATTAATTAGCTAGAATTAATAAATGTATCACAGTATTATGTTGAATAAATTAATTCGTGCGAATGTTCATGGTTTAAAAGTTATTCTGTTTCTCGAGTTTTATTGTCTATTTTTACGAAAACATTAGATGGCAGGATAGTCAAGGGAGTGCTCGTTAACATCATTAGTAAAAGGAATTGTTATAAACATTAAACAGCCAGAAATAATAAATTTATCTGTGAATTGTATTGGATAAATTAATGCGTGCAAATGTTTATGGTTTAGAAGTTATTCCGTATCTCGAATACTATCAGCCACATTTACTAAAAAATTAGGTGGTCAGATAGCCAAGGGATTGCTTGTGGACATCGCTGTAAAATAGAATTGTTATAAACATTAACCAGCTGGAAATAATAAATTTATCAATAATTGTCACGGCGATCGACATCGATCGATATTCGGTTGGGGTGAGGACCGTTGGGCGTCGAGCGTGGGGCGCACGCCCGCGCTCGGCGGGAGAGCTCCGTCAATCAGTCAGTCGGGCGGGTGAGGGCGGCGTGAGCGGTCGAGCTCCGGGACCAGGAAGACCAGGAGGACCAGGGGCCTACCAGAGGTGGACCAGAGGTTGACCAGAGGTGGACAAGGGGTCATCCACAGCTACCGTGGCCTACCTTCAACTGTTCATTCAACGATCAACGGTAAGTTGGGTTACTAATATTTTTCAAAGCTTCCTTTGTCAGTTTCAACTTCCATGGCTCAGTTTCAACAAACCTGTCCTTCAACCGTTAATTCAACGAATACCATATCCTTCATACTAATTGAAATTTTCGAGACTTTCGGTATTGAGTCTTCTTCAAATTTATCAATTTTATTCTTCATCAAATTTATATTTTGAGCGCTCCACTCGTGTGCGGGGTTATAATTGCTCTTGTGCTCTGCTTCGCTGGTTGTATTCGCACTTCTGTGCGGGGTTACAATTGCTCTCATGAGCTGGTTCTCTGGTTATATTCGCACTTATGTGCAGGATTACAATTGTTCTTGTGAGCTGCATTGCTGGTTGTATTCGTACTTCTGTGTGGGGTTACAATTGCTCACATGAGCAAGTTCTCTGGTTGTATTCGCACTCATGTGCATGGTTACGTTTGCGCTTACGTGCAGGGTTATATTTGCTCTCGTGAGCTGGTTTCTGGTTGCATTCGCACTCATGTACAGGGTTATAAATTATAATTGCTCTTGTGAACTGGTTGTATTCGGACTCATGTGCATTGTTAGATTTGCGCATACGTGCGGGTTTATATTTGCTGTCGTGAGCTGGTTACATTCGCACTCGTGTGCGTGATTTAATTCTGTATTCAACTGCATTGTTTCTAAATACGATTAGTCTGTTTCAGCTAGATTACAACAGCCGGCTGCCAACGCAGTGACACACCGAATGAAGAGGCACACGAACGAAGAGGAAGAAGACTACAGTGTATGTTTAAGTTAGTTATGTTTGGTCTATATATTAAGATTGTATACCATCGTTGTAAATATGTCGAGTAATTATTGCCGTAACTTCACTTTGCTCGTTTTCTTGATTCGGACACAGCCTTCTGCTGTGTCGGACCTTGCTCGTATGTAGTTTGTACCATACCGGTTGGTACAGCAGTTCGCGGTAGATAATATTAATGGGGGGAGGCTTTAAGAGATGTGGCTCGCTCATGTAAAACCTCTCCACTGTAAATTTATTCCACTCATGTCCGTCTATGGCGGCAAGTGGTTGGGAGAAATGGGTATTGCAGCTTTAGTTCCTCTTGGCCATTCGCGCGTCACCCTCGCACCAGGGCCTTCTGCCCTGCGTTTGCTTTAGTTTGTCTCTTTGAAAGAATCAGAGCCTTCTGCCTGATTCGCCTTTAGTCCCCCGTGGATCGGAGACTTCTTCTCCGACTCACACCTTTTGCCCCGCGATAATTACTCGACATACTTGCGTAATGTAGGATAAGTCCGTCGTTGTTAGAAAGGGAGCCAGAAGGAATATTGTATTCGTTCTGACTCTCTTTCGGGTCTCTTGCGCAGCAACCTCCTCGTGGTGAGATCTGGGCAATCGGTATTATCCTCTATTTGTAAGAACTTGTAGTGTCTTATGAATAAAGGATAATATCGAGCTAATAGCTGCACATTTAATAAATATGTTGATTTTCAGTAAATTCTATTCCTATACCTACTGTCTTCCATAACATTTTGCAATTTCACCTTCCTTCAGAACAAAATGGATGTATCGTTCAAGCTGGTTCGCCCCGGGCGTGAACCAGATATAGAATGGGTAATGTGAGCATTCTATACTATTTCATCCTTCTTCTACTTGACGAGTATCTCGTCGGTCGGAGAACTTTTAGCGATGTGATATTTTAGATCACTATAAGTTCCACGTTATCCCCGCGCCCAGTCGCGTCCGCTTACTGATATCGGTGAATAGCATAGTGGCTGGCTGTCTTTAATAGTATCTCCACCGACGAGGTACTATTAAAGACTGCCAGCCTTATGGGAGTTCGTGTCACCCGAATATTTCGGTGTTCTCTCACGTCGTCTAAGATATATTCTGTCTGGAGTGAGAAACAGAAGGCCATCGACATGATCTCGTCGGTGCAGAAGGCTACTGAGGAGATTCTCGTCGGTGAGAAAGCAAATCGTCACGGAACCATATTGATCATCATGAATTGTTACATTCTGTACCGAGCAGATATTTCAGACGACGTTGGTTTCAATATTAAAAGCAAAACTCAAGGACAAAAATTCCTCGAAATATGGCAGCATAATTTTAGGAAAATCAACCATTCCTATTTCAAATTTTATATGAGACAAACATCACTGATTCGATCGAACACTGCTTCGATCAATTGTTATTTACACACTATTTGCAAATTATCACAATATCTTTTTTCGACGTTTCGATCTTACTTTAGATCATTTTCAAGAAAATTATAAGAATTGCGTCTGTAAATTAATAATCAATATTATGTTTCATATTGTGTGAATTTAAAACAAGAAGAAAGCCTTCACTGTTTCAAATCCAAACCGTCCTTCCAATAAAACTTGTGTTCGTTGTGAATGTTTCGCCTTCCAAGATAAATGTCTGTAAAAGACGCAATTCTTATAATTTTCTTGAAAATGATCTAAAGTGAGATCGAAACGTCGAAAAAAGATATTGTGATAATTTTCAAATAGTGTGTAAATAACAATTGATCGAACCAGTGCACCGAAATCATAAGGAAACATAAGGAAACATTTATATGAGACACCTCAATTTGTAATTTCAAAACATTTCATAAACGCGAATTATTACGTTTCACTTTTTTATACCTACATAAATGTCCCAAGAATCGATCTATGAGAACAGAAATATGTTGAAAAGACTTTTTATCGTAAAAAATTAGAGGGCAAGGTGGTCAAGGGAGTGCTTGTCACACATCGTTGGCAAAAGGAATTGTTATAAACATTAAACAGCCAAAAATAATACATTTATCTGTGAATTGTATTAAATAAATTAATGCGTGCGAATGTTCATGGTTTAAAAGTTATTCCGTATGTCGAATACTATTAGCCACTTTTACTAAAAAATTAGGTGGTCAGATAGCCAAGGGATTGCTTGTGGACATCGCTGTAAAATAGAATTGTTATAAACATTCACGAGCTGGAAATAATAAATTTATCAATAATTGTAACGGCGATCGACATCGATCGATATTCGGTTGGGGTGAGGACCGTTGAGCGTCGAGCGTGGGGCGCACGCCCGCGCTCGGTCAGAGAGCTCCGTCAATCACTCAGTCGGGCGGGGGAGGGCGGCGTGAGCGGTCGAGTTCAGTCGGGCTCCGGGACCAGGAGGACCAGAAGGACCGGGGAGGTCCAGAGGTGGACCAGTGGTGGACCAGAGGTCATCTACAGCCACCCTGACCTACCTTCAACAATCCTATTTTGAACTTCAACTGTTCCTTCAACGAACACCGGTAAAGGGTATAGCCGGATAAGCATGGGCCAGCGGCCCCCGCTCCGATTTTCCTGATTCCTGTCTTAAAACATCGTTTTATGTCTAAAAAAACATTGTGTAAAATTTCAAATGTCTACCCCCACCGATAGGGGTGATATTGAGGTAAATTCCCCCGCACTTAAATGCAATTTGCGCTAAAACGAGAAAAGATATCGACATGGGATAAACGGCAAATAAAAGATATAGATACACCCTATATTTCAGATTTTTTTCAGAATTTTTTGCTAATTATTTATAGTTGAAAATAATTAATTAATTTTTTGGGAATTTTTTGAACTATCTTCCCCAAGGTTGACACCTACCAAAAAATTCTAAAATATTGCTATGATTCTAACCTATTTTGTAAAAAAATCTGAGAAGTGTCCGTTTGGTGGAACAGTGTCACAAAAAATAAAGTATGCCGGCGAACGCTCGGTTTGATCAGTAACGACGCAGCGACCGATTCCCCTTGCGGCGGCTAGTGACGGGAGCGAACGGGAAGTCGGCGCTTGTACGGAAAAGCTGATACATGTAAAAATGCGACTAAGTCTTCTAATACATGATTACAGTTAGAAGTCTAAACAATTATATTCTAGACAATAAAAATCGTTTAGTTTATAAATACATATAAAAAAAAGAAAAAAACAAGAAAAGCGCCGACTTCCCGTTCGCTCCCGTCACTAGCCGCCGCAAGGGGAATCGGTCGCTGCGTCGTTACTGATCAAACCGAGCGTTCGCCGGCATACTTTATTTTTTGTGACACTGTTCCACCAAACGGACACTTCTGAGATTTTTTTACAAAATAGGTTAGAATCATAGCAATATTTTAGAATTTTTTGGTAGGTGTCAACCTAGGGGAAGATAGTTCAAAAAATTCCCAAAAAATTAATTAATTATTTTCAACTATAAATAATTAGCAAAAAATTCTGAAAAAAATCTGAAATATAGGGTGTATCTATATCTTTTATTTGCCGTTTATCCCATGTCGATATCTTTCCTCGTTTTAGCGCAAATTGCATTTAAGTGCAGGGGAATTTACCTCAATATCACCCCTATCGGTGGGGGTAGACATTTGAAATTTTACACAATGTTTTTTTAGACATAAAACGATGTTTTAAGACAGGAACCAGGAAAATCGGAGCGGGGGCCGCTGGCCCATGCTTATCCGGCTATACCCTTTGATTACTAATATTCTTCAATGCTTCCTTTGCCTAGCTTTGGCCCAGTTTCAACAAACCTGTCCTCCAACCGTTCATTCTACGAATACCATCAACTGTTTTCTCTAATTTTGCCAATTGAAATTTTCATCGAGACTTTCGGAATTGAGTCTTCTTCAAATTTATAATTGAATTATTCATCAAATTTATATTTTAATCGCCCCACTCGTGTGCGGGGTTATAATTGCTCTTGTGAGCAGGCATCGCTGGTTGTTTTCGCACTCGTGTGCGGAGTTACAATTATTCTTACAAGCTGGTTCGCTGGTTGTATTCGCAATTCTGTGCGGGGTTACAATTGCTCTCATGAGTTGATTCGCTGGTTGTATTTGCGCTTCTGTGCGGGGTTACAATTGTTCTTGTGAACTGGATCGCTGGTTGTATTCGCACTCATGTGCATGGTTAGGTTTTCGCTTACGTGCGGGATAGTATTTGCTCTCGTGAGCTGGTTTCTGGTTGTATTCGCACTCCTGTGCAGGATTATAATTGGTCTTGTGACCTGATTGTGTTCACACTCATGTACAAGATTATTAATTATAATTGCTCTTGTGAACAGGTTGTGTCCACACTCATGTGCTTACGTTCGGATTATATTTGCTCTATTCGCATTCGTGTTATTTCTGAATTTTCAATTATTGGCGTCGGAATTTTGACAACACCATTTTCTAAAAGTTATCAAGTCTTGTTTGAAATTGGTATTCCTCCGATCGGAGGTCCCCCAGGGGCTCACTCACGGATACAGCTGTGAGCGAGTACGGGGTGTCGCGTCCCCGGGGCTACCCGAGTCGCCTATAGGCCGCACCCGTGTGCGGTGTTAGTTTGGCTCTCGTGAGCTGGTGTTAGGTTGGCTCTCGTGAGCTGGTTTTATTCGCACCCGTGTGCGGGGTTAGTTTGGCTCTCGTGAGCTGGTGTTAGGTTGGCTCTCGTGAGCTGGTTTCATTCGCACTCGTGTACGGGGTTAGTTGGGCTCTCGTGAGCTGGTTAGATTCGCACTCGTGTGCGGGGTTCGTTCGGTTCTCGAGAACTGGTCTTAGGTTTGCTCTTGAGAGCGGGTCTTATGCTTGCACTCGTGTGCGGGGTAATGTATTGTAATGTATGATGATATGTCTAATTATTATTAGTCTGTTTTAGTTAAAATACACTAAGAAGAGGACACACCAAGAAGATGACATACTATGAAGAGGACAAACTAGGAAGAAGACACACCAAGAAGAGGCCATACTATGAAGAGGACAAACTAGGAAGAGGACACACCAAGAAGAGGACACACCAAGAACAGGACAAACGAGGAGGAAGACACACCAAGAAGAGGACATACTATGAAGAGGACAAACTAGGAAGAGGACACACCAAGAAGAGGACACACCAAGAAGAGGACACCCCGAGAGGAAGGCAAATCGAGAAGAGGATATATCAATAAGTTAGTTTTATTTGCCGAGTGAGGTACCCCAGGGGCTCACTCATGGATGTTGCCATGAGTGAGTACGGGGAGTCGCGTCCCCGGGGTGCCTGAATCGCCTATAGGCCGCGTGCGTTAGTAATTAAGATTTTATACCGTCGTTGTAAATGTCGAGTAATTATTGTCTTAACTTCACTTCGCTCGTTTTCTTGATTCCGATACAGCCTTCTGCTGTGTCGGACCTTGCTTGTATGTACCAGACCGGCTGGAATCGGTATTCGGCGTCGATACATTGAGAGAGGTGGTTCATTGAGACCTGTTCACTCGTATTGCCATTCTCTCTGTCATCCTACCGGGTTCACCTCAACGCTTTGCGATGCCTGGTGGCAGGTAGTTGGCAGAGTTCTCTCTGTTTGTAATCCTACCCGGGTTCACCTCATCGCATTGCGTTCCTGGTGGCCAGGTGGTTGGCAGAGGAATGGTGTTACGATTGAACACTTCTCACTGTCCATTTCTGTTGGTGAGGACACGTCGGTTATCGCCTCTGACCGAGAAGTGCTGCCAGCATTGTACGCGCCGCGTCCCCTTCGAACCAGAGCCTTCTGCTCTGGTTCGTTTTCGTTTTTCTCTTTGAAAGAATCGGAGACTTCTTCTCCGATTCACACCTTTTGCCCCGCGATAATTGCTCGACTTGCGTGCGTGCGTTAGTTTTTAATATTGTATATCGTCGAGTAATTATTGTCTTAACTTCTCGTTACTCGTTTTTTTGATTCCTACACAGCCTTCTGCTGTGTCGGACCTTGCTTGTATGTACCAGACCGGTTGTAGTCGGTATTCGGCGTTGATACATTGAGAGAGGTGGTTCATTGAGACCTGTTCACTCGTATTGCCATTCCTTCTGTCATCCTACCGGGTTCACCTCAACGCTTCGCGATGCCTGGTGGCTGGTAGTTGGCAGAGTTCTCTCTGTTTGTAATCCTACCCGGGTTCACCTCATCGCATTGCGTTCCTGGTGGCCAGGTAGTTGGCAGAGGAATGGTATTACGTTTGAACACTTCTCACTGTCCATTTCTCTTGGTGAGGACACGTTGGGTACTGGCTCTGACCGAGAAGTGCTGCCAGCATTGTACGCGCCGCGTCCCCTTCGAACCAGAGCCTTCTGCTCTGGTTCGTTTTAGTTTCTCTCTTTTGAAAGAATCAGAGCCTTCTGCCTGATTCGCCTTTGATCCCCCGTGGATCGGAGACTTCTTCTCCGATCTTCTTCTTCTTCTTTTGCTCCGCAATAATTGCTCGACTTGCGTGCGTAATTTAGTATAAGTCCGCCGTTGTTAGAAAGGGAGCCAGAAGGAATATTGCATTCGTTCTGACTCTCTTTCGGGTCTCTTGTGCAGCAACCTCCTCGTGGTGAGACCTGGGCAATCGGTATTATCCTCTATTTGTAAGAACTTCTAGTGAAATTCTTATGAATAAAGAATAATATCGAGCTAATAGCTGCACATTTAATAAATATGTTGATTTTCAGTAAATTCTATTCCTATACCTACTGTCTTCCATAACATTTTGCAATTTCACCTTCCTTCAGAACAAAATGTATGCATTATTCAAGCTGATTCGCCCCGGTCGTGAACAATGTTATATATCGTCTGGTTCTATTGAGATAAAGAGACGAGATGGTGTCTCGTCGGTGATAGTATTATAAGGCAATCAATATGTGAGCATTCTATACTATATCATTCTTCTTCTACTTGGCGAGTATCTCGTCGGTGGTAGAACTTTTAGCGATTGGTATTTCAGATCACTGTAAGCTCCACGTTATCCCCGCGCCTGTCGCGCCCGGTTACCCGTCCCGCTGAATATACAGGGGCTGGTGTTACTGGTCCCTCTGAATAGTTGGGCCACCGACGAGATACTATTAAAGACTGCCAGCCTTATGGGAGTTGGTGTGCCTCGAATTTTTCGGTGTTCTCTTACGCCCTCTAGGATATATTCTGCCTGGAGTGAGAAACAGAACGTTCCTTTCCCACCGCGCCCGCGCGCTACACACACGAGCGTACCTCTACTATATCCGTGTGCACTGCTTGTGCGCTTGCACCAGCCACTATCTATTTTTAGCACTTGCCGTGTTGTATTGCTCTACAGAAACGAAATTGAAATTCGGCTGTCGAGCCGTCGAGCGTATGAATCGCAATCTGGAGCTAGCCTTCGAATCCCTGTGCAGCGATTTTTATTTTTATTTCTCATTACTTTTTTAATTACATTTTTAACCTTGCAAAAAATTAAAAATGTAAAAACTATGTTCAAAATATGTATTCATTTTAAATAGAAATGTTTCGTTACTGTCATAATTGCATTAATAAAAATTGTTATATGAGAACCGGTTGATGGTATTTATTTGGACTGATTGGAGAATACGAAAATGCAGAAAGTATTTTTTAGTTTATGAAACAATTTATAGATTTATTAGTTGTTAAACAAATAATAGAATAAATTGGATAATATATATAAATTGATTTTACTAGCATACACAAGTTTATTTGATCTTCTGTCTTCCTATAATAAAAAAATACAGTCATAATTATAATTATAGTAGAATTTCATAGAATATTGAGGTTATTGCAAACTCGTCTTTTTTCGCAATGATGTTCTAATTTCATTGCTTCTCTCAAATGTCCATTTCCTTCCGAGACAGTGGCGTTTATAGGTGTAAATAACAAATGTTGATATTCATCATAATTAAACTACAATTATTCTAATAACGTGGAATGTAGTACATATTAAGTGTTAGTTACCCGGATTTTCGTCTTCGACGTTAAGCACTCTTTACTGCTTCTCGTAATTTACGTATATGTAATATTAGGGTTGAACTTATTTTTCGACCATGAAATTTTTTTGGTCCCGTAAACCAGAATTGTAACAAATGTTGAGAAAATGATATGGAAAAATTTTGGGGCCGTTTTGATCATGGGAAAATGAGGCGCAGCAAATTTGAAAATTTTTAATTTTTTAAATCTTGTCATAAATAGACGTTATGATATATCGTTGAATTTGTCTTTTTTCTGTTTAAGAGTCCATATTAAGTATAAACAGTTGTTGATAGAGAAAAACATCCGTGACCTTAAAAACTTTAAATAATAACTTTGAAAAATTGTTTTTTCTTTGATACTATATCCACCTCCTTATATACTACAACTTTTGTTTGAAGAGTTTTTTCATATATACATAACTGACCGAGATATCAAGGGGCGGAATTTGCATTATTCGGAAGCATACAACTGCGCATGCAGCTATTTTTATAGATGAGAAGGTGAATCCAGCACCCTTGCAATCCTGGAAGTCTCTCTACTCCCTTAAATAAATTCATTAATACGCTCCAATCTACAAAAAAACAGTTCTAATATCGGAATAAGAAGTTATTATGAATAATAAGCAGTCTGATTGAAACATGGACTGAATGTGGTCAATGATACCGCTGAACGGGGCGTTAAACTTATGGAGGATCATAATTAAATTTTATCTAGAAACAAAGAGGAGAAATAATATATACTATACAAACTGTGATGGAATATCGAAAGCAGTACATCCTGACGCCACAAAATAGAATTTGTCAAAGGATTTTTAAATATTTTTTAATATAGAGAGAAACACCTGATCAATCCGTACACGATTAATTGCATTTTTAAGAGGCATTGAAGACTGCTTATTAACTGAGAGTTATTACATTTTTAATTTTCCTCAGAGTCAGTAAGTCCTTTATTTTTCTCGGAGTCGATACGGTCGTGATTCAGCATCAGAAGCAACATTGTAACGCACACCGTATTGGCATTTACTAACTAAAACCAATATTACTCATTATGAACGTTATCATAATGATATCATCACCTATCGATTGAAAATGTTTTCCCAATCAAAATAAGCTCAAGCACGGCATAAATCGGATAATAATAATATTACAGCCAGGTTGCACTAGAAAATATCAGGCGAAACAGTCATGTTTCAGGCGTACGAATCGTCAAGTCGGAGCACTGACAGGACAGACAGTCGAGGCGTCGAGCGAGCTCAAGCGGACTCGAGTCGGGTACGCGATACATCAGACACATCCGGCGGCCCATGACTCACCTTTGTCGGGCGGCTTCTAAAAGAATAGAACAAGATCGCGCGAGCGTGTTATCACGATATCCGAAAATCAACTCTGCGTTCTTATGAAATAGATAATGATAATAATGGTACGTATTTCTTTCATAACTTATAATGTGATTTTTAATGTATGTACTTGGATTTTTTAATAACTACATTATAGGTATATTCGGCACAAATGTGCATGATCTTCATTTGTATTAAAATTTGAAATAATGCACGTTTCACGTGAAAAAATTATAAGAAAATATTTACAACATGGTATGTAATAAGTTATGATAACTTTTTAGTGGGTGATGTTTTTATTAACTGTTAAGTAACCTACTTACTTAACTATCATTAACCTTACACAAATTCTTAAAAGATAATATATAATATACAATATAAAATGAAATAGAAACTAACTTAAAATAAAATCATATAAAATAAAAAATTATATAGAGCCTATAGATAATACAGAATAAAATATAAACACGAAATATAATACATATAATGTTTATTTTTATATTTCGTTTTTAATTATTGCCATACTTTACCATATTGTTATACCTTCTAGGTGTATATAACTCAGTAAAGATATTTTAAAGATATTATTGATACATATTTGAGTTCATTCGTAAGTTTTTCACGTGAAACGTGTATTATTTCAAGCTTTAATACAAATAAAGAGCAGGCACACGTTTGCCGAATATACCTAGTGTAGTTATAAAAAAGACCTAGTACATATATTAAAAATCTCGTTATAAGTTAAGAAAGAAAACCATTATTACCATTATCTATGTCATGAGAACGCAGAGTATTTGATACTCGGATATCGCAATAACTCGTTCGCTCGAACTTCGATTCTTTTCGAACCCGCCCGACGAATTCGAAGTCGAATCAACGGGCCGCCCCGCCTGACTTTCTGCGACCCGACCCGAACCCGAACATCGAGCGGCCCACACATCCCTAATATTTATAATTATAAATATATTATATTAAATGACCTTTTATATTAAATGACCTATTATAGGTTATTACCTAGGTTATTACCTATATCATTGCGAGTTATGATCACGCTTTAAATAAATAAATGTGGCTCAAATTATGACGTATTTAGACTCATTTTAATTAGAAGAATCTCACAAATACGTTGGTAATACCGTAAAAGAAGAATGAAAAATAAAAAACTTTTCTATGTGCATTGACGTAATCGGTACTCAGCCTTTTGAAATGTGCCGGCTGCCTCGTACCTCAGTCCCTCTTTGTCGTTTACGCGCTGTCATAAAAAAAAGTTCTGGTATGTTGCTAGTCTAAAAATATGATCAATGCTATTTTTGAATTTCTCTAAAAAAACCTACATTTGTCGAATTTTGGCGTATTTTCACTTTGTGTAAATAACATTTTGAACCAAAAAATCCGGAAGAAATCTCAAATATCATGTCAATTATATGCAATTAAATGATTAAATTAATGCAAGTAAATGGGAAAAATTGACCAAAAATTGAATGGCGCAACGGCTGTTTAAATAATTCGAAGGACTAGCTTATCCGGCTAGGCCCTTTATTCCAAATTGTAATATTCCAATAGTTCAATATCATTTTAAATATTTCAAGTACTATTTAAAACTATTAATGAGTTTAACAACAAAATATTTTAAATAGAAAACTAAATTTTGACAAATAAAATACGATTATAGCAAGCTTCCTATAAATGTCGAAACACTATTCTGTGATGACGAATGGAGAAAAGGCAAGCGAAGCTCGAGGGCTTCGGACGCCGTGGAATGGAGCGAAACATTGTACATAACATGATACGGGTTGGGTCGGGTATAATAGTGTGAGACTTCTAATCAAACAACAAAACTTAATTATTTATCATTATTTTTTTATAGGATTTTCCTTAACATATTTGGTGAATTTTTTTTTATGAAAATGACATGATATAATTCCGATGATATTTGCTTGTGCAATGAACGACGCAAGTTTCGGACACAAAGAAGGACAGCATCGGGAAAAAAGAGACGCGGAGAGTCCTTCTTTTAAGATTTCGACTTCCGACTTCGACTGCTAGCTCTTCGCCTCGTCGCACAATGTCTACAATGTATAAGCGATTCATATTTCAGGAAGTGGTTCAGTTCAGAATGAAATAAAATCATGTTACACGCACTTTTTAAATAGCGTCATGTTGCAAGAAATTTTCGTATAGAGTGAAATAGAATTATTTTGTTAGATATCTTCGTACGAAATACTGCCTCTAAATAAGATTGTATGGATAGGAGCCGTCGAAAATTAGTTTAATTAGTTAATACTTTTATCTTATTGTTACTACCTCTACTATATAATAATTGCAGTCAATTCTGTCGAGCATTACAAGTATGGGATAAATAAGTAAAAAAATTAATTTTCTGTTTCCTACTAAGGATCTTAATAAGAGCGATTGAATTTTGTCATTACATAACATAACAGAATATTTTTTAAGAATCATTATGTTATATATAACGCAATAACGTTCAAATTACTTTTGAATTTCGATAAATTTGTAGAATATTACGTAGTAATTACTATCATTTTTCCTACTATCGATTATATTGTAAAACAATTATTACAATGGTAATAATAAGGAAATAAGAATGCAATAAGAGAATTATATATAGTATTATAAGGCAAGTACAGAATGGGTAATGTCAGCATTCTACTATATGATTCTTCTTCAACTTGACGAATATCTCGTCGGTGGTGGAACTTTTGGCTATGTGGTATATCAGATCACTGTAAGCTCTACGTTATCCCCGCGCCCATCGCGCCCACTTACCCGTCTCGCTGTTTAACACAGGGGCTGGCAGTCTTTAAGGGTGTGGGTCGGATTTTGACCTTGGTCGAGTGCGAGTGTGGTGGTACCTTAACACACCGATAGATACTGTATACGTACACGAGATTGCAAGGGTTCCGTAGATTTCGTTTGCTGTCTCTCTAACGCACATTTGGGGCCCCTACGTAGTCACAATCGCTAGATAAAAGACCCACCATTACGGGATGCTTCCTTATATGGCCTACTTTTCGCAGTTTCACAAATATTGGACGAAGCGACAGTGCTGCCATTGTCGAGACACATACATTTTCTTAAATATCGAGAGATTTAGGGTTCTTATAGACCAAAATGTAGGCATCCCGGAATTCAGGGTCACATACAATGTCAATGAAACCTTTATTATGTTAAACTATACGTGTTTAAACACAGCAAACGAAATCTACGAAGTAGATCCCTATACGGGAGATTTTGGTGCAAGTATTAGTTCCATGGCATTTTTAGCTAGGAGCGCTAGCGTTTTTAGTCACTATTTTACCGATATTTTACCAATACAGTGACTGAATCGGTAAAACAGTGACTAAAAACACTAGCGCTCCTAGCTACAAATGCGGAGGGCACCGATACTACGACCAAGGTCAAAATCCGACCCACACCCTTAATAGTACCTCGTCGGTGGCACTAACACCGACGAGATTGATAACATACACTATACACACACCGTCGCATCGCTGCTTCCCCTGCATAATTGGATGGCTGTTCAAGTATCGACCTGTTTACCAGTATGGCCAAGAATGGCTAGCCTCCGGCGAAAACATCAGCAACAGGATTCTATCGGTTGGCAAGAGCATGGTATTCAAAGCCATATATAGTACTGATTGTGAGTGTCCGCGATTACGAGTCTTCCTTTTCGTATTGGTAGAAACAATCGTTATCGATTGGCAGAAAACGAATAATCTGCTAATAAAGTTCGAGGGAGACTCTCTCCAAACAAAATTAATTATTTATGACGGACTTTTTGGGCTTAGTATTAAACCCTACGTTAAGAACGTTAAACTTTGTTTTAAATGTTTAAAATATGGGCACCGTAAAGCTCAATGCCGCTCAGAAATTAATCTCTGTTTTATTTGCGGTAAAGATTTTCATGGAATATGCAATAGTACTCCCCAATGTATTAATTGCGGCGAAAATCATCCAACGACGAATAAAAATTGTATAAATTATCAACTTGAAAATCTTACTAATAAAATCGCGGCTTACAAAAATAAGTCTTTTGTTGAATCGCGCAATCTAGCGAGGATTGAGTTAGGATTAAATGTAAGATCTGATGTTAATAATAAATTCATTGACTCAACAGATGATGATTATGAAAACATTCACCTGGATTCGGATGAATACCCGAAATTAGGAAGTTACAAAAAAAAAATTATTAACGTAGAGAAATGGGAAAATAAGGCAGTCCCAGTTATTAATAAATACAATCCTTGGGAAAGGAATAAAATTGGAAAAAAAAGTATAGATTCTGTAAATCAAAAAGAAGAAAGAGTAAAGAGTATAGGTCAGGATCGAATCATTCAGACTAGAAACAGGCAGGTAAAACTTAATACAAGAGAAAGTTTGAAACAAGAAACAGAGGCAAAGTTAATAGTGGAAAAGGGTGATATGGAAGAATCAATGATCGAAGAAATTCTGTCTATGGCCAAGGAATACAATATTACTGATAAATTATCTAGAAAACTACAAAAAGTCAATGATTATAAAGACGGTGTAAGTAATAATAATAATGTAAAAGTTAAAAACAGAGATAGAGACATAACGGGAATTTATGAGAACAAAGTTTGGTCAAAGAAACCAGAAGAAACAATCATAATAGAAAATTCAACTCCTAAAATAACAAGTTACATTAAAACTTATCATGCAACAAATTCAGGTTCAAATAGAAAAGATCAGGTTAAAACTAAAAACCTGCTTGATTACGAATATGGAAGACCTTCCACCTCTGGGTATAGTAAAGAAAAAGAAAAGTCAAGAGAATTTGTGAAAATCTCCCCAGTAGGCCTTGATAACCGGCAAAAGAAGAGAGTTACATCTATAAAAGATATAACACATTCTCTTGGCGAAGAGACAAGCTTCCCCTACATGAGGGTAAAGGAGGACCAGAATTTACATTTTTGTAAGAGCAGGGAAATGGAATCTAAAGTAGACAAAGTTATGAACTCACAACTAATGAAACAAATTAGTCAACATTCAAATAAGAAATCGATTAAACAAGAACTTGAGGAAGTTGAAAAAAATCAAGAAGTTGTCATGTTAGAAGACAAAAAAAACTTAGAAAGTCTCACACCTAAAGAACGGCCAAGCTTTTCCAAAGAGGACTTATATAATAAAAAAGAAGAAGAAGTGGAGGAAAGTAAAAAAAATAGATATTTTCCTACTAAAAATAGTGATTCAGACATGGAAACGTATGTACAAATAAAACCAAAGTTAACACAAGTTATTAATAAATAAACAATTACATATATGCATAGTCAAACTAACCAAAGAAGTTTATCAGGTCAGGAAAAACTAAGACTAGGTTTATGGAATGCTAGAAGCATTTCAAACAAAATTATGGAAATAAAAAACGCAATGGAAGAGTATGATATACTTGCCATAACTGAAACATGGACAAATAATTATAATAATATAATAGGTAATGGTATTAATATTTACAGTAATGAAAACTCTATGAACCCCAATAAAACTGCTGGTAGAGGTGTGGTTTTCTTGGTAAAAGACCACATTCAAATCATTAAAAATAAAGAAGTGTATATTGAAGACAGCCATGAATTAATTAGTATTGATGTTCTTGGACATGATAGGAAAAAAATGATTGGAATTCATCTTATGTATAGACATCAAAAGAAACAATTGAACAAAAGCTATTGGACCAAACTTTTAAAAGATTTAAACATAGGAAACAATAATATTTTAATAGGAGATCTTAACGCAAAATCCACTCTTTGGAATTGTGAATCCTATAACAAAGAAGGAAAAACTTTAGAAGAAGCTTTAGAGGATCTGGATTTATTAGTAATCAACAATATGTCTATGTCGAGAATTGCTGTTCCTATAAATCAGAACAGAGCTAACCTGGACTTGATTATAGGATGCGCGCACAATATCGAGAATATAGAAATAATAGAATCTTATAACACTATGGGTTCTGACCATCAAATTATTAATGCTCACATCAGACTAAAAGATTTACATAGTGATAGTACAAATAAATTTACAGTGAACAATCACCTTAACAATAGAATAAATACCCAAAAAATTAACTGGAATAGATGGGGACAGATCATGTCAAGTAGAAGATCGGAAGTAGAAAAAGATATGGAAGAAACAGATGAGTTGGAAAAATGGTATGAAATTTGGAAAAATAATATAAAGGAGACAACAAAACTACTAAATGAAGAAACAAAAAAGTTGGAGAACAAGAGCAGATATAGAGATGACAACAAGTCAATTTATAACAACAATATACCACTTCAGAATTATAATAAAAAGAAAATAAATCAAAGAAAGAATCAACCCATAAGACCGAGATGGTGGGATCAGGAATGTAAAGATACCCATCAAGAAGTCAAAGACCTCACAAAAAAAGCTAGGGAAAGGAACAATATAGAAGATATGATCATCTTAAATCATAAAATGAAAAGCTGGAAACAGATGATCAAAGACAAAAGAAATCAAGCATGGAATGAGCTGACTAAAGAATTAGGAAACCATAATAATCTTACTAAAATTTGGAGTACAGTAAAAAGGTTAACAAAAGCTTTTACCACTGAGAGAAATAATTCAGAAAAAGACAAAAGAAACGAAAGAGAAAATAAAGAAATTCAAAAAATAATAGACAGAAATGAAGATTACATAGATGATCAATCGTCTTCCTATCAATATCAACAAGATACAAATAGTCTAGGAGACACTATATGGGATAGCCCTATAACTATGGCTGAAATAATATGGGCAATTAATTCAAATAAGAAGAAGAAATCAGCCCCTGGCATAGACGGTATCGACTATGTACTTATAGGAAAACTACCAGAATATATGATTCAAATCTTAGGTAAAATCATCATGAAAAGCTGGGATGAAGGAAGAGTTTTAGAGGAATGGAAGAAAGGAATTATATGTCTAATAGACAAACCAGGAAAAGATGCTGTTAGACCAATAACCTTAACGGCCTGCCCTGGTAAAATTTTGGAAAAGATTATTAATAACAGGATGAATATTTGGATGGAGGAACAAGAAATAATAGATGAAAATCAATCCGGTTTTAGAAGAAATAGATCCACTTTAGATAACCTAAACATTTTGCTTATGGAAGTGAAAGAAGGATTAAGATTGAACATTCCGACGATGGCAACATTTCTTGATGTTCAAGGTGCTTACGACAATGTTGATCTACGTAAACTGATTCAAATCCTAAACAAAAACCACTGCCCAAGTAACATGGTCAGATGGATAGAGAGTTGGCTACAAAACAGATCAGTCATAGTCAAAAGAAAATACAGGGACGATTTGGAAATCCCTTGGAAAAAAGGTGTACCCCAAGGAAGTATATTAAGTCCTGCTTTATTTAATATTTACTTGACAGGTCTGCCTAAATTTATTGAAAATGAAAATATCACTATATTGCAATATGCTGACGATATTGCAATTATATCAAAAAATAAGGATATTGAAAGTTTAAGGGAGTCTACTCAACAAGCTATTCAGAAAACAGTAAAATTCTTACAAGAAAGAAAACTACATTTAAATTTAGAAAAAACGAAATTAATAAACTTCACTAGATATTCGGAACCATTTATAAATATAAATATAAAATTAAATGAATCCAATCAAGTTAAAACAATCAAATCATCCCCTACAGCTAGGTTCTTGGGAATTGAATTTGATAGTATGCTTTTATTCAAAGAACATATACAAGGTCTAGTTACAAGAGTCAAAAAAAGAACAGCGGTAATGAGGTACCTCTGCAAAGGAGATAGAGGGATAGACCCTTTATGGGCTGTTAAAATCTATAGATCCATGATAGCTTCAATTACGGAGTATGGAGCTCAAATATTCTTAAGAGGAACTGATATAACAAATAACGACAAAGATCTAGAAAACTTGAGAAAACAAGAATCACAAGCTATTAGATTGGCTATGGGGTATAGAAGAACAACCCCTATTAACGTTCTAAATGCTGAGTCGGGAATATGGGGACTAAAATATAGAGCTGATTACCTGGCTACGAGATACTGGATGAAAATGGTTGAAAGAAAAAATAAAGATAATCTTGTTTGGAACACAGCTCTTAGAATTAAAGGAACTAAACATATATATATGAGAGACAGAAGAGTTAAAGCAATTATCCCTACTAAAACAGAGGAAATTTTTGAAAAAATAGCCGAGAAAGAACAAGAAATTAAAAAATTCAACTGGATTAAAATAGAAAAAGAAAGGTGGATTCAAAAGCTAAGACAAGAAGAAAATGGGAATAAATGGATTATGGATCTAGAAATGGGAGGTATCCCAATCACTAGAGTAGAGGATGCATTTTACGAAAAATATGACTTAAACAAGGAAAACACAATAACAATATACACAGACGGCTCAAAAAAAGATAATTCAATCTCAAATGGAATAGGTATAATTAGGTCTTTAAAAAATGAAAAGACAAAAAGAGGTATAGCTGTAGACAGGAGGCTCTCTATTTACAGCACAGAAGCAATAGCCATATATAAAGCATTGGAACAAGAACATGACAATATAGAGACAGAGTTGAAGAACAATCTTCAAATTTTAATACTAACTGATTCGATGTCTGTAGTTTCTGCCATAAATGCATCAAAGGACGACTCTTATAATAGCAGAACCATTAATCCATGGATCTCAGATATTATAACGAAATTAAAGAAAGGAGAATTTAAACAAATAATAATTGGTTGGATACCAGCACATATAGGCATAACAGGAAATGAAGAAGCGGACTTACTAGCAAAAGAAAATACGGGTAAGATACACGACATTGAGATAAGAATTCCTGTTTCAGATCTCTCCAATGATAGGAAGAATGAGATTAGAAACCAATGGGAAGCGGATTTAGAAGAAATAGGCATGATTAAAGGATCTATGTATTTTGACCTTATATGGACTCATAAAAAGAAAGTGAAGGACAGACCTTGGTTCACCAATCTAAAAAATGGTTGCAGGGAAACTATAACAATGATGAATCGTTTAAGGTCTAATCATTATAATTTAAAAGCCTCATTATACAGGAAAAAATTAGTAACTTCCCCAGATTGCGACTGCGGACTCGGGGAAGAGGAGATAAACCACGTCCTTTTTGAATGTGGTTTATATAATAGGGAAAGAGAAATATTAAGAAGAAAGTTATTTAAAGACTTAGAAAATCATGGAGAAGATGCCTTCAGCATTCTAGCTCAAAGTAAGAGCAGTTCAATTTTAGCCATTAAAGAATTTCTAATGTGTATAGACAAGAAACCCTGATTTCTGTTAAGGGTCTAGAATTAAGCAGAATAGAATAAACAAAGGAAAAAAATTCCCTTCTTTTTCAAGTACCAAGTCAGCTTGGCAAAATGTGAAGGGAATAAATGTAAAATCGATTTATTTATACAGATTTAGAAATGGTTTTGGGGGAAAGGAATCTAGATAGTGAATGGAGTAGTAGTTTAAATTATCTATATATATATTATATAGTATAATATTAAGGAAAAGGGTTTTCTTTGTTTTATTAGGCATCTGTAGGATGGATTAAGTCACAAACAAAACGAAATTTATGTTTTTTTATTAGAAATAAGTAATATATTATTGTTAAACAAAAGCGATGAATGTTCATATAAAGATGTATATAAAAGCGGTATAAAGTGTAACAGGTGTATAATAACCTATCACTATAAATAAAGCATCCTAAGCATCCTAACCTAAGCGGCCGAATGCACGTTTGTTTACATTACTTACTGTGCCATCCAGAACTGGAAGCCGAAACTAATCGGCTGTTGTCGTAGATGGCAGCACAAGTTGTTTCATAATTTTCATCAAATTACCGACCGAGCCGATTCCATAAGCACTAACACCGACGAGATTGATAACATACACTATACACACACCGTCGCGTCGCTGCTTCCCCTGCATAATTGGATGGCTGTTCAATTATCGACCTGTTTACCAGTATGGCCAAGAATGGCTAGCCTCCGTCGAAAACAAGAGCAACAGGATTCTATCGGTTGGCAAGAGCATGGTATTCAAAGCCATGTATAGTACTGATTGTGAGTGTCCGCGATTACGAGTCTTCCTTTTCGTATTGGTAGAAACAATCGTTATCGAAACACTGAAACCATTGAAAATGAACGAATCTTCGGGAATTTGTAATCAATGGATTGCTATACTATTTAGAATGATGTACTATAGGATGCTCACATTACCCAATCTGTAATTGCCTTATAACACTATCACCGACGAGATCCTATCTCGACTCTTTATCTAAATACAACCAGACGATATATGACATTGTTCACGCCCGGAGCGAACCAGCTTGAATAATACATACATTTTGTTCTGAAGGAAGGTGAAATAGCAAGATGTTATGGAAGACAATAGGTATAGGATAGAATTTATTGAAAATCAACATATTTATTAAATGTGCAGCTATTAGCTCGATATTATCCTTTATTTATAAGACACTAGAAGTTCTTACAAATAGAGGATAATATCGATTGCCCAGGTCTCACCACGAGGAGGTTGCTGCACAAGAGACCCGAAAGGGAGTCGGAACGAATGCAATATTCCTTCTGGCTCCCTTTCCAACAACGACGGACTTATACTAAATTACGCAGATATGTCGAGTAATTATCGCGGAGCAAAAGTTGTGAATCGGAGAAGAAATCTCCGATCCACGGGGGATCAAAAGGCGAATCAGGCAGAAGGCTCTGATTCTTTCAAAGTGAGAAACAAGAGCGAACCAGAGCAGAAGGCTCTGGTTCGAAGGTGACGCGGCGCGTACAATGCTTGCAGCCCAGCACCGGTCAGAGCCGATACCCGACGTGTCCTCACCAAGAGAGATGGATCATGAGAAGTGTTCAAACGTATTACCATTTCTTTGCCAACTACCTGCCACCAGGCAACGCAATGCGTTGAGGTGTACGGGTAGGATGACAGAGAGAATGGCAACACGAGTGGACAGATCTCAATGAACCACCTCTCTCAATGATTCGACGCCGAATACCGGCTCCAACCGGCCAGGTACATGCAAGCAATGTCCGACATAGCAGAAGGCTGTGTCGGAAACGAGAAAACGAGCAAAGTGAAGTTACGGCAATAATTACTCGACATATTTACCACGACGACATACAATCTTAATAACTAACGCACGCAAGCCGAGCAATTATTGTGGACCAAAAGACTAAATCGCAAATGGGGAAGAATCAAAGCCTTCTGCTTTGATTCGCAAAGCAGAAACTTGAACCAGAGGAGATGGCTCTGGTTCGGGGGTGACGCTAAGACAATAATTGCTCGGCAAATAAAACTAACTTAGAAATATGCCGCAGTCTTCTTGATTTGTCCTCTTCTTGGTGTGTCCTCTTCTTGGTGTGTCCTCTTCTTGGTATGTCCTCTTCATAGTATGTCCTCTTCTTGGTGTGTCCTCTTCTTGGTGTATTCTAACTAAAACAGACTAATAATAATTAGACATAACAATATATTACCCCGCACACGAGTGCAAGCCTAAGACCCGCTCACAAGGGCAAACCTAAGACCAGTTTTCAAGAACAAACAAACCCCGCACACGAGTGCGACACTAACCAGCTCACGAGAGCCCAATTAACCCCGCACACGAGTGCGAATGAAACCAGCTCACGAGAGCCCAACTAACCCCGCAAACGAGTGCGAATGAAACCAGCTCACGAGAGCCAACCTAACACCAGCTCACGAGAGCCAAACTAACCCTGCACACGGGTGCGGCCTATAGGCGATTCGGGTAGCCCCGGGAACGCGACACCCCGTACTCACTCACAGCTCTATCCGTGAGTGAGCCCCTGGGGGACCTCCGATCGGAGGAATACCAATTTCAGACAACATGTGAAAATCTTTAGAATAGGCACTTGTGAAAGTTCCGCAGCGAACAATTCGAAATTCAGAAATAAAAATTGTCGTGATCACTGACTGAATAAGTAATTCGAAATAACGAACTGAAGATGGGCCAAGGGTCAACGGAGAAAGCATTGATGTACCCTGGGCCGACAGCAAACTACCTGAAAGTAAATTCATATACAATTTAATGAAATAATGTTTTTATATCTCGCAAGTCTTATATTCTACTACACAATCTTATCGAAAATTATAAATATGCAATGTGCAGCTATTAGCTCGATATTATCCTTTATTCATAAGACACTATAAGTTCTTACAAATAGAGGATAATACCGATTGCCCAGGTCTCACCACGAGGAGGTTGCTGCACAGGAGACCCGAAAGAGAGTCGGAACGAATGCAATATTCCTTCTGGCTCCCTTTCTAACAACGACGGACTTATACTAAATTACGCAGATATGTCGAGAAATTATAGCGGGGCAAAAGTTGTGAATCGGAGAAGAAGTCTCGGATCCACGGGGGACCAAAGGCGAATCAGGCAGAGGGCCCTGATTCTTTCAAAGTGAGAAACAAGAGCGAACCAGAGCAGAAGGCACTGGTCCGACACAGCAGAAGGCTGTGTCAGAATCAAGGAAACGAGCAAAGTAAAGTTACGGCAATAATTACTCGACATATTTGCAACGGAGATGTACAACAAGCTTAAAAATTAACGCACGCACGCACGCAACCCGAGCAATTATTTATTGGCATTGGTACTAGACTGATGATTTATTGTTTGGCAATTCCATACTGATATACAAATATACAGAGGTGCGATATACTGATAAACTAATAATGCTGATACCTTTGTATCGTGATATTCTGATATCTAGATATGCATATGTATATTTCTTACAAGTATTTCAGATTCGGAGATTAAACCAAGAACGTTAAACCGGCGAATAATACCAATGCCAATAAGTACTGCTGAATTGTGGGTATGTACAAATGGGTACAATACAAGTTTAAAAATTAACGCACGCAAGCCGAGCAATTATTGTGGGCCAAAAGACTAAACGCAAACGGGGGAAAAATCAAAGCAGAAGGCTTTGATTCGCAATGAAGAAATATGAGCCAGAGCAGAAGGCTCTGGTTCGGGGGTGATGCTAAGACAATAATTGCTCGGCAAATAAAACTAACTAAAGAATACGCCGCAGTCTTCTTGGTTTGTCCTCTTCTTGGTTTTCCCTCTTCTTGGTCTGCCCTTTTTTCGGTGTGTCCTCTTCTTGGTGTCATCTCCTCTTGTTGTATTCTAGCTGAAACAGACTAATAATAGTTAGATATAACAATACATAACCCTGCACACGAATGCAAAGCTAATACCCGCTCACGAGAGCAAACCTAGAACCAGCTCACGAGAGTCAAAGTAACCCCGCACACGGGTGCGGCCTATAGGCGGTTCGGGTAGCCCCGGGGACGCTACACCCCGCACTAACTCACAGCCCCATTCGTGAGTGAGCCCCTGGGGGATCTCCGATCGGAGGAATACCAATTTTCAACAAGATGTAAAAATTGTTAAAAGCGAGCCTTGTCAAAGTTCCGAAACCAACAATTCAAAATTCAGAAATAACACGAGTGCGAATAGAGCAAATATAAGCCCGCACGTAAGTGCAATTCTAACCATGCACATGAGTGCGAATGCAACCATAGAAGCAGTTCATAAGAGTAATTGTAATCCCGCACAGAAGTGCGAATACAATCAGTTCACAAGAAGAATTGTAATCATGTACATGAGTGCGAATACAACCGGAGACCCTGCTCATTAAAGTAATTGTAAACCAGCACAGAAGTGCGAATAGAACCAGCGAACCAACTCGTGAGAATAATTATAACCCCGCACACGAGTGCGAATAGAACAAACCCACGAGAGCTGTGCTAACTGTTCACACGATTGCAGCCTATATGTGCTTCGGGTAGCTCCGGGGACGCAACACCCCGCACTCACTCACGGCCCCATCCGTGAGTGAGCCCCTGGGGGACCTCCGATCGGAGGAATACCAATTTCAGACAACATGTGAAAATGTTTAGAATAGGCACTTGTGAAAGTTCCGCAGCGAACAATTTTAAATTCAGAAATAAAAATCGTCGAGATCACTGATTGAATAACTTCTTCGAAATAACGAACTCAAGATGGGCCAAGGGTAAACGAAGAAAGCATTGATGTATCCTGGGCCGACAGCAAACTACCTGAATGTAAATTCATATACAATTTAATGAAATATGTTCTTATATCTCGCAAGTCTTAAATTCTACTACACAATGTTACGAAAATTGTAAAAGTGCAATGTGCAGCTATTTGCTCGATATTATCCTTTACTCATAAGAGTTTCACTAGAAGTTCTTACAAATAGAGGATAATACCGATTGCCCAGGTCTCACCACGAGGAGGTTGCTGCACAAGAGAGCCGAAAGGGAGTCGGAACGAATGCAATATTCCTTCTGAGTCCCTTTATTACAACGACGGACTTATACTAAATTACGCAGATATGTCGAGTAATTATCGCGGGGCAAAAGGTGTGAAGCCACATCTCTCAAAGCCTCCCCCCATTAATATTATCTACCGCGAACTCCCGCACCAAACCGGTATGGTACAAACTACATACGAGCAAGGTCCGACACAGCAGAAGCCTGTGTCCGAATCAAGAAAACGAGCAAAGTGAAATTACGGCAATAATTACTCGACATATTTACAACGATGGTATACAATCTTAATATGTAAACCAAATATAACTAACTTAAAAATACACTCTAGTCTTCTTCCTCTTCGTTGGTGTGTCCTCTTCATTCGGTGTGTCGTCTTCGTTAGCAGCCGGCTGTTGTAATCTAGCTGAAACAGACTAATCGTATTTAGAAACAATGCTGTTGAATACAGAATTAAATCACGCACACGAGTGTGAATGTAACCTGCTCACGAGAGCAAATATAAACCCGCACGTAAGCGGAAACCTAACTATGCACATGAGTGCGAATACAACCTGTCCACAAGAGCAATTATAATTTATAATCATGTTCACAAGTGAACCAGTTCACAAGAACAATTGTAATCCTGCACACGAGTGGGGCGCTCAAAATATAAATTTGATGAAGAATAAAATTGATAAATTTGAAGAAGACTCAATACCGAAAGTCTCGAAAATTTCAATTAGTATGAAGGATATGGTATTCGTTGAATTAACGGTTGAAGGACAGGTTTGTTGAAACTGAGCCATGGAAGTTGAAACTGACAAAGGAAGCTTTGAAAAATATTAGTAACCAAACTTACCGTTGATCGTTGAATGAACAGTTGAAGGTAGGTCACGGTAGCTGTGGATGACCCCTTGTCCACCTCTGGTCAACCTCTGGTCCACCTCTGGTAGGCCCTGGTCCTTCTGGTCCAGTGATGCCAGATGCGGGGAGTCACGGTGAAATGATGTACCCCCTCTCTGATGACGGGGAATGAGTGGAGCAAATGGGAGACACGTTGCACGTGCGCGATGGGGACCGTGGAGTGTGCGCCTGCGCACGGTGCTGGAATGGAATAGTGGAAGGGGAAAGGAGGAGAGTACGGGAGCTCCGTTTGGAGCTCCATATGGCATCACTGTTCTGGTCCTCCTGGTCCCGGAGCTCGACTGAACCCGACCGCTCACGTCGCCCCCCCCCCCGGCCCGACTGATTGACGGAACTCTCTGACCGAGCGCGGGCGTGCGCCCCACGCTCGACGCTCGACCGCTCCCCACCCTCACCGAATATCGATCGATGTCGATCGCCGTGACAATTATTGATAAATTTATTATTTCCAGCTGGTTAATGTTTATAACAATTCTATTTTACAGCAATGTCCACAAGCAATCCCTTGGCTATATGACCACCTAATTTTTTAGTAAAAGTGGCTAATAGTATTCGAGACACGGAATAACTTTTAAACCATGAACATTCGCACGCATTAATTTATTCAATACAATTCACAGATAAATTTATTATTTCTGGCTGTTTAATGTTTATAACAATTCCTTTTGCTAATGATGTTAACGAGCACTCCCTTGAGCACCTTGCCATCTAATGTTTTCGTAAAAATAGACAATAAAACTCGAGAAACAGAATAACTTTTAAACATTGAACATTCGCACGCATTAAATTATTCAACATAATACTATGATACATTTATTAATTATAGCTAATTAACGTTAATAATCATTCCTTTTGCCAACGATGTGGACGAGCACTCCCTTGACCACTTTGCCATCTAATTTTTTACAGTGTTCGGTATTGGCCTAAACTGGAGCATTCAAACGATGGTGGTTCGACCGTTGGGTTGGTGCCGTCTCGTTATTGTTTTCGTGTCTCGAGCGCGCGATCGCGAAACCGCTGTCTTGTCCTCGTAAAAGTCATCGTACAATAAAGAATATATGTTTAACTGCAAAATTGGAAATGTTGCAAACAGCCAAATATTAATACGTATTTTAACATAAAATAAAATGATTGTATCGTTAATTAAATCATATGTGCATTATATAGCAAGCGATTTTTATGAAAATTTTCAGGAACATTACAAAACACCCATTAAAACATCATGTAAAATTGCGTATTTTTGGTATTTTCCACGTTACAGTCACAATTCTTGAAAAGTAAACGAAACGAGTCGAGTCAATACATGATTAATTCAACCTGAATATTTCATCTCTGTTTAAGTATAATGCTCCCTGTTTCTATAATGATTTTAAAACTGAATAAATGTTTTTTCGATTTATATATAAATAAACTGTTATTTATTGATAGCAAACAAAGTAATAATTGTTATTGAAAATTGAATTACCTATTAAACGCTATTTTTATCTTGAAATTTATTCATATAAAGTGCGTTAATTGTTGGTTTGTTTAAACCTTCTGCTATAAAATACAATATAACTGTAATAAATCTAAGGATTTTTACATCTTTCAATGCCTGTCGTTTTTTCCCGCATCAACCGATTTCGATGAAGCATTCATAGTGCATATAATTCATATACAGATCCACAAAACGCACATTTTAAATTTTTATTACGGACTCTAATCAAAAAGTTTTATAAAATGTCTTTTTTACTTTCTCATGTAATTCTTATCAATAGCAATTTTACATGATGTTTTAACGGGTGTTTTGTAATATTCCAGAAAAGTTTCATAAATATCGCCCGCTATATATAATGCACATATAATGTAATTAACGATACATTCATTTTATTTTATTTTAAAATACGTATTAATATTTGGCTGTTTGCAACATTTCGAATTTTGCAGTTAAACATATATTCTTTATTGTACGATGACTTTTACGAGGACAAGACAGCGGTTTCGCGATCGCGCGCTCGAGACACGAAAACAATAACGAGACGGCACCAACGCAACGGTCGAACCACCTTCGTTTGAATGCTCCCGTTTAGGCCAATACCGAACACTGTAAAAAATTAGATGACCATGTGGTCAAGGGAGTGCTTTTCCACATCGTTGGCAAAAGGATTGATTATAAACATTAATTAGCTAGAATTAATAAATGTATCACAGTATTATGTTGAATAAATTAATTCGTGCGAATGTTCATGGTTTAAAAGTTATTCTGTTTCTCGAGTTTTATTGTCTATTTTTACGAAAACATTAGATGGCAGGATAGTCAAGGGAGTGCTCGTTAACATCATTAGTAAAAGGAATTGTTATAAACATTAAACAGCCAGAAATAATAAATTTATCTGTGAATTGTATTGGATAAATTAATGCGTGCAAATGTTTATGGTTTAGAAGTTATTCCGTATCTCGAATACTATCAGCCACATTTACTAAAAAATTAGGTGGTCAGATAGCCAAGGGATTGCTTGTGGACATCGCTGTAAAATAGAATTGTTATAAACATTAACCAGCTGGAAATAATAAATTTATCAATAATTGTCACGGCGATCGACATCGATCGATATTCGGTTGGGGTGAGGACCGTTGGGCGTCGAGCGTGGGGCGCACGCCCGCGCTCGGCGGGAGAGCTCCGTCAATCAGTCAGTCGGGCGGGTGAGGGCGGCGTGAGCGGTCGAGCTCCGGGACCAGGAAGACCAGGAGGACCAGGGGCCTACCAGAGGTGGACCAGAGGTTGACCAGAGGTGGACAAGGGGTCATCCACAGCTACCGTGGCCTACCTTCAACTGTTCATTCAACGATCAACGGTAAGTTGGGTTACTAATATTTTTCAAAGCTTCCTTTGTCAGTTTCAACTTCCATGGCTCAGTTTCAACAAACCTGTCCTTCAACCGTTAATTCAACGAATACCATATCCTTCATACTAATTGAAATTTTCGAGACTTTCGGTATTGAGTCTTCTTCAAATTTATCAATTTTATTCTTCATCAAATTTATATTTTGAGCGCTCCACTCGTGTGCGGGGTTATAATTGCTCTTGTGCTCTGCTTCGCTGGTTGTATTCGCACTTCTGTGCGGGGTTACAATTGCTCTCATGAGCTGGTTCTCTGGTTATATTCGCACTTATGTGCAGGATTACAATTGTTCTTGTGAGCTGCATTGCTGGTTGTATTCGTACTTCTGTGTGGGGTTACAATTGCTCACATGAGCAAGTTCTCTGGTTGTATTCGCACTCATGTGCATGGTTACGTTTGCGCTTACGTGCAGGGTTATATTTGCTCTCGTGAGCTGGTTTCTGGTTGCATTCGCACTCATGTACAGGGTTATAAATTATAATTGCTCTTGTGAACTGGTTGTATTCGGACTCATGTGCATTGTTAGATTTGCGCATACGTGCGGGTTTATATTTGCTGTCGTGAGCTGGTTACATTCGCACTCGTGTGCGTGATTTAATTCTGTATTCAACTGCATTGTTTCTAAATACGATTAGTCTGTTTCAGCTAGATTACAACAGCCGGCTGCCAACGCAGTGACACACCGAATGAAGAGGCACACGAACGAAGAGGAAGAAGACTACAGTGTATGTTTAAGTTAGTTATGTTTGGTCTATATATTAAGATTGTATACCATCGTTGTAAATATGTCGAGTAATTATTGCCGTAACTTCACTTTGCTCGTTTTCTTGATTCGGACACAGCCTTCTGCTGTGTCGGACCTTGCTCGTATGTAGTTTGTACCATACCGGTTGGTACAGCAGTTCGCGGTAGATAATATTAATGGGGGGAGGCTTTAAGAGATGTGGCTCGCTCATGTAAAACCTCTCCACTGTAAATTTATTCCACTCATGTCCGTCTATGGCGGCAAGTGGTTGGGAGAAATGGGTATTGCAGCTTTAGTTCCTCTTGGCCATTCGCGCGTCACCCTCGCACCAGGGCCTTCTGCCCTGCGTTTGCTTTAGTTTGTCTCTTTGAAAGAATCAGAGCCTTCTGCCTGATTCGCCTTTAGTCCCCCGTGGATCGGAGACTTCTTCTCCGACTCACACCTTTTGCCCCGCGATAATTACTCGACATACTTGCGTAATGTAGGATAAGTCCGTCGTTGTTAGAAAGGGAGCCAGAAGGAATATTGTATTCGTTCTGACTCTCTTTCGGGTCTCTTGCGCAGCAACCTCCTCGTGGTGAGATCTGGGCAATCGGTATTATCCTCTATTTGTAAGAACTTGTAGTGTCTTATGAATAAAGGATAATATCGAGCTAATAGCTGCACATTTAATAAATATGTTGATTTTCAGTAAATTCTATTCCTATACCTACTGTCTTCCATAACATTTTGCAATTTCACCTTCCTTCAGAACAAAATGGATGTATCGTTCAAGCTGGTTCGCCCCGGGCGTGAACCAGATATAGAATGGGTAATGTGAGCATTCTATACTATTTCATCCTTCTTCTACTTGACGAGTATCTCGTCGGTCGGAGAACTTTTAGCGATGTGATATTTTAGATCACTATAAGTTCCACGTTATCCCCGCGCCCAGTCGCGTCCGCTTACTGATATCGGTGAATAGCATAGTGGCTGGCTGTCTTTAATAGTATCTCCACCGACGAGGTACTATTAAAGACTGCCAGCCTTATGGGAGTTCGTGTCACCCGAATATTTCGGTGTTCTCTCACGTCGTCTAAGATATATTCTGTCTGGAGTGAGAAACAGAAGGCCATCGACATGATCTCGTCGGTGCAGAAGGCTACTGAGGAGATTCTCGTCGGTGAGAAAGCAAATCGTCACGGAACCATATTGATCATCATGAATTGTTACATTCTGTACCGAGCAGATATTTCAGACGACGTTGGTTTCAATATTAAAAGCAAAACTCAAGGACAAAAATTCCTCGAAATATGGCAGCATAATTTTAGGAAAATCAACCATTCCTATTTCAAATTTTATATGAGACAAACATCACTGATTCGATCGAACACTGCTTCGATCAATTGTTATTTACACACTATTTGCAAATTATCACAATATCTTTTTTCGACGTTTCGATCTTACTTTAGATCATTTTCAAGAAAATTATAAGAATTGCGTCTGTAAATTAATAATCAATATTATGTTTCATATTGTGTGAATTTAAAACAAGAAGAAAGCCTTCACTGTTTCAAATCCAAACCGTCCTTCCAATAAAACTTGTGTTCGTTGTGAATGTTTCGCCTTCCAAGATAAATGTCTGTAAAAGACGCAATTCTTATAATTTTCTTGAAAATGATCTAAAGTGAGATCGAAACGTCGAAAAAAGATATTGTGATAATTTTCAAATAGTGTGTAAATAACAATTGATCGAACCAGTGCACCGAAATCATAAGGAAACATAAGGAAACATTTATATGAGACACCTCAATTTGTAATTTCAAAACATTTCATAAACGCGAATTATTACGTTTCACTTTTTTATACCTACATAAATGTCCCAAGAATCGATCTATGAGAACAGAAATATGTTGAAAAGACTTTTTATCGTAAAAAATTAGAGGGCAAGGTGGTCAAGGGAGTGCTTGTCACACATCGTTGGCAAAAGGAATTGTTATAAACATTAAACAGCCAAAAATAATACATTTATCTGTGAATTGTATTAAATAAATTAATGCGTGCGAATGTTCATGGTTTAAAAGTTATTCCGTATGTCGAATACTATTAGCCACTTTTACTAAAAAATTAGGTGGTCAGATAGCCAAGGGATTGCTTGTGGACATCGCTGTAAAATAGAATTGTTATAAACATTCACGAGCTGGAAATAATAAATTTATCAATAATTGTAACGGCGATCGACATCGATCGATATTCGGTTGGGGTGAGGACCGTTGAGCGTCGAGCGTGGGGCGCACGCCCGCGCTCGGTCAGAGAGCTCCGTCAATCACTCAGTCGGGCGGGGGAGGGCGGCGTGAGCGGTCGAGTTCAGTCGGGCTCCGGGACCAGGAGGACCAGAAGGACCGGGGAGGTCCAGAGGTGGACCAGTGGTGGACCAGAGGTCATCTACAGCCACCCTGACCTACCTTCAACAATCCTATTTTGAACTTCAACTGTTCCTTCAACGAACACCGGTAAAGGGTATAGCCGGATAAGCATGGGCCAGCGGCCCCCGCTCCGATTTTCCTGATTCCTGTCTTAAAACATCGTTTTATGTCTAAAAAAACATTGTGTAAAATTTCAAATGTCTACCCCCACCGATAGGGGTGATATTGAGGTAAATTCCCCCGCACTTAAATGCAATTTGCGCTAAAACGAGAAAAGATATCGACATGGGATAAACGGCAAATAAAAGATATAGATACACCCTATATTTCAGATTTTTTTCAGAATTTTTTGCTAATTATTTATAGTTGAAAATAATTAATTAATTTTTTGGGAATTTTTTGAACTATCTTCCCCAAGGTTGACACCTACCAAAAAATTCTAAAATATTGCTATGATTCTAACCTATTTTGTAAAAAAATCTGAGAAGTGTCCGTTTGGTGGAACAGTGTCACAAAAAATAAAGTATGCCGGCGAACGCTCGGTTTGATCAGTAACGACGCAGCGACCGATTCCCCTTGCGGCGGCTAGTGACGGGAGCGAACGGGAAGTCGGCGCTTGTACGGAAAAGCTGATACATGTAAAAATGCGACTAAGTCTTCTAATACATGATTACAGTTAGAAGTCTAAACAATTATATTCTAGACAATAAAAATCGTTTAGTTTATAAATACATATAAAAAAAAGAAAAAAACAAGAAAAGCGCCGACTTCCCGTTCGCTCCCGTCACTAGCCGCCGCAAGGGGAATCGGTCGCTGCGTCGTTACTGATCAAACCGAGCGTTCGCCGGCATACTTTATTTTTTGTGACACTGTTCCACCAAACGGACACTTCTGAGATTTTTTTACAAAATAGGTTAGAATCATAGCAATATTTTAGAATTTTTTGGTAGGTGTCAACCTAGGGGAAGATAGTTCAAAAAATTCCCAAAAAATTAATTAATTATTTTCAACTATAAATAATTAGCAAAAAATTCTGAAAAAAATCTGAAATATAGGGTGTATCTATATCTTTTATTTGCCGTTTATCCCATGTCGATATCTTTCCTCGTTTTAGCGCAAATTGCATTTAAGTGCAGGGGAATTTACCTCAATATCACCCCTATCGGTGGGGGTAGACATTTGAAATTTTACACAATGTTTTTTTAGACATAAAACGATGTTTTAAGACAGGAACCAGGAAAATCGGAGCGGGGGCCGCTGGCCCATGCTTATCCGGCTATACCCTTTGATTACTAATATTCTTCAATGCTTCCTTTGCCTAGCTTTGGCCCAGTTTCAACAAACCTGTCCTCCAACCGTTCATTCTACGAATACCATCAACTGTTTTCTCTAATTTTGCCAATTGAAATTTTCATCGAGACTTTCGGAATTGAGTCTTCTTCAAATTTATAATTGAATTATTCATCAAATTTATATTTTAATCGCCCCACTCGTGTGCGGGGTTATAATTGCTCTTGTGAGCAGGCATCGCTGGTTGTTTTCGCACTCGTGTGCGGAGTTACAATTATTCTTACAAGCTGGTTCGCTGGTTGTATTCGCAATTCTGTGCGGGGTTACAATTGCTCTCATGAGTTGATTCGCTGGTTGTATTTGCGCTTCTGTGCGGGGTTACAATTGTTCTTGTGAACTGGATCGCTGGTTGTATTCGCACTCATGTGCATGGTTAGGTTTTCGCTTACGTGCGGGATAGTATTTGCTCTCGTGAGCTGGTTTCTGGTTGTATTCGCACTCCTGTGCAGGATTATAATTGGTCTTGTGACCTGATTGTGTTCACACTCATGTACAAGATTATTAATTATAATTGCTCTTGTGAACAGGTTGTGTCCACACTCATGTGCTTACGTTCGGATTATATTTGCTCTATTCGCATTCGTGTTATTTCTGAATTTTCAATTATTGGCGTCGGAATTTTGACAACACCATTTTCTAAAAGTTATCAAGTCTTGTTTGAAATTGGTATTCCTCCGATCGGAGGTCCCCCAGGGGCTCACTCACGGATACAGCTGTGAGCGAGTACGGGGTGTCGCGTCCCCGGGGCTACCCGAGTCGCCTATAGGCCGCACCCGTGTGCGGTGTTAGTTTGGCTCTCGTGAGCTGGTGTTAGGTTGGCTCTCGTGAGCTGGTTTTATTCGCACCCGTGTGCGGGGTTAGTTTGGCTCTCGTGAGCTGGTGTTAGGTTGGCTCTCGTGAGCTGGTTTCATTCGCACTCGTGTACGGGGTTAGTTGGGCTCTCGTGAGCTGGTTAGATTCGCACTCGTGTGCGGGGTTCGTTCGGTTCTCGAGAACTGGTCTTAGGTTTGCTCTTGAGAGCGGGTCTTATGCTTGCACTCGTGTGCGGGGTAATGTATTGTAATGTATGATGATATGTCTAATTATTATTAGTCTGTTTTAGTTAAAATACACTAAGAAGAGGACACACCAAGAAGATGACATACTATGAAGAGGACAAACTAGGAAGAAGACACACCAAGAAGAGGCCATACTATGAAGAGGACAAACTAGGAAGAGGACACACCAAGAAGAGGACACACCAAGAACAGGACAAACGAGGAGGAAGACACACCAAGAAGAGGACATACTATGAAGAGGACAAACTAGGAAGAGGACACACCAAGAAGAGGACACACCAAGAAGAGGACACCCCGAGAGGAAGGCAAATCGAGAAGAGGATATATCAATAAGTTAGTTTTATTTGCCGAGTGAGGTACCCCAGGGGCTCACTCATGGATGTTGCCATGAGTGAGTACGGGGAGTCGCGTCCCCGGGGTGCCTGAATCGCCTATAGGCCGCGTGCGTTAGTAATTAAGATTTTATACCGTCGTTGTAAATGTCGAGTAATTATTGTCTTAACTTCACTTCGCTCGTTTTCTTGATTCCGATACAGCCTTCTGCTGTGTCGGACCTTGCTTGTATGTACCAGACCGGCTGGAATCGGTATTCGGCGTCGATACATTGAGAGAGGTGGTTCATTGAGACCTGTTCACTCGTATTGCCATTCTCTCTGTCATCCTACCGGGTTCACCTCAACGCTTTGCGATGCCTGGTGGCAGGTAGTTGGCAGAGTTCTCTCTGTTTGTAATCCTACCCGGGTTCACCTCATCGCATTGCGTTCCTGGTGGCCAGGTGGTTGGCAGAGGAATGGTGTTACGATTGAACACTTCTCACTGTCCATTTCTGTTGGTGAGGACACGTCGGTTATCGCCTCTGACCGAGAAGTGCTGCCAGCATTGTACGCGCCGCGTCCCCTTCGAACCAGAGCCTTCTGCTCTGGTTCGTTTTCGTTTTTCTCTTTGAAAGAATCGGAGACTTCTTCTCCGATTCACACCTTTTGCCCCGCGATAATTGCTCGACTTGCGTGCGTGCGTTAGTTTTTAATATTGTATATCGTCGAGTAATTATTGTCTTAACTTCTCGTTACTCGTTTTTTTGATTCCTACACAGCCTTCTGCTGTGTCGGACCTTGCTTGTATGTACCAGACCGGTTGTAGTCGGTATTCGGCGTTGATACATTGAGAGAGGTGGTTCATTGAGACCTGTTCACTCGTATTGCCATTCCTTCTGTCATCCTACCGGGTTCACCTCAACGCTTCGCGATGCCTGGTGGCTGGTAGTTGGCAGAGTTCTCTCTGTTTGTAATCCTACCCGGGTTCACCTCATCGCATTGCGTTCCTGGTGGCCAGGTAGTTGGCAGAGGAATGGTATTACGTTTGAACACTTCTCACTGTCCATTTCTCTTGGTGAGGACACGTTGGGTACTGGCTCTGACCGAGAAGTGCTGCCAGCATTGTACGCGCCGCGTCCCCTTCGAACCAGAGCCTTCTGCTCTGGTTCGTTTTAGTTTCTCTCTTTTGAAAGAATCAGAGCCTTCTGCCTGATTCGCCTTTGATCCCCCGTGGATCGGAGACTTCTTCTCCGATCTTCTTCTTCTTCTTTTGCTCCGCAATAATTGCTCGACTTGCGTGCGTAATTTAGTATAAGTCCGCCGTTGTTAGAAAGGGAGCCAGAAGGAATATTGCATTCGTTCTGACTCTCTTTCGGGTCTCTTGTGCAGCAACCTCCTCGTGGTGAGACCTGGGCAATCGGTATTATCCTCTATTTGTAAGAACTTCTAGTGAAATTCTTATGAATAAAGGATAATATCGAGCTAATAGCTGCACATTTAATAAATATGTTGATTTTCAGTAAATTCTATTCCTATACCTACTGTCTTCCATAACATTTTGCAATTTCACCTTCCTTCAGAACAAAATGTATGCATTATTCAAGCTGATTCGCCCCGGTCGTGAACAATGTTATATATCGTCTGGTTCTATTGAGATAAAGAGACGAGATGGTGTCTCGTCGGTGATAGTATTATAAGGCAATCAATATGTGAGCATTCTATACTATATCATTCTTCTTCTACTTGGCGAGTATCTCGTCGGTGGTAGAACTTTTAGCGATTGGTATTTCAGATCACTGTAAGCTCCACGTTATCCCCGCGCCTGTCGCGCCCGGTTACCCGTCCCGCTGAATATACAGGGGCTGGTGTTACTGGTCCCTCTGAATAGTTGGGCCACCGACGAGATACTATTAAAGACTGCCAGCCTTATGGGAGTTGGTGTGCCTCGAATTTTTCGGTGTTCTCTTACGCCCTCTAGGATATATTCTGCCTGGAGTGAGAAACAGAACGTTCCTTTCCCACCGCGCCCGCGCGCTACACACACGAGCGTACCTCTACTATATCCGTGTGCACTGCTTGTGCGCTTGCACCAGCCACTATCTATTTTTAGCACTTGCCGTGTTGTATTGCTCTACAGAAACGAAATTGAAATTCGGCTGTCGAGCCGTCGAGCGTATGAATCGCAATCTGGAGCTAGCCTTCGAATCCCTGTGCAGCGATTTTTATTTTTATTTCTCATTACTTTTTTAATTACATTTTTAACCTTGCAAAAAATTAAAAATGTAAAAACTATGTTCAAAATATGTATTCATTTTAAATAGAAATGTTTCGTTACTGTCATAATTGCATTAATAAAAATTGTTATATGAGAACCGGTTGATGGTATTTATTTGGACTGATTGGAGAATACGAAAATGCAGAAAGTATTTTTTAGTTTATGAAACAATTTATAGATTTATTAGTTGTTAAACAAATAATAGAATAAATTGGATAATATATATAAATTGATTTTACTAGCATACACAAGTTTATTTGATCTTCTGTCTTCCTATAATAAAAAAATACAGTCATAATTATAATTATAGTAGAATTTCATAGAATATTGAGGTTATTGCAAACTCGTCTTTTTTCGCAATGATGTTCTAATTTCATTGCTTCTCTCAAATGTCCATTTCCTTCCGAGACAGTGGCGTTTATAGGTGTAAATAACAAATGTTGATATTCATCATAATTAAACTACAATTATTCTAATAACGTGGAATGTAGTACATATTAAGTGTTAGTTACCCGGATTTTCGTCTTCGACGTTAAGCACTCTTTACTGCTTCTCGTAATTTACGTATATGTAATATTAGGGTTGAACTTATTTTTCGACCATGAAATTTTTTTGGTCCCGTAAACCAGAATTGTAACAAATGTTGAGAAAATGATATGGAAAAATTTTGGGGCCGTTTTGATCATGGGAAAATGAGGCGCAGCAAATTTGAAAATTTTTAATTTTTTAAATCTTGTCATAAATAGACGTTATGATATATCGTTGAATTTGTCTTTTTTCTGTTTAAGAGTCCATATTAAGTATAAACAGTTGTTGATAGAGAAAAACATCCGTGACCTTAAAAACTTTAAATAATAACTTTGAAAAATTGTTTTTTCTTTGATACTATATCCACCTCCTTATATACTACAACTTTTGTTTGAAGAGTTTTTTCATATATACATAACTGACCGAGATATCAAGGGGCGGAATTTGCATTATTCGGAAGCATACAACTGCGCATGCAGCTATTTTTATAGATGAGAAGGTGAATCCAGCACCCTTGCAATCCTGGAAGTCTCTCTACTCCCTTAAATAAATTCATTAATACGCTCCAATCTACAAAAAAACAGTTCTAATATCGGAATAAGAAGTTATTATGAATAATAAGCAGTCTGATTGAAACATGGACTGAATGTGGTCAATGATACCGCTGAACGGGGCGTTAAACTTATGGAGGATCATAATTAAATTTTATCTAGAAACAAAGAGGAGAAATAATATATACTATACAAACTGTGATGGAATATCGAAAGCAGTACATCCTGACGCCACAAAATAGAATTTGTCAAAGGATTTTTAAATATTTTTTAATATAGAGAGAAACACCTGATCAATCCGTACACGATTAATTGCATTTTTAAGAGGCATTGAAGACTGCTTATTAACTGAGAGTTATTACATTTTTAATTTTCCTCAGAGTCAGTAAGTCCTTTATTTTTCTCGGAGTCGATACGGTCGTGATTCAGCATCAGAAGCAACATTGTAACGCACACCGTATTGGCATTTACTAACTAAAACCAATATTACTCATTATGAACGTTATCATAATGATATCATCACCTATCGATTGAAAATGTTTTCCCAATCAAAATAAGCTCAAGCACGGCATAAATCGGATAATAATAATATTACAGCCAGGTTGCACTAGAAAATATCAGGCGAAACAGTCATGTTTCAGGCGTACGAATCGTCAAGTCGGAGCACTGACAGGACAGACAGTCGAGGCGTCGAGCGAGCTCAAGCGGACTCGAGTCGGGTACGCGATACATCAGACACATCCGGCGGCCCATGACTCACCTTTGTCGGGCGGCTTCTAAAAGAATAGAACAAGATCGCGCGAGCGTGTTATCACGATATCCGAAAATCAACTCTGCGTTCTTATGAAATAGATAATGATAATAATGGTACGTATTTCTTTCATAACTTATAATGTGATTTTTAATGTATGTACTTGGATTTTTTAATAACTACATTATAGGTATATTCGGCACAAATGTGCATGATCTTCATTTGTATTAAAATTTGAAATAATGCACGTTTCACGTGAAAAAATTATAAGAAAATATTTACAACATGGTATGTAATAAGTTATGATAACTTTTTAGTGGGTGATGTTTTTATTAACTGTTAAGTAACCTACTTACTTAACTATCATTAACCTTACACAAATTCTTAAAAGATAATATATAATATACAATATAAAATGAAATAGAAACTAACTTAAAATAAAATCATATAAAATAAAAAATTATATAGAGCCTATAGATAATACAGAATAAAATATAAACACGAAATATAATACATATAATGTTTATTTTTATATTTCGTTTTTAATTATTGCCATACTTTACCATATTGTTATACCTTCTAGGTGTATATAACTCAGTAAAGATATTTTAAAGATATTATTGATACATATTTGAGTTCATTCGTAAGTTTTTCACGTGAAACGTGTATTATTTCAAGCTTTAATACAAATAAAGAGCAGGCACACGTTTGCCGAATATACCTAGTGTAGTTATAAAAAAGACCTAGTACATATATTAAAAATCTCGTTATAAGTTAAGAAAGAAAACCATTATTACCATTATCTATGTCATGAGAACGCAGAGTATTTGATACTCGGATATCGCAATAACTCGTTCGCTCGAACTTCGATTCTTTTCGAACCCGCCCGACGAATTCGAAGTCGAATCAACGGGCCGCCCCGCCTGACTTTCTGCGACCCGACCCGAACCCGAACATCGAGCGGCCCACACATCCCTAATATTTATAATTATAAATATATTATATTAAATGACCTTTTATATTAAATGACCTATTATAGGTTATTACCTAGGTTATTACCTATATCATTGCGAGTTATGATCACGCTTTAAATAAATAAATGTGGCTCAAATTATGACGTATTTAGACTCATTTTAATTAGAAGAATCTCACAAATACGTTGGTAATACCGTAAAAGAAGAATGAAAAATAAAAAACTTTTCTATGTGCATTGACGTAATCGGTACTCAGCCTTTTGAAATGTGCCGGCTGCCTCGTACCTCAGTCCCTCTTTGTCGTTTACGCGCTGTCATAAAAAAAAGTTCTGGTATGTTGCTAGTCTAAAAATATGATCAATGCTATTTTTGAATTTCTCTAAAAAAACCTACATTTGTCGAATTTTGGCGTATTTTCACTTTGTGTAAATAACATTTTGAACCAAAAAATCCGGAAGAAATCTCAAATATCATGTCAATTATATGCAATTAAATGATTAAATTAATGCAAGTAAATGGGAAAAATTGACCAAAAATTGAATGGCGCAACGGCTGTTTAAATAATTCGAAGGACTAGCTTATCCGGCTAGGCCCTTTATTCCAAATTGTAATATTCCAATAGTTCAATATCATTTTAAATATTTCAAGTACTATTTAAAACTATTAATGAGTTTAACAACAAAATATTTTAAATAGAAAACTAAATTTTGACAAATAAAATACGATTATAGCAAGCTTCCTATAAATGTCGAAACACTATTCTGTGATGACGAATGGAGAAAAGGCAAGCGAAGCTCGAGGGCTTCGGACGCCGTGGAATGGAGCGAAACATTGTACATAACATGATACGGGTTGGGTCGGGTATAACAGTGTGAGACTTCTAATCAAACAACAAAACTTAATTATTTATCATTATTTTTTTATAGAATTTTCCTTAACATATTTGGTGAATTTTTTTTTATGAAAATGACATGATATAATTCCGATGATATTTGCTTGTGCAATGAACGACGCAAGTTTCGGACACAAAGAAGGACAGCATCGGGAAAAAAGAGACGCGGAGAGTCCTTCTTTTAAGATTTCGACTTCCGACTTCGACTGCTAGCTCTTCGCCTCGTCGCACAATGTCTACAATGTATAAGCGATTCATATTTCAGGAAGTGGTTCAGTTCAGAATGAAATAAAATCATGTTACACGCACTTTTTAAATAGCGTCATGTTGCAAGAAATTTTCGTATAGAGTGAAATAGAATTATTTTGTTAGATATCTTCGTACGAAATACTGCCTCTAAATAAGATTGTATGGATAGGAGCCGTCGAAAATTAGTTTAATTAGTTAATACTTTTATCTTATTGTTACTACCTCTACTATATAATAATTGCAGTCAATTCTGTCGAGCATTACAAGTATGGGATAAATAAGTAAAAAAATTAATTTTCTGTTTCCTACTAAGGATCTTAATAAGAGCGATTGAATTTTGTCATTACATAACATAACAGAATATTTTTTAAGAATCATTATGTTATATATAACGCAATAACGTTCAAATTACTTTTGAATTTCGATAAATTTGTAGAATATTACGTAGTAATTACTATCATTTTTCCTACATCTATAAACTATCGATTATATTGTAAAACAATTATTACAATGGTAATAATAAGGAAATAAGAATGCAATAAGAGAATTATATATAGTATTATAAGGCAAGTACAGAATGGGTAATGTCAGCATTCTACTATATGATTCTTCTTCAACTTGACGAATATCTCGTCGGTGGTGGAACTTTTGGCTATGTGGTATATCAGATCACTGTAAGCTCTACGTTATCCCCGCGCCCATCGCGCCCACTTACCCGTCTCGCTGTTTAACACAGGGGCTGGCAGTCTTTAATAGTACCTCGTCGGTGGCACTAACACCGACGAGATTGATAACATACACTATACACACACCGTCGCATCGCTGCTTCCCCTGCATAATTGGATGGCTGTTCATTTATCGACCTGTTTACCAGTATGGCCAAGAATGGCTAGCCTCCGGCGAAAACAAGAGCAACAGGATTCTATCGGTTGGCAAGAGCATGGTATTCAAAGCCATGTATAGTACTGATTGTGAGTGTCCGCGATTACGAGTCTTCCTTTTCGTATTGGTAGAAACAATCGTTATCGATTGGCAGAAAACGAATAATCTGCTAATAAAGTTCGAGGGAGACTCTCTCCCAACAAAATTGATTATTTATGACGGACTTTTTGGGCTGATTATCTGGCTACGAGATACTGGATGAAAATGGTTGAAAGAAAAAATAAAGATAATCTTGTTTGGAACACAGCTCTTAGAATTAAAGGAACTAAACATATATATATATGAGAGACAGAAGAGTTAAAGCAATTATCCCTACTAAAACAGAGGAAATTTTTGAAAAAATAGCCGAGAAAGAACAAGAAATTAAAAAATTCAACTGGATTAAAATAGAAAAAGAAAGATGGATTCAAAAGCTAAGACAAGAAGAAAATGGGAATAAATGGATTATGGATCTAGAAATGGGAGGTATCCCAATCACTAGAGTAGAGGATGCATTTTACGAAAAATATGACTTAAACAAGGAAAACACAATAACAATATACACAGACGGCTCAAAAAAAGATAATTCAATCTCAAATGGAATAGGTATAATTAGGTCTTTAAAAAATGAAAAGACAAAAAGAGGTATAGCTGTAGACAGGAGGCTCTCTATTTACAGCACAGAAGCAATAGCCATATATAAAGCATTGGAACAAGAACATGACAATATAGAGACAGAGTTGAAGAACAATCTTCAAATTTTAATACTAACTGATTCGATGTCTGTAGTTTCTGCCATAAATGCATCAAAGGACGACTCTTATAATAGCAGAACCATTAATCCATGGATCTCAGATATTATAACGAAATTAAAGAAAGGAGAATTTAAAAAAATAATAATTGGTTGGATACCAGCACATATAGGCATAACAGGAAATGAAGAAGCGGACTTACTAGCAAAAGAAAATACGGGTAAGATACACGACATTGAGATAAGAATTCCTGTTTCAGATCTCTCCAATGATAGGAAGAATGAGATTAGAAACCAATGGGAAGCGGATTTAGAAGAAATAGGCATGATTAAAGGATCTATGTATTTTGACCTTATATGGACTCATAAAAAGAAAGTGAAGGACAGACCTTGGTTCACCAATCTAAAAAATGGTTGCAGGGAAACTATAACAATGATGAATCGTTTAAGGTCTAATCATTATAATTTAAAAGCCTCATTATACAGGAAAAAATTAGTAACTTCCCCAGATTGCGACTGCGGACTCGGGGAAGAGGAGATAAACCACGTCCTTTTTGAATGTGGTTTATATAATAGGGAAAGAGAAGTATTAAGAAGAAAGTTATTTAAAGACTTAGAAAATCATGGAGAAGATGCCTTCAGCATTCTAGCTCAAAGTAAGAGCAGTTCAATTTTAGCCATTAAAGAATTTCTAATGTGTATAGACAAGAAACCCTGATTTCTGTTAAGGGTCTAGAATTAAGCAGAATAGAATAAACAAAGGAAAAAAATTCCCTTCTTTTTCAAGTACCAAGTCAGCTTGGCAAAATGTGAAGGGAATAAATGTAAAATCGATTTATTTATACAGATTTAGAAATGGTTTTCGGGGAAAGGAATGTAGATAGTGAATGGAGTAGTAGTTTAAATTATCTATATATATTATATAGTATAATATTAAGGAAAAGGGTTTTCTTTGTTTTATTAGGCATCTGTAGGATGGATTAAGTCACAAACAAAACGAAATTTATGTTTTTTTATTAGAAATAAGTAATATATTATTGTTAAACAAAAGCGATGAATGTTCATATAAAGATGTATATAAAAGCGGTATAAAGTGTAACAGGTGTATAATAACCTATCACTATAAATAAAGCATCCTAAGCATCCTAAGCGGCCGAATGCACGTTTGTTTACAGTACTTACTGTGCCATCCAGAACTGGAAGCCGAAACTAATCGGCTGTTGTCGTAGATGGCAGCACAAGTTGTTTCATAATTTTCATCAAATTACCGACCGAGCCGATTCCATAAGCACTAACACCGACGAGATTGATAACATACACTATACACACACCGTCGCGTCGCTGCTTCCCCTGCATAATTGGATGGCTGTTCAAGTATCGACCTGTTTACCAGTATGGCCAAGAATGGCTAGCCTCCGGCGAAAACATCAGCAACAGGATTCTATCGGTTGGCAAGAGCATGGTATTCAAAGCCATATATAGTACTGATTGTGAGTGTCCGCGATTACGAGTCTTCCTTTTCGTATTGGTAGAAACAATCGTTATCGAAACACTGAAACCATTGAAAATGAACGAATCTTCGGGAATTTGTAATCAATGGATTGCTATTCTATTTAGAATGATGTACTATAGGATGCTCACATTACCCAATCTGTAATTGCCTTATAACACTATCACCGACGAGATCCTATCTCGACTCTTTATCTAAATACAACCAGACGATATATGACATTGTTCACGCCCGGAGCGAACCAGCTTGAATAATACATACATTTTGTTCTGAAGGAAGGTGAAATAGCAAGATGTTATGGAAGACAATAGGTATAGGATAGAATTTATTGAAAATCAACATATTTATTAAATGTGCAGCTATTCTCTCGATATTATCCTTTATTTATAAGATACTAGAAGTTCTTACAAATAGAGGATAATACCGATTGCCCAGGTCTCACCACGAGGAGGTTGCTGCACAAGAGACCCGAAAGAGAGTCGGAACGAATGCAATATTCCTTCTGGCTCCCTTTCTAACAACGACAGACTTATACTAAATTACGCAGATATGTCGAGAAATTATTGCGGGGCAAAAGCTGTGAATCAGAGAAGAAGTCTCCGATCCACGGGGGATCAAAGGCGAATCAGGCAGAAGGCTCTGATTCTTTCAAAGTGAGAAACAAGAGCGAACAAGAGCAGAAGGCTCTGGTTCGAAGGTGACGCGGCGCGTACAATGCTTGCAGCCCAGCACCGGTCAGAGCCGATACCCGACGTGTCCTCACCAAGAGAGATGGATCATGAGAAGTGTTCAAACGTATTACCATTTCTTTGCCAACTACCTGCCACCAGGCAACGCAATGCGTTGAGGTGAACCCGGGTAGGATGACGAACAGAGCGAACTCTGCCAACTACCTGCCACCAGGCAACGCAAAGCGTTGAGGTGTACGGGTAGGATGACAGAGAGAATGGCAACACGAGTGGACAGATCTCAATGAACCACCTCTCTCAATGATTCGACGCCGAATACCGGCTCCAACCGGCCAGGTACATGCAAGCAATGTCCGACATAGCAGAAGGCTGTGTCGGAAACGAGAAAACGAGCAAAGTGAAGTTACGGCAATAATTACTCGACATATTTACCACGACGACATACAATCTTAATAACTAACGCACGCAAGCCGAGCAATTATTGTGGACCAAAAGACTAAATCGCAAATGGGGAAGAATCAAAGCCTTCTGCTTTGATTCGCAAAGCAGAAACTTGAACCAGAGCAGATGGCTCTGGTTCGGGGGTGACGCTAAGACAATAATTGCTCGGCAAATAAAACTAACTTAGAAATATGCCGCAGTCTTCTTGATTTGTCCTCTTCTTGGTGTGTCCTCTTCTTGGTGTGTCCTCTTCTTGGTGTGTCCTCTTCTTGGTATGTCCTCTTCATAGTATGTCCTCTTCTTGGTGTGTCCTCTTCTTGGTGTATTCTAACTAAAACAGACTAATAATAATTAGACATAACAATATATTACCCCGCACACGAGTGCAAGCCTAAGACCCGCTCACAAGGGCAAACCTAAGACCAGTTTTCAAGAACAAACAAACCCCGCACACGAGTGCGACACTAACCAGCTCACGAGAGCCCAATTAACCCCGCACACGAGTGCGAATGAAACCAGCTCACGAGAGCCCAACTAACCCCGCACACGAGTGCGAATGAAACCAGCTCACGAGAGCCAACCTAACACCAGCTCACGAGAGCCAAACTAACCCTGCACACGGGTGCGGCCTATAGGCGATTCGGGTAGCCCCGGGAACGCGACACCCCGTACTCACTCACAGCTCTATCCGTGAGTGAGCCCCTGGGGGACCTCCGATCGGAGGAATACCAATTTCAGACAACATGTGAAAATCTTTAGAATAGGCACTTGTGAAAGTTCCGCAGCGAACAATTCGAAATTCAGAAATAAAAATTGTCGTGATCACTGACTGAATAAGTAATTCGAAATAACGAACTGAAGATGGGCCAAGGGTAAACGGAGAAAGCATTGATGTACCCTGGGCCGACAGCAAACTACCTGAAAGTAAATTCATATACAATTTAATGAAATAATGTTTTTATATCTCGCAAGTCTTATATTCTACTACACAATCTTATCGAAAATTATAAATATGCAATGTGCAGCTATTAGCTCGATATTATCCTTTATTCATAAGACACTATAAGTTCTTACAAATAGAGGATAATACCGATTGCCCAGGTCTCACCACGAGGAGGTTGCTGCACAAGAGACCCGAAAGAGAGTCGGAACGAATGCAATATTCCTTCTGGCTCCCTTTCTAACAACGACGGACTTATACTAAATTACGCAGATATGTCGAGAAATTATAGCGGGGCAAAAGTTGTGAATCGGAGAAGAAGTCTCCGATCCACGGGGGACCAAAGGCGAATTAGGCAGAAGGCCCTGATTCTTTCAAAGAGACAAACTAAAGCGAACCAGAGCAGAAGGCACTGGTCCGACACAGCAGAAGGCTGTGTCAGAATCAAGGAAACGAGCAAAGTAAAGTTACGGCAATAATTACTCGACATATTTGCAACGGAGATGTACAACAAGCTTAAAAATTAACGCACGCACGCACGCAACCCGAGCAATTATTTATTGGCATTGGTACTAGACTGATGATTCATTGTTTGGTAATTCCATACTGATATACAGATATACAGAGGTGCGATATACTGATAAACTAATAATGCTGATACCTTTGTATCGTGATATTCTGATATCTAGATATGCATATGTATATTTCTTACAAGTATTTCAGATTCGGAGATTAAACCAAGAACGTTAAATCGGCGAATAATACCAATGCCAATAAGTACTGCTGGATTGTGGGTATGTACAAATGGGTATAATACAAGCTTAAAAATTAACGCACGCAAGCCGAGCAATTATTGTGGGCCAAAAGACTAAACGCAAACGGGGGAAAAATCAAAGCAGAAGGCTTTGATTCGCAATGAAGAAATATGAGCCAGAGCAGAAGGCTCTGGTTCGGGGGTGATGCTAATACAATAATTGCTCGGCAAATAAAACTAACTAAAGAATACGCCGCAGTCTTCTTGGTTTGTCCTCTTCTTGGTTTTCCCTCTTCTTGGTCTGCCCTTTTTTCGGTGTGTCCTCTTCTTGGTGTCATCTCCTCTTGTTGTATTCTAGCTGAAACAGACTAATAATAGTTAGATATAACAATACATAACCCTGCACACGAATGCAAACCTAATACCCGCTCACGAGAGCAAACCTAGAACCAGCTCACGAGAGTCAAAGTAACCCCGCACACGGGTGCGGCCTATAGGCGGTTCGGGTAGCCCCGGGGACGCTACACCCCGCACTCACTCACAGCCCCATTCGTGAGTGAGCCCCTGGGGGACCTCCGATCGGAGGAATACCAATTTCAGACAACATGTGAAAATGTTTAGAATAGGCACTTGTGAAAGTTCCGCAGCGAACAATTTTAAATTCAGAAATAAAAATCGTCGAGATCACTGATTGAATAAGTTCTTCGAAATAACGAACTCAAGATGGGCCAAGGGTAAACGAAGAAAGCATTAATGTATCCTGGGCCGACAGCAAACTACCTGAATGTAAATTGATATACAATTTAATGAAATATGTTCTTATATCTCGCAAGTCTTAAATTCTACTACACAATGTTACGAAAATTGTAAATGTGCAATGTGCAGCTATTTGCTCGATATTATCCTTTACTCATAAGAGTTTCACTAGAAGTTCTTACAAATAGAGGATAATACCGATTGCCCAGGTCTCACCACGAGGAGGTTGCTGCACAAGAGAGCCGAAAGGGAGTCGGAACGAATGCAATATTCCTTCTGAGTCCCTTTATTACAACGACTGACTTATACTAAATTACGCAAGTATGTCGAGTAATTATCGCGGGGCAAAAGGTGTGAAGCCACATCTCTCAAAGCCTCCCCCCATTAATATTATCTACCGCGAACTCCCGCACCAAACCGGTATGGTACAAACTACATACGAGCAAGGTCCGACACAGCAGAAGGCTGTGTCCGAATCAAGAAAACGAGCAAAGTGAAATTACGGCAATAATTACTCGACATATTTACAACGATGGTATACAATCTTAATATGTAAACCAAATATAACTAACTTAAAAATACACTCCAGTCTTCTTCCTCTTCGTTGGTGTGTCCTCTTCATTCGGTGTGTCGTCTTCGTTAGCAGCCGGCTGTTGTAATCTAGCTGAAACAGACTAATCGTATTTAGAAACAATGCTGTTGAATACAGAATTAAATCACGCACACGAGTGTGAATGTAACCAGCTCACGAGAGCAAATATAAACCCGCACGTAAGCGCAAACCTAACCATGCACATGAGTGCGAATACAACCTGTCCACAAGAGCAATTATAATTTATAATCATGTTCACAAGTGAACCAGTTCACAAGAACAATTGTAATCCTGCGCATGATTGCGAATACAACCAGCGAACCAGTTCACAAGAGCAATTATAACCCCGCACACGAGTGGGGCGCTCAAAATATAAATTTGATGAAGAATAAAATTGATAAATTTGAAGAAGACTCAATACCGAAAGTCTCGAAAATTTCAATTAGTATGAAGGATATGGTATTCGTTGAATTAACGGTTGAAGGACAGGTTTGTTGAAACTGAGCCATGGAAGTTGAAACTGACAAAGGAAGCTTTGAAAAATATTAGTAACCAAACTTACCGTTGATCGTTGAATGAACAGTTGAAGGTAGGTCACGGTAACTGTGGATGACCCCTTGTCCACCTCTGGTCAACCTCTGGTCCACCTCTGGTAGGTCCCTGGTCCTTCTGGTCCTCCTGGTCCCGGAGCTCGACTGAACCCGACCGCTCACGTCGCCCCCCCCCCCCCCGGCCCGACTGATTGACGGAACTCTCTGACCGAGCGCGGGCGTGCGCCCCACGCTCGACGCTCGACCGCTCCCCACCCTCTCCGAATATCGATCGATGTCGATCGCCGTGACAATTATTGATAAATTTATTATTTCCAGCTGGTTAATGTTTATAACAATTCTATTTTACAGCAATGTCCACAAGCAATCCCTTGGCTATATGACCACCTAATTTTTTAGTAAAAGTGGCTAATAGTATTCGAGACGCGGAATAACTTTTAAACCATGAACATTCGCACGCATTAATTTATTCAATACAATTCACAGATAAATTTATTATTTCTGGCTGTTTAATGTTTATAACAATTCCTTTTGCTAATGATGTTAACGAGCACTCCCTTGACTACCTTGCCATCTAATGTTTTCGTAAAAATAGACAATAAAACTCGAGAAACAGAATAACTTTTAAACAATGAACATCCGCACGCATTAGTTTATTCAACATAACACTATGATACATTTATTAATTCTAGCTAATTAATGTTTATAATCATTCCTTTTGCCGACGATGTGGACAAGCACTCCCTTGACCACTTTGCCATCTAATTTTTGACAGTGTTCGGTATTGGCCTAAACGGGAGCATTCAAACGAAGGTGGTTCGACCGTTGGTGCCGTCTCGTTATTGTTTTCGTGTCTCGAGCGCGCGATCGCGAAACCGCTGTCTTGTCCTCGTAAAAGTCATCGTACAATAAAGAATATATGTTTAACTGCAAAATTCGAAATGTTGCAAACAGCCAAATATTAATACGTATTTTAACATAAAATAAAATGAATGTATCGTAAATTATACATCTGCACGCATTGATTTATTCAACATAATACTATGATACATTTATTAATTCTAGCTAATTAATGTTTATAATCATTCCTTTTGCTAATGATGTTAACGAGCACTCCCTTGACTACCTTGCCGTCTAATTTTTTCGTAAAAATAGACAATAAAACTCGAGAAACAGAATAACTTTTAAACCATGAACATTCGCACGCATTAATTTATTCAATACAATTCAATTTTGATCTTGAAATTTATTCATATAAAGTGCGTTAATTACAGTTATTTCTGTTGAGGTTTTCGGGTGTAAGCCGTATCCTAAAGGAAGAGATTTCCCAACGTTTCGCAAGCATTGCAGCTAGCTTCATCACGGGGGTCGGAAGACACACTGATACGTGTGATCAGTATCACACGTATCAGTGAGACAGTATCAGTGTGTCTTCCGACCCCCTGATGAAGCTAGCTGCAATGCTTGCGAAACGTTGGGAAATCTCTTCCTTTAGGACACGGCTTACACCCGAAAACCTCAACAGAAATAACTGTATGATGCCGGGCCGTGAAAGCCTCAAATCTCTGATAAGTGCGTTAATTGTTGGTTTCTTTAAACCTTTTGCTATAAAATACAATATAACTGTAATACATCTAAGGATTTTTACATCTTTCAATGCCAATAAATAATTGCTCGGGTTGCGTGCGTGCGTGCGTTAATTTTTAAGCTTGTTGTACATCTCCGTTGCAAATATGTCGAGTAATTATTGCCGTAACTTTACTTTGCTCGTTTCCTTGATTCTGACACAGCCTTCTGCTGTGTCGGACCAGTGCCTTCTGCTCTGGTTCGCTTTAGTTTGTCTCTTTGAAAGAATCAGGGCCTTCTGCCTAATTCGCCTTTGGTCCCCCGTGGATCGGAGACTTCTTCTCTGATTCACAGCTTTTGCCCCGCAATAATTTCTCGACATATCTGCGTAATTTAGTATAAGTCTGTCGTTGTTGGAAAGGGAGCCAGAAGGAATATTGCATTCGTTCCGACTCTCTTTCGGGTCTCTTGTGCAGCAACCTCCTCGTGGTGAGACCTGGGCAATCGGTATTATCCTCTATTTGTAAGAACTTCTAGTATCTTATAAATAAAGGATAATATCGAGCTAATAGCTGCACATTTAATAAATATGTTGATTTTCAATAAATTCTATCCTATACCTATTGTTTTCCATAACATCTTGCTATTTCACCTTCCTTCAGAACAAAATGTATGTAATATTCAAGCTGGTTCGCCCCGGGCTTGAACAATGTCATATATCGTCTGGTTGTATTTAGATAAAGAGACGAGATAGGATCTCGTCGGTGATAGTGTTATAAGGCAATTACAGATTGGGTAATGTGAGCATCCTATAGTACATCATTCTTCTTCTACTTGACGAGTATCTCGTCGGTGGTAGAACTTTTAGCGATTGGTATTTCAGATCACTGTAAGCTCCACGTTATCCCCGCGCCCGTCGCGCCCGGTTTCCCGTCCCGCTGAATAACACAGGGGCTGGCCTCGTCGGTGTTACTGGCCCTCTGAATAGTTGGGCTGGCAGTCTCTCGTCGGTACACTGACGATCGTCGGTGCCATAAATTCGCAACAGAATGATTACGTATCTTGTATTGCATGCAATTTATAAGAATAACATAATGCAAGCTGTACAAGATATTTATTATTGCATACTATGATATCGCTAAACAAGATTACGCATCAACACGGCTACGTTCATTTCGTATCTGACTTATCTTCCTCGGCTCGACTTTAAGCATCGTCATGCTTCCCTGCTACCATGCACCAACTGATTGAGCCTAAATGATTCTGATTACTAATCATTAAACCTTCAAACATCTCCTCGGGCACGTTATACACATATAATTAAATCATGTTTCGACTAGACGTACAATCCGGAAAAGTTGAAGATATATACGTATCACTGTGCTACGTATGTACTAAGAATCCAACCAATTTTCATGAAACTTTCGACGCCAAAAATGCCATAGTCACATATCGTGATGACGATGACGACCACCATTTTTTTCAAAAAATCTATGAGATAGACGTCGCGCATCGAGTATATACAATTTTATAAGGTAAAAGCAACGAATACTGTTTAAAATTCATCGGGCTATCTTAAATTCACATGTCTTGGCATGCGATAGAATATTCATTGAATAATCATGGAGCTACGCACCTACACGAACGCACCTACACAAACGTTGTTCGTGTGTATACGTATGTACGCATGGTCGCTGTGGACTTTGGTTCGCTGTTCGTCACCGTCGTTTATCTTTCGCCTTTCGTACGGCGAACGAGAGGAGTATGCTAATTTACGCGCAGCCTCCAGTAATCTGTAGTTAACGGGTAGAATGGACATAATCAACAATTTAACCGACTCGGTGATAGGAGCGCATGAACGCGTGGACGTCATCGAACGTCCGACAAGTCGCGATCGCGGCGGCGTGGATGTCGACCTCTTCGGTGCACGTGGTGGCCGCGGATCGGAAAGACACAATTTTGAGGAAGAGCCGCGCGGGCCTTAAGCACCTCTGTGACGTACAATACTTTATTGGCCCCCAACGACCTCTTTCCATTGCTTATCGGTTCATTGACTCCGGGCAATGGCTGAAATTTCGGCAGGGCCACGTGTCCTACAAGTCCCCAATAGCAGTGCGCATCTTCCCGGTTTTGTTACGCGCTCGATAATCCATTGTTATCGTGATTCGAACTCCACCTGCACGGGTCGAAGCATCATCACGGTACAGTGACACCGTTTTTCCCCAAAATCGGAATTAATAATGTGTCTCCTGCGCATGTATGCAGCCGGCACGTCTCGTAAATTGTTTATCGTATTCGTTATCGTATCTCTCCGCCGTGCAACGCGACACGACCACCTCCGGCGTCGCTTATATTCGTGGATGGATCAAACCTTATTACGCTTTCCCCTAAAATTAACGCGGGGCTCGAAGGTGGGGGATTCCACCTTCAAGCTTGTATTATGTCAGCCACGTCACGTGGCCTCCACGTGCATACACACACGCACGCAACCGAGGCGGTTTCTGCACGCCAGCGCTTCTATCGGTGGCGTCATGAAATTACTATTGGCCGCATGCGTTCCTGTTGAAAAAATTCCTCACGGGCGAAAGTCAAGGTATGACGGAACAGCGCAACAGCTGAACGTATACTAACTTTGGTAACGTGATCTCCTGGTGCTAGGAGGGGCTTTGTGAGACAACCCGCGCGAAACTCTTTTCAACGTAGGGAGAAGGACAGACTCCTGCATGATCATGCTGCTCGGATAAATCGGTGCTTGCATGCGGGATGTGAGCACGCACCGCGTGCCTGTTTGTACAGTTTGTAGACACACAGCAACAATACAGATGATTAATGATGATACAGTTGTAGCGTGGTCGTATATAGACGTTCTGCTGCCTCTACGAGAAATGCACCGTTCATTGTATCAGGTCTGTCCCGACTTAAATGATTTGTAGTTAAGGAAATGAGTGAATAATATCAGGTTGTGTTACGTCGAAAGAAGGAAGTATGTAGTATGTGAATTTTACGCGTACACATGCGTGGGAACTGTGCGCTGCTATGTATAGTCAATTATAGTGTATAAGCAGAAACCTGTCGTTTCAATATACCAGAAGTTGTATGAGTAAAAGGTATAATCATCGTCCTCTTTATTTCAGGCATTCTTTTACTTGAAAGCTTGGAAAATCATTTCTTTGGAAATTATTGATTCAAGACCAAGCAAAAAAGGAAGTATTCTGTTTTGAGAGGATCGATGTAACGAAGGCTCCGTGGCGCAACGGTAGCGCGTCTGACTCCAGATCAGAAGGTTGCGTGTTCAAATCACGTCGGGGTCAATTAATTTTTTTTATCATTTACTAACTATTGCTTCCGATCTATGCTTTCTAAAATGCATCAATCAGCAATTTTTATTGCTCCACATTTAATATTAAAACTACTACCTTGATTAAGACGGATCGAAATAACTCATTTCACATCTTTCGTTTTACAGTTGCCGAAATTGAAGACATAAGTAATACGTTTGAGAAAAAACTTGTAACGGCCAGAATGATTCAAGACGTCTTTGAACCATGCGACATTGTGTACCTCGCCCTTCATGAGTAATACCCGATGACCGTATTTCTCTTCCGTACCGATAAGGAATAGTATTGTGGAATGGATCACAGAAAATATTCGACTCCGTATTATGATTCCTCGACAAATGTTTATTTTAGGAAACATTCGAAGCACAACGGGAGACTAATGTTGTCTCTACAACGGTTAGCAACTGAGTGATGTCTACGTTTAGAAAACTCACCAGGGAGAGGTAAAAAGTGAAAGAGAGGGAAATAAGAAGAGAAAAGTAAGGAGAGGAAGGTACGGCAAAACCAGGAAGATGGAAAAGTTAGGTAAGGACCCGCGGAAAGGAGCAATTGCAGAAAGATGCTATAAAACGGAAGGAGCGGAAAAAGGCAATCAGGAAAGTATATCAATAAAAAAAGGAAAGGTTCGTCAGGGCCTGACCGATAGGCCCAAGCGAGACCTGGAAGAAACAAAGGAGAGGATTAGACCTGCGTGGATCTGGTCGCCAGATGTGTACCGAGACTGACCAGACCACGCAGAACAGAGGACAATAGAAATGGACTATGGTAAGGAAGTAAGGAGTTTTCTAAACGACAGCGGCGTAGGGCAACGCCAAGGCAAAAGAATAAAGCAGCAGAGTTCTAATAACAGTCTACAGTCTACATCGTTGTATTGCTCTCATGGCAGAGTTGGGCATTAATCGATTAAAATTTGAATCATGATTGATTGATTAATGTGTACGATTAAAAAAAGAAGTTAATCGTCAATCGTTGATTAAATGAAGAAATTGTCGAAAAATCGGCGATTGATTCAAACGATTGATGAAGTTAATCGTCAATCGTTGATTAAATTGCCCAACTCTGGTTTAGTCTTTTCTTAATCGGAAGAACGCTACGAACTGGCTCGTGTCACTTCCGTGAGAAAATTATGAAAAATAAACAAGTTTAGCAATTCACTTGTTAGCGATGTCATGCCGAGATACCTGGCTGGCCGGGGGATTGTCCAGCTGTGTTTATTGCACCACTTGGCCAAACGCATCGAGTCGAATAGGCAGCTCACACGGACAGACTAGAGGTACGCTGTACGGTTGTGTGTAGCACGTGCGCTGTAGAATGTAGAAGTACAGTAAGGAGCCGATGGTACGTCAGAGTGGGGGGCTGAGCTAGCGTGTTACGGGGAAAACGTACTTCACGCACGAACTCAACACCAAACGATTACGAACCGTAGAACGAGGTCGGGTAGGTATTTAGAAGAACTGCGACAAGCGTTACTGTAGACGTACAGTCAGGAACTGAACTTTATTCTTAATTTTGTACAATCTTAAATAGTATTCCTTATTGACATAGGACGGTCCCAGGTCCTCTGGGTTTGGCGGAGAGAAGATTACAGTCATCGGGCAAAGGTTTCCAAAGTTGACCCTTAGACGGGAATCGGTGACTAACTGCTTTAGATACATTGATAGTATTGATACACAGCATCCTACGGTATAATGGCAATCAGCCCGTTACACCTCCCCTTCTTAGATTTGATTTGGTCCTCCAAGTCTTAGGCGTTTTTTTAAATATCAACGGACTTGACGGTGTGATGGTAGGGATGTTTACTTCTCGTATGGCTGGTATCTGTATGGGCCTGGTTGTCAATTCTATACCTTCGTCCTGGAATTCTGATGGGTTGTTTCGGGATGACGGCGGCTCTCTTGTTGTTGTCGATTGGTTAGTTGTTTGGCAAAATAAGTTAATACATACATTGCTGGGTAAAAATCTACCGATTCCTGCCTTTTTTAAGAGCCAGAATCCAATAATTGCTATTGCTACGTATCCGATGTACTGGGTGGTCGTTGTGATTATTTCCTTCCAGGTTTTCGCACGCCTGGAGTTTACAATCTGATCTAATTGTTCGTTCATGTTGTTTAATTGAGTGTTATATTCTTTTATAATATTGTCATCGATTCACAATGGTAGCTCTGGTATGACATGTCTAAGTTCATTAAAGTCGTGTGTGAAGTTAGTGTATTCGATATTTTTGTAAATTGATTCATATAGTGCCCTACATTTCCGCAGCGATTACATTTTACTGGGACATTCCGCTTGAAAGGGCTGGTCCCTACTGAGTTCTCGAAGGAATTCGTTACCGATTTTGCGAACTGTCTCGAATTTGTTGGCCGTTCTGAGCGTTCGGTCGAACCCTTATAAGCTACAGACCTATGATTCACGAACCGCTCTGCGCGTTCGGTCCAACCCCTATCGGTGGTAGGTCTATAATTCGCGGCCCGTTCTACGCGATCGTTCCAAGTCATCGATCTATTAATTGCACGCTTGTTTCTACAGTCTCGCTCCCATGTTTCGGCCTCTAAGGCATATCTTTGTGCCTCTAAAATATTACTCGGTTTCTGTGGGTGTACAACTACGGCGAGTTCATAACGCAAACTCTTAATATACATCTTAACAACTTCTTTATCTAGAACATCAAGAGCTACTCGCCTCATACTAGGCTCCGTATATTCGTTCTGCATCGCGTACCGATATTCATTGAGTCGGTGTTTAAAACGAAGGGTATAATTCGCAACGCTTTCCATTCTCCCTTGAATCACACTAGCTAATTGGTCTCTCGCGACGTCAGGTGAGACAGGTGGGAACACGTATGTTCTTAGCGCCTCATACAAATCATCATAACTATTTATCTCTAAAAACCGTATACTTTTTTTTGCTTGATCGGTAATTTTAGTGGTACGAATTATATCGAGTAGAACATCCGGTTCATAACAACGATCTTTAGCGCGCTTGACTGATCGTATAAAGTCTTCAATTCCAGAGTCGTCACGTCCATTAAGACAATCTATCGTGTCTACCAAATCTTTGGCCTTTCTCAATCTAACTTCCTCGTACCTGAACTCTGTGTTGTTGTCAACCGGGCGAATGTAACGTCGGGATGTACTCGGCGGAGGTGGTTGAAAATAGTCTTTGACGGATTCGTCCCCGTCACCTGCTTCTTTGTCGCCGGTAGAATACGCGGCAGCGTCGCCGTTTGTAGCTGTAGTCCCGTCGTCCGTAAGTGTTGGTCTCAACATTTTATGTAAATTGAATGTTTCATGTTTCCGTTTTTCGTTCTCGCCTACTAGTAACGCTACACTTTCCGCTAATTTTTCTTGTTGCGCGATTAGAGCTCGCATCGAATCGGTAATTGCTCGGAGGGTTTCCTCAAGTTGAGTGGACATCTTGGTAGTAGGTTTGAGAAGGAGTCCTTCGTTGCTCACGTCAGTTACGGGAGGAAAATCTCGGTAATCTGATTCCTTCTTGGTCTCCGACTGGTTATGGCAACCTTCAGGACTTGTCCCTCAGCTTCCAGCAGGCTCCTTAGGTCTGGTGGTCTCTGAGTATTTCGATCGTCCTCTCGTGCAAATCTCTGGTTCGTTGGTTCCGACGTGCTGCTTCGGAAGGGTTCTCGTAGTCCGTCTTCGTCGTCAATCGACCGTAGTTGTTGACGTTGAAGATTTTCTTCCAGCACACAAAAAGGAATCCTGGCAGGATCGCCAAAATGTTACGGGGAAAACGTACTTCACGCACGAACTCAACACCTAGCGATCGCGAACTGTAGAACGAGGTCGGGTAGGTATTTAGAAGAACTGCGACAAGCGTTACTGTAGACGTACAGTCAGGAACTGAACTTTATTCTTAATTTTGTACAATCTTAAATAGTATTCCTTATTGACATAGGACGGTCCCAGGTCCTCTGGGTTTGGCGGAGAGAAGATTACAGTCATCGGGCAAAGGTTTCCAAAGTTGACCCTTAGACGGGAATCGGTGACTAACTGCTTATAGATACATTGATAGTATTGATACACAGCATCCTACGGTATAATGGCAATCAGCCCGTTACAAGTGGAAGGAAAACTGCCCACGATTCTGGCATCACTGTTTTCCTGTGAAGTTTTCCAAAAATTGGTGCAAAGTGGTGTCTCTCTGTCTTTAATGATTGTTTAAACATGTTTAAACATTCATAATGTATTAATATTGGATATCACTGTATTCGGGAAAGTCTACAGAATCTTTTGCTGCAAAGAATAATTCAATATCATTTATAATAACATCACAATATTTGTTTAAAGTTTAAATATATGTTTCTTTTTCCAAAGCCATGTTCCTCGAAAACTGTGCGTAAAGGAGAAAAATTAAGGACAAATTCGGAATCAGCGCAAAAAGACTCTATAAGAAGGACCCAACAGTAATTAGGAACTTTGGTATTGGACAGTGTTATTGTGAACCTAAAATTATTTCGCTCTATTACCAGAATAATTTTTAGCAAATTTTACAATCAATTACGTCGAAACACTTGCGTTGTCGAAACTAAACTAAATGCATCTACAGTAGTACGAACACGACTTTTCTAAATATAAACAAACACCATAGGAGGTGTTCCGCGATGCAGATAAGAATGACAACAATAAACACGCTAGTTCGAGCTATGAACCTATATCATTATTTCGGTCACTGTATCTCGTCGGTGCCCATGTGTCGATCAAAAATCTAGTTAGATTCTAGTTATTTGCTAGTTTTGTCACGTGACTATGTAATTATTAATTATATGCAACTGGATACTTTGTATTATAGGTAATAAAAAATTGTTCGGTCCTTTTATTCTTTAGTGTTACAACTGTCATCCATATAGCGGTTACGAATTAAATAAAACAGTTTTACCGCACTCCAAACATAATTAAAAATTAATAAAAATCTTATGAATAAAGTTTTCATTAAATTCACATTTTCGAACTTATATGGACTGTTTATAATTACTCTTGTCTATGAGAATATTGTATTACTGGTTTCTTATATGTAAGTACATACGTATGTAAGTATGTACAGGGTGTAAAAAAAGTAATGGTCATCCGTCCTAGGGGTGAATCTACACCTCTGGATCGGTGGACATTTGTAAGAAAAACTTGCCGCAAAATTGTTTATAACACAGAAAATTAGTGTTAAAGTTTTTTTTTGCATCAACGCATTCTACTCATCGAGAAGAGGAAAAGTTTCAAAGGAGCCATATGTCACAAACAAATAGTTATTGAGATATAAGCTGTTAAAGTTTTTGCAAATTTTGATTGTGTGGAATTATACGTATAGACAAAAGCCTACTACTACAGTCCACACGTCCGTGTCGATGAGACAGAAGATGATCGTGTGCGTGGCGCGAGACAGACGAAATTTAAAGGAGCCAAACGACGAATGCGCCTTTAAATTTCGTCTGTCTCGCGGCACGCACACGATCATCTTCTGTCTCATCGACACGGACGTGTGGACTGTAGTAGTAGGCTTTTGTCTATACGTATAATTCCACACAATCAAATTTTGCAAAAACTTTAACAGCTTATATCTCAATAACTATTTGTTTGTGACATATGGCTCCTTTGAAACTTTTCCTCTTCTCGATGAGTAGAATGCGTTGATGCAAAAAAAAACTTTAACACTAATTTTCTGTGTTATAAACAATTTTGCGGCAAGTTTTTCTTACAAATGTCCACCGATCCAGAGGTGTAGATTCACCCCTAGGACGGATGACCATTACTTTTTTTACACCCTGTACATATGTATTTAACAAGCGCGGTTGATATGTGTCACGGATCATAAGTGTATTATATAGTATTTCTACATAAACGCAAAGTGTTATTATTGACCTTTTATCACTAGTCGGTCCTTATGGCATCACCAGCACCGAAATCGCCAGAACAATCTGAGAAGAATAGGAAATATGACAGACAATTAAGGTAAAAAAGTAGCGAACAATTTTTTAGGGTTAGGAATTGGAATTTTCTTATTCATTAAATCACACCATTTATGTAGTTTAATAGTAATTGAAATTCTCTGTTTATTGATGCATTCTGTACTATACAATAAGTTTAATTAGATGCAATTCTTATACGTTTATTAATATAACGTTTAATGTCTATGTATATAGATTATGGGGCGATCATGGACAAGCTGCGTTGGAGAGTGCTCATGTTTGCCTCATAAATGCTACAGGACTCGGTACAGAAATTTTGAAATCTTTAGTCCTCCCAGGTATCGGAGCATTTACAATCGTTGACGGTAGAAAGATTATTAACGAAGATATCGGAGCAAAGTATGTATATCGTTACAAATACTCGTAATAATTTTCCGCCATATGAAGTTAACATTGTAATACTAAGTGTAATTATTAAATCAATTTGGATAGTTTTTTTCTAGAAGCAGATAGCGTTGGAAAATCTAGAGCGCAAGTAGCCATGCAAATGCTTCTGGAATTAAATTCAGATGTCAGAGGCGATTATATAGACGAAGAACCTGAACAAATTTTATATAATAGTCCAGACTTTTTCAACAATTTTACAGTTGTTGTAGCAACATCGCTTACGGAAAAGTAAGAGCACAATAAGTAGTGGGATCTGACATGAGAGAGTGGACAGTATATACAGCTAATCAATTTGGTGACGAAGCACTTGGCGTTAACATTGTTCATTGCATTCTTATCTCTGTAGAACGAAGGGGCTGAATTTCTTTTACAGCACTCTCCAGAGTTGTTCCAAATAATTAAAAACGAATCTGTGCAAAGTTTGAGTGCCCACAGATCACAGGTTTTTCCCGTTATCCGATCAAACTCTAACTTTGCACAGATTTTTTTGGATTATATGAAACAACTCTGGGGGTTGCTGTAAAAGAAATTTTGACAAAAACTTTTGATAAGAGTAAAGAAAAGCCACCCCACTGCTTCATTATACCGATTCATAAGAAAATATAACTTTGGATTAATTAGTTTAATCTTAATTAAATATTAGCTTACATGGTAATATACGTATAATCAGATTTCTTGATATGTCGTGAGCACACTTTCGTGTTGGATGCAATTTTATTTATTTTCAAAGGATATTGATTACGCGTTTATTCGACTTTGTAAACGTGTGGAAATGGAGCAACGACATTTTACTCACTCTACTATCGCAATCTTTCGCTGCGCTGTAATCAAAATTTTGTTTGCTACATGGTGGAAAAATTGCAATTTTCACAACATTATTTTTAACGAACACTGTAAGTTTATACACCAAGTTTAGAGTATTTCTACTTTTCGGCAGTAGACGGAACCACTCAAAATGTCAGATCCCAATAATTACTGTCAAAGCATTTGTTTCGTCTAAATGAAATATGTAAAGCAAAACAAATTTTTAGGTCTCTAATTCTCTTATCGCAGAGGCTATGGAAGCTAAACATACCATTAATAGTATGCAGAAGTATAGGGTTTATCGGATACTTGAGAATTCAAGTAAAAGACCATACTATTATAGAAACTCATCCAGATAATGAAACGCCAGATTTACGTTTAGATAAGCCATTCGAAACGTTAAAAAAGCATCTGGACTCGGTAAATCTCGATGAGATGAGTTTCAAAGATCACTCTCATGTACCATACTTAGTTATATTATATAAATTCCTAGAGAAATGGATTAAGGAAAAAGGAGAAATACCTAAAACGTATAAGGAGAAACAACAATTAAAAGAAATGATAAAGGGAGGAATGAGAAGGGATGAAAATGATACAAAAAATAGCGAGGAAAATTTTGAAGAAGCTATTAAAGCAGTGAACACATGCATAGGACATACAAAAATTCCAGATAACGTGGCAAGCGTTTTGAATGATGAACAGTGTGTTAATTTAACAACTAAGGTAGAGAGAAATCTTTCGGTATCGATTTGAAAAGCATAGAATATGCATACTGCTATTATTACTACTATTACTTGTCTCCTCGTATATTACAAATATTCTACCGTATACGATGTGTGGCAATTAAATAACGGGACTGGGCACTTTCCACCACGCAACGTTAAACATTAAACATATTCTGAAAATTTCGTCAAAATATGTTTAATTGACACAGATCTACAAAACGTATTTTTTAAATTTTCAATATAGGCCCACATAAAAAAGTTAAAAATTCAACTTTTAGTATTTTTTCAACAATTCCGATCAATTGCAATTTTTGAAAAAATTTCTTTTCACATCCTTTAGTAAACTAATTGCTCTAGCTTCCCAAAAAAGTTCAAATCGTATAGTACAATATTAAAAAAGTTATCGTTTTCTTTAGAGCGGTCTTAAACTTTTGTCTGCTACTGTATATGCAAACGTAATCAGGCGAACGATACTAAATACTCTCTAAGTATTGGGTTGGCAAATAAGTTCGTTCGGTTTTTGTGATTTATTCCACTCTAAAAAACCGAACGAACTTATTTGCCAACCCAATAGATATGTTAAATGAATCATTTACGTTTTGCAAAGTGTTAGATGTAGAATCGATTGAGAGTTGTAAGTTCATGTTAAACTTGGTCTCCTCTTCCGCTTGTAAATTCTCAAAAATTGTAAAACTATGAACTTATTTAATAAATTTCCAGAACAGTTCATTCTGGATTATCGCTAAAGCTATAAAAGACTTCTGCGAGAACGAAGGAGGTGGATTATTACCATTAAAAGGTACTTTACCAGATATGACCGCAGATACTGAGAAATACATAATGCTTCAACAAATGTAGGTTTCGTAAGTTTTGTACCGTGACACTGATATTTCGTCTTAAATTTATACTTACTTGTTTTTTAGTTACCACAAGCAAGCGGCAGCTGATGCGGAAGTAGTTTGGCGTCGTACGGCGCAATTATTACGGCAATTGGGAAAACCATCAGACTCTATTTCCGAAAGAGATGTAAAGCTATTTTGTAGACATATTTCCGATATACATGTCGAAAGGGGAACGTGTATTGCAGATGAATACGATTCTAAAGGATTTGATGCAAGTAATATTGGTAATGTTTCGTAACTATTATATTATAATGGTTATAAATTTATACGAGTGTGAACAGTCTGTACAATCTTGTATGCTTATTTTAGTGCAAAGTTTAGAAGATCCAGAAAGTATGATGATTTACTATGTTGTTCTCAGAGGAATTGAGAAATTTCAAACAGAGTACAATTCGTATCCAGGCGAATTCGATGATCAAGTGGAACCAGACATTGTCAAACTCAAAGTACGTCGAACAAATTAGTATTACAGTAATGTCCCATTCTAAGTTCGACGGAGGAAACCGCTCGCCTACCCACTCTACTGGGGACATACTCCGCGAGCGACCAAGAATCCGATACCGTAATCCAATACCGGGTCGTGTATATCGGTGTGAACTAATTCAATTACAAAATTTCTTTATTTTTCATTATTTTTGTTATGGGATTTTCGCCAACCTATTTGTGGCACTTTTCTGATTAAAATGACACTAAACACGATTTCAACTGTATTTAGTGGTTTAAGGGTTAGACTCGTTTCCAGGATTGTAAGGGTGCGGGATGCGCGTTCTCATTTCTCAATAATGCATGTGACGGGGCTTTTCAGTAGTCAAAGCGTTAGCTGAAAAATCAATCGAGGCCGCGATCGCACTCAAAAGTCCTATTTTTACGTTTACGAGGCGTAATTTGCATTATTCGGCAGCATGTAGCTGCCGCAGCTTTATGAAAATAGCTACATGAACAGGTATGTATAGAATAATGCAAATTACGCCTCGTAAACGTAAAAATAGGACTTTTGAGGGCGATCGCGGTCTAGATTGATCTTTTATCTAGCGCTTTTGACTACTGAAAACCCCCATCTTTGCATTATTCAGAAATGAGAAGGCACATTCCGAACCCTTGCAATCCTGGAAAAACTAGTCTACTCCCTTAATTGACGGTATGGAGTACCTTAGGACATAGTAGAGGATAGCGAGTGAAAAAGAAAAAGGCCAATCTGGCCACACTGTGACGAAGTCACAAAAAAATAGTGTCCTGTTCCGATCTATGTCACAATACAGAGCCGAGAATTGACTTAGAATGGGAAATTACTGTACTTCTATCAATACTGCTTTGAAACAAAAATAATAGATTGTAACTTTTCTTCTAGGCGTGTATTTCGAAATTATTAATCGAATGGGGATGCGGACCTTTAGCGAAAGATGATTATGTGCATGAGTTTTGTCGATTCGGTGGATCAGAATTACATTCTGTGTCAGCATTTTTAGGTGGTCTTGCTGCCCAGGAAGTTATCAAATTCGTTACGAATCAGTATAAACCGGTTCAGAACACTTTCGTATACGATGCAGTTACTTCGAATTCGGGAACATTCTTTTTTTAATTTCCAAAATGTTAAATTATAGGTACATACTTTTGTATTAAATGAAAAATACATGATTTATAGTATACACAATTTTTGTATATATTATATTTCAACTAATTCGGTATGTGAGAACCTGTTTTCATTTCAAGATACGTTGAACGAACTTCCTCGTAAAAATCAATATGTATGTGTTTGTCGCAGAGGTATTAAAACTCAAGTTGAACGAGTATAATATCAACACTTTAATGTAGCAATCAACTGATACACAAGTGATTTCGTTCTTATTTGTAATAAACAACTGTCACTTATAATAAATATATATGTATAAGGTGAAAAGCAAATGAATACATCATAATACCTTACGGCCAATGTTTTATGCAAATTATATTTACCGGTGTTCCATTCTCGATACAACAGAATAAAATAGTTTGCACCTTTGATTTTCGTATTGCTTTACTTTGTACGTCAACATCTTACATCGCTTTATATAATGTTTCTTTATTCATATATAATTAATCGTATCCTGAGTATATTAATTAACCGTTAACTATGATTGACAATACTACAATATAAAACTTTGACACTTTCGCACAAACCACTTCAGCATCGTGAATTATCCTATATATTTATTATCTCCGACAAAACTATCCCTTGTCCGTTTAGTTTTCATTTAATTTACAGTTCATATTCGATCTTCCGTAGATTTGTTTAATGACAGTCACATTTGAAACTCTAAGGATTGCTAGTTTAGAAGTAGTTATGCGAAAGCTTAACAAAATTCTTTCACAGATTACAACGAACGCAATATCAATACATAATACGTACTTTGTACTTCGTATACATATACATATTGCACCAATAAATACATAAATACGTCTAGGATTAATTATAAATTACTCTTATACAACGTGGAAAAAGAATCAGAGAGGTGGGAAAACATTAAAGGGGTTACAAACAATCGATAGCGGTGAAATTAAATTCTAGGATTACATTAAGTGGAATCAATTTTACAGATTACGAAACAATTTTTAACAGTTAGACTGGCACACTACAAATAGAGGAACATTTAATGTTTGTAGATTTGAGTTTACAAGAAAAACACCGGTAGAGAATAACAAGTTTTACAGTGTAAATATTAAGAATTTCATCTATTAACTTTCTTGTTTCTTTAAATCCGAGTCGTATAATTCATTAATTTCTCTTTTTGTCCTACAAAAAGTATCATTTCTTTGTATATTCTATAATAATTTATATAATTCTTCTAAAAAAAGTAAGTGCGATCAACTCGAAGCTACCCAGATAGCACACCGCCTCGATTTTGGCCGGGCCCCTGTGCGCGTCAATGCGCGCATGCCACCTGCAGGGGCTCGAGCCCAGGGCCTGCAGGCCGGACCGGTATTCGACCCATTTGTAAAATTGCAAGGGTGCGGGATAAGAGTTCTCATTTCGTGATAATACAAGCACGGGATTTTGTCAGTAGTCAAAAACGCCAGATAAAAGATTAATCTAGGCAAATCGCCCACAAAAGTCTTATTCTTTTACTTTAACGACTTCTGCCACATTCATGCGACCCGCCTTGTGTTTTGTATACTGGCATCATGGCATATCATGGTATGATCGGACACATTAGTGTGACCGTGCTGCCCTCTCAAAAACAGGCCCGGCCTGCAGGCCCTGGGCTTGAGCTTTTGCAGGTGATATGCGGCACATTGGTGCGCACAGGGGCCCGAACCAAATCGACCTGCCTGGGCCTCGAGCAGCTCCAAGCGTTGTGTTTGCCCGTAACCTGCAGGTCAGGGGCTCTGCAGGCTGGGTCAACTTGTAGCTATGCCAGGCTGTGCTATCTGGGATATTAGCATAATTACTTTTAAAACCTTCTAAATCTCTATATACTTTGTCAATAAAATGTATTTTGTTGTAGCTATTGACTTTTTCTTTGTTTACTGACGTCGTTTATTATTGTTCCAAAAATATTGCTGAAATTACAAATTTCTTTAAATGAACTTATGTAAGAATTGAATAATTTTCAGAAAAATGAACCGTGGATAATTATATATTTTTTGAAACTATACGACTCTGTAGAATACCACTGAAGTAGATATGGAAAGATTTTGATAAGAGATGCAGAAGATTTTTAAGGCGTAGGTTGTTTATAAGATCAGAAATATTTATAGTAAGAAGGGATGAGGCTTCTATGATTAGATTGCAATGCTCTAGTTAGAATTAGGAGTACGAAAATCTTAGGCAACAAATAATAATAGAGTATAGATAGATCTCGATGTGTAATTAGCGTCAGATTTTGTTAAAATTTTTATTACACGGATTTCCTATTACTAGACAGCGGATCATTATGCAAAATAAAAATGTTCTACCTGAATCGCAACAAACCGGTGTGAAATAGAAATTGATTTTGTCTCTTAATATGTTTAATAAATTGAAAATAATATAGAAACGTTCTAAAATTCTTCTAATACTTTCACTGTTTTAAATTACATCCACTCATTTTTGTCATAAATGCATCATATCCGCTGTCTACTTATATTATAATCAATTTTTGTATCGGTAGTTAAATTGATGTTAAAAGTGAAAATTTTAGTTGAACAAGAGTTATTCAGATAGATATACAATATAAGCAGTAAACAACAGTATTTTCTCTTTACCAATGCTTTTTTTAGTATTCCAATGTGTCGAAATTGGTATAAATATTATATTTTTATGATCAAATATGTGTTACAATTCTATTATACTACAATTTATTATTTGGTGCGATATTTCAATTTGCTTACTCATAATAACATTCTGGTGTCACGCAGCAGCATAAAGTATTCTTTATATTATCAAATTGAATGAATTTTTATATTTCATAAAAACTGGATCATTTTATTACTCATTCTTTCTCCTTCACCATCCCCTTCTTTTCGTTAACATGCAGAAGATTCGTTTTATTTCAAAGAATTTATCGTATTCAGAATACATATTCAATCTTTGATGCAACTAAAAGACATTTTAAACATGATATTTACTATTCAATTACTACTCCCAATCAATTTCCACAGCTGTTCTTGTGTATTATTTTTATCAGATATTATATTTTTCCATCCATTTCATAATAGATTTCTTGTATGCATCTTATTTATCAGCAATTACGGCAGAAATCTTTAAAATTTTATCATTTATAACTGAACTTATTCAATGATTTTAACCCAGTCAGCAAAAATGCTAGATTTTGGCCATGCCACAAAAGATCGCGTGGGCTCGTATTCTTGCCTCGACACCATCCCGGCACAATTCTAGCCGCTCAGTCCTGGATTCTGCCCGCCCCGGCCCCGACAGAAGCTTGAGAAGCTGCCCGGGTACAATCCTGGCCGCTCGGTCACGAATTCTGTCCGGCAGATGGGCTCGATTTCTGCTCGAGGCAGGCCTGGCTGACTGGATAATTGCTAGTAGATGTATGCGGGACGGGACGGGAATATATTCGGGATCTCTGAGACGAAAGCCAAACGTAGAGAAGGACAGCATGTAAATACGGATCGCAAAGAACACGTGGGCCTATGAACTGTGCCGGCAACGGCGATTGTCCGTGGTGTCGTTTAGTCCTTCAGTAGTGGATGCATATAGAGTTTGGTTAAGTTTTAACAACGTAAATTTCTGTCCAAATCCCATAACTTTACCTACTTTCTATAAAAATAAGCATTTGCATAAACATCCGCTGTCTAGTTATAAATTATCAAGTAAAATAAAACTTGATGTTTTATTTAGATAAATCAAACACTATGGTCATATTCAAGAAAACAAGACATGTTTTCGAATCCCAGCATGTTAGGAGATCCTCAGAGATCCCGAACACATCCACGGGATTCCCGAAAATGTTCGGGAATTCCCGTCCCGTCCCGCACACCTCTAATTGCTACCCAGTAAGCAAACGTGCTCGATTTCGGACGGGTATCTATGCGCGCATAAGTAGCGCATCTGTCGACAGAAAGACGGGGCAGAATCCAGGACCGAACGGCCAGCATTGTGCCCGAGCAGCTCCTGCCAGGACCAAGCCGAGCAAAATCCAGGGCCGAGCGGCCAGCATTCTGCCCGGCAGCTTCTCCCGGACAGATGCTCGAAATCAACAAACTTTTATACGCATTTAATGCGTTTTGAAATTATGTATTCGGTAACTAATTCTTTTTAACTTTTAATTACTCGCATACAGTTTTTACAACCTGAAAAGTTTAACCCTTTCCACTCGGAGGTATTTTAACTGGAAAATTAAACATTTCTTTCAACCTAAATAGAATAATTCCATTCTATATTAATTTTTTTTCTTTTACGAATATGAAATTGATATAATACCTCATGCAATACTTAAATATTTAGTAATTGATTAGATACCAACATATTTAGTAATGTAAACAATATTTTGAGTAATGGTATAGCAATTTTTGTGGTAACTCCAGGTAACTCTGAGTCACCACTCGAGTACTAAGGGTTAAATTTAGTATTCCGTGCATAAGCAAAGGTGTCGACCATACTAGCAAACATCTATTTATTTTGCATTAAAGTAGTCATTTCGTTGAATCAAAATTTATTCATGTCGGAGTGATGTAAAGTTCTATGTATGTATAAGCAATTATGTAGAAGTAGAGTGCGAGTAATTGAAGGTTAACGAATTTAATTCACTTTGCAGTATTTGACGTGTAAACTTTTAACATTCATCCATTAAAACTTGATCAATTAATACAATATTACAAATGTGTTTCACAAAACGGTTATAGAATATCATTAAATACTTGTACACACTCACACTGATCGTATTATGCATATTACATAGTAATATTGACTGTTTAAAATGATCTGAGTAAAATTTTATTTTGTATCGTGTGACACTTGTACTGTGTTTGTTTACTGCTTCTTAACAGAGGATACAGTATATTTAAGTATAGAGTGATTGGACTAGTGCTAGATTTAAAATTCAAATGGTATTTTTAAATAGAATTTGCTACTTCCGCTTTTTCTTCATTTCTACATTAATTAAAAGTTAAAGGCATTGTTTTATCGAGTAGTCAGAGAAAACTAAAATATATTTTGAAATCTTACATATTAACTTTAATGAGGTTATTCAATTTTTTTACAGTGACTATACGGATTAGAGATATATATAACTACATAGTCTTTATCCTTAAACATTAATGAGCGTAAGGTGAACAGATATACACCTTAAGAGTAGATACAATAGATTTATGCGTATATAGATACAAATATAAATATGTATACGTTCTAGTATACGTATCTTATACGCTGTTTCTCTCTCTGTAAAAGCATGCGTAAAATCCTGACCGCGCGATACAAAGAGGAAATGGTGATAGAGACAATAAAAAAGAAGATAATTGAAAGTTAAAATGAACTTTTGAAATTTTCTTTTTATACGTTTTATATCTTCCCGATAACGTATGTAAACTACTTATGCTGGTACTATAAATACTATAGTTACAGTAATTTGTTACATGTATATTTTGCTGCTGCGCGTCTTCGTATCAGCAGAAACTGCATACTTTATCGCACTCATACTATTACAATAGGACATAAAATTATAGTGCTACGCAAATGTATGCATGCATAGAATGCATTGAAATAACCGATACTAATCGAATAACGAATGGCGCAACATTTTTTCTGTCTTCTGTTTATGTTTACTCTTTTGTTTTCTCACATGTTGCCCTTCCTATCTCATTTATTTAACGATATACATTGTCACACACATTTAGCACAATCGTACACGTGTACGCGCATAAGCATTCGCAAAAATAAATCTCTAAAATAGTTGGTGTGTGTGAGTTTTATTCTTTTATTTTTTTTTGCTTCTTTTTGTAACTTTCGTTCTTGATGCGAAATCTTCTGTCGCCCTAGAAGCTTCTGAAAATATCAATCAGTTCAGTCATTCGGATTGGCAGAGATTTCGAGATTTTCTTTTCATTTTCATACGCGAAGATTGAAGGATTATCTTCACTTCACTGAAACGAACAAAAATTGAAAAAGTGAGTACACATAGCAAAGGTTATAACGGATTGTTGGAAATGATCATTCTAACTTTAGAACTTTATAATGATTTTCACACAAATGAAATATAAAGTAGATAAATCAGTGATTCTTTCTTTTATATTATACGAAAAAAAGAAATGAATTGTATGTTGTTTTCAAGAAATGTGTAGGGTGCAAAATTAAGTGTGCTATGTACAATTAAATATTGTTCTGTTTGTGGAATAGGTTCAATACTTGATTACTCTTTCGGAAGTTATCTTGACCTTTTCTTTTTAATGTAATGTACTGTATACTTCTTCACACATGAATTTTCACGAATATAACGATTGCTAAAGCTTAGAGAAAGACTAGAGCAATAAATAAATTTTGTTTCCATTTCATAGTATATTTACTTCAATGACTCGGTTAGATATAGTTTAGGAAAATAGCAAAGGAAAATGTCGCTTCAAATGGTTTCAGGAACCTCCCATTTCCGGGATGTGCAGGAATTTTGGGACACCCTGTATACATATAGCCATAATCTAGTAGTGTGAGCATTAGCATTGGTATTATTTGTTCGAGTTAGTGTTTTTGCTTCAATTTCAATTTCAGCTTGTATTGTGAGTTTAATTGTAATTGTAATTTTAATTTTTATTATTTTTATTGTGATTTTAATTGCAATTGTTATATTTATTATACAGAGAATATTATCAAGCGAGTTGTTTAGATGGACCGAGAATTACTTGAAGTTCTCTTTGTGTCTATCACAGGCGAGACTGAAAAATATTCATTGGATATGAAATACAGAGAAAGATTCAAATAATTCCAAGAAGTGCAAGGGGTAAGTTGGATATCAAATAAGGACTACTATATGTACATGTATATTGCCCTGTATAAAAATACAAGCCATCGTGCAGTTTCTTTTGGTGGTTGCATTTATCGTTAGATCATAAGTAGACTGCGGATTTTTATGCATTTATGGCTTATGAAGATTTTGAAGAAATTGTAGAATATAAAATTCGATAGTATGTATTTAGTAACATTTTTATTTGCTTCGGATCTACAAAGACTGGGAAAAATTTTATTTCACGTCACTATCTCAAAATTTGTCTATAAAAACTGAAAATTGCATAAATATCCGCAGTCTAATCATAAGATTTAAAATTTTTGTCTGTAATTTCGTATGTAAAGCCTCATTAGTCATTAGTAGCGTCATAGCGTCATTAGTAGCAAACTGGTAAAAATTGCATAGAAATGAAATCGTACCCCTTATTTCTCCATTACACTTTAGATTATTTCGTATGTTGCTAGTCATTATATGTTCGTAAAAGATTCATACATGTAAAAATACATTACTCCAATGAGACAATCAAGTCAATTGTTGTAATATTTACACAGTTTCATTTTCCTGATATCAAGCGACTTTATCATTGAATAACCTTCAACAAACAGAACATTTGTACCCCATTTAGTTCTAGACATACACATTCAACTGTAACACATTTAATTTTATGTTCACAAATATAATTTCACGACAAACTTTTTTATGATCATTTACATTAGTTTACATTCTTAAAAATTACGAAAGTATTACAGATATAAAGTAAACGTAACGTATTCACTTATTATAAGAATAAGTATTTATACGTAATTTAATATTGTAACGTTTTTACAGTAGAAATCCACATATTTTTTCACATACGAGGGTCAATATAACTGAAGTGAAATAATTTTAGTCGCTATTCGTAATTGTACGTTCAAATGATTCAAATTTAAGTTTAGACAATTCAATGTGACTGTACATTAATTTATTTGATTTCAAGCTAAACGTAAGTGTGTACACATTCACTATGCTTGACTTTGTTTCTGCATAATTTCTATTTTTATTCATATGTGTACCAGGCACATTTAGGTATTTACGATCGAGAAACAAAGTTACACCAGTGTGTGTTACCATCAGTACTCATGTAAGTAAGTGTAATGACTAGACAGCTGATTTTTACGCAAAATCGAAATTTTCCCGAAACCAGAGCAAAATAAAAATTCATTTTCCTTCCTAGTATCAGATGATTGCATACGTTCGTGTCCGATTTGAAAATGAAATTCAATGGTTCAATATTAAAGAATACAGCTTTATTAATCAATTTCTAATTGTAGAAACCGTGCAATATAGTTTGGGACGTCTATCGAAATCGTTCACGAACGTATGCAATCATCAATGTTTAATACGTCGAAAATAACATAACAGTATTTTTAAATTGTTCTAATGTTTCCACTGTTTCGAATTACACCTACTCATTTTTCTCATAAATGCATAAAATCTGCTGTCTAGTAATTACTAGACTGCGGATCTTTATGCATTTGTAACAAGATTGAGTAGATGAAAATCAAAATTGTAGGAAAATTTTCAAAATTAGGGATGTATGTTTGTGATTTCTGATTCTGTTTGGTTTCTATTTCTTCCAATCGATGCAGACATTTTTTATTTTGCATAAAGAACCGCAGCCTTGTAATGACTTTCAAAAATATCAGAGAAATATAATGAGAGCTGAATTGAAGTTTCAATCTCATTCAGAATAAATTAAGTATTAACTAACAAATGATATTTAGGTAAATGGAGTTCTACTGTATTATAAAGATGCGTACACATCGGTAACGTAATTTTTTCGGATGAAATTGTTCGTCTATTTTTCCGGTGATCTTTGCTATCCAAACGAGTACTGATTGTTTAAGATTGTTGTTAATAGAGCAAGATCATAATTATCAGATCATCGAAGGATCCAGGATAGTGTATTATGAGATATCTAAACTTTCTGCCAGAATCACAAAGAGTATTTTGCACATTATCATATATAATACGAAATAATGTGTCTTTGCAATGTAGCCGTTACGCTTAGCATTATTTTCCCTATCTCATAGACACGTGTAATAGATTGTTGTCGTTATGTAGGTGCAAATCTATTTACTCTATATCAGATTTCTAGATACTTAAAAATAGAATTTTCATAGAGAGTTATTCTAGTTTCATTCGAGTTACTCTAAATAGAATTTTCAAAGAGAATGGAAGTGTACATATATTTTTATAAAGAAGCAAAGATTCCGTATATTAGTTTTTTATTACTTCCTGTCCAACGTGAAATGTCTATTTGGTCAAACGAACAAGTCTTTATGTACAGAAAGAAAGTCCATTCAATTCCTTCAACAAAATATTTAAATTCACTTCGGTGAATGAAAGAAGCACCTTCGTATTTGTTCTTTCGTTATTTAAAATGAGGAACTACCGAGTTCTAACTTAACAGAGGACTGAATTAGTTTTGAAACATGAATGAATATGAATTATGAATATTTAAAGATATTGTGTAATTGTGATCAAACTTGAGAGACATTGCGGTCAAAATTTTAAAGATTAATAAAATCTTGTAGATCTTTGTGCATTTATGATTTCTGAAAATGTTTAAAAAGAATAGAATATAAAATTCGATAGAATTTAGTACGGCTGCTCTTTACTTTACCGGACTCAAAATTTCTGCCTTTCTCCTATAAAGTATGATGTATTTGGTACGTAATCCAGTAGATTTGTACCCGGGGCGGCTGCAGATCGAAGTTTCGATCCAGTAGGATCAATGGTCACCAGTTACGCTTGCTTAAAGTTGAACAATCTGCAGTGTTTTTGACAGGTAAGGGCGCCGCCATATTGGTGTGTGACGACCGCGAGCCGTTTACCGAGCAGAACTCGATTAAAAATCAAAGAACTTTCGGTAGAAATGAGGTAGAGAGATGAAATTTTTTTGAATTAAAGCTGAAACTTGGCAGAATATGGAAAAAATAGTTAGATTATGGTACGAACGTTTTTTAACCTTGAGAAAATTCGTTAAACTTTCACAATTTCAAAAAAATGTGGTATCTCCGTTACCACGCGCGGAAAAATTTTTTTTAACATGCTATATATCGATTCCCGTAGATTTTTTCACGCTGATTTCAAATCTGGCCTCAAAATTTGTCTATGACTTCAGGATTTTGCAAGAAATCGATTTTTGTGAACAGAACTAATTTTGAGACCAGGTTTGAAATCAGCGTGAAAAAATCTACGGAAAATGATATATAGCATGTTAAAAAAATTTTTTCCGCGCGTGGTAACGGAGATACCACATTTTTTTGAAATTGTGAAAGTTTAACGAATTTTCTCAAGGTTAAAAAACGTTCGTACCATAATCTAGCTATTTTTTCCATATTCTGCCAAGTTTTAGCTTTAATTTAAAAAAAATTTCATCTCTCTACCTCATTTCTATCGAAAGTTCTTTGATTTTTAATCGAGTTTGGTCGAAAGTTGCTCGCGGCTCGCGGTCGTCACTACAAACCAATATGGCGGCGTCCTTACCTGTCAAAAACACTGCAGATTGCTCAACTTTAAGCGACCATAACTGGTGAACCATTGATCCTACTGGATCGAAACTTCGATCTGCAGCCGCCCCTGGCACAAATCTACTGGATACATATATACCAAATACATCATAATTTATAGTTGAAAGGTACAAATTTTAAGTCCGGTAACGTGAAGTTTACCCTTTAGTACAATTTTAAATAAGGAAATAAAATTTCATTTTATTCCACTTTCTTCAAATTTGTCTAGAAAAATTGAAAATTGCATGAACATCCGCAGCCTAATAATGAAATACGTAGAATATAGCACCTTCCAGTCTCTGTATCGGTTAGAGATAATATATATATATGTCTAGAAACGGAAAATCTAAAATAGTTATCTTATAATTAGTAGTTCTAAATCTCGTCTATGCAATCTTCATAACTGCATTATTTGATTGATTTTGTAAGAATTATAAGTGAATGTCTAATCAAGTATTCTCCTTTGGGTCGTGTAATATTGAAAATGAATGTGTATTACATTTAGTGAATGCATAAATTCATTATTTGGACAATTAGAACTTCGAGACAAATAAAATCTCATTTTCTGTAATGCTTGTAAATATACGTAAAGTTCGAAGTTTCAAGTAGCAACGGAAGAGGAGTATGATTTGTGTAGAAAATTGAAAAAATTATTATTATCACAGGTACTGATGGAGTGATTTATTCAATTAAATTGGAGATCGATATCAAAACAACTCTTCCAATTTCGATACCGGTCGCAATGGCTATATACGTTTGCGCAAGGTAATTTGATCGATTGCACAATTGAATGAAAGGTGTAATTTATTTTTATTTACTTATTGTAACGATTTAGAGCAACTCCAACAAAGGCATCCAGAAGATAACGACAGAACTACAATATAAAATATCGGTATACAACCTCTTTGACCGTATTCTAAGAAATGTCGACGCGTCGTACAATACAATTCTACGATATTGGAAAATGTAAAATAATTAGACACTAACTAAAGCATTATTATAGACGTAGTAGTATCGCAATTATGAGACTTTAAAATAAACATACACGTACGCTATAACTCAAACGATTACTTCAAAGTAGTTTTAAAGGTAGAGAGAACATAACATTTCGATATTTCAATCACATTTCAAATAAACCTTTTAAACAATGTCACGTCGTGTTTGTATTTCACTTGATGCCAAAATTTCGAATCAAAGTATGTAATAATTATAGTTAGAAGAGAAAATGATTTCGTCCATTGCACGTGACTATAAAGTAGGAGAAAGATACGTTGTGTACAATAGTTTTGAGAAATCAAGTATCGCGTTTAACGACTAATTGAATTTTGAGCTGCGCATGGCGATGTTTTTATTAAAAACTACTTCCGAAAAATATGTCGAAATATATAACCGTTATTCGTAAGCATAATCAAAGGTGATTAGCAAAGACGTACATATTCCTGTGCTTGTATTCGAAGTAAAATGAAATTCCTACATCGAAGACGTTCTGCGAAATGACAAACGGTGCAAGTATATATAGTACATTTTCTGTATAACAATTAGTATCTGGCTAATCATTACATCGAATCGAACAAGTAAACTGGAAACACAACTACAGACATATTAAACGTATCAACAATATATCAAGGTTGCAACGTTGGATGAAGCAGATTCTCTCGGTTGTAGCTATGGATCGAAATAGTTGTTTTCCTGAAATGACAGAGTGCGGATCGCTCTGCGGGTCTTTCGTCGTGTACGCAGCACACAAGGGGATCAATATATCGAAGAAAAACGTAACAAGCTTTTTGTTTTAAAACCGATCCGTTTTATGAGACGGAGCGACTGGACTAGTCTTATAGACTAGCTTGCGGTATGCGCAAGCGCCATGGGCCCAGTGACCCTGGACCATTCCGGGAACCGGTCCAATTTTAAAATACCACTTTTCCTTATCACCTACGCTTTTAATTAAATAACATTTACGTTCATAAAGAAACATGTACGCTGCTTATCTCCTAGTTTTTGCCAATTGAACGAATATGAACGACATGATAATAGCAGAAATTATAAGAAACAAATTTTGTATGAGCATTCGATAATGTTAACTGATTAAACGGTAAAAATTGTGATTCAGCTATATATCTGAAAATCGTCATACAAGTTCCTTATGATCGTAATGCTTTTTACACGGGGTACTATCAGACTGGTTCCCGATTCTCGTATGTAGATGATACGGTAATACTTGCGTAACGGCCCAAGGCTTCACTGAGCTTGTGCACTCGGATCGCACTGCAACAGTCGCACAATTGACGGGTCATTCTTTGCACCCTCTATAAATTCGTCAAGCGATAATATTCCATCCTTATTTTTGTCCATTTGCAGGAATATCTTATCGGTTCTTTTCTCAGGCGTAGACTCGTCTTCAGGCATTTTCATCACGGACCCCACCATTTTGTAGATTGCCTGAAACAACAAATAGATATTCATAAAAATCCTGCAATCAAAATGTTCGGTTGATCTTCGTAGTTCCACATTCCAGAATAATACAAAATACAGTAAAGTCCCATTCTAAGTCCGGCGGAGGAGACCGCTCTAAGGACTGTTTAGTCTGGTCCGCCAGTGACAGTCCGGCATTTTGGACCACTTAGTTTGGTCTGTGACTGTCTGGCAATAATTCGCGAGGCTCGCACAAAGGCCAAGCGCCGGGGATCGTGTCTAACCCCAGGGGTTCCCAGGCTATCCCCAGGGGTTCCCAGAATCTTTTACTCCCCTCTACACCCTAGGAGATGCCTATGTTATAGCCTGCCAGGCAGAATATAACATGCTGTATTTATTTAAAAAGCTATTAACTAGAACTTGTCAGAGTGTGTCGTGTCAATAGGTGGCGAATACGTTGTTAAGGAATTTAAACGTTAGAACAAAGAGTTTGATTTTTTGAAAAGTTAGTACAATTATTAATTGACTACATGACGTGGAAAAAGATTTGTGGACAATTGCAATTGGTCGGAATTGCAGAGGAAATATTAACAGTTGTATTTCGCGATTTTTTTGGGGTGGCCCTTTATTGAAAATTTGAAGAGCACGTTGTGTGGATCTATAGGGTGTTCACACTATTCCTGGCCAGCGTTTCTCTTGGAAATAGTAATTATTAGAAAAACATGAAAGAGGAAAAAGTGGTACATACTGTTTTTTATACGCAACGCACTCTTTATATGCTGACCTTTTCTACGTTCGGCGCGGACGACGAAGCCACAAAAAATAGTGTCCAGTTCCGATCTATGTCTCAACACAGAACCGAGAATTGTCTTAGAATGGGACATTACTATATTACGGTTATTTGACATTCGTCGGACCATTTTATTCTGAATGAAATATGTTGTAGTTCATGTGAAAATACCGGGGGGGGGGGGGAGGGTTTAACTTACCATTTTGTCGGTTTAGAATTTGTTTAAAACTTACAGGTCTTCGAAGTTTGCAATTTTTTCCCATTTTCGCGAAAGTGGGCCTCACTTACGAATTTTTATCTGAGGAACTGTTTGTCCGATTGTATGTTTTTTTGGTTTTATTCAGAAAAGATTGGGCTATTATAAAATAATTTTTCAGCCTTCATAATTAACTTTATAATGTTGAAAAATGTAAATAAATTTTTTTTGCATTTTTTTTCGACAATAGGCCAGAGTGATCGGAAAAATCTTATTTTATACAGGGCGTTTACGAAATCGTAATACAGCCGGGCAGGGGGTGATTCTACATGCAAAAGTAAGTCGAAAAAAGGAAGAACATTTTTCGTTCGGCAATATGCACAAGGTACAATAGAATTGGTCGATCATGATCAGACGCGTCAGACGATTTTCAATTTTTCTAGATTTTTAAGAAAGTGGAATTCAATAAAATCTTATTTTCAGTGGCAGTAGCTTTTGCAGATGTGAAATAAATAAAGATCGTACCAAATTCTATCGAATTTTACATTCCAGCATTTTTTGAAAATTTTCAGATACCATACACGCAATTTTGCAATCTTCTGATCACGAAACAACTCCAATGTGTTTAGTTACGCAGTTTGTAATAGAAGTATTATGTATATTATATTATATATTGTACGTACTGTCACAATTTCCATCATTTCTTGCCGCGAAATGTAGCCGTTACCATCAAGGTCGTACATGCTGAAGGCCCACTTCAATTTCTGTTCCAATTTACCATGGGATGTAACACTCAGAGCGCACAAGAATTCTCGGAAGTCAATGGTGCCATCGCCATTCGAGTCGAATGTTCTGAATACATGTTCTGCAAACTACACATTATATGATGTCAGAGAGATAATTATATGTACATGTATTATTACTTTCTAAAAGAATGTTGATTATCAACCTTTGTTTTTACAATTACAGAATAAAGGTCGTGTGGCTGGTCAATTTTATGGCAGACGCGCAACCACTTGCGTTACAGGAATCTCAGGAATTTGTAACACCAGGAACTTCATACTCTACAATTACATCTTATCACCGCCGGCAAAGAAGAAAAAAGGTCAAAACTCCATAGCCGAACAAAATGAACTCCTTCAAGTGGCTTGTGATTATTTATCTCAATCGAATACGAATAATTCATCTCAAGATGATGAATATCTGAATATAGCAAAGGTCTGGGCGAACAAATTAAAAACTCTTGAGCCAATGCAAAAAAGATTGGCAGAGAAAGCAATAAATGATATTCTGTTTGAGGCAGAAATTGAAACCCTCCATAGGGATTCTGTCCAAAGTAATCAAACACAAATCCCACCACGCTCGTCTGTCTCCACGTCGTCAGCGGCAGCACAATATTTCGCTAATTATACAGAATAATTTTTGTTACTGTAAATAAAATAATGAATAATAATAATAATTATTATTATTAATTTTTGTTTTTGTAAATAAAATAAATAATTTTCTATTTCCTACTAAGGATTTCAAAAAGAACGATTGAATTTTGTCATTACATAACACAAGAGAATATTTTTTAAGAATCACTATTTTATATATAACGCAATAAGAAGTAATAAGTATTAGTTGGTAATACAGGAAGTGACAAGAAAAACGGGACAAGTGGCCCTGGCTACATGAAAACTACATAAACTAAACAATCTTAAATGTAATAGAAAGATAATCGCTCTATTTTACGTAATAGAAAGATTATTAAAATTGAATTCCAACTTTAAAAATAAAGTATATCTACATTATTATTAAATAACGTAATAACCTTTATGTAATTCTGGAGAACATAAATTAATGTTTTGCAAGTTTCAAAAACTGCTTGTGATATTGTTGATGTAGACATCATGACGGAAAATTTAAGATCTTCAAAACTTCGCCCAGTTGCTAAATACCTTAACGTGAGTGCTACTCTTTCATGCAAAGGTATGCAATCTCGCATGACTGTATTGTTTCTAGTCAAATGTGGTGCTACCATGTTCACCAGTTTATTGAATATATTTGGATCCATGCGGAAATAATTTCTGAAATCCTTCGAATTTGTGGTAGAAATCTCACGCAGCAATAAATTTAAATGATTCCAGCGATCTATTTGTTTTAACCATTCTTTTACCCAAATGGTGCGTTTTATTTTTTTCTTTGTAGCCAATGCTAAAATTATTGCTACACAAGCTTCTCCTTTATATGACATTTTGTTTACAAAATTTCGTCATTCAATACTGTCAGTCTGACTGATAGGTCCTTCGTGATTGAAGCAGATTGAAGTCAGGATTGACAGTCTGACTGTTCAATCAGCAGTAAATAGAATGAAGTTGGTTTTAACTTCATTTCCCCCTCCAGGCTCTCCACCTGTCCCCTTCCACTATCCTATTCCACCGTTCAGTCCCTATCGCGCACGCGCAACGTGTCTCCCATTCACCTCACTCTGCGTAGTGAGCGCAGGCGCGAGAAAACAGTAACGTATCTACTACTGGGTAGCAGAGCGGCCAGAGCCCTGAGGCAGTTATATTGGCGGGAATGTACCGAAATAATCTTACCGCACAAAAAGACTCCAGGACGTGTCCTACGAGTTACAAAATTTGCACAAATACACCTGGTATACATTCATTTTTTAGAATCAAATCATATACATTTTTTAAAGTTCTGCGGGGTGCTGAAGGAACCCCATTTTATCGAGAAGCTCACGTTACTGAGGCTGAAATCGCCGCGCATGCGCGAGGAAAGTTGGGCTCAATCGAAGCACTGGCCACAGTTCCCCACAAACTTCGGAGAGGCCTTCGATGGCGCACGGACGATTGCGCAGAACGCGATGGCGCACAGTTCTTTTGCACACAGCGTTATTGCGCACATGGCTGTTTGGCGCACAGCGTGATTGCACACCACAGAATACGAATTGCGCACATGTAGAATTGGACACAAAATGGATTGCGCACGGAACGAGAATTCAGCAGTTGTTTACCATCGTGAGTTGTGCTTGGTCATTAGTTTATGGTCATATTTTCTAGTTATATTTTCTATATATGCATAATATGTCTATAAGGCGGTAGTCTACCCTCTGGTTATAACTAGAATATAACTAGATTTTGGGTCGAAAATATGGGTTTGCGCCCGGACATTTTTTGTCCTCATTTCAGCAAATATTTCCGAAAATATGGGTTTGCGCGCTTCGGTTGTTTGACCTTATTTGAGCAGATTTTGGGCTGGGTTCGGGCTCATTCTAAAGAGGAAGGTTCATCACACTGCGCTCTGGTCATCATAGCAGTCAAAGAGTCTTTTGGATACAGAAAAATGTGTTGAAATCTGCGGGTTTATTTCCTAGATTTTTTCTCTACTTTGGGCCCTCATATTATACATATTAAACATAATCTCGTTAAAATCATGACCAGAGCGCAGTGTGATGAACCTGCCTCTTTAGAATGAGCCCGAACCCAGCCCAAAATCTGCTCAAATAAGGTCAAACAACCGAAGCGCGCAAATCCATATTTTCGACCCAAAATCTAGTAAAATTCTAGTTATAACCAGAGGTGTGACTACCCCCTTAATATCAGAATTTTTCAGTGGTGTTAGTTTTACAGGTTATTGTGTAAGATGTGATGAATATTATAAATTATAAGATATATACCGATAACTCTCTAAAAAGAGTTATGTTGCTACCTCAGGTCTGGTAGCAACCTGGTTCTGCTACCTCATCATCGTAATATAGATACGTTAACTGTTTCGCCCGCACATGCGCGAGAAATTTTGCACCATATCGCATCACTGTCTAGTGAGATTGACGACATATTGACAATAAACCTCGTAAATGCCAATGCGCGCATCAATATGGCTCCCGTCAATGCACTTCAATCAAAATTTCTATCAATATGCTTCAATATATTGATCAATGCGTTTGGACCCCTTCTAAACGGTCAATATGGCCTTTCAATGCGCCTCGTCAATATTATTGATGGGCGTATTGACAATATTATTGAACGTCTAGGGGTGCTTAATACGAACTTGCATCACAAAACACGATTGACTCTGTTAATACTGGATATATATTCCTTTTTACTTCAGTCAATTGAATAAGTTAATGTAAAAAACAGCTTACCTTCGAAGCGTCACCGTAAGGAAAGAAATTTCCATATATTTTCTTAAATTCTTCCACGCTAAGGTGACCATTCGGACAGTCCTTTAAAAAACCTTTGTACCATTCTTGAATTTCCGCATCTTTAAAAAGAACAAAGACATATTAATCCATAAATCACGCATAAACATACAGTGTCTCGTAATTACAAATTCAACCGGGATGCAAGTACACATTAAAACTTGTACAAAATGTACACTTCAATTTTGGTATATATATACATAAAACTGTTGGAAAATATTGAATTTGAGAAGTCTGTCATCTGCGAACACAAGATCCATTTAGCTTACATGTATGCGAAAGTAATGATACGTAAAAGTATCATGATATCTCATAGTAATTTACGCAAACAATACATTCTCAAATTCATTATTTTTAATAATAACTCCTTAACAAAGCCACAGAGAACATTTTCGTAAAGTGAAAAGTTACTTCGAGTCACGTCAGGAATCACCCTTTCTAAAGAACTACAGCATTTTGGGACTCTCTACGGAATAAAAAATATGGGTTTCAATTTAAAAATACAAAATTGACGTTCTTAGGCCCTGTCAAGGTTATTTCAAGGGCAAATAGATAACTGCATAACGTGTACCCCGTGAAACTATACATATGTATAACCCTTAGCTATAGAGTGGTGACTGCTCAGTGACGCCACTAAAAATTGTAACTAATAATAGTAAAAATGTAAATGTAAAAATAATTGTAAAAATGTTTCTAATCAATTACTATAAATTTAAGTATTGGAGGAGGTGTTACATCAAATTTCATATCCATAAAATGAAAAAAATCATTCTAGGTCAGAAGAAGGTCGTCTCTTTTCTATGCGTAACCAGAAATTTTTGCCTTTTTTTATGTTATCCACTCGATTTGGACGACAGGATGTGAGAAATCCAAGTTTCGATCCTGGAGAATCAATGGTTCAAAAGTTATAAGTGTTTAAAGTTGAGCCATTAGCAGTGTTTTATTCACTACGCGGTAATACCGATAATTAATTAGTTGGTTTGTGAAATTGTTAGGTTTAGAAATCTACGTGACCAACATCAACATTAACATCAGCTTGGTAAACGGCGCACGACCGTCATTACACACAAGATGGCGGCTATAACTTGTTAAAAACACTGGAATTCGCTCAACTTTAAACACTTATATCTTTTGGACCATTGGTCCTCCTGGACCAAAACTTGGATTTCTCACATCTTGTCGTCCAAATGTACCGGATAACATAGGAAAAGGGAAAAATTTTATATGTAGTTAAGTTCTATCTAAAAAATTTGTTCATATTATTCATACGTTCCGAGATATCTGCCCTGGACAGTTAAAATAAGACACCCTGTACAATTTATTTTGTTTACAAAAGTTCTGGCTCACCTGTAAATTCAGTATTCTGTTTAAGATCTTCTAAGACTTCCGGTTTTAGTTTGCTGTTTTGTTTCCCCATGGCTGCGCGACGTTTCCTTCAGAATGCCGAGCTCTCTCAACGAGTGTCCTTAGTGAATTAGTAGATTATTAAATGCTAACTAATCTACTATTCTACTGGTGCCGCTTTGAGAAGCACGCTTTGTTGATGTATTAGTATGTGCTTCACCAGACACGTCTGGAAAAGAAAAAACATGTGAGTGTGTACAACGTATGATAGTATTGGTACCGATCAAAATGCCTTCGATGGAAACCGGGATTTTCTCGACATTTGCTCTTGCCTTATAAAAAATAGCACGCAAGCCGTTTCGCGTGTCAGCATTCCAACGAAAAACGGTCAAATAAAAAGTTCTTCATTACTAAAATATTATTTTCTGCGGTTTACAATTAAAAATATCTAACTTCATTGTACACCTACGGGATTTGCCTTCAAAAAATAGGATAAAATAAGTTATGTATATAAAATATAGATATTTAATATTTCGCACAGCGATATTTCTTTACACAATATACTACGATATCTCTTTAGGAAATCTGTATTCCCTTTGATTTTTTCGTGTTTCTAATATTCCATAAGTACATTTTCAATACAAAAAGTTAAAAAAAACTACGTGTTTAATTTGTTAGATTTTTTATGTACTACCGATTAGGGGAAATTGCTTCAAAACTGCTATTCCTCCTGATCGAGGTGGAGAGTAGAAATTTTACAGAAACCTCTTTTTTTATAAATTACATATTAAACAGCACATTCGTAGTTTAATTTGGATCAAGGGCATGTTTAACCTCCAGATCTGATTATACTCTTTACTTTTATGATAATTAATTGTGTCATAATAGAGATCGTGCAGTTAACACCTTCAATACATTTTTGAAAGTCACGCCGGGCACAATTTGATCTATAATAATGCATTTATTAAAACTTGTTGTTCGAGATGTTTTTCTACGGACATCTTGTAAATAAAGCCTCCTATTGAAAATAATAAAATGCATTTTTTCATGTACATAAGTACGTTCAGAAATTCGAGTTTGTGCTGACATAATGGTATGTATCATCTGAATTTCACATTTTAGTTTTCTCACTGTTAGTACTTCCAGAAGAAAAGGTTTCGTTGAATGGTCTGTACTTATGTTGAATCTAAACTGACAATCTTTCGATGTAAGTAGATTAATAGTTTCTTATAGCGATTGTCCAGCTGCATGATTTTGTTTTCTTAGCATGTTAATAACGTCACGGGATATTTCATTTAATATCTCAATTGTCTTTAATATTTACTGGCTACATGAATCCTCTATAAACGCAAAAGCCACGGGAAAGTTTGCATTTTTCGTAGATGATCACCATTTTTTTTATCATCAAAGACCGAGCTGAACGTAGAGAAGGACAGCGCGTGTAAAGAGACCGCGCGCGCGGCCGACCGACTCTCCGCGTCCCTTTCTTTCCCATACGCCATTCGATGTCCTTCCTTGCGCCCAAAACTTTCATCGTCAATTAAACCACTAAATACAGTTGAAATGATATCGTGTTTGGTCTTATTTTAATCAGAAAAATTCCATCAATATATTGGTGATAGTTTCATAATAACATAAGTAGTATTAACAAAGATTTTATATTGATGTTACATTGTGAGGACGTACGGGCGTTTGGACTGTGCCGACGACTGCGACTTTCCGCGTCGCATTAGTAGTATGTAGTCCACACCCAGAGTTGGGCAACAATTTAATCAACGATTCACGACTTGAATCGTTAATCGTAATTAACAATTAATCTCCTAGTTTAGTCGTTAATTGCGGTTAACGATTAAATTTCTACTTTAGTCGTTAATTGCGATTAGCGATTAAATTTCTACTTTAGTTGTTAATTGCGATTAGCGATTATATTCCTATCAATTGTAATCGTCAATCAGATAATTGATTAATGATTAACTGCTGAAATTTCGAAATGAAATACGGAATTAAAACTGTATAAACACTGAACAATCGATTGAATCAATCGTCGATTTTTCGATGATTTCTTTTTTAAATCGTACACATTAATCAATTAATCATGATTAAAATTTTAATCGATTAATGCCCAACTCTGTCCACACTGATATACCCGAGCCGAGATCAGATTACTACAGTGGAGGGGATATTTGTTTTGCGTTTATCGTGTACTACGACCTTTTTGCGTTTATAGAGGATTTACCGTATATCGTACACACAGGCACGTGCCCGTCATTCTATAATATTGGAACTGATTTGCACCTACATTAACATACAAATAAGAATTATGAAATTATTCATAGGAATTCAGTAGATTATTAATACAAATATATGTATAACATGGAATGAGTATTGAGCTTCTTCCGAGACAATTAACTTTAATTTATTTGATAGGCATGCCATCGGATGGGAACCGGCAAATACGTCAGTGCATGACTTACCGTTTGTATTTGTTGTAAATACCAATCCATGCGTAGTTATTTATACGAGAAGCGGTGGGATTACAAAAATATTATATACAAGAATACGGCTATGGTTACAACTTATCGAGTCACTATTTTTTCGTTTCATTTGCAGTAAATGATTCCACTTTATGGCTGAATTTCACCTTGGGGGACCAGAAATCTTTAATTTTTTAAAAATATAATCCTGTAAAGGTGAGAAAATGCCGAAAATACAATTTTAATCTTAGGAATCCACTGGTTCAAAAGTTATGCTGGAAATCTACGTTACCGACATCACGTACTGTGCTGCCACCTGGCGGTTGCGTCAACATGGCGGAGCCTTTATTTGTGAAAATCGCTGAACTTTAGACGAGCATAACTTTCGAACCAGTGGATTCCTAAGATTAAAACTTGGATTTTCGGCATTTTCGCGTCAAAATCTAAAGGATTATAGAAAAAAAGCTAAAAATTTCTGGTTTCCTCAGGCGAAGTTTAACTCATTTCTTAATCATTCAGAAAGTTATTTAAGATGATGTCGTTTCCAGAGATTATAGTAGATTGTTATTTAGTAAAAGCAAGAAAGAATAAAAAGTCACCACTAACGATTAAGCTGCGCATGTCGCGGTAATCGTAGAAGATACGATTCCTTTATAATAAATCTTTTTGTTGCAAGATAATCGATTTCGGAAAGTTTAATACAATACGCATGGATTAGTAAATGTTAATTCTTGCAATAAAATTTCGTTTTCTTAAAAGATGGTTTATGTGTCGATTGTCTATGTTTTGTTCAAGTTAACGAATTGAGCTTTGTACAGATAGATGGTTATTGTATAAATAGCAAATGCAACCTATTATTATCGATTGAAGAAGGTATGTATAAATAATTTATAGCAAGACCGATTTGATGATACTGCATACCTATATGTATATTCGAATGTAAAAGTATTGCGACGAATATCGCAAATAACTTTTTTCGCAAACGAATATTTATTAACAATTTCATGAAAAGATTTATAAAAACTACCATCTCGATGGTTTTATCACGAATAATATTCTGTATATACAGGGCCATTTTAATCTGTATATTTTAGTATCTCGAAAATTCCGATCAGTTTGAGAAACTTGCTTTTAGGAAACACTAAAATGCGCAAATAAAACTATGCTTATTGTCCGTTCTTATAAATATTGAACTCCTTTGGTTGAAATCGATTTACATGTGTATGCATAAACAACTTAACATTTCGAAAATATGATCTCAAAGAATTGGACTAGAATTTTGAAATTTCGGAGAAATTTGCGACTTTCATCTTTACACGTATGTAGTCCATTGCAATGTTTACCGATTCTGATAAAACTTTCAGCATGCATACATATAAGTTACGCAAATCTACAAAACACATTTTTAAATTATCGTTACGGGCTCAGATAAAAGAGTTGAAAAAACAATTTTCTAAATTTCGTACGATTCCTACCAATTGCAATCTAAACAAATTTTTGTGTACTCAATCTCTAGCAAAGTCGGTCTAACATCTTACAAAAATTCAATTCCTTCCGACCAATTTTGAAAAAGTTATTTGCGATTTTTAAGAGTGTTTACTTAATATTGTCCCCGACTGTATGTACACACACCTGGGTAATGCGAGGACGAAGAAAGATGACTTACAAAGTACTTAGTCCAAGGACATCGTACTGAATATTTAAGGAAATGTAGTACGTAAATAATTTTCAGTTTTTTCTTTTCGTGTCTTCAACGTTTGAATCCGCAACAATTTGTTCGTTATAACTCTGCAACTATGCGCAATAAAGAAAAAGTACAAGTAAATGCTATTGAGTTTCACAATAACAAAAAATCAATAATACGTTCATTTAAAAATATGTTGGGGACCCCTTTCTCCCCCCAAAAAATTACCCCACACACATTTAATACAAACTAAAATATTAGTCCTTCTTATTCATTTAATTAAAAAACAAAATTAATTCGATATCTTCATTGGATTCTGAGAAAACAGCTTGTAACAATTAATATTGGTACACCCTGTTTTTAATTCATAATTGCACTGTACTTTGTAATTGTATTTCACATCGTAATTTAATTGAATAAAGTGACCGAATTTCGTATTACCAGATAATCTAGTACAATATAATTGAATTGCTTTGTAATTATAATTGGTGAAGTAATTCAATTGTAATTCAACACAACTCTGTTCCCCTGATGTTATGTTTTTGTACTCGTTTAAGATTCCATTAATTTCTTCAAATCGAGTTTCTCAATCCAACACAATTTCGAAGATACATGTAAGTATATACAGATAAAAACTGGCCATCCTGTACGAGGGAGAAGGATGAAGACTGAATGTTTCTTATAAATCGTTCTATGATCATCATAATAATACAGTTAAATTACCCGGAATGTCTGTCGTAAACAGTTTACGACAGCAGACGGCTGTACAAATGTTCTTTGGAAGCGAGTATATATGTCTTTCCCTTTGTAATATTGTAATGTGTTGAAATTAGGGGTGTGCAAAAACCCGAAAATGTAGGGATCTTGATGGTCGAAAAGACATCCAGACGAGTCGGGTCGGGTTCTGGAAATTTGGGTCTAGCAGACTAAGATTGGTCCAGCGGCCCCACCCACAATTTTAATTGATATTATGTGGAAAACAATGGTTTTAGGTTGAAAGATAACCCCTTAAAATTTTAAGTCGCTAACCCTTCGTATAAGGATGATATGAGGGTAAATACCCTTAACTGCATTATTTTTGTTCTCGGTTGTTAATTAAGATATTCAGATAAAAAAAAAAGAAAATACTCGAACTTACCTCCTTCATATAATACATTTTTTTTTACTATTGCGATCAAATTATTAAGAGTAGAAAAAAACATTTAATTTTTTAGGCTACAATCGTAGAAGTTCAAAAATATGTGGTTCCATTTAAGAAAAACTACGTTGACCTTCTAACCTCATAAGTACCTTTACTTGAAAAAAGTTATGTAGACCACGTAACGAGTCCGTAGAAACCATACAACTTTTGTCTGAATCATTTCTTCCTATCTCAACGAATGTAGAAGTTATTCAGGTGGCTTGTCTCAGAGTTGGGCAAAAATTTAATCAACGATTGACGACTGAATTTCTACTTGAATCGTTAATCGCAATTAACAATTAATCTCCTCGTTTAGTCGTTAATTGTGGTTAACGATTAAATACTTATTAAACGTTAATTGCGGTTAACGATTAAATTTCTACTTTAGTCATTAACTGCGATTAACGATTAAATTTCTACTTCAGTCGTTAATTACGATTAACAATTATTAATCGTCAATCGGATAATCGATTACTGATTAACTGCTGAAATTTCAAAATGAAATACGTGGTAAGACTTTAGAACCCCCCCCCCCTTCATTTCGACATGTGACATACGTCATTCTATTCGTTTCGACATGCTGAAGACAAAATGCATGTGTCATTTTTGGCTGAAATGAATAGTTTTCGAGATATTCGCAAAAAACTATCGTTAATACTGTATTGAATGTTTCTTATTCCTGCACGCTCTGCGGCAACGTAAGCCTGTCCCGGCGCGGCGTTTGTTTACATTTTGCTTCTAAACACGCTGTGGAGATGAGAGAGAAAACAGGGTCTTTCAATTTTGAAAGACAACTCCTGGATTCCGTATTCCTCTCCGCCCCCCCCTCTAACCCTAACTAATTCTGATCACATGATTTTTCATTACTAGTTCCGCTATAATTTTTTGCGAATATCTCGAAAACTATTCATTTCAGCCAAAAATGACACGTACATTTTGTATTCAGCACGTCAAAACGAATAGAATGACGTGCGTCACATGTCGAAAGGAAGGGAGGGTTTTCTAAAATTTAGCCAAATACGTAATCAGAACTGTATGGATACTGAAAAAAATGTGAACTGAGTTTAGGTGTATTGTCATTTGGTCTATAATACAAACTCTGTTTACGTGCTTTTATGTTTGAAGTTATTATTCCTGGAAAGCTACGATCATGGTTTTGTTGAAATATATTATTATTTCTGTCAATTCTCCATCCGCTCTCTGCTCCCTCTCTCTCTCCCTCCTTATTACAATTTATGGATAGACCGTGAGGCGATAACTTCAACAAATGATTGAATCATCCGATTTTTCGATGATTCCTTTTTTTAATTAATGATTGACGATTAAATCAATCGATTGAATCAATCGCCGATTTTTCAACGAATTCTTCATTTAATCTACGATTGACGATTAACTTCATCAATCGGTAGAATCAATCGCCGGTTTTTCGACGATTTAATCAACGATTGACAATTAGCTTCATCAATCGATTGAATCAGTCGTCGATTTTTCGACGATTTCTTTTTTTAATCGTACACGTTAATCAATCAATCATGATTAAAATTTTAATCAATTAATGCCCAACTTTGGCTTGTCTTAGGTGACTCACCCTGTATACTTAATATTATATAAATATTTAATTATTATACAAAATTCTTTTCGTTGAAGGAATGTTGTCCAACAAGTATCCAAAATGTCCACCCCGACTCGTCCCGACTATCGGGTTCCCAATATTCTCATTCTCGTACATCTCTAGAAATCTCATACCACGATTGCTTTTAAAGCGAGTCTTATAATGGTAGTCGCGCGTACTGAATCCCGAAACCTTCGAAAATCTCGAACATTTTTGGGAATCTTGACACAATCGAGAATCTTAAAATTTTCTGAAAGTCGCCTCGATCTCGAAGAAAATTCTCGCCTCGACCCGAGTCGACATTTTCGGGTTTTTGCACACCTCTAGTTGTAATCCGAAGTCGAAGTCCTGCGGCTCTATTTTGTTTTTTTCTCGCGTTGTATACACTCGGCAGTAAAAAAAAGAAAGCAAACGGCTTCGCGTGTACGCGTTTAATTTTGATAGTGTCGTCAAACGTAAGAAGTCCGATTTAGCTTACCGTAAAGTCAACATGTATACGTCTACACTCATACACATTCACGCTACTGTAACAGAAGTAATAATAGGTTAATAGTTAATATAGTCCTGGTAACAGTGAGAAAAGAAAGAACGAAGAATAATATAGAACAGTGATAAATGCAATAACAGTTCAATCGCAACAACTGAAATATCATAGTACTAGTAATAATAGTGAAAATAGTAATTGTAATAACAATAATAATAGTACTAGTAATAATAATAATAATAGTAATAATAATAATAGTAATAATAATGATTACTGTACAACAACGATAATACATTTAGAGCATACTGAGATTTATTATAATAATAATAATAATAATATTAGTAATGATGATAGATGCGGGTTTCCTCGGTTTCCTTGTCATGCGTGACTCACGAACAAAATATCAGACCATTTTGATTGCTTAATCGGAATATTAATAAGTGTCGCGAAATATGTCCTACGTACGCACTATTGTTGTAGCACGCGTCCGCACTTACGGCCAGAGTCCGGAATCTGACGAACCCTCGAAGAAGAATATCGTTAAATTGTTCTCCACATCAACGAGCTTGAAAATACATTTCTATAAGGGCCAGAAATTTCATGCCGTACTCTCAAAAACTATCTCAACTACGAAGAGTTAATGGAAAACGTAACAGTCACTGCTCGGATCCTTAATTGAAAATTCCTGTTCAACTTGCTACGTCACACTGCTCTGTTTAGCGTCTCTTAAACGACACCGAACGCTTTCGCACAAATGAAAAGCGTAACACGACGTTTCACAGCTAGACTGCGGATCTCCATGCAATTGCGGCTTTTGAAAATTTTCAAAAAATCCCTAGGATATCACAAATGACAGAATTTAGTAGGATTTTCATTAATCTCGGATCTAAAAAGACTACTGTTTGATTGCACTTTCTTGAAATTCGTCTAGAAAAATTGAAAATTCCATGAACATCCGCAGCCTATTTATAACTGATCGATCACCGGCCAAATCGAACGTAAACAATTGTTGTTGTGCGTACGCGACACTGACGTTCCGCCGACTGATTATAAAGAGATAACAACGTGTGATCGCATCGTCGCCTTGGGTCGCGTCGGTCGCGTTTGACAGTACGCTACGAAATTTGTGTAACCGATAGGACACGCGATTACAAACCATTCTACGATTGGCGTCAGACAATTCTCGTAAGGCGCGTTCGCATACGCGTATTATTTGCTTCTTATTCGATTCCCGTCCTGCAGGGGAACGTTCGCTTCTATATATAATTTTCGGTGCTCATCGTGTAACAGTGTAAACGGTGCGAGACGCGGTCTCTATACACATATATGTACATGCACGTAAGCGCGTCACGAACTACTATGTATGCACGTTATTTATGAAACAATATAAATCAATCGAACGACTGACACTCCAGAATGCACCGTCATCGTTTTACCAACCCCGTTTTTATTGCGCCGCGCGGTTCTTCCACCTAGCAAATTTTCAACGATCTGTTTCGCGCTACAGCGCTGCACAAAATGTACAAGACAGGTCATCTATTTGTTATTTTCTACGTTTCGCACATTCGAAGCGATCCGTATTTTATACGTCCTACATAGACTGCGGATCTTTATGCAAAATAAAAATTATCCGCATCGATTGCAAGAAATAGAAGCGAAATCGAATGTTATTTCTTCCCTGAATGATTTTAATAGAGGAGAAATCGTATATCGACATCTTCAATTTTTTAACCCTTAGCAGTCGAGTGGGTGACTCAGAGTCGCCAAAATATTGTTGACGTTATTAAATGTATGCTGGTATCTAACCAATTATTAAATATTTCAGTATTGCATGAAAAATTAATATAGAATGGAACTATTCTAGGTAATAGCGTTATTTTCTAGTTAAAACAGCTCCGAGGTTTAAATATTTCAACAAATCTGAATTTCATCTGTTCAATTTCGCTATAAACTACAAATAAATACGAGCACCACATACGAGAACCTATAGATGTGGGAGGGAAGGGCATAAGTCCTGGGTGATGGTTTTTTTAGTGGGTAGTGTTAGCCCCTCGCTAACCCCTTCAGGGGTCTGCGCAAATGCATTTTTTCCATCATCCTGAACAAAAGGGTATATACGTAAAAGTATTTTTTCCGCCCATCTTTAAACTAAAAATAAAACGAATGGACAAAACGGTGTCCACCATAGCGCCCACTGTCCCCTTTCAGTAGCACCGTTGCGCGCCCCGCCTTAGCTCGCACAATAAACCAGACGGGAGAAATGCGAAAAACGGGGTCCAGGGCCCCGTCTGGCCCTCCAGCGAGCCAGAAGTTGAGGGAGGAAAGGGCATACGTCCTGGACGTGTGGTTTTTTTAGTGGGTTTTATTAGTGGGGATACCGAAGACCTGTTTCCCCTAGTCCCACACTACTACCCCCCTTCGGGGGTTGTACGCAAATGTATTTTTTCCACACGTCCTTAAACTGAAAAAAAGGACGCGCTCCGCTTTACAGTGGTCAGGTAGCAGAGTTGTACTAATTTCAATACATTGTAATTGAATTACGCAATTAAATTCAATTGTACTTTATACATACAGTTGAATACATTGTAATCGCGTTACATAATCGAACCTTCCACTTCATTTAATTGCTAATTACGCGAATCATGAGTGCAATCGAAATTCAATATAATGTAAATTACTCAATGTGTGCTTACATTACTCGCTTAACCCTTTGCGCTCCAAATTATTTTTCAATTTTGTTGCCAACAATTCCCTACTATTTTAAGCGTTTCATTTGAAATTTACTTCGAAGGACATTTAAACAATTTTGTTTACTAATTATATTAAATACATATATCTCTTAAATTTTGTTGTAATTTATATTTGTGGAACTTATATTTGTTTGTAACTAAAACATAATACAATTAAATAAGTAAAGGAAGAGCTAAATAGATATAAAACCCGTGTTATTTATATATTTTTTTTCTCTAATGTCGACTCACACTCGACAGGCGAGTGCAAAGGGTTAATTACTATTTTGTTGAAGATAAGTAAGTGTCCGGTGATTTATGGACGGGGAGTGTAAGTAAAAAACGAGCAATCTTATAAAAAGCTGGCGCTCACACAATGGCGTTTGTTGACCCATGGTTCCTTTCATTCTTTTTATCCCCGTGATGCGTAGAATAGAATGCAGTAAAAAAGATTGACTTTGAAATTCAATTCCGTACATATGGGAGGTAATACGATAATAGTAGTAATGGACTAAAAGAGAGAGTATATTATTAATAATAAAAAATTGGAACGCACTGAAACACAAAACTGAATGAAAAACTGTTATAAATCAATTTGGAAACATTTGTTAGACGTTATACAACGAAAAGGAGGTATCGACAAATATTAATTTAATATCTTATCACGTATATGTATGTAGAAAAATGTGTGAATGTTTCACGAGTGTCGTATAATTTTATCCAACCAAAGTCGATTCATATTTATATTTTCTCCTCTAACTTTTTCACTGTGGGTGCTGCTTGTTTATACTTTTGTATGTTCATTCTAGAATGTAGTATAGAAAAGATGGTAGGACAGTAGAATTCTTTTCTTTCAAATAGATGAGGAGTCTTGTACTTTATCACTGTATCAGTTCAATGCTATTCGTAATTAATCTTTGGACCCTGACTAACCGTTTTCAAATTCAAGAATATGTATCTGACATATCGGATTGGCAAACGAATTACGATAGAGCTTGAACATTTAATATACTTTCAGTTGCGGTCCAAGGATTAAAAATTGACGACAGCCATCGATGACTGGAGATGTGCTGCACAAGTTGATCAGTTGATTCTTAAATTAAAGAAAACCTGAATACATTTTATGTTATAGTTATTCTATCACCGTGTTTGGAAGAAAATGGATTAATTATTTTCAGGTAGTTTCGCGTTCGATGCATTGTGTATACCAATTTCTGTTCGATCATACTTTCTCGCCTTTGTAAGTTGCAATACACGCATACGATCCGAATTTATGATACACATTTTATAAAAGAAACACTATACGTTACAGTGCGGTGTAAGTATTTACATAACCCAATGATTTCAATCACGAAATTCCGCGAGAAACTTATTACAAGTACTTATAAGCGTTTTCCAGATTTATACCAGAGTCGCCAGATTAACCCTTAGCACTCGAATGCCGACTCAGAGTGGCCAGTAAAAATTGCTGTACTATTCTTCAAAATGTTGTTTACATTATCAAATATTCTGAACATTTAAGTATTGTATGGGGTATTGTATCAATTTTATATTCATTGAAAGATAAGAATTAATATACAGGGTGTCTCAAAATTCCTTCAACATCCGGAAATGGGAAGTTCCTGAGATCATTTGAAGCGACATTTTTCTTTGCAAAAATGGCGTCCGCAGCTTTGTTTAGGAGTTATTAACAAAAAACACGGACCAATCAGAGCGCGGCTATAGTGGATTGATTCTGGCTCGGCCAACGGTGACGCCATGCTATACTCTATCCAACAAGAGAGCAGTACCACGTGAAGACCAGTTTTCGTTCGTATTTGCGCACCTTCGCCCTAATTGGTTCAAGAAAGTGGGGAGTGGATAGTGGAGTGAGAGATGATAGGCTCGCTGCCCCTCCAACATCTTCCAAGCTGCGCGCAACGGTACTGCTCTCTCGTTGGATATAGAATAAGCAGGATCTGTCGCCGAGTCGGACTCCGTTCGCTGTAGCCGCGCTCTGATTGGTCCATGTTTTTCGTTAATAATTCCTTGACAAAGCCGCGAACGCCATTTTTTGCACAGGAAAATGTCGCTTCGAATGATCTCAAAAACCTCTCCCCATTTCCGTATGTTGAAGGAATTTTGAGACACCCTGTAGAATGGAATTATCCTAGGTCGGAAGAAATGTTTAATTTTGAAGTCAACCTTCGCAAGGTAATATGGGGTCTCGGAGAGTCCAGCTTAAAATTTTTCAAGAGAATTTTTATCCGTCGATGAAACCACTAAATACAGTTGAAATAATATCGTGTTTGGTGTCATTTTAATCAGAAAAATGCCAGAAATAAGTTGGTGAAAGTCCTATAAAAAAATAATGAAAAATAAAGATGTTTTGTATTTGGATTAGTAGTGGTGATCACACCGATATACCCGAGCCGAAATCAATCATCGCCGCCCTGCGGCGTTGGCCGGCAGTGGAGTGGGTAGACACTGGATAAATTCTGGGTAGAAGGTCGTGGAGAAATATACATATGTATACAGGGTGGAGCGCCACATTTTGCCACATCAAATATCTTTGTTGTTTTTAAAGATACGTCAAATTTCTGAAGGACAAAGTTGAATGGTAAAATGGGGCTTATACGATACCAAAAAAATTGTTGTTTTTATGTAATTTTTTTTAGAGATATGAAGGTGACCTTCATTTTTTTTAATGGAATGAGGTATTTTTTAATACATCAATCGATGCAGCTGGACATTCGTTATAAAAAAGTACTAACCTATGAATGTCGAAAAGTTAGTAGTTCAGGAGATATTTCAATTTAAATAACTCTAAAATACCATTAGTTTTCACGGGCACACGTGAATCAAAATACACGGATTATACACGTGTACTCGTATATTCAAGTTCACAATTATATGTACGCGTATTGTACGTATAGTTTGATTCACACGTGGACACGTGTGTTTCTGTACACGTATATCCGTGTATTAAATAGTAACCGGAATTCTGCACGGATTATATTAAATCCACATGAAGAATTGTAGCGGGAAGGGAACGGGGCGAGAAGCCTGACCACTCAGATTGCCCTTGCGTTCCTCTTGACCCGTTCCCTTCCCGCTAAAATTCTTTCGTGCTTCGCACAGTACTTATTGTTAGACTCGCCTCCCCACTCTACCGTCCAGCTTCTTCGACTCTGTTCCCCCACGCTTCCACCGGTCACGTGTCGCACTCTGTCCCTGTCGTGCATGCGTCACAATATCACTGGCAGAGAGAGGGTAACTTCTCCCTCTCCCCACTCGAGTCAATTCCCCTGATCTGGCGACTCTGGCTTGTACATAATTTCTAGACGATTATAAAATTTTGTTTAGACGTTACACCTTTCTGTATATTCTTTCAGGCTTGAATAGTTCAAGTTCGACGCGTTTGACGCTTCGACATTCTCGCAAGGTCTTTTGTACATATATTTGCATTCCATTTTGATAGTCTTGAAATGTTATTTTCGGTATTTGAGCTGTTTATAATGCGTTCTCGACGAGGAAGTATCTTGCACTCGCGATTCATACATTCCCACGAAATAGTTGTGCACTGCGACAATTAATAGCGCAAAGATAATAATTTCGTTCGTGTTAAAGTCACACTATACATCCCGGATAGCACCTGACGTCTCATAGACGTCTGTTTTACGTTGTTTTTAGGTCTGAAGTGAGACGTCTTTTCGGAGATGTCGTCTAAAAAGACGCTTAAAAGACGCCTTCTCGGAGATGTTGCCTAAAGAGATACGCCTAATCTACGTCTAAGAGACGTCTTCAGATTTCTAAGACGTACCGTTTTGTAACACAAGACATTCAGGAGACTTTCGGTATGTCTTTCAGACGTCCGAATGTCTTGCGGCAGCCGTCTCACAGATGTCTTTGACATGTCTCAGCGTTATCTGGAATAGTACAGTAGAGTACTTAAATAAGTACTAGTTTCGAAAATAATAATCCAAACAGATCGAAGTGGAGCTCTTTATATACTTGAACGTTATTTTCGCATTTGCCATACTTATATTATTCTAATCAAAGTAATATCGTGACGCGCGTTATTTAAAATACGTACACATGTATTTTAGTCCTATTACAAGAAACAAAATAGAAACTGTAATGTACGTTGAATGACATACACACACTCATCACCTGATCCTATCCATCGTACAGTATTCGATGGGGGGATGGGATAGTACGTAAGTATGTATTCGTGTAGGCATGTATAATTTTTACGCGTCTCGCAAGTAAAGTCGGCGCCGCAGAAAGTACAAAATGCTTTACACTAACACGTGCGTAAGTGTGCTATTTTCTGCGAGGGAGAGCTTTCGAAAATTTTCTGGTTAATTACACGGAATTTTTCAATCGACGAGATAACGAGGCCGTAAGTTAAAACAGTCTGCTATTTCTCAAATCTTTCATCGGAACTTCTAATAAATTTCTCTTTACTCAACATTACATTGCAGAATCCGACCTATAATTCTCGTTTAATTTTATTGAACATTTTTTTTATATGTATACATATGAATTATACGTACATACACATATTTGTAGAGAGTGTCGCAAAAATTTTGTGCTTCCTCGAAAGGGGCGATTGCTGAGTCGTTTCAATGCCATTTTTTCCCTCTGCGAAAATCTTCTCCGAGCCCCTCTGTTGAGAAGTTATTAAAGAAAAACGCGGACCAATCAGAGCGCGGCTTCTGCAGACGGAGCCCGGCTCGGCCAATGCCGACGTCGCTCTTAGCTGTGGCCGCGCTGCGTGGTTGGTCCGCGTTTTCCGCGAATAACTCCTGACCAAAGTCTCAAAAAACATTTTCGCAAAGCAAAGAGTTACTTAAAATTATCTGAGGAATCACCTCTTTCAAGGAAGTACAACATTTTTGGACACCCTGTGCACATATGTATGCGTACATGTATTTAATTGATTCTTTTTATTGACATTGAAACTACCCACCCTCTCTTAGTTTTCGTGGCTGAAAATCAAAGAACAAAGTATGTTTCACTTTAGAATATCGGAACTAACAAGTCTTTGTTAACGTAGATGCGAATTAAGCCACAGAGGATCGAAAAAGTTTGAACTGTCGTGCGATCTTGCGCGGTTCCAACTGCGACAAATTCATTTAAACAATCGAATCATTATAACTGTTTGTAATTAATTATTTGGCGTAACTGTTGCATCCACAACCGCGTGAAACTATTTGATCACTCTGAATTTTATTATATCATAATCTAGTAATCTAGCACTTCAAATAATAAGTTAATATGTACCAGAACAATGAAATGATTATTTCAAGTGGTAATCAATAAATTTCTAACATATTATTTAACAACAAAAAGATAGTTACAATGTTTACATTGCATTGATACTATTTGTTTAGAAAAATGTCAAATGCAAGAAAAATATGTTTATTATAATCTAGTAATCTTGCACCTCAAATAATAATAAGTTAGTATGTACCAGAGCAATAAATGCAATATATTATTTCAAGTGGTAGTCAACAAACTTCTTACATATTATTTAACAACGAAAAGAAAGTTACAATGTTTACATTGCATTGATAGTACTTGTTTAGAAAAATATTAAATGCAACAAAAATATGTACATTTTTATCGCATTCAATGAAATAATTTGTTAAAATAACTTCAATACTGAATAGTAATCAAGTTGAAAGTTGCTCAACAACGAGAAAAGATATTTAACATGTTTTTCTTTTGGCAAAGTAAGTCAGATCTCTCGAACATAAATAAATTAGTAATTATTTAGTGAGAAATATTTGGTATTGTATAATATTCCGAAAAATATAACGACAAGAATTAATTAACGGCAGTATTGTACCATTAAGTGTAGATACGTATTCAGGAGCACCCTACGAAGTTTCAAACTTTACGATCCATTTATGAGTTTGGGCACGTGGTCTGTCAAATAAACACGCAAACCGAGGTCGTAAAAACATCATTCTACAAAATGTTTGGTACATCAATATTATGTATCACCTTGAAGATACTCCCAATCCGTAGCAATCCACTTGGCACACCTCCGTTTCTATTGTTCAACGCATCCCTGGAAGTAGGAAGTCAGGCTCTTCAGTTGCCTCGTCGTTTCATGTTTTATCGTGAATTTCACTTTACTGATGCTAACATCGCCGGGCATGCGCGAGAAAACTTGGCCAATACCTCATGGGACCTTTGTGAACAGAGCAGCCAGTGCGCATGTCCAAACGTCACTCTAACCTCACTCTAGTAGCTCAGTTGGCGTATTTCTTTGACAGACTACGTGTAGAGGTCTAATTAAAATTTTCCGAAACCTTTCCAAGAGGAAGAATCGCAAATACGGTTGCACATCTAGATTTGATTTTCTTTCTCGTGCCTCTTCCTGTTTGCTTAATTTAGGGGTCGACAAAGATTGGTTTCGTTTCTCAACGCGTATTCGATTCGACAGAGTGTCGTTATCTCTAAACATTAAAATGAAAGATACGTAGCACTATGGAAGTGATGTAGCGATGCTGTTACACGTTATTGGTATCTGCGAAGTCCGCAGAAATTCGTAGACGAGTGTTATAAACAACATTGACGACTGCCTTCTAACACAGATAGATTATTTACTAGACAGATATATTACGTTACTTCTAATTCATCATTCGATATTTACTTTCCGTTTATTCATCATCCATCTGGAATCACAGCATTAATTAAATATTGATTTTTTCAATCTTGAGCCGTATACTTTGTGCGACAAAATCAGACTGGATTCGGCGAACGGTATTATCAATACATTCAAACGAGGTGTAGAAATCTGAAATAACAGTGTCTAAATATGTACATAATTACAATATTCATTTCAATCTTAGTCATTCGAATAATCTTGTTTAGACGACGATGTACCAATCGAGTTCTCCAGAAATGACAAAATAATAGTTTCATTTCAAACTAAATTCGAATTAAATATCTAACTAAATATGTGCTTGCCAATTAATAACACAATTTTGAGTAACATGATTTTGTTGAACGATCGCCCTATATATTAGAATTTATGGTTGGCACTTTGTTGGGCCTTCGTTAGAAATCTCGTCTTTATATATGCAGTTGGATCATACACCCAACGTTGCTATTGGATGATTGCATAAATTCGTACCCGATTTTCATAGATGTCGCAAACTGTACTGCACGGCGCGGCGGAGTGTAAAAAAGATTATATAGTTACCATTCTTTTCTAATTGTAGAAACTATATAATTGTTGATTGCTATATTGTAGATTGATTAATGAAGCTGTGCTTATTCTTTAGAATTTAACCGTTCTTATGCAATCATCTGGTATAAAACGAACGGTAAACTGGACCCACTAACATATTTATTATTCTGATTTTCTCTTTTACGGTTATGTTTATGGTATATCATAAATACCATACCGTTGAACCTACAGAGGTGTCTTAAACGTAGATACTATGATCTAGGTCAGTGGTCGGCAAACTTGTTATTCAAAAGAGCCGAATGTCAGCAGTACAACGATTTAGGTTTCTTTTGAGGGCCAGATTTCGTTACAAGAACCCTGTTTTTAGAAGTGGGTTAAAACTGGGTACACTGAATTAAATTAGATACCATACTTTATAATAATTTTTATGTATTATTATAGTAATATATTAAGTATTAACATATTATTGAATTCAAATAATATTTTAAACACGCCATTCGTGGAAGAGCCAAACTCAAGTAGCGAAAGAGTTTTCCAGTTTTCCAACCACTGATCTAGACTAGTACATACGTCAACTTTAAATGAAAATATCTAAAAAAGGAAGGCCCATTTTGAAGAAACCCAAAAGTAGTTTTCTTATACTACATGAGCCTTACTCCTTGACTTCCTCTTGGAAAATGGAAAAATTAAAGAAATTAATAAATTCCAAGGCTGCTCGCAATAAAATGATGGTTCAACCATTTAGAAATATTTAGAAATACGAAAAAAAAAATCAATTTGGAATATATCATGCTTTTGGTTGCAGCAACATTTCCGGCGTCTGTTAGACAATATATTTAAATGTTGGCAAATTTTCGCTGGGCCAATGTAATTATCGCCGTAAATTTCACATTAGTTAGCCGACTATAAGAACTGTAGACCCAACATTGGATGTTCGTTGGCAAATTGACATAATTTTTCGTCGTAGGCCCTGCGATGAGATTTTGTAGGCAAAACCACTAACCATATCCCAACTAACTTCCAACCGTTGGCCAACCATAAATGCTAGTAAGGTGTATTATACTCGTGAGAAATTGTTGCACAAAATAAAAATCGTAGATATGCTCAAGATAGAATGATAATGAAAAGTGAAGGTCTTCATTATCAATCATTCTAAAATCGACGTAAACAATAGATGCGTTAAAACTTGGTTCGCGACTACATCGTATGTCACGTTCTTCAAAACTTCGTTGAATACGAAGTAATTAACTGAGAGCAGCGGCCGATCTAAGCACCGGCTTTAGGAGCTCCAACCCAGGGTCCTTTCGTGGTAAAAAATGAAGGCTGCTCTGTAACTTGGGTAACCAGAAATTTTTGCTTTTTCCCTATGCAATCCAGTACATTTGGCCAAGACAATGCCAAAAATTTAAGTTCCCATCCTAGAAGATTAGTGGTTCAAAAGTTACGAGTGTTTATAGTTGAGCGATTTACAGAGTTTTTGACAGGTAAGAGTGCCACCATGTTACTATGTACTGCGCGTCGCGCATACTCATAACACTCACATAGAACACTCATAACTTTTGAACCATTAACCTTCTAGGATCGAAACTTCGATTTTTGGCACTTTCTCGCCAAAATCTACTGGATTACACTGGAGAAAGGTAAACATTTCTAGATACCCAAGTTACAATTTAACCAGAATAAAAACAATTTAAGAAAAAATAAATATAAAAAAATGTTTGGTAATCGAATTAATTTGGGTTGATTTGGTAGGTTCCCAAAAGAGTATTAGCAGAGGGCCCCAAAATTAACGTTCCGCAACTGACTGAGAGAGGCTTCCAAGTGGAGTTACCATGTACATAACTTAAAAAATTATAAAATAATAAATTTAGTCCAAAGCTGAAAAATGTATATTATAGCTTAAAGTTATGATTGAGCCATAATAATGTTTGTCGTGGGTCGTGGTAACCAAAATGATACGGTATGCGTAGGAGAAAAGATAAATATAGATTCGCCACCGTACTTTCAATTAGAAGCATCATATCGCGTCAACTCTGATTGCCGATAAATGCCATTTTAATTCATTTAACATATTGACTGAATTACATATTATTTTCTCTTCTATTTCGTAACTTTTTCGTTTTATCTGTGTTTCTTGAATGAATATAGTACAATACTACAGTATTGCGATTTCCGTGACTCCGAGAGGAATTCTTTTCGTTACAATAGGTTAAGGTTGAACTTTTAATTAAATCAGAAAGAATAATAAATATTGAGGATCAAATTTGTCAAACATATGATTTTGTATTGTTTATACTTCATTACTTTTACAAGAATTCCTTGAAGCAAATACACAACATCTGTCAATGTTTATACAGTTACGAAACACTTCTGGTGACCTTGTCAGAAGGATTTTTGGCGACTCGAAAAAACATTTTTTACCATTTTAATGTCACTCTCTACCTTACCGACAAACTCGCAGGCGGCCCACATGGTTTCATACCTGTATAAATAATTCAATTAATTCGTTTCGCGCACAAATTCCTGGCCATACCTAACAAAGAATTTCCCACGGTTAATTATTAAACTAACTCCACTTCCAGATTAACAACAACTTCAGTTATCTAGCCAAACCTAACTCAGACTAATGTCATTTCTGCTCCCTCTTAAAATAATCTTTTCGGGTTGTCCACAGTCGTTAGCCGTTTCTTCTCAGAAACACTGGCTGGGTGTCTGTGGTGTCGTCCAGACCTAATCCAGACTTAACATAGCCTAACTCTGCAAAAAAGTTTTGCCCGTAAGGTAGAGAGTGCCATTAAAATGGTAAAAATTTTTTTGGAGTCGCCAAAAATCCTTCCGACAATCATCATTTTAGTTAAAATGGAACTTATTTCCAAAATTTCATATAATTCTGAGCATGGACGTCTTCGGAAGTTCAGCCTATCTTCCTTATAGTGTGAGAATTATATTTTTATACACAAGTAAAAGTGTCAGTGCAGAATAGTTGAAGAAGAAACTGTCAGCACAATCTTTGGAAACGATGTTACTGTAATTTCTGTACCAATTTCTGTTTTTATGATTTCTCTTAATTTTCAAGTGTCCATACTTCCATTAGCAGTAGTGTAGGTACCAGGATTATTATCCATTGAATTAAGTTGACTTGAATTAAAATGAATTAAATTGATTTATTGATTAAATTGAATTGAAAATAAAGCGAACAGCTTCTGCAAGGTAATAGTGAACTGGAATGACGAATGAACTCGTCCTCAGTGGAAGGTTTCTAACAGCAATGTTATTTTTCATTTCAAGTCTCGAAAGTGTCACGGGTATCAAGAATTGCTTCATGTCTGCTTCCATTGAAAGCGTATTATTTGTTTTCCTTTGATGAGTATGATTTTCGTCGCATAAACATGTTGCAACTGCAGGTAAGATAGTTCGTAATTTATCGAATGATTGTAAGCAGTGTGAAAATATGTTGGAGGGAAGGAATTGGAAAAGGGATGGGAGCAGAACAAGAATAGATTAGTTATGTTATATAGTATTGTCTAGGATAAGCTGCGGAGTTTATGGAGTCGTTCACATTCTATTTTCCGTTGTAGTGAATAGACGAACATGATCTGCACGTCGCATAAACTCCGTAGCCTACCAATCTATCTCGAATAGATGCCGCGATAAATGTATCTACACATGCCATAAAGACTAGAATAGTATATTGATGGAGACAGTATTATCATTGGCAGAGTTAACGAACGAATCGACTTTACTGGTTGAAAACGCTGAGCCAGCGATGCTTATTTCTTTTGTTTTATAGCAATCGGTATTTAGGGAACAAGAATTCGTGTGAATATTGAATTTTTTCAATCTACTTGTAAAAGGGGAATTGAGGAGAACAGTGAAAACTAGAGATCCCTATCTCTATTTCGCGTGTATTTAAATACACGTGTATCAGCGTATCCGTATTTTAATTCGCATAATTGGTATACATTCTGTCAAGAAAGTACCGGGAATCGATCATTTAAAAAGCCCGCTTAAAGGGATTGTTGAAATTCTTCTTGTCGCCAAGTTGGCACAACTGTCCTCTATACTCACGCGGAGTTCGAGCGTCACTTGTTATTTAGTTTGTTTACAGTGTGCTATTTTGTAAGTTCATCTCAAGTGTGTTTTGCGATTTTTGCGAATTTTCTGCAAAAACTCAATCGCGTTAAGGTCGCTGAAGACATATTAGAACGAGTAAATTCCGACCCCACATTCATAAAACGCATTGTAACTGGTGATGAGACATGGGTTTGCGAGTTTCACATGCAAACCAGTCAACAAGCTTCGGAATGGCGCCTTCCAATTGAGCCGAAACCGAAAAATGCACGTCAAAGTCGATCAAAAGTGAAGGTGATATTGACAGTCTTTTTCGATTACCGCGGTGTTGTGCACTCGGGATTCTTGCCACAAGGTGAGACAGTAAATAAATAATATTATTTGAGGGTTATGTGGCGTTTGAGAGAGCAAATTCGTCGAAAAAGACCAGATTTGTGGAAAGAAAACTCATGGATTTTGCAACACGATAACGAACCATCTCACAAGGCTATCATTGTGAACGAATTTCTGACCAAAAACTCAACAAATCTTATCGAGCAACCACCGTATTCCCCTGATATGTCTCCGGCCGACTTTTTTCTTTTCCAAAAACTCATTTGAGTAATTTTACCACTTCGAGGCACCCGTTTTCAGTCGATAGATGACATAAAAGAGAATTCGCGACGAGTACTGAAGTTGATTCCAAAAAATGCGTTAAAAAAATGTTTTGATGATTGGGTTATTCGTTGGCATAAGTGTATTATTTCGAAAGGGGCCTACTTTAAAGGCGATTCAATAAATTTGGATGAATAATACATATTTTGTGTTTCATTGACCACTTCCCGGTACGTTTTTGATAGAATGTACATAACAGCTGGTAGATAATGGGTGTATAAAAACCACACTGCGTTTATGGTCATAAAGACGTCGTCTCAAGACGTAAGACTTTCAGACCTAAAATAGACGTAAAATGAACGTCTTTAAAACGTCGTGTGCTATCTGGGCAAATTCTTAGCTGTTGGATAACACCATTCCGGAGCAACTGCTGTTGCTGATATGTTTCAATATTTTCTTGCCGGTTCTACAATTCTCAGATGTTTTACTTTCCGCGTCTTTCGTTTGCAGTTGGAGAAACGTCTGCTTAAAGATTCGACAATACCGTTCAATTCCATCAGTACATATTTAGTTTGTTATTCTGCTGTACTGCATTGTACGATGCGAAAACTGTCAGATGCGGCACGCATAGGTCGGAAAACAAAATATACTCACAAATAACATCAATCACGTAAATTAACACATTACCGACCGGTGATTATTGCATAATTTTGAAAAATCTATAAATCATGGATGAATACTTTTTAATGGAACCTTTAATAGCAACAGCAATTTTCATTGTGAACTAACTAGTCACTCTCAATAACGTCATCTAATACTTTCATTTAAAATTGTAATGTAAAAGAAAATGTCTATACTTTCTTTTCGTCCAGCACAATTATTGAAAATCCTATTAATAGCATTTTAATAGGTAATGTGTTAATATCAATGTTCTAAAAATTATGCAAATTAAAATGAGGATGCATTACTGCACGTGTATTCAAATACACGTGAAATAGTACACGTGTACCGGTGAAAAATTTCTTTCAATTTAGCAAGCAGCAAAGAGCCACAACCGATTTTCTCTTTGACTTCGCTGTAGATGTTTCGTTTATGATAACTAGACTGCGGATTGGATGCGTTTATGAAAACGTTTAGACGAATTTAACAATGTCGATATATATTTTCTTCAACGTATAAAGATTGTTACAGAAGAGAAGAAAGGTCTACGCGGTTACCGTTGCTTGCAATTGACGCGAAGAATTTTGATTTCGCATGAAGATCCGCAGACTAACGATAACACTGTCTGGATAGGTGATGAGACAAGTATTCGCAATTGAAGAGAGCAGGAGAGGATGATAGAATGAGTGGCGTAGAAAAATATAAAATTGCATAAATTGCAGGAATAGCATAAGTAGTTAAATTTCTCGTATGCACTGTAATTATCTTTGTCGCTTTTACCTTGTTTCGTTAAAATTTTTAGTCTGAATTGACTTCACACCTTTACCGTGGTATTCGTAGCGGATTCTATGAAGATCGGTAATACGTTTTATCGCGCATAACTACACATGAACGATAACATTTTATTCTCTTGGAACGAGAGCCGACTTCATTGTTCGAATTGGTATTTAACGATACATTTCCGCGTGTATCGCCGTGGTCCGGATACGGGACTCTCGAAATTCGTAAAGCAAAATGGAAAAACAGTTTTGTGTGTTGTTTTCTTTTTGTTAAGAGTCACATCGCGATATATCGATACTCAGCAAAATGAAAACGTAATTATCAAAAGCACTATTCGTACGTATATATACATATAGGTCTTCTGTTCGAACAGAAATCAGCATGACGATTAAATAGAGTATCGAAATCGAAATTCTAAAACATTTTATAATAAAACAATATATTATCGTTATTCTTTAGAATATTAATGAATAAAGTAAGCTTTCGAAGTATTATGTAAATTAGGAAATGTTGAATTTTTGCCGTTTTGGTCGTTGATGTTGCAAGACTTTGAGTATCGTATTCTTGTGAAAAATGATCGTTTTTCGAGATCAATTGGTCACCTAAAGCAGTGCTGGGCACATCTGCGTCGAGTGAGGCAGAACTGTCCCCACGTTAGACCATATACCAGGGATGGGCATCTTTTGCCTCAATTGAGGCAAGACCGTCCACACCACAGCGCTCACTGCCTCCCACCAGCTCCACCGTTACCATGGAGAAAGAACGCGCTTCGCCCGTAGCGAGCAGTGCGCATGGCTTGCGAAGGCATGGAAGAGATGTTGGTGGGAGAAGCAGGCGTTTGAGGGGCCCCACTCGTGCCCATCCCTGCCATATACTATACGTCAGGCATGGGCATTTTTGCCTCAATCGAGGCAAGACCGTCCCACCGTAGCGCTCACTGTCCCCCACCAGCATCCGTCGTTACTATGAAGGAGAGACGCGTTTCGTCCGTTGCGTCGCAAGCAGTGCGCAGGCCTCGTGCGTCGGAGCCGCGAGGAGCGCCACCGAAAGGAAGCTTGGTGGGGGAAGCAAGCGTTTGAGGGGCCCCAACCGTGCCCAGCACTAACCCGAAGAGTCCCTTCGCGACCCCATCGCTGTTTTCGTTTCACAGATACAGTTATCCTTATTCATGTTCCTTTCGAATGCCACGTCGGAAAATGATAACTAAGACGAAACGATGCTTCCGTAAGATATAATGCACTTTAGGTTTCTTTTTAAGCTTTATAAAATTCATCGACTCTTTCAACAAGGAAACTTATTATTTCGATTGTCATTGCTGCACTTTCAATTCTCGAAGAGTTACGACACCGCTTTGCTCTGCATTCTCTTTCAATTTGTTCAAAGTCGTGCGAAAGATTACGGACCGAGTATTAGTTAACGAGTAATATGTAGAACGTAATAATGATCTTGGTCTTGGAATGAGTATAAACGAACGTCGGCGGAAAGATGGTTCAATTGTTTTTTCGCGAAGATTTTAGGCATTGGTGTTGTCGTCGTTTGCCTACTCGCGATCACCCAACAAACAAGAATAGGAAGCGACGCGCGTTTTTTCCTGATTTGTCTTCTCCGTGAAGTTCCTTTGCTGTTTAATTCCAAAGGAAAGCCAACACTGTTGATGTCTTTTTAAAAACAGCAAACGTGATCGATTTACAAAAAACTGTAGCGAAAAAATAATAAGTTTTCTTCCTCCTATACGTTATACCCAATAATATATATATGTATATACACTTCTTATTATAATAGATTTAAAAGATGGATATTTGCGCAAGAACAAGTGCGCATTGTATGCGAAGTATTGCGTGAAGGAGTAGGATACTTTCTCGTTTAAAATTGACTGAAATAGTGGAAAGTTTGATCGAAGCGCGTCAGAAGGGAAAAGAAGGAAGGTAGAAGTTATTGCTTCGATTTACTTTTTCAAGAGGAGGCGATGATATGTATCTAGACTAATATACAGAGGATTTATCAAAATCTGTAATCATAATTTCAGGAGCGAATTCACCAGACGAACATGATCACAATAGTTCTTCGAGTGTTCGATGCGTTAAAAGTTTCGAGCACTAACTCTGACATCAGCTGATTCCTCACGGTTGGTGGGTTAGGTGCAACGAGAGTTATTGGAATTTCATCATAATTTTGGAATTGGAATTTCACTGTTCTATATTTCACCCAGTTAATTTCTTAATAAACGCATTAAAATCCGCAGTCCAGTGTACATAGCTCGCTTAATGTGAAAAATATCTTTCATTTTGTATCCGTGTTACTTCCGTTTCGCATTCAGAGACCACTCAATTTTATGTTTATAGAAACACAGCAACCTTAGTGACAAGATGGTCGACAATTGCCATCGATGAATATCACCGCATAAGTGAATAGTGCCACAAGAAGAATGTTCGTTTTTTAGGTCTTCCCTATAAAATAATATTGAATTCACTAATATTAATCTTTAATAATTATAACAAGTAAAATCGAATTGCATTGTAATTTCACCCTTAGCTTAAAAATTGCTGAACCATTATTCAAAATATTGTTCACATTATTAACTGTGTCAGTATCTTAATCATTTACTAAACATTTAAGTATTATACCAATTTCATATCCATGAAATTTAAAAAATCATGGAGAATGGAAATATTCTAGGTCGAATGGAATATTTAATGTTCAAGTTCAAATATGTCCGAGTGCAATGGGTTAATTGAATGAAGCGACTGAATTTCGAATTACAAAATAATCGAATACAATGTAATTGAAATGCTTTGTAATTACATATTAGACTGCGGATCTTTATGCAAAATAAAAATTGCCTGCATCGATTGCAAGAAATAGAAACCAAACATAATGTTATTTCTTCCCTTAATCATTTTAATGGATGAGATTTGTAATTCAGTACAACTCTGGCCTCGATTGAAGCAAAACCTTTTGCAAGGATTGAGATTAAACCGTCCCCACCATAGCGCCCAGTGTCCCCCACCAGCATCTGTCGTCACCATGGAGGAAGGACGCGCTTCGTCCATCGTAAGCAGTGCGCAAGCAGCGCAACATTTCTCGCGCATGCGCGACAGTAACGTATCTATGATGAGGTAGCAAAGCCCTGAAGCAGTTAAATTGGCAGGAATGTACCGAAACAATTTCTACCGGACAAAAAGACTCCAGGACGTGTCCTACGAGTTACAAAATATACACAAATACACTTGTTATGCATTCATTTTTCAGAATCAAATCATATAAACTTGTTAAAATTTTGCGGGGTGCTCAAGGTACCCCATTTCATCGAGAATCATACAATACCGAGTCTAATCGTCGCGCATGCGCATTAAATGTTTTGCATTTATGACATCACTGTTCGCGCATTGCGGGAAATCAAGAACAAGAGTCTGGAGTAATGAGAATATCGTGACGCAGTAATTATATCCTTGGAACCGAAAGAGGTGGAAAAGGTCTCGTTAGAGCCCTGGACCGTTAGGTTTTTTTTAGTGGGTAGGGACCCAGTACATTTCAGAAATACCGTGTCGAGTCCGACACTTTTCCCCCGTGCGTCATTTTTAGGGGGGATGTCAGTGTGTAAATGCATTTTTTCTAACTGCCCTTAAACTGAAAAAAAGGCCTCGCGCATCGCGACGTGACGAAGCCGCGCGCTGCAAGAAAGAGAAGGTGGTGGGGGAAGCGAGCGTTTCAGGGGCCCCTACCGTGCCCACCCCGCCTTTCAGTATGCATCGTTGCCATGGAGAAAGGATGCGCGAGTAGCTACGGAGGTGATAGAGCAACGAAGATACACGAGACACCAGCGAACGCGACGAAGGCGCGCGCGCGCTGCACGAAAGAGAGGTTGGTGGGGGAAGCGAGCGTTTGAGGGGCCCCTACCGTGCCCAGCACTGAATTGTACGCCCTGAAATTATGCACGCATATTTTGATATATCCATAGAACTACATATGTATATAATGCAAGCGTTTCCCAAGTACTTCGTCTGCACGGTGTGCATGTCGGTACATAAATAGCCAGCCGTTTCACGGTCGACGATCGATATTAACACTACGAGCCTCTCGAAAATGTCTTAGTGAGAGGATAGTCTCAGAAATTAATATAATAAAGTCACAAACTTGAAGTACTCTAACGACAATCTTTGCTCAAGAGAAGAAATTACTTTTCTACTGTATCGACCTAATGGTAATACACGTTTGGTCGAGTATTATCGCCAATAGACACCGGTTCTTTATTTTTTTCTCGAAAGGATGTTATGACCGACGGTACGTCGTCATAATTAAATGTTCAACGCCGCTACCGTCTTGGTTGGCTCGTAAAGTAGAAATCAATCAGTGAAAAAATGTAGAAAACAAAAAATAGTAATAGTTCGACTTCCTTTTCTACTGCTTGGCTTCGAAGAGAACCAAACGTTGTCCATTTTCCACAATAGACGCGTTTAGGTGAAGTATCGAATGCGTCATACAGGTTCACGAGCCCCGTGTACGTTAAGCTACATTAACAGTAAGATTAATTGTGTCTATGTAACCGAACGAGTACGTCGATTAATCGATCGAGATTAATTAGATGTAAATAAAGCTATCGAACACCTTCCTAAGAATAAGGGGAATAGTAGAATTTTGCAGGCGTGCCGCGTCGGTAAGCTGTAGCAGAAACCACTATACTCCTAGAATTCAGTAGTTGGATTTCGACAATCGATCTCAACGACTCCCTTTTATTTGTAAATCAATTTATCAGCTGCCAACTATGTAATCGATACGACGCTCTCTTTTCGTAAACTAATTGCACGTTATATTATATCCGCGACCCAATGTTTAATCTACAAGTCAATTGAAAAAGACGGCGTTACTGCTACTTTTTTTTTATCGAGCTTCAAACTTCTCAACTTCCACTTTACCATCATCTTTCATCGTTTAACTACGCGTTCTTATCTTCGAGTCATATACATACATTGGTACAATAAATCTCTCGGGCTCCCCTATCCTTTATGGCAGGCATGCTCAACTCGTAGCTCCAAGAGCGACTCGCGAGCCGCTTACCAGCTCACGAGTCAAGACCCAGCTCGGACGTATGGAAGGGGAACCCACTAAGCATGGGAGTGTAGCACAAGTTCACACGCACACTATTGCAGTTCTCCTCACCCTACGTGTGCTAGTCAGCTCGGACCAGAGAAGCCAGAATGAGGGCCGAACGGCGTTCATGTACTCTCCTTCTAGTCCTTCCACTATTAAATTCCAGCACCGTGCGCAGGCGCACACTCCGTGGTTCCCATCGCGCACGTTCAACGTGTCTCCCATTCGCCCCACTCATTCCCCGTCATCAGAGAGGGGGTACATCATTTCACCGTGACTCCCCTCATCTGGCATCACTGGCTCGGACCTGGCCACGAGCCGAGTCGAGAGCTCCCGCTCCCAAATCGCCCAGTTGTGCATGCCTGCTTTATGGAATATTCAATCCGATGCACATTGCGAAATGACCTTTGATGATTCTCACGGGCACATTGTGTGTATGGTATTCCGCAATTGATAACATTTATAATTTAACAAGTAATATATATATGTATATATGTAAATTGATCGTATTCTATGCAACGTGACACTGTGCATTACGTAAAAAAGAGTCTTGCGCGTGCATGATCGATTAAATCAAATACGCAAGCACAATGGTAACATTTGTTGGGGGACTGTGAACAGTGCGTACTGTGTTCTCCCGGTGAACACGAACGTCGTTCGTAAACGTCGACGTGTTCGCCTCTCGGACAAGCATGAAACTAACGTACACAACGACGGAAGTTTCTACGATACGAATGAGTCTCCCCCAATTATCGGCCTTACCACCTTGCAATTCGTTGTGTTATATCATTTACCCATGAAACATCCAAGTGCTTCGTCGTCGTCGTTGTTCCAAGTTGACGAAACGAACGAGAGTGCCTTCGTTGATCGATCTCGAAACATTGAAAAATCCCGTCGAATTACATCTAGTAATTACGTTTAACATAAACATCGATCTTACGATACTTGTCGTTAGCAGCATCGGTTATAACGGTGCGAATGCAATTTCATCGAACTGTTTGATCCGATGCCGATGTGCTAATGTAACTAGTGTAACGTAAAGCGTTGATCGTTGGTGTGTGTGTGTGTGCGTGTGTGTCTGTGTGTGTATTGGTTTCCTCGGCGTTCGGAGTGTTCGAGGAGTGCACCGTTTCTCGGATGACTCGCTCGTCGTCGGTGTCCTCCAGATAAGCCGTCGACTTACGAGTTCGAGTTGTTCGGGTTCGCGTACGTACCACCTCCTCTCTTCGGAGTGTCCGCGGGTTCGTACTGCGTCGATCACGAACGAATTTCAAATCCTCGTACGAGTCATTCGGAAGGTTACGTAATTCGGTGATTCGGCGATCCCACATCAAGATCAGCTTTTTCTCTTTTTAAGAAGGGAACGATTTTGCTTCGTCACTCTTGCCGACTGCGTGTGTCTGGGAACTATGCGTTTAGACGAATTCTCCACGAGCTCAACAATAATTGCCATCTCTTTTTCCAGAATCTCGTACTAAGAATGTCGTTTCGTATGCAAGTTATAGATGTGTTTGAGATTTTTCTCGAGGACGTTGCTCGGCCGTTCAGTACTGCACGAATGTCTTCTGACAATGGGACATCGCGGGGATGTCTGGTCCAAAAGTGTGGGAATTATGGGGCTAGCAGCTTCGACAGTTCCTCGTCCTGGAGGCAGCCCTTTAAAAATTCGTCTTCGGTCAGCTCACCGTCGTTGTTTTCGTCCATCTTTGCGAAGATGCTGTTAGCTCTTTCTTCTGCAGTGTCCGTTGGCTTGTTGTTGGAACATGCTCCCAGCATATCGTATATTGCCTATAAACAGAAAATAATACAACAATTCGTTAATCTCGGTTTTAGCACACAGTGGACTCTCATTAATATTCGGACGCTTATAATATTGGACTCCAGAGTTGGGCAAAATATGTAACACTGCCCAACAAATTTCAACTTTTTTTATATTATGTAATTACTGTTGGGTCCTTCTTATAGAGTTTTTTGCACTGATTCCGAATTTGATTTTAATTTTCTCCCAAAACTCACAGTTTTTGAGGAACATGCCTTTGAAAAAAAACATATTCTTCAATTTTAAACAAATATTGTGATGTTATTATAAAAGATATTGAAATGTTCTTTGCAGCAAAAGATTCTGTAGACTTTCCCGAATATAGCAATATCAAATATTAATACATTATGATTGTTTAAACATGTTTAAATAATCACTAAAGATGGAGAGACACCACTTTTGAACCAATTTTTGAGGATATCTTTCAATTTTTCTTAAAAAATAAGGGTCCAGCGGAAAATCGAACTATACCATGCGATAGAATAGAATTTTATCTTGAAAAAGCTAAGTCAAGTTTGAAAGAAAGCAAAATATCTTCGCCCGACATGAGTTGCCGCCGGTGGCGCTCGGGACGAGATACGGCGCACAGTGGAACTTTTCGTCCATTTCGGAGACAAAATCAAAGAACTTCCGATAGAAATGAGATAGAGAGCTGAAATTTTTTTTAATTACAGCTGAGACTTCACAGAATATGGGAAAATAGGAAGATTATGGTACGAACATTTTATAACCTTGAAAAAAATCGTCAAACTTGCACAATGTCACGAAAATTGTGGTTTTTGCAATACCACGGGTAGAAAAAAATTTTTCTGTAACATGCCATACATCATTTCCTGTAGATTTTTTCATGCTGAATTCAAATCTGGTCTCAAAATTTGTCTACGACTTCAGGATTTTACAAGAAATCGATTTTTGTGAACGAATTGTTTAACGAATTTTGTCAAGGTTATAAAATGTTCGTACCATAATCTTCCTATTTGCCCATATTCTGTGAAGTCTCAGCTGTAATTAAAAAAAATTTCAGCTCTCTATCTCATTTCTATCGGAAGTTCTTTGATTTTGTCTGCGAAATGGACGAAAAGTTCCACTGTGCGCCGTATCTCGTCCCGAGCGCCACCGGCGGCAACTCATGTCGGGCGAAGATATTTTGCTTTCTGGTCCGAAAAATACGTCGACGATCCAAACTTGACTTAGCTTCTCAAGATAAAAGTCTGTTCTATCGCATGGTATAGTTCGATTTTCCGCTGGACCCTTATATTTTGAGATAAATTGAAAAATATCCTCAAAAATTGGTGCAAAAGTGGTGTCTCTCCGCCTTTAGTGATTATTTAAACATGTTTAAACAATCATAATGTATTAATATTTGATATCGCTGTATTCGGGAAAGCCTACAGAATCTTTTGCTATAAAGAATAATTCAATATCTTTTATAATAACACTACAATATTTGTTTAACTTTGAAAAATATGTTCTTTTTTCAAAGTCATGTTTCTCAAAAACTGTGCGTATAGGAAAAGAATTAAAAACAGATTTGGAATCAGCGCAGAAAACTCTATACGAAGGACTCAACAGTAATTAGGGAACAAATTTGGTGTTGGACAGTGTAATTAGATACAAATTTCGGATCACTAATAATAGATACAAAATTTGTGATTAGTTACTCGAAGATTTAGATACAAAAGTATCTTGTATCCGACGTTTAATTAGATATTGTTGTATCCGAAGCAGAAGGATCTGAAACTACGGATACATTTGTAACTAGTATCTGTATCTACTTCAAAGATCCTTTCGGATCCTTCAAGATCCTTTCGGATCCTTCAAGATCCTTTTGACCAGCTCGAGGCTTGAATGAACACGTTCCGAGGCCTAAGCCCAGAACACAATACATAGTAGTACAATAAACACGGCCGAGCAACTCCACGGCCAGCCTGCTATCTCGGCACGAAACCTCTAACAAGTGAATTGTTAAACTTGTTTATTTTTCATAATTTCCTCACGGAAGTGACACGAGCCAGTTCGTGACGTTCTTTCGATTAAAAGACTAAGCTCGATAGATTCGGGCTGTGCTTACTGGTTTTACTCGTGAAAGTATCCTCGAAATTAGTATTTAAATACAATTTTGCCCATCTCTAAAGTAGTCAAAACTGCTAAAAATTCTATTTAAATAGAACGTAACAATTGTAAGGTTAGCTTTGTTCTTCGCGGAAAAATTATTATCTTTTTTAACAACGGTGCACCAACCCAAAAAATTTGAAAAAACTCATTCAAAGAAACTGTATATAGTTTTGTTGTAAAGTTATAATAACCGCGTGCCCCTGAGTATTATAACAAAATACATTATCTACATATGAAGAAAAGTATTTAAATAAAAATGTTGGAATATTCTATAAAAACAATACACATGATCGAATTTCCTATTATTTAGAATCTTTGGAACATCGTTGGGGTTTACTATAAATCAAAAATAGGTTCAGTTTTTGAACACTTCAACTTAAAGGAATGATAGTGAAAGAAAGCACACGTTTCTATTCATGAGTGTACACAATTAAAAGAATAATTGTTTTATAAAATTTATATTTTTCTTAATGTATAGCTATAAATTTTATATACCTGCACAATTTTTGTCATTTCTTGTATATCGATGACACCATTTCCATCAACATCATACATGCGGAAAGCCCATTTCAGTTTTTCTTCTGGCGTTCCACTAGATGTTACGTCGATAGCTAGCAGAAACTCCTGCAACAGAAGATTATGATCACACTTCAACAACGTGTATAATAGCAAGGGGTTGTTATTTATGCCTAGAGTTTGCAATCCTGCGCTATTTTCAATCCTGCGAGATAGATGGGGAATTCATTTCAATCCCGTGGGGTCTCACAGGACTAAGGATATACAGTAACGGACAAAAGTGTAAGACCGCTCTAAAAAAGACGATAACTTTGTTAATATTGTACTACACGATTTGAACTTTTTTGGGAAGCTAGAACAATTAGTGTACTAAAGGATGTGAAAAGAAATTTTTTCAAAAATTGCAACTGATCGGAATTGTTGGAAAAATACTAAAAATTGAATTTTTAACTTTTTTATGTGGGCCTATATTGAAAATTTAAAAAATACATTTTGTAGATCTGTGTCGATTAAACATATTCTGAAAATTTCGTCAAAATCGGTCGACGTTGCAATGAGCTGCAAACGTTTAGAAATGGTAAAAATTGCAGATTTTCACTATTTTCGGCAATAAATCTTGGAAATCTGCAATTTTTACCATCTTTAAACGTTTGTAGCTCATTGCAACGTCGACCGATTTTGACGAAATTTTCAGAATATGTTTATCGACACAGATCTACAAAACGTATTTTTAAAATTTTCAATATAGGCCCAGATAAAAAATTTAAAAATTCAACTTTTAGTACTTTTCCAACAATTCCGATGAATTGCAATTTTTGAAAAAATTTCTTTTCACATCCTTTAGTAAGCTAATTGTTCTAGCTGCCCAAAAAAGTTCAAATCGTATAGTACAATATTAACAAAGTTATCGTCTTCTTTAGAGCGGTTTTAAACTTTTGTCCGCTACTGTAGCTCTTCAATTTAACACATAGACTGCGAATGTTTAAGCGAATTGCAATTTTTGTAGACAAATTTTAAGACCGTGGAATCAAATAAAATCTTGTTTTCAGTGGGTAGTAGTCTTTGTAGATATCTGAAATAAATAAAAAAATTGTACTAAATTCTAAAGATTATAGACAGCGAGGACAAACCTGACGCGCGAAGTCAGGGGGCCTCTAGGAATGGAGTGAAACGCAGACGAACCTGATATTCGTAAAATCAGGGAGCTGCTATGAAGGTGAAACTTGCGAATCACTATATAGGAACGACGCGAGGGAACCTGATGCGAAATCAGGGGGCTGTTAGGATGCGGACGAACCCAATGCGAAATTGGGGAGCGACTAGGTTGGATAAATCTCTGTTTGGACAATTGGAATGTCGCGAGCGAACCTGATGCGAGAAATCAGGGAGTCGCTACGATAATTAGTAAGCCTCGTAATTAGTATAATTGAATTGATACAATCCGAGCGGTAAGATTGTATCGTGTGGGGACGTTCAATTACTTGATTAGGATATTGGACAATAATTATGGGTTTAATGAATTTGCGTTAACTACACGGTCCAACGAATTTCAACTTTTTTTTTTGTACTTCGATTCCCACTATACGATTCTTTTAGTGTTTTTCGCGCTGATTCCGAATCTGTCCTTAATCTTTCTCCTAGACGGACAGTTTTTGAGAAACACGACTTTGAAAACAAAGGCATATTTTTCAACTTTGAATGTTATTATAAAAGATATTGAATTGTTCTTTGCAGCGAAACATTCTGTAGACTTCCCCGAATCCAGTGATATACAATACTAATACATTATGATTGTTTAAACATGTTTAAACAAGCATTAAAGACGGAGAGACACCACTTTTGCACCAATTTCTGCGGATATTTTTGAATTTATCTCAATAAATAAGGGTCCAGCGGAAGATCTAACTATACCAGGCGATAGAGCAGACTTTTATCTTGAGAAACCACCCTTTCAAGTTTGCATGGTCGACGTTTTTTTCGAATCAGAAAGCAAAATATCTTCGCCCGACGTGAGTTGCTGCCAGTGGCGCTTACCACTAGAACAGTCATACAGTCATTTTGCCGTACATGGCTGTATTTTGTCACCCTGTATACACAGGATGGGCCGGAACTCGTAGTACAGTCGGGTGGGGGGTGATTCTAGATAAAAGAGTAAGAACAAAATTTGTTATAACATTTGTTTATCCGAAGCTTCATTTTCGAGAAAATCGAGTTTGTGCTATTGCATAGGAATCGTCTGACGCGTCTAACCATGATCAACGTCGATGGATCTCACGATTTAAACTCGATTTTCTCAAAAACGAGCTGCCAAACGAAAAAATGTTCTTCCTTTTTTATCGATTTATTTTTACATGTAGAATCATCCTCGGCCCAGTTGTACTACGATTTACGGCCCACCCTGTATATAGATTCTGGTGGTTGAATCTGGAAGCTACCGTAAACGAAATGGTCCGGTTTTGGTGTGACCGAAAGGAACAAAAGCTCCTTTCGAATACGCAGATCTCGCAGATGCATGCGATTTAAAAGGGTAATAAGGTCGTGATTGCGGCGACATGGTGATTTTCAGGTACTGTGAATCCTCTTACGTCAGGTACACAGGGGATTTGAAGCATCGCCGTTATAGGTACAATGGAGCACAACTAGGTCGCCTGACGCCTGAGGTAGACAAACGAGGAGGGTCTCATAGAACGGAGTCGAGGGCGAGCCGGCTCTTTGCTCTTCCTGACCTCTGGAGTGTCTCCACTTCTCATATTGACCCTACCAACGGGCTGGCCCCTCTGGCCAACTTCTGCCATCAGTTAGCACCACTACTTGCATCACTGCTGCCGTTTCGCCTAAAGACTTTTAAAAGACGTCGAATCAACTGTACCTACGTATGCCCGAGAATCGGACAAAAACACAACGTGACAGAAAATGGAGAACCATTCCGAAATTTAACATGTCGTGTCAGAGTGAGTTTAATTCGCGCGCTACGCTTTGTGTTGGTAGACCTGTGCGCCTCTATGTGTGTGGTGTCGCTGTCCCTGTCGTTGCTTGTAGCCTCTCTTCTGGTTTTGTCTGGTTTTGTCCTCGAACGGTCAACACGTTCCTCTCGCAGTTAACATTTTGTATACAGGGTGAATTCGATAAAGCAGGACACCTAAATATCTCCGTTACTTTTCGTTGTACAAAAAAACTTCGTAGGACAAAGTTACACTGTTTGAAGGGCCACATATAACAGTGTAAGGGAAACAAAAATTTCAAGGTCATTTTTATGAGATTTCAAGGTTATCGATGTTTTTTTAAATGAAATGAGGTATTTTTTAATACATCAATCGATGCAGCTGGGCATTCGTTATAAAAAAGTACTAACCTATGTATGTCGAAAAGTTAGTAGTTCAGGAGATATTTCAATTTAAATAACTCTAAAATACCATTACTGTCGTACTAAGACGTTAGTGTTTACTTACTTGTGTAACATCTTAGCACGACAGTAGTGGTATTTTAGAGTTATTTAAATCGAAATATCTCCTGAACTACTAACTTTTCGACATACATAGGTTAGTACTTTTTTATAACGAATGCCCAGCTGCATCGATTGATGTATTAAAAAATACCTCATTTCATTTAAAAAAAACATCGATAACCTTGAAATCTCATAAAAATGACCTTGAAATTTTTTTTCCCATACACCGTTATATGTGGCCCTTCATACAGTGTAACTTTGTCCTACGAAGGTTTTTTGTACAACGAGAAGTAACGGAGATATTTAGGTGTCCTGCTTTATCGAATTCACCCTGTATATTACAGTACAAATATATACGTATATACAGGGTGTCCCAAAATTTCTGTACATCCCGGAAATGGGAGGTTCCTGAGACCATTTGAAGCGACATTTTCCTTTGCAAAAATGTTATCCGCGGCTTTGTTTAGGAGTTATTATCGAAAAACACGGACCAATCAGAGCGCGACCTAGACGCGAGTTGGCACAGTCGGAAAATAGACAGTTGGCGCGCCGACATTAATTTTCGTTCGTAATACGTTTAATAAGTTGAAGATAATATAACAGAATTTTAAGATTCTTCTAATTCTGTTTATTAATTATTAATAAGCATCCACTTTTTAGAGATAAAGTCGCGAGTGGATTAAAAATTGAAAAGAAATTTTTGCTTATGAATGCGAAGAAGAAAAAGTAGAGAGCCAACATCATTAAGAATGAAAGAACGGTTTCGGTAACGTAACCAACACCAGTTGAATCAGCGCAGCGCAGCGTAGAAGATAGAATTCGTGATTGCATTCCCATTATAATTCAACGCTCATTTGAATACGATGTTTGAAATGAAGGTGGAGTGTGGCAAATACCGTCTGTGCGAATTCAAACAGTTCTGGCGGCGGCGATGACAACTGCCGGAATTGCGACTGATAATGGGAATCCGAATTGGTATTGCGGTATTCATAACCCGCCGAGCAATGTTGCTTTACCATTTGTTTACTATAGCGTGCGGCACTGGAATAGGACTTTGTCAGAACAATCGATAGCTTTTTCATGATAACGTGACATTTGTTGTCTTTTGTTTCGCTAAAAAGGAAGATTCAGGAAATATCGGGCTTCGACTGGAATGAAACTTTTGGTTATCGACATTCTCTGAAACTTTGAGGAAATGTGCAAATCAGCCGAATGACGTTGCAGTAATCAACTTCTTGTAGACAAAACAGAACTGGTCTGCTCTTTACTTTATCCGACTCAAAATTTTTGCCTTTCATCTATAAATTACGATGTATTTTTATGTCATCCAGTAGATTTGTACCCGAGGAACCAGCAGATCGAGGTTTCGATCCTGTAGGATCAGTGGTTCAGAAGTTATGGTCGCTTCAAGTTGAGCAGTTTGCAGTGTTTTTGACAGGTAAACGCGTCGCCATATTGGTTTGTGGTGACGATCGCGCACCACTTAACGAACAAAACCGCTAGATGGCAGCACGGCCTGCCGAATTTTGGAAGACATGGCCACGATGTTGCGTTTTACCTGGTCTGGGTTAGGTCTCGGTTAAAAAATACAATTTCGGGCTTTTACTTATTGTGTTGAGCTTAGATTGGGATGTGTGGGGACGTGTGGGGGCGGCTAGGATCAGTGTTTTGGTCTGAAGTGTTGAGGCCTGACTATGTTTTGAGAAATCTATCACATCTATCATATTTCTTCTCAAACATTTCCGGAGATATTTTCTCTATGTTAGCGATATTACTGTGTGCCCTTGCTGCCAATATGGCGCCGCCCTTACCTGTCAAAAACACTGCAAATTGCTCAACTTTAAGCAATCATAACTCCTGAACCATTGATCCTACAGGATAGTAATACTACATGAAAAAATAAGTCGAAAATATACATATAGAATACGATTTTTTCATGCGAAGCTTTGTTTTCGAGAAAACTTTAAATTTTCGCCGGGTACGTGCTTTAGTATGTGTATGTATGCAGAAAGTAGAATTGATTGACCATGGTCAGACGCGTCAGACGATTCCTATGCAATAGCACGTGTATTCGCTGCATTTTCAAACTCAACTTTCTCGAAAACGAGTTGCCAAACGAAAAAATGTTAGTCCTTTTTTTCGACTTATTTTTTCATGTAGTATCACCCCCTTTTCGCATGTACCATCATAATAATAAGAACAATCAAGTCTTTGCTTTTTACGATCATATTTTCAAAGTTACATAGATTAGAATTTTGTTTTATAGTTCGAATAATTTCTGATTTTAGTTTAATTAAAGTTATATTTATAGACAGCTGGTTCATACATATATAGTTCGTTCTAAACAATTTTTACCCTTACTTCACTTCCTTAACTTCATTAATCATTCAAAAACGAAGCATTTTGTTTTATAAAAATTACGAGACTGAATTTATTTATATTTCTAACTATTTTTATAACAACGCGTACTTACTTGAATGAAGTAATACATCTACTAATTTCTAATGGAAGTAACAATTTCAATAATAAAAAATGTCGGTCGTTCGAAATATTTTGGAATATTTCAGGTCTGCAATTCACTTTACAATATTCAAACGTGGCTTGAAGTATTCACATTGTATTTTTATAATATGCAATGACCCTGCAATATCAACGTAGAGATTAGTTGTAAAATAAATTTCGTGGTTTAATTCACCGCCCATTCCCCTCGAGCTGTTATTTTTATCATGACTGTCGAGAGGGAAACCGAAACCTGTGACCTTGCGTTTGAATGGGAAATTTTGTGTAGGTTCAGCTTGGTCAAAGTAGGACAAGTCAGTGTATTTAGGACAGTACTTACGTGTTTACTGTTTTCAGTTTACGTCTCTATTGTGACTTTTGGTTGTGGGTATGCACTATATTATGTTTCTGTGTTTTACGGTTATTTCAATGCTAAAGATAATATTTTCAGGATGATGGTATATATGCAAAAAAAGCTATTTCAATATTCGCTCAATATTTAAACTGCTATAACTTTAAAGCTTCAGATTTCTACTTTTCGTGCTATACGTATACCATTTTCACTAAAATGGGTGGTTTGAGTGCAAAATCTGTCCTTGAAGAGGAGTGTATCGGATTGTAAAGTTTCTTGCTATTTTCAATCAAGTACTGCGGATTATAATCAATATTTTGACGTTATCTTTATGTACGCTATCATTTACATTTCAAATATCTGTTGAAAATACTTATTACAACGAATGCTGTTTTTTAAATATACATATAGCCGTGGCGAAAAGTCAAATTGTATCTTCAAGTTTTTTATGTGCAATTAAATTATTAATATTATGATTTGTGTTGTATGAAATATAAGGGATCGAGGGGGTCGATAGAAAAAATCTGTTAAACAGCGCGAAAAACTCTATAAGAACCAACTCTATAAGAGTAGTTGTGGAACAACTTTTGGTGTTGGACTGTTTAATGAAATTATAATAACTTTCAATTTTATTGAAAATTTTCATAAAATTAATGTCTCTGATAGCAGGCGTAGGTAGTTTGTATTACTTGTCAAAATAACCTTTTCGGTAGCTATAACTTGTAGAAAAATAACAACCATACACAGTAACATAATAGAGTAAAATAACAAAATAACAACCATACCTGTTCCCCCCTGTATCTGATTATAATTTTTGAGTATTTTGTGTTAAAGATGTGAAAAAATGATTTCTATTAACGTTTTCGAATTCTATGTCTTTTCCTTTACAAGATGGTGGAGTTTCTTAACCCTAAGCACTCGATTGGTGACTCTGAGAGGCACCACTAAAAATTGCTGTACCATTATTTAAAATATTGTTATCATTATTAAATGTGTCCGTATCTAACCAATTACTAAACATTTAGGTATTGTACGAGGAATTATACCAATTCCGTATCCATAAAATTTAAAAAATTATAGGGAATGAAAATATTTTAGAATAGTTCCGAGTGCAAAAGGTTAAACATACTGCTAGCGTCGCGTCGGTACGCAACAAGAGATATTTCTATTAAATGGAAACTCGCAAATGAGTGAAATCTCCGGATCTGGGTTAAGCAAACGCAAATCTCGGATTACCAGCCAGCATACTTCTTGACCCTACAGTTAGAGTCGAACCATTTAGTTTCCAATACAATGGCCCTGTTTTATGGAAATGGAAACAAGATGCAGTGGTCGGCATCGCTATTCGGACAGACTTTAGGATCAATAGAATAACATTTTTAAAACTGAACCAATCGACTTGACCTTTTTCAACGAGTTAGGAGGATCAGTGTATTGGATGACGTGTACAAGGAATTTTAAACAATTACAATTTGTCGAAATCACGGAGACAAATAGTAATAGTCGTTTTCTGACTATTTTTTCATCTGGACCTAGATTGAACATTTAAATCATCTGTTTGCTAGATCTTTGTCAATTATATGCATTTGTGAATTCGTAATATTTAACTAACAGTACTATTAGTTAATAGTTAAATATTACTACCACTAATAGTATTGTCCCTGTACTATTAGTTAAATATTAGTGTTACTAATAGTATTATAAGAGATTTGAGGCTTTCACGGCCCGGCATCATACAGTTATTTCTGTTGAGGTTTTCGGGTGTAAGCCGTGTCCTAAAGGAAGAGATTTCCCAACGTTTCGCAAGCATTGCAGCTAGCTTCATCAGGGGGTCGGAAGACACACTGATACTGGTGTGTGCCTGATTTGTGCTCCACTTATATAGTGGAGGTTGCTCATGTTCTGGTTCAGTGAGCACCAATCAAAGTAGACTTTTAATTGTTCGGCCGCCCAATTAAAAGTCTACTTTGATTGGTGCTCACTGAACCAGAACATGAGCAACCTCCACTATATAAGTGGAGCACAAATCAGGCACACACCAGTATCAGTGTGTCTTCCGACCCCCTGATGAAGCTAGCTGCAATGCTTGCGAAACGTTGGGAAATCTCTTCCTTTAGGACACGGCTTACACCCGAAAACCTCAACAGAAATAACTGTACTAATAGTATTGTCTCAGCATTTCGGAAAATTTTTTTCCACGTTATCTAGTAAACTATTTGACTTTTAATTTGATTTTGTATTATTACGTCTATTTAACACCAACGGACAAATTAAGTTGCGAAAATGAGGGATGGACGAGAGTTAAATTGTTAATGGGCGTAACGCAATTTATAATTAATGCTGGATAAATATCGGCACTCGCACGGATTTGAAACCCGGGGTTTCCTTCTGAAAATCGTACTTCGGCACGAGTTCAATTAGGGCCCACTCTAGCGGTTACGACGCACAGTGGGCTAAACCGACGAAATCTGTGTCAAAATCAAAGAACTTTCGATAGAAATGAGATAGAGCGATGAAATTTTGTTTAAATGAAAGCTGGAACTTTGCAGAATATGGAATAATTATGGAGATTGTGGTACGAACGTTTTTTAACCTTGAAAGAATTCGTTAAACTTGCACAACTTCAAGAAAATTGTGGTTTTTCCAATACTACGCGCGGAAAATTTTTTTTTTAAGTGCGACACATCATTTCCCGTAGAGTTTCTCACGCTGATTTCAAATCTGGTTTCAAAATTTGTCTACGACCTCAGGATTTTGCAAGAAATCGATTTTTGTGAACACAACTTATGAAATCATTTTTTCGTTGAAATGAATTAGTAAACCACTAGTTTGAAGGAATATTGTATTCTCGTATATAAAACACATGAAAAAGAATCATAAAATAATCATACAGCGTGACTGTAATGCATTACAGTCACGCGTATCCTACAAGGAGTGCCAGCGACAATCGCAGCGATACGTCAAGTGATATATGTTAAGTAAACTTTCAAATACTTCATTATGATTATTTTTAATGTGTTTTATATGTGAGAATACAATATTCCTTCAAACTAGTGGGTTACCAATTCATTTCAACGAAAAAATGATTTCATAAGTTGTGTTCGCAAAAATCGATTTCTTGCAAAATCCTGAGGTCGTAGATAAATTTTGAAACCAGATTTGAAATCAGCGTGAGAAACTCTACGGGAAATGATGTGCCGCATTTTTAAAAAAATTTTTTCCGCGCGTAGTATTGGAAAACCACAATTTTCTTGAAGTTGTGTAAGTTTAACAAATTCTTTCAAGGTTAAAAACGTTCGTACCACAATCTCCATAATTATTCCATATTCTGCAAAGTTTCAGCTTTCATTTAAAAAAAAATTCATCGCTCTATCTCATTTCTATCGAAAGTTCTTTGATTTTGACACAGATTTCGTCGGTTTAGCCCACTGTGCGACGCCCCGGACAAAAAGACAAATTGCCGCCCCTTAAGAACAGTGGCGCACTCAGGATTTAACCACCGAGTTGAACAAAATGACCTTTTTTTTTTTTTTAGCAAAAATATCTGTCAACGGTAGCCTGAAATTTTCTATTAATTGGGTATTTAAAACATCAATATTTTTCTCACACTTACTGCCAAAATGACGCCCCTATATTTCTATATTTTACCGCCCCGGGCAAATGCCCGGGTTGCCCAACCCCCCCCCCCCCCTCCCTAGAGCGGGCCCTGGTTCAATCGTTCGGAATAACCGATGGTGGATAGCGAAAGAAATTCCATTATGTGGTTTGCTACTAGAAATTGCCCTCGATAGGAGGTGCATTTGTCCGGCGGACATGCAGCGCGGTGCAGAAGTATATTGCTATACTACGTACTATATGTATAGAAATCAATTTAAAGAAGCTCGACTTACCTTAAAGTCGATATAACCATTTTTGTCCATGTCGAATGTACGGAAGACGTGATCGCAGAATTCTTCCGCGTTGCCAGATGGGAAGAACATTTTGTACATGTCGACAAATTTTGCAGGTGTTAAACAGCCATTCGGACAATCTTGCTGCAACATTCAAAAAGCACAATAACACGTTAATAAACACGTTATTTGCTTCAAGCATATAGTAGTTGTGACTCGAAGAGTTGCTTGCAATTCCCACCCCTCACAAATTAAATGATTTTTTCCTACACTTCATAATTTGATTATAATTGTGAAAAAGATATATGATATGAAGGAGGTAAGTTCGAGTATTTTCTTTTTTTTTCATCTGAATATCTTCATTAACAACCGAGAAAAAAAAATGATACAGTTAAGGGTATTTACCTTCATAGCATCCTGATATGAAGGGTTAGCGACTTAAAATTTAGAAGGTTATCGTTCAACCTAAAACCTAAACCTAAAAATTGTGTTTTCTACACAATATCGATAAAAATTGTGGCTTAGGCCGCCGGACCATTAGTCTGCTTGACCCAATATTGGCTCTTGCGGCACCCAGTGTTGGGCAAAAATACAATTGTATTTAAATACATTGTCTTCAAATTGTATTTAAATACAAATTTCGAATACCGAATAAAAGATACAAAATTTGTATTCGTTATTCGAAGGTTCGCATACAAAGGTATCTTTTATTCGACTTTTATTTAAATAATCTTGTATTCGCCGAGAATGTATTCGATGAATAATAGTTACAAGTTGTAACAAAATTATTTTATTCGAAGATTTATTTAATCTATTTAAAGATACTTTTTTATTCGAACCTTCGAATAACGAATAAAAGTTATGTATCTTTCATTCCAATCGGTATTTAAATAATTTTAATGGTTGGTTAATGGTTTATTCGTTACTCCATATCGTAGTACAGAGATGGCGTTGTAGAGCCGAGGCGAGAAGTATTTAAATACTGCCCAACTCTGGCGGCACCTTAAAAATTGATCTGACGGGACCCAACGTGTGCAAACTTAATCTGAAAAGGCAACTTTGTCTCACTAATTAGATAATAACCGTAGAATTGTGCTTTTTTCGTTCCATCCTAATAATCGTATCGTCACTGTTTGTGGAATATTCCAAGGGATTCCCTCTCTTAACAAGCAGTTCGTGTTTTATGTCGAAAATCTCAGCTCGGATCGATTGACGAGGTATTATATATACGATTTATGGGACTGGCTCTATATATCTTTTATCTTCCCTGGAGGGCTACATTGAAGTGTAATACGGAAAGTGGCTAGCTCGGTGGTGTCCGAACTAGTCTACTAGTACCAAGAACTACGAGATAACTTGGCTCGTAGAGGGTGTACGATCCTCTGAGGGGACAATCATTTGTAAAATTGTAGCACGGTCGACGATGTGTAATAACCAGCCCGGAGGTTTCCGCTACTAGCCGCAGGCAACGAGGGTATTTGATTCCCTCTATCCTGCTCAACCTGTAAGAGCAAGAACGACGGCGGCCACCGTGTCTGTGCCGGTGGTGGCATAGGAACCCTACATCACGTGCTTGAACCTACCGTGTGGATTGCGGTTATTCAGCTTACGTACTTTCCTGCAATATCGCCAGAGTTTTAGCAAGGACTCGCGAGAATCAGTGATCAGTGTCAAGGTATTAAAGGGTAACAACTCGCCATCTTACCTAAAGTAGACGTACGCTTGGTGATATTCGTTAGCACTGATAGGGCACACACATACATATACACTGCCGCTCATGGAAGTATGGACACTTCGTTAACAAGTTAACACTAAACCTACCGAGCCTCAGAAGTAGCTGGTACATGTTCAGAATGATTGTATTTAGATTTCGTGCAGCTCCTATTGTAATATGTGCTCCACTAAAGATATCTATACAATTATTTCTTATGAAATTATTTTTATTACTTTTCTAACTGTGAAATAAAAAACCTGGATCCGGTTATTTTAAAATAATATAAAATATCTTTGTATTGTCATCCTTCGCAGAATTTCTGAACATCATTAACTAGGAAAAATAGACCATAATCTGGCTTTCTATTTTACCCCATAACTACCCTCCCAATCGAGATACAGGATTGAAATTTTACTCGGTACATTTTTTCTTGACGCCCTAACAAATGACCCATCGTCGATATAATTCGACTCAAGGGCATTTTGACCATCTTATCCAGCTATACTTATTATTTATATTCGAGTTCATTTTGGAAAAGGTATAATGAGCAAATAAGTATTTAGTTGTGACCGACGAATAACTGGCCACGGAATAAAATCGCCCGTGCGCACGCGTTATTAGTTATTTAGAAATTATCATAGTAAAAATGCATAGTAACAATATCTATTCCTACGCCTATCAACGGCGGGACCTACGCGTGAGTCGAAAAGTGGGGATCGGGCGGAGCGTCCGCTAGTTTACACTCTTTCACTGGACAGTACATGCTGTAGAATAATGGAAATGTTCTCATCCTACGCGCCGTACGTTTAACTACATTTGTACAATAAATGGCTGCTCTTTACTTTACCGGATTCAAAATTTGTGCCTTTCTCTTATAAATTATGATATATTTGGTATGTAATCCAGTAGATTTGTACCCGGGGCGACTGCCGATCGAAGTTTCAATCTTGTAGGATCAATGGTTCAGGAGTTATGCTTGCTTAAAGTTGTGCATTTTTCAGTGTTTTCGACAGGTAAGGGCGCCGCCATATTGGCTTGTAGTGTCGCACGCCGCTTACCGAGCAGAGCCGCTAGGTGGTAGTTGGTTGGTGATTAGTCGGGTGGCGGCAAAGTAAGCGGTCCGCGGTCGTCACTACAAACCAATATGGCGGCGCCCTTACCTGTCAAAAACACTGCAGATTGATCAACTTTCAGCAACCATAACTCCTGAACCATTAATCCTACAGGATCGAAATTTTAATCTGCAGCCGTCCCGGGTACAAATCTACTGGATTACGTACCAAGTAAATCATACTTTAAAGGAGAAAGCCTTTCATTTTTTACAAAGTTTGCAAGGGAAAAATCTGCAAATGATACCTAATATGTGGCTTGGTATTCGTCATGTGTCAGATTTTTTTCGGAATTTTTAATTGTCAATAAATAGGGAAAATGGGCCAAAAACTGATTTTTCGATTTTTCTCAATAGCTGTCCTTACATATGAGATAGGGGGCTGAAACTTGGCAGAGAGGGGTCTTTTTGGGTAGGCTATCGAATGGCCCAAGCTCGATTAAAATCCCGCCTTGGGCGAATTTCACCACCAAACCCGGTAAAGTAAAGTTTACTTCAATAAATTGTTGCAGCATGTGAATCGATAAGTGCCGAAGTGAAGGAAATACTACTCAATCCGTGATAAGGAGATTGCAGCATTGCATTGATACCAATGGCAATCACTTTGAACACCTTCTGTAAGTGCAAGTTTATTTCGTCTCTTTGTCATGAATGACCTTTGCTGACCTTCAAAGACCTTAATGTTGCACCTGGTTGGATTCGTCTGAATAGCCGCTATCAGAAATTAGGTAGCAAAACTTAACATTCTATTTAAAAAAACAAAGGTGACCTTCACATCTCTGAAGCGACTCCACGTAGCAACAGAAGATTAACGCCACACTATTATTTCGAAAACTTTTACTACTACTATCATACTTTCGGAGTCATAGCAGGTAGCAATAGTTAGTGCCTCGCATTGTACAATTCTATGTAAACAGTTATGTAGAAAGTGAAGTGCGAGTAACTGACGGTTAATGAAATTACCTTATGAGGAGTAAGTAAGTCGTGTAATTTTTGCGGAATTACGTAAAAACACATGAAAAATAATGATGTGAAAATATTGTTTGCAATATTTGCAGAATCTGTTTGCTGGATGGACAAAAGTACATGATGAAACGAGTACGTAAATCAATTTTTCCATGGCTTTGTTATTTTCAAGCCAATCAGCACGCCAAGCTTGTTTTACAATTAATTGCAGTATCGTAACAAACGAGCGCCACTACATGCTGTGCGGCTCAGAGTTATTATTTTCAACAACATCTGCTGCTGTTAGCATTATATAGATTTTTATATTCAATCCATAGCTGTACGCTGTGTTATTCCATGTGAAACGGCCAACTTTCTGTAGTCAATATGGAAAGCGACTCATATTTTATGACACTTCTTCCTCCCCTTAACTTTAAATGAAGCTTCCCTGAGTGCTTCTAAAAAATGTGCGACTTCAAAGGGGATTTCACGAGGAAAATTTTCCTACCAACAGCACGACGGTTTTTGAATGGAGCATTTGCAAGAAGAGTTCGAGTCCTTGTGCACAGCATCGATTTACGCCGCCATGTTTCCATACAAGACTGTATTTCCACTCTGAAAGGCTTGAAGACAGCTAAGTTTCATAATAACCACTGCAACTGCTACGTTGACCTTAATGCGATTCAGCGTGATTATATGCTGTCGATCACTTAAGCGACCGCTATTGAGCATACCCGTATAATCAGGGAACGCTGCTCCAGACGTTGTGGCACCACGTATCATGCTCGGAAAATACCGAAAGATCATGCCTCACGACATCTCAATCAAAGTCTTGTAGACGAGGTACTTTCTATTTGCCGGATTTTTCTTACCCTCCTGTCCTATGATTTCTTTGACAGCTACAGAAATTAAGACTTATTTGTTGTTGAAGGGATACGCAACTCTGTAAGCCTAGAATAATATAAAGGCACTGTCGAAAAATATTTTCCGAGGAGAACACTAACCCTTCGCACTCGAAGATATTTTATCTCGAGAATTCAACATTTCTTCCGACCTGGAATAATTCCATTCTACAGTAAAATCGCGATATTTTGTCGATGGCTGTGTTCTACACGGAGAAATATCGTGTAGGGCCACTATTTTTTATGACTGCGTCTACCGCGCTGACCGCGCCGACACACAGTGAGCCAGTAACCGAACTTTTTGGATAAAAATCTGCCGACAACTCAGTTTTCCATCGATTCAATTGGAATTTTTTTTAAATGTTCGCGAAGAACCCCGGAATCCCGGATATTTCCGAAAAAAATTCGACATGATACGAGGCTTCCCATCACGTTCCCGGCATCGGGATTCGGGAATTCCCGTGTTTCCGCACACCTCTAGTATTTACATATCAAGACGTGTGCGATTTTCAAAACTTAGAACGCTCAGCCAAACCAAAAAGGACTCGATGTGTGACCAACCTTGTTGTTTACGGAACGCGCTCTCGGAACTTAACCCTTCCGTTTTTATTCGGAATATGTTTCGTGGAATCATATAAAGACGAAAATTCATCATGTTGCAACACCTCCAAAAATTCAAGTCATTTAATCTCGAATCTGATGTCTTTAATGGTTCGTACAGACCTGAACATTTTCTGTATTTCTTTGTGTAGTATACGCCGCTGCAGTTACCATAGTTGTTCGCAAGAAAATCTGGAAATAGCATAAATCCGTTCCGATCGCCGCATAGTGGGGTATTTGGCCAGTTTAGCGCGCCAAAACTATTGCGACGTTATTAATAGTGTGAAGGTCATACTATTATATATCGTTGAATTCGTCTTAACACCAGCTACAACACCATCAAATCAAAAATACCACTTAATATTTAAAAAATCGAAGCGACCTTGTTTTTTTGTTTTAAACAAAATTTTTTCGAAGTTTTATATATTGAAGTTTATACCTATGTTAATACTGTTAAACTTTTATTTCAAACATTTTTTCGTCAGATTAAGAGAAATTACTATTGCAAACAAATTTCACGCGTTGCTGTGGTAAAGGTTTGATATGTATAGAGTGATATGTATCGCACAAAAAGCTAAATATCTTCTGTATTGGCACTAGTTGGCACCTAAACTTTTATGGATTCTATAAAGCAATGTCTACTAATTAACCTCGCAAGAAATTAAAGAGGAGTTATGCTGAGAAAAAAAGTTATTACATGATATGTATTAAATTTCTGAAAAAATATATCACTTTCGATTGTTTATTCTATCAAAACCACCGAAGAGAATTAAAAAAAAAGCCATGAAATTAATCTATACACCTTCCTTTACATCCCAGATTTAGTCCTATCTCGATTTTATACACTAAGCTTGTGAAACAAATCATTTCTTTAACACAAGTTTTTCGACACTTCTCTTGGTCACGAGAAATGTTACTTTCAAGTATCTGAATGTTACTAAATAGTACTCTCTATGGAAAAATATTATTGTAGATTACTCGCATATATATTCAGGCTTATGAGAAAAAAGTTTTAGTCATTTTGAACAAACTAAAAATATTGACTTTTGGCGCGCTAAACTGGCCGAATACCCCACTGTGCGCCGTTCGCCGAAATGTTCGTCGAAATGTTCTAGTCTGTACGAGGCCTTACATATGAGCTGCTTCAGTCTGGTCAAACACTCAATTGAGAAGTATACTGTCAGCAATTAGATCTTTGACGCAGGCAATTGTCCAAAAACGGCCAGAATTAGCCAATAGGAAGGGCGTTGTCTTCTATCAAAACAACACCAGGCCGCATACATCGTTGGCGACGCGCCAGAAGCTCCAGGAGCTTGTTTGGGAGCACAGTCCATTATAGAGGTGTTACGACTAAGCACCTCAGTAAGGTTGACGTTTTGTGATAGATAGGGCCTAGTTCGGTACTGTGGGGATACGCCCACCAAGCCACGGAGTGGGGGTATCCCCACAGTACCCGAACCCAATATGCCATCTAGCGGTCACCAGAGAACTAGGTCCTATCTATCACACTTTTCTGAGAGAAGTCTGAACACCTCTACAATACACCGTGGTTGGGAGGTTCTACCGCATCCCCTTTATAGTCCGGACATAGCACCAAGTGATTATCATCTGTTCAGGTCTTTGCAAAATTTGCGTATGGGTGTAAAACTACATAACTTCAAGAGAGGCCATCTGTCCCAGTTTTTTTTCCAATAAGGACAAAGACTTCTATAAAAGAGGAATCATGAAATTACCTTCGAAATGGCAACAGATTATTATCTGATTATCGAACAAAACGGCGCATATTTGACCTAAATTCCATAACTGTAACTGTATTATATAAATGTTTGAAGAAAATGTAAAAAACATGAATAACTTCTCTTCACACCAATATTTTCATCCTTTAGGGATCATGTTTATTAAAATTTCGCGACACTTGACTTCCAACTGGCACAGATGAAACGGTTTGATGATTGCTATTGCAAATACATTCGGAATTGACAGTAACAATTCTTTCCCTATTCCTTTTGAATATTTCATTCGAGATACTTAGCGAAAAGACAATGTGGTGAACAAATGGAAAAGAGAGCTTAAACTCCGCAGTTTACTTTGAACGTGCCTCTCCTCTCAGGCGGACGTACACGTGAGTGCTCACTCGCTTTCGTACTGTTACCCTCGTCATTATCCTCGGAACCCAGCTCATCACTAATTAGCGTCACGAAACTAAGAGGACAGAAATCAGACGCAACGGTCGCCGCAGCGAAATTCTAACAATAAGAAGAATATGCTGTTTGATAATTATCATTGGGATTAATGTGGTTCACACTTTTATACAATGTTAAAACACTGATCAAAATATATTAACACCTTCTTTGTATCTGTTGACTTTATATCGAGGCAGGAAAACTGTAGTCTTAAATCAGTTATTTAATATGAAACAGTAAAAATCGAGAGCAAATTCTTTGTTGTAGGTTTTCTTGAGATCGATTGTAATCGTCTAGTGTTTTGAGAATTATCAATTTGAAAATCTAACAATAATTAATTTGACAATTAAGAATTTTAAGCGAAATCTAACAATATACCACAATGTATTGAAGGATACGCAACGCGTACGGTGTTTGTTTTAAACATTATTACTAGATCGCGGATGTTTATGCTATTTTCAATTTATTTAGACAAATGTGAAGAACATGGTGCCAAATAAAATCCTAATATCATTGGTAATAACATTTGTAGGTCCAAAATAAATAAAATTCGTACCAAATTCTGTCGAATACTCCAGCGTTTTTTGAAAATTTTTATAAACCATAAATCCATCAAGATCCGCCGTATAATTACGTTGAAGTGTTTCTAACGTTAGAAAAATATATATTATTTTATCTGGAAGTGTCTACGTGTATGTGGAGTAGTTTCTTCAATTTTTGAAGTTGAGAAGTTGAAAAATTTGTTAGAACATACATATTATGTATTTACCATTCTATGTAACATATAATATATTATGTATTCATTGTTATGAGTAGAATTTTAAGGATGTGAAATCAAATAAAATCTTTTTTTCAAAGGTAGTAGCCTCTGTAGATTTGATATAAATAAAAATCGTACTAAACTCTGTCGCATTTTATAGTCTACCATTTTTTTTTTAATTTTTTAGGAGGAATTTTTGTAAATTTTTGTTTGGTTTTCATAATTTTGCAGACATTTTATAAACAATTGTACCCGTTTGCACATTTTTGGAACTGTTTGAACTCCTTCTTCAGAGATGACTGCTGATGCTCAAAAATAATGGCGAAACGCTACCGAGTGTTCCAGTTGTGCACGAAATTTCAGCAAAATTCGTCACTCCGGAATGGTCCCATCGAAAGTTTAAATCTTCTACAATCTTTCGCAGAGTTAAATTGGAAGCCTTGTTTGACGCAAGTTTGAGTTAAGGGACAAATTGATGGTTCGAACAGGAATCTCGCTAGGAACAGAAGCGAAAGAAAAAGCGGATTGCCTTAGGAATCACGGGGCGAAATAGTCTGTTATAAAAGTTAGAAGAGATAGGAGGAAAAGAAAAAAACTACGGCACATTGTTGACCATCTGATCATTATACTTCATGCGTTTATGACAATAATGTAAATCAACTGCAAAACGTGAAAACATTTAAAGGGTTTAAGACCACTGTAGTATTACAGCTGATCAAGATAATCAAAAGCTGCAATAAATGTGTTTGTAGCTACTGTATCTTGGAATTGACTTGCTGTTCACACACTTTATTTAATATTATTTTATCTTTTCTACTCAGAGATGAACTTACCTGTTCACGGACTAAAAAATCAAAGTCCTCGTATCGATTTATAGTGAATATATAATGTTTCTTAAATGTCCACTGCATTCGAAAACAATCACATTAATTAAAGTTATTAAACCTTTTTCAGATACCATTTTTCACCGAAAAGATTCCCTTTCTTCATAATGATGCCCTGAAAAACCTACTGAACATTTTTCTTTTTACGATTAGTACACATCTGTGTTGAGAACGCGACAGGAACTGAAAATTATTGTTCATAATTTGTTATAAAAAAGAATACTTAGTGAACTAAAGAAAATCGTCAAAACTTTTCACCTTTGACAAGGGATCAATTAAAAGTTGCGTACTCTAAGTAAGTGGAACATTTTCAGCAATATCTCGTCTAGAAGATCCTCTAGAAGGTCCTCGCCCCACCTCGGAAGTTATGATAGTTTAAAGCGTCACACCAGTTTGCCCGACTTCAGCGGTAAAAATTCAATTTTTAAAATTTTACATAAATTGTTAAATTTTTGTGGTTTGAGTTAGGCCCTCCACACACGGGTCGATCGGCGATTCGGTCGATGCGATTCCAGTCGCATGCGATTCCTCCCTCCACGTGACTTCCAATGCAAATGAATGGAGAGCCACACACGGGTCGATTCGTGGTCAACTGAAATCGGCTCGACTGAAATCGCCGCGGTTGTAATCGCGTGCGATCGGAAGCGAAGTTCGTCCACACACGGGTCGATCGGCGATTCGGTCGACGCGATTCCAGTCGCATGCGATTCCTCCCTCCACGTGACTTCCAATGCAAATGAATGGAGAGCCACACACGGGTCGATTCGTGGTCGACTGAAATCGGCTCGACTGAAATCGCCGCGGTTGTAATCGCGTGCGATCGGAAGCGAAGTTGGAAAATCGCGTGGATCGTACGATTCGCGCGACTCCACAGGAGACGATTTTTTTACTCTCTTAAATCGCATTTCTGAGGTAACAAAATTGCTTAATTCGATGTAGTATCACTAATTAGAGCTTAATATACCCCCACGGTAAAACGTGCAAGTCTAGCTTTCCTTCTAGCAGCAAAAACGTCGAAGCAGTTTGGTTTTTATTGTTTCTGACAATGATCTCCCACAACAAAAAATCTGAAAAAAATCGAGGACACCGCTTTTGATGGTAGCTTATTCGGGCACTATAATAGCATGTTTTCATATTTTTGAGAAATCTTCATTTTTCGACGTTAGAGGTTTTTCAATGGCTCTTGAACCATTCGAAAGCTGACCAATAAAAACCCATCCGAGTGAACTTTCAGCCCTCTAGCTTGCCCGTGATAGTTATAGGGTTTTACTCAGATGGGTTTTTATTGGTCAGCTTTCGAATGGTTCAAGAGCCATTGAAAAACCTCTAAGGGCAGTTTTGACCATCTTAAAAGGCCAGGCCCTTTTACTCGTACCACTAAAAAGTGTGAAATAAAAAATTGTATGTAATAAATAAAAATTATAAGTATAATTATAAGTATAAATAATTATGTGAATACACACACGAATTTAAATGCAATACAATGTTTTCGGAGGCGACGCAAAATTGAAAATTTTCAATTCCTTAAATTCTTCTACATGCTTTCACATATTAATGTATATTCTCTTATGACCTGCTGATTTTCAGATTCACCATATTCTAATGAAATCATAATCAGCAACATCTGTCATTTGGAAAGTTTTCAATTCTGCGCCGCCTCCGAAAAGATTTTATTGTATTTAAGTTCGTGTGTATTCACATAATTATTTATACTTATAATTATTTCATATTTTTTAGTGCGTTTTTCGAAGTCGGTTTAATTTTTTTATAAAATTTTTTGAAAGTGAAAACGTGAAAACGCGATTCTTGATGTTTGAAAAACACAAATTGACTACAATCGACCCGTGTGCAAATGGCAATCGCGGTCCGTCACATGAATCGTATATGACGATCAAGACGTACGAACTTCACGACGCGATTACAATCGATTCGTGTGTGGACGGCAATCGCGTCTGTTGCATGAATCGTACGACGTTCAAGACGTAAAAACTGCACGACGCGATTACAATCGACCCGTGTGTGGACGGCAATCGCGTCCGTCGCATGAATCGTATTTGACGAGCAAGACGTACGAACTTCACGACGCGATTTCAATCGACCCGTGTGTGGAGGGCCTTAGTTGAATATCTGAGGAACAATCTCCCATCATTCGTTCCCCCATAGCAGGGTAAGCATAGGAAAACGGCCCCAGCACCGATTTTAGTGTTTAAATTTTCGAAATGAGGCGTTTGCTTGGAAAATCACTGTGAGTAATTTCAGACCCCTACCCCCTTCCGTAAAGGTGACATGGGGATAACAATCCTGAACTTTATATTTTTTTTCTCAAAAACTACTTGAAATATTCGAATGCTTTAAAGTGCAAATGGTACGTACCTTTAAACTCTATTAAATATATTTTTTCCAAAATTGTAGCTCAATCATGGACGGTAGAAATAAAGGAATTAAGTCTTTGGGGATGGTTTTTGTAAACAAACCCTTGGGTGACACCTCTGAAAAAAAATCAGGAGTAGAGCTTCATTGCTGAGCTATAAAGTTGCATAAGTCACATGGGGGTCGGATTGGTGGAACAGACTTAAAAAAAAATAAAACTAGTGTCTAGCCTCCTTGTGGAGTATACTGAAGTGGCCGCATGGCCGATCGAAAGGTCAAAAGAAACGATCATGTTGGAGATTATCTTGCGCCCCACGTTTTTCGTTTTAATATGTTTAATATATTGAAAATAATATTATAGTATTTTAAAATTCTTCTAATGTTTTACTGTTTTAAATTACACCTACACATTATTCTCATAAATGCATAAAATCAGCCGTCAAATTACAAGTTAACCGGATAAATAGATTTCAACTAAAATTTTAAAAGCTGTGATTAATTATTCAGCGTCCGCTATCTATCAGCGTTCTCCATCTGTCTAGTAGCGATGTCGATTCAATCAGATGAAAGGAAGGAATCGGCATATTAAACCAGAGCGAATCAGCATTTATTGAATTTCCAATGGAAACGCGTTGCTCCTGGCAATTGAATCTCGAAGTAAACGCTATTTCTGTTGAACCTTTCGGTTACTTGGAAAAATTGATCTCTTAAGCATTCCACATTGGCGGTCATACAGTGGCGGACCGTTCGTTTTGAGGCCCTGGGTCAACACTGTTTGGGGGTCTACCCAATCAGCTCAAATTAACTAAAGTAGGGGAGACTGTTCAAATTAGAACCAAAATGAACTGGATTATCAAATAAAAATACTATTACGAATACGAATATGGATAAATCTTTATTGAGGAGCAAAATGTTCCGTTGCCGAGTTCGATCAACGATAGACTGGCGTCTAGGACGCCTCGACCGAACTCCTGCGGCCACACACTCGCACACACACACTCACGCGCCGAATTTGTACGCGTGAAAAAAACATCAACAAACCGTCCTCGCATTCGCTCGCCACTCACTATCCTCGGTCCGTTGTCTGTTTACATTTTTTCTTGTCTCGAACGTTCGACAACTAGGAAGACGCTCAATTTCACAGGAGACCGTGGCTAAACGTTCCCTTGGTAAGTTGTTGATCATCAATTATAAAAAAAGGAGAAGAATGCGCGATTCGTTTTCGGTTGTTTTTGTTATGAAAGTAGATAAAGACACTCTGTCGTCCGTTTTTGTGGCGTCCGCGGTAGTGTACGTGTATTATTAACGAAGGCTCAATTAGGTTTCAAGTAAGTCAATATTATTCGACCCCTTAATTTTCATCTATTTTGATTGTGTAATACAGTCAAACCTGTTTTTGCGCGATCTTTTTCCATGCGAATTTTTGTTTGTGCACTTTTTTTATTTCGTGCGATGTTTCTCGTGCGATTCTTTTTATGCGGTATATGAATATCAGATCACATTAGCAGGTATCTCGGAAGACGTTGTCGTTATCAAAAAAGTATTCCTACAAAAGTTGTTTGGTATGATGGGCTATATTACGTAGTATTAATTGTTTTCTTGTGGGTCGAGTAGCGGAGGACATTCCAAGGTCACATAGAGTACCAAATTCTGAGTATAAAAGTGTTGATCTTCGTATGTCCTATAGTTAACGAGGTATTATCGAAACAATTTTCTTTCTTCCTTGGATAATACCTTGTTAACTATTAGGTTTAGGACATATGAAGGTCAACACTTTTATACTCAGAACTTGATACTCTATCCCTCTATGGTATACAAAATAGCACATTCCATTTTAAAAAATCAAGGTGACCTTGAAATGTCTTCCTCCACTACACCCACAAGAAGACAATTAATACTACGTAATGTAGCCCGTCATACCAAACAACTTTTGTAGGAACACTTTTTTGATCACGACAACGTCTTCCCAGATATCCTGCTGATCTGATTTCATCAGGACACCCTGTATATGTATTGAATTATGTACATTTTGAAAATTTCTCCTTGTTTAAAATGAGAAATTAAATTTTTTTAAAATGTTTCCATCTGTAATTTAATTATTTATTTTGTTTGGAAAGCACTTTCTCGCGTATTTCCCTTTCCACCGCATAAAAAAATTGTGTTTAATATGTTGTGAAAAACTATTTGTTATAACTATTTATGAAGTTTGAGAATATTTTTTTCTACGGTTTTTTTTCTGCGATCCATATCTACCGCACAAAAACAGGTTTGACTGTATTCATGGTATTGACTCTTTTATCCTTATCGATCAAATGACATTTAAGAACATGTTGTAATAGGTTTTATTAGTTACTTCTAGACAGCGGATGTTTATGCAAAATAAAAATTTTCTACCTTGGTATTGGTATTGGATTCGGGAATCCACTGTATTCGGGAAAGTCTTGCAGAATCTTTTGCTGCAAAGAACAATTCAAAATCTTCCATAGTAACGTCACAATATTTGTTTAAAGCTGAAAGATATGTCTTTTTTTCAAAATCAAATTTCTCAAAAACTGTACGTCTAGGGGAAAAATTAAGGGAAGATTCGGAATCAGCGCAGAAACTCTATAAGAAGTGCATAGTGAAAATCGAAACATTTTTTGGCTGTTGAACAGTGCTATTTCGTACAGTGAACCAAGTATTTGAACGCACTTTAAAATAGTATAACTGTTTTATAATCGGACCAAACGACCTGACTCTTTTTTCAGCAACTAGACGAATTGATTTACCAAATCACATGCAAAAAAGATTTTGAAAAAATTGCCACAGCTAATAATTACATGAGAAAGTAAAACAGGCACCATTTATAACTTTTTCATTAGAGCCTGTAATGAAAATCTAAAATATGCGTTTTGTAGATCTATGTTAGTTATACACGTGCTGAAAATTTCATCAAAATCGGTTGACGCAGAAAGAAACGACACGCATCGAAAGATGTAAGAATCTGTGGATTTTAAACAGAATCATTTCACCATTTGTTGCTCTAACATAGATCTACAAAACATATATTTTAAAGTTTCATTAAGGGCCCAAATAAAAGTTTTAAAAAATGCCTTTCTAATTTTTGCATTTAACCTTGTAAATTATAATTTTTGGAAAATCTTTTTTGCAAATCATTTAGTAAACCAATGTTTCTAATTGCTTACAAAACATCAAGTCGTTTGGTACAATTATATAAAAGTAATACTGTTTTAAAGTGCGTTCAAGTACTTTCGTGGTTCACTGTATATTGAACATATCGTCGTTTCGATGAATCCTTACGATCTACCCTTGTACCTAGAAGAGATTTCTGTTTATTGTTTGGCGAAAGGAGGTTTCAAATTCAAGTCGGAATAAATAAACCCTGACCGCTTTATGTGTCGGCATCCCAAGGATTCAGAAACAGTACGTTGAAATGGTAATGGGGGCAATACTGTCTGCTTCAAAAGCGCAAGACAAACGACATCGCGCATAAAGTTTAATCTGATAGAATGAATGGGAGTGGCAAGCCTGAAAAGGTTCGATTTGCTCAAGGACGAGTGGTAGTCCTCTCGATTAAACTAGAATAACTCTAAATGTCGAGCGTGCACGTCTATTTTCAATGATTAACAATTCGATTCGTCGTAACCGACTGAATTACTTCTCGCAAATGGATTTACGAATTTCTATATATAGGTATGAATAACATCCATGTAGTCTTTCATTTATTTTAATTAACCGTGTAGAACCTAATATGTTTCACTTACAGAAGTCTTATACCGATGTACACTCTCGGCCATAAATCACCGGACACTTACTCAAATTTCGATGCAGACGATTTTTTGTTATTAAAGCACCTGCATTATACAACTACATTATAATCTACATTGTAATATGGAGAACATGTAACATTAATATCCAACATTTTCGAAATATTAATTATTACTCTTATACTTTATAATTTCTGAAATTTAAGTGGGGTAATTGTTTTCCAATTTGGCTTCTAGAGCTGCCCATAATTATCCCACATAATTATCTCTCTTTTTTCCAACGTTTATTCAAATAGTATATGTATACAGGGTGAGTCCGAAGAAACAGAACACCTGAATATCTCCGTTACTTTTCGTTGTACAAAAAAACTTCTTAGGACAAAGTTACACTGTTTGAAGGGCCACATGTAACGGTGTAAGGAAAAGAATTTTCAAGGTCATTTTTTTACAGGATTTCAAGGTTATCGATATTTTTTTAAATGGAATGAGGTATACGTTACTTTTTAAACCAATGGCCATAAAGGGTGTTAGGTAGCGGCCAAGTTTTAATAATTTAGCCCTTCATGCATCTCTATAAAAATTAAATAGCGTTCTTTTAAACTAATTTTTACAAACGCTTTTTTCACTATTGCAAGAGGTATTTCTAAGCTAACGAACTTGGTAGTATTTTGTTTGATATCACAACATTTTACGGCCATAGGAACTTGGCTCCTGTTTACAGGATGTTTTTGTTGGGATATACATTCTTCGCATACACATACAAAAACTTGGAGCGATGATTCTAATGAAGGGATTTGCAAACCGTTATCGGAAGGTCAGAGGCTCATAATCGTTCATGCGGGTAGTGAAGAAGGATTTATTCCAAATGCTTATTTAAAGTTCAAATCAAAAAGCAAGACAGGAGACTATCATGACGATATGAATTTCACTAATTATAAAAAGTGGCTGCAAGAGAAACTACTACCTTTGCCCGCCAACAGTGTTATCGTGACAGATAATACACCTTAACATAACGTGCAAACAGACAAGTGTCCAACTATGTGTTGGAAGAAAGAATTAACGAAGGAGTGGTTAAGAACCAAAGGCACTTTGTTCAGCGACGAAATGCTGAAAATAGAATTATACAATTTAATCAAATTGTACAAACCACGACATAAAAAGTGTGTTATCGATAAAATTCTAAGTGATAACGGACATACTGTATTGCGGCTACTGCCTTATCATCCTGATTTGGACCCCATAGAATTAGTGTGGGCATCTAAAAAGAAATGGAATATTTTTACGGTGCAAACCAACAAGTTTTAGATACAGTTGTCGATGATTTGATAATAAACCTCCAACCAAGCGAGGACGACACCGACAATGAAAACTCGGAGTTATTTGGAGTTGAAGAATTGCAATAATTCTTATATTACAAAGGAATTGATTAAACGAGCTTAAAATAAAATAATTCGTCTGTGTTAATATACTTGTTCCATCGTACAATGCAACTATCATATAAACAGTTGTTTTGTATGTTTACTGCTCTAAGAAATAATGGACAGTACGCACTTTTGACGAGGTGTGTACCTTACCGTCCGTATGTTGCATCCTGCTGTCGTCGAGTGCGGTCTTTGTTATTGTCTGCGCATTCCTAAGTTTTGGTCAACTGCACAGCTAGATTTTACAAGCTGTAAGTAAACGCTAACGTCTTAGTACGACAGTAATGGTGTTTTAGAGTTATTTAAATTGAAATATCTCCTGAACTATTAACTTTTCGATATACATAGGTTAGTACTTTTTTATAACGAATGTCCAGCTGCATTGATTGATGTATTAAAAAATACCTCATTCCATACAAAAAAATATCGATGACCTTGAAATCCTGTAAAAAATGACCTTGAAAATGTTTTCCCTTACACCGTTATATGTGGCCCTTCAAACAGTGTAACTTTGTCCTAAGAAGTTTTTTTTTACAACGAAAAATGACGGAGATATTTAGGTGTTCTGTTTCTTCGGACTCACCCTGTACATTTAATTTTGCATTCAAATCTTATCGTATAATATAACTACATCTAATCAAAATAAAACAATAAACTCAAACTGGAAGCTTGTATTCTTTAATCACAATTTTGTTGAAGATAAGTAAGTGTCCGGTGATTTGTGGACGGGAGTGTACAACTTTTAACTTTTCTGTATTTATGTACATATTAATAATGTACTGTATATGATTTTTCATTCACATTGCAATTTATAAATATTGTACTAAATGATGTAAATGTACATTTAATGAATTACTATCTTCAAATTGTTACGAAGACGGATCAAAATTATATTGGATTAACTTTTTGATATACATAGGTTAGTACTTTTTTATAACGAATGTCCTGCTGCATCGATTGATGTATTAAAAAATACCACATTCCATACAAAAAATATCGATGACCTTGAAATACTGTAAAAGAATGACCTTGAAAATATTTTCCCTTACACCGTTACATGTGGCCCTTCAAACAGTGTAACTTTGTCCTAAGAAGTTTTTTTGCACAACGAAAAGTGACGGAGATATTTAGGTGTTCTATTTCTTCGGACTCACCCTGTACATTTAATTTTGCATTCAAATCTTATCGTATAATATAGCTACATCTAATCAAAATAAAACAATAAACTCAAACTGGAAGCTTGTATTCTTTAATCACAATTTTGTTGACGATAAGTAAGCGTCCGGTGATTTGTGGACGGGAGTGTACAACTTTTAACTTTTCTGTATTTATGTACATATTAATAATGTACTGTATATGATTTTTCATTCACATTGCAATTTATAAATATTGTACTAAATGATGTAAATGTACATTTAATGAATTACTATCTTCAAATTGTTACGAAGACGGATCAAAATTATATTGGATTAACTTTTTGATATACATAGGTTAGTACTTTTTTATAACGAATGTCCTGCTGCATCGATTGATGTATTAAAAAATACCACATTCCATACAAAAAATATCGATGACCTTGAAATACTGTAAAAGAATGACCTTGAAAATATTTTCCCTTACACCGTTACATGTGGCACTTCAAACAGTGTAACTTTGTCCTAAGAAGTTTTTTTGCACAACGAAAAGTGACGGAGATATTTAGGTGTTCTATTTCTTCGGACTCACCCTGTACATTTAATTTTGCATTCAAATCTTATCGTATAATATAGCTACATCTAATCAAAATAAAACAATAAACTCAAACTGGGAGCTTGTATTCTTTAATCACAATTTTGTTGACGATAAGTAAGCGTCCGGTGATTTGTGGACGGGAGTGTACAACTTTTAACTTTTCTGTATTTATGTACATATTAATAATGTACTGTATATGATTTTTCATTCACATTGCAATTTATAAATATTGTACTAAATGATGTAAATGTACATTTAATGAATTACTATCTTCAAATTGTTATGAAAACGGATCAAAATTATATTGGATTGTGTCAATAGTAATTGAAAATTATATAATCTTACCATTACGTGGCAAGTTCAATGATATTTCATTCATCTTCTAATCTCAGCACCACTTTTCCTTTCGACGGTCATGGTGTACATTGAATCTGTACGTACGCATGAAACATACACGATATAATAAACGGAGACATTGAACTATGCGCGTCCGAAATTGTAAACATCGTATTCGGATAATCAGCCATGCGGATAATTGAAATTCAGATAATCGATATTTCGGAAAACTGGTGTCCGGATAATCGGCGTTCTCATGTAATTACCGAAAAGTGCCTGTGCGGAATATCAGGCGAACTGACGTTGTTCTTGTCCTTCCACAATAATATAAAAATAATATTATGATTATTGCATCACTAAGCGGCAAATGTTATGCATTTATAACAAAATTGAATAAAACACTGCATTCTAAAGGGACGAAAAAATTGAAGAACGTTGTTGTAGTATTTTCGATCTATTGGAATTATTAAAAGAAACAGTTTATTTTTGAAAATTGAATTGAATACTGATTATAACTGTCAAAGTAGATAACCATACTTTAGATCTTTGGTGATATGCTTCAGTTTGTTAATGCAGCGAACATATCATTAATATTTTGTACATCATGTAAATTAGTTTGACAATCGTTCTATAAAAATGTTTACTAAAAAATTCCTCTTGCAATCTTCTTCATTATCTACATTATTATATGTTCGTTAAGAAATAACCGATAGATTCTACTACTTCGTGTTCAATTCTAGAGCATATTACTTTTAGTATTTGCTCTGTAACTTGGGTAAATAGAAATCTTTAAATTTCTCCTATGCAATCTAGCAGATTTATAGGCGAGGAAATTCCAAAAACCCAAGTTTCTATCCTAGAAAATAAGTGGTTCAAAAGTTATGAGTTTTAAAGTTGAGCGAATTACAGTGCATCTTAGTGATGCTACCTAGCGGCAGCGTTCGATAAGTGACGCGCGACCGTCACTACGTAGCAACATGGCGGCACCTTCCCTGTCGAAAGCATTGAAAATAGTTCAACTTTGAACACTCATAACTTTTGAACCTCTAATCTTCTAGGATGGAAACTTGAATTTTTGGCATTTTCTCGCCCAAATCTACTGGATTGCATAGGAAATAAGCAAAAATTCTGGTTACCCAAGTTACAGTTTAACCCTATCTGCAGTTAGTGTATACATTGTACATACATAAAAGATTTTCACCATTTTTACATGCGCATGTGCAATACATATGACATGTTATGGATTGAAAGTCTTACAGTATGAGTTTTGAATAATTTTCAAATTGAATGTATATAATGTTTAGACTGCGGATCTTTATGCAAAATGAAAAATGTTTGCATTGATTGCAGGACACAGGACCCAAATACAAATTGTGTTCTTCTTTTAATTATCCTATTAAGTTGAAACTAATAACATTGATGTCCTTAAATATTTTTAAAACGTCCACTACTTTAAATTACAAATACCCATTTTTCTCATAAATGCATAGAATCTGCAGTCTAATAATATTAATGAAAGTAATATTTGCAACTAAATCTCCAGCAAAATATTAGCCAATTCGGATCAGTATTCGGGGCTGTGCGATGACCAATAGATTTGTTTGCACTTTCTGTTATCGCAGTGTCAGAAATTAAACGGAACACATAATTTCGCATTTCACATTAAATATTAAAATACGATACTCACTTTAAATCCTTTGTACCAATCTTTTATAGTCGCTTCATCGTATCTCGTATTCGACTTTAAGAAATCCATGTCCTCTTTGCTCAACTTGTCTTTGCTCCCAAAACAACCCATTTTGTAATCTGTAACAATAAGTAATATGCATGTTGTTATTCACAACGATATCCGTTTACTGTTACAACTTATTTCTAAACGAAATTTTAATACAAATTTCAATTTTTTCTACACATGTTTGCATAGCAAAGAACAGGTCTGGGTAACTTGCGGCTCGCGAGTCGCAGATGACGCGTCTTCCTACTCCTAGGTGCTACCCACCAAACTCCTGTGGAGTGTAGCTGAAATATTGCAGAAAATTGGAAGAATAGAGAGGCTATGGTACGAACGTTTTTAACCTTGAATTTCAAGAAAATTGAGGCTTATCCAACGCCATGTTCGGATACTTCTTTTTGACATGCTATACATCATTTTTCGTTGATTTCGTCATGGGGTCATTCCATGCCAAATCGATCACTTTTTGCAGGTACCATCGTCGATTTTGTTCTAAATGAAATATGTTGTAGTCCATGTGAAATTGGGGGGGGGGGTTAAGTTATCATTCTGCCGGTTTCGAATCTTTTTAGAAATGGCAGGCCTTCAAAGTTTTCAATTTTTGCCCATTTTGGCGAAAACAGGCCTCACTTACGAATTTTTATCTCAGTAACTGTTTGTCCGATTGAGCTACATTTTTTTGTTTTATTTGGAAAGGATTGGGATGTCAAAAAATAATTTTTTCGACCCCGAAAATTGTTAGAGTATATGGGCATAGGCAATTTAATGCACAGTGGAATATAAATATAACTGAACACTTTATATTGTATAATATAATATATAATATTTAATTTATATAATATACTATAACACTTTATATTATATAATATAATATATAATATTTAATATTATATAATATTATATAATAAAGTGCTCAGTTATATTTATATTCCACTGTGCATTAAATTGCCTATGCCCATATACTCTAACAAAAATCAACTTTATAATGTCGAAAAATTTAAACAAAAAAAATGTAGCTCAATCGGACAAACAGTTTCCGAGATAAAAATTTGTAAGCGAGGCCTGTTTTCGCCAAAATGAGCAAAAATTGAATACTTTGAAGGCCTGCCATTTCTAAAAAAATTCGAAATCGGCAGAAGGATGACTTAAAATCCCCCCTCCCCCTAATTTCATATGGACTACAGCATATTTCATTTAGAATAAAATCGACGATGGTGCCTGCAAAAAGTGATCGATTTGGCATGGAATGACCCCATGCTGATTTCAGATCTGGCCGTAAAATTTGTCAAACACCTCAGGCAGAGAGTGTTATGATGAGCCAAGAACAGGTGTGGAGTAGGGCCTGAGTCACAGAAGCCAGGAGAAATACGGATAGTGAGATCCTGGACTCCTGACCATCTCGGCTCAGTTTTCTAGAGTGGCGGTCTATTGATCGTCCCGGGAGTGAAGTGATTTTTAGTGGGTATGCGTGACCGACCAACCGTCACGTGAGCTCCACACTACCCCCTCCTAGGGTGTGCGTAATGCATTTTTTCACCACTCCTTTAATAAAAAAAAAAGGCGTGGAGTGTTATGAAAATTTCGGGGTTCTCGATTACGCCGAGATATGGTATTTCGAGATATCTCGAGGTGTGCAGTGTCATTTTAATCAGAAAAATGCCACAAATAAGTTGGTGAAAGTCCCATAGGAAAATAATGAAAAATAAAGAAGTTATTTAGTTGGATTAGTAGTGGTTCACACCGATATATATCCGACCCAGGATCAGATTACATGGCATGTTTACACTGCTCGGCGACCGAGGCAGCTCGAGTTTCGTAGAGGGGATATTTGTTTTTTATATTCTGACTAAAATGTATATCTGTTGCATGTGTTGGTGTCGCAATTTAATTGAAAGTGTACAATAAAAATATTATTACCTACAATTCTCGGAATTGACGCACTGGCAATGCCAAATAAAACTACTACCGGACTATCGGAATCTACACACAAGGTTAACTTGATTCGACAGAGTTTAGCCCGATCTCACGGGAATTGACTCTTACGAATGTGACACGACGCGGCGCGGCGCACAGTGGAAAATTTGGACCAAACTCGATAGAAAATCAAAGAACTTTCGGTGGAAATGAGGTAGAGCGATGAAATTTTTTAAAAATTAAATCTCAAACTTTGCAGAATATGGGAAAAATAGGGAGATTATGGTACGAACGTTTCTTAACGTTGAGAAAATTCGTTAAACATGTAGAATTTCAAGAAAATGTGATTTCTCCAGTACCACGCGCGGAAATTGTTTTTTTTAACATGCTATATATGTTTCCCGTAGATTTTTTCACGCTGATTTCAAATCTGGTCTCGAAATTTGTCTACGACCTCAGGATTTTGCAAGAAATCGATTTCAATAACACTCTGTTGAACGTTTCGGCGAAAATTATATTAATATTTGCCGAATTAAATTTTCGAGTGGAAAGGGTGAACGAAGGGGAAATCACTCATTTGCATCCACCAACATTAACAATCCAACACAATATTTGCACGCACTCACGCACACCTCGTTCAGTGAATCAGTCTGCATGTTTATAACGCATTGCCATTATTTTATTCGCAAGTATCCACAGTATCACACACGCGTATACCGGGATTATCCAGTTAACAAGTGTTGAGTGGTGTGTTGCACGCGTCATAATTGTTCTATTCGCAAGAGCAATTTCCACATTTTACGGGTGAAGCAAACCCAAATCGGAAACTGTAATCCAGGGGGTGTAAATAAATGAAATTTAATCAAATACCACTTGACCACATTTTCTGTGATGTACTTACTCGTGCAGATAACTACCACCATTTTCTCTAGTCTGTTTATTCGATCTAAATATTTTACTTGTAATGGTTTACAGTATTTCGAACGAAATGTTTCTTCAGTTTATTGACTGTCAGAAATGGAAAAAACTCGAATACACTGTCCAATAAATTCCAACTTTTCTTTTGCATTTCGATTCCCACTATGCGATTCTTATAGTGTTTATCGCGCTGATTCCGCATCTGTTCTTAATTTTTCTCCTAGACGTACAGTTTCTGAGAAAATTAAGTTTAAAAAAAAGACACATTTTTCAACTTTGAACAAATATTGTGATGTTATTATAAAAGATATTGAATTGTTCTTTACAGCAAAAGATTCCGTATACTTTCCCGAATACAGCGATATCCAATATTAATACATTATGATTGTTTATGTTTAAACATATGTTTATGTAAACAATGATTAAAGACGGAGAGACAACACTTTTACACCAATTTTTGCGGATATTTTTGAATTTATCTCAAAAAATAAGGGTCTAGCGGAAAATCGAACTATACCACGCGATAGAGCAGACTTTTATCTTGAGGAACCACCCTGTCAAGTTTGCGTGGTCGACGTTTTTTTCGAACCAGAAAGCAAAATATCTTCGCCCGACATGAGTTGCCGCCAGTGGCGCTCACCACTAGAACGGGCGTTCCACGGGATACAGCGTGGCGATTTATTTTGAGATAAATTCAAAAATATCCGCAAAAATTGGTGCAAAAGTGTTGTCTCTCTGTCTTTAATCATTGTTTACATAAACATATGTTTAAACATAAACAATCATAATGTATTAATATTGGATATCGCTGTATTCGGGAAAGTATACGGAATCTTTTGCTGTAAAGAACAATTCAATATCTTTTATAATAACATCACAATATATGTTCAAAGTTGAAAAATATGTCTTTTTTTAAAACTCAATTTTCTCAAAAACGAAAGAAAAAGTAAGGACAGATTTGGAATCAGCGCGAAAAACTCGATAAGAATCGTATAGTGGGAATTGAAATACTTTTTGGTTGTTCGACAGTGTAATTACAGGGTCGACATCAGTGTGAATTTTAATCTACTGCAATTAAAGCTATACTTACGGTTGTTGTTGTGGTTGACAGTTACTCATTTTTAGGTTACCTTCTAATTGTACTATTTATTTTATTACTAGCATAATCCCGGTGAAAAATCAGCAGCATTGTTCTTTTAATACTTTAATTTCTCCAATTTCTTCGGAATTCAACTATTTTGCGCGCGCCATTTTTGTTTCTTAGCGGATTAATCACTATGGCGGAAGCCAGAAACAAAAGAAAATTTAGATGCGATTATTCTAGTGACGCAGGAAAATTTGAATCATATTTGAAAAATGTTGGAAATTTGCCTTAAGCTCGCACACCTTGCGCCATCTACCATCTCATTAATGTACCATCATCTATCATAACCTTATACTTCTGTACACGCTATCGTCCACGTGACACACGCATCTTTGTTCCTTTATTAAAACAGTATTATTAATTAAACCAGTGTCGTTATCCACCTGCTAATCTTCCACAAAAAATAGGGATGTTACATTAAGTATTCCATATATCAAAGCTTCTTTCGTTCTATCACTGACTACAGACCCTATATTTACTTTCGAAAAAAAACGAGGATCTTAAGTTAAGAATAGAGGGAATTCAATTTGCAGCCCTTCGTGTCGCCGAGTCGCCGCGCTGTGTCGAGAGTCCAAGCTCTGTTTACTACTTCGACATAAACCCATTTTTCTATGTAATAACCTCCTCGCAAAAAACTTCTCGAACAAAGGTACAGCACTTTACAATTTAATACAAAGACTCATAATATCCACCGGATGGGCCAATTGGCTTGATCTTTACTCCACATCAGATTGAGGATTTACAACAACATAGAGTTTGGCTTAGAACCGAAAATAACTTCGCTCCATACCTCTGTAAATATTGGCTATGGGAATAAGTTTTCCGCTCTTTTGGAGATGTCGTTGTACGTAAGTACCGATCGCGTATTTGATGGAACGTAGTATGTACATGTTTTTGAAAGGTCTATGTCTGAGCTTCAAAACGCAGTTAGTGGCAATTGTTTCGAGCGTAAACAGCAGTCAATTTCTCGCGTGAAAAATGTCGACTTTTGTTGCAAGTAAGCAACATTTGCGGGAAGTCATATTGCATTATTTTGTTTTAAAGAAAGGTGTTATATATTTACTATATTATATTTATTATATATTGACGGGGACGATGCTCCTTTAAAAACCATGATTTCGACGTAAGAGCAAAGATTGCAATGCTGTGCCAAAAAATTCGAAGATACAGATTTGCCAGCATTACTTGGTGGAAATCCACGTCAAACATTTAAAGAACAGTCAATTGAATTAACCGTCGCGTCGATCTACTGTTGGAAAACGTTTACACGTTATGGGTATAGTTTATACGCTTCTTTTCAACACAAAAGGGGGGAAACTTATTCCCATACCTAATACATTTGCCTCAATTTAGTGAATGAGATAAATACTGAGCTTGGATCCCTTCTCAAGGAAGCAGCAGCAGACTCAAATTACATTTTTTCTGGACCACCTCGCCAATAGGCCTACCAACTCTGTTTCTATCTTTACTGATGCAAGTAAAAGTAAAGAGATAGGAGCTGTTGTTGCTGCATGTTTCTCATCTGAGCTCAATGAATCCTGCCTGCTAAACTTACATAAGGATATGTCTATCTTTTCTGCTGAATGTATTGCAATCAAAACTGCCCTTGAGCTTGCATCTAACTGTTCTTATCATTATATATACATCTATTCTGACTGGCTGAGTGGTCTAATAGCACTAAGTAACTACTCGGGCAATGCTAAGTCCAACCATTTTCTACTAGATATCCATAAACTGATAAATTTCTACTTTACGGAATTCAAGAAACTGTTTCTTTTAGTGGATCTCTCCGCATACTGGAATTACGTTTAATGAAAAAGTAGATGCAGCTAAAGAAGCGTCTCTGCTGACTGTTTCTGCCGACATCCTGGTTCCCTACTCTGAGTTTTCCCATAGTTTTAGAAAACAAGTTAGGACGCTGATAATATTCTCGAAGAAGCAGAGTTCAAGGGCATTACATTTTTCAGATCTTTCTACCACTCCGGGTGAAAAAGTTGCGGTGGAATAAGTTGATTCTAAACTCTGATGTCCCCTCAGAAGGAACAACCGAGTGCAAAGGGCTAATTATTATTTTTTGTTCGAAGTTCTATACATTGTATCCTACTAATTACAGAACATAGAGTCGATCTTTGAATTTTCCGTCGATCGGTGTTTCGATGGCTGAGGTTCTACGGTATAATATCCTCATTAAGTAGGATTTCAGTCGATGAGATTAATTCGTATTATGCGAATAATCGTTATACGTATTACGAATTGATCCGTTGCCTCGTTACACTCGTTAGAGGGTAACAATCAACAGTCGCTAAGAACGCCCAGTACATAATGGATCTCCTACAGTGAATTTACTGGCATACTACTAAAAATTTGTTATGCAAAATACGTAAGTACATAACCGTTATTACCACATTGCTACATATGAGCCGCTCACTTGCCAAATCGATTAACTCCATAAAACAGAATTTAAAGAAACTCCATTTAACCAGACTGAGCCACAGCGACGCGTGGCCGGGTACAGCTATGTTGGATTCCGTGTCTCGAAATCGAATACAACACTTTTTATAAATCGCAAGGAGGTTTTATTTAACAAAAGTCTACAGTGGCGTAGTACGGCTCAAAAATGATGACTTCTTGGTCTTGGGTTCGCAAGAGAACAAAATCTGTTACTGCTGTTTCGGCAGCTCTATATATAATATATTTCGGAGAGGAGAATGTGGAAGGGAGTGGGAAGGATGCATTGTCGAAGGTGTGACGTGGGAAGGACAAGGTCTAAGGGTTGTATAGTCCTATCTAGTTCTAATAACTTATGTTTAGGCTGACGTGTCCGTGGCTTGGTTATCGTGATGTATCGGCGTTTACATAGGTTATCGGGTATACAACAGCTAGTTATAAATAAAAAAAGAGTTATAATAAATTTAGGGTGATGTTCTCGGCGCAACGGATTCGATCAAATTATACACTAAATAGCAATCTTGTAGAGATTTTTCAAACGTACGATTCGGATTTGAATCTGAGAAACGTTTGCTCTCGATTGTTTTGTATACGAGAAAAAGAAGAAAGAAGGTGGTGTGTTTCGTCCTAGACCCGCTAGAGGACTCATCAGTAAGGCTATCTAGCGGGTCCTGCCTTAGACACGAGTGTCGGAAGGAGGGACGTTAACCCGCCAGTAGGCGCGCGCGGTCTCACAGACCGCACCGTCATTTATTGTAGCATAGTTCAATTGTTATTGTGCCAACACTGCGCATTGTTGGTCTAGCTGAGTATTATAACCTCACAAGTGTAACTTCTAATCAACTGATTAATTACTCCCATTTTTGTAAGCTGTAGGCATTTTCGGTCTGTCACACCGCGCGCGCTCGCTGGTGTTATACGCGTTTGTTATCGCGGTTACTGATATAAACATGTGGAAGTACACATTCGAGAAGGAGCAGGAGCGTCTCCAACGCCTTTTGGAAGAGACTGAAGAAATTCTAGAAGAGGAATTAGATGATGATTGTTCGGAAGACGAAGTTGATCGTGTCGAAGAGAGAGAAGAAGACAGTGAAACAGAACAAGAAATCTCAAACCATGAAGAAGAAAATATTTCAGATAGTGGACTTTTTTTCTTAGGAAAAGATCAAACTACAAAGTGGATGAAACACGTTCCACGCCAAAACGTGCGAGTAAGGGCTCAAAACAAATTTTGTCCTGTACCAGAGACGCGATTACCCACTTATTCTCTCAAGACACCTATTGAAATATTCCAGTTTTTTATAAATGACGAGATGATAAAAATCGTTGTACAAAACACAAATCTGTACATAACATCGGTTTCAAATAATTTCGTGAGAGAAAGGGATGCAAAACATACTACATCCTCTGAAATCTATGCCCTCCTGGGGTTGTTGTTTTATTCAGGAATGCTGAAAGCGAACCATTTGAATGTGGACGAACTATGGAAATCCGACGGATCCGGGATAGAAATTTTTAGATTGACAATGTCAATAAAACGATTCCGGTTAATAAAAATATATCATTATTTTTATGTAAAAGACTTATATTCTTGCATGTGAAGATATTCGCAATTGCAAACGGAAAAAGCTTAAATATTACGATTAATATTCGGTGCGGTCCTACAGACCGCGCGCGCCCTCTCATGTAACATAATATGGCGCGTCTACTGGCGGGTTAATATACTAATTGATGACATTTTAGTAACTTGCGAGAAAGTCGTTCAACGATTTGTCCATCTTGTGGACGGTGTCGAAGCGGGTCTAGGATGAAACACACCACCTTCTTTCTTCTTTTTATCGTATACAAAACAATCGAGAGCAAACGTTTCTCAGATTCAAATCCGAATCGTACGTTTGAAAAATCTCTACAAGATTGCTATTTAGTGTATAATTTGATCGAATCCGTTGCGCTGAGAACATCACCCTAAATTTATTAAAAAAAATTTACGATCGATAATAATTTCTCATTTAAAAAAATGTTATGTTTGAACCAACTTTCTTATACGCTTAAATTTAAAATATTTCAAAAAGTGGAGTTGATCGATCTGGCCTGTGAACGGCTCATATAAATACAATTTCACGGATGAAAATGTTAAACTCGAAGGCAGAATAAAAGTTGTCCAGCATGTTTACGGGTAACATTGAATCTGATTCGTTTACCTCGACGAATATTTTCGTAAGCTCCGCTGTTTGCGTATTTACCATTGAAAAAGTTCGTCATTCATATGCCACCAACTCTGGGTTCTCCAGCAAAACTTTTTAAACCTTGCTTGATTGTATTGCTCGGCTCTCTTGCGTAGTTTCAAGCCCTCGAAACTCCGCGTATTTCCCTAGTTTTAGTGCAATTTCAGTTTCAAATTCACTTGAGTCAACCGCCGAATTATTAAGCAAACTGCCATTTTTCATTTCTTCGCAATCCGTACGTTCAATTGGTTATTTCATTCCACTTCATTTCTCTTATAATTTCTCTTACAAATTAGAGATGCATTTAGCGATAAGATATCGATCAACTATATTTATCAATATATACAATTGTTATCGATATACAGTCGATATGGCAAGTATTGTCGTCGTGATGGATCGAAGGAGACGAATGGAATGGTACAGATAGAAACACCGACGCTATTCATGTTTATAAACGGAAATTGCTCTGACATAGAAGCTGTGTATATGCTACGAATTCTCGGATACAACTGATAAAATAATCTCTACACTTCGCTATACATACCCGACCCCCCTTCCCATAAACAGAAGCATCAAAAATAGATACACTAGGATCATCAAAATATTAGGATAATCAAAACGAATACATACTGCAGTGAAATATAAACGGTAATTACCCTCAAAAGGAGCATCTCGATACATTAACACGGAAATATAACCCCTGCGTTATTTGCCATCAAAAAAGTAACTTCAAGAACAACTTCTGCCCTACAATGTCCATTTGTTTTCAATCTACAAAGACTATTTCCATTAAAAATATGGGTAATTATTGCAAACAGGTCTGCGTCCTCCGATTTTGATGAAATTTAAATATGTTATAGATTTCGACATTTTGAACAACTTTTCCCTTTTCCAATATAGGGGGATCGGTTTTAGTTTTCGATATATTTGAAAAAAACTATCGCTAATACTGTATTGAATTTTTCGTATTCTTGCACCGCTCCGTGGCAACGTAAGCCTGTCCCGGTGCGGCGTTTGTTTGCATTTTGACGCTGTGGAGGTGAGAGAGAAAACAGGGTCTCACTCTGGTCATACATACAGGGTGGTCCACGCAACTTGCACACCTATAATAACTTTCAAAGTATACGTTGCACGAAAAAGTTTTGTATACAGAAGTTGCATGGTCTGAAGGGGTACATTATGTAGTGTATTTAATTTTTTTACAGGTGGACGCGTAAAAGACATATGAAGGTCAACTTCATTTTTTTTAATGGAATGAGGTATTTTTTAATACATCAATCGATGCAACATTCGTTATAAAAAAGTACAACCTATGTATGTCGAAAAGTTAGTAGTTCAGGAGATATTTCAATTTAAATAACTCTAAAATACCATTACTGTCGTACTGAGACGTTACTGTTTACATACTTGTGTAACATCTTAACACGACAGTAATGTTATTTTAGAGTTATTTAAATTGAAATATCTCCTGAACTACTAACTTTTCGACATACATAGGTTAGTACTTTTTTATAACGTATGTCTAGCTGCATCGATTGATGTATTAAGAAATACCTCATTCCATTAAAAAAAATGAAGTTGACCATCATATGTCCTTTACGCGTCCACCTGTAAAAAAATTAAATCCACTACATAATGTACCCCTTCAGACCATACAACTTGTGTATACAAAACTTTTTCGCGCAACGCATACTTTGGAAGTTATTATAGGTGTGCAAGTTGCGTGGACCACCCTGTATATTCCCCCAACTTTGAGGGCTGTTTTGGCCGATGATGGTTGCCGATAGAAAAAAACACGTGTCAAATATTGTTCAGACAACTATAAGCTCCCATAAGTTTCATCAAAATCGGATTTTCGCATCTGAATATGTTCCCTTGTTACTAAGTCAACTCCCCAAACCATTTCTACTACTGGGCGAATTCAATAGCCATCACTTCACGTGGGGATCACACAAAATCGATCCGAGGGGACGTATCATTGAAAAACTATTAGATAGCATTTGCTGGCACCACAATAACAAAATAACGATAAGCTGGCGAGTATTTGAAAGTGGTACATGGAACTAAGATAGTTTTACTTGTAGAATTAGGCAATACTACAAAATCCTTGTTCCATAAAACAACTTAATCCTTTGCATTCGAAATTACTCCAACAGTAGAACTTGGATTTATTTCTCATTCAATCGAGGACGCCCTATAAATGCGATAAAACTGATTGAGCAGATTTATTCACGTCACATTATAATTTTTACCAATTCCTTAAATACAAGCAAATTTATTAATGTGAAAATTCATTCGAATTACAATGCGATAATTATTCTAGTGGCGTCTCGGAGTTCCGTTCCAGCGAAACGATTTACAATATATGTAGGTCAATTTATATAAAAAGTGAATTTACAATTCTGCAAGTTACTTAAATTTACCCGAATATTTGCATACGAAACAAATTAACATACATTGCACATTTAAATTCGAAACTCGCAATGAAACTTCGACAACTTTACAATTACACTCGAACGTTGTTAATAACTTATATGTTATACAGTCGCATTTTTTAACACGGTTTTCTCTGAATGTCAAATTTCATTTCTTTTTCTTCTTTCGATAGTAAATTGTTTCTACGACATGGTCAAGCTTGCTCCCGTATACATCCCGTGATTATAATTGTTACTCTACCTCTACATATGTGTTCATAAAATAGGAAAGTGTGTGCCTTTTTACTGTAGTTTTAGGTCTTGTGTTTGCGGACCCTGAAAAAACATTTTCTGTAGTTTGCCACCATTTTTCCAAGGGAAAGTTGATGTATTCTATATTGCCGGCAATTTGCATTTGAAGAAATAGTACTTGTTAAGTGCACCTCGTTATGCCAACACTGCGATATGTACTTTGCTCCAGCTAACTAAATTGTTGGTTTTGCGCTTACAAAACTCAATGTCGGTAACAGAGGGAAGAGTAAATACGAGGGACGGTTCTAAAGTCCTACGAATTTTATTCTGTTATTTAATTCGTATGCACAGACGAAGCGAATCGTTGCCTCCCAATCACCTCGGTAAACTTGAAATATTTCCGATGTATGCGAATACACAGTGGGTGGGTGTATTCGTACACCTTTTAAAAACTAATAACTTTTTTATAATTGTATCAAACGACCTGATTTTTTATAATCAATTAGAAGCATTAGTTTACAAACTGATATGCAAAAAAGATTTTCCAAAAATTACAATTTACAAGGTTGCAGGCACAAATAAAAAAGGCATTTTTTAAAACTTTTTTATTTGGGTCCTTAATGAAAATTTAAAATGTATGTTTTGTAGATCTATGTTAGTCATACACACGCTGACAAATTTCATTGAAATCGATTAACATATACACGAGCTACAAGCGGTTAAAAATGGTGAAAATCGTAGTTTTCCACGACTTTTGATCAGTTTCTGCTTAAAATCCACAGAATCGTACATCTTTCGACGCCTGTTGTTTTTTCCTGCGTCAATCGATTTCGATGAAATTTCCAACATGTGTATAAAGAACATGCATGTAGAAAACATATGTTTTAAATTTTCAATAAGAGCCCAAATAAAAAAGTTTTAAAAAATGCCTTTCTTATTTTTGCCTGCAACCTTGTAAATTGTAATTTTTGGAAAATCTTTTTTGCATATCAGTTTGTAAACTAATGCTTCTAATTGATTATAAAAAATCAGGTCGTTTGGTACAATTATAAAAAAGTTATTAGTTTTTAAAAGGTGTACGAATACTTTGTACACCCACTGTAGTTAATTCATGAACATCAATCGTCTTATCCTTGTGGAAGTACAAGTATCAAATATTAATCGGAGTTTCTATTGTACAACTGCATAATCTTTCTTATCCACTTGAAACCGAGTGGGATTTGAAGTAGGTGCGTCTTACAATCGATCTGCTCCACGGTAAGTACTATATGTACTGCTTCATACCGTTTTCTGAATAGCTAGAACGATCAGTGAGCAAACAGTACCGACTCTCATTGCATAACGTATTAACTATCAAAAGTCTTCGGACAACATTTTAGGAGCGAAGAGTTGTAAAGGACATAAGCTTTTGCTTGGCATAAATCGTTTCCTGGTGGACGCAGAGTCGCCAAATTAAGACTTGTGCACAGTGGTTCAGGAGCTCGCTTTTTATGGGCAAAATTTAACTTATCAACTTTCAAATTTCAACGAAATTTTGTTTTTCTCTGAAATAAGAACCCTTTGAAACCTCGAAATTCAAAATATTAGGTCTCTCGGATAACTTTCCTAGCAGATATAGCGTTTAAAGTGCAAAACTATACAATTGAAGGTACAACTAAATAGTTTAGGATATTAGCGTAGATTTGATAGCGTAATTGGCCTTACGCAATGTTGAAATGAAAATTTTTGCTATATTTTTCTATGCGCGAGCAAGAATATTTCAGTTATTTAATGGTAATATATAAGAAGTATGCGTCGATCAATGTACGAAGAATATAAAGTTGAATACAACGTAAACATTAGGTAGAGCTTCAAAAAAATGGTTCAAAAAGAACGCTAGTGTAATTCTTCTTTTATTCCTTCCATGAAAATGAATTGAAAATGATTTGTTAGCAGTTTTATTCTCACATGCAATATATTCAGATATCAATCGATCGATTTTCGGCTGAAAGAATAGAGTTTGAACTTTTACATTTCATACATTTGTACCAAACAATAACTTACGTGGAGGTAATGATTTTCATTTTTTCGCTCTATACGCTTTCCACTTGATCTGTCTTTTTTACAACTTTCTCATCATTTTGTCGACAAATAATGATGGGCTTACATTTCTTAGAAACGAAAGAATAACACTTATCAATAACCTTATCAATATCTTATGTATTTGATCTACCAAACATTTTTGGCCACTTTTTAAGATCCTCCTTTAACCCCTTGCCTTAGAATATCGTGTCTGACTGGTGTTAAGTATGTGTGCTATTAATTTCTTTTAAACTACAATAAAATTTGAAAATATACATATACAGGGTGTCCCACGCAACTGGAACAGGCTGTACCTCCTAAACGGTCGGGAATAGAGGAAAATGTTATATGAAAAAGTTGAATGGCGTCAGACGGTGCATACTACGCAACTAATTTTATGCACTTTTGTGCATCGGTGCATCAGAAAAATGCAACTGCACTTTCCTTTAAAATGGAAACCTACATTTTTGACTGCACCAATTGATGCAGTTTGTTGTGCTCTACATAAAAGTACTAACATACTTATCCCTTAAACTTATTCGTTAAGAAGTTATCGAAGCTAAAAGTTCTCTAATTTATAATGGAACATAACGTAGGTACTAGGTGCTCCGGAACACTTGCCGAGACCGAAATAATTCAGTGAACTTTCAGCTTCGATAATTTCTTAACGAATAAGTGTAGGGCATAAGTATGTTAGTACTTTTATGTAGAGCACAACAAACTGCATCGATCGGTGCAATCAAAAATGTAGGTTTCCATTTAAAAAAAAAGTGCAGTTGCATTTTTCTGATGCACCGATGCACAGAAGTGCATAAAATTAGTTGCGTAGTATGCACCGTCTGATGCCATTCAACTTTTTCTTATAACATTTTCCTCTATTCCCGACCGTTTAGGAGGTACAGCCTGTTCCAGTTGCGTGGGACACCCTGTAAATATAGGCATACAGTAGATATTAGTTTTCTTCCTTTATTTAAGAAGTTATCAACTACAAAAAAGTTTTAATCGTTAAAACCGTGAAATAAATTGTAGGGCGAGGGGTTAACGCCTTGCGATTATCATGCGTTTGTTAGTATTGAAATATGTCAAAATTAATCTAATGTTCGATTATAATCGATTCGATATAATTCAATATTGGTATATTTCAGTTTATTTAAGAAACTGTTATTTATTTGTTCTATACTTCATTCTATTTTTCTAGCCCGTGATCCTCGCTTGACATGTGACATTTGAACCAAAAAGATCTGTTTTCTTTATGCTTATTAATTTGTTTGCCTGTATTAATAAAGTTCAGTTTAGTTAATTTTGTTTGTTAAATTACATAATCTAACAGTTAGGATCACTCTAATGCAGTGTTGCCAGATCGTACCTGTAAGTACGAAAACGCGTAGGTACTTTTTGTTTGCTTTCGCACCTACTGACGTACTCAACCTTAGTGACGTACCTTTTCATATTTGTTGGCAACTATAAAATTATTTAGAGAAGAAAAATACATTCATACTAAACTCCTGGTGTTTTTAATATGCGTGCAAGTTACGTTTAATTTGCATAAGTATCCGCACTCTACTTATGAAATAGTCCAAAAATATATGTTTGTATGCAAGTTCAATTACCGCAAATCACTGTAAGAAATGGTAACTCACTGTTATGTACGTACTGATTTTTACAACAGTATTGGTGGACCTTTTGATCGTCATAGTGCTTTCCCAGTGATTAAAAATATATCTGTTTGCCGGACGCATCATTAATCCCTTGGGTAAGAGCTTAATCCAGCAAATAGCTAAGTAAACAGGCGCAATTCCATTAACATAGATCGGTGTCGTCTTTACAGTGGAACGGGATCTCTTGATGTGTGCGTTGTGTTAATTACGTCCTACATTTACGTCGCGTTTCACGGTGCTCTATCGTCGTCCGTTGCTACACAAGGATATCGTTTCTAATGCGACATGTTACCGACCCATTATACATTTACCGCATTGCACTCGAGTAATCGTAAAAACGCAACAATTTGTAACAGCTCAAAAGTTTCTAACAGATCAAACTTTTCCTCTTCACCAGGGCACAGTTAATCATGGAAATGTCTCGTTTCCACATTTCATTCGTGTTACTGTCACTCGAATTAATATTCGGACGCTATAAAAAGGACGATAACTTTTTAATATTGTACTATACGATTTCAACATTTTCGGGAAGCTAGAGCAATTAGATTGCTACAGGATGTGAAAACAAATTTTTGAATAAAATTGCAATTGATCGGAATTGTAGAGAAAGTACTGAAAGTTGCATTTTTGAACTTTTTCATGTCGGCCTTTATAATATTTGGACGCTCTAAGGAAGACGATAACTTTTTTTAACACTGTACTATACGATTTCAACATTTTTAGGAAGCTAGAGCAATTAGTTTACTACAGGACGTGAAAAGAAATTTTTGAATAAAATTGCAATTGATCGGAATTGTAGAGAAAATACTAAAAGTTGCATTTTTCAACTTTTTCATGTCGGCCTTTATAATATTTGGACGCTCTAAGGAAGACGATAACTTTTTTTAACACTGTACTATACGATTTCAACATTTTTAGGAAGCTAGAGCAATTAGTTTACTACAGGACGTGAAAAGAAATTTTTGAATAAAATTGCAATTGATCGGAATTGTAGAGAAAATACTGAAAGTTGCATTTTTAAACTTTTTCATGTCGGCCTTTATAATATTTGGACGCTCTAAGGAAGACGATAACTTTTTTTAATACTGTACTATACGATTTCAACATTTTTAGGAAGCTAGAGCAATTAGTTTACTACAGGACGTGAAAAGAAATTTTTGAATAAAATTGCAATTGATCGGAATTGTAGAGAAAGTACTGAAAGTTGCATTTTTAAACTTTTTCATGTCGGCCTTTATAATATTTAGTATAGTTTAGTTTAGGTTTAGGTTAACCTAATTATTACGAATTAGATAACTATTTTTCTAATTTCATCCGTTGATCGAAATCAATTGTTTTTATTCCAGTTGAATATCAACACACATTGTGAAAGTAACATGAAAAAATATAGGTGATGCTGGAAGTAATGAAGAACGGTGGCTCCAATAATTTTAAGCTCACGAATACATAGGGAAAGCGAAGCTTCGCAGCCACGGGATCCTCCTACCTATGTATGTACAAAGATTAAAGTGCAGGAACGAAATTATTGAAGAATCCAGAAACTGAACACTCGAAATGAAAATTAGGAGTAATATTTTTCATTTATTGTTTAATGATTTAAAGTAATCTAGTTTTTTGGTAATAAATGTTGCGTTCTATATTTATTTTCTTTTGCTACTATTATTACGAGACAAATTAAATTCATCAACTGCTACTATGTATCATTTTTCACTTTTGTGTTACAATGCCATCGCTCGCACAATTTATTAGAATGATAAAGAAATAATTACAAGAGAATTACAAGTTCAAAATTATAAAGTACGCGTCTGAAGGGCAAGATTGAAAGATCTCATTTTATGCTTTACATAATAAAAATTAAAATATTTGTGTTTATCGATGTTTCACAGCCCATTCCAAATATTCAACTGTGTAACATTTAATACTTTAAATAGCATTTAAAATATCCTTCGTCTTTCTAAATTGTAACGTGTCCCAACTTTGACGAACACCGAGGGCAGTAATACACGCTTTCGTTCGAGTCGCCCAGAAGTGGACAAAAGGTGGTCGTTAGCGGTGCTTGTAACAATATTGCAAATGAAATGTGAACACAGGTGTCGGGAAACGAGAGCAGAAATAAAGTTATATGCACCGACACTAATGGTTCTGACCTTACCAACCTCTGTTTCAGAGTAATTACACTGTAAAGTTATTAGTAGCATTAATTAAAGACGGTGTATTACTTACGCGTGTCGGTGACATTAACACGTTTAACCCTTAGCACTCGAATGGTCACTCTGAGGCGCCATTAAAAATTGCTGCGCCATTATTCCAAATATTATTTACATTATTAAATATGTCGGGATCTAATCAATTACTAAACATTTAAGTATTGTATGAGCTATTATGCCAATTTCATATCCATAAAATTTTTAAAATTATAGGTAATGGAAATATTCTAGCGAGGAAGAGATGTTTAATTTTCAAGTTAAAATTGCTCCGAGTGCAAAGGGTTAATTTTTACATTGTTGACAGTAGTACAGTATGTTACTTTAAATAAAATAAATGAAATAAAACATCTTGTTCTTTTAAAATACATATTTTACATATAGTCCAATCAACGAAAAGTTGTAGAGGGAAATGGAAGGAACACAATTTTTAACTTTGAGTCTTTGTTTGGACTAGTTAGGAGGTAAACATACTAAAAGTCACCACTCCTAGGAGGTGAGCGGAGTGCAGGGGGCACGTAGAAGGTCCCCTTTTTCGGTTTTCCGCTTATAGCTCGGAAACTATGCGTCCTAGCGATAAGACCATTCTATACAAAATTAAAGCTGACAAAATGTGCCACAAGATTGATTGGATCCAGTTTTTCGCTATTTTGCATAGTTTCCGAAATATCCACGCTCAAAATTCAATAATTGTGCTGAAGAGTTAGCTAGTCAAATAAGGCAAAACACGAGGCAAAAATTTCTTTTTCACAATTAGTGAACTTTGAGCGCGTATATCTCGGAAACTATGTGAGATAGCGAAAAACTGAATACAGTCAATCTTATGGCACATATTGTCAGCTTTAATTTTTTATAGAATGGTCTTATCGCTAGGACGCATAGTTTCCGAGATATCCGCGCTCAAAGTTCACTAATTGTGAAAAAGAACTCTTCAGCACAATTAGTGAACTTTGAGCGCGGATATCTCCGAAACTATGCGAGATAGCGAAAAACTGAATGCAGTCAATCTTATGGCACATATTCTCAGCTTCAATTTTATATAGAATGGTCTTATCGCTAGGACACATAGTTTCCGAGATATAAGCGGAAAACCGAAAAAGAGGACTTCTACGTGCCCCCTGCACCCCGCTCACCTGCTAGGAGTAGGGACTTTTAGTATGTTTACCTCCTAACTAGTCCAAACAAAATCCCAAAGTTAAAAATTGTGTTCCTTCCATTTCCCTCTACACCCCCTTATGAGCATTCATTGACTGGACTAATATGGCGGAGGATCATTATGCGTTTGGTATTGTTATTCTGGGAATGGTGTTGGCAATCTACATTTTATAGACGGGATATTAACAGTAACATGGCATTTAAATATTCTGCAATAGAATTTACAAGTTTCAATAATAAAAATGAACATCCGCGGTGATTATATCTTCCAGCAAGATAACGACCCTAAACATAAATGCAAACTAGCGACGAAATGTTTCAGTGAAAATGATATTCAATTGTAACCATGGCCCCCTCGAAGTCCCGATTTGAATTTAATTGATCACCTGTGGGATCACTTAGATCGAAGTGTGAGTGAGAAATTTCGGAATAATAAATCAGTTTTTAAACAAGCACGACTGAGTGCATAGAATAGTATTGACGAAAATGTTATAAATACATAGATTGTTTGACAGTATGCCTAGAAGACTTGAAGAGGTCACAAGAAACAAAGGGTGTCGAACTTCATCTTAATTATGTTGGTTGTTCTATTGTTAAGGATACACTGAATTACGAATTTTCAATGCTGTCAACATACTTTCCGCAACCGATAAAAAAGTTATTTAATTTTTCCTGTCATTATTATAAACTTTATTTTATGTCATCTTTGGTGCTACACATTCTAGTTTGTACTATATTAAATAATATACATAATATATGTATATTTCCGATTAATTCCTGAATTATTGATTTGAAATAGAAAATATGCATTTTTGAGACGTGTCGACATACTTTCCGTGGCGACTGTACGTCATCGCCTCATCTTCGTCAATTACTGCCAACCTCTGCATGGTAGATTAAAATATATAGGGTAAAATATCTCATTTTTTATTTTACAATTAATAAACTCAAAACGCACATTAACTGAAAATTTCCGTTAATACACTCGTTGTTATATTTCTTTTGCAAAATCATAAACTTCTAACTGGGTAATATAATGTTTTTACTTCGTTGCGTTTGATATTGTGAATTCTGAGAACGAGAACAGGCAACCTTGTTACCAAATAACATCCTGAATGAGTGGAGCGCATTTCCGTAGAGTATGCTGATCCTTGCAAATGAATCTATAAAAACGTGAATTTGCTTACGGGTCGACTGTTTACAACCCATCATTGCACGCTTCGAGTGAGCTCAAGTTGCTTGAAACAAAGTAGAAGTGAGTTATGATAATACGTTGCGTAGTTTACGGCATGAAAGGAGCACACGAAGGAAATTGCGCTTAACTCTCGAATTTACACCATCACACCGCAATGGACTAATTCTTAATCGAGTCACGAACTATCCGAATACCTTTCTACGAACGTGGAGAATGAAACTACTACCTGACAGAGCAAACCATCGAAAAGCCGCCTCCTTTCTCGAAACTCTCTTCATTCAAACCGCGTATCGACCGCTCGTTACGACATTATTTTACCTCTCTGTGTATCTGCGCGTGCTTGCACTTTGATGCCACTCACTCCTCCCCCTCTCTTCCACCTTTACAAACGTCCACAAATTTCACTCCGAGTCTCTAGAATAATTCTTCCACATGCATTCGTTTGATTCACACCTATCACCGGTTATTTTTCAACGATCCAGAACGCAACATTATCGAGTTATCATTAGACAGCGGATTTTATGCATTTATGTATGACAAAAATGAGTACGAGTAATTTAAAACATTAAAAACTTTGGACGAATTTAGAAACACTCTTACATCATTTTCAACCTAGTGAACATATTAAGAGCGAACATAAATTTCTATGTCACTCCAGTTTGTTGCAATTCAAGTAGAAAATTTTCATTTTGCATAAAGATTCGCTGTCTAGTTATCAGTGATAACAACTTATCAATATTTTCGTGCACAGAACTGACAGAACTATTCAACGCAAGATGTCGAATTTCACGACCTCAAACTACTCATACATTAATTACTATGTAAAAAATATCCAACATGCGCGCAATACGCTGATATAACATAAATAATTTCTTTTTCATGAGCCTAAACTCTTATTTTTGTCATCTTCAGTTTTAACCCTGTACAGATCTTATAGAGTATCATGCTTCGATCGTACTTTATTTTAATATCATTCCTAATTTATCATGTAATAATACACTATCCAACAAATTTCAACTTTTTTTACTTTTCCTAATTACTGTTGGGCCCTTCTTATAGAGTTTTTTGCGCTGATTCCGAATCTGTCCTTAATTTTTCTCCTATACGCACAGTTTTTGAGGAACATGGTTTTGAAAAGAAACATATTTTTCAACTTTAAACAAATATTCTGATGTTATTATAAAATATATTGAATTGTTCTTTGCAGCAAAAGATTCTGTAGGCTTTCCCGAATACAGGGATATCCAATATTAATACATTATGATTGTTTAAACAATGATTAAAGACGGAGAGACACCACTTTTGCACCAATTTTTGAGGATATTTTTCAATTTATCTCAAAAAATGAGGGTCCAGCGGTAAATTGAACTATACCACGCGATAGAGCAGACTTTTATCTTCAGAAACCATCATTTCAAGTTTGCATGGTCGACGTTTTTACCGAACCAGAAAGTAAAATATCTTCGCCCAACATGAGTTGCCGCCAGTGGCGCTCACCACTAGAACGGACGTTCCACGGAATACGGCGCGGCGAACATGTTTAAACAATCATAATGTATTAATATTGGATGTCCCTGTATTCGCGAAAGCCTACAGAATCTTTTTCTGCAAAGAACAGTTCAATATCTTTTATAATAACATCAGAATATTTGTTTAAAGCTGAAAGATATGTCTTTTTTTCAAAGTCATGTTCCTCAAGAACTGTCCTTATAGGAGAAAAATTAAGGACAGATTCGGAATCAGCGCAAAAAAACTCTATAAGAAGGACCCAACAGTAATTAGGAAAAGTAAAAGAAGTTGAAATTTGTTGGGCAGTGTATTATTACATGATAAATTAGGAATGATATTAAAATAAAGTACGATCGAAGCATGATACTCTATAAGATATGTACAGGGTTAAAACTGAAGATGACAAAAATAAGAGTTTAGGTTCATGAAAGAGAAATTATTTATGTTTATTTGTGTATTTTTTTCAAAGCCATGTTCCTCAAAAACTGTGCGTATAGGAGAAAAATTAAGGACAGATTCGGAATCAGCGCAAGAAACTCTATGCCATGAGTAATTAGGGAACAAATTTGGTGTTGGACAGTGTAATATGTATGAATATTGAAATTTTGTTACAGTTAATAAAACACCGTGGACATTTTCCCCCGAATTACGTTAATTGTCTGATGCAACAAATAAGGATATACCGTTTCTTAAACTTAAGTTTTAATATTCGAAACTACAAAAATTGAGTAAAAGACTGTGGGTTTGAATTTAGAAGAAAAGTAAACGCGTGTATGTTCAATGTGTAAACGTATGATCGATGTGTACGATCCGCGGTAGGTGATCGGCGTCGGTTACGTATTTCGGCCGCGGAACCGTCGCGTCGATCGCGAGTTGTCACCTAACGGTCGAAACAAAGAGCGGTGACAACAACCTAAAGTAAAGTGTGTCGTTAAACGTATGTGTTTATTCATTATTTATTCAAATGTAGAGCGATTGCGACCATTGCGAGCGAAAGTGCGATCAAGCGACGAGAGCGGTTTAATTTGTCTAGCGCGAGAGCGATTATAATTTTGTCAGTGGGTGTTACGTTTTTTGTTCTTCATCCGTGCCGTGCTATTATTTATAATTTATATAATAAGTTTCACCATTTATCCCACAAGACGATCTTTGCGTTCCATAACTTCGTTTCGTCGAGAAAATCAACTTCTGTTGTAGACTGTTTCTGAAGCTAGACAGAACCGGAGTGGCAGAAATAACAGAATATACCGAAGCATTTCACAAATTGTCAAAGGATTTTGGAATTTGGTGTTACGTTTTTTGTTCTTCATCCGTGTCGTGTTCTTATTTGTAATTTGTATAATAAGTTTCACCATTTATCCCACAAGACGATCTTTGCGTTCCATAACTTCGTTTCGTCGAGAAAATCAACTTCTGTTGTAGACTGTTTCTGAAGCTAGACAGAACCGGAGTGGCAGAAATAACAGAATATACCGAAGCATTTCACAAATTGTCAAAGGATTTTGGAATTTCGTGTTACGTTTTTTGTTCTTCATCCGTGCCGTGCTATTATTTATAATTTATATAATAAGTTTCACCATTTATCCCACAAGACGATCTTTGCGTTCCATAACTTCGTTTCGTCGAGAAAGTCAACTTCTGTTGTAGACTGTTTCTGAAGCTAGACAGAACCGGAGTGGCAGAAATAACAGAACATACCGAAGCATTTCACAAATTGTCAAAGGATTTTGGAATTTGGTAGAATATGTATGTCGTTTCAGCATTGTATTCAATTCATGGAAATGTTGGAGCTCCTCATGTCAGTGGAATAATCTCTTTATTTCCTTCCCGTGCACAGCACTATGGCCGTCACCCACTTAACGGCATAGCACATGAACATCAGACCAGCATCGACGTTTTCACGTTATCGTAAGTGGTTTAAATTATAAATACGTCGTCGCATTCATAAAGACACAGTATCGAAGCTTCGATGGCACACAGTGGTTACAAACTCCAAGCAGCTAGTTAAATTCAAGCAACGCGTACTTTTCTTATATGCAGAAGCGAAATAGAAATGTCTTTCTATTATTAATAATTTTAATATCATAGAGATAACATATGTATAGATCGTTTATTTTGAAAGTGGTGCAAGTCCATTTTTTGTTGTTTCGAGAAAATTAAAGGTTAGCAGACTAGTCAATTCAAAAATATGAATCACTTATGTCAAGTCCGGCAATGTTTCTACTAATTTATCAATATGTAATTTGATTATATAAATTTCTTTCAGCCGAATTTAACTAAAATAATATATATGTATTTTCGGGCTGTAAATGAACTTACACCATTTTCATAACCAGTCAATTGTAAAATTATTTAATTTCTATAAACCACCTAGATCGTTTACTTCGCATAGATATAACTGAGACCTAATCCAGAGTTAACCGAGGATCTATTAATCAATTGATTAATTATACATATAGTCACCATTCTTTTCTAATTGTAGAAAATTTAACCATTCTTTAATTTTAATTTAACCAATCTTTAACCAAATCTTTAAAATAGAACCATTGAATTTCATCTTTAAATCGGGCACGAGCTTATGCAATCATTTGATATAAAAAAACGTGGTAAAAATATAGACGTAGACAAATTATTTTAAATTTTTTCAAATTCGGTTTCGAAACTAAAAATTCGTAGAAGTGCATTCTAACAGCTACAATATGCCTCATATTTTTCAGAATTTTCAATTAAGGAGGATAAGAAGGAAAAGAAAATGGTATTGGAAAATTTTACCTATAATATTTTAAGAGAATGATTGAGTTTTAACCGATGGTTCCTTTGCACTTTTTATCCTTGTGATGGGTAGAGTAAGACTGATTTTTTGACCTTGAAATTGATTTAAGCAATGCAATTCACTAAATCAATTTCCATCAAACCGGGCGTGTAAAATCACGCTATGATAGTCGCGACGATATAATTTCTTTACACCCTGTACGTATGAATGCGGTAATAGGTAGTAATGAATATGGAAATCGTTTGATGGAAATTAGTCATCTTCATAGTTCTATTTTAAGTCCTATTACGTCAAACTGCAATGAAATTTTACGACATATTCCACCGGATGAGTTCAGTGCTCCGTATACAGAGAATTAATAAATTGTGGATCTTATTTATTAAAAAGATCTACGAACATTTGTTCACGACGTCGCGTCGTGATGAAATGAAAATCTGCATTGGTTACGTTTTTCAAAGATTTCGGATGTCGTTACTTCAACGACCATTGTCAATTTAATTGCACACATGATTCGTAAAAATTTGCCAAGATAATGCTAGACAAAATAATAGCCTGTAGAGAATAATGGAACAATGAACAATTACACTAATACGTGGATACGTGACATCGTGGTCGATGCAGCAATTAGATGACTGCATCAAGAAGAGAGAGAGAGAGAGGGGGGCGGGGAGATCTCACTAGAGTGGTGTATCACTACGTTTACAATGTGTGCAAGGAAATTCAAAGTGTATGTCACAGTAGTGCCCACTTAACTGTGGCAGTTTCTTCCGCGTTAACTCTGGCCTTCTATTTCTACCACTTACAAAAGGATTGTAAGTACGAATCTTCGGTTAACGTGACTGCTCAATTCGGACTTAATATTGCCTTAATACTGCTCTAATTCTAACTGCCTACAGTGCGTTAAGGAATTCAGTCAGATTTATGGTCGTAACATGTCGCACCCCGGCGAGAATAGTGACATAACTAAAAAATGCAGTATTCTCGCAAAAACATGTTTAAGAAAACTAAAAAATTTCCATCGAAATAGTACACTTATTGAAATTTGGATCCAGACAATTTTTTGTTATTAAAGGACCTATGTTATAAAAAAAAATGTTACTTATTAATTTTTTCTAGCGCAGAGAACATGTAAATGAAATCTGACCCAATCGTCCTATATTTCCTAAATTTTAATTGTTACTCTTATATTTTTTAATTTTTAATTATTATTCTTATATTTTCTAATTTTCAAAGTTTAAGTGGGTTAATTGTTTTCCAATTTGACTTCTAAAGCTGTCCATAATCATCCCGCTATTTTTTTTTTTTAAATTATTTGGTCCCCTCAGGGTTTCAAATCCATTTTACCAACTCCCTATCTTTCCACTTTCACCATTATCGCCATTTCAGTGGGACCTACAGTTTATAAAGGTGGGTTCCGAACTACCTTGGGTCACCACAGTTTTTTAAAAAGACACATGGAATATTTCCAGAAATCATCCCGCTATTTCTCAATCTGTTTTTTGCAACATTTATTCGAATAATATATGTACCTATATACATACATATATTTAATTTTGTATTCAAATATTATCGTATAATAATTGCATCTAATCAAAATAAAACGATAAAATAAAATTTTGTTGAAGATATGTAAGCAAGTTTTCGGTGATTTATGGACAGGAGTGTATATTAGAAAAATTTCGTGTATATAGATAATAATAAAATTTGCATCGAAATAGTACAGACATCTTTAGTCTCTCAGAAAAATGTTTTTAGAAGTACATACATAGATTCGATTAGACTCTATGAAATGATATTATGGATGTTTCAATCAGTTCTTGTTGTATTGTAATATGCACTGTTCTTGCCACTACAAATATGAAGTAGCACAAAATGAAAACTGACATAACTGCCCTCTAGCGGTTCACTTAGGAGTTGGAGATATGACGTTTTTCTAGCACGTATAGGCCAAGTAACGTATTGATCACTATTATTTTTTGAATTGAAAATTATTGGTATATAGCGGATTTTATGCAATTATGACAAAAATGAGTAGGTGTAATTTAAAACAGTAAAAATATTAGAAGAATTTCAAAATACTGTTATGTTATTTTTAACCTATTAAACATATTAAGAAAGAAAATTCAATAATTTTCTATTTCACTTTAGTTTGTAGTTATTCAGATAGAGACTTTTTATTTTGCATAAAGATCCGCTGTCTAATTATTAAAGTTGATTCTTCATCATAAAAAGTGATTTTTTCGATCGAAACTGTTGCCACTCTCTATCCTTAAAGGATCGAGATGATGCTATTTCAGTAAAATTCTAACATATCCACGAAAACCTAACCTAGGAAACAGTTGCCAATGTTCACACAGTTTTTATCCACAAATCTGGAAACGAAATGCTCGAACGAAGGTTAATTAACGCATGCACTACCCTGGGTTTCAATCTCCGCGAGAAACTCTTAATGATCGATGCGGCTAGCTCACGAGATTTGTCCCTTAATTTCGTTGAATTACCTTGCGAGTGGTTCCTCGCGAAAAAGGATTGTGGCTTTCCACGTACAAGAAAATCACGACCAATTAGCGTGCGCATTCCTCCTTTTTCGATCATTTATTCCACCCCAAAAAAGGAAAGAGTCGGATCGATGGAGAGCTCCGTTGTATGTTGCGCAACCGGCATGCACAGTTTCAAGTAAAGTGATGTCGAACAGTATCCTGAATTTACAGAACTATGGCATCAAAAAGCGTGTATTAATAGTAATTGATGGATTTAAATCCATATTCCAAGATTTCCAAACGAATAACATTAATAATCATTAAACCTCTCTTATGTTATCAACGATTCCAGCTAGATGCAGCACACCTTCTTCAGAAGAAGCAATTTCATTGTCAGCCAATCTAGATAAGTTGGTATAATAGAGTTAGCCTTTCTGGCTTTCTTGGTCGCCTAGTCTGCCCGAACGTTGACCTTTCAGTGCCATGTGTATTCTCCCAGCCCCTACATACATCTGGTAAATACATGTTTTGCACTCCAAATTCACCCTTTTGCTAATCAATTTCACCCTTTTGCAAATCAGTTTTACCTTTTTGAAAATCAATTTCAACCTCTTACAAACAAAGTATTTTTACAGGCTTTGCATTCCGAATTCAGCCTTTTGCAAATTCATAATTTTCCAATAAGTTTCGGTAGAAACAATCAAATCAAATGTAAATGAATTTTTAAGGAATTCAAAATTTGACTTATTGCAAAGAGAGATGTACAATGAAATACTTATTTAAAAGTAATTACTAGACTGCGAATGTTTATGCATTTTCCAATTTTTCTAGACAAATTTTTTTAGAAAGTGGATTGAAATAAATAATTAATTTTAATTATTTTTAACAGTGATTGTCAACGATCGGTTATGCGGTAGTTGTCAGGTGCGTATCCACTCCACTGTCCTTCTCTACGTCCCACAGTGATCGATTCCTTGATTCTAGACGGACAAAATGGTAAATTTGATTAACTTCAGATATCTTCGCTGCCGTTCTATATTGTTTACGAACATTTATTTATTCGATATATAACCTAATATTTCGATTGCACGTGGTAGTATTTAATTTTTACATATCGGTATAATTTTATTTTGCCGTGTATATCGTATACAACAGGTTAACTAATAATATTATTTAAAAAGAGGTCAAATTGTATAACTTCTTTCCCCGGACTCGGCCAGACTTCGTTCTTTGATAGATTTGAAGAATACTTATTTCAAAATAATGATACTAAATATCGCTTGCCCGTTTTGGCCCGTTAGTCATTTATATCATTTTTTAGAAAAGACATGGAGTATGCCACGAAGACTGATGTTTGAAACCTGGTATTCAACAAGTTCTAAAGATACCAAATCCAAAGTTGATGCAATAATAGGGCTGCTTCTAAACTTTTTTAACATCGAAGCTATTAATGATTCAGCAAAAAATATTTTGCATACAAAAAGTACAAGTTTTTGCAAAAGAGTCCAAGAAAAATGGCAGAAATGCCACCGCACTATCGACCGCTTTTTAAAAGAAAATAGAAAAAAAATGTAGAAGACATATTTCATATGTTACTTCTAACGTCCGATCCACTTATAAGTAGTAAGAGGAAAATTACTAAAAAATGTGCTAAAGAATTAGCAGCAGAGGCAAAAAGTTTACTCAAATCACCTTAAAAAAGGTACGAGATTTACATATGACAATTATAATTTATAATAATTTAGGATATGCACCTTTGTCATGCACATTCCTTATTATAATTTTGTATTATATTTTCGTACAACTTTATCTAATTTTTAAATATAAGCTAAGATTAATTCTTTTCATTTTGTGTATTGTGTATTCACGTATTTAAACAAAAACTATAAAATATTTGATTTATGTTATTTTCACAAATGTTACAATTAATTGTTTTAGTTGTCCATTATAAAGAAATTATATAAATCGTTAAAGTTCATGTTGTTTTTATACACTTGTCATGGTTTCTGAGAAATAAAGCTGTATTACTACAAGAAAACACAAAAATTTGAATTTTGTCCACCTAGAATCGAGGAATTGATCACCGTGCGTCCGATTGAACTTCTCAGTCATAAAGAAATGATGTCAGAACGCAGGCTGGTTGACAACTATCGCGACTTTACTGTGACGACGGAGGCTGGGGGAGGACAGTGGACGCTACGGTGGGGACGGTCTTGTCTCAATTGAGACAAAAATGCCCACGCCTGCCCTAGCATCTGGTTTTTGTCAGGCAGGGTGAGCCCCACACTATCTGGAGGGGGTGGGCATGCGTAAAATTAATTTCTCCACCGTCCTTAAACAAAAGGAAAAGGTCCTAACTTCGTTAGTAATGTGGATGTAAAATGGCGAAGTAAGAGAAATCTGAAAAATAGCACGTTCTGTCGCCCCTGTCATAAATCCTACTTGCGTCATAGAATTTTCTTACAATGAAATTGTCGGAACAATACCGTCATGGATACGGAGTGTCTGTTCTGGCGCGGAACAGATATGCAAACGAACAGATTTTGTATAACTGCGTTTTAAATGGAAGCGGTATCGACAGATTTACAATTTCATACGTAACAGTATGCATGTCTACTTGAAATGCCATGCCATACACGTACTTCCTGCAGGCAATATTCCCTGAGTTGACTTAATGTCCCGTAAGAACTCGGCTGAATATTCAGGTACAATTTGATAACAAGTTATGGTGTGTAACTGTGCATGTATAGTCAATGAAATTTTAACAAAAAACAAAGACTGTACAACTCAATTTTTCTTAAATAAAACACGCTTACGTATTTACAAGATTTGCTAAAACAAATTATATCTACACGATAATAGGATATTTTTATTTTTAACTTAAATGATAGGTTTTAGGAAGAAATCACTAGGATATTGTTGAGGAAACACTGTAAGTAAATTTTCAGAACATATAACGGGGAACTGAAATTCAAGTACGAAATAATTTTAATGAAAGATTTTTCTATGTTACTTTAATTATTAGTAATTATTTATTATTTACATTTTTAGTGAGATCCTTGCGCTCGATGCTTGCTGCAACAAGATTTTATGTTAGGTTCCAATTTAGTTAGCTTGTCTCAAGTCTCCCCGTTGTGTTATATCCAGCCGATTTCTTTTTTTTTAAGCAGCAGATCATTTATGGCACTAAATCCACATTCAGGTAAATACTAAATATGAAGATGGGAACGGTAACAATAGTTTGAGTAGCGACTGAGAGGCGCCGCACAGTGGAACTTTTCGCCCATTTCGGAGACAAAATCAAAGAACTTTCGATAGAAATGAGGCAGAACGATGAAATTTTTTTAAAATTAAAGCTGAAACTTGGCAGAATATGGGAAAAATAGGAAGATTATGGTACGAACGTTTTATAACCTTGAGAAAATTCGTTAAACAATTCGTTCACAAAAATCGATTTCTTGTAAAATCCTGAGGTCGTAGACAAATTTTGAGACCAGATTTAAAATCAGCGTGGAAAAATCTACAGGAAATGATGTGCAGCATGTTAAAAAAAAATTTTTTTCGCCCGTGTTATTGAAAAAACCGCAATTTTCTTGAAATTGTGAGAGTTTAACGAATTTTCTCAAGTTTATAAAACGTTCGTACCATAATCTCCCTATTTTTCCCACATTCTGTCAAGTTTCAGCTACAATTTAAAAAAAATTTCATCGCTCTACCTCATTTCTATCGAAAGTTCTTTGATTTTGTCTCCGATTTGGACGAAAAGTTAAACTCGGGACAATTCTATTATCGAATTGTCCCCCTGTAATGAAAAGACAAATTCAACCATGTACAAAATGTTGACCTTCAAACGACCTTCGAAGGAGTTATTCTTGAAAAAGCGTAATACTTCACGTACGAAGATCATGTTCATGCTCTTACCATACTCTACCAGGCTTCCATTGATGATGTTGGTGTCTAACCAATTACTAAACATTTAAGTATTATAAAATGAAAAAAAGCATATAGAATGAAATTATTCTAGGTCGGTAGAAATGGTCAATTTGCGAGTTAAAATAGCTTCGAGTGCAAAGGGTTAAACACCAGTTCGACGTGGATTATGTCTATCATGAATAGCCTCCGCTCCAACAGCGATCACTATTTGCAATAGATATTTCATTTTCGGGAATTAATTGTGGAAAGCCTATTCATATAAAACAAGTCCCATAACTTGCCATGATGTATTCTACGAAAGCTCTATCAATTGAAAAAGAATGAAAGCGTCATATGTTTGATAATGATGTTTCACCGACAATCTCGTCGGGGTATATTGATCATGAAAGGCAAATGAAACCCAAAAGTCTAATACAGGCTAGTTTGTACGCAAACGGTGTTGATCAACGCAACGAGTAGGTAGTATGTGACGCCGCATTCAAATGAATCGATACGGTCACTGCATTTCCAACGGCAATTATTCAGTTAACTCGATTCCGTCATTAAGAAAATGTCCAAATCAGAGGTAGAAGGATTATCGTGTTCACAAATACAGTTTGCATCAGTGATCAGAACATATTCATGACAACGTATAATAGAATATTGCTTGTACACTGTACACTCAAACCTGTAGTATCGATGTTTATTTTGAAATCATTCCAATGAATGAAAGCGTTCATAACGATTGCATCATTTCACGCCCCGCAACTAGAAAAGAATTTGACGAAAGTTCTGTTGCAAGTTCGTGGATTGAGGTTAAGAACAGCCACATGTTCGCTTTTTTAAATATACAGGGTGATGCATTCAAAACAGATCACCCGAATAACTCGCTAGCTTTTGAAAATAGAAGAAAATGCATCGGATTGTCAATCTAGAGTGAAAGTCTAAAATAATAATCCAAAGATTATAGTGCTGTTGGATTATTGGAAATAATAATGCAACTGCCAATAGAGCAAAAATGAATTTCGTCGTCCATGAGAAACACTGCAGTTTCTCTATCTTAGAATAACAGACCAGATGTCATCGGACCCATAGGCATGGTATTTGTTGTACCCGAGGGCCAGGGCAATAAATGATGCAGCCCTGGGTTTTTCATTTGTTTCAAGCGGGCGAAAGATTTTCTCTCTCGCCCCTGCTACATTGTTTTGTCACTTCGAGTCCGCGAACTGTCCAGATCGTCCTTCCGCGATGTTTAATAAAACAGTTTTTGTAAAAGAATTCTCCAGCGTTTTCAATTGTTGAGGTACCAATTTCCAATAAGTGCAATCCCATTAATTATGCGGTCCAACAAATTTCAACTATTTTTTTTTATTTCGATTCTCACTATGCGATTCTTATACAGGGTGTCCCAAAGTTCGTGAACTTTCCGAAAGGGGGTGATTTCTGAGACCATTTCAAGCGACATTTTCCTTTACAAAAATGTTATCCGCGGCTTTGTTTAGGAGTTATTAACAAAAAACACGGACCAATCAGAGCGCGACCTAGACGCGAGTTGGCACAGTGGGCGCGCCAACTGTCTATTGGCCGACTGTGTCAACCAGCGTCTACGTCGCGCTCTGATTGGTCCATGTTTTTCGTTAATAACTCCTAAACAGAGCCGCGGATAACATTTTTGCAAAGGAAAATGTTGCTTGAAATGGTCTCAGGAACCACCCCCTTTCGGGAAGTTCACAAATTTTGGGACACCCTGTAGAATTTTTCGCGCTGATTCCGAATCTGTCCTTAATTTTTATCCTAGTCGTGCAGTTGTTGAGAAAATTGAGTTAAAAGAAAGAGACATATTTTTCAACTTTGAACAAATATTATGGTGTTACTATAAAAGATATTGAATTGTTTTTTACAGGAAAAGATTCTGTCGACTTTCCCGAATACAGTGATATGCAATTAATAAATTAAACATATTTAAACAGTGATTAAAGACGGAGAGACACCACTTTTGCACCCATTTTTGAGGATATTTTGCAATTTATATAAAAAAAATAAAGGTGTAGCGGAAAATGGAACTACACCACCAGTGGCGCACCCAGGGGGTAGCCAGGGGGCCAAGTACCCCCCCCCCCAAGAAAAAAAATGTTTAGCTTCCAAAATTAAAATCGCGGAATAGCTCTTGACAGATATGTTTGCTAAAAAAAAGGGTCATCACGCAAAACCTAGGGCTGGATTCAACTCCGCCCCCCCCCCCCACCCCAAGATTGCATCCTGGGTGCGCCACTGTATACCACGCGGTAGAGCAGATTTTTATCTTGAGGAACCAATAAATGTTGCATTGACATTGTATGTGTCCCTGCTAGCGGGGTTGACTCCAACTTTTTCTATAAGTACCCTACATCTCTCGATACTTAACCCGGCTACGCTTTGTGGGTCCATTTGGACCCAAAGCATTTTTTGCGCGCTTATAACTTTAAAACGGGAAGGCCGGCGAGTTTGAAATTTCTTGTCGGAGAATAATTAATTAAAATCTTTCTTCCACTTAAAAAAAATATTTAGAATCCTTTTTGAAATAGCTGTAATAGAAATTGTTACACGTAAGGCATTTAGGGTCCAAATGGACCCCTAATCATTTTTTCAGTAAACCGTTAAAAATTAACTTTTTGCACTGACACCGATAAAAAAGATCATAAATATGATATATCTTGTACCAACTGCTCAAAATTCATTTGTAAAGAGCACAGACCCTCACTTTGCATTGATTGTGCAAGAGACTCCGAATAGGTTAATTTAATTACGTATTTAATTTACGTTTGCGAATGTAATTTTTAATTAGCATGTAATTTAGGTGAATAATAACAAATAAATAAAAAATTTAAAAACATTGCAATCTTCGTGTACGTATATGTGTCTAGCGTGTGCGAGTGGGCCACCACACTCTCGCTCGAAAGCGAAACATTTTCGTGTTGCCTAATTCCGTGACGCGAAATTAGGCTTACACCCTGCCAAAAGAAGTTTCACTTCAAAAAAGTTGAAATTTGTTGGACCGTGTAAAATCTGTGGAAAAGTAACTTCAATTAATTTGAGGAATCATCCCTTTGAAAGAAGTACAACATTTTTGGAACAGCGGACACATTTAGAAGCCACTGCGACAAGTTTCATACGGACAGGAATTTGGTTTTGAATATTTAAAATATTTAAAATAATCTCTTCTATGACGAAATCGACAGAGCGTTATACGCGAGACGCGTGCTCGTTGAACCGTTAACAGGTTTTCGTACGAAACCTTCGCAAAGATATTCCGAGTAATTCATGTTTCTATGCGCCCGATCCTGCTTCCCCGATTTCACAGATACCATCGAGTTCTCACGCCGCGCCGCCGCGCCGTAACAAAAGAACCAATCTAGAAATCGATATGTTCAGTGAATTGCATATTATCGCCCGTAAAAGCTCGCCTCCCGATTCCTGTTTCCTAGTGGTTCGTTTATATGTAGATAGTGTCAATGGACAGTAATCGACGAGCCGTTCTGGACCGGTCGCCGAGCCGCGCCGCTCGGAACGAGAAATAAAAATATGTATTACGCGAAAAATCTGAATGACAGTGTTCCGTGTTATCGGTAAATAAATTCACTTATTTCGTTGTCGATTAAATACACACATCGCATTTTCTACATCGATGTCCGTAAAATAATACAGATTTCAGAAGGTACAATTCATGTGCAGAAAACTGGTTATTGTGCAACCAGTTATTTCGTTGTAACATAGTCATGAATTTTTAAAAACTCGTTAACACTTTCATCGATGTATACGGACTAGGGCTTGCAATCCCGCAGGATCCTGCGTCATTTTTTGGTCCCACATTTCTTAAACAGGTTATGTGAAATCCTGCAAATTTCGCGACACTAGGCGTGTAACGAAAATTGCGCGAATGACGACGAGCGAGATGAACTATGTCGATATTGCATTCATACTACAGTAAATTCTCTATAAACGCAAAAAGGCGGTACACGATGAACGCAAAAAAATATGCCCTCCACTCTAGTAATTCGATCCCGGCTCGGCTACATCGCACAGTGTGACGTTTCGAGCATTTAGGTGAATTTAATTCCGAAATTGAACATTTTTTAAAAATTGCGTGTTTACTCTTACCTTGAAAGCAATATCTCCATAACCCAGAATCATTATTGTTTTTAAGAATGTTCTGGAGGTGATGACACTGCAGCCACGCCGGCGTAGTAGCCTCTCCGACGGGCAACATGCAGCCGAATATTGCAAAACCATTGCTCGGAAACGTAAAAGATGGACTTTTGAGGCAAACAATGGCCTAGATTGCTCTTTCATCTAGCGATTTTGACTACTAAGAAACCCCTTTTTTGCATTATCGAGAAATCAGAAGTGGAATCCCGGACCCTTGCAATCCTCACGTACGTATGCATGGTCTAGCGGTGTGTGAGTGTTCACGCGCGACCGTCGCACAGTGGTCCAAATCGAGAAATTCAGTGACTTTTGGCCCAAAAACGAACTTTCTTGTATCGATATCTGATCAATGAACATTGCTTCCCAAATGTCCATAGACCTCGGAAATGGACAAATTAGTACAATTTACTAAATATTATTGTTGTAATAAATGTTGAAAGTTGGACATTTTAAGAAGAGTATTTTTCACGAGAAAAATTGCTTCACTTTGATGCGATGCCCTGACGTTCCTATTTAATATTTTCTCGCGCTTTTTTTTTAAATTAAAGAGCAGATTTTTGCGATAAGAAATCGTATCTTACATTATTAATTAGTCTGCATAATATATTAAAAGTTAATGCTGGACTAAATGGAGAAAATTTAAAAAATTTGTTATAATCGGTAAGGGATATCTTTAAAGTCCCAGGAAGTCCCAGTTTCTAACAAATTGGACTATTTTCAGTACACCTTCCTCTATATTATGGTATAAAAATCTTTTCCGCACTCTTCCGCCTTTCCAAATTAAAGCAGTTTAAAACTGACAATGTTACGTTGCGCCGCGTGCGTCCCCTTACGTTTTACGGACTACACTTGTATTCTCCGACCATACTTCCAAAGCGATCAGAGTTCTTTTCAACGAACTGTTTGGATTAGAGTTACTTGAAATGTTTATGCTATGGTGCAGATAAGGCTTCGAATGAGTCTTCCACTTTCTGTCTGCATTTAGTTTAGACAGTACCATTCGAGCTGCCACAGTGAGACTGCTCAGAGCATTTTTCCGCTGTTGATTTTTATTTCGTTTTAATAACTTTATGTTTTGTGTTGATAATTCGTAGTGTTTTAATTTACTTTATAAACTAAGCTTAAGTTTTATTAGTGTGTTTATTTACCAATCGGACAATTATCGGAGGAGGCTCAAGAAGAGCGCAAGGAGAGGCACGTCACAAAGACTTTAAACAATTTAGGTACAAACATACAAGAAAATCAGACAGAATATTAACAAATGAAGACGTCTTTTATAGACTTTTATTGACATCGGACCCGCACATGTCAGCAATGCGAGTGAAATCATGTAAGAAAAGAATACAAAATTTAGAACCAGAAGCTGAATTATCAATAATTAAATAATAGAAAAGGCAGACTGAAATGAAGACTGACAAAGTATAAACAAATATTATTTTTTTATGTTTCATGTTATTATTATTATATTATAAAACCATCATTGTTATCACATTTTTATCACAAAAAATTCACAAAAATGTGACTAAATTATTTTATATTATATACAATATTACAAATAGTATCAATTATTATAAAAAATATCTTTTGACACAGTTATGTGACGTTTTTACCTTACCCGACTCCTCAAATTTACATTTTTCTCAATTCATTAAACATTGCATGTGTGAAACATAAATATAAAATACACACTTAGAAAGAAAAAATGGTTTGGAAGATTGTACTTAAACAATTTTTTTTTAGTGAATAATATCAATGAAAATTAATTAAAAATTATTGTTTAACAAATTTAAAAAATATTAATTTTTCTTTAGTTTAAATTGACTATTTTTTAAATGAATTTTAGTGCAAATTTCATCCCGATATCTCTTACGGTACAAAAGTTATAACAAAAAGTCACTGAATTTCTCGATTTGGACCACTGTGCGTCGTCCGTCGTCTGTTTGGAAAGGAATTGCAGCTAACAATTACAATTACTTGGGAATTGAAGAAATACAATTACAATTACATGCAATTGTAATTGTAATTGCAATTACTTTGGCTCAACCAGTAATTGTAATTGCGGACCACATTTACAATTACAGTGATTCGTCAAGTACAATTACAATTACATGCAATTGTAATTGTATTTCTGCAATTCCAAATTACAGTAATTGATAAGTAATTGTAATTGTAATTGAAATTACATTTTGCCCAACTCTGCTGCACAGAGGGATACATACTAATATTTTGTACAGTACATTTAAAAATCGTTGGATTGGACGATCTGGACTTCGAAAATGGCCACCGCGATCACCAGACCTAACGCTGGATTCATTGGATTCTTTTTATTGGGAAGATTAAAAGAAGATGTTTATCGTGCAGCACCCACTACAAAAGAAGACATGCCGGAACGGATACGAAGAGCCTGTGCTGATATTAATCGCCACACAGAAACCAAACAACTTTTGTCTGAAGCATTTCTTCTTATTTCAAAAAATGTAGAAGCTATTCAGGTGGCTTGTCCTAGGCGACTCACCCTGTATTTACAGATAGCTCGGTTATATAAAGTTCGTTCGAAACAATTTTCATCTTTACCTAACTTCCTTAACTTCGTTAATAATTCAAAAACGAATCCTCAACCAACATTTTGCTGAAGGAATTTTATATCGTACTAGCTGTACCCGGCCACGCGTTGCTGTGGCTCAATTTAGTTTTTCAATGGCTTTACGTATCTCTCTCTCTCTCCCTCTGCTTCTCCCTCCCTCTATTTCCCTCCCTGTCCCTCTCTCTCCCTCTCTCGCCCACTCCCAATGAGTACCTCAAATTGAATATAGGTGCAACCAGTCAAAAGTTATAAGCAGAAACGTGCCCAAAAGAGGGTGAAAAAGTCTTCTTTGGTCACTAATGACGTCACAACTTTTCAACGAATGGACTTGTTCGAATGCGGTTTGCTCTGAAACCTTCCCGAAGAAACGCTGCGTCTAATGGCCCAACCTCCAGCTTCCTGCGTTCAGCCGTTTCAGAGATCTTAGATTATGAACAAACAAACATTTACATTTTTACTTATATAGAAGATAGTAGTTTCGTTGTGGATGTAATAATTTTTTATCTAAATACCTTAATTTAATAACTGTTATAATTACTATGTTATAAATTTCATATTATTACACATTCAGTCGGGGACAATATTATGTGGACACTCTTAAAAATCGAATAACTGCTTTAAAATTATTCCAAAGGACTTGAATTTTCTTAAGATTTTAGACAGTTAGTAGGTATCACAGAAAACTTAAAAATGACGTTATTTAAAAATATGTGTTTTGTAGATTTCGGTAACTTACATGCATACTTATTATCCATTATATGCGGCGGCCATTTGAATAACAAAAAGATGAAATGTGCAAATAACTAATTTCGTCAGAAAAAATTAGGTCGCTATATAAATTAGACTCATGAAATCGAGCTATACAGCTGTAATTAAAAATGTTTACAAGCAAAATTTCTCTACCTAGAAAAGACATTAGAGTTCACCATATGTTTTCATGTTGTCGGTATACAACCCAGAGTCACCAGATTATTGTGTCCTTGTGTCCCCACTCTATCTCCCCCTTCTACGACGCCATTCCCCACGCTTCCGCTCCGTCTCGGTCACGTGACGCGTTTCGTCTCTGGCGTGCATGTGTCGCAATGTCACGTGACTAATACGGTACTGGCCGAAAGAGGGTAACTTTTTCCCCTCGATTCAGGCTCCCTCCCCTCGTCTGGCGACTCTTATACAAACCCTTAACCCTCATCCGTCCCCTTGTATCAATTTGACACAGTTTTCCCGAAATAAGTTACTCTGTTCTGTTATTTCTAGGTAAATTTATGTGCCGGCGGCTTAAAGACTTTTATTTTTTTTAATGCGAAACACAACCGAAAAATCCAAGACGTAGATATTAACTCATGAATACACTGCGGATGTTCATGCAATTTGCAATTTTTGTAGACAAATTTTCGGGTCCCATGGAAATCATCGACACAGATTTCTCCGACACGGTTTTCACCGACAACATTCTATTAATTTTTTATTTATTAATTAATTAATTCAAGAACACTCGGTTTCATATTTCGTTTTTCCACTGATTTTCATTCAATCCACATTAATTAATTAATTAAAAAAAATTAATGAAATGTCGGTGAAAACCGTGTCGGAGAAATCTGTGTCGATGATTTCCATGGGACCCCTATTTTCATTGGTGATAGCACTCGCAGATCCAAAACAAATAAAAATCGTACTCAATTCTGTTGAATTTAATAACCCAGTATTTTTTGATAATTTGTAGAACTCGATTTGAATAAAAAAAACATCGAGAAATAACTGTTCACCTCGTTACTTCGTCGATCTTTTACCACCGTGTCAATTTGGCACCGAGGGACGGATATTCGGTTCGCGAAATGAGGGACGGATGAGGGTTGAAAGTGATACAACATGGCAGCATAAAAAGCTTACAACCGCAACGCAGTTAAAGTGATTATCCATTTCTTGTTTCATCGAAAAATGCCCGAGAAAGTCGCAGTTTTTGTGCGGTGCTGAGAAAAACGGTAGAAAATAAGTTTGATTATTTGACGAGGGAAGGCGAAGCAGAACAGTTTTCTTGCCGGTGAAATCGATAATGTGCAGAACTGCTTCGTTTCAATCAATTAAGAGCTATCAGAGCCGGTGTAATTTGCCGCTACAATGCATGCACACGAGCACTCCGCGAGTTCCTCCTGAAATGCGTTAAAAATAAACTCGTTAGTTTGTTATCGGAACTCCATGAAGTCGGCACTGGCAGCCAGATCGATAAAGCGATGGAGAAATAGGGCGCTTGTACGAAGTTTCAGTCGTCACGTGGCAAATAATACGATACGCGGCTCGGAAAACTTGGAGATTAATCTTATGGTAAGCAGTTTTATGCAAATGTTAATTACACTGCTTCCGCTTCTTACTTTCCCAACATCAACCCATTAATCGCGTCAATGGGGTCGCTCCCTAACTTTTTCTCCAGAAACTCTTTTTTTGTACCAACTTTCGACACACTGCACGCACACAGAAACCGAGCGACATCCCTCCAGATCGTGAAATATTTATGTATTAGCCGAGCACATGCAGTTTTGACGTAGTCATCGAAACGTGTTATTCCAGGCCGTCGTTGATGTGTAACGATAACAAATATAAAACGTAAATAAATTGGACTCTGCGCACTTTAATAGAAGTAACCTCGTTATGCACAGAATATTATAAATTGCAACACGCACGAGGTAAACCTAAATTGGGTATAGTCGAATAAGGAGGTGAAAAGTGTCCGTAAACCAAACTGAATTTCCAATAGACTATTGGAAATTCTAACATTAAATTATTTTTCTATGTATAATTTAACCAAAGAAAATACTTTCTGCCAATTTTCAACCCATATGTCGACATGAGGAGATGGTAATAAGGTGTTAAACAAAATCAGATTTTTCTGAAAAAAAGAAAAAATTCTGAAAAAATCAGGCATATTTCGGCTATGAATTTTTTCAGTTTTTTTAGCATTGAAACTGAATTTTAAAAAATAAAAAAAAATTGTTGACATGCCGATTTCTTATAAAAGTTATGAAATACTAATTGTAAGTTTATATTTGTACAGTTTCAGCATCTCGTTATGTGATTGTTAGCATATAATTTCTTCAGATTTTTCAAAGTGGGTGCACATAGTTTAAAACAATCAAAATCAGGAATTTTCGAGCGCCCTCTGGCGGAAATCGATATAATCCACCAATTTAATCCGATTTCAGTCGCAGGCGCACAGTGGGCTGTATGCCCGGTTTCAGCGGTCAAAATTCAATTTTTAAAACTTTACATAAATTGTAAAATTTTTGTGGCTTGAGTTAGTTGAATACCTGAGGAACAATCTCCCATCGTTCGTTTTCCCATTCATGTATCCATAAAGCACTGAAATTTGTCGGAAGTTTGAAATTCTGTTAACACGCGTTCATTTTTCAACGAATTCACTTATTAGTAATTGTTACCTTATTTACATACACTAACAGATTTTTCTCCTGTAGAAGTTTTTTTTAGCTAAGTATAAGGTATACTTTTAAGAGAAATTCACTTTTGTACTATATACATTTTTTTAGTTATTAATAGTTAAAGATAACCAAGGATTCAGTCACTTTCTTTATGATTTTAAGACTTTGGTAATTACTTTGTCATACCTCCGGGTGCGACCGGGTGTTCATTTTTGTGCCATTGTGTACTTTGAAGTTTTCTGATTAAGATGCAAGAAAAAAAGGCTGCTACTACGCGCTACTCCGTGTTTTATAGTTGATCTACGAAAAAATGGCCATCGCGCGGACGCGAAAATCGCAGCATTTCTCACATCCTGCATGTTCGCATTCGCTATATCTTTGTATTAACTTAAATAAATACTAAATAATAATAATAAACACACAATATATGCTAAAATAAGAAAACAGTATACACATGAAATTTAAATAATATACAGGGTGGGGAAATAACTATGTCCACTTTGAATATTGCCTTTATTTGTAATAATAAGAAAAAATGTTATGGACAAAATTTGCGCAGAATAGAGGGAGACATGTGACATAAATATTTTCTGCATGGGTGGAGGCATAGAGGAGATTTCAAGGTCACCTTGATTTTTTTAAATCGAAAGACCTACTTTTTGTATCATAAATCGATAGACTATCGAATTCTGAGTAAAAATGTATTGACCTCCATATGTCCTAAATCTAATAGTTAACGAGATATTATCGAAACAATTTTCTTTCTTCTTTTGATAATATCTCGTTAACTATTAGGTTTAGGACATACGAAGGTCAACACTTTACTCAGAATTTGATACTCTATAGATCTATGGTATAAAAAAGGACGTTCTGTTTAAAAAAATCAAGGTGACCTTGAAATCTCCTCTATGCCTCCACCCACGCAGAAAATGTTTGTGCCAGAACATGTCCCCCTCTGAACCGTGCAAATTTTGTTCATAAGATTTTTCCGTACTACTATAAATAACGGAGATTATTCTGTGTAATAATTATTTTGAAGAGATATTTTAAATGTAAATGATTACACTTTTCGGTAGTGTACATAAAACAGACGAATAACGTTGAAATATTGATTATAATCCGCAGTACTTGATTGAAAAATAGCTACAAACTTTACAATCTAATACGCTCCTCTTTATGGACAAATTTTCCACTCAAAACATCCGTTTCAGCAAAAACACTATACAGTACAAAAAGTAGTAATCTCAAGCTTTGAAACAGTTGTTTTTTCATCAAATTTGGATAAATTTTAGCAAAGTTACAGCAGTTTCATTATTGAGCGAATTTTGAACTAGCTGTGGCCGCTGAAATCGGGCATATAGCCCACTGTGGGGCGTTCCGATCTAAACTAATCCAAAGGAGCACTTTACACAGATGGTTCGAAATGCATAAATGAAATATCCACCGGGGCAGCTATATATTGCCCTAATTAGGGTATTAGTTAGATGCGTAGCAAGCATAAAACAGCTTCAGTTTTTGCAGCAGGATGTTATGCCATTACAATGGCACTGAATTTGTGTATGGATGATGCCAAAAAGTCTTATATCATTATTATATTATTAAAGTATAAGACATATACTAATTGACATATAGATATAAGTTAACACAAGTATATGTGGCTAATGGGGATCTGAGTGGATTCAGGCCTTTTATATTTTTGTTTTATATTATTTTATTTTGTGTCATTCGGAGAGTCAATCTAAAAATTGGTGTACCATTATTCAAAATATTATTTACTATTTACATTATTAAATATGTTCGTATCTAATTCATTACTAAACATTTAAATATTGCTTGAGGTATTATATCAATTTCATATCCATAAAATGAAAAGAAAAATCATATAAAATGGAATTTTTCTAGATCGAAAGAAATATGTAATTTTCAAGATCAAATACCTCCGAGCGCAAAGGGTTAAACTATGTGCACCCACTCTGGAAAATCGGAAAAATTATATGTTAACAACCACATAACGAGATGCTAAAACCGTAAAAATATAAACTTAATATTTCATAGCTTTCTACAAGAAATCGGCATGTCAAAATTGTTTTAATTTTTACAATTCGGTTTCGATGCTAGAAATTCGAGAAAAAAAATTCATAGAAGTGCATTCTGATAGCTAAAATATGCCTAATTTTTGTTCAGAATATTCAACGGAAGAGGATTAAGAAAATCTAATGTTGAATTTTTAACGAAATGTTAATTTGAGACATATTCTATTTCAACAGCGAAATATTTTTAGCATTCTAAAATTAGAAATGATTCGTTTCAATTGAGTACGAGTTAAGAAGCGTAACAAGGACAAATCATGACACCTCGTCGGTTATGCATAGCGTGAATTGACAAAGGAGAAAGTAGAATGGTGCAACATGGTCTATTTTTGGCGATCATGCGTTCTTCGATAATGTAGTTAATGCAACACGCATCTAAATAATGTGTACAATTACAAAATGGGAGTGGCGTATCTATATTTAACAAGTTGATGCAATATTAAATAAATTTCAAGGGGCACATTTGAAACTGTTTTTAAATATTTATCCTTTTATTTGCAATGCCATGTTGGATTACTTATACAGAACCAATTGAACATGCGTGTGTCGTCTAGTTTGAAATTATTATAAGTAGACTGCGGATCTTTATGCATTTATGCAAAAATGCTGGAATATAAAATTTGATAGAATTTAATACTATTTTTATTTGTTCTAGGTCTACAAAGACTGTTCTCATTGACCCCTTGCCGTAGTTTAACGAGCCACACTCGTCATGGAGATTTTAATAAAGTCTAGCAAATATGAATGTGTTTCTCTCTAGATGAAATAAAACTTGATTCATTTGTAACAAATATTTAAGCATCCGAATAGATGTAGCCATAGAAAAAACTTTTTTTAGAGTGTAGATTGAAGAACTAAATCCTTAGTCCCGCGGGATTGCAAACCCCATTACCGAATGTATCTATTGACATTTTTCCGGAATTTGAACGGTTTTTCTTTAGTCAATGACCTTCCCAGATTTTCCCCGACGCGCAGTGGGCTAGAGACCGATCTTTTTGGACAAAAATCTGCCGACAACTCAGTTTTTCATTAATTCAATTGGAATTTTATTTAAAATATTCGTAAAGGACTATACTTTGATGACGTGCTGCGCGAAAATCGTTAACTGTCACAAGAAATCAAGAATCCTTATCCACAAAACCCAATAACTCCGATAAGGTGAAGTGCCCTAAGTCTGGACAGTCCAAAAGTGATACCCAAATCTGGACAATTGAATTTTCATAGTAAAATCAGTAATTAAGAGATTAAATAATTATATTATATATTCTGAGGCCTTAGCTACAAGTAGGTGTGAATATTATTTCATTAAGACATCAATTGAAATTTAAAAATCAATTCAAAGTTCATCTGAAAACAGTATACAAAATAGTCTATTTACATGCGAATCATGTGCATTTATAGTTCGAACTTTTGTTAGAAAAAAAGATATAATTTAAGCCCTCAGACAAAAAATAATTATCACGCATAATAATATTGATATATTAAAATAAATTGACAATCAAACTTAACGTAAATAATAATTATTAATCCAAATATTAGATGTCCAAGATTAGGACTGTTTTCAAATATAAGTACTCCATACTGGGACGCGATGACAGTAGCTGTCCCACTCTAAGCTTATACGCAATGTGCTTACGCCTGAAGCCGGACACGTGTTTGTGAATAAAATCAACGCATTGTTTGCAAATTATTTAACTACATGTACGTATAATTAGTCTTCTATTAGCTTGAATAACGTATGTACAAAATGTATTCCGGTTGTGACGTTAATAATACTTTATGTTTACATCTTAAATCTATCAGTATTACTACCTAACCTTAAAAGTTGTATTATGACAAGTTTTATTAAAATAGTAAATGAAAATAAATATATATTTGGTTAACTAATACAATACTATAATCTATGATAAGAATACTACATATTACGCAAAGCATCTTCTATTCGTCATACGCAACAGCGCCACCAACCAACGTTTTAGATTATGTTCGCTCGATCAACTCGTAAATTGAATTTGTCCCGATATAGGCTTTACTTCTGTCCAGGTACTAGCTTAGATTGGATTTAATATGTCCAACTATAAGTTTGAATTATTCCTGTTAATACAATTAAGATATTAACCTAAACAATGATTTTTTTATTTTAAATTACTTTACAAACTCTGAACTGTATGTTAAAACTCTTAAGAAATTGTTTTTGTTTATTTAAAGTGATAAAATATAAAATAGAAAAACATGCTGTCCAGGCATAGGGCACTTCACCTTACTTCATCATCCCATACCATAAATTTGCATGTCCCAGCTGAGTTGCCGACACTTCTTAACCCTAAAATTTATTCAATTGGTAATTCTCAGGGCCAGATTTACAGTTTAAAATTGTGCGGTTTAGGGTTTAGGGTTAAAAAGTGTCGGCAACTCAGCTGGGACATGCAAATTTATGGCATGGGCGGATGAAGTATCGGAGTTATTGGGTTTTGTAGATAAGGATTCTTGATTTCTTGTGACAGTTAACGATTTTCGCGCAGCACGTCATCAAAGTATAGTCCTTTACGAACATTTTAAAAAAAATTCCAATTGAATCGATGAAAAACTGAGTTGTCGGCAGATTTTTATCCAAAAAGATCGGTTTCTCGTCCACTGTGCGACGCGACACGACCCTGTGTGTACGAAATGGCCGAAACATGCGAAGGGTTCGCGGAACTTGTTGTACAGACCGTGATAGTCCATCGCGAAGCAATGTTTTATGTATTTCAACGAGGCGAATAGAATTCCCGAGGGAATTTGAACCTCAGCCGGATTCTAATCCGCTGTATGTAAAGCGGGAACCGTTGTTGCTGGGAAGACGATTGCCTCGCGCTTGTATAAATATACAATGGCACGAGGATGCTGTGTGGTGAACGTGTTGACACATTCATCGAAACCGTGAAATGGTAGGAGATTCGCAGACAAACAGGCCGCAGTAACAACGTGTCCACAAAAGGACTTCACACTCGGCTACTTCTGAAATTCCGCATAACCCATTGTGATTTCCCAGCAGCAAACCTCAAACTACATAAGTATACAATCCGCTAAACATAAATACAAACCCGGCTTACACGCTGTTTCGCGGGTTCATTTTAAAATAAAGTTGTTTTGCAGTACCTGCTACGCTTGAAACTGTAGAGCTTAAAACAGATAGAGAACAGATTCCGTTTGACTTTCTCACGGGAATCTACCTACCTACCACGGGAATAACCTATCGTATCATTGTTAAACCTTTTAATGAAGACTGAGATCTGGCCCGATTTAATTGGAAGTAACAGAAAACGGGAGTCTGGCCCTAAGTGTCCTTAGTTAGATTATGAACAGAGCATTTCATTCATTGTAGGGGTATACAAGCCCTTGGATTTTTACTCTCGAGGGCTAGTACTTTCGTAGACACGAATCGCGTCACGTCGTGCTGCATATCGTAGAGTCAACCTGTTGGCGTGATCGGGCTAAAGTACCCCTTCGTATCAAAGTCAACTCTATAGATTCCGCGAGTTCAGTTTAAAATCTATTAGGCATTCGTAAAGTTGCTCCGAGACCCCGCACTGCCAGTGCGTCGACATAGGTAATAATACTTTCTTTCATTCCATCTTATTCAGTCGCGACAATTACACAATTCTAACATATTCACTTATAACACTGTCCAACAGCCAAAAAGGATTTCGATTCACGCTATGCAATTCTTATAGAGTTTTTTGCGCTGATTCCGAATCTGTCCTTAATTTTTCTCCTAAACGCACACTAACGCTTACCGCTAGAATAGACGTTCCACGGGATATGCCGCGGCGAACGACGTAAAAACGTCGACGTTTCAAACTTCAAAGGGGGGTTTCTCAAGATTAAAGTCTGCACTATCGCGTGGTAGAGTTCTATTTTCTGCTGGACCCTTATTTTTTGAGATAAATTAAAAAATATCGTCAAAAATTGGTGCAAAAGTGGTGTCTCTCCATCTTTAATGATCGTTTAAACATGTTTAAACAATCATAATGTATTAATATTGAATATCTTCTACTGTAAAGATCAATTCAACATATTTTATAATGACATCACAATATTTGTTCAAAGTTGAAAAACATGTCATTTTTTCAAACTCAAATTTCTCAAAAACTGCGCGTCTAGGAGAAAAATTAAGGACAGATTCGGAATCAGCGCAAAAAACTGTATAAGAATTGCATAGTGAGAATCGAAATCCCCAAAAAAAGTTGAAATCTTTTGGACCGTGTAATCAGAATATATTTGTGTTTCTTGGTAAATTCGAGCGAATCATTTAACCCATTAGTATTGTTCCAAAATCCTAATCAAGTAATTGAACGTTCCCACATGATACTACAATCTTACCACTCGAATTGTATCAATTAAATTATACTAGTTACGAGGCTTACTCATTATCCTAGCGACTCCCTGATTTCGCATCAGGTTCGTTCGCGACATTCCAATAGTCCAAACAGAGATGCAATCCAACCTAGTGGCTTCCCAATTTCGCATTGTGTTCGTCCACGAAAATTATACCATCCTAGCGGCTCCCTGGTTACGCATCCGGTTCGTCCGCATCCTAACAACTCCCTGATTTCGCATCAGGTTCGCCTCTGCTCTCATCCAACCTTCCAGCGGCTCCCCAACTTCGCATTGGGTTCGTCCGCGCTGTTCTACAACCTCCTAGCAGCTCCCCGGTTTCGCATCGGGTTCGTCTGCGTTTCACTCCATTCCTAGAGGCTTCCTGACTTCGCGCATCAGGTTCGTCCTCGCTGTCTATAATCCTAGCGGCTCTCCAATTACGCATTGGGTTCGACCGTATACCTCAACCAACAAATTGAAACCATATTCCTAGGATAACAACCCCTCTCTGGCCAATCGTGTTGCTCGCCGGCCCTGGCTCGTAACACAACCTATATTGGTTCCTATATAATCCAATTATATTATTGGATTATACTTACTTTTAACATCTGCAAACTGTTTCTTCAAATATGCGAATTGTTAACGTTGAATGATACACGATGTTCCAAAGATGTTGCATTTGCTTGAAAAGACTGTTTCCTAAGGTCATTTTAGATCACTCTTTCATTTACGAAAATGTGCTCCGTGGTTTCGTTAACGCTAAACTTACAGGGGTCTTTTACTATCAAAGGTTAACTTTGATACGAAGGGGAACTTTAGCCCGATCTCACTGGTGGTTGACTTTCCAAGATACAGCACGATGCGACACGATTCATGACTACGACAGTACTAGCCCCCCGAGAGCAGAAATGCGACAGCTTATATACCCCTGCAATGACGGGTGGTACTTGTCAGTACCCTTGGAGTGAATATTCGTATTTTGTCAACGTCCAGTTGATCGTGCGTATGTTTGGGCCCTAAACTAAACAGCTATGTGAATTTATTTAGGGTGGCTCTGTTCGTTTATCTAGGGCAGCGGTCGGCAACGGCAGTGTCTTTTCAGCCCGATCTCGGCTCGCTACGCTTCCTTTCGTCTCGCTCCCCGTGACGGTCCTAGTCCTCGAGGCAGCTCAAGCGCGTACCTATCCCAGACCGTATGAACATTAGGGCGACACCCGTATCAATAGGTTCCCAGTTAGGTACGCGCCTGAGCTGTCTCGAGGACCAGTGTCGCCAAGTCGCCAGCAACGGAGGGGAATCAAGTACCCCTCTCTGATGATCAGTCCATCGGAGTGTGCGCGTGGTGCTGGAATGGGATAGTGGAAGGGATAAGGAGAAGAGTAATTGAGGCACGATTCAGCCTCAACTGGCGACCAGTGTCGCCAGATGAGGGGAGTCACGGTGAGATGATGTACCCCCTCTCTGATGACCAGAGTAGAGTACAGTAAAAGCTCCTTCGCTGTCCAAAGGCCGGGGGTTTGAGAGAACAACGACCGTGCCCGGACACTATTTTTGATTTATGACTGCGTCTAGATATCGCGCCGACTGCGCCGAGCGAGACTTCAGTAGAGAGCCGAACATAGAGAAGGACAGAATGAAACACGGATCTCGTGACCGAAGCGTGTCGCCGTCGCCGGCACAGTTTAAAGAATGTCCCATACGCTGTTCTTCGTTGCCTTCGAAACTTTCATCGTCGATTAAACCACTAAATAATGTCGAAACTATATCGTGTTTGGTGTCATTTTAATCACAAAAATGCCAGAAATAAGTTAGTGAAAGTCCCATAAAAGCCTAATGGAAATTAAGAAGTTTGACTATTCGATTCACTCGAGTCAATGTTGCGGTGTTCACACCGATATACCCGAGCCGACATCAATCGTTGCCGCCGTGCGGAGCGACTCGGCGTTGACAGGCAGTGGAGTGGGTAGGCACTGGGCAACGATCGTGCCCACGATTTTGGACAACGAAGGAGCTTTTACTGTAATAGTGTTATAGTAATTAGTGTTATAGTTATAGTAATAGTAATATAACATATTACATCTACTATGGTCATCAGAGAGGGGGTACCTTGTATTCCCCTCGAGTGCTGCTTTGGTCACTTTCTGGCGACTCTGTTGGCGACACTGTCGAGGACTCGAGTCGTCACGGGGAGCAAGACGAAAGGAAGTGTAGCGAGCTGAGATCGGGCTGAAAAGACATTGTCATTGCCGATCACTGATCTAGGGTGGTTCCTGGCAGAGATGATCTTGAAACACGGACTAATCAGATCGCGGCAACAGCGGTAGGATTCCGGCTCGACCAATGCTATTGCTATAACGCCACGTTGAACGTGACCGGTCGCCGGTCGCTAATACTCTAGTTCGCTGCAGCTTTGCGTACTCTTCGTGCCTTACAAGTTATCCCTCGAGACGGCGTAGAGGCAAAGGGGGTCCTCGCTCGCAGCTAATGGTTAGGCCGTGACGTCACACACTTTAGCCAACAATTCGGCTAGAACCGAAAGTAGCTTGCCGCCGCATTCCTGTCGAATTCCTGCCAGGAGACAACTTGTAAGGCACGGAGAGTACATACTTATTTCAGACCATTTCACAACGAGTTCAGTTTTACATAAATCATTAGATCGTGGATTTGATGCATTTATGACAAAAATGGGTAGGTACAACTTAAAACAGTAGACGTATTAAAAAGATTGAAGGCCGTCAGTGTATTAGTTTTACCTTAGTAAGATAATTAAAAGAATAATGAAATTTTTATGTGGCTCCTGTGCCTTGCAATCAATGCAAACATTTTTTATTTTTCATAAAGCTCCGCAGTCTATAAATCATATTCTCAACATACATGAATCATATTCTGAACAAGAATTAATACAAAGAATCTTTATATTGCATATAAATCCCCGGTTTAGGGGTTATAAATCGGATTTATTAGACTCTGACTGGGATAAAGAGTAATCGATATTATTGCTCGTATAAATATTACTTATAGTGACACTGAGCTGGCTAATAAATCCTTGCCTGTTGCGGATGTGTACGACCTATTGGACCATATACATATGTACATATTAGAGATCGTGGTTGTGAACGTGCATTTACATACACGTACTTTAGTGCGTGTCATTTTAAGTACACGGTTACACGTGTACTGTTTCACGTGTATTTAAATACGCGTGCATTAATGAACCCTCATTCTAATTTGCATAATTTTTAGAACATCGATATTAATTTATGTGATTGATGTTACTTGTGATTATATTTTGATTTCCGAGCTATGCGTGCTGACATTTTTCTCACCATACAATGCAAGCACGTTCAAATTTCCACGTACAACCGAACAACAAACTAAATAATAATGGAGTTAAATGCTATCGCCAACTCTTTAAGCAATCATTTCAGATTTAATTACAATTCGAAGCCTGCAACTGCAAACGAACCACGCGGAAAGTGGAATATCTAAGAATTGTAGAACCGGCAAGAAATTATTTAAACGTATCAGCAACAGCAGTTGCTCTGGAATGATGTTATCCATCAACTATACAAATATTGTTATCCCAAAAGAAGTCGTTTATTGTCAGAACATTCAAACATATCAGATTCTTCTATAACAAACTAGAGGGGTTTCAAATTAATTTTTCTATCTATTTTACAGTAAAGTCGCGATATTTTGACAACGGCTGTGTTCTGGACGGAGAAATATCGTGCAGCGACACTATTTTATTTATGACTGCGTCTACCGCGCCGACCGCGCCGAGAGTACAAACGAAGCCGAACGTAGAAAAGGATAGCTTATAAATACGGATCGCGCGGCCGAAAGGTATCGGTGTGATCACCACTACTAATCCAATTACAAAACTTTATTTTTCATTATTTTCATTATTTTTCAACTTATTTCTGACATTTCTCTGACTAAAATGATACCAAACACGATATAATTTTAACTGTATTTAGTGGTCTAAAAGACTATGACAGTTTCGAACGCAACGAAGAACAGCGTATGGGAAATTCTTTGAACTGTGTCGGCGCATAGTGTGGCCGATTGTCAATCTAGCTGTTTAAAAGTCCCAAAATGAAAATTGGACGTTGCCCCCCTCCCAACGCTTGCGTAGCGTTTAATATGTTTGAGAGCTCGAAATATAACAAATGTTTGGTTAAAGGGACCTTTTACTGGTTTTAAGTAAACAATGAAGCATCTGCTAATTCTCTCGGAAGATAAAGGGTCAGTATCAGATTATTAGTGAAATCTTTACTTTTAGTAGTGTTCTCTTAAACGTTGAGTAATAAAACCTCTTTCTCACCAGCTATGGAGTACATAAAGCAGCGTAAGTATTAGAAAAATTATTTGGTCCCCTCAGGGTTTCAAATTCATTATACCAACTCCCTACTTTCCACTTTCACCACTATCGCCTTTTCCGCGGGACCTACAGTTTAATAAAGGTGGGTTCCGAACCACCTTGAGTCACCACAGTTTTTTAAAAAGACACATGGAATATTTCCAGAGGTGCCGGCATCGGAGATTGAACCTGCGACCACGGAATCCGCAGGCGCGCGCTTCACCCACTGAGCCACTGTGCGCCCATAAAGCAGCGTAAGTATTACATTATATTATATTACCATCTATTATTTTATTTAATGGAGTCATTTCTTTGATAATTACAGTCCTTTTCAAACTTTAGAAATGTGTGACTTGCTAGGAACCTATCATAACCTCAAAAGCATGGTTGCTCATCCTTTGTGGATTATTTCCTTATTAGATTTTACCAGTTACATTTCCATATGCGTCCGTCTCTGACGATGAGGAATTTTTCAATTTCTATGTCAAAGAACATATAATGACAGTAATATCTGTTTTTTTCTCTTTTTACAATTATATTTTCTTTTATAATAATAAAGTTATTAAGTTTTTTTGTTAAATAAAGTTGGGGGGGTGCAATCAAGGATACAAGGATACAAGGATACTTTATTTATAGTGATAGGGTTATTACACACCTGTTACACTTTATACCGCTTTTATACATCTTTATATGAACATTCGTCGCTTTTGTTTAACAAGAATATATTACTTATTTCTAATAAAAAAAACATAAATTTCGTTTTGTTTGTGACAGGGGGGTGCAATCATCGGAGATCAATGATCGCCGCCCAGCGGCGTTGGCCGTCAGTGGAGTGAGTAGGCAGTAGGCACTCGACAAATTCTGGGTAGGCGGTCGCTGAGAAATAACGCGGCTTTACTGTACTAAAAACAATGGCTATATTTTCGATGGCAGTCTTAGGTGCCTCATCCTTTATTTTAATTCGGGAAGCGTACACGTTCGAACCCGCAAGTTAACCTAGTCTCCTGTGTTCATGACAGCATATATTACATATTTATGTTTCCTGCGTTGTCTCGCAAATTTTCTTAAGTACTATATTAGTTATGTAAATGACTCCTTTAGCTTGAAATTTCTAGAAGTTTTGCTGCTTACATGCAGGACGCGTAGCTGGAAACTTTTCGAATGCACACAGAGGTACCGCGACAACCTCTATCCAGAGAATTTCAAGTCTCTTCGCAGGGAATTGCATCCGTAACTTACAACTTATACAAATGGTGGCACATTCGAATGTGATTAGAAACGACATGAAAGTGATACTACACATACGAAAACATTGTTTGTCTAGCAATGTAACCAGGGTTGCCACCTATCCGGTTTTCGCCCGGAGACTCCGTGTTTCGAAGCAACTATTCGGGTTTCGATTTTACTGAAAAAAATCTCTTGTTATGCTTTGCATTGTTTTTCACATTTGTAGGAATGTTGCATACAGCGTCATCTATTGGTGAATTTCTCTATAAGGAGTTTAAGTAAAGGCAAAAATTGTTTAGAACGAACTATATGTGAACGAGCTGTTTGTAAATACATATAACTTTAACTCGATTAAAATCAGAAAAATTATGAAATTATAAATGAAGTAGTAAAACAAAATTCTAATTAGTAGAACTTTGAAAATATGATCGTAAAAATCAAATACTATTAATTATTGTATCTCCTACGTTGCTCCTCAAGTCATTGTAAAAATATCCTGGAAGAAGCTCGCTCGCCTCTACACTTGCAGGTTAATATAGTAACATTTATTTAAGAAATGCAGGACCAAAAAATGAGGCGGGATCCTGCGGGACCTCACTTATTCGGTAATTATTTGGAATAGGGGGTGTAACCTCACCAATTTCTGTTATGGACATCATTCTGAACTTAGGTTTTTAGATATTCGCAAAAAATTGCAGAGGTGGGATCTCCTAAGCGCGTTTTGCGATCCTGGTGCCTCTTATACTCCATTCGTTAAAAACGCAAACTTGTGCGTCCAGACGCACAACAGGAAGTTACGACGAATGGAGTATGTATTGCAAAGCGCTGCGTCGAGACGCACTTAGTAGATGTCCCACCTTTAGTTTGACTATAGCCAACTCCGCTTTCTTGCAATGAACGAATTCGTCTTCTAGGGCGGGGTAGGGGTGGGGCTCCCATTCGAGAGCGCGCAGTGGCTCAATGGATAGAGCACGGCGCGACTGCGGACTCCGTGGTCTCGGGTTTGTATCCCGCCGCCCGGTACCTCTGGAAATATCTCCATGTGCCATTTGAAACTGTGGTGGTGCCCAAGGTGGTTCGGAACACACTTTAAAACTGTAGGTCCAGTCGCGTCGCTTAATAACCATAGCAGTTGAAGAAGCGACCCAAAACGTTCGATCAAAAAGAAAAAAAAGAAAAACGGGTGGGGCTCCCCACCCTAGACTCCCTCCACAAGAAATCGAACCGAGACCTAACCAAATTCATTTAAACACTGTTGAAACCTAACTCTCCTTGGGGTAACAACCTAGAAACTCGTTATCGAGTTTGATGAGGAAAATGTCGATTACATTCCTTCGCCAGTTGATACAAAAATGGCGAATGTTATAAAGAATGAAAAAACTCGAAGTAGCCTCCACTAGCTGCAACGACCTTGTTCAGGTTGTACCTGAACCTGCTGCAAGGTTCCTTCCCACCCTTGCTCGACGCTCTGTATAACGAGTTGGACTATCAACAATTATTTTGCTTAAATTTGCCTCGCCTACGTCTTGTTTCCGGGACGGTCCGAAAAAGTTCCGGATTTATCTCGACCTGCCTGGATATGTGCCTCGCAGCCTTCCCTCGCAAAGTGCAGTGGTGTCCGCTTAGTGCTCGCTCATTTCGCCTAGTTAGCGGTCGCATTCTGCCCCCTGCCAACTCTTAGTCTGGTGCTTATCTTACTAAACGAGCTTTCTGCATATTTCACAAGCACTTTACGTTTCTCGCCCCATCCTTCGCGTCATTCAACGTCGACCGAGCTGCAGCAAGAAGACAGTCGGTAATTCTTGGAGCTCTAGCTCCTCCAGTACCCCGGGTAGGGAGCACGATAAGGTCCCTGACTTTCGTCCAACATCCAGTATCCGGTATCCGGACGCCACTGCGCTCGCTAACAATATCGGCAAAGTGTAAGGAAGCGAACTCGACTGCGGCAACACTTTACAAGACAGTTACCACGCTGGACCAACGATGGAGAGGCACCTTCCAAAACAGAAGTTTACGCCTGAATTGAGTTCTTGTGGGAGTCGCTTAGAAAGTAAAGCGAACACGCGGTTTACCAAGGCTTGGGCTTATCCGCAACCGACTTTAACATACCGAGCGCAAACACATACCAAATATACGGGGTGGTTCACCAGATACATACTACCGCGCGTCGATCTACATCGCTCTTAGCAATATCTCACGTAGAGTTCAATGGTTTCAGGAGAAACCACATTGTGATGCTAATAGCTTTCCTGTAGGAGAACGCGTGGATAACATAGTACGTGAAGTTTATTAACGTTTTCTCTCCATAAGAGCACAATTTTTGTCATCTTGTCATTCACAAAAGAGTGCTGATCTGCTTCTGTTAATATATTATATCCACTTCTTTATATGTAGGTGTACATACTGTACATTCTGTCAAGAAAGTACCGGGAATCGATCATTTAAGGGGGATCTATACCCTCAGATTTTGGGGTATTTATCAATGTTATCAACCTCTGTGTTTTGCTATGATTTTGCTATCATTGTGAACGAATTTCTGGCCAAAAACTCAACAAATCTTATCGAGCAGCCACCGTATTCCCCTGATATGGCTCCAGCCGACTGTTTTCTTTTCCCAAAACTCAAATTACCACTTCGAGGCACACGTTTTCAGTCTATAAATGACATAAAAGAGAATTCGCGGCGAGTACTGAAGTTGATACCAAAAAATGCGTTCAAAAAATGTTTTGATGATTGGGTTATTCGTTGGCATAAGTGTATTATTTCGAAAGGGGCCTACTTTGAAGGCGATACAATAAATTTGGATGAATAATACATATTTTGTGTTTCATTGACCAATTCCCGGTACTTTTTTGATAGAATGTACACAGTCTAAGGTGCGGACACACCGTGCAGGCCACGGTTATAATTTTCTCTAGACGACAGAAAGCTTCTAATCAGATAAATTCGTTTGAACACCATAAAATTCACGGGTGAGTATATCCCTTCGAAGATTAAATGTCTATGAACTTTCAATGTATACTGAACATATTGTACAGAAGATGAAGGAGGTTTATATCTCAATAAAAAACTTTCATCCGACAGCATGACGCCTTGACCATCTCCGTGCCTTCAAGAAAAGAAGAGAAAATATCTTAGGCACTTCTGTTATATAGGGCATTATTCTGGTCTTCGAGGAATTACAAATAAACGCGAGTATCAAGAATTAATCTATAGTAAAGCTTGGCAAAAAACTAGTTTACCGAAACAATCGGTTTGCCTTAAAGAATAAAGTGCAATTGCACCCGGCGGGTGCACACGTGCATCCACATAAAAAATAAGGTCATAGGAAGTTAGGACGTGATATGACATACGATTTTTTCCTTTAACTTTTATTTCTACTTTTGCTTAAAAAAGAGCAATAACTTGACCCAGTTCCCAGAACACCCTATTCTTTTGGAACTTTGAAGATACACAAACTAGTATCTTTAACGATGCACTGTCCAAAAGATCTGAACACTTTAAAATGACTATTTGAAATGTCTCGTTAGGTCCCTTGAACCTGGCTATCCGTCGAATGTAAATAAAATATGGAGGTCAAGGTTTAACGCAGAGACGCGTACATCAGACGCAGTACTCTAGTCTTGGACAGCCAACACCATAAACTGTCACTCTCGAGCGACACACCGATGGCAGTCGTGGTTATTTGCCTCGACGTGTCGCCCGCAATGTGTTGAATCCGCTGCACTTTATCTTCACAAAGATAGACACTAAACTACTTGGCCGAACACCGCAAACAACAATTGATGTTTGACCCTGCAGACGTGATTCGCCCAAATGGTATGCTAAACTTGATCTCTTGTGTTAGAATTCCATTTCGCAGACTACACGAACCTCTCGAATAATACATATTTAATCCGGTATTTAGAAGCATCGGAAAAGGAAGTAATTGTTAACGTGAGTCACAATAAAAGGTGATGTCGAATGTCTCCATCTAGTAATCAATAGCTCTGCTTATTGTACATATTTATAACGATTCGTTTGTTTTTAAGGTTGCGAAACAAGACTGCGAAATTTTATGCAGATTCCTAGTTTTTCGAGGCTATTTCATAAAAGTTTGAATGAAGGAACAATTTCTTTCGCTTGCGTGGATGGCTCCTGGCGGCTAGGGACGGGAGCGAACGGGAAGTCGGCGCTTGTACGGAAAGCTGATTCATGTAAAAATGCGACTAAATCTTCTAATACATGATTACAGTTAGAAGTCTAAACAATTATATTCTAGACAATAAAAATCGTTTAGTTTATAAATACATATAAAAAAAAGAAAAAAGCAAGAAAAGCGCCGACTTCCCGTTCGCTCCCGTCACTAGCCGCCGCAAGGGGAATCGGTCGCTGCGTCGTTACTGATCAAACCGAGCGTTCGCCGGCATACTTTATTTTTTTTGACACTGTTCCACCAAACGGACACTTCTGAGATTTTTTTACAAAATAGGTTAGAATCATAGCAATATTTTAGAATTTTTTGGTAGGTGTCAACCTAGGGGAAGATAGTTAAAAAATTCCCAAAAAATTAACTAATTATTTTCAACTATAAATAATTAGCAAAAAATTCTGAAAAAAATCTGAAATATAGTGTGTATCTATATCTTTTATTTGCCGTTTATCCCATGTCGATATCTTTTCCCGTTTTAGCGCAAATTGCATTTAAGTGCGGGGGAATTTACCTCAATATCACCCCTATCGGTGGGGGTAGACATTTGAAATTTTACACAATGTTTTTTTTGACATAAAACGATGTTTTAAGACAGGAATCAGGAAAATCGGAGCGGGGGCCGTTGGCCCATGCTTATCCGACTATAGCCTTTATTTTCTTTCTGGATATGTTTAATAGGCTGAAAATAATATAACAGTATTTTTAAAATCTTCTAATATTTTTAATGTCTTAAATTACACCTACTCATTTTTGCCATAAATGCATAAAATCCGCTGTCTAGTAATAAGAAAACACCTGTCACTTCTATGCTAACTTTCGAAAATGATTTAAAAGTTAGAATTTCACCTTCCTGACGGTTGCACAGCAATCAATGCTCCGCGAGAGCACGCGCTCAATTGATCGTAAAAAAAATTGGAAACATGAATTCCAAATGTACCTGGATATACCATTCCCGACGTAAATACAGTTATGCCATCAATTTAACTAACTTTTAATCTGCATTTTCCGCTTTTAAAAGGAATTTTATTGCACGTTTATATCTGTTTTGGATTTATGGCGGCGTTGGATCCAGCGGTATGTATACATATGCATTATACATACAGTAACATAACCTACATATCGTTCCTCGATTTATGCGGCAGTTTTATATGCAGCTTTTGTTACACACAGACAAGGTGTGTGACTCGATTTACGAATTTTTCATTCTCTGCGGTTTAAAAGAACTTCTTCCTGTCCTGTGTATATAAATTATTGCACATCGGTGACAATATATCCCTTAAGTGATTCTTTTTACTCTATTTTAACTTTACTTAAATTGGATTGTGTAAAAATAATTCGTTGGATTTAAATCGAAACAGCAAAAGTGTAATCTTAATTAAGTTATTTAATACTTCCCCTGTCTCATAATAATAGTAGCAGTTGATGAATTTAATTTGTCCCATAATAATAGTAGCAAAAGAAAGTAAATATAGAACGCAACATTTATTATCAAAAAATTAGATTACTAGCCGTATGTACACACATACATACAGGGTGTCAAAAAATTCGTGAAAATCCCGGAAATGGGAGGTTCCTGAAACCATTTGAAGCAACATTTTCCTTTGCAAAAATGTTATCCGTGGCTTTGTTTAGGAGTTATTAACGAAAAACATGGACCAATCAGAGCGCGACGTAGACGCGAGTTGGCATAGTCGGCCAATCGACAGTTGGCGCGCCGCACAGTGGAACGTTTCGTCCATTTCGGAGACAAAATCAAAGAACTTCCGATAGAAATGAGATAGAGAGCTGAAATTTTTTTTAATTACAGCTGAGACTTCACAGAATATGGGAAAAATAGGGAGATTATGGTACGAACATTTTTTAACCTTGAAAAAAATCGTCAAACTTGCACAATGTCACGAAAATTGTGGTTTTTGCAATACCACGGGTAGTAAAAAATTTTGTTGTAACATGCCATATATCATTTCCTGTAGATTTTTTCATGCTGAATTTAAATCTGGTCTCAAAATTTGTCTACGACTTCAGGATTTTACAAGAAATCGATTTTTGTGAACGAATTGTTTAACGCATTTTCTCAAGGTTATAAAACGTTCGTACCATAATCTTCCTATTTTCCCATATTTTGCCAAGTTTCAACTTTAATTTTTAAAAAATTTCATCGCTCTACCTCATTTCTATCGAAAGTTCTTTGATTTTGTCTCCGAAATGGGCGAAAAGTTCCACTGTGCGCCGGGTCGACAGTGCCAACTCGCGTCTAGGTCGCGCTCTGATTGGTCCGTGTTTTTCGTTAATAACACCTAAACAAAGCCGCGGATAACATTTTTACAAAGGAAAATGTCGCTTGAAATGGTCTCAGGAACCACCCCCTTTCGGGAAGTTCACGAATTTTGGGACACCCTGTACACACATGTGAGTGTGAGTGAGAAAGAGAAGAGCGGCAGGTGTCGCTAATGGTTATTAGGCGACACCTAATCATATTATATACGCATTACACCGGCAATCGCGTGAGTACGCGAGTACGGAAAGAGCCATTCAAGTGTACGGACGTTCCAGTAAAGTTGTTTAAGAGCACCACAGTTTCCTTTCAAACGTACCAGTGTGCATATCCAATAGTATGAAATTCAATAAAAACAGAGAATATACTATAATACAAAAAGAATAAAAGAGAAGGTAAAACATTACCCATAAAACAAGATTTACGAGAGCATTTTCTTTTGTGAGAGTATTAAAAATAATGTTGCTAACGTTGTTTGTGCTAAAATTATACATTCTTTTCCAAGTAAACTTTTAGAGAATGGTGCTGTTCGAGCTATTCATTAGTCGTAAAAAGATGGGGATTGTATAACTGGAAAGGTGATCGTGTGTGTGTTTTATACACTCCCTCAGAAACTATCATCTGAAAATGTCACGAAAGGACGAAAAACGTCAAGGAGAAGGATGTATCGCTGATTCGACGTTGTCGCATAATCTTAACTCCTAACGGTCGTAATATCTACGTACGTACACTCCCGTCCATAAGTCACTGAACACTTATTCAAATGCAGACGATTTGTTGTTATCAAAGGACCTATATTATGAAATGAAAATGGTACTTACTAATTTTGGCTAGTGTAGAGAACATGTAAATCAAAACCGACCAAAATATCCTATATTTTCGCAATTTTAATTCTTACTTTTATATTTTCTAATTTTTCAAATTTATGTTCTTCTTCCAATTTGGCTACTATAGAGCTGGCCATAATCATCCCACATTTTCTCAATCTCTTTTCTCAAACATTTATTCAAGTAGTAAAGGTATATATTTAATTTTCCACTCAAATATTATTAATAAAATCAAGCTGGAAGCTTGTATTCTTTAATTAACATTTTGTTGAATAATTATCTCACAATTTTTCAATCTCTCGTTTCCATCATTTATTCAAATAGTGTGTAAATACATTGTAATTGCATTGCATTGCATAACTCGAACCCTCCTCTTCATTTAATTGCTAATTGCTAATTGCGAATCATGAGTGCAATCGAAATACAATATAATGTAAATTACTTAACCTGTACGTTGCTCGCTTGATGTGAAAAATATCTTTCATATTTTATTCGTGTTACTTCCCTTTCGCATTCACAGACAGCTCAATTTTATGTTTACGTTTACGTGAATGTTTATCCTATGTGACGACGACCAACCATCGAAAATGCAGCAACCTTAGTGACAAGATGTTTAAACAAAAAAGAGTGTTCATTAAATTAATTGAAAACTTGCTGACAATTGCCATGAGTCAATATGATCGCATAAGTGATTAGTGCCACATGAAGCATGTCCTTTATTTAGGCTTCTTCTATTAAATAGTGTTACTTTTTTCCTGTAGTAATTTTGTTCTATGTTTTTCTCTAATTTATATTTCTTTTCTGAAACGAACGTGATAAGCAAGTTTATTTTTCATCATACTATAGTATAAAATGAATAATACCACGTTCTACGCTGATACTAATCTTTTTCTTTTTCCACCTTTTATTCTCCTTATATCGAATTCGTAATTACACTGTACTGTGTAATTATATTTCAATTGTGAGATCGAGTTACATCGTAATTTTTTTTTAAGTTGCTTTATTTAAGGTTGCATCAACATCTCAGGTTATTAGCGACCACATTACAACACGATATATTACCTTACATCACATTATGTTACATTGTGTTATATTACATTATTTTCTGTTACATACAGTGAGTCACAAAATTATTCGCTCACTCGCTAATGCGGCAAAGATATACGAAATAATCAGACAACGCAGGGTATTTTTCAATTTTTTATTTGGATATACATAGCTCAAAGTTTAATTCAACAGAATCGTAAAAGAAAATTGCGAAATTTTCATTTATTATTAGAGAAATGTGAGTTTTAAGAAATCTTGACCGTTTTTCACGCCACAAAATTATTCGCTCACGCCACGAAATCCACTGAAACAAATGCAATTTACAAACTCTGACAGGCATTTGTTTCTGATAGTTGCTAAAGAGAGTCAGTATAACGTAAACATTCGCTCAGTAAGGATCTATTTTCATCTATTTCTTTGATTTTCAAGAATTCGTTATAATGGGTAGAAAAAGTAAAGAAACTAGTCTAGAGATTAGGGAAGTTATAATTTTTCATTGGGAAAGTGGAAAATCCATCAGAGAAATTGGAAATATCGTTTGTAGAAGTTATTCAACAGTACGTTATATTATAAAACGGTACGAAGAAGAAGGACGAATAATAAACAAAGCTGGCCGTGGTAGGAAAAAGATATTGAATTCCTCGGAAGAGCGTTTTGTTGTGAGAGAAGTTAAAGAAAATCCGAAAATAAGTGCTCCCAAAATCAATACAAGTTTGAAAAATTTTAGTGAAAAAGAAGTTTCTGATGAAACAGTACGAAGAGCGTTGCGAAAGAACGGGTACAACGGCCGCGTAGCAAGAAGAAAGCCTTACGTAAGCGAAATTAATAGGAAGAAAAGGGTAGAATTCGCAAAAAATACATCACAAAGCCCCCTGAATTTTGGAACAATGTGATATTTTGCGACGAGAGTAAATTTAATATTTGGGGCTCTGACGGTCATCAAAAAGTTTGGCGAAAATCAAACGCGGAGATGGATCCCAAAAACCTGTGTAGCACAGTCAAGCATGGAGGTGGTCATATGATGGTTTGGGGTTGCATTAGTTATCACGGTGTTGGGAAATTGCAGATGATTGAGGCTACCATGGATAAAGTAATGTACATGGATATCCTAAAAAAAAATTTGAAGCCAAGCGCGGAAGTAATGGGGATTTCAGAAGTGTTTCACTTCTACCAGGACAACGACCCCAAACATAAATCGAGATTGGTACAGGAATGGTTACTGTATAACTGTCCCAAAATAATGCAAACCCCGCCTCAATCTCCCGACTTGAATCCTATCGAGATGGTATGGAACATGCTGGACACAAAAATTCGTAAACATTCAATTACTAATAAAAAAGAGTTACAAAGCAGATTACAGGAGGAATGGCCAAAAATAGACAAAAAATATTTGGAAACATTAGTAGAATCAATGCCCAAACGTCTCGCAGAAGTCATAAGACAAAAAGGATATCCCACCAAATATTAATATTGTTATAATAATAGTTAATCTAAAATGAGCGAATAATTTTGCGGCGTGAAAAACCCTCAAGATTTCTTTAAACTCATATTTCTCTAATATTAAATGAAAATTTCGCAATTTTGTTTTACGATTCTGTTGAATTAAACTTTGAACGATGTATATCCAAATAAAAAATTGAAAAATACCCTGCGTTGTCTGATTATTTCGTATATCTTTGCCGCATTATCGAGTGAGCGAATAATTTTGTGACTCACTGTACTTTACTTTACATTATATTATGTTACATTATAATTGAATAAGAGATCAGAATTACAAATTACATTGTAAATTAATTGAATAAGAGACCCGAATTATAAGTTACACTGTAAATTACAATAATTACAAATCAGAGACCATAATTACAAATTACATTGAATTTCGAATTATGAAATAATTGAATACAACATAATTGAATTACTTTCTAATTATAGTTCGCGAAGTAATTCAATTGTAATTCAACACAACTCTGCCCTAATTACATTCTTGCTAGCCTTTTGATGGTGCGTTGAACTCGAAAATGCAATTCCATTCTATATAATTTTTTCATTTTATGGACATATGAAATTGATATAATACCTCATACAATATTCAAATGTTTAGTAATTGATTAGATCCCAACATATTTAACTCTTTTCACTCGAGTGGCGACTCGGTGAGGCGCCCCTAATAATTCTTGTAGCATTATTCAAAATATTTGTTGCATTGTTAAATTTGTATTCAATAAATCACTAATCGAATTTAATACTTTAATAAACTATAATGAAAAAATTGTACAAGCAATTACATCAATTTCAGATCGATAAAATTAAGATAATCATATAAAATGGAAATATTTCACGCCGAAAGAAAAATTCGGTGTTCGAGTTGGAATAGCTCCGAGTGCAATGTGTTAATAATGTCTTTTGAATAATAGTACAGCAATTTTGAGTGGTGCCTCGGAGCCGTTATTTTACTATTCAAGTCGTTTACATTTCTGGACGGTGAATCGTAAACGCGATATCTTTACGAAGTATCACGTACGAAACATTCAAAATGTTTCTTCCATTCGTGACCTTATATGACCTTGAAGATCAACCTGTCGTATACGAATGAATTCGTTTTGGCACACGCTTGCATGCGATACAAAAATAAATCGAATTCCATTTAAAAAGTTCAAGGTCGCTTTCATTTCTAAAAAAAACAATGCAGATAAAAAAACCTAACAGATATGTACCATTACGTTGCTGGCAAAAAACAGTTTAACTTCGTTCAACATTTTGTTTTATATTTCCTAGTCTGCGTGGATCGATTTGTCGTTCAGAGCCGCACGCCTGTGGAATTTCTATTTTTTGATATATGGATCTCGGGAAGTTCCCGAGATATTGGACAGAATAGGTTTTCCATCCCCAAATGCGAGGGACGTTTTCATCGGTTCAACGTAAATGTCAGTTGTCAGTGAAAAAAATACACGCGAAACAGTTTTGTTGCTGTATTTTAGAACGCCGTGCACTGTTATCAAAATCGCAGACTGACACCTGGAAACGGTCCCCATCGAGTTTGATTGAATCCTGCCTGGTCCGAATTTTTCTCATAGTGGAATTATATAGGATCAAAATAAATTCCATCAGCTTTTGAACGCGTTGAAGATGGCCGTTGGTGAAAGTATGAAATTGTATTTTTAATGATTAAATAATAATATAATATAATATTAAACAATATTAATAATAATTAGGCTTCGGATTTATCCATTTATGGCAAAAATGAGTAGGTGCAATTTGAAATAGAAAAAATATTAGAAAAATTTAAACATGCTATTGTATTTTTCTCAGCCTTCCAAACATAATACTGAAGAAAATGAATTTTTAATTCACTCCAATTTGTTGCAATTCAGCTACGAAATTTTTTTTTGCATAAAGATCCGCAGTCTAATAAAATAATAATAATAATAATGATAATGATAGGTATGTATTAGGGCTTGCAATTCCGCAAAGTAGGATCCCACAATCCTGCAGGATTCCGCGTCATTTTTTGGTCCGGCATTCCTTAAACAGGTGATGCGAAATTCCGCAAATTTTGCGAAACTATGCGTGTAATCAAAATTGCGCGAATGACGACGCGTGCGATGAATTATGGCGATGTTACGTTGATACGAACTATTAGGTTGTTGTGCATGAAATGTCCGATCTTCGAACGCAAATGTTTCAATGCGTTTTGATCAAGAAATACTATTACAGTTGACAGGTTCACTGTAGATACGTCACTTTGATGTACGAAGCTTACGTTCCTATCTTCAATATTTGATTTACACATACAAATTTCCTTTTAAATAAATTTGATATCAAGGAAGTCTGTTTTTCCAGCAGGACGGTGCGCCCACGTACACAAGTCATTTGGTGTAAAATTGGTTGTCGGACAACATCGACATGTCTTTCGTCCAAAGAATTTTGGCCTCCCAACAGCCCAGATTTAAATCCTTTAGACTTCTATGTATGCAGCGTGGTTGAGACGATCACTAACAAGTTCAGACATCCAAAGTCGCATCATTGAGAGCCGCTATTGAAGCGGCATTCGCCGATATGGGCCGTGACTCATTAAAACGGGCCTGCGAACGCTTCAGACCGAGAATGGAGGCGGTCATTCAAGCAGAAGGGGGTCATATTGAGTAAATGTGTTCTTTATGACCTAACAAACAATTTAGAAAACAAAATTATAAACTTTTCCATTTTTGCAATAAAAATTATGTTTAAAAAAAATGTTTAATTTGTCCGAATTTTGGCGCTGCCCCCTGTATTCAATTATACATACTAGATTTCCAAAGAAAAGATTTATTTTCATTCAAATTTATGTAAATTTAGATTTTGTTAATAAATTTCAAGTACTACTAGATGGACCAACCAATATCAGTTTTTCTGTGAAGAAGAGGTAGTTTAATAGATGAGAAATTAAGGGTTACTTTTTTTCGACTCAAATGCAATCAGCATAGAAATTGAAAAAAAAATTGGTTGGGAGCATGATTCACAAAGAGAGAAGCAAATTATTCATATTTTAACTTGTATTATAATTTAGTTGATTTGTTAACATTTAATATTTTTATTACATTGTAATTACGCTGGTGCTACAGATGTGCTCCAGTCAAATATACTTTATTGTAATATTTTGTTTGAAATTCTCATTATACGGGGTGTCTCAGCTAAAGAAGGTCATCTAAATATCTCCTTTAGTTTTAATGACATAAAAATATAACATTTATAGCATAATAAAAATGGTATTGAAAATTTTGTTTGTCTGATTATTTATTCTTTCATAGCTTTTTCAATGTCACAAACTCTCAACTTCCATTATAATTTAAATGGTATCTCAAAAAGAACCTTGAGTACCAAAAATATGATAAAATAATTTCTCTTTTATACAATAACTCTTCTGAAATGATGCTATTATTGTTCGAAACTCTCGAAAATTTTAGTGGTGTTAAGCTCCACTTTATGACTATTGAAATATGTCAAAATTAATCTAATGTTCGATTATAATCGATTCGATATAATTCAATATTGGTATATTTCAGTTTGTTTAAGAAACTGTTATTTATTTGTTCTACACTTCATTCTATTTTTCTAGCCTGTGATTCTCACTTGACATGTGACGTTTGAACCAAAAAGATCTGTTTTCTTTGTGCTTATTAATTTGTTTGCCTGTATTAATAAAGTTCAGTTTAGTTAATTTTGTTTGTTAAATTACATAATCTAACAATGACAATTGACTTTTTAAAATTCTTCGAGTGGCAGCCACTTTTGGCTGTAAAACAATTAACCCTTAGCATTCGAATTGTGACTCTGAGACGCCACTAAAAATTGCTGTACCATTATTCAATATATTGTTTACATTATTAAATATGCCATTAAATTTGCATATTTAATCAATGCTATTAAACATTTAGGTAATGTATGAGCTATTATACCAATTTCAAATCCATAAAATTGAAAAGATTATAGGGAATTTAAAATTTCTAGGTTGGAAGAAACGTGTAGGTCAGCAAGTGTTCGAGAATGGTGCCATTTGGCTAATGTCGAATGGTTCATGGAATTCTCAAATATTACACATCGTAACAGCGATTAGATAGATACTGATAATTATACATAAAGGCACAGTATAATTTCGTGTATGCGATCCCACCGGAAAGCACACAGTCAATTAACTGGGTCGTTCATGTAATAACAGAATATCTAATTTTCTCTACTGCCTACGATTTTTCGTTGAAGTAATTGGAACTCACGTTTAGATAAGTGGATTACTCGAAACATTCGCTCGTGCATGCTAATGTTCTAAATATTACATTTGCAAATGAATTCGCGGGAGCAATAATTTCGTAAACGTTAATCAATCGATTCTGGTTCCAGTTTATAACAAAATGCGGTACACCGATCGAATTATGAAGCATGGTGACGTTAACGTGATTAATAATTAATTATTTATAACGGGTAACCTGATGAATAAATTACGCTAATAAAGTTAATCAACGCTAACAGAATATATACATATATACATATAGTGTCAGAAAATGTGACACCCTCTTGATACCATTCATCTCTATCAACCATATCTCCTAAAAAAATGATTTTCTCAAACAAGTAGGTTAACACTCTCTCGTAAAGAATATCAAGGTGCGTTAAATGATGCAATAAAAAATATGTTTCCATTTTAAAAATAGCTCATGACCTCTACATGTCCACCAAAAAAAAACCATTACCATCAGTATGTGTGCTTCTTGATTGGTATCAAGATAATTCCATTTAATAATAAAACCATTCAACACTATGTGAACCATTGTCCGCTACGAATAATAATAGTCAAGTAAGTCGAAATGGTAATAGAAGTACAGTGTTCCCTCGATTGATGTGACTTTTGGGTATGCGGATAATGTAATTTTTTTACCCCTACTAGGGGATTTCCCCTTGGGCGGTCGATCGCGCTACAAAGACATTAAGATATCTGGGTGTTTAAATTAAGGTTTTACGATACTCGATGTATTATTTTTTCAGGTACAGAATAGCATTAGTACAATACAACAATTTCCCGCTTAGCACCGTTGTTTACCCAGGATCGTCATTTACACTTGGAAAAGTTATCCAAGAAATCTATGTTCGGCACACGTAAAAAAACGTTGTACCATTTCGTTTCTTGAGACTCGATACCCCCGAGGTTCTCACAACAATCGCGGGAACACTGTATTTGCGAATTTTATGATGTCAGTGATCGTCACATTGAACCTCCCATATTTCTTAAAAAAATTATTTTCCGCATAAGTAGGTTCTTACTTCTTTGTAAAGAATATCAAGATACATCGAGTGGTGCAATAAAAAAAATATGTTCCCATTGAAAAAAAGGTTAATGACCTTCATATGTCCTCCACATGTAATGATGTAAATGATTGTCACATTGAACCTCCCATATTTCTTACAAAAAATTATTTTAAGCATAAGTAGGTTAATTCTTCTTTGTAAAGAATATCAAGATACATCGAGTGGTGCAATAAAAAAAATATGTTCCCATTGAAAAAAAGGTTAATGACCTTCATATGTCCTCCATATGTTATGATGTAAATGATTGTCACATTGAACCTCCCATATTTCTTACAAAAAATTATTTTAAGCATAAGTAGGTTAATACTTCTTTCTAAAAAATATCAAGATGCATTGAGTGCTGCAAAGGTTAATGACCTTCTTATGTCCTCCATATATTATGATGTAAATTGTAAATGATTGTCACATTGAACCTACCATATTTCTTAAAAAAATTATTTTAAGCATAAGTAGGTTAATTCTTCTTTGTAAAGAATATCAAGATACATCGAGTGGTGCAATAAAAAAAATATGTTCCCATTGAAAAAAAGGTTAATGACCTTCATATGTCCTCCACATGTTATGATGTAAATGATTGTCACATTTGAACCTCCCATATTTCTTACAAAAAATTATTTTAAGCATAAGTAGGTTAATACTTCTTTGTAAAGAATATCAAGATGCATTGAGTGTTGCAAAGGTTAATGACCTTCTTATGTCCTCCATATCTTATGATGTAAATTGTAAATGATTGTCACATTGGCGCCTCTCACGTCTAATAAAAAAATGATTTTCTCACATTAGTAGGTTAACACTCTCTCTTAAAGAATAAAAAGGTGCATAATGTTCTTTATATGTCCTCTAGATGTCCACCACCAAAAAACGTATTAACGTCAATATGTGCCCTTCTCGATACCATCCAAGCCTACGATTTTATTTTTACCGCTCTTTTTCATATTGTACTATTTTTATATTTTCCACTACACAAATTAAGTCGAAACTGCACGTGCAAACAGCCTGACCAATCTTCGAAAGATCAACCGCGGGCGTTTACAAGAGTCAAGTACATAATTATAAACAATATCACATATCTTTTTGCATTGTATAGGATGATATTCCTGGGAAAGAGAACCTACCTCTGATCTGCCTTCTATCCACGGACTGACCAATAACATGTTTACCAACTGTACCGACGCAACTCTGACAGCATCGTAAAGTTTTTGAACGCTGTTTTTATCTGTCCAGAACAATGATAGCAACATTCACTCTTCGTTTAATATGAACGGTAAAAACAGATCCCCAAGAATTTGAAATAACAAAGATATAAGGTTTCACTTTCGAGAACGAAACTAAGATTTTTGAATAGTCTACTTCCCTTCCACTATTCGCACTGAAATAGCTCCAAGGTTAAGCTATAGCGAGGCAATATTAAATGCAAAATCAATTTGATAGATTCTGAAAGAAAATCTCTTTCCGTTGCATCGTTAATAAAAGTTTCTTGTTTGTAGTATGTCAGCCATTAAACATAATGAAATATTTGATGAAGTTTGGAAAATTTATTATGCGAATCGTACCGGTCTTCAAATATACGTAGCAATGATACGAATCAAAGAGTGAAACCAGATATCTTCCTTTACGACTAAAAAAGGTGAAGCATGAATAATCCACGTGACTGAAGGAACCGTAAAAGTTTTCTTATACCGATATAAAATGATATTATCTGCCATCATTGATCGCGAACAGTGGTTTCATACCCCGTACCGCGCGCCGCGTGTATATTCTCTGACATCAAAACATTAATGGTGATCTAGAACACGAAAGACAGAAACGATGCCGGTGGCATTTATACATATTCAAGTATACCGTCTTGGGCACACGTTGTACTTGATACGTCAGATGTGCTACATAATTGGAAGTTTTATTACCAGATGAGTCATTTGAGTGTGTCAACTTCATTCTTTTTCCTTCGGGAAGATAATATGTTGTGGCCTTGTTACTTCACAGTGAATCTTGCGCAATGAAAAGAGTCATAGTGTACTATTCAAGATTTCATATTTTGCGGTTTCAAAGCATTTCATCCTGTCCTGTATATATTTATAAATTATTGCACATCGGTGACAATATAGCCCTTTAGTCAATCTTTTTACTCTATTTTAACTATACTTGAACCGAATTGTGTAAAAATAACTCGTTCGGTTTAAATCGAGACAGCAAAACTGTAATCTTAATTGAATTATTTAATACACCCTCTGTCTCATAATAACAGTAGCAGTTGATTTAATTTGTCCCATAATACAGTAATAGTAGAAAAATAAAATAAATATAGAACGCAACATTTATTATCAAACAACTGAGTAAACTTTACTTTACGGGACTCGAAATCTGGGCCTTTCTCCTATAAATTGTGATGTACTTGGTATGCAATCCAGTAGATTTGTACCCGGGGCGGTTGCAGATCGAAGTTTCGATCCTGTAGGATCAACGGTTCAGGAGTTATGCTTGCTTAAAATTGGGCAATCTGCAGTGTTTTTGACAGGTAAGGGCGCCGCCATATTGGTTTGTAGCGATGACGAGCCGCTTACCTTGCCGCCCACCAACCAACTACATCTAGCGGCTCTGCTCGGTAAGCGGCACGCGACACTACAAACCAATATGGCGCCCTTGCCTGTCAAAAACTCTGCAGATTGCTCAACTTTAAGCAAGCATAGCTCCTGAACCATTGATCCTACAGGATCGAAACTTCGATCTGCAGCCGCTCCGGGTACAAATCTACTGGATTACATTCCAAATACATCACAAGGCACAAATTTTGAGTCCGGCAAAGTAAAGAGCAGCCAAAAACTAGATTACATTAAACAATAAATGAAAAATATTACTCCTAATTTTTATTTTGAGTGTTCAGATAGTTTCTGGATTTTTTAATAATTTCGTTACTGCATTTTAAACTTGTAGGTAGGATGCCTTGGCTGCGAAGCTTTGCTTTCCCTGTATGCGTGAGCTTAAAATGATTGGGGTCATCGTTCTTCATTGCTTCCAGCATAACTTGTGTCTTTTTTCATGTTACTAAATCTTTCCATCTTTACATTTTCCACATAAAAAAACTGTGCATTGAAAGTATAAATTGCAACGTTATTGAATATTGCAGACCATTTTGGTTATTAACATAATGGTTAAGATTCGGTTCTTACAGTGGGAACATTTAGGAGAAAATGTCATGTCACAGACAAGCGGTTTCTAACAATTCAAAGTTGCTGTATAACTGATATGGCACATGCCTTATCCGAGTTCCTTTACTGTGTCATAAGATAAAGTGTAATGGAGGATTTGAGGGAAAAGCGTATTATAATCGTCTCCATTTACTACACTAATTCACAATCTCCCTCGACATAGAATTTCTACGTGACAACTTTATCCCTTAAACTCTCCAATTAGTCTATTTATAGGGATTTATGTGCTATTAACGACCTATCTAACAAAATTTGTTTAGTAACTACTCATGTTTTGCGTACTATGCGACGACAATATTTAGCGTCAGGTCCTATATATACTTAATATTTTTATCAGGGCGTTTGGTATTTTCCTCGCCGATTTCAATGACCTTGAAATATGTTATTAAGGTCATCAGTTTGCAACACTTCCGGTAGGCAGATGAAAAAATGTTTGCAGCAAGATTAGTTTTTAGTCGGCTACAAATTGCAATGGAAATAATTTCGAAAAAGGAATTTGTTCATGAAAAATGAAGGTCATTGGGTCACTGAATATTTTCAGTATCAATTAAACCACTAAATACAGACATACCGCAGAATATAATTAAAAATATAACGTGTTTAGTGTGATTTTAATCAGAAAAATTCCACAAATAACTTGGTGAAAGTCCCATAAAGAAATTATGAAAAATAAAAAAGTTTCGTAATTGATATCGGATTTCGCGGCATAAAGTTACATTTGTGCTTTGTCAGTATGGTACCTGTTGTAATGTAATGAAAATGTACAATGTACAAAAGTGAAATAAAAAATGTACGAATTTCTTCTTTACTTATACGTATTCAATGTCAGCATAATATAGTCATTTTAAACGGATTCTGTGTATGCATAGATTTTATACAGTAACTTAATAATAAGCATATGTTCAATAAAAATAGTCTCACCTAACACCTCTCTAGCCCAAAGAAAAAATTTCACAAACGTCACACTTCGACGATGTGCGAAGAAGTCTACATACCTGCAACAGAAAATGAAAATTCTTGTTTAGTAATTTTATACATATGCTGTGAAGTTATAAAACTCCTTGACATTTCAAATAAGTAGTTTTCATAATATGTACTCCGTTAAAATAAGATATACAAAGTGGCTCCGATAAATTTGACCACCTTCTCCGGCAACAAAATAAAATGTTATTTTGGTTTAAAGGAGAGTAATAACTAGACTGCGGATCTTTATGCAAAATAAAAATTGTCTGCATAGATTGCAAGAATTAGAAACTAAATTGCATGTTATTTCTTCTCGTAATGATTTGATTCTCCGCTATAGGACAAATCAGATATTGACATGTTCAATTTTAAAAATTTTCCAACAATTTTGAATTTCTTCTACTCCATTCTGCTATAAATGCATAAAGATCCTCAGTCTATTCGTAAGTTGAAGTAGTTGTAACAACTCTAATTATCCGATTATTGATAAAGAGTATCAAATTAAGGATGTCTGGAGGTACAATGGGAGACAAAACTCAAGAAATTCGAAATCCATCAATACATTGGCAATGAAAGCCATTCACGAGTATATTTTGCATTAAACTTTTGCGAATACTTGTACCTTCCGTAGCTACAGTGGGTGTACAAAGTATTCGTACACTTTCTAAAAACTAATAACATTTTTATAATTCTACCAAACAACCTGATTTTTTATAATCAATTAGAAGCATTGATTTACGAAATGATATACAAACAAGATTTTCCAAAAATTATAATTGACAAGGTTAAATGCAAAAATAAAACAGGCATTTTTTAAAACTTTTTTATTTGGGTCCTTAATGAAAATTTAAAATGTATGTTTTGTAGATCTACGTTAGTCATACACATGCTGAAAATTTCATTGAAATCGATTAACATACACACGAGCTACAAGCGGTTAAAAATGGTGAAAATCGTAGTTTTCCACGACTTTTGATCAGTTTCTGCTTAAAATCCACAGAAGCGTACATCTTTCGACGCTTGTTGTTTTTTGAATGAAATTTCCAACATGTATATAAGGAACATGGATCTAGAAAACGTATGTTTTAAATTTTCATTGAGGAAACAAATAAAATGTTTTAAAAAATGCCTTTTTTATTTTTACCTGCAACCTTGTAAATTGTAATTTTTTGAAAATCTTTTTTGCATATCAGTTTGTAAACTAATGCTTCTAATTGATTATAAAAAATCAGGTCGTTTGGTACAATTATAAAGAAGTTATTAGTTTTTAAAAGGTGTACGAATACTTTGTACACCCACTGTATATTCAGTGGTCTACAACTAGTGAAAGACAACACGAAAAATTTGACGTTTTGTAACAGTTTATAATTTGTTGTTCTGTAACTGTTCAGTGAATCCTAATAAATTTTGAACATAATTAATTACATAATTTTTACTACATATAAAAAGAAAACTGGAGTTTCTAGTTGTATTTTTTCAAGGTTTAAATAGGTTTTGAAGTGGAATTTTATGAATTCTCCATAAGAAGACGTGTTAAAATGAGCAAACTTTAAGTTGCTATAATTCTTAAGGATGTTCTGGAGGTACAATGGGAGACAAAAGTACAAGAAATTCGAAATCCATCAATATATTGGCAATGAAAGCCATTCATGAGTATATTTTGCATGAAACTTTTGCGAATACTGTACCCTCTGTAACTATATTCAGTGGTCTACACTTGTCGCGTTTCCATGCTAGTAAGAGACAACACGATAAATTTGACGTTTTGTAACAGTTTATAATTTTTTTGCTCTGTAACTGTTTAGTGAATCCTAATAAATTTTGAACATAATTAATTATATAATTTTTACTACGTATACAAAAAAACTAAAGTTTCTAGTTGCGTTTTTTCAAGGTTTAAATAGAGTTTGAAGTGGAATTTTATGAATTCCCCATAAGAAGACGTGTTAAAATGTGCAAACTTTAAGTTGCCATAATTCTTAAACGGTGCAGTGAATCGAACCCAAACTTTGGTAATTACATTAATTTAGTAAGAATTATATCTTGCCAAATTTTCAAAAATTTTGTTGCGTTTTTATATACCTCCAGAACATCCTTAAACGGTGCAGTGAATCGAACCCAAACTTTGGTAATTGCATTAATTTAGTAAGAATTATACCTTGTGAAATTTTCAAAAATTTTGTTGCGTTTTTATATACCTCCAGAACATCCTTAATGAGAGAACCTTGACGAGCTGCATGTAGCAACGTTAAAATAGACAACCTCTGGCGTAAAAGGAGATATTAATCACGTCACTTCCGAGAGAATCAGTGCTTAAATTGATACAATGCCTTTAATTGGTTCGCATACAATGCAAGTGACATAACAGCCCGTATCTGATACAATCGTTGCGACCATAAAAAGAACCGAGTTATTGCGGACGTGCACTATGGTTGACGACCATTTATTTATCTAAGCACGTCAACGTACGACGACTTTCGAACATCTCAAATATTTTAATTAACCATAATGCAGCTCTCACGTATCATCGGCACGTTAAATAGATGCAATGCAATTCCAGTTCGATTACCTAAACCTCACAGGAAACAACCAATTCTATTTCGGTCGGAAGTAATTACCTCATAATTTAATCATTCCGATATCGGCATTAGAAGATTTGCAACATACTGATGCTGCCTGTCGGAAATAGATAGGTGGAAACACCGTATTTCTATAATACACTCTCGTCCGTAAATCACCGGACAGTTACTCATCTTCAACAAAAGGGTAATTAACCCTTTGCACTCGAAGCTATTCTAATTCGAATACCAAATTTCTCTTCCGGCCTGAAATATTTCCATTTTATATGATTTTCTTATTTTATCGTTATAAAACTGATAGAATACCTCGTACAATACTTTCGGGTAAGACTTTAGAACCCCCCCTTTTTTTCGACATGTGACATATGTCATTCTATTCATTTTGACATGCTGAACACAAAATGTATGTGTCATTTTTGGCTGAAATGAATAGTTTTCGAGATATTCGTGAAAAACTGCAGTTACTACACATTGAATTTTGTGTATACGTGCACGTCCGTGCTGTGCCTGTGCGTCAGCACGATGCGACCGCTCGTCAACTGTTTCTACGAATATATTACTACTAAAAAAAAAATAATTATGTAAAGCTTCATATCTTACCGAAAATTCCTTAGTTAAGGATGTTCTGGAGGTACAATGGGAGACAAAAGTACAAGAAATTCGAAATCCATCAATACATGGCAATGAAAGCCATTCATGAATATATTTTGCATTAAACTTTTGCGAATACTGTACCCTCTGTAGCTATATTCAGTGGTCTACACTTGTCGCGTTTCCATGCTAGTGAGAGACAACACGATAAATTTGACGTTTTGTAACAGTTCATAATTTTTTTGCTCTGTAACTGTTTAGTGAATTTTAATAAATTTTGAACATAATTAATTACATAATTTTTACTATGTATAAAAAAAACTGGAGTTTCTAGTTGCGTTTTTTCAAGGTTTAAATAGGGTTTGAAGTGGAATTTTATGCATTCTCCATAAGAAGACGTGTTAAAATGTGCAACTTTCAAGTTGCTATAATTCTTAAACGGTGCAGTGAATCGAAACCAAACTTTGGTAATTACATTTATTCAGTAAGAATAATATCTTGTCAAATTTTCAAAAATTTTGTTGCGTTTTTATATACCTCCAGAACATCCTTAAGCGGAAAAGCCAATTGAATGGATTTAATTAGGCTTTAAAAAAAAATTAAATCCATTCAATTGGCTTTTGTAGAAACAGTTGACGAGCGGTCGCATCGTGCTGACGCACAGGCACAGCACGGACGTGCACGTATACACAAAATTCAATGTATAGTAACTGCAGTTTTTCACGAATATCTCGAAAACTATTCATTTCAGCCAAAAATGACACGTACATTTTGTGTTCAACATGTCAAAACGAATAGAATAACATATGTCACATGTCGAAACGAAGGGGGGATTTTCTTAAGTTCAGCCTACTTTCGGTAGTTTATTAAAATATTAAATACGCTTAGTAATTTGTTGAATACAAAAATATCTTGAATGCAATGAATATTTAAAATAATGATATAAGAATGAGAATATCCTGCAGAATTACGCAACTATCCACGATAGTATCGGAATAGTAGTTCGAGGTTACGTTGAAGTTAAAACCAGAGTTTCGTTGCAGGAACTCGTTATCGATCTATTCGCACATTTTAATATAAAACGAAGAAAAGTATTCCTGCGGTTCGAAACATAAAACAGCTAAATATACAAAATCAGGTCAACAATGGTTTATTTCAATTTATTTGAAATTTCTCGCGGAACGATGTCGACAGAAATATTCCGCACCGTATTTAAGAGCAACGTTCGAAGGTGTGCGCTTTCGTTCAACGCAGTTTCAATCTTTCAAGGTGTAAACAATGAATGTATACACCTATCTGTCACAAACAGAATTTGTGTGAACGTGAACAAACACACATGTTCGATACACGGGTATAATTTAAGTAATATAGGATATTAGCGAAAATTTGTTTCATTCTCTTTCGTACTTTTGTTAAGTTTTTCTTTGTCGAAATAAATCCGGAGGTGGAAAAAAATATAGCTTCGAATGACATGTAACTACTGCACTACATTCGTATGTATATCTATAAATCAGCTGCACGAGAACTGCATAAATCAATAAACCGAAGTACGAAGCAGAAGGTTTGCTTACGATATGAATAAAAATGTCGTACATTTTCGTACAATATCAAAGCGACTAAAAACATGTTTTATCTTTAGATAAAGTCGATCAGCGTGAATGCTGCATTTGGAGAATTCGCATTGTTTGTTGAGATGATGTATCACCCCCGAAGAGAAAGTGTTCATTGTGCATAAATCAAAATCTGTACATCGATTGTAATCCGAAAAAGACTGGGTACCGATACAGGTTTTGCACTCGAAATTCACCCTTTTCCAAGTCACATTCCAGCTTGTGCAAATCAGTTTCACCATTTTGCAAATCAGTTTCAGCCTTTTGCACATCACTTTCACCCTTTTATTAATACTTAAAATTAATTATTTATTCCGATTAAATTATATATATTTATATTTAGACACACGTGAACGATGTCATTACTGCGAGGGAAACATAAGACTCGATACACAATAAGCTTCCATAAATACAAACAGTGGGTGTAGAAAGTATTTGTACGCTCTTTAACACAGAAAAACTTTTTTGTAATTGTACCAAACGACCTGTTTTTTTAAATGAATTGGAGGCATTGGTTTACGAAATGATATGCAATTTTTAAACGATGAAATTTTCAGCATGTGTGTAACTACTATAAATCTACAAAACAAAAATTTTTAATTTTCATTAAGGGCCCAAATGAGAAAGTTTTAAAAAATGCCCCTTTTATTTCTGCATGTAACCTTGTAAAATATAATTTTTGGAAAATCTTTTTTACATATCATTTTGTAAACCAATGCTTCCAACTAATTATAAAAAATCAGATCGTTTGGTACAATTATGAAAAAGTTATTCTACTTTAAAGAGCGTACGAATACTTTTTACACCCACTGTACGAACTTTCATTTTTCATATTTATTAATCAGAAAATGAATACAATGAATATACATACGTGTCCATAATTATGAAAGTGGTCTAAATTAGTATATAAATTTAGTATACTCATTACTTTAAACAATATCATCAAGTCTCTGTCCATCAGATGAGTGTAACGAAACTGCAGGAATTTATAAACTTACGAAACTATTCAAATATAGAATTCCGATGATTAAAACGAGGAAAACAAATATTCTATAGAACATTTTTCAAACATAGGTACCTACAGAAAGCGTTGCGATGAAATAAAAAAAAGTTTAACTTTACGAATTCCTGTAACTTTGTTTATATCTACCATTATTTGATCTTTAACCCTCGGACTCCTGCGAGTTCTAGGCCTACGCCGCGCCGCGCTGCGCCGCGCCACACAGTGGGACGAATGTATCGGAATGATGGACAACGCGTTTAGCATCCCTTTCAGTTTTTGTATCGCCTTGAGATTTTAAATATTCACGTTTTCAGTGGTACAGAAGACGAATCTGATGTCAAAAAATTTTGTGGCGAAAAAAGGAAGCAATGACTTTTACAGTCAAAACAGTTTAAAAAACAGTACTCTTTTAATATCCTATAATTTTTCCGACATGTTCTGTTGACAATTCATACTATAGAACCTCAGAAAATAATTTTTAAGTTAATATATCATCAGATATCACTGATTCATTACATTTATAGAATTTAATTTTTGTCAGATATAAATTTATTATTAATTTAATGAGACTCATTACTTTAAGGAAAATGTCGCTTCAAATGGTCTCAAGAACCTCCCATTTTCGGGACGTTCAGGAATTTTGGGACACCCTGTATATCACTGATATTGTGAAGTTATTCTTATTTATTTATAGTTCATTTTATGCGGTCGCATTAACAGCGAAGTCATTAGCGACCACATGGTTTATAATCTATATAAATAAAAATGTAAATGTCCGTTTGTCCGTTTGTTTGTAATCGAACATCTCCGTAACGGCTGAACGTAGAAAGCTGGGGTTTGAGCCATTAGACGCAGCATTTCTTCGGGAAGCTTTTACGACAATCCGCATTCGAAAAAGTCCATTCGTTCAAGAGTTTTGACGACTTTTTCCACCGGCTACACTGCTAACTGCTTACTTCAAGTTATGTGAATGTGGCGCGTTTGCGAAAACACTGATGTATAATAATTGATATGGTTTCGTGCTGATTCGCATTATCACTAATGCGTCACGACGAGAATCTTCTCAGTGGTATTCTGCTTCAAATTATATTGTTAAATATATATAAACAGAAAGATTGACCTATTCGGGGTGATTTGTTCTGTAAGTTTCTCATTGCATTGGAATACAGCTGAGTAGATCGATCTGCGTTTGGATTGAAATATTTGGTTAGTATTTTTAAATTATTAAGTTTTTTCCTTGTTTTCTAGTTCGTGTTTTTCCCTTATTTAATGTTTAGAAACTTTAGATGTTCTCGATATAATTTTCTTTCTACTTTAGTACATAAAAAGAATGACTCGCAGAAAAACAAACTTAGGTCGTCGTACTCGCGGAACGGAAGCAGTGTTACGATTAAGATGAAATCAAATCGAGGAAGAACGGGCATCACGAAGAATGGTTCAAATACGTGCCAGACATGAGGATGCACGGTTGCGAGCACGGCGATCGGTTTCTGCCGCTTCAGATCTGCATCAAACTCAACAGAATGAACGCGACAGACTGAAAGACGACAACGAGAAACAGCAGATCAGCGTCAAACACGACTCCGTGATCAGCAATCACGTGATTAAAATGTCATATCTGTGACAGGTGAAAACATGCTTTTAAAAAATACTGAGCCACAGCAACGCGTGGCGGGGAAAGCTAGTAATCAAATATGTTGATACTAACATGACCTTCTACAAGGTGAATCACCTAATTGTAAGTGTGCCACCTAAATTACTTGTCGACTATTTGGTGTGTGAAAGAATGGTTCAAACGCAAGTTGTATGGTGTCAATGTATAGTAGCATACAATATAATAATAGTTAGACTGTGGATCTTTATGCATTTATGGATTCCGAAAATGTTCGAAAAAGGGTACAGTTTAAAATTTGACAGGATTCAGTACAATTTTTATTAATTTCAGATTTGCAAAGGCTACTACCGCTGCGCTGGAAGTAAGATCCTGTTTTATTCCACTTTCTTAAAATTCGTCTACGAAAATTGAAAATTGCATAAACATCCGCAGTCTAATAATAATTAATTTTTTTCTATTTTAAATTTAAATTGTAATCTTGTGGTTGAAGAGAGACCTAAACCCTGAATAAAAAACTATGGAGGTACAGTAAAATCTTAATCTAAGAAAACGAGAGCTGTAGGATCTAAGAAAATTTAGAGTCCCGAATTCATTTTCCATATGTATGTACATGTACCTTTTTATGCAGAATTTTGTACTTTATCCGAGTTCATGGAAAAATACTGGGCATTTCGTAAAAAAAGCTGAAGGTGACCTGCATAACTGGATGAAAAACTAAAGTAACAAAAAGCAGATTAAAGCACTGTATGTCTCCCTAGAAGCCATGCGACATTGGTTTGAACATTTTTTTCGTACAACAAATACCTTGCGAGTTATTCGAGATCGTCACGAACCACAGCAACGCGTTGGGGGGGGGGGGGGGAAGCTAGTTGATTATAACATTTTCGAGTTTCCGATAGCAGCATTTTCAAAACATCTGTTGGAAATGACTTTAGCTTTTTGCGGGGTGACAATCCATAATTTGCAACTATTGATTCGGATGATGTTAATAAAGAATGCACGATATCTACATAGACCAAATGACAATATACCTAAACTCAGTTTACGTTTGTTTCAGTACGCATACAGTTTCGATTCCGTATTTCATTTCAAAATTCCAGCGGTTAATCATTAATAAATTATCCGATTGGCGATTACAATTGAAAAGAATGTGTAATCGTTAACCGCAATTAACGACTAAAGTAGGAGTTTAATTGTTAATTGCGATTGATGATTGAAGTAGAAATTTCTTCGTCGATCGTTGATTAAATTTTGGACCAACTCTGCTAGAAATGCGTTTATAACGATAGATAAATGTTTATGAAACTATAAATATTTTATTTCTGTGTACGCTCTATATTCCTGTATCTGGTCATAATGGCCCCGTGAAGGAAAACGTTCTCGACATCTATGGCTGGAAAGGACCATTTAGAATCGAACAGCGACTGATCATACTCTGTATCGAAGATTCATAAATTGCGAGGAAGAACTGTTTGGAATGTCAAGGATGAGTAGCAACGTAACTCGATGCACACGGAGATCCTAAACGAATATTTCCGAATCAGCTCTAGCTCAAGGCTGCACTAAATTCTAATTTACTTCTGTTATTGATTTATTGACAGCATTGCGAAACGATAATTTCAGCTGGACTGTTCGCGTTCCAGCCAACATTAAAACAACCGTTTGAAAGACTCGACTACCGCCGCACTGTGCCCTCAGGAATAACACTGATCAAAATCAGCAGGCAACGATTCCACAAACACCTACAATTCACTCAAAACTTGAATATCGATCTACTGAGAATTTTACCGGTTTACCATGTAAATACATATTTTTAGCACATTACTACCCTTTCCATTCTGGGAACGTGTCATTATGTATAATCTCACGTGACTATTTGCATAATAAACGAGCTTGATAAGAAAACTTACAGGGAAAATAACTCGCCGAACTTTATTAAGAACTGCTCGCGTTGGGGACATTTTCGCATGGATATAAAAGAATTTACAAGCAATCCGATTGTACAAAAGCATTCGAACAAATGCAGATCATGTTTTGAATTGAAAAATCCAAAGTATAGATGATAATAACTGGACAGAGGATTTTATGTATTTATAACAAAAATGAGTAGGTGTAACTTAAAACAAAAATTCTGTTAAATTATCTTTCAGCCTGTTAACCATATCGACAAAGAAAATAAATTCCTATTTCACTTCAGTTTGTTCGAATTCGTGTAAAACATTTCTGTTTCGCATGAAGATCAGCAGTCTAGTAAGAACTGTTATTTGTTACCCAAAAATTTGAAAATTGATATTTCCTAATCATTTTGTTCTTTGACTTTCTTTTCTTTATATTTTGTGTTGATTTTCTTACATTGCAATAATGATCAACTTTTGAATGATTCATATCGTATAAAATTGTCGAATAACTGTTATATTTGGTCTCTGGTCTTAAATTATATGCTTAAGGGTATTTGAGGAAATGTAAATAAAATTTTCAAATGGTCCTAATATGAAACTTCGTGATCTGAGTAAACATTGTACCATTTAACCCCTTGCCGTATCATTTTGTTTACAGTTACAGTCTTTAACCCCAAAAATGTACAAGAGAAAAGAAAATTTATATTTTTTCTACGGCTACATATACTTTAATGCTTAAATATTGATTACAATCGAATCAAATTCGATTTCATTTGGAAAGAAAGGCGTAACATTCATATTTATTGAGCTCTGTTTAAAATCTTGATGGCGAGCGTGACTCGTTAGAATACGGCAAGGGGTTAAGGTGTAAAAGCGATCCATGAAGAATATGTCTGTTCATGAAGGGGATCGAATAAGATGAAACTGTCGAAAGTAGTAACTCCGATAGAACGTCGAATCGATATACATCTATAAAAAGAACACTCGAATATCAAGGAAATTATTTTCGCAATTCTGCTCGGGATACGGCTGCTCTGCTGCGTCATGTACTTAAACCCCAAATTGATCTCTTCGATATCACTTTTGCTTGGTAATTTCCCGACGTGCTCCTGAATTAACATAAGATTGCCAAATTCTCCGTTCGTGACGCCGCACTTACCCGGATTAACTTTTCGAATGGAAATGTAATAATCGACGCGAACGAACATGCGCGGCCACGATGGGCAAAAAGATAGAAAAGATAGCTCCACTCTCCTTATAACTTTAATTTCGAAGAAGTTCCAGCCGGAGGGCAAGGAGATCAGAACATGGATGGTAAAGGAATCTGAAATGATGGGCGAGAGGAAAATAGCGGACGGTCATGAATTATGCAGACTCTTCAAATTTTTCGATATCGCTACCAAATATAGAACAAAATCGAATATCAAGCCCTTCGAAGTGACCCGTTAAAGGAAACAACGAATTCTTTTAGTTACAGTTTTTGATCTGTGTCCTATTAGCGCCATCGTTTACAAAGTCGTCTACAAAGTTTTCTACTTTGGGCCTTCGATAGATAGTTAAACGCTTCTGACCTACAACGTTAAATCTAATAAACGTACAGTCGGTGTAAACAGTGTTCCGACACTCTTAAAACGACGGCAACTTTTTTAGAGGTGTGCCAAACGACCTGATTTTTTCCTGAGCAATTAGACGGTAACTAATTGACTCGCAGAAAAATTTGGAAATATTTTTCAAAAGTAAAACTGACACTTTGTAACTTTTAATTACTCGCATATGGTATTTGCAATCTGAAAAGCTTGAAATTTAGTGTTTCAGTAGCAAATATTCATTTTGCATTACTGTAGCGATTTAATTGAATAAAAATTTGTTTGTTTAACACTACATCTACCGAGCACTAAACGCAATTGGCATACATTGCCTTATATTAATGACAAAATTGCATTTATTTAGATCTCATTCGAGTTTTGTTTAAATATGTGCTTCGGTAAAGAAGTTTACTAAAAAAATTTCTCAGAAAAATTTATATATAATATCAATATTTCAAAAAGAAAAAATCTGGAACCAGTCAAAATGACTGGTCTGGTAAATCTAGTGTTAAAGTTTCATGTAAACAGCCATGTAGAAAGTGGAGTGCAAGTAATTGAAGGTTAAAACTTTTTTATTTGGGCCCTTAATGAAAATATGTGTTTTGCAGATCCATGTTGGTTATACACGTGCTGAAAATTTCATCGAAATCGGTTCACTCAGAAAAAGTTACACGCATCTGTGGCTTTTAAGCAGACATCACGATTTTCGCCACTTTTAGATTTCGATGAAATTTTCAACACGTGTATAACCAACATAGATATATACAAAACGCATGTTCTAAATTTTCACTAAAATAAAAATGTTTTATAAAGTGACTTTTTCATTTTTTCCTGTAATCCCCACCAACATTTAGTAAACCAATGTTTCTAATTGCTCACGAAAAATCAGGTCGTTTAACACAGTTGTAAGAAAACTTCTTTAAGAGTATCCAAACACTTTTTCTCCTTAATCCTCTACACTGCTCTACAGCAGTGTCGCCAGATCGAGAAAATCGAGGGGAATACAAGTACCCCCTCTCTGATGACCAGTCCAGTCTACGGAACGGACACTGTGGTCTACGGTCTTAGTGGGGGACGTTGGAGTGTGCGCATGGTGCTGGAATGGGATAGTGGAAGGGGAAAAGGAGGAGAGGAAATGAAGCCACTTTCTACCTCATCTGGCGACACTGCTCTACAGGTTTGTGCCACTTCGAAGTGACATATGTATATCAATATTCTTGAGTCTAACTTTTCATCTTTGACCACAAGATAAAGTCGTATGTTTTTTGCTACCTTTAATTTATCAGTTTAGAAAAACAAAAATAATGTTTCAAGAGTTTTAACATCAAAATCAGATTTTGTAAAGTAATTTAAAATCCCAAAATCATTGTTTATATTAATATTTTACAACAATAATTCTAACCTATAAATTGGGAACATATTAAATCGAATCTAAGCTAGTACCTGGACAGAAAGTAAAACCTATACCGGGACAAATTGAATTTACATATAATTATATCTATAACATCGAACTTTCTTAAATCTATAATGATTTACATATAAAAATATTATTATATTAATTCTATCCTATCTAATTTTCATTTTTTGTTGTAAATCAAGTATTTCAAGAGACAATACTTCGTTCTCCATATTTTCTAATTGAGTGCACAATTTTTATTTTCTTTAGTTGCTTTAGACCTTATTTTTTAGAATTATCATTGACATTTAACGTAATATCTTTAATTTGTTGTGTAATTATCTTTTTTCTTTCGTGTAAATTTCTATTGATTTCTTGTTCTATTTCTTTTTTAATTTTGTTTCTCTCTTTCTACAAGCTAATAGAAGACTTATTACAGGTACATTTAGTTAAATAATTTGCCATTTAAGTGGAAAAACAACGAGTTGATTTTAGTCGCAAACACGTGTTCGGCTTTAGGCCTATGTACATCGGGTATAAGCTTCTTAGTTGGACAGCTACTGCCATCGCGTTATATGTATAAGTACTCCATATTGGGAGATTCAAAACAGTTCTAAACTTAGATATCTAATATTTGAATTAATAATTAGTATTTAAGTTAAATTTGATTGCCAATATATTTTAAAATATCAATATTATTATGCGTAATAATTATTATTCGCCTAAGGGCTTAAATTATATCTGTTTTCAAATAAAAGTTTAAACTATAAACGTGACTATTTTGTATTTCTGTTTTCAGATAAACTTTGAATTTATTTTTAAATTTCAATCGATGTCTTAATCAAATAATATTCACACCTACATGTAACTAAGGCCTCGGAATATATAAAATAATTATTTAAATCTCTTAATTATTGGTCTTACTATAAAAATTCATTTGTCCAGATTTAGGCATCACTTTTGGCTTGTCCATACTTAGGACATTTCACCTTACTAATTGATGATAACTTGACTAGATAAATTGACTATAACAATTTATTTGTCCAGATTTAGGCATCACTTTTGGCTTGTCCATACTTACGGCATTTCACCTTACTAATTGATAACTGTTATGAGCGATCGAAATAGATTTCACTAATTGATAACTGTTATAAGTGGTCGAAATGAATTTCTCTCAATGATAACATTTACCAAGAAGAGAAAAACTTTTCGGTTACTTATGATCCTTATTTATAATCGATACGATTATATGATCCTTATTTTAGTCGATGAAATACTTATTATTCTATGACTTTTTTCTTTTTGGTTATAACAGTCCCTGGTTAAAAGAAAGCCATAACGTTCATATTTAGCAGACTACATTTCGAGTGTTCGTCACGTGTCTGCCTCGTTATTATAAGGAGAAAACGGGCACGGACTAAATGCGGGTAAATTCTTAGGTACGTCTAACGAACACTTGTGCAAGGCCTCGTGAAAATCGTGTATCGGTCACCGGGGTTCCCTTGTCAGTGAAAAGGTTGATATTTGCATCTAGGGGGTGATGCGTGTCGTTTTCAGCTGACATACACTGACTATGACAAGTCGTATGCCCTACTATTAACCAGTTAACTGCGTTCGACGTGTATACACGTCAATCCAAATCTCTGTTGCGGTGCGGTTGACGTGTAAACTCGTCGTGTAAAATAAAAACTCGAAATTTCAATAAAATGTAATAAGAATATTACTTGGCGGTATGTTTCCTTTGTATTACTAATACAACTGCTATGTATTTTACGACCGCGTTCCACGTATCGCCAGCGTGACCCGCGAAGTGCCACTTCGTGCGATACCTTGCTTTCAAAAAATACCACACTGAAACCGATTGAATTTCGTAAAATTATTTCTTTTCTTTCTCGTGTTTATGAATTTTGTTATTTTTCGACAATTTTTAAGTTCTTAATAACAATAACCTTTTCGAAAATGAATCGTTAATTTTTAATCAAATCAAAATGTAATCTTCCCTTGTTTTTCGTAAAATTTATAATAGAATCATTTGCCCCTGCGTTCGACGTGTCATACTCGTCATTGCTTTCTTTGAATTCCGCACTCTGTGGGGATTTTTGAAACTAAATTCCGCAGTTAAGAGGATAAAAGACAGTGGTCGTGTCTCGTTAAGATTGTCCGAATATTAATAAGAGTCTGCAGAGGGTTAGATCGAAGCAGCAGATGGGCGAAGTTTTGTACGCTTCTATGGCAAAGGACGAGTCCCGCGATTCGGTGATTCGTCTCCGAAATCGAGGGTATTGGTAAACAGTTTAACGATCGAATGCGGGTAATCTTTCGAACGACTCGCGGCCGTGATGTATCGCATTGCATAATGGGCAAAATGTAGCGATTACGGATAACGGTTGCGTTCCATTGAATGTGTCAGGGGAAAATGCGTATCACGGTTCAACGATTCGCAGAGCACAGTATGATCTTACCGACTGGTCAACGTAGAGAATCCTGCGATGCGGCGAGGCACACAGCGAGGGTAGAGGTTTTCTTCGATTGTGTCACGTTGGACGACGACGACGACGACGACGACGACGACGACGACCTCGACGACGACGACGACGACGACGACGGCGGCGACGACGACGACGGCGACGACGACGACGAGAAGCCCAAGGCAGAGGGTTGAAAAGAAGACAGGTCGGGTAGAAATTTGATCGAACCCGTGGACTGGATCGTTTAGAGTGGTCGGTGGTCTACCAGCAGGCAGTCAGTCAGATGGACGAGTTCACCGCAACGCGGATTCGTCCTGAGAACTTGTCCGCCGCTTTCGAAGACAGCGAGCTGGCTCTGTGACATCCGCACGATGCAAATCCGTATCGCAACGGCACACTTCAACTTCACTGTTCTCACCGTGTCCGTCGCGCTATCCGTTACGCGCACGCATTATTTGACCGATGGTCTAGCCAACATAAAACAAGCACACGCTCTCTGTGAACGGCGAACAGAAGAGACACGATATTACGATGCTCGCACGGGTATGTTCGATGCTTTGGATATGTTCACGGGAACACGTGACAGTGGAGGGTGCACCATCGGCGCTCAGGGGAACGAGAAACTTAACAGAGAGCTTAGAAGAGAAGCATCGACGACGACGAGCCGAGGGTGCAATTACAAATTGCAGTTCACTCGCCGAGTCCCCGTGAGATGATCGCGAACCCCGTGGACAAGGAGGGAAAAGGGAAAATCGGGAGGCGAAAGGGA